>CM065597.1:8164172-9659172 GCA_033119425.1 Bufotes viridis
TAACAGAGAGGGTTCTTTCCAGTAAGAGCAGTCAAACACCCCAAGCATATTTCTTATGGTGTTCATACACTTTAGGCTACGTTCACAATCGCGTTTTGGCTTTCCGTTTTTGAGATCCGTTCAGGGCTCTCACAAGCGGTCCAAAACGGATCAGTTTTGCCCTAATGCATTCTGAATGGATAAGGATCCGCTCAGAATGCGTCAGTTTGCCTCCGTTCAGTCACCATTCCGCTCTGGAGGCTCCTGCAGCGTTTTACTGTCCACCTGACAAAGCGGAGCCAATCGGATCGGTCCTGGCACACAGTGTAAGTCAATGGGGACGGATCCGTTTTCTCTGACACAATCTGGCACAATAGATAACGGATCCGTCCCCCATTGACTTTTGATGGAGTTCATGAGGGATCCGTCTTGGCCATGTTACTGATAATACAACTGGATCCGTTCATAACAGATGCATGCGGTTGTATTATTGTAACGGATCCATTTTTGCAGATACATGACGGATCTGCCCAAAACGCGAATGTGACGAGGTAGAACTGGCCGATCATCTAGGGATCGAGGGGAAAGAATCATTGATCATGTTGACTTTCAATGTGACGGATCCTTTGTTTTCCAATGAGATCAGCCAAAGCCTTGTTCTAACCGATAATCTGGACAATTATCGGGGTGTCTAAATCTGGGGTACACAACCTTTTTTTCACATCGCTCTATTCCAAGGGGTCGCAAATGAAAAAAAAAATGTCGATTGGCGCTCATTTACATCAGCCTATTACACAGGCCAATGTAACGTGACTGGGGAGGAATGATCGCTACCACAGTCATTCCTCCTTCACTTAGTTACATTGATTATCGGTACCCCATCCCTGATTACACAGAGAGATGTGCGGCGCGATTATACCGCCAGATATCAGGAATGAGCTCTCCGATGAAGACTTGCTCTCAGTAATTGACCTGAATATCCCGCAGTGTATTAGGGGCTTAAAGGGATTTATTTAACAAGTTCTTGCAGAATGGCCCCTGAAACCGAAGAGTTAAGGCTCATGTACACGAACGTATTTTCTTTCCATGTCTGTTCCGTTTTTTTGCGGACAGCAAAATACATATGGTCGTGTGCATACATACCTGCTCCCCGTGCTGTTTTCACCTGCCAGTGCATGGCCATGGTCACATGCACCTCTCCAGCCAATCACTAATAATGTGGCCACGAGCAGCGTGTCACTGCTGAAGCCAGTCATTGCCTGGAGCGGTGAATATAACCATGGCCATGCACTGCCAGGTGTAAAAGTGCAGGAACCGGAAGATGGAGGCAGATGGGGCAGGGCGGCACAGAGCAGGTAAGTATAAATCTTCAGGTTCAGGGGCCACGCTGCAGGAACTTGTTAAAAGTCATTTCCACAGGAAAAGTGGCGACATTTCCTTCCTGCCTCCTATTCAGAAACCAGCAATTTCCTTCACTGCAGAGGACACGCTCCTGGTTAGTACCGCCTCCTGCCAGTTACAGGCGCCATGCAATAACTGGTAACCATTTTCCCTTACTAGTGGGGAAAGCGCTTATCGGTTAACACTTTAATAACCGAGCCTGAACAGACACTCGAACCAGGCAAGTGCAGGCAAATCAAATGCTTCCGAGAAATATTCATTGTAATGCGGGGCCATCAGCGGGCCTCCGCCTGTGAAGTATTTGGGAACACATGATAATTTGCTGTTAAAGCCTTGTTCGACTCTTCCATTATCCCTTTGATTGCATCTATCAAGCCTCCTCAACCCATTGATTTGTACTCTCCTAGTGGACGTTTGCTCCAGGACCTTTCACAATAAATCCGGGCTTGATGATTATGAGCTTGGCGGACCGCTGTGTAATCCCGTGGACTGACCGGTGTCGGCCCCTCTATACTATGCTGTTCTGGGCTTCTCACTTAGATATTAGAGAGATGGAGACGGTTGAAAGACGAGAAACTAGATGAATGAATAGGATGGAAAACAAATGAAAACTTGAAAGAAATGGGTTTGTTGAGCTTAGATGAAAAAAGAAGACATCTTATAAGTGATTTTATTAATATGCGGAAATACTTACAATGTCAGGGCTAAAACGGAAACCGGTGAATGATACAGATGACAAGAGGATGCCATTGATCTGCGGAGGATGGGAAGCTCCATCAGTAACAGAGAGGGTTCTTTCCAGTAAGAGCAGTCAAACACCCTAAGCATATTTCTTATGGTGTTCATACACTTTAGGCTACGCTCACAATCGCGCTTTGGCTTTCCGCTTTTGAGATCCGCTCAGGGCTCTCACAAGCGGTCCAAAACGGATCAGTTTTGCCCTAATGCATTCTGAATGGATAAGGATCCGCTCAGAATGCGTCAGTTTGCCTCCGTTCAGTCACCATTCCGCTCTGGAGGCTCCTGCAGCGTTTTACTGTCCACCTGACAAAGCGGAGCAAACTGGATCTGTCCTGGCACACAGTGTAAGTCAATGGGGACGGATCCGTTTTCTCTGACACAATCTGGCACGATGGAAAACGGATCCGTCCCCCATTGACTTTTGATGGAGTTCATGAGGGATCCGTCTTGGCCATGTTACTGATAATACAACTGGATCCGTTCATAACAGATGCATGCGGTTGTATTATTGTAACGGATCCGTTTTTGCAGATACATGACGGATCTGCCCAAAACGCGAATGTGACGAGGTAGAACTGGCCGATCATCTAGGGATCGAGGGGAAAGAATCATTGATCATGTTGACTTTCAATGTGACGGATCCTTTGTTTTCCAATGAGATCAGCCAAAGCCTTGTTCTTCCCGATAATCTGGACAATTATCGGGGTGTCTAAATCTGGGGTACACAACCTTTTTTCTCACATGGCTCTATTCCAAGGGGTCGCAAATGAAAAAAAAAAAAATGTCGATTGGCGCTCATTTACATCAGCCTATTACACAGGCCAATCAGGGCCGTCTTTGACGCGGGGCAAAAGGGGCAGCTGCCCAGGGCCCAGTTGCTCCTGGGGGCCCGATTGGCATGTGGCAATAATAATGTGTCTGCTGCACTGCCTGGTGGTAAAGACCTCTGTCAACTCATGTGTCATCCCAATTATGTCATTGCCAACACAATTATGCCATACACATACTGGACTGGTCCTGTACTGTACTCCTGTGAGGCTGCAAGGCAGGGGTGTGGACTGAGACTGCGTGTGCATACAGTCCCTAAATAATACTGCCAGATTAGCAACCATACTCTACTGCTGCTCAATGTACACATATAACCAATAACCCCATACAGTGTTCACATAATGATAATACTGCCATAATATAACACCAACATACTGCCTAGGCTACTTTCACACTTGCATTGTGAGTATCCAGCAGGTAGTTCCGTCTCTGGAACTACCCTCCGGATCAGTCATACCGCATGACAACTGAAAGCATTTGGAGATGGATCAGGATGCTAATTCATCTCACAAATGTATTGCAAGTGCGGATCTGTCTCTCTGTTTTCAGACAGAGAGACAGACTTGTCTTGATTTTTTTTCAGTTTTAAAGGTCTGCGCATGCGCAGACCAGAAGGGCAGTTCCGTCGTTGTGGTATTCGTAATGCCAGATCCGCCACTAATACAAGTCAATGGGAATTAATGCCAGATCCGGCATTCCGTCATGCGTTCCAGAATTTTGTACGGAGATAAAATCGCAGCATGCAGCGGTATTATCTCTGTCTTGAAATGTCAAAAAGACTGAACTGAAGACAGGATGCATCCTGAATGAAATGTTCTCCATTCAGAATGCATGGGGATAAAACTGATCAGTTATTTTCCGGTATAGAGCCCCGACGACGGAACTCTATGCCAGAAAACAAAAACGCAAATGTGAAAGTGCCCTTAACACCAACATTACATAATTAGTGTTGAGCGAACTTGTGTTTTAAGTTCAGCGACTAAAGTTTGGGTTATTGACGAATCCCGTTATGGATTCTGCTACCAGGGACCATAAGGATTCTGAATTCCGTTATGGTCCGTGGTAGCAGAATCCATAACGGGATTAGTCGATAACCTGAACCCGAACTTTAGATCCCGAACTTAAAACACAAATTCGCTCATAACTACTTATGAAAGCGGTCATCAGTATGCAGAAGGTGCAGGGAGCAATAAGTCTGGCGCTCCACAAGCTGTACTATCCTCTCCTTGGTCTTCTTCTGGGCGACGTCCATTCAGAGTGCAGCACGGACCAGAAAAAGATCAGAGCCTGGCTGTGTGTATCTGTCCCTGTAAGTGTAGGCTGTGGGAAGGCGGGATCCAGGGGGCCCGAGTAAATTCTTGCCCAGGGTCCAATCAATATTAAAGACGGCCCTGAGGCCAATGTAATGTGACTGGGGAGGAATGATCGCTACCACAGTCATTCCTCCTTCACTTAGTTACATTGATTATCGGTACCCCATCCCTGATTACACAGAGAGATGTGCGGCGCGATTATACCGCCAGATATCAGGAATGAGTCCGATGAAGACTTGCTCTCAGTAATTGACCTGAATATCCTGCAGTGTATTAGGGGCTTAAAGGGATTTATTTAACAAGTTCTTGCAGAATGGCCCCTGAAACCGAAGAGTTAAGGCTCATGTACACGAACGTATTTTCTTTCCATGTCCATTCGTTTTTTTTTGCGGACAGCAAAATACATATGGTCGTGTGCATACATACCTGCTCCCCGTGCTGTTTTCACCTGCCAGTGCATGGCCATGGTCACATGCACCTCTCCAGCCAATCACTAATAATGTGGCCACGAGCAGCGTGTCACTGCTGAAGCCAGTCATTGCCTGGAGCGGTGAATATAACCATGGCCATGCACTGCCAGGTGTAAAAGTGCAGGAACCGGAAGATGGAGGCAGATGGGGCAGGGCGGCACAGAGCAGGTAAGTATAAATCTTCAGGTTCAGGGGCCACGCTGCAGGAACTTGTTAAAAGTCATTTCCACAGGAAAAGTGGCGACATTTCCTTCCTGCCTCCTATTCAGAAACCAGCAATTTCCTTCACTGCAGAGGACACGCTCCCTGGTTATTACCGCCTCCTGCCAGTTACAGGCGCCATGCAATAACTGGTAACCATTTTCCCTTACTAGTGGGGAAAGCGCTTATCGGTTAACACTTTAATAACCGAGCCTGAACAGACACTCGAACAGTTGTAACCTTTGTATGTGTTGTGATTACCAAAATAATTTTTGCAACAATTTATCACTTAACACATAGGGCTTTATAATTTATTTTTTAGTATTTTTTTTAATCAAACTATAGCTCCTTATTCTATAAGTATACAAACTGACACCAAAATAAATTATTATAATTAGTTCCCTATTTTGTGTCGCTCGTTTTGTTATATAATACGTATAGTTTTACGTAAATGGGGCGATAATGGCGACGGTTTTGGTTGGTGTGGGTGTTTTTTCTTTTAAATATTTTATTTTTTTTTTATCTTTTTTAACCTAATTTTTAATATATTTCTGCGACAAATAATATCACCTAAGAGGTCATAAAAAGACATTTGTGGGATACTTTTTGTTATTTTTTCACTTTTTCCTTTTTATTTTTTCCTTTTATTTGTATTTTATTCATATGTTATTGTATTATTATTATTTTTTTATATAATTGTTTTATTACTTATTATTTACATATATTTTTGCCACATAATATGTCCCCTAAGAAGTCATAAAAAGATTGTTGGGGAACAATGAACACTACTCTTTTGCACTTTTTATTTTTTTATTTTATTTGTATATTTGTATTTAATTTGTATTTATTTATTTTAATTATTTTTTAAAATATATTTTTGTCACATAATGTGTCCCCCAAGGGATCATAAGAAGACTGTTGGGGGACAGTAAACACACTTATATTTTATTATTTTATTTTTTATAATTTTTTGCCACATAATATTTTATTTCTTTTTTCTTTTATTTGTGTTCTATAATATTTTTTTTGTTTTCACATTTTTAAATAATTTTTTTAAATTTATTTTTTAATATACTTATATTTTTTACACAATTTGTCCCCAAGATGTCACTGAAAAACCTTTGGGGACACCGACTTTTTTTTTTTTTTGCACTATTTCCACTGTAACTGGGGCATCCAAAGGAGCCCCAGTTACAGGGGAAACCAGCCTGCTGTGGGGGCTTTGTAGAAGGCAGAGCTGATCAGGGTCTCCTCTGCACTCCTCTGCCCCTAAGCCGCCGGGTCCACCTTGCACAGCGCGCCGCTCACCTATCTGAGGAGAAGGCAGAAGCGCTGATACATTGCTTTTGCCTTCTCCTCTGGTCTCCTGCTCTCACTAACAGCCGAGGACCCGTCCTGCTCCTGCTACAATGTGGGAGCAGGACCTGTAATGCTCTGTCTCTCCGCTCTGCGGGCAGAAACACAGCTGATCGCACGATCATCTGTGTTTCTGTCCAGGATGACAGGGCCGCAAACCGTGGCTCTGTGGTCCACCTGCGGGTCGCGGGTTGTGCACCCCTGTTGAAATCCACCTTTACTCTGTGCACATGCATTCCCTCTGTAATACCAACTCTAGAGCCTCTATTCTTTTGGCTCTATGTTGTGCCATTCCTTTATATATCTACTAGAAGTTATGAATAATTGCTAGCAGTCTGCAGTAAGGGTACAGAAGGGTGGTAACAAGTTGGGGGGGTGTCCCTGCACCCACTCACTCTATCCAATCAGTGCTGCCATTTTCAGACAGTGCAGGGACACCCTCCCAACTGGTTACCTCCCCTCTGTACCCTTACTGCAGACTGCTAGAAATTCATTCATAACTTCTAGTAGAAATAATAAAGGAATGGGACAACATACAGACATAATAATAGAGGCTCCAGAATTGTTATTGCATGGGGGGTGCATGTAGCCATTAAAACAGGTATTTCAGGAGTGGTGAAAGGTCCTCTTTAAGAACACATGCATGCTCAGCCAAAGTATGTGCACAGAATAAAGGTGGATTTAGACACACCAATAATTGTCTAGATTATTGGGAATGACCGTTCCTGCAAACGATCGTTCTTGATCATCTGGCCATCTAAATGTGCTGCCGATCATCTGATGAACGATCAAAATGCTTGTACATCATTTGATCCTGTTGCACGTGCATGCACCACCGATCATGGCTTCTGATTGTGTATGAGGACGAGAGATCGCTCTAATCACCCCCCGTCCTCATACAGTGAGGAAGATCGCAGCAGCCGCCGACTGTAGGGAAGGGTCGCTTTAAGGCACATTTACAGATTATCTGACCAATTTCTGTCCAATCAGACCATTAGTTGGTGTATATAACAAAAGATCTGTGTGTGTAAACGGCCATCTGACCAATGATTGGTCAGGAAATCTGCAAGATAATCTGTTGATGCAAATGCACCTTAAGGTAGGTTGATACTCTATAAAGTGCATGGCCATCTTGGCTTAATTTCCTCCATGGGTATGCTGCAGACAAATGAATCACGCAGATTTTATCTGATTGCTGGGGTCCCATCAGGAGGTCAGAGACCCTACCAAAAAGTAGGGATTGCCCAAAGCAATTTTCTGAAGAATACTTGTCTGCCTTCTCCTCGACAAGCTCAGGATCCTGATGTGCCCTACCATCATGCTTTACACTGCATCTCTGCTTGTAGAGGTGTGCAGGGTTATTGCATGTGTATTTTGTGTAACGTTTTACCCCCCTGGCAGGGGCGTAACGATCGCGGTCGCAGAGTGTGCGACCGCGACCGGGCCCGGCGGTGGAGGGGGCCCGCTGCAGGCGGCGGTGAGCAGGCCCTCCCCCTCCCCTCATCTTTCATTCAAAGCGGCCGCGGCGTGCTGGGGGAAGGAGCCGCAGGACTAAGGAGGCGGAGGCGGAGCTGTAGGAAGTGCGGGCGCGCGGCTGGTCCGGCGCGCGCCTTGTACCATCTGCTACAGGAGAGAGGAAGAGGACAGGAGACTCACGTGTGGCAGCCGCAGAGCGAGCCCAGGCCGGCCGGAGCGAGTCCTCCTCTGACCCGCCCTCCATGAGCTGCCCGAGCCCGACATGTTCGCCGACGCCAGCCGCCCCCCTCGCTCCCCCCTCCCAGTCAGCCACCCGGGCCCCGACCAGTGCGGCCACCACATTTAAATTACATCCCATTCTGAAGCTGCAGCGCCTGAGATTCTGGGGAGACAAGGGGAGGGAGGGTGGAAGAGGGGGCAGACAGTCAGGGAGAGCAGCAGAGAGGCCACACAGAGGGGACAGAGAGAGCCACAGAGGGGACAGCGAGAGCCACAGAGTGCGACAGAGGGGACAGAGAGATCACAGAGAGCTACAGAGGGTAAAGAGAGAGCCACAGAGGGGACAGAGAGAGCCACAGAGAGGGGACAAAGAGAGCCACAGAGAGACCACAGAGGGGACAGAGAGAGCCGCAGAGGGGACAGAGAGAGCCGCAGAGGGGACAGAGAGAGCCACAGAGGGGACAGAGAGATCACAGAGAGCTACAGAGGGTAAAGAGAGAGCCACAGAGGGGACAGAGAGAGCCACAGAGAGGGGACAAAGAGAGCCACAGAGAGACCACAGAGGGGACAGAGAGAGCCGCAGAGGGGACAGAGAGAGCCGCAGAGGGGACAGAGAGAGCCACAGAGAGGGGATAAAGAGAGCCACAGAGAGACCACAGAGGGGACAGAGAGACACCACAGAGGGGACAGAGAGAGCCACAGAGGGGGGACAAAGAGAGCCACAGAGAGAGCCAAAGAGGGAACAGAGAAAGCCACAGAGAGGGGACAGAGTGACCACAGAGAGGGGACAGAGTGACCACAGAGAGGGGACTGAGTGACCACAGAGAGGGGACTGAGTGACCACAGAGAGGGGATAGAGTGACCACAGAGAGACCACAGAGAGCAGCAGAGCGGAGAGAGCGCCGCAGAGAGGAGAAAGAACGCCGCAGAGAGGAGAAAAAGCCGCAGAGAGGAGAGCCGTGCCGTTAGAATATGGTAAAAAAAAATTAAACCCCTACCTCTTCTATTTTATATTTCACCTCAAACACATTCACACCGATAGTAGGCGGGGTCTTGGTAGTGGGCGGGGTTTTGCTAGGGGGGGCCCCAATCCAAAGTTTGCCCTGGGGCCCATAGAACTCTAGTTACGCCACTGCCCCCTGGAGTCACTGGAGTAAAATAAATGTTGCATAAACAGCACAAATAAGCCAATACCAATAACACAGTATTCAACAGACCTGTGCTATTCCCTACAATGTAATATCCGCCCCTGCAATCGAGGACCCACCCGACGCGGCAATAAAATGGTTAACTCAAATATGACTTGTATAGAATTAAATGAAGTCCTGGCCGACTGTGGATGGGGTGTGTGGGCGGGGGGGTCTAGCAATAAACACATTCTTCTAATTACAGACTCGTTATATCTATATCTTTAAAGCTCCATTACATGTTTCCGACGCACGAGGCTCGGGCTTTAGATCCGCAGCTTATTAAGGCTAAGACACTTGGCATAATTTCATCTATTGAAATTCACTGTGCAATTGAAATAAATTGAATTTGCTGCTGATTTGAAAATGTATGGAGGCTTTGAATATGTATCCCTCTGAAAAAGAAAACTTAATTTCGATATACCAGAGGTGGGGGCCGTGTGCTCTTCCATCAGTCAGGAAATGATGTCCACTGCCTGCCAGGGCCAAAGCTTCGATTTATAATCCATGTGTCAAGCTACAAGGACAGCAGACAAGCAGGGGCCCAGCCATATTAGGGGCCCATCTCCACTGTTAGGCTGGCTTCACATATGCGCTATGGCCCAGCAGTCTGTTCCAGCGGAGGAATCGACTGCCGGAGTTCACCGTATCTGGCATAGGCTACTTTCACACTAGCGGCAGGACGGAAACATCCTGTCTGATCCGTCCTGCCGCTAGTGAACGTGTGCCCCCGGACTACCGCTCCAGCCCAATTGACTATAATCGGGGTGGAGCGGAGCTCTGGTGGAAGCACGGCGAGAGGCTGCCGGAATAAAACTACGACATGTCCAGCATTTATTCTGGCAGCCTCTCGCCGTGCGCTGTCGTGCCTCCGCCGGAACTCCACCCCCCCCTCATTATAGTCAAAGGGGCTGGAGCGGTAGTCCGGGGGCATAGGTTCACTAGCGGCAGGACGGATCCGACAGGCTGTTCCGTAGGGTGCACCGCTGGATCCCCATTCACTGTAATCCGGCCGCTTTCCAGCATATAATGTTGCGTGTAGCACTTTTTGTCATATTGAAAGCTGGCACGTACATACAGTGACCACAACACAGATGTGAACCTGGTCTTAAAAGTGCTTCAGAAGACAAGGATTCCTCTGGATTATGGGTGACCACAGTGGCTGTGATTAGTGGCAGAATAAGTAGCGCAAAGACTCTGGTGGACTGTTCCCCAAACATAGCCCCCAGGTCAGATTCCATCTAAGCACATAGACTCCTGATCCGCACCCTAGGTAAATACAGACCCCTCTAACCAGATGCTCCGAATACAGACCCATACCCTCTGAATAAATGCTGACCCCAAACCATACTCCTAAATACAAACTTCAGGGCAGATCCCGTAAATAAACCCAAACCACAGACCTGATGAACACAGACCTAGTGCAGACCTCCTTAATAAATTCATGGTCCCCTAAATACAGATTCATTAGGATAAAAAAGACCCCAGACCCCATATACTTATACAGCGGCTCCTCCTGTGCCTCTTTTCTGCTCTCCTTTCGGCTTGAGGACCTTCGGAGGTGATGTGACCAATTGGTCCTTTTGCAGATCCCTCAGCTCATTATACAGAGCAGTACAATAAGACGCATGGTGGCTAGGGGTTAGTGCTGGTGCATTGAAGCTTCGGGGTCCTGGGTTTGAATCCTACAGAAGGTTACATTTGATTGAAGTCTGTATGTCCCCCTGTATCCTTCTGATGTTCCTCTGAGTTCTTCGGTTCCTTCTTTGCTCAAAAGATTGTCCATATTTATTGGCTTCTACCCCAAGAATATGTCAGTGTGAGCCTCATTGTGACACGGACTGATGTGATTGATGACAATCTCTGTATAACGCTGCGGAATATATTGGCGATAGATAAGGAACATGGAATGAGCAGAACGCTTGTTAACTATGAACTGGCCAACAATTGGCCAATGCAGGCTCTAGTCTGCAGTTATGGAGGAATGATTGGCCATTCTATGTTTTGCCGAGGGGCCACATGACGCTTTTGCTATGCCAGAGCTGAAAATAGAGGAGAGGAGGCCATTAGCAAAACTCACACCCCCGATTTTAGGGTTGGTGCTTGCCATTGTGGACCTTATTCCATCTATAACTGGAGGACCTGATGAGTATTCACCACACCACCCTCCATGTCTTCTATAAAAATCAGCTATGAACTTAACCAGGAGCGGATTGGCCATAGACCTTAAATGGAAATTTCCCAGTGGGCTGATGCCCAGGGGGCCACCAGAGCCCTCTTCACGGCCGGCCAGTGGAAGTTTTTTTGGATATATTTTGTGCTGCTGGCAGCATTTTGTGATGGACTGTGATATTTGGCTTCCTTGTGATGGTATAATGTCCCACAATATGGTATTGCTGGCCTTACCTTCCATCAATTTGGACCCAACTAAAAATCGGGGCCACTTTTATTTTTTTTTCTAGGGCCACTTTAAGTTCCCAGTCCGCCCCTGAACTTAACCCTATGCAGAGTCAGGAAAAGAGGATGGTGCCAATCTCCAGTTGCCTCCTGCTTTTTCCAGGACCACATAACAGGGTTTTCCATGTTCTTCTAGATCAACGAGGGTAATTTGAGTTTCCTGTCCTCCACCTGCCCTCGATGGACACCTGTGCTAATTATGTAATGAAATATCTAAGAAATAAGAGAAAACCTTAAAACTTCCAATTTCACCACAGGCCCTTGCCGTTCCAGGCTCCAATTTATTTTCTTTATCTTAATTAAAACCCTCAACAGCCCGGCTCCTTGGCCACCACTTAAACACCATCAGTTAAACTCTGCTTAAAATATCAATTATTTGCTTATATCTCCCAAAATTGCATTAAGCCCCGTGCCTCCTAGGCTCTAGGAATGGAAAAACCAGATTAATTAACGATCTGTAAACATATATTAAAAATGCGGCAGAAGGAACAAAGAGCTGAATGTTTTGTGGCCCGAATACCGGTAAGCCGAGCGTCGGACCTGCATCCACACCGCGCGCCCTCCGGACCATAGCACGTGTTGTTTATGAGGCATATTGTGACAAGAAGTAAAATCTGATAGATGACCGCTATTGTGTAGTGACATTTTCGGGGTAATAGGCCGATACAAGGTCTCACCTGCAGTATGTGGTACAATAAAATATGTATTATGACATTTCGGGATTTCAACAATATGAAACAAAAACACAAGCCAAGCTTTATATGTGGGAAACAAGAGGAGACGGGCGGCATTTTACGTAAATATATACATTTAACGCTTTCCTCGCCTACTCTGCTGAAAGTGGAGCTGAATGTATCTTCATTGTAACAAGAAGTCAGGTTTCTGGGTCTTTTCGTTGGTGATGATGATTATTAGGATACATTGTTGCTGTTTTTTACATTGGCTTCCGGTAAATTGATACAAAAGCTTGATGGACCCATTTAGTGATGAGCGGCAGGTGCCATATTCGATTTCGACGAAATTCGCGAATATTCGAATGAATATTCGTTTCATATTCGTCGAAATCGAATATTCGTCATTTTTTCTAGTTATCGCGATTAACATGCGATTTAAATAATCGCATATTGCGATTTGTACTTAAGGCTACTTTCCTATTGGTTTCATATCTAGAATTAGCGAGGATGACGAATATGACGAATGTAGTTCGTTTATTCCTCAAAACGAAGATAACGAAGTATTCTACATCTTCGCTTTAGCAACCTATTCATCAACTTCGCTAATTCTAGCAATCAAATAGGAAGGTTGACTATAGAGATAGCTGTAGCAAATTCGCTATGCGATTTTTTTTTTTTAATAAATAGAATACTTATAATAATTTTATCAAGTAATATAATTATTGTATTAAAAATAAAAAATCGCATAGCGAATTTAACACAGCTGTCTGGTAAGTCAACCTTCCTATTTGATTGCTAGAATTAGCGAATAGCTAAGTTGACGATGACGAGACGAATAGGTAGCTAAAACGAAGATGTAGAATACTGCTATCTTCGTTTTGAGGAATATGACGAATACATTCGCCATATTCGCTATTCGCTAATTCTACCAAGCCAACCATAACTTCTGTGCTCATGGAGCGTCCCCATCACCATGGGAACGTCTCCATATACTAAAATGTACTGTCGGATTTGAGGAATTACGTTGAAATCGCAATGCGATTAATCTAGTTATATTAATCGCATTGCGATTTCAACTTAGAGCTGGGTTTATAATGGGTCAGCTTGCTAGAATTAACGGTTAACGAATATGGAATATAGCAGCAGTGCTAGTTGAAATCGCAATGCGATTAATTTAACTTAGTATTCGCATTGCGATTTCAACTTAGCACTGCTAGTGCATAGCTATACTCCATATTCGTTAATTCTAGCCTATGTAAGATAGCAGTGTTAAGTTGTAACGCAATGCGATTAATATAACTTGAATTAATCGCATTGCGATTTCAACGTAATTCCTCAAATCCGACAGTACATTTTAGTATATGGAGATTCTCCCATGGATGGGGACGCTCCACATGAGCACGGAAGTCGGCAGAAGCGGCAACGGGCACTGACTAGAGCAGCCAGGAAGCCAGGAATCCTCAGGACAGGTAAGAACTACTTTTGGGAAGTAGGAAAGAAAAAAATATAACTAAAAAAAAAAAACGAATATTCGAAATAGCGAATTTATAGCGCTATATTCGAAATATTCGCGAATTAGCGAAGTGCCGATATTCGCTAAAAAAATTCGCTTTTCGAATATTTGCGCTCAACACTAGACCCATTGTATCCTTCGAGCCGACAGTTTTACGGATGCGGTGAATGGGGCTGAGTCTAGGCGCTCGTCTCTAGTTCATTCTAATTTATCTAACCTCTAAGAAATTTTTGCAGAAAGACTGGAGGAAAGTTTCAGGTCAGGTATTAACTGGATACAGTTATAGCGCACTTTATCTTGACTTTCAGTTTATTGTTAAAGTTATTAAGTTTGTTGCAACATTGTATTTACCATGTTACGTGTCAAGTTTACATTTGCTACATCTGTACCTAAACATATAATGACCCATGAAACATGGTGGATTATCTGATAACATGCAGAAAGGAGACCTTCCACGAGAGATCAGCTACAGTAAAAATCTCCATCCTCCAGGTTCTGGAAGTTACCTGGTAATTTGTGTTCAGCAGCCTTCTGCACTCCCAATGTTGTGAAACTACAACTCCCAGCATGCTCCAATATCTTCTAGTGTGCATGCTAGGAATTGTAGTTTCACAACAGCTGGAGTGCTGGAGGTCATTGACCCCGCTATTAGACAATTATTAGTTTTCACTATTGGTGACCATATGGATAGTGTTTCTGTTGGGGTCTTCAGGTCTTCTCAATGACGGTCTGATGACTTCTAGGACAAAGTAAATATTTAATTTGCAGCAACCTACAGGGAGAAAGCCAGGAGTATGGGAGTGGTAATTGTGGCACTGCTAGGAGTGGTGGTGGTTCACGGTGGCTCGCTCCAATGTTCCCTGGGGCCGTACAGTGACTGGACGGCAAATCCCGGACTTCCTTGGGCTCCTGCCTGGTGGTGGCTGATGTGCCCCTGACGTTAAGTAAAAGGCTGGGGGGCAGATTGTAGTGCCCTAGAGCAAGGCGTACTTTGACATTTGGACATTTGTGGACAGTTCCCTACATCCCCTGTGCCAAGTTAAAACGTCTTACTTTATTTCGCTTGAAAGGGTTAACTTATACTTTTTATTACTGTGTTACTGCATTTTATATGTATGTTGTGATATATTTCCTGTTCATTATCACTGTATATACATGGCTCTGTGCAAAGGGTTAATAAATACTGAGAGACTGTTAGGGCTTTGATTGAGAAGCTGGTAATTTTCCACAGCTGCCATAGGGTTTAAAGAAGACCATGTTTTGGAGGGAAAAAACCCAGACTTTTTTACCACCGAAAAGCAGACAGCCTGACCTTTTAAATGTCTGGTTTTAGCTCTGTTGTTATGTCTGGAAACTTGTTTTTGTCTGGAAAACCTGCTGTGTCATTGCCATTGAGTATCAGTGAAGCTCTAATGTAAGTCTATACCAGACGAGAGCTGAAACGATGTATCTGTTTGTGCTGAGTTTCTCCACTCCTCCCACTAGAAGGTTCTAGTCTAGCAAAAACTGTACATAAGGAGAGCAGTCAGAGCCCCTAGTGTTCTGCAGTTAGGGACCAGTGCTTGGAAGAGGAGACTCTGCCAGACTGACTGAGTGACCAGAAGAAGACGCTGAGACGGGGATACTCTGCCACAGACCCTTGGACCAAGGAACCAGCCTTCTGAAGAGAAAGAGGGACAGCTAGCTCAGGCTTTTCCTCAGCATCAAACCCTCTTCTGTCAGGGAAGAGACTGGAGAAGCCAGCCCTGTATTGTTTTGTACCTGAATTCATCCAGTAAAGAAGCCCCCTGGGTAACTGCAGACCCTGACTCTCTGGACTTATTTCCCATTGAGGTGCACCACACCTTACCATCCCTTCCGGAGAGCAACAACATGTGGTGACACCTCGACGGAGTCCGTGGGACCCAGCGTAGCGTTCGGGCCACCCCTAACCCGGCCACTGCAGAAGTAGGTAGGAGCTGGCAGCCCATCACCCTGGACACTCGGCTAAGACTGACAGTGTTTACCACTTGTTGCCGCTACATAACTATTTGGTGTATATAGTGCATAAAGAATTTGACAACAAATCATAACATTTAAGTCTTTGCAAACAATTAACTCTTTAGCTCTGATCCACAGAGTCACTGCACGTTACCCAGTTTATTACTCCTTGTCTCCATCATCCACAGTGGATGAGTCCCTAATCTGTCACTCCCTTATGAGCAGTAGGTGAAGAGATTGCAGCTGTAAGCAGAACCTGGGGTCCTGAAAGGTCCATTTGCCCTATATGAGGACACCAGTGTTAGACATGATAATTGGGGGCCCTGTTACAGATTTTGCATTAGGGCCCCTGAGGCTCCATTTACCCTTTAGACTGGAGGCACAAGGCTCCTCCACTGCATAGTGGCCATGCCAGTGTATTGCAGCTCAGCTCCCATTCACGTGAATAGGAGCTGAGCTGTGGTACGCTGGTGCTGAAAGTCTTTCTCAAATTGGCGGCTGCACGGAATAGCTGATTAGCGGAAGCGTCAGGTGCCAGACCTTTACGGAACTGATACCGATGACGAAATATCCTGAAGATAGATCATCAATAGCTGCAGCCCAGAAAAACCCTGTAAATGGGGGCTGCAGGGAATGCAAAAACTTTTTCTGGAACTTTTGCAGAATTTTTTTTTTTTTCAAATAAGATAAAGGGCTCAAGCACACGGCCGTATGTATTTTGCGGTCCGCAAAACATAGATCCACAAAATGGATATGGATGACGTCTGTGTGCATTCCATATTTTGTGGAATGGAACAGCTGGCCCCTAATAGAACAGTCCTATCCTTGTCCGTAATGCGGAAAATAATAGGACAATAATGGGACAATAATAGGAATTCACACAGAGTACCTTCCGTTTTTTTTGCGGACCCATTGAAATGAATGGTTTCACATACGGTCAGCAAAAAAACAAAACAAAATGACATGGAAAGAAAATATTTTTGGATTAGCCCTTACTGTTATATTCTATTGCAGTGTTTCCGAATCAAGGACCCCCCCCCCCCCCCAATAAGTGTCATACAGTACCCCCAAGATATAAAGCACAGTGTGAGTGCCGCCTAGAGACATGGCATACCCAGGTAACTTTGAGAATGGGGGTGATTTTGGGGGTCGAGTAACGTTGCATTTTGTTTAATTGCATTACGGTCTCAAATAAAACCCTGACGGAAACTTTTTGAAAAGCTCTGATTTCCCTGTAATAGAAGCCATTGTGATATTTCCCGCTGTTGATGATGTTCTGCCTGAACTCTTCTCCTAAATTTGCCGTAGGCATGTGCTATGGAGGTGATTTATCAGGGTCCGTCAGGAGGAATCGGGGTCATTCCAGATGTAAGTCCCATAATATCCCCTCAACATTTGATAAATTAGTGACACCTATGCGGTGACCTGAGGTGCTATTATAAGCTCACGGACGCTCGCTCAGATTGTGCGGGAGGTCACCATTTCTGATCCACCATTAATAATCCAATAAAGTGGACTACTTTCAATATATACAGCGGTACTTACAGCCATTAGTGAGTAATGAGGAGTAAAAGCCGACAGACATCACCTTCACCTCGTCTATTAGGACACAAGGGCATGTTCTATATCAGGAATATGAATCAGATTCACAGCAAAAACTGCAAATCCGTCCGACCGCCTATAGTCACATAAGTGTTACACCGAGGGGCCCTAGAACAAGTCCTTCTGTATGCAGTCCAGTCCCTGGCGCCTCTGTGCCCTTCCACTATGTAACTCTCAGTCTGTGACTGCCAGAAGATCAGCACACTGCTTTCCTGAAATCCTCTGTGCTGCTGTGGATCCTGCTCCTTCCACTATGTAACTCTGAGTCTGTGACCTCCACAGGATCAGCACACTCCTCTCCTGAAATCCTCTGTGCTGCTGGGACCATGCTCCATCCACTATGTAACTCTCAGCCTGTGACCTCCCACAGGATCATTATTTTCTGATTGTGAAAATTCGCATAAAAATTCGCATAAACTGGCATTTGAAAGCTACCTTTTAAACACCAGTTTATGCAAATTTTTATGCAAATTGTATGCAATTTTTCAATGCTAATTTTCGCAATCAAGAAAATAATGACTGGAGATTACGAATTTTCGAATATATGGCGAATATTCGCCCAAATATTGGCGAACTATCGCAAATTCGAATATTGCCCCTGCCACTCATTACTACTGTGTAACTTTCAGTATATTACCTTCCATAAGATAAGCACAATCCTCCCCTTTAATACTCTGTGCTGCTTGAAATATTGCGTCTCTCATTCTCTAGCAATAACTGAGGATAGCTCAGTACGTCTACTGATGTTACATACTGAGCTCTGCTACATCCATATTCAGCAATGAGTTCGGAAGCCACACAGTGACATGATTTCCCCCTCATCACACCCTCCAAAAAGCCCAAGGACTTTCTTCTATTTCCCTTCTCGACCTCTATGGAACAAGATTTTTTAGATTCCTCAGCAGTTGTGGTCAAGTGACTAATGAGAAGCAATTCTACACTAATCAAATTTAGCTGAGAATCTCCAAAATATTTTGTTTTCAGTGAATCTGAAACGTTTAGAATTTGTCCTTCAGAAATCAATGGTGTCTGTTGTTTTACAGATCAGAAGACAGAGATGAGGATTATTTTTGTAAAATAACTGTGTGTATAAGTACCAGCAGGCATCTGCCCCCAAAAGGGCTCATTTTTGGACCATTTAAAAAAAACTAAAAATATAACAAATCCAGCAGTCCCATCCACTTACCCATCACTACTTTCCTCAACATTGAAATTGCAACATAAAGATGGAAAAGTCAAGGAAATATGAAAATCAAAGGGTCAGCAGTAATGATGAGCTGCTGCCATGTTCGATTTCGCGATATTTCGTGAATATTCTATTGAATATTCGTCATATATTCGTCGAAATCGAATATTCATCATTATTCTATTTATCGCAAATAATATACGATTTAATTATTTATGTATTGCGAATTGAACTTTGAATGGGGTATAAAGGCAACTTTACTATTGGTTGGCTTGCTAGAATTGACGAATATAGAGAATCTAGCGCTATATTCGCTATCTTCGCTAATTCTAGCAAGAACATAACCATAGCAAAGGCAGGTGCACTCTGCGGCAATACTAAACCCTCACACTGATAAAATTGAGAGGTTAGTTCGACATATCCCACTAGGAGGACCTGTCTTAAGCTCGGACACCACGGCAAGGTCTCTCAAGTAGCCCACTTGAGCTACTTGAGAGACCTTGCTGTGGTGTCCGAGCTTAAGACATGTCTTCCTAGTGGGATATGTCGAACTAACCTCTCAATTTTATCAGTGTGAGGGTTTAGTATTGCCGCAGAGTGCACCTGCCTTTGCTATGGTTATGTTTTTGATTGTTCTCCACATCCACATTATCGTTATTGTATGTAGGATGGTTATTGTGGTACTTGCAGTCCGTTGCTGGCATCTTCCATTGTATGCATTTTTTGCTGTTGATTGCCCCTAGCAACGGACTACAAGTGCAGGATGTGCTCCCCTAGATACATGCACAACTGCATATGGGTTAAGCATATCCTGCTTGTTAAACACCACACCACGTTTTCCAATTCTAGCAAGCCAATAGGAAAGTTGCCTATAGATAGTTGGATGCGCTATGCGAAAAAAATATTACTTTTACCTATTTTTTTTCAATAAATAGGATACTGACTCATTATTCTATTTATTGCCAAAATTAGGCAAAGTAATATTTTCGCATTGCGCATCCAACTTAGAGATGGGTACAGTCAACTTTCCTATTGGCTTTCTAGAATTAGCGAATATAGAGAATATAGCGCTATATGCGTATTCGTCATATTAGTTAATTCTACCCAGCCAAACAATAGTAAAGTAAGTTGCATATACCCGCTCTAAGTTAGATGCTCAATGCGACTAATATTACTTAATATTCTCGCATTGCGTATCCAACTTAGAGCTGTGTATAGGCAAGTTGACGTGTATTGCTAGAATTAGCAAAGATAACGAATACGAATATAGCACTATATTCTCTATCTTTGTTAATTCTAGCAAGCCAACCAATAGGAAAGTCATAGCCCGTATAAAGTTTCATCCGCAGTACGCGAATATTACATAATGCATAATGTAATATTCACGTACTGCGAATGACACTTTGAACGGGCTATGACTTTCCTATTGGTTGTTGACTTGCTAGAATTAACATAAAGAACATAGCGCTATATACTCTATCTTCGTTAACGGTATCTTATTCTTGGGTTCTGATTGAAAAATAAAAAATATTCGTTTTTACAAATATATAGTACTATATTCTAAATATTCGCGAATTAGCGAAGTGTCAATATTCATAAAACATATTCGTTATTCGAATATTCGCGTTCAACACTAGTCAGCAGACATGTTAGAGATGAGCAAATGATATATAAATAAAAAAAAATATATTCAAAACAGCTCAATTTATTTAGTGTCAAGCATGAGATGCTATCAGTGAGGTTCTTAATGGTTGTCGGAGGAATGTTCTGCCACGTTGAATACACTTGGGCACACAAATCATCAAGATCCACTGCTGGCAGCTCCCTTTGTAATTGCCGACCAATGGCGTCCCAGATGTGCTCGATGGGAGACAAGTCCAGAGAAGCTGCAGGCCATGGTAGCACGCTTATGACAAGCAGGCTGCTCACAGTAGCACAGGCAATATGCGGCCTGGTGTTGTCCTGTTAAAAAACGGTTCCTGGGCCACTCAAGAAATGGATATATCCCTGGCTCCATGACCAAATCAATGATGAGACTTTACCCTGCGTGAAGACTAGAGGGGTCCGTATACTACACATTATACCATCCCAGATCATAGGACTGGTGTGACATTCCCTTGTGGAAGCCTCTTTATGGTGTTGCCCACATGGACCAATCTCCAGCTATCATTGCCACCGAGACAAAAGTCAGACTCAGCGCTGAAGAGGATTGACTTCCATTCCAGCCTCCATCGTCGTCTTACATTGCTCTATGATAGCCTTTGAGAACGGTGACGGGAGGTCAGCAGAACACCTGTAGCTGGACATCCAGCACGTAGCCCAATGTCATGCAGACACCTTCTGATTAGTGTTGAGCGCGAATATTCGAATAGCAAATTTTTATTGCGAATATCACAAATTCGATAATTCGCGAATATTGCAAATATACCGCTATATATTCGCAATTTCGAATATTCGTTTTTTTTTTTAGATGTTAATCCTTGTTGCTCTCTGGTTGTCTTCCCACTTTCCAAAAGCTGTTCTTACCTGTCCGGAGGATTCCTGGCTCCCTGCCCGCTCCAGTCAATGCCCGTTGCCGCTTCTGCCGACTTCACTGTGTGCATGGGAACGCCTCCATGCTAAAATGTACTGTCGGATGTGAGAATCACGATCTTACAAATTTGACTAAGTTGTAATCGCAATGCGATTAATATAACCTGAATTATTCGCATTGCGATATTCGTTATATTCTAGCAATACAACCATTAGGAACCCAGCTTTAAGTTGAATTCGCAATGCGAGCAACACAGGTTATATTAATCGCATTGCGAATTCAACTTAGAGCTGAGTTGCTAATGGTTGTATTGCTAGAATATAACGAAGATTGAGAATATAGTGCTATATTCGTGTATTCGTGATATTCGTCGTCTTTGTTATATTCTAGTAATACAACCATTAGGAACTTAGCTCTAAGATCAATTCGCAGTCCGAGTATATGTTCGCTTCGCGAATGAAACTTTGAGCTAAGATCCTAATGGTTGTTGCTAGAATATGACGAAGATTGAGAATATAGCGCTATATTCGTGTATTAGTGATATTCGTCGTCTTCGTTATATTCTAGCAATACAACCATTAAGAACTCAGATCTAAATTCAATTCGTCATGCGATTAATATAACCTGTATTACTCGCATTGCAAATTCAACTTAGAGCTGGGTTCCTAATGGTTGTATTGCCAGAATATAATGAAGATTGAGAAAATAGTGCTATATTCATGATATTTGTTATCTTCGTCAATTATGGCAATACAAGTTAGGTACAACCATTAGGAACTCAGCTTTAAGTTTAATTTGCGATGCGAACATAAATTCGCTTAACATTCACAATATATAGAATAATGCCGAATATTCAATTTCGACGAATATATGACGAATATTCAATCGAATATTCGCGAAATATCGCGAAATCGAATATGGCTCCTCCCACTCATCACTACTTCTGATGGCTTGTGTAGACACCGTTTGCCGACCTAGACTCGGGATATGATGTCCAATTCCACTCCTGCTTCTCTTACTGTCATTCCAGTTCCTTGTGGTTCCACCGACCACCGGAACACACAACATGGAACAAGTGACATTTCGACCTAGGAGAGTAGCGATCTCCTGGAGTGATAAACCAAGGCCTCTCAGCTCAAGGATTCTGTCCCTCTCAGTTTCTGACAAGTGGCGAAAATGTCCATGAACAGGAGGCATCACAAATGTTCCCACACTACCTGATCCGATTTTTGAGGTTTCAGGTGCCTAAAAACTTTTCTTCCAATCTGTTTTTTATGCTCAGAACAGACTGAAAATTCAAGTATTTTCAGATCTCCGGGACTCCGGATACTTCCTCCATGTGCAGACTACAGACTTTTCAGTAAAATTGGGGCACGTTCAATTGAATCCAATCTGACAGCTAAATCAATAGAATTAGACCCAAAATGAATTTCCAGAAATTTGCTGATCTCTAGAAGTAGTCAGTCTTAACTCTTCTGTAATAATTCAAGGTAACATTGTTATTACATGTCTATAATTTAACGCATGTGAGGGAGACCCTTCCTGATGACAGTTTCCCTTTAAACAAGTCATTGCTAAGTATGGAAATATCAAGGGGACTGCCATCCTGGCAGCTTGTAATAGCATAAAATGCACATAAATATTATATTCTAGCATGTACAATGTACAATACATTATGTACTGATACACAAAAAAGCTCATCACGCCACAATTTATTTTCCATGTATTTCTCATCTGCTCGGCTGAAACGATTCTCCAGTTGTGTGTATATATTATTATATTAAACATATGTTTACATATTGATAGCAATTTACCTCTCGGAGGAAGCCGGCGGTGAGCGCACATTCCTGACAGAACATGATTCTTCAATTACAGATTGTGTAAAACTCATTTGCCTTTTGGTTAGCTTAAAATTGGTTTCGTAAAATGGGATTTTAATTTCAATTTGGGGAACGCCGTCCTTTCTCACTAAAAGGAAGAAGGGAAGAAGAAATATACAGAAGTATAGCGCGGTTCGAGTGATTAGGATACGGCCTCATTGCCTTCCTTCCAGTATAAAGGACCCAAATATCTTGTGTCTTTTGAAATATATTGACCTTGCATCAAAGGGAGACAATTTACCAGGAGGAATATAATATATTTATATTTCTCCGCTCTCAAATCCTCACTTATGGAGGTAGTGAAATTGCTGCTGTGGGGAAAGTATCTGAGTTCTCATCTTTAGAAGGACAACTGTCATCAGTGTTTCTGGTTTGTATTAGAATGAAAATAAGAATTGGGTAGTATTGAGAATGACCTAGGCTTGTTCTCTTAAGATATATTTAATGCCATTGGAGCAAATACAAAGCTCTAAATTCACTGCACACAATTTAATTATAAAATTATGCCTACTGCCACCACTAGAGGGAGCTCAGGAGATTACTGTATATATATATATATATATATATATATAACACTAGAGGGAGCTCAGGAGATTACTACATACAGATACATACAGCCACCACTAGACGGAGCTCAGGAGATTACTACATACAGATCTATACAGCCACCACTAGAGGGAGCTCAGGAGATTACTACATACAGATATATACAGCCACCACTAGAGGGAGCTCAGGAGATTACTACATACAGATATATACAGCCACCACTAGAGGGAGCTCAGGAGATTACTACATACAGATATATACAGCCACCACTAGAGGGAGCTCAGGAGATTACTACATACAGATATATACATACAGCACTAGAGGGAGCTCAGGAGTTTACTGCATACAGAGCTCAATAGATTACTGCATACAGATATATACAGCCACCACTAGAGGGAGATCAGGAGATTACTGCATACAGATATATACAGCCACCACTAGAGGGAGCTCATGAGATTACTATATACAGATGTATACAACCACAACTAGAGGGAGCTCAGGAGATTACTGCATACAGATATATACAGCCACCACTAGATGGAGCTCAGGAGATTACTGTATACAGATATATACAGACACCACTAGAGGGAGCTCAGGAGCTTACTACATACAGATATATATATATATATATATATATATATATATATATATATATATATATATACAGCCACCACTAGAGGGAGCTCAGGAGATTACTACATACAGATATATACAGCCACCACTAGAGGGAGCTCAGGAGATTACTACATACAGATATATGCAGCCACCCACTAGAGGGAGCTCAGGAGATTACTTCATACAGATATATGCAGCCACCACTAGAGGGAGCTCAGGAGATTATTACAAACAGATATATGCAGCCACCACTTGAGGGAGCTCAGGAGATTATTACAAACATATATATACAGCCACCAATAGAGGGAGCTCAGGAGCTTACTAAATAAAGATATATATACAGCCACCACTAGAGGGAGCTCAGGAGATTACTACATACAGATATATACAGCCACCACTAGAGGGAGCTCAGGAGATTACTTCATACAGATATATGCAGCCACCACTAGAGGGAGCTCAGGAGATTATTACAAACAGATATATGCAGCCACCACTAGAGGGAGCTCAGGAGATTACTTCATACAGATATATGCAGCCACCACTAGAGGGAGCTCAGGAGATTACTACATACAGATATATACAGCCACCACTAGAGGGAGCTCAGGAGCTTTTAAAGCATTTCCTGTTTAAAGCATTTTCAGGAACTAACCCTTAGGGCAGTGCATCAATATTAGATAGATCTATTGTAACTCCTAGTGCCACTGTCTATTAGCTGAATTTAGTGATCTTGGTGCTCCAAAAGGTGTCATGTCCCCTTCATTGTGTTCTAAGGACTGGTCAATATGTTCTGTAGTGGCTGTGCCTGGTTATCAGCTCAGTCCTATCTAAATGAGCAGCACTAAGCTGCAGAACGAGGCACAGCCACTACAGAATGTATGGAGCAGTCCCTGGGAAACAATGAAGGGAATGGGGTGCTCACCAGCACATCATGGAGGTTTCAAACAGCTGGTGCCATGAGTTTTTTCCACCCCATCTAATATTGATGGCCCATCCTAAGGATAGATCTTCAATGTCATTCAATGAATTTTTTGGTTGCAACAAAGTGTCTGCTATCCACTAGATAGGGGATAACTATTAGATGGGAGTCTCAGTGGCTGGACCCCACCCATCTATCACAGGAACCCCCATTAGAATGAGGCAACAGTTGAGCATGCACTCAGCTGCCCCATTCACCTCCTTGCACTGTACTCACCTGTCTCTTGCAGTCCCATAGATATGAATGGAGGGACAGTTTACATGTTTGACCCTTGCTCCATTCATATGGTGGAACACTGAACCAAGGCACTTCCTACTGTATTGTGAGTATCCATATTGCCTCCTTTGCTGGCTGGATTCATTTCTCCATCACGTTTTACACGGTTCGTTTCCGGGGGTCACGACCACCCTGTAATTCAGCTGTGGTGGTCATTAGGGATGAGCGAATCGACTTCGGATGAAACATCCAAAGTCGATTTGCATAAATCTTCGTTCTCATACTGTACGGAGCAGGAGCTCTGCACAGTATTAGAATGTATTGGCTGCGATGAGCCGACTTCGCGCAATAACTTCATAAATTAATTTGTACTGTAAAAAACATTTCCCGAACTCGGGTTAAGTTCCAAATGGTAACTTGGAACTGAACCCAAGTTCGGGAAGTGGTTTTTTACAGTACAAATTAATTTATGAAGTTATTACGCGAAGTCTTGCAAGACTTCACTAAGCAATTACTTCGACTCTTCGCAGCCAATACGTTCTAATACTGTACAGAGCTTCTGGTTGTGAACATCACTGGAGAGATGTTCACAA
This sequence comes from Bufotes viridis, assembly GCA_033119425.1. NCBI lineage: Eukaryota > Metazoa > Chordata > Amphibia > Anura > Bufonidae > Bufotes > Bufotes viridis. The sequence goes on from CM065597.1 coordinate 8,190,115, forward strand.
TCAGATTGGAGAATTTTTTTTGTTTGTTGATATTTTTGAAATTTCTGAAAAACCAGGATAATATCCATTGTGATTACGGTATATTGAAATTAACAAGTAACAAAAAAGTAAGTTTTTTTTTTCTTTTACTTATTTCATTTCCATCACTTCATCAGCTTCATAGGTGAAGTTTCCCTTGTCTTTTTGGCTCACTTCGTTTGGAAATACACTGGTAGACTTTTTCTTCTCTGGAGGATTGCAGTTGTGCTCTCCTCTTCGGTCCCACCATCTAACCTTTGCAGTCCGGCGTTAAATGGCAGTTTAATGTCTCCAGGTGATTGTGCTTTAGCTAAATGATTACAGATCAAGGTTGAGCATCATCTTCCTAAAATCCCTTGAGTCCCATTTAAGAGACTTAAAGGTGAGCCAAAACATCTGCTTGTATCCATAGATTTTGGCTGTGATACCCTTTACTGGGCGCAAAGGAATGTCCGCCCACTGCTAAAGGCCAATTGAAATCTCCTGAGACCAAAGATGTCCCTGCGAGAAGTCCACCTCCCATTAATGTTCTGACGAGTTGCTCAAGTTGTGTTGATAAAGTAATGTCATCGCGTAGAAGCTATTAACCTGCTATTACTCCGGGCCTCAAAGGTCCAGCTCAGATACAGATACGGCCTCAGATGGTAAAGAATGCAAACTTCTGGTAAGGGAACATTTCCAAAAAATAGTAACAAAAATAAATAAATACATGAGTAAATATATATATATATATATATATATATTGTTAAATATATAAATGACTAAAATATATTGAAAATCTATGGATTGACCTCAAAAGAGCAGAGCATGCAAGATGGCCCAGGAATGTCATAGAATGGGAAGACGTCTGCAAGGAGGAATGGAGGAAAATCCTTCGAACAAGAACTGAAAGACTCTTGGCTGCTACAAAAAGTGTTTACAACTTGCCAAAGGGGGTACTACTAGGTATAACCATGAAGGGAATACAAAGGCAATGTGTCATCTTTAAAGTGGTTTTCTGAGATTTTTTTTTTACTGGTGAGAATATCCTCTGGATAGGTCATCAGTATCTGATCAGTGGGGGTCCGACACCCGGAACCCTCGCCGATCAAGTGTTGGAGGAGGGAGTGGTGCTACTGTGTTCGCTGCGGCCTTCTCTTTGCTTTTCCTAGGCCAGTGATGTCAAGTTCATTAATCACATGGCCTATGACCTAATATATATATATATATATATATATATTGTGGGGAGTCGCTCTGGTAGATAGCGGTGCGGGTGCAGTACAGAGGCAAAACAGGGAGTCCAGAAGGTGTAATGAACAGTGTTTTATTCACACTTGCACAAAAACAAATGATATAAACAGTCTCTTGGTGTTCGTTCACACATACCAGAAATCATGAGGCAAAACAAAACAGTCCAAATCAGGTTCTAGTCACCTGGGAGGTTTTAGGTGCAGGTTCGCACCTGGCTGTCAGTCCAGCCACAAGACAGTCGCCGTCAGGCTTCCAGGTCGTCTGCACTCCTCCTTGCTGGGCTCTTGCTTCCAGCCCAGAGAACTTCCAAACACAAGTGACTCCACAGCCTAACAGCAGCTCCAGGACAATCACACCCACCTGCTGGTGCTGGCTGTGTTTTAAAGCCCGGCAAAGTCCGGCCTGGACCGTGGGGAGTAGGCACCCACCCAACTCTTTGCCTACTCCCAGTAAGAGCCGGCCCGGATTGGCTTTGCAGCCAAACTAACTATAAATGTCAAGCAGCCCTAGCTGCTGCTGACACATAAAACCTGGCTCTCACCTCACCGAGGCCAGGAACCTCGGTGACACGTACCTCCCGTCGACAACGGTACCTTGCACCTTACCACAATATATATATATATATATATATATATATATATATAACAAATGGACAGTAAATCTTTGTAAATAAAAGATAGTATTTAAATAAAGGAATTAAAATATAAATAAAATAAAAAGTAAATAATTTTTATAAATTGTATCACACTTAAATCAGTAGAATAATTAAAAATATAAATACTTAAATACCTAAAATTAATAAATACAAAACAGCTAAAGCTAAAAGACAAAGCTAAAAATAAAAGACAAAACAAAACATGAAAATACATTAAAAATAAGTTGAAGGGGTTCTTTGAGATTTTGATAGTGATGGCCTATGATTAATATCAGATCAGTGGGGGTCTGACCCCCAGCACCCCTGCCGATCAGCTATATAAAAAGGCCAATCTTTCTATGCCTTGGCGCAGCTCAGTCCCATTCAAATGAATAGGGTTAAGCTGCAATACCAAATACAGCCACTATATCATAGATGGTGCTGTGCTTAGAAATGTGCAAGAGTCCACTCCATTCACAGGTGCACTACTGTCTGCTCGAACAGCTGATCGGACCCCCACCAATCTGATACTAATTACTTATCCTGGGAATATGCCATCAATATGAAAATCCTAGAGAACCCCTTTAAATAAATTAGTAAATAAACACAAATCTTATTCAGGCATTACCTTAGTCCCCTACATAGGTAAAAGTGGTAGAGTGACTGCTACCTCTGGCTACCATTACTGGCCTAATAGGAAATAAGAGCCCACTCCAACACCAAGCAGCACAGGTGGATTTCCATCTATAGGTACTCTAGCTGATATCAGCCTGTGGCTGGAGTTCCTCCAAAAAGAAGGGGTGATTTCCTGTTCTACTTCATGCAGAAAAAAAGTCTGCAATTGAAAAATACCCACCTGGGGGATTCCCTTACCCCTCTAGAGGTTTCTACAAAATATGTCCCTCTTTTAGAGTAAGTGTATGTGATGCCGGCTGTGGTTAAGCAGCGAGAACGCAAGGCTCCCTTTGTACAATGGAATGTGCCAAAGATAGGATAGGCCAGAGTGGTGTTGAATAGGCCCCAAAATCCCTGGAGATAATGGATACACTTTGTCACGGTGCTCTTTGGTTTTGGTTAGAATCCCAGGTGCGGTGGTCCGAAGCAAGTGCAAAGGGAAAGGGTTAACTTGGATAGCGTAGAACAAAGTGATGACTTGAATTATGTGGAAATAAGGTTGAGTTCAGACTTAAATAAACATTGAACAGTTGCTTTTACTTGCAGTAAAATTTTAATCCAAATGGTTTCCAGTAACTTGAATTATCTTGGTCTCCAGCAGGTATTAGCATGAACACTTCTGGCAGGCAAACTCTCACTCTGCTCATAAACATGTCTCTGCTGTGTTCTTTCTGTAGCTTTTTCAGCTCAGCTATGTCAGTAGTAGATGATCTTTCTTTAGGCAATCCTTTCAGCTTATGTACTGACTTTAAATATAGCAAGCTTCGGCTCAGCTTGAACTAGGAAGGCAGTGCAAACCATGGTAGGGGATGCAGCCAGGTGTGCAACCTCAAGTTGTAAGGTTGACATGCCAGACGGGGCCTAATGGAAGCCTTGAAACCTTTGCCTGGCAGGGGCACGGCTCCTGCACAACCTTCTCCCACTATGAAGGAAACTAAACTTAACCTCTCCCCATGAGGGGGAAAGCTAGACTGACCTTAGTCAGGGCTTGGGCAAAGTACCCCAGCCCTCGCTTCCTTCTCCCAGCAGGGAGGAAACTAGACTGTCTCTAACTAAGCTAACTCCTCCTCTCTCTTAGAGGCTGGAAGGGGATTTCCAGACTCTGCTGCACAGCACTGCCAGTTGTGTTGCTGCCGCCGTGTGGTCGACCAGGTTATTACACTTGAACATAGCATTACATAAAAAATACATAGCAATAAATATGCACATTACAGGATGTATTTTGTAGGACATATATTAGCTTATAGAGAGTGGTAGCAAGGTGTAGAAAAGAGTGGTAATGTCACTCTGGGACATTACACAATCAGATCATATTATATCCTACTTTGTACTATTGCTTTTCCAGTTTAGGCTCAGTTACTCTAGCATTCTATTCATGCACCAGGAGGCTCTGGATAGTAAGAGGTGTTACCTCCAGTATTCTAACACTCAGAGGTTGGAGAAGCACTAGTTTGTGGAAAAGGTAAATGTGGTTGACATTGTGTTATTGATGTTGGAGAACTGGAGCCTATAACCTTCTGACCCGCCCTGCCTGTGTAAGTGTCCCAGTTGTGCTGATTTTATAGGTATGAATGGAGCCCAGGATGAAACTTATTGATCCTGTTCAGATATGAAAGTGCTTTAGTGGAAAGAGAATATGAAGGATGATTTTTACCATTAGGTATTGGAATTCCAGTGCCTAGGGCGGCATATTTAGTGGTGGCGGTGGCAGCTAACTGTGGGAAAAAATAATTTCAAGCCTCTTTTCTAAAATGTATTTATTTGTGGTTGCAAACAGGTACCTTAGTGGGATTTCCGATGCTAAACATCACATTGTATCATTTTATTTCTCTCCCTCACTACTAAGTAATGGAATGGAAGGATAACAAATCCTTATCAGAAAATCTGCACTTGAGTCGGTAACATTCCCTCTGTGCAGTAATGACTTGTAGAGCAGCCGGTACCTACCTGCAGCTCCCTGGCTGTGCACCTCTATACGGTTAATTTGTGAGTCTGTCTGTGAATTCACTTCTGATTGATAGTACCTGGGCCGGTCACAGGCTACCAATCAAATTTTAAACAAAGCTGAGTGCAGGTGTATGATGAGAGTGCTGACAGGTCCCCCGAGCCTCGCCAAGGAAATGGGATTCAAAGCACATTCTGCTGGAAAATTGCCAGGGTTTGCAAGTCTCACTGTGCAGTAAAAGGAACTTCCACACAGTGCAAGCGCAGTTAAAAGAAGAGGAGAAGACGCTGAGGACGGCAGCAAATGAAGAGTTATCTGGGGAAATCAACAGCACCTCATATGGAGCAGTGTATGGTGTGTATTACTCTACGTGGACCGTACTTACAGCCACATATAGGTGGCCATTAGAGATGATTTCATGTTTTGAAATTCGTTCACGCTTCGTTTACTGATAAAAGGCGAATTGCGTTATGGATTCCGTTACCACGGACCATAAAGCAATTCTAAGACGGAATGCATAAAAGAATGCATTTAGAAGCATTCCGTTATTCATTCCGTTATAATAGAAGTCTATGAGCTGCAAAACGGATCCGTTCCGTTTCTGTTATGCAGGGGATTTTTTTCCGTTTTGATTTCCCTCAAACGCATCCTAACAGAACGGACGCATCCTGATGTGCAAAATCAAAACAGATCTGTTTAATTCCGGTATTGAGATCCTCTGCCGGATCTCAATACCGGAATTAACAATGCAAGTTAGCTGATTCAGCTCTTCTTTTTGATCCCCTCAAGCACATAGATACTGGGCTGATGGTGTGTATTTTACCCTCAGTTCACACTTGCACGTTTTACAGCGCATTCGAACGCGCTGTAAAACGCTCAACAGGAGAAAACTCATGTTTCCCTATGGGCATGGTTCTCACCTGAGCGTTTTACAGCGCATTTGAACGCATTGTGAAACGCCTTACGCTCAAAGAAGTTCTTGAGCTTCTTTGGGGAGTTTTGTCGCGCGTTTGCACCTATAGACTTCAATGGGAACGCTAACACGTGTTAAAGTGTAGATATGCCTTTTTCAATTGGTCTCCAGAGTCACGAACGCGCGTATGACGCGCATTTCCTATTTGCAAAAACGCGCTGTAATACACCCGACAAAAACGCGCGTGAAACGCGCGTCTCAGAAACGCTCAGGTGTGAACCCAGGGTAATAGGAAGCGGGGAATAAGACAGCGCCATCGGGGCACATTTACTAAAGTGTCTGCGCCACTTTTTTGTCATATTCGCTTCTTAATATCCTTGTTTTTTGTGTCCGTACAATTTATTAACGTTGTTTTGCCTATTTTGTTACATTTTGTGACATCTGCTCCATTTTCAGATTTTATGACAAATTCTTATGGCGCGCTTAGGTCCACCTTTTTTGAGGACACATGTGTGGCACCTATTCGTCTGTCCTTTTTTGGCATACAAGGGGCCTTAAAACTACGACACTCTGGGGGTTGTGTATTTTTTGTCCACATGTGTATGATTTTGTGGTGCAATTGAGACTTTTTGGCACACTTTTTCAGATCTGTTCTACAATGTAACATTTGACCTTTTCCAAACAGCTTTTTGTCTAATAACTTAGCTAAGTTTTAGGCTCCTTTCAGACGAGCGAGTTGCACACTTCGGACTCTTAGCATGAGTATGCAGCAGCTCCCGTCCTGACCTCCCAGAACTGACGTGGTTGCATAACATTATATTGATTTAGGATGATGCTATGTAACCCTTAGAGGTCTGGAATTAATTGTATAACACAGCATTATGTCAATGTTATACATTCCAGAACTGTAAGGGTTACATAGAATTATAAATCAATATAATGCTATATGACCCCAGCAGTGCAGGGAGGTCAAGACGGGAGCTGCTGCATACCCTGCTGTAAATCAAGAGTGTGGATCTCGCTCATCTGAAAGGGGCCTTACTGTCATATATATATATTTTTTTTTAATGGGCAGGGACAGGGATGGGGAACATTTTTCTAATATACTTTATTTAGGGAAACCTTTTATTTACAGGAAACAACTTGGGCTGAAATGTCCTTTAGCAGCCACTTAGGGACATCCATCTTCCAAACAGCGCAGTCGCTGCACTAACGAGGAAGACAGGGAGACGGGCTGGGAGCTGGCGTGTTTTCCTTCATACAGTAGTGGAGCCATACAGTAATTCTAGATGTAATATATTAATCTCTTTCCTTCTTCCTGTTCATTATCAGGCGTAAAACTCCTGCATTGCAGACAAAATACGTCTCATTTAAGAACAGCTGTGCGCCAAATAATGAACCAAACTCTAAATACGTGCACATGATGGGAAAAAAAGGGCAGAAAATGACGGAGAAAAAGGCAGCTAAGGGTGGGTTCACACTAGTGTTAGGGATTATGTTATGGCTTTCCGTTATAACATGGTTATAACGGAAAACGACGTAATCCATAAGACGGAAGGACGGATCCATTCTTCTGCCCATTGACTTGTATTATGACGTAATGCAAAATGGAAGCCTTTAAAAGGCATTCCGTTTGCTTTCCGCCCTAATAGAAGTCTATGGGAATCAAAACAGATCCGTCTGGTTCCCGTTATGTAAGACGGAAAACAAAGTCGACAGGACTCTGACAGTACCCAGACGGATCTGTTATGCTTTCCCATAGACTTCTATTAGGACGGAAAGCAAACGGAATGCCTTTTAAAGGCTTCCATTTTCCATTCTGTCTAGGCATTCCATTATTTTCCGTTATAGCCATGTTATAACGGAAAGCAATACGGAATCCCTAACGCTAGTGTGAACCCACCCTTAGTAAATGTGTCCCATTGACTTATCCTCCAAAAATATTGGATGTTGAATTTCAACATGGCTGACCCTTCTTCCCCTGGGATTTGTTATTCAGTGGTCTCCATACACATTATATGGTTGGCCGATCCAATACAGGATTCTCCACCGAGCCTAAGAATGGGAATGCCTGTTCATTCATTCCTGATGGATTGGCGATTGAGCATGCAGGTTCATTCTTCATCATATTGAGGTTCCCTCAGCTATTTCTCTACTGTAGTGGTTAATGACTAAAAAGATTGAAGACCCCCCCATCTCGTGCTCTTATCTATTGGCCAGAGTAGAGAGCAACAAAGGGTTTATCTGTCGCTGGAGGACTTGGCACATAGAAATGGTGCAATGCTTCATCACCTCTGGGGGTGCTGTAGGAAAATTGAACACTTACTGCCAGGATCTCCATCTGATTTTACTTCTTACATCTCTTTGTTCAAGCAGAAGGTCACCTTTTGATGGTCACTGGCAGACACTACTAAAAGCAGCTCATGTATTTTTGTCTATGTTCACACTTGCGTTGTTGTTTTCAGAGGATCTCAATACCGAAAAGAAAAAAACGTTTCCGTTTAGACCTCATGAATTTTGAATGGACAGAGATCCGTTCAGGATGCACCAGGATGTCTTCCATTCTGGCAGCATTCCGTTTTGTGACCAGAGCTGCGGTTTTGTGTCTGGTCATAGAAACGGAAAAAATGAAACAGATCTGACACTGAAAACAATGTAAGCCAATGGTGACGGATCAATTTTTTAATGGAGCCTAAAAAAAAAAGATCCGTCACCCATTGACTTTTAATATATTTTGTGACAGATCTGTTTATTTCCGTTTTGGTTTCACTCAACTGTAACCTAACGGAACGGATGCATCCTAATGTGCAAAATCAAAATGGATCAGTTTCATTCCGGTATTGAGATCCTCTGGCAAATCTCAATACCGAAAATAAAGTAGCTTAGGCTTCATGCACACAACTGTATTTTGGATTTGTGTCCAATCCTCATTTTTAGCAGATCCCACCAATTCATTTTTATGGGTCCACAAAAAAAAACAAAAAAATGGACAGCGTAATGTTCGAATCTGTATGTCTGTCCCGAAAATTATAAAACATGTCCCATTCATGTCCTTTCCATTTCTATTAATGGAACTGAGAAAAATGCGGATTGCACGCAGAAGGTTTCTGGATTTTTTGGATACATGGTTTGTGGACCACAAAAAGGATACGGTTGTGCACATGCGGTCTTAATAAAATTTTAGGAGGACGCTCGTTTCGCGGAGAGTTATTTCTTCCAGCCCCATATATTAAGACACATTCAGTTTTGAAGGAGATGGAAATAAGACACTTCTGGCATCAACTTACCTTCCATAGGAACAAATAATAAAAATTCAACATGCTCTAAACTTCCCCTGCCCTTTGCGGGAGTCTAACGTAAGAGATTTCCAGACAATTAAGCCAAGACCACCGGGTTCGAGTTTCATTTAATGTGTTTATTAACAGCCATTTAATGGTTGAGCACCTGCGGCTCAGGGTCGATGAGAAAATGTCCATAAATGTCTATAATTTTATAAATCATCCGATTGAGTTTCATTTCTACAGAGAAAACTCTTCTGTTCCAGTGAAATTATGTCCCAGTCAATCTTCTTACAACCCCCAAAATGGCCTCTGACTGATAGAATAGCTTCCCGGCATTTATTAACCGTCCTGCAAAGACTCCGCGCAGAACGGGGGAAAAACATAAAATAAATGAGACCTTTTTTTTGTAATATTTGAAGCTGCCAAAACTATGATTAATGTCAGAAAGATCCTGAAACTTTTTGATTAAAGTCCATTTAAGCGCAGATATTGTTCCTGCTGCCAACAGGAAAACATGTGCTCGGCTTTCTACGGCACAATCTGATGTGTGGAGAATTACCATCAGGTTGGACATTAATGTCTTCGCTCATAAATGGCACCTTTCATTCAGGCAGCCACGTGGCCGTCAGAGCCGGGATAATTTAAGGGCCTATATGACTATGCAGTGTCGGACTGGGGTGCCTAGGGCCCACCAGTAAAATTTATTTTGGGGGCCCACCGTATGGATGCATTCAAATATAATAAATAATCAAACAAGTTTTTTTTATATGAAAATAGGCTGGTTGAGGTGCTGTACATTGAATATATGTATGTAGTGCAATAAGTCTACTGTGTTATGTGCCACTTGTGCAGGGGGTGGGTATTAGGGGCCCACCTTGCTCAGGGGCCCACCGGGGGATTCCCCTGTACCCCTGTGGGCCAGTCCGAGCCTGACTGTATGCATACACCGCCATTAAGGTCTACATGGAAAAAGACGCCACATCAATATCAAAATCCCCCAAAAATTAGGTTCTTCATACTCAATCTTGGTTCTGCTTGGGTATAGACAGAAAAAAAATATGATGTCCTAGGTTAAAGGGGTTCTCCAGGACTGAGTTATTGATTAGTTACCCTTTGGATAGAACATCAATTTCCAATCTGCGGGGTACAACCCTCAGCAGCTCTGCCGTACAGCTGTTTTGTAGGAGCTCCAGTGCCAGAAACAGGCACCAAAATAACAGATTTGTCCACTATGTAGTGATGGGACTGTTCCTGTTCCCATAAACAATGTATTCACTGGATTAGGAGGACAGGCGTTCCTAATTCTTCAATCTGCCATTGGCCATTGTGTTCACATGTGGATGGAATATAGAGATGGCTGCACATATCAGCCACTCTCTCCATTCTAGTCTATTGGATTTATGGTTATAGCTTGGACATTCATGTGAGCCCTAGGAGAACAGTAGAAAAGTTGTGATTGCGCCGTGAACGGCAACCATTGACACCAATGAGACTCTGTTGGGCACATATGGTAATACTTTGATGAAATGCTGTACCAGAGGTTCCTGAGATATGGAAATACCCAACCAGTGCTGATGGGGACAGGTTGATTACTGAACACCACAGCCCTTTTACTGTAGGAGTTAATGAGTGTCCTGTTTACAGACATCCATCGACTTCTAACATGTCATTGAAATAACATCAGTGGAAATCCCCTTTAATAAAAGACAAGATGTTACCCACTGAATACATGACCCGATCATATTATATTATTATGTAGCGCTGCCATCTATAAATATAAAGAAGGACATATATATGTGTGTGTGTATGTTCCGCGATCACTCAAAAACACAACCATCAATTTCAAGCGAAACTTGGTAAACACATCCCTTGCTACCTGGAAATAATTTTGTGGCGGTCTCCGCTCTCTAGGACTTACCGTTCCTGAGATATTCCCCAAAAATTATCTGCATTAGCCAATGCAAGCCTGCAAGTCTTTCTCTTCATATCTCAACTGCCATACACGCGGTCACATTTCCCTTATCAGCCAAGAGCAGCTCGCAGGCCCTTAGTCTCCACATATGCACAGTTTTACTCCAGGTTTCCATAACAATCCCGCCATTTTTCTTCACTGCTGTAGGTCAGCTTTAGTCTAGGGCTACACAGTTGCACAACACATAGGGCACAACTTCACTGCTACATGTGTCTCGTGACATTGATGTTGCACCAATGTTGCGCGACAATTTTTATCATGATAGTCTATGGTGTTGCACTGCGACATGTGACATTCTGCGACTGCGACGCGACAGTCGCAGAAAAATCCTTCTTGGATGGATTTTTTGCAACTGTCGAGTCACACTTGCAGCATGTCACATGTCGCAGTGCGACACCATAGCCTATCATTATAAAAATTGTTGAGACAAAAAGTTGCGCGACACATGTCATCGTGTAGCCCTAGAATTAAAGGGACAGGGCGCTGTAGAGATCCCTGTTAAAGGGGCGGGCACTGTGGAGGTCACTGTTAAAGACGTGTTCACTGTGGAAGTCACTGTAAAGGGGCCACTATTAAAGGGGAAACTGCTGTGGAGGTCACTGTTAAGGCAGCAGAATACTGTGAGGTCACTGTTAAGGCAGTGGGTTACTGTGTAGGTCACTGTTAAGGGGGTGGGCCCCTGAGGAGGTCACTGTCAAGGGAGTGGGGTGCTGTGAAACTCACTGTTAAAGGGGTGGGCTGCTGTGAAGGTCAAAGTTAAGGGGATGGGCTGCTGTTGAGGTCCCATTTTAAAGTGGCAGGGCACTGTGGGGAGGGTTTGCGTTAGGGGGTGTAGGACTGTGGAGTTCACTGTTAAAAGGGCAGGGTGCTGTAGAGGTCACTGTTATGGGGGATACTGTCGATATCTTTTAACGACACACACAACATGAAATGAAATAAATGAAATATATCCATGTAAAGCCGGGTCCTTCTGCTAGTTGTTCATAAAGCTGCATTCGTCAACTTTCAAAGTGTCCGTGACCTATTACACGAAACAGACTGAATAGATCCTTGCATTTCTATACCGTCCTCCGATGCTCGCTTTGTACTGTCAACCACTGTCTTCTACTTTTTTTTTCCTGTGCTCCTTTTTCTGAATTATAAGTAATTAATTCCCTCAAGGAATTGTCAAGCAGCATATCATACAATTATAGTGAAAAGTCTCTATGTAACAGTATCTTAGTGTCAAACTCATTATTTAACAGAAGGATTGAACTCTTTCCCCGTGCTCCAAGGCGTTGTTTGGCCCAATGTATCCGGCAATCATATTCAAAAATAAAAATTTGGATGAGAATGAATCGGACACAAAGTCGTTGATTGTATTTCCACTTAAAGCATTTCCATTTCACAAGGAGACATTGAATACTCGCTGGTTACTTTCTGTTACTTCTGTTCTCCTCCAGATCTTCAGCTTCAGCACCTAACACATAGTTTCTAATTAGAAGACGTTTCTCCAGACGGGTAACATTTGTGGATTTAGTCTGAATTAACATCTTTCCTTTGGAAACTTTTTTTTTTTATATTGTTAAATCAAAACCTCTCAGCAATTATTTTCAAATGTCAGCAACTTTATTAAAATTGTATCTCTCAGCTTGCACGGCTTCATCCAGAGATGGACATGGGAACATCAGAATAACTCTTCTGAAAGAAGACTGGCACCTAGAGAGTCATCAATTCCGTCTTTCATTATGTTGAACCCTATGAGTTGAGATAATAAAAACTCAAGGCTATTGTGAAGGGCTTGTCATCTTCAGTGGTTTTTTTTTCCTCTTTTTATTATTTTTGTAAGAACTTCAGCCATTGTCGTTTTCTTTCCTCTGGTTTTTTTCATAGACCACTCAAAAACAATGACTTTCAAGCATATTTAAAGTCACCACTATGAGCCGCGTTGCGGTCTCCCAAGTATCAGCACTTTTATTAATAGTTACCGTCTCTCGTGACTGGAAGACTAAGTGTAAACGGCATTTTTATTGAGTTTAATAAAATTTTCAGGCTATATTCCTAAGTAGACTCTTCAGAAAGACAACATTTTCTAAATCCACCGGGAGAATTGGATATTAAAGAGGCTTCTTTTTTGCTTACAACAGCATTTTTTGTTATTTTTTTGAACTGTTAAGTGCTTACACCGGGTTTATTATAGATATTTCTGTTCAGTTGTGAAAGGTGTTTGGAAAATTATGGAAATTGCAGATATAACAAGATGTAATGCTTGTTATTTCTTAGGAGAAAATGGCAGAGGTTGCTGCAAAATGATGGATATAATAAGCGCTAATTGCCAAACTTTCCACTAATTGGTGAGTAAGTTACAGAGGAGAGCTGATAGTAGTTAAGCCTCGTTCAAATTAAGGATACAGTCCTTAACCTAGTCCATATATGACCACAAATGGGATTGGGGCTGATACAAGAAATTTGGTATTCTACATTTAATAAGTGAGTTTACCTTGAAGGTAGTCCCCACAAAACACCTGACAGCAGGAGATGGGGAAAATACGGTAGGTTAAAAATACATGACATGTTCTCCTCTCTCGGCATTAAGCTGCTCCGAAACTGTCCCCATTGCTCTGAGCAGAGAGCACTTCAGCAATAGGGACCACCATTAGGAAACTTATGAGAGCTTTCTTAAAATTTCCGTTTCTGACCTACGCAGCAACTGTGAACAGCATCCAGGTATGGTATAACTGATCTAACCATTACCCATTTAGTGCTATCAGCAGTTTTGACCCTTCAAACTTTTAATGAAATTAGAATAATAATGAGAAAAATGTTATAATGTTATTTCCAATTCTTCTCCATTTACAGGGAGAGATGAGGAGACAATACTGTATGTACCTACATAATTTGCAGGGAGAGACACAGAGGCAGTACTATCTGTATTCACATCATTTACAGGGAGAGACAGGGAGACAGTACTATCTGTACCTACATCATTTACAGGGAGAGACACAGAGGCAGTACTATCTGTATTCACATCATTTACAGGGAGAGGCAGGGAGGCAGTACTATCTGTACCTACACCATTTACAGGGAGAGACACAGAGGCAGTACTATCTGTACCTACACCATTTACAGGGAGAGACACAGAGGCAGTACTATCTGTATTCACATCATTTACAGGGAGAGACAGGGAGACAGTACTATCTGTACCTACATCATTTACAGGGAATGACAGGGAGGTAGTGCTATCTATACCTACATCATTTACAGGGAGAGGCAGGGAGGCAGTACTATCTGTACCTACATCATTTACAAGGAGAGACAGGGAGGCAGTACTATCTGTACATACTTCATTTAAAGGGAGAGATGAGGATCCAATATTGTCTTGTCCTACTTAATTTATAGGCAGAGAAAATACTATGTGTATCTACATAATTTATAGTTATAGACAGGGAGGCAGTACTATCTGTACCTTCATCATCTACAGGAAGAGAAAGGGAGACAGTAGTATGTATAACCTCTGAATTTATGGAGAGAGATGGGGAGGCAGTACTATCTGTACCTACATCATTTACAGAGAGAGACAAGGAGGTAGTACTACCTGCATCTACATCATTTACAGGAAGAGACAAGGGGGCAGTACTATCTGCATCCTCATCATTTATAGGGAGAGACAAGGAGGCAGTAGTATCGGGACCTACATCATTTACAGGAGAAGACAACAGGGAGACAGTACAATATGTACAATACCAGATTTATTTTATAGAAAAGAGAAGTACAGCTTCATCAGAGTAACCAATACTCAGGTAGAGTCTGGATATTATGTAATAAAGGACCATTCTGGTACTTTAGTCTGCATTATTTCTGCTTTCTAAAAACTTGTTAATTTGTAATATGCTATTTATTAATATTTTATCTGTGGAATTCGGGCTTGTTGCTTATTGTAAGTATGTTTCTGTGACATTTATAATCAGATGTCTTATTAGTGGTGATTGGGATTCCAGCGGCATGAAAAACTTTGACTATGACCTTTGCACTTTCCTGTACATGTTCTGATGTGTCCCCATAACAAATTGTTAAAAGAATACATATGACACCTATCTATTCGCTAAGTGCTCCGGAAGAAGCCGCATATTAGAGATCTCGCAGGTTACCATGCCTGAGTACACACTAGGTGGTCGTTACCATACTTATTACACTATATCTATGTATATTATTTAATGATTGATTAAAATACAAATATTAACTGTATGACTGCCTTCCGTATAACTTATTATGTATAGATATTACTAGCAATGACATAATACTGAGGTATATTGAGTGTAGTACCTAATCGGCTCATTATCGTTTTCTGAGGTGGTCGGTGCCTCTTGTAATGTTTTTATAGTTATTTTAGAAGGTCATTTGGGGTTATTTGTTTTGTAATATTAACACAATTATTCATTATTAAATAGATTGGAGTATTATCATTTTTAGGTGGCCTAAGGGTTTATATATATATACCTTGTCTTGATGAAGGGCTCAATACTATAGCCCGAAACGCGTCAGACACATTTTGTCTTTCCATGTAATGTATGTTGGATCTTAAACTTTGCAAGCCTAATAAAGAACCTTCCATTTTTTACGCAAGAAGCTGGAATTGACCTTTTGTTTGTGGATTGCATTAAGCGGCTGGGTTCAAGCCCTATCTTCCGTGCTTCAGAAAGGTGACTAGAGGTGAGAGCTGCACTTCCTTCTTCCTATATATAGATTGTATATGTAGTGAAGAGTCTCTGGGCATTAGGGGGGTGTATCTAATATATAGGTGTACATTGTTTAAATTCTGCTACTCACAGAGCTTTATAAACCAGTAAAATTCCTCTTCACTAAAGAAATTGAATAATCTAAGTAACTTATTGTAATTGTACTAGTCCGCAACTAGCGATGGCAGGAGCTGTAATACTGCACACCTGCAATGCTTTGTATCAACATTCATCAGTTTTGCCTGCCATCTGTACAGAGCATTTACATACAAGGTTGACATGAATTTGATGATTTCAAGTAACAGATGTTTATGGTATATGTCAAATAATCTCGTAAATTTACATCAATCTTAGATGGAATTTCAGAATCTGTTGTTTACAGGATGAAGAAAAAACTGCAAAAAACATTGCAATGGTGTAATATAGAACTACAGACTGTCTATGATAGAACATGGATGGAATTTATTATAGTAATTATATTTTTGTACAAAGGAGGCAGTATTATAGTAGTTATATTCTTGTACATAGGAGCAGTATTATAGTAGTTATATTCCTTTACATAGGAGCAGTATTATATTAGTTATATTCTTGTACATAGGAGCAGTATTATAGTAATAATATTCTTGTATATAGGAAGCAGTATTATAGTTGTTATATTCTTGTATATAGGAAGCAGTATTATAGTTGTTATATTCTTGTATATAGGAGCAGTATTATAGTAGTTATATTCTTGTATATAGGAAGCAGTATTATAGTAGTTATATTCTTGTACATAGGAGCAGAATTATAGTAGTTGTATTCTTGTACATAGGAGCAGTATTATAGTAGTTATATTCTTGTACATAGGAGCAGTATTATAGTAGTTATATTCTTGTACATAGGGGGCAATATTATAGTAGTTATATTCTTGTACATAGGAGGCAGTATTATAGTAGTTTATTCTTGTACATACGAGCAGTATTATAGTAGTTATATTCTTATATATAGGATGCTGTATTATAGTAGTTATATTCTTGTACATAGGAACAGTATTATAGCAGTTATATTCTTATACATAGGAGCAGTATTATAGTAGTTATATTATATTACATAGAAGCAGTATTATAGTAGTTATATTCTTGTATATAGGAATCAGTATTATAGTAGTTATATTCTTGTACATAGGGGGCAGTATTATAGTAGTTATAATCTTGTACATAGGAGGCAGTATTATAGTAGTTTATTCTTGTACATACGAGCAGTATTATAGTAGTTATATTCTTATATATAGGATGCAGTATTATAGTAGTTATATTCTTGTACATAGGAACAGTATTATAGGAGTTATATTATTATACATAGGAGCAGTATTATAGTAGTTTTATTATTTTACATAGAATTAGTATTATAGTAGTTATATTCTTGTAAATAGGAGCAGTATTATAGTACTTATATTCTTGTACATAGGAGTCAGTATTATAGTACTTATATGACTTGTACATAGGAGTCAGTATTATAGTAGTTATATTCTTGTACATAGGAGCAGTATTATAGTAGTTATATTCCTTTACATAGGAGCAGTATTATATTAGTTATATTCTTGTACATAGGAGCAGTATTATAGTAATAATATTCTTGTATATAGGAAGCAGTATTATAGTTGTTATATTCTTGTATATAGGAAGCAGTATTATAGTTGTTATATTCTTGTATATAGGAGCAGTATTATAGTAGTTATATTCTTGTATATAGGAAGCAGTATTATAGTAGTTATATTCTTGTACATAGGAGCAGAATTATAGTAGTTGTATTCTTGTACATAGGAGCAGTATTATAGTAGTTATATTCTTGTACATAGGAGCAGTATTATAGTAGTTATATTCTTGTACATAGGGGGCAATATTATAGTAGTTATATTCTTGTACATAGGAGGCAGTATTATAGTAGTTTATTCTTGTACATACAAGCAGTATTATAGTAGTTATATTCTTATATATAGGATGCTGTATTATAGTAGTTATATTCTTGTACATAGGAACAGTATTATAGCAGTTATATTCTTATACATAGGAGCAGTATTATAGTAGTTATATTCTTATATATAGGATGCAGTATTATAGTAGTTATATTCTTGTACATAGGAACAGTATTATAGGAGTTATATTCTTATACATAGGAGCAGTATTATAGTAGTTTTATTATTTTACATAGAAGCAGTATTATAGTAGTTATATTCTTGTAAATAGGAGCAGTATTATAGTACTTATATTCTTGTACATAGGAGTCAGTATTATAGTACTTATATGACTTGTACATAGGAGTCAGTATTACAGTTGTTATATTCTTGTACTTAGGAGCAGAATGACAGAATATCTTAGAATATCTTAAGCCTCACATGTTACAAAACCTACATTCAAATCAATGCTCACTAGGTCTCTATCGTCAACTAGGATTTGATCTGTTGTTCTCAACTTGTGTTTGTAATGCTCAGACATGCAAGGATGAATGATGATAGATGCCGTTATATCAGCTAACGAGGCATTAACCTCAAGCTATGACTCTGCATGTCCTATTTATATCACACTGCGACTGTAATTGTATGGAGATCTCTTACCTTGCCATCGTTTTAATTTAATATTCATGTTTAGGCTTTGACAGAGAATAAAATCTCTGTTCTAGATTAAGTTACAATATCAGCTAATTAAAATTTAGCCCCAAAAGTATTTCATTAAAGTTATAGAATAATATCGACAAAAATCTAATATTTACTTTTTACTACTGAAATAATTTGTTACTGCTTAAAGAATAAGAAATAAAGGTCTCTTATATTTCTCTTTAAGGTATTATAGTAGCTACATTCTTGTATGTTATGGATAGTGGCAGAATTCATGCGAATCCGAATAACAGTCCAATGCTCAGGTAAGGCAGCACAGGGTCATAATGAGGAACAGGCATGGTTCAGGTCATGTGGAGTACAGTCAGAATCTATAAATCAGAGCAGTAGTCAGTACATGGTCAGTAAAACAAGTTGTATCTCATTTACAATGTCTAGAAATGTAGAAAGAACTATTGCTCAGGTTAAGGGTGGACCAAACAGTCCAGCATATAGGAGGGCTGATTATCTCATTAGTCAAATAGCTGAGCACAGGGTCAGAAAGGGAAATTAACCATCAGTGCTGCAGGAAAAAAGTCTCTCTAATTCAAACACAGTAAGAGGCCTTGCACCACAAGTTTGGTGGTAGGGCAGAAGCTAGATAAGTGATGGGGTGTCCATGCCTGGCCAAAATATTTGTAACTAGGGTGGCTTGGAGCACCTCCATGACATTGTACATGGAGAGCAGAATGATATTAGTTATATGGTTGTACATAGCCGGAGGTATTATAGGAGTTACGTTTTTGTACATAGAAGTAGTATTATAGTAGTTATATTTTTGTACATAGGAGCAGAATTATAGTAGTTATATTCTTGTACATAGGAGGTAGTATTATAGTATTTATATTCTTGTACATAGGAGCAGTATTATAGTAGTAATATTCTTATACATAGGAGCAGTATTATAGTAGTTATAGTCTTGTACATAAGAGGCAGTATTATAGTAGTTATATTCTTGTACATAGGAGGCAGTATTATAGTAGTTATATTCTTGTACATAGGAGGCAGTATTATAGTAGTTATATTCTTGTACATAGGAGCAGTATTATAGTAGTTATATTCTTGTATATAGCAGCAGTATTATAATAGTTATATTCTTGTACATAGGAGCAGTATTATAGTAGTTATATTCTTGTACATAGGAGCAGTATTATAGTATTTATATTCTTGTACATAGGAGGCAGTATTATAATAGTTATATTCTTGTACATAGGAGTCAGAATAATAGTAGTTATTTTCTTGTACATAGGAACAGTATTATAGTAATTATATTCTGGTATATACTGTAGGAGCAGTATTATTGTAGTTAGTTATATTCTCGTTCATAGATGGCAGTATTATAGCTATTATGTATTTGTATATGTAGGTGGTATTATAGTAGTTATTTTCATTTTAATTAAGGATGGATAATTAATGACTTAATATTCATACATTTGGCAAGTCTTGATTTCATTGTATTTAATTTATTTGCGATTTATTATACTTTTTTGTGTATTTCTTGTACTATTTTGTATTTTTAAAATGAAGTTTATATTTTGATTTCTCTGATATTATTCCTCTCACTCGTCCCTGTGCTTTCTCTTAAATCTCGACCCTAAGTGTCTCACACTGTTTTTCAGAACTGGTGGATCTGTAGGGTATCAGAATCCCATCTCTGTTGCTGCTGATGAGAGAGATTTCTCAACTCTTTTTAAATGTCATCAATATTTTAAAGTAATTAATTTTGTGATAATTATAAATATTTGCAAATCACAAAAATATTCCATTAGGGAAATGTGGCATAGTGTGAATGCAAAACTCCTGTAAATTTGCTGTGAGTTACTGAATTAAACAGTGTAGAGTTGATTGGACTCACTTAAAAGTTACATCATCTCTGGCCGAGAAAGTAATTTGATTCTGGATGATTTGTTTTCTGAGGGTATTAGAGGGGAACCTGTCACCTGCAAAAGTCAAATTTTACTAATCACAGTACCTCATAGTTTCTTGTAATGTCGGCCCAAAGATGTTTCCATATCGTCTGTCAGGGTTGTGATCCTTAATAAGTTCCACTTATAACAGTTTGTTTGTCCCTTTGTTCAAGTCCTGCAGGAATCAAGGGGGCAGCGGCCTCCTTGACTCAACCGTCGGCAAAGACCCGCCCCTATGCTCCTCCTCTCATTGATGGACATTTCTTCTTGTAACCGGGACCGCGCTCTTCTCGCACATGCGCCGTGCACGTCCTGCCAGAGCACGATCCCAGCTACGGCTCTGTTCCTCCCTGGCCTCTTTCTGTTTACTGCGCCTGCGCCGTTCCCATACAGCCGCTCTTGTGCCCGTCCAACGCTTTTCAACTAATGTGTGTGTATAATTATGATATTTTTTATTTTTAATCTATATCAGTGGCCTGTGGGGTCAGGGGCGAGGCATAACCACTGGCTTGCATTCCGCAGTGCAAGCAGACAGTGATCGCGCTTACGCCGCAGGGGAGAAGCGGCAGACAGGCGCGAGTCCGACTGTATGGGAATGGTGCAGGCGCAGTAAACAGAAAGAGGCCAGGGAGGAAGGGAGCCGTAGCTGGTATCGCACTTTGGCAGGACGCGCACGGCGCATGCACGAAAAGAGCGCGGTCCTGGGTACAAGAAGAAATATCCATCAATGAGAGGAGGAGCATAGGGGCGAGTCTTTGTCGACAGTTGAGTCAAGGAAGCCACTGCCCCCTTGACTCCAGTAGGACTTGAACAAAGGGACAAACAAACTGTTATAAGTGGAACTTATTAAAGATCACAACCCTGACAGACAATATGGAAACATCTTTGGGCCGACATTACAAGAAACTATAAGGTACTGTAATTAGTAAAATTTGACTTTTGCAAGTGACAGGTTCACTTTAATTCTGGAGAGTTGTACAGGCTATTCAACTTCTTCCTTTATATCTCAATGTTTTCAAGGTGTTTCCACCATAGTATACAAGCTAATTATAGCTTGCTACTAGTGAATTAAAAGTATAAAGGAGATTTGTGGAGTCGCAGTGCTTTCATTTATGTATTATAAGTTGACAACAGTTCGTGCCAAATTCCATATTGACACCTGTTGGCTTTTTTTAGTAATGCATGTTGTTTGTAATACTCCCAGACACCCATCATTTTGGCATTTTAATGCAGTGATATGCTGAAAACATTTTGTAAGCTAAAATTTATTTTGAAAATTTCTAAATCTGCTCCTATCTGCTTATCTACAGACATCCAATAAGCAACAGCAAGACAGTGACGAGTTAATCTAGGCTTTTAGTTTAATGACAGTGCAAAAACTGGACTAAATTAATGGTGCATATTAATATGAGAACGTGCAAGGAATGCGAAGCCCAACGCAGGGGCCAGGAGAGTGAAGGGTTCGCAGTGGGGGGGGGGGGGGGGACTGTGCACAGAGTGGCTTGGGACCATCCTTGGTGCACTTAATATCTCATTTAAATATGGTAGTAGTTTCCCACCAGAATGAAGCACCAGGTGATAAGTGTCTGATCAGGGGAGAACAAGTGTCCTGTCTCCTTTGTTTTGATGGAGCACCAGTGGAGCATATGCAATTCCCCTACATTCAAAGTCCATGGGACTGCTATGGGACCTCAGTTGAGCTTTCTCAATGCATAATTGAGGCTTCATTCAAATAAACAATTAAAATGTTCTTGTGATCGTTGTGGGTCCCAGAGGTCATTCCCTCACTTATAGGACACTCTTATGAGTTCCAATTTTGGTATCACTTCTTAAACCCCTTCCTGACATCCGCTGTATTGTTAATGGCAGATGTCAGATCTTTAAAAATGGTGCCTGCTCCTGCCAGGTTTCTGCTGTTTCACACTGGAGACACCCAGGGCTAATGTATGTGATCGGTGATAATGCCAATCACAGACATTTAACCTCTCAGATACTGTGGTCAATTTTCAGAGGCCTGAACTCCCACACACAGCAATTGGGGGAGATTTTCATTGTCTCTAATAGTCTGGGTCTCTCTGAAGAAAACTATGCAATTATAGTTGTAGAAAATGTGCTATTTAATGCAATGTAAGGAATGATTGATCTGAATATTACATAGGGAGACTATTTAAATATAAACTTATTCATTGTGTACCGCGAATGCTGTAATGGGAAAAAAAAGTCAAAATGGCCAAATTACAGTGTTTTTCGTTGCTTCACCACCCAGAAAAAATGTAATAGAAAGTGATTAAAAAGTAATAATCATGTCAAAATAGTATCAGTGAAAACTACTGATCACCTCATAATAAATGAGCCCTCACATAGCTCCGTAGATGGAAAAAGCAATAAGCAGTATTAATAAACCAGAAAAAATACACAATTATATGTAACAGGTAAGTTTTATTTCATGGGGAACACTGTAAAAACAAAACCCATAAAGCTGTGGTGGATTTGTTTTTTTTCCCAATTCCTCCACATGTGGAATTTATTTACACCCCTCCCTTGAGAGGCATAGAAGCATGTGTACCCACATTTCCATGTGTTTCCCATCTAGTTGACCCTTGTGTCGGACCAGCTTTGCTTTGTGTCAGCTGTAGCATCGTGTATCATGTGATTATAGAAAAACAATGGGATATGCTTTGAAACATTGTTTCCTTCCTTGCAAAATGGCCACACATGTAACTGGGAGGGATTTGCTAGTGCAACAAGCCCAGGAGAAGTCGGTGTGGAGGATGGGAGTGGCAGTGGCTCTAGTTGTCATTAAAGTAGCTTTCCTTACACCATTGCTCCCTAGGCTTGTGCATTGAAAGGAGGACACACCTTTTCTTCCATCTGGGCACAAACTGATGTTGGGTCTCCGGCCTGATATGGTCTGTCTTGTCTTGTCTTTCTTTACTGTTGTCAAAATATGCAATGCAAATCCCCCTAGATGGTTTTGTATCTCTAGTGTCTTCCTGCATAATCTATGACTGTCAATCTTACTTTTGCAATTGTGCCTATTATTCGCAACTGAGACGTACAGGTTTTAGAGATACGACTGGTCAAGTCGTGTGCAAGTCTGAAGGGTGTCTTAACATTATTCCCCTCACCACAGTAAAGTCTAAATGGCTTAGGTAGCAGGATACCTTACTGACTTTAATGCTCAGCCATTAAGATTTCTGAACCTTCTTATCTCTTTCTCTCTCACTTCCTTTCTGTAGATCATTCATAGATTGGTAAGGCTCTGTAGCTTTAGTCCGTTCCTGGAAGGAATTCAGTAGATAGAGCTACTTCCTTACTCAGCTAACACTAGGCTAGATTCTCTCTAGACTCAGCAAGGAACAGAACCAGGATCCACACCAATTCTTCCTGCATGAGTTCAATAACTGGATATACAAACCATAAGATAACATTAAATAATGTGTCAAGCATTAAACAAGTACCCCCAGTATCTCTAGCTGTGGGGTACTGCACTAGTACTGGACTAGTATCTGTGTAGGTGAATAATCCAAGTAAAGTACAAAAAGTTTCAGGAGTCATTTAAAGCATTTAGCATAATTTTGCGCAAAAAAGAAAATTTCCACAAATGGCTGTCAATTTATTTGCTGGTAATGAAATATTCAAAAGCCTCAGCAGAAAGACTTTTACTCCATTCTATAATCTTGCTCGTTTAATGCATGACTAAATATATAATTTTATTTTCTCCACTGGAGCTGGAATGGCGTATGTTCTGATTTGTAAAATGTCTAAGTTGCATTTAAAAACTTTTATCTATAAAATGCCTGATACTTTTTGCAGATAAGCCCCCATTTTAAACAAATGATAGTGCTTTTCATAGAATTTCTCCGCGGGTGGTACTTTCAATGCTATCTGCAGAATACCTGCTTTGGTCTTTCCCATGTTTTACAGACACTGCAATTAGACGGCTTTAGGGGATTTAAGGACTGATGTATTTGCAATGCAAATGCTAATTTTAATCTCTTTAATATTGGGTCTAACATTTTCCTAGCAATAATGTTTAGCAACGCAATAACTTCCAGATCAGTGAGGATTATAACATTAATAGTATGAATAAAATAAAATGAGTATTTTTATTATTTGGAATGATTAGCTCAGTTATTCATGCCTAACTTCTGTGGGTGAAAATTCGGTTTCCGGAGAAAGATAACAGGTCCGACATCTTACCAAATAATTGACTTTTTTATGCTGTACTTGGTTAATATAAGTGTGATACTTACTCGGGAAGAAAGAGCAATTACATCCTCTATTCTGAAAACATAAGTGGCTACATAACTCGTTTTGGCTTTCATTGAGCCCATCGTTTATTGGCCATAGAAGAAGGGTCATGGCCATGGCAGAAACCAGGACACTTCCATTGTAAACCTTCATAATGCTCCCCATCCCCTGGACCAGCCTTAGGCCTCATGCACATGACAGTTGGCCGGCCGTATTGAGGCCCGCAAGCAGCGGCACCGGCCGCATGCTCCCCGCATCACGGATGCGGACCCATACCCTTGTGCTTCCGTGGTGTTTTTGTCTGTGCCTCCACACAGCAAAAAAATAGAACATGATCTTTTTTTGCAGTGCAGATGGATCACGGACCTATTCAAGTTGAAGGGGTCTTGATCCATCCTGGCCGCTATACAGACATTGCCCATGCATTGGGGACCGCAAATTGTGGTCCCCAATGCACGGAACCGCAGCACAACGGCCGTGTGCATGAGGCCTTGATTTGGATGGTGTCCTATGCAGTCCTTCTGTTGACCTCCTAACCCCTTTATACTGTAAAGGTGTTGTCCCACGGAAAATATTCTACAGTTTTCAAACCAGCACCTGGACCTGAATACTTTTGTGATTGCATGTAATAATAATTTAGCATAGCCTCTGAGTCATTCAATAAAATGTATCTCTATAGCACCAGCAGCTCTTTGTTTTTTTCTCATTTCTTTGTCCTGCTCGCTGTGATGGCCGCACATAATCAATTTCATCCTTCAACTGCTTTCGGAACTGTGATAGGAAGAGCATGGACACGCCCCCTTAGCTGCAGCAGAAAAGACACGCCCCTTGAGCTGTCAGCTTGATATAAATCTAGCAAAGCAAGAAATGGGGAGATCTCTGGATCCATGTGAGGTACAGCGTTGCTTATAGCTTTGTTAGAAAGAGGTTGTCATGTCCTATGTGATCTCTGATTTTCATACTTTACATTAGTCATGGGATAACCCCTTTGGGACTTAATGCTGCTATAACACAATGATACAGGGTATAAATAACCCTGTCATACCATGCTTAAATACCAAAAGATGAGCTCGAGATAGAGCTGCATCCCACATAGCTGCTGTTACATGGCATCTCATTTGCGCCAGTGTCGGCAGCTTGTGGGTTTGAGCTTGGGCCATTGTGTTCAATGAAAGTTCATGTTGCCACTGCTCCATGTATCTTGGCGTCAGTTACTTGTGGAGTGAATTTGTGCTTATATGTGCTTGTATCTTCTCTTCCATATTGCGAGGGTGAATCTTTGCAGGGCTGTGTGTGTTCATCTGCTCTTCTAATGAGTTTGTTCAGTCTGCTATATGCATTCTGATTTCTTTGTCAGTCTGGTAAATGTTACCTGTGTTCTGTGACCTGCCCTGGTTGTGCAACATGCTTTGTTTTAATCTGCTAGATTCTGTCTGTATCCTGTATTGGATTGTTGTCTGCCATTACCTATGGTAAAAAGTATAATTCTGAAGGCTCTCTACAGAGTAATTCACTAAGAAAAATAAACTGTCAGATGAAAAGCAGAATGTAAAAGAAAATTATCCAATAAAAGTTCCCTGTCTGACCCAGGAAGAAGTACAGCGGCGTCTTGAAAAGATTAAAATAAACAAATTGCCAGGACCAGATGGCATACACACCTGTATCCTAAGAAAATTAGGTAATGTCATAGACAGACCCTTATTTCTGATATTTAAGGACTCTATACTGACAGGTAAATGTAACATCTGTTGTGGGGAAACTGTTGGATGGATGTTGTATATCTGGACTTTTCCAAAGCATTTCACACTGTACCGCATGAAAGGTTAGTATATAACATGAGGATGCTCGGACTGGGAGAAAATGTCTGTATGTGGGTAAGTAACTGGCTGAGTGACAGAAAACAGAGGGTGGTTATTAACGGTACACACTCAGATTGGGTCACTGTCACTAGTGGGGTACCTCAGGGGTCAGTACTGGAGGGGTCACTGTCACTAGTGGGGTACCTCAGGGGTCAGTATTGGGCCCTATCCTCCTAAATATATTTATTAATGATCTTGTAGAAGGCTTGCACAGTAAAATATCAATTTTTGCAGATCACACTAAACTGTGTAAAGTAATTAACACAGAAGAGGACAGTATACTGTATGTATACTATAGAGGACTGTGTATATATATATATATATATATATATATATATATATATATATACACACACACCACAGAGGACAGTATATTGTATATATACTACAGAGGGATCTGGATAGATTGGAGGCTTGGGCAGAGAAGTGGCAGATGAGGTTTAACACTGACAAATTTAAGGTTATGCACATGGCAAGAAATAATGCAAGTCACCCGTACATACTAAATGGTAAAACACTGGATAAAACTGACATGGAAAAGGACCTAGGAATATTGGTGAACAGCAAACTAAGCTGTAGAAACCAGTGTCAGGCAGCTGCCGCCAAGGCCAATAAGATAATGGGTTGCATCAAAAGGGACATATACGCCCGTGATAAGAACATAGTCCTACCACTTTACACATCACTAGTCAGACCACACATGGAGGACTGTGTACAGTTCTGGGCTCCTGTGAACAAGGCAGACATAGCAGAGCTGGAGAGGGTTCAGAGGAGGGCAACTAAAGTAATAACTGGAATGGGGCAACTACAGTACCCTGAAAGATTATCAAAATTAGAGTTATTCACTTTAGAAGAAAGACGACTGAGAGGAGATCTAATAACTATGTATAAATATATCAGGGGTCAGTACAGAGAGCACTCCCATCATCTATTTATCCCCAGGACTGTGACGAGGGGACATCCTCTGCGTCTGGAGGAAAGATGGTTCGTACACAAACATAGAAGAGGATTCTTTACGGTAAGAGCAGTGAGACTATGGACTCTTTACTGTGAGAGCAGTGAGACTATGGGCTCTGTACTGTAAGAGCAGTGAGAATATGGACTCTTTACTGTAAGAGCAGTGAGACTATGGACTCTATACTGTAAGAGCAGTGAGACTATGGACTGTATACTGTAAGAGCAGTGGGACTATGGACTCTTTACTGTAAGAGCAGTGAGACTATGGGCTCTGTACTGTAAGAGCAGTGAGACTATGGGCTCTGTACTGTAAGAGCAGTGAGACTATGGACTCTTTACTGTAAGAGCAGTGAGACTATGGACTCTTTACTGGGAGAGCAGTGAGACTATGGGCTCTGTACTGTAAGAGCAGTGAGACTATGGACTCTTTTCTGTAAGAGCAGTAAGACTATGGACTTTTTACTGTAAGAGCAGTAAGACTATGGAACTCTCTGCCTGAGGAGGTGGTGATGGTGAGGTCACTAAAAGAGTTCAGGAGGGGCCTGGATGTATTTCTGGAGTGTAATAATATTACAGGTTACAGCTACTAGAGAGGGGTTGATGATCCAGGGAGTTATTCTGATTGCCTGATTGAAGTCGGGAAGGAATTTTTTTCCCCTTCAGTGAGGAAAATTGGCTTCTGCCTCACAGTTTTTTTTTTTTGCCTTCCTCTGGATTAACTTGCAGGATAGCAGGCTGAACTGGATGGATAGATGGCTTTTTTCGGCCTTACAAACTATGTTATGTCCCTGGTATCTGGACAATGTAAGCACCTGATGGTTTCTTCCACCTAGACGTCTTGACCACTGCTGTCCAGTATCCAATAAATCTGTACGAGTTCCTGTAGTCCATATGTCTTGTAGTCTGTTTACCTCGGTTCCTCATCGTTCCATCTGCTCCATGTTTTGTCTCATGTTTGTATTTGTGTTTGCCTTGGATTTCCCTGTAGTCTGCCTAGTATTGATGTAATACCTTGTCTCTAGGGCTTTGCACTAGTGTCTCTGGCCTCTGTGGGTCAGTTGCCAACTGTACTCGGACTATTCCAAGAGGTGATGGCCTCGTGGCTCCCCCGCCGATCCAGATCCCTGTATAGGGGTTATAGGCTGAATACTAGGGGACAGGCAGGATACACCCTTTATTGGAGCAGCTCACTGCCAGAATGATCTAAGGGCTACCAAGTCAACATGGCTCCAGCTACCTGTGACAACCTACCTGGACCTTATTGAGTCACTCTCCTCTATCTGCTGTCCATGCTGCACACGGCGCTTACTCTGAAGATTAGCTGGTGGTCATAATAATGGAACTCGAGTCTGTAGTGCCACTCCACAAGATTCTGAACCTCATGTTGATTTATACAATAAATTGATAAAAGATCACTCATAATCCAAAAAGTTCAAGTTCAAAAAGTCCTGAGCAAATTTATTACATTTTTCTTACAGTAATAGAGAAAAACTTTTTAGCATCTGTAAAGTTATTTATTCACCTAAAAGTTCATTTCTTGTGAGAATGTTCTATATAGATGACCTTGCTTCCAGCAGATATATGTACATTGTTCATGCCTGACTGAAGTTTGTGACAAAATCAGCGTGCAGTCGGGAGCAATTCTTGCCATGAACTTGATGTGGTCACATTGATGTCCGTCTGCTCATTATTTGCTATATATCCTAAACCCTAGGTTCACTTACTGTATCATTAGACTCTGTGTAACACGCTGTGATTATGTGATGTATTCATTTAGATAGTAATAGCTCAACAGGCTGCAAATTGTTGTGCTAGAAATGAACATGAAAGACAACTGTTCTCAATCAGACAAATGCAGATGTGATATTCATTTATAATGGACAAATCCAGCCGAAAACAATATTTTCTCATAAGTAATATTGATTGAGTACATCAATGACCTAAAAATGAGAGTGCCCATAGGATTCATTGTCACATCGTGCTTCATACGCTCTTAAAGAACACCTATCATCAGGATCAACCCTAGATACTGCCTCGTCGGATTGATCCTGCTGAATTAAATGATACCTGTCTTAGGAAAATCTGTTGTGGCGATTCTGAGAAAAAAAATAATACTTTTACACTTTATACAAATAAGAGTATCACTGAACAAAACCCAACAGCAGCTTCTCACCTTTCCAGGGCAACACCCCACCCCTTGGTGCACGAAAGTCCTCATTTGCACAAAAAGTAAAACTTT
Organism: Bufotes viridis; assembly: GCA_033119425.1. Lineage (NCBI taxonomy): Eukaryota > Metazoa > Chordata > Amphibia > Anura > Bufonidae > Bufotes > Bufotes viridis. The sequence continues at coordinate 8,219,346 of CM065597.1, forward strand.
TTTTTTTCCCCTGGAACAACTCAACTGATTTTTCCGATATATAGATATCATTTCGATCAGCAGGATCAACCCTCTCAGGCAGTATACCTGGTTTATTAGGACATTTCCTTCTGACAGGTGCCATCTAAAGGGTCACTCCAGTCTGGAGAACCTATTTTCTTTTGTATAAGAAGAGTTGTAGTCCTCTGGTTACTTCAGCCCCATAGAGTTTGAATTGTGTGGCATTGCACTTGCTCGACCTTAGGCAAAATACAATGGGGTACCCGGATACCTCATTTTAATAATCAGTGGTGGGCTTCAGTAATGAAAAATGTATCACCTGCAATGTTGGAAAACCCACTGATGATGGGAAAACTCATTTAAAAGTCCCACCAATGTAGGAAAAGATCTGAAACTGGGCTTCATGCTGAATCTGTGCCTGAAGTCTAGCAGGACCTTCTGGTTTTGTCTTTAAACTCTCATATTTTATATGAAATCTTTCCCTCCAGGAACATTTGTTCTTATTTTTGGGTCACCTTTTAGAACACAAGTCAGACTGGTTGCTGTTGTTAATTTTGCCTTTTCCTCGGCTTCCTTTTCAAGTCTTTAAGTCATGGCTCTTCAAAAAGCTAGCATCAAAGTTGCAAAAATAAATGGGACAGGTTAAATTAATCTTACCACTTGCACTTGGTCAGTTGATGAGCTTGATAAATATCCAAAAGAAAGGATGGGGATCAGAGAGGGGAGTATAAGCTAGTCAATCATTTCATGGCCATCCAATATATGTTTATTATATTAATATATATTAATACATCTTTAAGGAGTAAAACTGACATAAAGAATAAAAAAAGAACTAATGAGATGTCTAAGGGTAAAAGACTCAAAACGTATGAAACAACTACAGAAAGTGTCCGTGCAAGACTATGGACCATACTAATAGAAATTAATGAACATACACACCGGAATGAGGTTCAAGGGGTTGTTTTAGACTCATGACACTTTTTACAAAGAGCTTACAATACTGTAAAATCAAAGAAAGTAGCAATCACCTTACCAGTGGTGCCATTGTGGTGCCAACCCTTCCTTGGTTCCCCAACAGTTTCTGTTCATTCAGTTCTGGCAATGATGTATCACCACAAGTTATGATGGCTACATCGATTTACTAGCCTGAACTGTGAAGAGGTTTGGTATTTTATAGAATTGTATGGTCTTTGACAAAAAATGTGATGGTCTAAAGACTCTTAAACCCAAGGAGTGAACCTGAGGTGGCGCTCGGACGCAGGGGAAATGTGAGAACCACATGTCTACAGTATATCTGTGACTTCCTAAGGGGTGAAGGTTTCATTGCTACATTGTTGCATTGTACATTGCCAACAAATATTTTGAGCATATTTACTTAGTCTTGCACGGGAATTTTTCGTAATTGCACTTTACCGAAATGTCCATTTGGATGACGTCTCTGTTGGCTTGACTTCTGTCTGCTCGAGGACCACAGGTTTCTTTACCAAAATAAAAAAAACTCATCCCATCCAAGGGAAACAGGTTCAGAAAGGTTCCTGCTCTTCTCTATTAGGATCTTCTTCTGATTTGGCTAAAAAGCCACTAACCTTGACTCAAAAAAAGGTGAAAATGGGGCCTATTGCTTGGTGGCAGTGTGTGTATGAGGGCGAGCAGTGGGGAGGTTGTAGTTGACCATTTTTCCCAGTAATATCTTTGCCAAAAACCAAAATACACTTACTAATGTTAATAAATGTTAAATTGTAGCAGTGATAGTGAAACAATTCAAAGTTGAGTAAGGTGTATTCACCGTCTGATTGTCTTTGCCGCCATTTCTTGTAAGTGTTCTTGATTGTATTGTAAGGCTTTTTCCTCTTACTATGTGCTAAGGGAAAAATATTCTTTTACATTTTTTTTTTTCTTTTTGCAACCCACACGGGTGGAAAAATTGAGATAGAGTATTCAGAATTCATATATCACTGGATATTTTTCAAAACGTGTCAGTCTGTCAATCAGATAGAAGTTCATAGGCTTATTAGACTTGGAAGAAATGCCCTCTATTTCCCATTTAGATGATATACAGGCCAAGCTAGCTGATTGAATTCAAACAAGTGATTGGCCTTAATCTGCAGTGCTCATTCCACCTTCTCGCTTCTTCTCCACATCTTTCCCAAGGCGGACTTTCCAGTTTATCCCTTGTTCTCCCCAACCAATTATTTTTACTGTTTTGTTAGTCATTTGAATCTTGAAAAGCCTCAATGTGCAGCACAACGTTCTGCAGTCCATCCCCGGCAGCTGCTGAGATTGTTCTTCTAGCCTCGTTTTTCGGTGAGGTCTTTTTGAAACTTTAATTTGCATTAAATTGTGTGGGGTTTAGAAAACAAAATGCATCTTGAAAATTGGTAAATGAAAGGAGGGAGCTTCACGGAATATTTCCTCACCAAAAGAAGAAGCATTAAAAAATATATTTTTTTTTCATCGACTTTTGTCTATATATAAAAGATTTTGTAATCAATGCATCGATAATTAGCAAGTTACTGTAAATTAGAGGATCGCTTGTTAATTATCTCTGAATTGCAGTAATGCAGTCATCTAAAGAGCAGCAAAAATGATAATCTGGAGATGCCATTAGGTGCTAAAGGTAATTAAAAATAAAGTCTGCTTTCTTCCAAAAATATGCCACATCTACCATCGTCTCTATACTCTAATAGAGATATGCTGCAATACAAAACACACAACCAATTTCTGGGGTGGTGCAATTGTAGGAAAAAGATGGCAATTTTATTCCCCACTTCTGGACAATGCTTTAAAGGGGATTTTCGAGACTTTATTACTGATGATAGGTCATCAGTATCTGATCGGTGTGGGTCTAACACCCAGTACGCCCGCCAATCAGCTGTTCGAGATGGCAGTGCTGCTTGCAGTAACTCTGAAGGTCACAGGGCTCACAGGAGCGTTGGTGCCTTCTCAAACAGCTGATCATTGGGGGTTCTTAGACCCACTCCGATTAGATACCGAAGACCTATCCAGGGGCTACGTCATCATTATTCTTGGAAAACCCTTTTAAGGTTGGTGTTATATGTTTTAAATTAAATTTCAGCAGTAGGAAAAGGTGTAATCTGTCTTCTTGTGTGATAATTATAGTAAGGGCAGGGCTATACACTACACACGAAAAGTTAGGGATATTGGGCTTTCGGTGAAATTTATGGAAAACGTTAAAAGTTCCGGCTCCAGTGATATTATATCATGAAAATCGGGCATTTAGGTAGAAGCAGCAATGGTGATTTCCTCATCTCAAACAATATATTGAAACAAAAGCTGACCCCAGTGCTGGGTATACCCCCACAAAATGTCAGTGACTTAATAACTTGTCATGTAGCCTTGATCATCAATTTCAGCTTGACAACGACATCTTCTGCTGTTCACAAGGCGACTTATTGTTTGTTGAGGCATGGCATCCCACTCTTCTTGAAGGAGGTTCTTCATTGAGGTTCTGAGGTACAGAATTACGAGCCTCTGCACGGCGACTCAGCTGATCCCATAGGTTTTCAATGGGATTCAGGTCTGGAGAAAGTGCAGGCCACTCCATGTGAGGTCCCCCGGTCTCCAGCAGCCGTTTCCTAATGATGTGACCTTGATGAGCTGGCGCATTGTCCTCCATGAAAATGAAATTAGGCCTGTGTTGTTCCTGCAGAGACACAATTACTATATTCATGATTTTCTTCAAGTATGGGCTTTTCACTGGACCATTCACAACATGTAGAGGAGTTCTGTATTGACTAGACACAACTGCCCACACTAACACCACCAACACCAAAGGCTGGTCTGGTGACACCAGTGGCTGATGCATAGCGCTCTCCATGACATCTCCAACTTCATTGGTGGCCCTTATTTCTGCTCAGCGTGAATCGACTTTCATCAGTGAACAGCACTGAGGCCACTGCTCCCTCGTCCAGTGTAGATGCCCCCTGGCCCATGCAAGAAAGGAAACACCTGTGCCTGGTGGAGTGGTCTGGTACCCTCGCAGGTCATCTAGCACGCAGATAGCACTGATGTAAATAGTTTTGAATGGCCTGAAGTGACACACATTATTTTCCACAATTATTCCTCTCTACAGATCCTGCAGCAGAAGACAATGGCACTCGCACTCCTCATCTAGAGTGGGTAATTTGCCAAGACTGCGTGCGCAGTTTTTCTCCATATTCTAAACTGAAATCTTTTCTATTTATTCAGGGTTGTTAAAATCTTGCCATCTGCTTCTCCAGCGATATTTATTTAGCATTTTAGCACTCAGTGTTTTAATGAGCGAGGCAAAATGTTTTCATTCTATTTTTTTATGTAAATTAAAAATGCGTCTCGGCAAAAAGTTTGTCAACATTTGTTTAAGATGTTCAGGTTGTAAATGTGCAAGGCGAGCACAGTGCTGTGATTTGGAAGCGGTAACTGTGGCCGTAAAACTAATTATTAATATAGATTCTGAGAAATGAGTAAATTGCCGACTACTCTGATACTCAGATTATTAAAGGGTTTTTGTAACAAAAGGCAACATTAAAGGCAAATCCACCGGTTATGGCATAAATGTCTTATAGGTGGGGTTCTTCTTCTGGTAAAGTGTGTGGTTGGTGATGTGGGAGGCTTTGGTTTGGACTAATCAGCATTACTGCTTTTTATTAAAAGGGTTTTCCGGGATGTTAATATTTTTGACCTATTCTCAGGATAGGCCATGAATATTAAAATCCCCAGCAAAAAATGTTTTAATGTAAGGTCATTATTTTTAATTAATCAATTTTGGAAATGATTTCTCGAGAAACATTGCAACCCCCATCTTCCTTTGCATATGTCCTAATAAGGGCTTATACAACGAAAGTAAATAAATAAACTACTTCTTATCTCTTCCATCCCCTGCCGATCCAGTGCAAATGCTCAGCGCCCTCCACTCACACTCTTTAGCTGTGCTCGCAGGTTGCAAACAATCAGTAGTAGCAGGAAAAGATTGGTACTATTTCCACTTTGCAATTATTGTAGATTTAATGTGGCATCTATATCAGTCACAAACCTTTCTAAACATGTTGAGTCGAAACGCGTCACATGTATTGACATCAATGCCACAATAAATGTACAATAATTGCAAAGTGGAATGAGTGGCTTTTTTTCCCTGCTACTTGTATATGGGATGCCTTCCTTAGATGCAAGCAACACATGATTCAGAAATGGAGTGCTAACTGGTTGCCAGTACAGTGCTGCAGCCAATCAGTGATGTCAGCAGTCATGTGACAATCTACTGGCATCATGGCTAACATTGCTGAGTAGTAATGCCAGTAGTATGGCAAATAATGCTATAGGTTGGCTGTAGTGGCTGCATGCTAGAGCAGGGGGACAAGAGAGTACCTGTGTTGGATTGGCAGCGGAAGGGAGCTGTATTTTTTTTACTAGCTATTGTTATATTATTAGTATTGCAAATAGTGTTGCGCAAACCCAAACTGCAAAGTTCGTACTGAATTTTGTTAGTTTGGGTACCCAGATCCGAACCCGGACTTTTTCACTGAAGTTCATGAATTACTTTATTATTTTCTGCTATAACATGGTTATATCGGAAAATAACATAATACTTAAGACAGAATGTAAAAGGGAAACCTTTAGAAGCATTAGATTTTGCATTTTGCAAGTCTATGGGAACATAATGGAATGCCTCTCAAGGTTTCCCTTTTGTATTCCGTCTTAAGTATTATGTTCTTTTCCGATAAAACCATGTTATAATGGAAAATAATAAAGTGAAGTTCGGGTCCCCTTTGACTTAAATGGAGTTAGGGTTCGAGTTTGGGTCAAGTTTGGGTCCCGAGCCCGAACTTTGACCTGAAGTTCGGCCGAACCTGGAGAACCCGAACTTGCATGGGTTCACTTATTACTAATTGCAAATTGTTTGTTTTGTGCTTTTTTTCAGAGCAGGATAGACCCTTAAAATGAGTATCACTTCCAAAACTGATTTAAAACTAACTGCATCTCCATCTAGGGTAGCTTCCCGGAAACATAACCATAGCTTCCTTGTGCAAATCTGGTCTTCTCATCCTGAGAAATGCTTCTTTTTATTTTTATGCAATGATGCTTTTGGAGCACCATAGGCGGGGTCACTCTGGTGTACCACTGCCCCACTGTTATCACAGTCCTGCCTATCCCCCTTTGTTTGATTGACAGTCCCTGAGAAGGTGGCTAAGATGCAGGTAGTGGATGGATCGACCAAGGCCACAGTGCACCAAAAACATATTTACAGAAAAAGGGTTTCTCCTTCTCAGGATTAGAGGGCTGCATTTTTAAAAAAAAGGTAGGTTATATTTTTGGGAACCTACACTACATGATGATGTGATTACTTTGAAACTGATTTTGGAGGTGACAGAATCCCTTTAATGTTGTCGATTGTTGAATCTCCTTTAATTTGGAAACCTTCCACCTTTCCATCAGTATAAATGGAGCAGAGCCGTATGTGTTTCATCACTCTGTGTAAATCTTATTACATCTCCCCAACTGAGTCGTCAAATTGACCAAGTGCTGTCAGATTGTTTTTTTTTTACTCCTACAGTCCCTGTAATCAATGTCTCTCCAGAATATTCTGTCTTCTCTTTGGGTCTCCAGACTTCTCATTGTCATCTTTGAGATTCTTGTGATAGCCTCTATGTTGGTGCTGGTCATCCTTTTCTTTCAGCTTTATCTCTTACTTCATAGTTTTTTTTTCCCCCCAATTACATGGGTCTCCCTATAACATATCCAGAATTTAGGAATCACATGGAAAGTTGGATTTTATGGATTTCCAGGGTTAGAAAAACATGGCTACTTTCTTCTAAAAATGTCACCACACAGGCCAACAGTTGTGTAGGATAATCCAACTGCAACTCAGCTCTACTGGATTAAATGGAGCTTAGCCACATTTTCAGACACAACTCTTGGAGAGCCGTGGTGCCAGAACACAACTCTGTTTCACTAATCCTAGAAAATTGCTTTAAGATTTACTGGCCTCATTATCATCCATTGAAATAAAGGCTTAAATCCATAAAAAATAGACAGTCCTTTTTGTATTTATGGTGTTAAAGCCCAAACCAAATACATATAAATGTAAATATTTAGACGAGTGGTACAGCAGTCTAACAAAGCAGGACAATGTACCAGCGAGGAGGCCAGAGGCTTCTAGACCAACAGTTCTCCAACCCATGGCTCTCAAACTGTTGTAAAACCAGAACTCTGTCAGGGCATAATGGGAGCTGTAGTTTATAAACAAATGGAGAGCAAAAGTTAAAGATCTCTAGACGCACACTCTTTTCCCTAACCCTTAGGACCTCCATTATACATGTAGAACGCTGATGGACATGACTTATTGACCAGCCCCGTACATGTACGATGGGCTGATTGGGTTAGTGAGGGAGCTGCACCCGCACGATCAGCTGCACGGAACCGGCAGTCACTGACAGCTGGGCCCCTGCTGCATATGCTGGCATCGGTGAAAACAAAGCTGACCGCGGCATTCAGAGGGTTTATGGAGGGTACAGGTGCCCTCCGCATCTCCATCGTGTCCCTGCGCTGCAGTGACGGGGACCCGATGGCAGAGAAGGCAGCCAGATGCCTTCCATAGGCATAAGGACTTTCCTTCTACCAAAGCCTGTGTGATCCAGTCCTTAGGCTGGGTCTTACAGGCAGGCTGTCAGCATACAAGGTGACAGCCAATGCAATACAATACAATACATTATTGTAATACATTGCAGAGAGGATCAGACCCCAGAAGTTGAAGTCCCAGAGGGGACAAAAATAAAAAGTAAAAAGTTTTTCATAATAAAAATAAATAATGTTTAAAGTAAAGAAAAACCCCTTTTCCCAAAATAACACACATAAAATTGAAAATAAATAGAAAAAAAAAGAAAACAGAAATATTGGGAATTTCTGCGTATGTAACATCCAGCTCTATAAAAATATCACATGATCCACCCCCTTACCTGAACGCTGTAGAAAAAATACGGTACAATAAAAACTGTGCTAAAACAACCATTTTTTTTGTCACCTTACATCACAAAAAGTGCAACACCAAGCAATCAAAAAGGCGCATGCCCCCCAAAATAATACCAATCAAACCGTCACCTCACCCTGCAAAAAATGAGCCCCTACATATAACAATCGGGCAAAAAAAAAAAAACATGGCTCTCAGAATATGGAGACACTAAAACATTCCTTTATTGTGTTAAAAGTGATTTTTATTTTTAAAAGAAGACATTAGGTATGGCCGTGTCCATAACAACCAGGTCTATTAAAATATTACATGACCTAACCCCTCAGGGGAACACTGTAACAAAAATAAAAATATGATGTCAAAAAAGCCATTTTTTCCAACTTACATCACAAAAAGTTTAATACCAAGTAATCAAAAAGTCATACGCACCTTACAATAGTACCAATATTACCAATCAAACCATCATCTCATCTTGAAAAACATTAGCCCCTACATAAGACAGTCACCAAAATAAAAATAAAAATATGGCTTTCAGAATATGGAGACAAAAAAAATTGTTTTTGTATTGTCACATCCAGAACAACCTGCTCTATAAAAATAGCATATGATCTAACCTGTCAGATGAACATGGTAAAAAAAAACAAAAATAAAAGCAATGTCAAAACAGCTATTTTTTTGTTACCGTGCCTCACAAAAAGTGTAATATAGAGCAACAAAAAATCATATGTACCCTAAAATAGTTCCAACAAAACTGCCACCTTATCCTGTAGTTTCCAAAATGTGGTCACTTTTTTGGAGTTTCTACTGTAGGGGTGCATCAGGGGGTCTCCAAATGTGACATGGCAACTTAAAATTATCCCAGTGAAATCTGCCTTCTAAAATCCATATGGTGTTCCTTTCCCTTTATGCCGTGCCGTGCACCCGTACAGCAGTTTACAACCACATATGGGGTGTTTCTGTAAACGACAGAATCAGGGCAAAAAAAAATTAAGTTTTGTTTGGCTGTTAACCCTTGTCTTGTTACCGGAAACAAATGTATTAAAATGGAAATTTGCCAAAAAAGTGAAATTCAGAAATTTCATGTCCATTTTCCTTTAATTCTTGTGGAACACCTAAAGGGTTAACAAAGTTTGTAAAATAAGTTTTAAACACTTTTAGGGGTGTAGTTTCTAAAATGGGGCCATTTATGGGTGATTTCTGCAATGTAAGCCCCACAAAGTGACTTCAAACCTTAACTGGTCCTTAGAAAGTGAGTTTTTGAATTTTTCAGAAAAATTTCAAGACTTGCTTCTAAACTTCTAAGCCTTCTAACATCCCCAAAAAATAAAATGGCATTCACAAAATGATCCAAACATGAAGTAGACATATGGGAAATGTAAAGTAATAACTATTATATGAGGTATAACTATCTGTTTTAAAAGCAGAGAAAGTGAAATTTGGAAAGTTGCAAATTTTTTCAATTTTTTTGTAAATTTGGGATTTTTTTAAAATAAAAATGAATAATATTGTCTGAAATTTACCACTATCATGAAGTACAATGTGTCACGAGGAAACAGTCTCAGAACGGCTTGGAAAAGTAAAAGCGTTCCAAAGATATTACCACATACATTTACACATGTCAAATTTCCAAAAAACTGCGTGGTCCTTAAGGTGAAATATGGCAGGGTCCTTTAAGGGTTAAAAGAAAATTTCAGTATCTTTGGCACAAAATCTGTAAGTAGTTGTGTTATGTGGCCACTCACCATTGTATTGGCGGTGATTACTCACAGAGATGGAAGTAGGGAATTGGGTGATATGCTATTGTTTACAACCACCCTTGGCCATTAAGAGATTATGAGGTCACGATGTGAAACTGATAGGCACTGGTTTAAGATATCTGGCAAATTCAGTGACTCACAGAGAGGTGGACGTAGGGAGGCAGGTAATTTGGGACAAGCTGTTTATAGCAAATTTTTTTTTTTTTTTTTACACCCTTGGGCATTATGAGAGTTAAGTAGGATTATGAGGTCATGATGTGAAACTCATAGGCACTGGTTTAAGATGTCTGGTAAATTCCAGTGACCAGTTACACTTAAAAACTTCCTTTCTACAATGACTTACAATTATTTTGGTCTGTTAAGGATGATGATTGAAATTGAGAAAACAAAACTCTTACACTACAGTATGAACAATTTACAATAGACATTTTTATCAATAAGAACCTTTTTGTTCCACATTCAGGTTGTTCTCCTGATTTATTGTTTTCTGGTAATGCTTCTCAGTACTTTTCACATTCTATAGCTTTGGGCTCCAAAGACGTTACGACACATTTGATCAATATTTCAGAACTTGCGTTTAACCTCTTTGTTCTGTTTCCAATCACGTTGTTGGAACATCTGCGATTCCAGATTAACCTGTCCAGGTTTGTGCTTTGGGGCTGTAGCTTTGGAGAGGGGACTCCTTCCCTGTAAAATTTATTGTGAATAGAGTTGAGCGAAACACCTGGATGTTCGGGTTTGAGAAGTTCGGCTGAACTTCATGAAAATGTTCAGGTTCAGGAACCCGAACCCGAACCCCATTGAAGTCAATGGGGACCCAAACTTTTGGGCATTAAATGGGCTGTAAAATAGCCCAGGAAAGGGCTAGAGGGCTGCAAAAAGGCAGCAAAATGTAGGCAAATCCCCTGCAAACAAATGTGGATAGGGAAATGAATTAAAATAAAATAAATAAAAAATAACCAATATCAATTGGCAACTTGGAGGAGGAGGAGGTGGAATAGGAGGTTGGGGTGGCATCAGGTGGAAATGCTATGGGAGTTAAGGTTCTCATCACAGCCAAAAAGGATTCATGTCTGCCTGCAGTGCCACAGGCCTCATTCACAGACTCAGGGCCATGGCACCCGCAAAGAGGAGAGCGGTCCCATAACAGCAACACAGACCTCAGGTCAACCTGCAATTGAACAGGCCATTATTATTTCTGTAGGCCCCTGACACCCAGACAGAGGAGAGGTCATTTGACAGTAAAAAGAGTTAAATGTCTGCCACCAAGACAGCAAGCAAGTAAACGCAATATAGGGCCCTGACACCCACATAATGGGGCGTTCATTTGACAGTAAAAAGAGTTAAATGTCTGCCACCAAGACAGCAAGCAAGTATGTGAAATTTAGGCCCCTGACACCCACACAATGGGGCGGTCATTAGACAGCAAAAGGAGTGAAATAACTGCCACCAAGACAGCAAGCAATTAAACAAAATTTAGACCCCTGACACCCAGACAATGGGGCGGTCATTAGACAGTAAAAAGAGTTTAATATCTCCAACCAAGACAACAAATCATTAAACGACATATAGGCCCCTGACACCCAGAAAATGGGACGGTCATTAGACAGTAAAAAGAGTTAAATGTCTGCCACCAAAACGTGTACCAAAACAAGTACGTGAAAGTTAGGCCCCTGACATCCAGACAGAGGAGAGAGGTCCCATAGCAGCAAAAGAGGCATGATATCACCCACCAACGGAGAAGGCCACTTTTAGTTATTTAGGCCCCAGCACCCAGACAAAGGAGAGAGGTCCCATAGCAGAGAATCAGGCTTTATTTCACCCACCAATGGAGAAGGCCACTTTCAGATACTTAGGCCCCTGGCACCCAGACGGAGGAGAGGTTCATTCAACTTTGGGTTGCCCCGCAAAATAATGGTAAAATTAAAAAAAGTGGATTAAATAAAGAAGTGCCCTGGAGTACAAGAAAATATGGTTAAGGGGAGGTAGTTATAAATGTCTATTCTGCACAAGGGATGGACAGGTCCATTTTTATGAACATCAGCTTGTCCATGTTGGCTGTGGACCTGCAGTTGCGTTTGTCAGTAATGACACCCCCTGCCGTGCTGAATACACGTTCAGAAAAAACGCTGGCCATTAGTAGGCATGGCTGTGATGGCTTCTTAGGGCAAGAAGTAAAACGCTAGCTGATTGGCTGTTGTGCAGCCCTTCAGAAAGCAGGAAGAAATCGCCCAACAACGGACCCGAACCCGAACTTTTTTGAAAATGTTCGGGTCCGGGTCCCAAACACCCCAAAATTCGGTACGAACCCAAACTATACAGTTCGGGTTCGCTCAACTCTAATTGTGAATGAATTATTTAGTGCTATGCTCTTACCTTGTGGTCTAAAGCAGGGATGCCCAACCTGCGGCTCTCCAGCTGTTGCAAAACTGCATCTCCCAGCATGCCCGTACAGGTTACAGCTACCAGCCTGCAGCAGGGCATGATGGGAGTTGTAGTTTTACAACAGCTGGAGGGCCGCAGGTTGAGCATTCCTGGTCTAAAGCATTGTAATAAATATCTTGAGTATCAGGTGGGATTTTGTGGCTGCAGCTGCCAATGATCTACATCAAGCTTATGTTGGCTAGAAATCAAGCCCTTTAATACTCATATGTGTTCTGTATTATACTCAAATTGTTTTAATTGCTTTTCTAGATCTCCTTATTTATCACATTCAAGTTACTACAATATGCAATACACATCTGGGTCCTAAACCAGAGAGGACAAGGGTCAGATGAAAAATTATTGGTTGCCACCCTCCTTTCATAAATGCATCCAAAATTTTAAGGTTTATGGCAAAACACACCTTTATTTACTACAATGTAACAGTTTTCAATGCAGAAAAACGGATGGTTTGGTCTTGTTAATCCATTCTATCCAGTCAAGGAGACCTAGCTTGAACCTCCTAAGACATCTTATCCAGGTCTGGAGTATAGTAAAGACGTGTAAAGTCTTCCTCCATGTCAGTGTCTTGGGAACTCAAGTAGAAAATATGAACTCCAGCGCTCATCCAGTATAATTGCAAACTAGCTGTATTGGTTCAGACACATAACGCGCTTCGAGGACACAGGACTTTCTTCAAATGCAAATGAACATATACAGTTACACCACTTGTCAATAAACTGCTATATGATTAAGGTCATTATCAAATCCTGAAGAGGAGGGAAAAGAGGAGGAGAAAGGGAGGGAAGAGAAGTCCAAGCAGAGAAGTCAAAATAAACCGATATTATTACCCCTGTATTTATGAAAAGAGGTTTCTGCCAAGGAAAGTGAACCATTTCCCTAGTGCCACCTTGTGGAAGTGGCTCACTATGAATCAAATTCTAACTTTTTAAAATGCTTTGGAAAAAAAGGATAGGGAGCCACTTCCAACAGGTGGCACTATCTTTCCATGGAACATAGTTCATGTTATTTTCTCATGGATCATTGTCAATAAGTCCCTATACCATGGAGCACTTCTAGTAAGTTTCAATACTGATGTCTTTAAGGAGAGCCTTCACTGTGCTTAAGCTAGCCCTGTATTTTAAAGCCCTTTTTAAGATAAGGTACTTTTAAAGGGCACCTGTATGGGCATGTGTACCCATGACACTGGCTGACCTGTCCCATGTGTGCTTTCTGATTGTATCTGTGTTGGTCCCATGTTCATATGTGTCCGCATTGCTGAGAAAAATGACATTTAATTCTATGCAAATGAGCCTCTAGGAGCAACGGGGGTGTTGCCGTTACTCCTAGAGGCTCAGATCTCTCTGCAACTGCCATGTCCTCTCCAATTTCACAGGGACAGGCAGTGTAAACATCATAATGCCTGGTCCTGTCAATTAAAGTGCAGAGGACGTGGCAGTTGCAGAGAAAGCAGAGACTTTAGGTGTAATGGGAATGCCCCCCGTTGTATATATTACTACATCATTTTTCTCAGCAATGCGGGCACATATGAACATGGGGCCAACACAGATGTCTTCAGCTGCCAAGTGCACAGGTCAGCCAGTGTCATTGGTACACATCTGCTGACAGATGCCATTTAAAAAGAATCATGTATTTCTAAATGAACCGGCATTAGGCTATTTACAGCTGGCGGGAGCGATGTGCTGAAGTCCCGCCACCTGGTTGCTAAGCAGCGCTAGATGCCATATAAGTGCCACGTTGATTAGCACAATGTTCAGAGCAGTCTGACATATTGTGCGGAAAAATACCCATGCTTGTTCATAGCTGCAATGTGAGCTTGATGTGAAAATGGAAATATCAGAGGACACAGGCAGCGGTATGAATAGAAGCGCTGCGTCCATGTTCAAATACAGTGTAGCTAAGGGGAGGGAGGCAGGATTGGTAGAGAAACTCATGTATCTATACTATATTGGTGACCCTGGGGACAAGATAACAATTATAGCAGACCTCCAAGAGTAGGGGCCAACATAGAAGATACAGTGAAGTGTATATGAACACATTGTATTTACATTGTGTTTATATTCTGAGTATGTATCTAAATTAATCATCTTGGTGATGAAGGGATACAATGTAAAATAAAGAATGTAAAAGATAAAATACTAGAATAGTTAGAACTATTCTAGTATCACATGATTGGCACCATGATAATAGCAGTAAGGGAAAAAGCAGCCAAGAGTTAAACAAGATATAACTTAAGAAGTGTGATAACCTATATGAGAAGTCTTGTACATCCTGACATGGACGACATCCCAAACTATTAATAATCCTAAAGAATTCAATGACAGATTACTTAACATCTTTGAGAGGTAGTCCATTCAGTCAACATATTTATCCCTTAAAATAATATGAGGATTTTGTCTTATTCAACAGTTTCAAAGGCTTTTTTTGTAACCGATGATCTGTACTTTGGTTGCCACCAAGGCTTCAAGTGGGAAACATCAGCCATTGTCAACGTAGCCTGTTTTATTTTGTTGCCAAACTACAGGGTGGTCCATTTATGTAGATACACCTTAATAAAATGGGAATGGTTGGTGATATTAACTTCCTGTTTGTGGCACATTAGTAAATGTGAGGGGGCAAACTTTTCAAGTTTGGCAGCCATTTTGAAGTTGGCTATTTTGAATCCAACTTTTGTTTTTTCAATAGGAAGAGGGTCATGTGACACATCAAACATATTGCGAATTTCACAAAACAAACTATGGTGTGCTTGGTTTTAACGTAACTTTATTCTTTCATGAGTTATTTACAAGTTTCTGACCACTTATAAAATGTGTTCAATGTGCTGCCCATTGTGTTGGATTGTCAATGCAACCCTCTTCTCCCACTCTTTACACACTGATAGCAAGACCGCAGGAGAAATGCTAGCACAGGCTTCCAGTATCCGTAGTTCCAGGTGCTGCACATCTCGTATCTTCACAGCATAGACAATTGCCTTCAGATGACCCCAAAGATAAAAGTCTAAGGGGGTCAGATTGGGAGACCTTGGGGGCCATTCAACTGGCCGATGATGACCAATCCACTTTCCAGGAAACTGTTCATCTAGGAATGCTCGGACCTGACACCCACAATGTGGTGGTGCACAGAATAAAGTCAAAGAAGATGGTGAAAGAGGCAAGCATGGTTGAATATACAGTATGATGCCCAGTATATATATTTAATATATAGGAGACTCAAAATGCCCATAGACAGGCTGCTCTTGGAAGACACCACCATTTTTATCAAGAGTATCATTACTTAGAAGATTCATTTTTCATAACCAAATTCTATGTTTTTTAAACAAATAGTTGCAGTTGGATGCATCCATTTCCTCTCAACATGTAGCCCCTTGTATTGTAGCTCAGGTCACTTGGATGAGCTACAATAATAGGAACACCTGCTACCGTAAGTATGGAACTGTGGCTGGTGACTATGAGAGATGACTTGGTGTTCCTCCATACAGCAGATAGGCAGGGATGCCAGGAGTCAGACCCTCGATGAGTAGGCCATCAGTATTACAGTCCAGGAAAACACTTTTTATAAACACAATAGAAAAATATTAAATATGTAGATATAAGGATAAGCTTGTATGGATAGTCAACCCAAAAAAAGTGGAACAACCTACCTCCAGATTATCAGATTTCTGGATTATTTAATGCAGGATTAATCCTTAGGCAGCTATAGATATGAAATGGATGGAGTGCAGCTAACTTTTACTGCTTATCGTGCTGATTTGCTTATCTTTCCGTCCTTTTGCTGGTTTGAGGTTATTTTCATTCTTCCTGCTTTAGTCGGCATACTTTAATGGAGTCCTATGTGATCTTAGCCAATTAGATTTTTTTTACTTTGTCGTTCCTTCTCTGTTCTTCTAGCATGCATTTTAACAAATAAGTAATAGAAGAGATACTGCAGCTGCATGTCTTCCTTCCAGTCTTCTCTTAACAGTTTTACTCTAGTGGATTCTTTGGTGACCAAGGAGGTTTGTGGACCCTTACAGAGAACATCAGGAAGATACAGGGGAGCTATGTGAAGAAAGTGATATATACCTCTAATAGATACGAGGGGTTTTCCAAAAGTTTTCACACTTTTTTTTTCAACTCTGTTAAGAATTTCAAAAGCATTTTTACATTATAATTCTATCTAGTCACCTTCCTTTGTAATACATTTTTTCCCATCGTCATAGCGAGTTTTTAACGACATTAGTAAAAAAAAAATTCGGTTGAACACATAACTACTGATGCACTGCTGCTTTTACATCACCATCACAAAAAAATGTCTTCCCTTTAAATAAGCAATCTCACGAAAATCTTTATTCTCTGGCCCATTAGAAAGGGGTATATATATATATATATATATATATAATGTTTGTGAGTTATCCTCTCCCTTCTGATCCTCAGCTGTGTCATTCCTATGAGACTGTTATTGAGTCTTCCAAAGGAATACTTAGAGAAACAGACTTGCTGTCCACACATAAGATGCTGCATTATTTGGAGGGTCAAAGTGTCTGTCACATGACACAAATGAGGATCAGAGGGGAGAAGGTAACTCACAAATACAGTTACTGGTAAGAAAATTACCTTTACTGCATTTTACATCTGAAACCTTTATAATAGGTCAGAGAATTAAAAAAAAAATGTTGGAGTGCTTCTTTAAATCTTTTTTGGGTGGTCCAAAAAGGGGGAAATCAGATGGTCGCTAAATACAGACTCTAAGCTGGGTGTTCCATAACTTCCCACTTCAATTGCCTGACGGTTTCCAATATGTGGGCTGCAGTGAAGGAGTGGGCATTGTTGGGCAACAGCATAATTCCCTTTGACATATTTCCTCTTCTTTTAGAATAGATTGTGGGTTTCAATTCTCTCTCAAGCATGTCAAATATGTTGCACTTATGACGGTTGTTCCACATTCCTGATACGTTTCGAGAATCGGCCCATGAGAGTCCCAAAAGAATATGAACATTAACTTTCCTGCCAATGTTTGCATCATGAATTTCTTTGCTACAGGAGATGATGGATGCTTCCTGTTCTGTCTTCTTACACGATCACACAGTGTGCAGTCTGACATTCAGCATAAACCATTCCTGTCTTCCAAATAAGAGGACTGTTTTCTGTAGTCTAACTTGTTTTTTTGGCAAAACAGGAGTATTTGATGTGTGATCAATTGTTTGGTAAAACTTTAAGAATACAAGAACTTGTATAAGTATAAGGCATAACATATATCAGCAGAAAGCATAGAATATCATGTAACATAACATTACATTAACACTGGGCACATGTCCAAAATGGCTGCCTAACATAAGATTGCATGTCTAACAAACAGTTACAACCTCTTCCCTGAGTAACACTACACCTAACTGAACAGCTCTGCATAACACACTGTCCCTGAAACAAAGGTAGATGTCTCGCCAGATATGCTTGCATAAGGATGGTGGAGTTTAAGAAGAAGATATGCAGAAAGACAGCTCTTCTGGTGCATCCTTGATGACTGGAGACTGGAGACTGGGCTTCTCTTTCCCAGAGTGCATTACACTCCCACAATACAATAATCTTTATTAACAGAGAAACAAAGTGTAGTACATCTTTAACACCGCTAGATGGTGCTATTACCACATTAATCACTATAGCAGTAGTAAACCCTGGCTGATATGAAATAGAATTAAATCCAAACCCTGCTGCGGCAGAATACTTCCATTGCATTCTCTATGACTTGGGCTCTGGCTCGTAATGGTGAACCCAAGTTTCATCACCAGTGACTATCTGCTGCAAAAAATTGCCACCTTCTTCACGATAACTGGCCAAGTGTTGGGAGCAGACATCTTAGTACTTGTGTTTATGCTCCTCTGTCAGTTGTCAGGCATCCACCTTCTGCCCACAAAAAGCATATGATTGAACACATTACTTTGGTGCAACTTATACGTTTTAGAGCCATGTTCACCACAGCGTGACAACTCAAGGTCAGTCGGCCTGCCAGACAGCATAGAGACGTGACACTCCCAGACACGGCCAGTCCTACTACTTCTCCCATTCTCAGCATTTCCAATGAAAATGTAAAAGTGTAGAAACTTTTTGAAGACCCCCCCCCCCCGTATATTAAAATGTTTTTAGTTTTACATGCTCTTTAGATTTATTTAATGATGGATATTTACAAATATAACTGTCTAAGTCACATGTTCTTCTCTTTGTGCATTAGGAAGTGTTGACTCCCTATGCAGCATGTTTTATTGTTTCCATAGCAGGCTCCTCGTTATGATAAAAAAGGTACGAAATATGTATTTTTTGTTTTTGTTTTAATTCAAGTGTGAGTGAACCAAAACAAGTCTGCTGCTGACACGTGAAGGTCGCTCTTTATCTCTTCCGGCATTTTAAGATTATGGGCTGCCTGATGTCAAGAGAATGAAGCCGCTTAGAACATATGTGGATTTTGCAAAATTTGATCATTTTCTGCAAACTATAACTGTAGGCTTGAGAAATATTCATTAGGAAAAGCAGAGAGAAGGGACATTGAGGCTAGAGATCTTACCGAGACTCATATACACAAGGCTTTTGTTTCAAAGCTCTTGATGGCCCCATAGTGTCTCATTTAAACCTTGAAAAACGAGAGCCACAGCTATAGGAGAAATAGCCTCAGTCTATTATTTGCATTTAAGCTTTGGTTTATCAAAGTCTTTGACATGTCTCACCTTCTGTTGCATGGAAGGAATCAGTTGAAGAGCTTTTGCATTAGGCCTCTTTCACATGAACATATTGGTTCCGTTCCGCACATTGGGGACTGCAATTCGCATTCCCCAATGCACAGGCAACGTCCGTGCGGTGGCAGGGACAGATTCAGACCCATTCAACTTGAATGAGTCCGTGATCCATCCATTCTGCAAAAAGATAGAACAAGTTCAATTTTTTTGCGGAACGGAAGCACAGAACGGAACCCCACGGAAGCACTCCGTAGTGCTTCCATGGGGTTCCGTTCCGCGCTTACGTTCCATATCTCCGGATTTGCGGACCCCTTCAAGTGAAAGGGTCCACATCTGTGATGCGGAATGCACACGGCTGGTGCCCAGTATATTGCGGAACTGCCGTATGTGGCCCGCAACATGGCCATGGAACCAATACGTTCGTGTGAAAGAGGCCTTATTCTGTTAGAAGAGAAACATCTTTAGGGGTTTTTTGGAAGCTTTATGGGGAAGTCATTAAAAATGCTGTCAAACAGTAAATGCCCGTAGGCTCTGGTGGAATTGGTTGATGGAGGCAGCAAAAGCTTAAACAAAGTGTATTGAAAGTGAAAGGTCCAATATTTAGTAATTTTGAAAAAAAAAGGTATTTAAATTAGCAAGTTCCTATTTATTTATTGCTTTACAACTAAGTAAATAGAAAGGACGAGTAGGGTGTGTGACCATGGCCATGTGAATCTCGTTTGGGTTTTGCTGGGTTGTCAGTGATACCATGGAGGCCATGTCCTCCTTAGGGCCCTTTCACACTAGCATTTTTTAAGGATCCGGCATAGAGTTCCGTCATCGAGGGTCTATGCCGGAAAGAAACGCTTCAGTTACAGATAATACAACCGCATGCATCGTACTAACTTTAACTATTTTTTAACATTGCCAAGATGGATCTGTTGAAAGTCAATGGAGGATGGATCCGTTTTCTATTGTGTCAGATTGTGCCAGAGAAAATGGATCTGTCCCCATTGACTTGCATTGGGGGTCATGGCGGATCTGTTTTGCTCCGCATCCCAGGACGGAAAGAATACAGCAGCATGCTGCGGTATTTTCTCAGTCCATAAAACGTTCAGTGACTGAACTGATGACATCCTGATGCATCCTGAACGGATTTCTCTCCATTCAGAATGCATGGGGATAATCCTGATCAGTATTCTTCGGGCATAGAGCCCCGATGACGGAACTCTATGCCGGATCTTTCAAACGCAAGTGTGAAAGGGCCTTTATCAAATGCATTATTTTGACAGTGCAGCTCACCCATCAGTCAGTTTCCTTCTGTTTTTATAGGTTAGGTTTGACTACGCACACTGTTCACACATTGCGTTTCCCCCCTTCCCCCCAGGAAGCAAATTATTTATACACCATCCAAATTACTACAGCCCCCAATGGCTCTGCTGACTTAGTTGTATGTAATATCATATTCAGAATTAATGTTGGCACGGGCAATGTAACCGCATTGTGTGCGCAAGCTAGTCTTTTAAAGTTTTACTAGGTATTATATTGCTTTTTAATTTGTGGATTACAAAAGGTCAGAATTTGGACTACAACCGTGCTCATCTAGTACAAAAAAGGTACAGAAGAGGTGGAGTTTACTTTTGCATCAGATCCTTCTGTCTCTTCATGCAATCCCAGACAGGCTGGATGATTAGATCATCACTTCCAGGATTCCTGGTTCTTCTTTACGCTGAATGTTTGGGGTCATTGTCCTGCTGCAGAACAAATTTAAATGGAACGCTTTAACACTTCTAGTCTTAAAAGCCTCCTTACTTTTTTTTCCACACCTGCCTTACATTTCTTCACAGTACTATATGTATAAAACTGTAAACTGATTTTACTATTAATAACTCACATTTGATATAAGTGTAGAAAATTCACTCTTTGCACAATGGTGTCAGCATTTTAATTACTGATAGCCTCCAGTTATAAGAGATTGTTTTCAGCATCGCAAAGAAGAAGCTCTCTCTATATTGAAAAGCTGCATTCTGTTTATAACCCCTGGCTGTATCCTTGATGTACCAGGCACTTTATGCACATATCCTCTACACTGGCACAAAATTATGGTGAAAGAGTAACAGCGAATTCCAAATTTTTAGAGTTGAAACTGAAGAGCAGCTTAGTTGAAAACTTTTACGCAAGGTTCCTATACACATAATACAGGTTTTTTTTTGTGTCCTGATTACGGTTGCCAGTTTCTGGACTACTGGGACTCTTCTCATCCAAATTACCAGCCATAGATGTTGTTACAGTAGTTTGGGTTTGTAGACGCCTCGTTAGGTTTGGACAAATATCTCCACATTACACATGGCCAGCAGGATAAAACTTTATAGAAAAGGGGCAGAGTGAATTAAAAAACTTAACTTTTATTCCGATCCCCACTGCTGTAGTAATAGAACTATAGTAGTCTACCTTTTGCTTCAGGCTGTCCGTACTGTATGACAGCTGTTCCAGGCTGTGGAGACATTGAGACCTTCCTAAAGGTCTGGGCTGAGTAGAAATTCATGATTACGATGTGTCAAAATCACCTCCAGTCAAGCAACTGATGTAGTGCTGTACACTTTATTATGGTCATTTAATAACTTTTTGTTTTTTAAGCCTCGCTATGTCAGCAGCCATGAGACAGCATGTCCTCTGATTGACTTCTGCTAGATTTTGGTGCCTGTATTCAAAACTGTAGGTGTAACACCTGTAGGTAGGGACAGACATGGACAGTGAGCTCTAGCCTAGAACCCAGCCTGCTTTCACTACCTACTTGCAGTGCAAGCCCTAGGTAGCAAAACCGCAACTGGTCAACTAGTCCCAATGCTACTAAGTTGCTAAGACAAACACTTAGAGACAAATGATACAGAGTCATATGCAAATGGGTCAGAACCAGGAGGACAATGCTGTTCAAAAACAGGACACAGAGAATGGTCAAAGGATGAGCCAAGGTCAAAAACATGAGCAGTCCAAATCATCACAGAAGCAAGAACCAGGAAGCTTGCTAGTGAGCCCAAGAAAGATCATCACTGACACTGGTCTATGGCCAGGAAGGGGTTTAAATTGAGCGCAGAGTCCCTAGATCAACCCCTGATAGGCGGTCCATTAGTCAGAAACACTATCACATAGTGTAGGAATAGAGAAGCTGAGCAATCAGCGCACTGCTAATCTCCTCCAGCACACGCCCGCTGCAGGCAGAAACAGAGCATTGCAACCTGTTGCTAAGGATGTTGTCGCATCACCAGGGTGTGTGGCTCAGCAGTGTGTCGCACCCATGCCAAGGCTGAGGATCGCTCCAATGGAGCTCAGGCAGGTCAGTTTATGACAGTAGGCGATAATGGCCACCGACTGGCACCTCTCAATGTACCAGTCAGGGAAAACAATTTCTTATTCAAATCTCTTGGGTCAGCTGATTTGCTGTAAGGCGTCACAAAGAGGAATAGAATATTTCAAAAGCAGTCGTCTATTGCCAAATAGACCAATTTAAGGCAATTTAACCTTGAGAAAGTTCTCTCATGAACTTGAATATTCCAAACTTTAATAGTGTACTGTATGTCATCTTCAAAATCAGAGCCCAGACTAGAGAACCTGACCAATCTTCAATTTCCTTCTAAAGACAGGGTTTCTAGAATTGTATTTTTCCCAGTATAACTTTTTATTTTTCACATGTATGAGCCATATAAATGCTTGCATTCTCATTGCTTTACTGAACACATATCCAATCCTAAGGAAAGCAATTATTGATAATCTTAGATTAATAGATTATTCCAGCAGCCAACAAAGAAATGCAAGTTAAAGTGAGTGAGATAAAAAAAAAGGGACTACATATTTCTAATAAAAAGTAAACAGATCCTTCTGTGGAGGACACATTGAATAATCCCATGCATTTGATAATTAGCACTGGAGAGGAACAGTTTTATTTATTCACTTTCTGCATATTGAAGAGTCGCCGGCCACGATTTTTCATGATTTCCCAATTTCATATTTCCTTTTGGCTTATAAGTAATACATTTCGTCCATTTTATTCTATAGTAAGTAAATTATTAACCATTTTGCAAATTGGGATAAAACATGCATCCATTTTTCTTCAGCACCAGGTCCTTAAATGCTGGATTACTTGTTGGTAAGCCAATTCACGCATCTTTTAAAGAGGACCCTCACATCCTCATTGAAGTGCAATTAGTGGCATACCTTTACAGTTGCCCCTTTTCTGGTTCAGGGACAGTTTTCCTTTTCTTCTGACCAACCATTGGTGCCATTATAGTTTGTGCCCAACACTAATGCATTCATGAAGAGTGGTCTACACTACTCAATTCCATTGGCTGAGGTGATATTCCATTGACACTGTCATCAGTCATGTTGGTCCCCATCCCCATTGGGGTTCACAATCTATATTCTGACTTAACTCTCTATATTTATGGAGTGTGGGAGGAAATTTCAGAACCTGGCAAAAACCTATGCAAACACAGGGAGAACATTCAAAATCTATACAGATGTTGTTCTAGGTTGGACTCGAACACAGGACCTTAACATTGCAAGGTGAGAGTGGTAACCACCAAGCATCAGGTGCTAAACCTAGTTGTACCAAATGTGGGCAAATGAGGGTGCTGGAAGAAAAAGAACAGCACTAGGACCAATAAAGAGGTGCTCCTAAAGGTATGCTTCTACTTTAATTTCTGTGAGGACTTGACAGGTGTCTCCAGCCAGAAGCTTTACTTTGGAGTAAAAAAAATGTCCGAATTCTGTTATTTCATGTTTTCCATCCAGCTCACACACAAATACAACTCCAATTCCAAAAATAAAGAAAAAAAGTTGGGACACTGTGTAAAATGTAAAAGAAAAATAAATGCAATGATTTGAAAATCTCATAGACCCATATTTTGTTCACAGTAGACCACAGGACATATAGCAGTTGTTGAATAAAAAGAAAACTCATTTAGAACTTGATGGCAGCAACGTGTCTCAAAAAACTTGGGGCATGGGCAACAATAGGCTGGAAAAGCAAGTGGTGCTAAAAAAAATAAAATAAAAAAAAAACACCTGGAGGATCAATTTGCTACTAAGTCACGTGACGGGGTATAAAAAGAGCATGCTAGAGAGGCAGAATCTCTCATAAGTGGAGCAGAGGTTCACCAATCCTAAAAAAAACTGTGTCTAAAAATTGTGCAACAATATCAGAAAAATGTCCATTAATGTGCTGTAAAATTGTAAAGACTTTAAATATCCTGCTGGAGAAATTCATGTGCGCGAAAGACAAGGCTGACACCCAATACTGCATGCTCGTTACCTCAGGCGTCACTGCATTAAAAGCAAGCTGATTCTGTACTGGTAATCACTGCATGGGCTCAGGAACGCTTCTAGAAATCACTGTCTGTGAATATAGTTCTCCGTGCAATCCATAAATGCAAGTTAAAGCAGTGCAAAGAAGAAGCTGTGTGTCAACACAATCCAGAAACACTGCTGTCTTCTCTGTGCCAAAGCTCATTTGAAATAGACTGAGGCAAAATGGAAAACTGTTCTGTGATCAGATGAATCAAAATTTGAAATTATTTTTGGAAACCACAGATGCCGTGTCCTGAAGACTCAAGAGGAGACGGACCATCCACCTTGTTATCAGCACACAGTTCAAAAGCCTGCATCGCTGATGGTATGGGGGCATTAGTGCCTATGGCATCGGAAGCTTACACATCTGGAGAGGCATTATCAATGCTGAACTGTATGTGTAGGGTTTAGAATAAGATACACTCGATCCTGACAACATTTGTTTCAGGGAAGGCCTTGCATATTTCAGCAAGACAATGCTAAACCACATCCAGCCTCCATCTCAACAGCATGGCTTCACAGAAGAAAAGTCTGAGCACTGAACCGGCCGCCTGCATCCAAGCCTTTCACCAAAAGAAAGCATTTTGCGAAAAATATGGAAAAGAAGGCCCAGTACTGTGGAGCAGTGAGTCTCCTACATCAGACAAGAATGGGATGACATGCCTCTCCCAAAACTCCAGCAATTGGTCTCCCACTTCCCAGATGTTCACTGATGTTAAGAGAGGATGTTACACAACGGGAGACATTGCCCTGTCACAACTTTGAGAGTTGAGACCCATTGCTGCTGTCAAGTTCTGAATGAGTTAATTTTCTTTCTTTTCATGAAATGGTAAAATGTCTCACTTTAAACATCTGGTACTGTATGTGTTCTATGAACTGTTGTGAATAAAACATGGGTCCATGAGATCTGCAGATCATTGCCTTCTGTTTTTATTCACATTTTACACAGTGTCCCGACTTTCTTGGAATTGTGGCTGTTCATATTCTGACCATAAATTTCCTCTTTCAAGCTCTTTTCTTCAAACTTTATAACATAATATACGGCTGCGTTCTGGGGGGGTTGGTAGGTTTTTACAACCGACTTCCGTGTCCTTTATAAATATTAATTCTAGGTAAAGGGCAGACATCTCCAGAAAAGAAAGGCTTATTGGTAAAATGGATCTAAATCACATATGCCTTAAGGAAATATAAATTGCTGCTTCCAATATTTCTGCAGTTTTTATTGCGAGCATCATGCATCAAATCCCTTTTGCAAGCAGAATGTTCATCTCCGAGCAAAGAGGGAGATAAATAGTGAGGAGATACATTGTATCCAGTATCTACAGTCATGGAAAGAGAAAAATACAAGGCCTGGTGGGGACAATAAATATACCAAATACAGAGGGGCGCTAAAAACAATGACATCATAAGGTTTTGTTTTTCTTAAGGTGGCCATACACATTAGTCTAAAGTTGATCATAAAGAATGATTTCAACCAAAACGAATGTTCATTTCTACAGTTTGAAATAAAGTTGACTGTGTTTAATATTTTTGTCCGATAGTCGGATGAAAAATCTTTTGTTCAAATAAATATTATTCGCAAACGAAAGACCATTCTTTGAAAGAACATTTTCAGAAAGATCTTTCTATCTAACGTGTACGGCCACCTTTAGACCCTCTCTTGTTTAGTTGGAAGGAGGTAATAAATCTTCAGACATTACTCAAGGATTCACAACTTGATCATCTTAGAGCCCAGTTCATTCAGTTTCCAATCAGGCAAGAAATTTTAGGAAAGTTTATTGGGGAAAATCAATTTTTAGTTTATTTCAGTTACAAAATTCCAAGATCAGCTCAAAGAGTGTGGACAATGTCTAAGTAATTCAAGAGTTTTTCTGAAGTCTCTAAAAAGTAACATTTTTTTTGAAACCTTAAAAGTGATAAATTTAAAAAAAATTCAGCGCTCAATAGACTCCATCTTCTACTGATAAGTTGGACAATCAGTTATTCAATGATTGGAATAGTTTTATTTCAAGATTTATACTTAAAGATCCCTATTACACCAGACATACTGCCTGGTAGGGTTGATTCTGCTGATTACAATAATATATGTCTTGTTAATCCCTTCCTGACCGCCATACGGCTATTTACTTTGGCTTTCGGGACTTTAGCGATGCCACCAGATCTTGAGCGGAGCGGGCGCCATAGCCACCGGGTGCCTGCTGTTTCATACAGCAGACAACTGTGGCTAATGTCCGTGACTTGGCGGTAATGCCGATCGCAGACATTTAACACTGCAGATGCCGTGGGCAGATGTCATGGTCAACCCCCCTCTAAAAAGAACATTCTCTTGATCCATAACCACTGCAAAGAAGTATTCTGGAGGATTTTACATGACCATTTATTGAGCTTGGTTCACACTGATGTTTGGTTCCAGCTAATAGAGAAAACCCTCCCAAAACCCACTGTAAGTCAAAAAGGTCCATTATGATTTGTTAGGATCCAATCTAAAGTGAATTGACTAAAGCCATCAATAATTCATATGTCATCGATGTGTTATAGAAATTTATGTGGCTGACCCATTCATCTAAATGAGACTTGCAGAAGTCAAAATGCTCACTTCCAAAACAATCTGAGGAAAATTCATTTTCGGTGACAGAAATTTCTGCTGCAGTTTTAGTCGATATCTGCATGTAAAAATCTACACCTTCGTATTTTCTCACAGATTTTTCAGCCACGTGTGAAGGCACCCTCAGCTTTCTTTTCCTTTTGTAAGGAAAGCAAATTTTCATACCTTTTTCAACAAACCCTGAGAAGCATTGCCTGGCTTATAAGACTGCTCATGCCTACTAAGTGCTCTCCGTAAGGAGAAATAGTACTCCTCGCATATAACTAAGGCCACTAACCTAGTCAAGTTCTGTCTGCTCGGCACTGATGGTAGCAATCACCCTGAAACTGCTGTCTGCAGATGAGATGCTGGCTTAGCTATTATCCAAGTTAATATTGTTGAGCACTGAGATATAGGATAGCTACCTTACATCTGATGGCTGATACTTGGCTTTCTTTATGGAAAATATCATTGTCCAGCATTTCCTGGCCTATAAGATCAAACTCTATCTAAGTTGAATGAATCCGAAAATTTTTGGTTATATCAAATCAGATTAAAAAAAAGTCAAAGTCAAATTTTAATTTTAATGAATCGATTCGCTCATCTGTAGTCTGTGAATATGCACTTCTGAATGGAAACCATGACTGCAGTGTGAACAGAGTTTCATGGACAGTAGTTTCCCTTGCTTGGCTAACTGCATTTACATAAGTGGTGGCAGCTGGGAAAATCTCCTTAATTATGGAATTTATCTATGAGGAAGAAAAATAATGTAAAACAGAATCCAATATACTGGTCTATGGAACAATTTTTTTAGACATGGATGATGCACCAGAAAATGCAGTATACTGTTGGTGTCAAATGACCCAGACCAGCTCTACTTTTCATTGGTTACTGCAGACTTCTTTAGCACTGTCAGCCATATTGGTTCTATGGAGCTAACTGCCATGCCATTGGGTCGCCACAGTGGTCCTCACCTGAAGATTTCTTGACAATTACAGATGTAGCAAGCATTTACTTTACACCTTAAATGTTAAATGCACAGTTGCAGCAAATCTTAAAGGGGTTGTCCAGCTCTGGCAGCCTTCCTGGATGCCTCTCTACCCCCTCCCCACCCCCACCTCACTGGAACTGCAGAGGAAAGTGTGCACTTATTTGCTGCCCATTGCTGTATTATGTTTGTTCTACCGCTGTCTGGTCTTGGTTCTCCGGTCCCCACTTGTCAACTTTCAATTTGTGGAGCAGGCTGTTATCGATAGTTATAGGGATATTCCTATCTGAGACAATGGGGGCATATCACTAGGATATGTCCCCCTATGTCTGACAGGTGTGGCTGGAGGACCCCAGGTTTCCCTGGGTTTGGCCACTACCAAGCGCTCTCCCTATAGAAGTGAATTGGAACGCATTGCGCTTGAGAGGCCACCGCACTGGTGCAGCCACAGCTCTCATTCATTTCTATGGGGCAGATGGAAATAGCCGAGCCAGTGCTCGGTCATTTTGCGGGGCCCCATAGAAATGAATGTAGGGCAGCCATGCATGCGTGGTGCGCCCTCCAGGACTTTGCTGGCTGCCTTTACGAGATAGGCACTATCTGACAATTAAGGCATATACTAGCAATATGCCCCTATTGTCTGAGATGGGAATAACTAGCATTATTCTTTTCCGGTATTGAGTTCCGTCCTAGGGGCTCATAACCGGAAAAAAACGGATCAGTTTAATCCTAATGCATTCTGAATGGAGATCATTCCATTCAAGATGCATCAGTTCAGTCCCTCTTACGTTTTTTGACTGTAGATAATACCGCAGCATGCTGTGGTATTTTTTCGGTTCCAAATTCCTGAACACTTGCCGGAATGGCGGAACCGGCATTCATTTCCTTTGAAACGTATTAGTGCCAGATCCGGCATTAAAATTACCGCATTGACGGATCCGGTTTGCGCATGCAAAAAAGATAAATGCCGGACCTGTTTTTCCGGATGACATCCGGAGAGACGGATCAGGTATTGCAATGCATTTGCTAGACGGATCCGCATCCGGATCCATCTGCAAATGATATCCGTTTGCATACAGATTGCCGGATCCGGCAGGCAGTTCCGGCGACAGTTCCAGCAACGCAAGTGTGAAAGTACCCTAACTTCTGGTGTTTGAAGTGTCCATATATTTGCTGCAACATTGTATTTAATGCTTTCAGTGTCAAATCAATGTTTTCCACATCTGTAATCACAACCAGTTTTCCAACATCTAGAGACTGAGAGGTTGACCATCACTGACCTAGACAGAACTTGTTCCACCAGTAGAGAAGACGGTACCCCCTCCTAAACCCCCTGTACATTGACACACCATTTCACATATCGTTCGACAAAATTGAATACATTCTTAAAATCTAAAAAGTAAAATTTTTTACAAATGTGAAAGCAAAATACATTTTGACAGATAATAGAAATTTGTCAAGGAAATGTCAGGAAAGACCTGAAACCTCTTCATTAAGAGCAGCGATTACTCCTCACTTCCCTCAGATATAAAATATCATTAATCCCCCATCAATTACTAAGGATATTTGCAGTAATTTGGGGAGTTTTAGGAAAAAACTGGTTAAAGCCCCGAGCTGCTGGTATCACTAATCCGCGTATGACGGATCTGGACGCAACTTGACAGCTGAATGAGAAGTCAAACTTTAAAGAATGGTTACTCAAATGAAATTAATCAGCGGAGGCCCGGCCGTCTGATAGAAGGAGGCATCTTTATCTAAAAGCCGGGATTCGGCTCAGCCTTTCTGAGACTTCAAACACTCCCATCTGAGCAAATAGATAAGAGACCTTCCATTACCATCATTTTCTGGCTTTCAGGTCATGTTGGACAAACATAAAGCTACTGAGGCTTTTGTGGGGCGGCAGCATTAAGTATTTGTACGATAGCGGAATGGCGTTAATAGCGGCCTGTGCTCAGAGATAGCCTTTTTTTATTCTCAGATCAAGGGAAATACATATATTATTCCTTCCAATGGAAATGTATCTGAGAAGATGGCTTCTTAGACAGAATATTACGCACCCAGCTTTAGGTCACGTTACATGCCTTGCCCTGTATGACACTGCGTTATATGATTGAGTTCTCCCATTAAATGTAATATCTGCCATATTACAATCCATTGATTTCCCATCACCTTGCATTGTGCTACAAAGGGGACCCTGTCGGCTCCAATATAGAACAGTCCATCAGGAATGAAATATTAACCAGTTCCCAGGCTAGATATCATGAATGGAAATAGATGGATTGCGCAGAGCATTTGTGGCACCGGCAGATGGGCCGTTATTCACATTAATACTGTGCATGCAATCAGATGAGATTTGTACAAACTGTATCCAACTGTATCATGTTCTTCGCTATTGCATCAAATTGTCTTGCCAAGCAAAGGCTACTGCACCCAAGGTGGTCCACAAATATGCCCCTGCTTAAGACAGTGGTCAATATAATCCAACATACAGTTACAGGGGCAGCAGAGCTGGGTCTACTGTACCAAGTGGAGCAGAGTCAACATTGTCATTTGGCACTGTTTATCAATGGACTTCCGGGTGACAGATTCCTTTGAAAAGGGTTGTCCATGAATAGAAAAATATGGCTGCTTTCCTGCGCAGACAGCACCACCCCTGTCCAAGGGTTGAGCATTTCATTGAAGTGAATGAGACTGAGCTGCAATACCACACACAGCCTGTGGTCAGGCAAGGTGCTGTTTTTCTAATCCTGAACCCTTACCTTAGCTCCAGTTTGGTTACGGACTCCAATTTCTCATAAAACCAATTCAAAACAATTAGGGGTGGACTGGGAACTTAAAGTGGCCCTGGAAAAAATACTAAAAGTGGCCCCGTTTTTTAGTTAGGTCTAAATTGATGAAAGGCAGGGCCAGCAATACCATATTGTGGCACATTATACCGCCCCAACAGAGCCAAATACCACAGTCCATCACAAATACTGCCAACAGCACAAAATATCCCCAAAAACTTCCACTGGCCGGCCTTGAGGAGGGGTCAGGTGGCCCTCTGGGCATTCGCCCACCTTGAAATTTCCCTGCAAGGTCTATGGCCAATCACCCCTAAATACATTATTAAAACATGCTAGCAAAACCCTTGACAATCACAGGGTGGCCGCACATAGGGGGTCATTTACGAACAGAGATTTGCCTATTTTTGGTGTATTTCTGGCGTAAAATCTACGACTTTTCCCCACTCACTCCAGGTCTAAAAAAGGGGCTGTGATGTGGGCGGGGAAGGGGATGAGCCAGTAGGCCCATCTCATTTATCATTTTCTATGCCTGTTTTAGGCATAGAAAAGGGTCTAAATTTAGGCCAGCAAAGAAGCTGGCGTAGATTTAGACCGGCACTGGATTTATGTAAAAATTGGCGCCTTTACATAACTTTGGTGGAAACACCAGCAGTCCATGGGGTTATTAAGACCGGTGTCTAAAACACTAGTCTTACTAAATAACCCCCATAGACTTATCATACACTTACCATACAGTATCACAAAATTATGTTTTTTCAAAAAGTTGGTCATCTTATGCCACACACCTCAGGATATGTTGAGCCAAGAGGAAAGGTAAGAAAGGAGAAATCTGCATGCTCATACCCAAACTGAATAATTCACTGGCATAAGTATAAGGAGTGTACAGTTTGCATTCATAACAATAGAGGGTCCCCAAAGACCTCTTTGCCTCACCAAATCACTTAAGATTTGGGAGACAAAAATTATAGATTTAGGATCGGGGACCAGGAACCATGACACTAATGTAATTTGTTCACAATTTTATTTATGCCATTGATGTTCTCTAATAAAAGCAAATGAAATATAAGCAGCAGAATATGTCAAAGATCTTTCACACTTCTTCTTGGTGACACTTTTCTCATCTGCCTGTGACCCCTAAATTTGACCTTGTTCTTCCTGCTATTTTTAATGTTCTATTTCTAACCCAGGACCCACTTACTGTACTTCAATTAATTTGTTCAATAAGCTGCTAGTGCTAACAATTAACAGCGATTCAATGAGAGTTTAATTGGAGCATAACCTTCTGTTGCTTGAAATTTACCCTCAGTTGTGCCCTTGTGAAGGTCATCGTTATCATCGAGTCGTCCTCTTAACATATTTGTTAGGTTGACCTTAATGAATTACTTTAGTTCCAAGGCAATATCAATAAAGTTCGACGTTTAGGATTTTCTATGATTACGCACATCCATAGACAAGGGAATCAAATAAAAATGATCTCTGCACAAACTCTAAAGATGTACAGTACTTTGTATGGACAGCTGCACTCCTCAAGACCTGAACTCAGGAACTGAGACCCAGATTAAACATGTTGTATGTTATCTTCAATGGATATTATGGTCCTTGTCCATATTCTTTGTGGTCAGCAGAAGGGAAAGTATATTGGGACATAG
Organism: Bufotes viridis; assembly: GCA_033119425.1. NCBI lineage: Eukaryota > Metazoa > Chordata > Amphibia > Anura > Bufonidae > Bufotes > Bufotes viridis. Next base: position 8,251,540 of record CM065597.1, read on the forward strand.
AGATCTACAGGGCAACATAGTCATCAGAAAGTGTCTCCAAGATGGATCGTGTTGGGTGGCACCTCTTGGTTCTCCGTGTACACAACATGGACATAATGGAGATGGTATCTTCCATTCAATGGGTGTTGCCATCTGGGACAATTATTACATATCGATAGGATATGCAATAAATATTCTGATGGGTACATGTCTCACCTCTGGCGTCTGCTTCTGCATGTGTGATGTCCTCTCCATTTGCTGCTGTGGGGCTTTCAAAAATAGCCAAGGCCTTGCTTATCTAGTTGCAACTATGGAGATACTTTTCCATCATTTCTATGACTCCATGAGATAGAAAACTGTCTCTGTTCTGCCACCTTGTCCAGCCCATTAAACTGCCTTTGAAATATTGTAGCAGAGTTTGATCTCCCTGATGAGAACCAGAATCCCCCAGGTTTGACTTCAAGTGCTCCCCTTTGGTGGCCAATGTCCCTAGTAAAGGAAGATAGGCATCAATGATTTAGAGGGAAAAGTTGATGGTATTCATCCATTTTCATGTATCTAAAATCTTCAGAAATGTATTGAAGATACAATTGTCCTCCTCTTGTATATAGCAATGAAGAGACCATTGTTGGGTGTCACCAAGCATCTCAGAAGCTGTCCAGTAACATACAGTAAGACAATAGTCAACATGCCCATTCCAGCAAGGTTGAGCAAGTCTATGGAGACCTCCTAACCCTCTGCAGATGGCGTTGAGAAGAAAGAGATTGGAAATGTTGGCTTTTACCATGTTGGATCCTTTGTTCTTGCTGGAGATAAGTTACTCCTTTCTCACTAATGGAATAATCACTGAGGACAAATGATTGTCGGATGGATGAGCGTTCACCCAAAGCTTCATGTGCATAGTTGGGTTTACCTGTGTGGAAGACCTAAAATAGAATATTCTCACAAGAGGAGACATTTTATTGGCAGCTGAATTTTCTGGATTTTAATGAAATGCAGCTTTTAAAGCGTGTGAGGTTAAGTCCTGTCATGCTAAAAATATAAAAACATGTAAAACTGCTTTGTCCCATGGACCGAGCTTTAAACTTCGCATCAGGCTGCCTACTGCATTGGTAAATGTTTGAAAAGTTTGATTGATGCTGCCCTTCTAAAGATGTGGGCAAGAGGATTTGGGCAGCTTTATTAAAGCTCTTCTGTATGGCGAGGCAAAGTATTAATTCTTAATATGGTCTAGAGCAAGGTCAGAACTTGTCTGCAAGGCTGCTCTCCCCTCCTCTAAGATTACCAGATTAAAGCTTACTGTCAGATGCAGAACAGAGGCTTTTACAGGCAAAGTACCAGACGTCTCAGTTTTACTGGGAGAGAGGGAAGCGATGATTATATCATAGAGCTTCCACCAGATCTTACTCCCTCCTGCTAATTCACTGCATGGAGCCTCAGAGCGGGAAACGGGTCACAACGGCAGAGCCGATGTTTATGATCCCATAACATAAATGACAAGAAATATCGGCTATCTCCCCTTTATCTTCCACGTTGCTATGTACTAAAACACTAGGATCTACTGAAAGCCAACGTAGGGAATTTCATTCTTCATCTTGCTTCACAGAACAGAACAATCTACATATTATCTTTACCCTGGAAGGAGCCATCTGCCTTAGAACATAATTAATACCTCAGCACATTCATGATTACAAGTACTGCAGTAATATACATGTAGACGAGAGCATTATTAGAGTAATTAAGGTATACTCTTATACATAGGAGCAGTATCATAGTAGTTATATTCTTATACATAGGAGCAGTATCATAGTAGTTATATTCTTATACATAGGAGCAGTATCATAGTAGTTATATTCCTGTACATAGGAGCAGTATTATAGCAGTTATATTCTTGTACATAGGAGCAGTATTATAGTAGTTATATTCTTGTACATAGGAGCAGTATTATAGTAGTTATATTCTTGTACATAGGAGCAGTATTATAGTAGTTATATTCTAGTACATAGTAGCAGTATTATAGTAGTTATATTCCTGTACATAGGGGCAGTATTATAGTAGTTATATTCCTGTATATAGGAACAGTATTATAGTAGTTATATTCTTGTACATAGAAGCAGTGTTATAGTAGTTATATTCTTGTACATAGAGGAGCAGTATTATAGTAGTTATTTTCTTGTACATAGGAGGCAGTATTATAGTAGTTATATTCTTGTACATAGGAGGCAGTATTATAGTAGTTATATTCTTGTACATAGGAGGCAGTATTATAGTAGTTATATTCTTGTACATAGGAGGCAGTATTATAGTAGTTATATTCTTGTACATAGGAGCAGTATTATAGTAGTTATATTCTTGTACATAGGAGGTAGTACTATAGTAGTTATATTCTTGTACATAGGGGGCAGTATTATAGTAGTTATATTACTGTACATAGAAGGCAGTATTATAGTAGTTATATTCTTGTTTCTTGTACATAAGAGGCAGGATTATAGTAGTTATTTTCTTGTACATAGGAGCAGTATTATAGTAGTTATATTCTTGTACATAGGAGGCAGTATTATAGTAGTTATATTCTTGTATATAAGAGCAGTATTATAGTAGTTATATTCTTGTACATAGGAGCAGTATTATAGTAGTTATATTCTTGTACATAGGAGCAGTATTATAGTAGTTATATTTGTGTACATAGGAGGCAATATTATAGTCGTTATATTCTTGTACATAGGAGCAGTATTATAGTCGTTATATTCTTGTACATAGGAGGCAGTATTATAGGAGTTATATTACTGTACATAGAAGGCAGTATTATAATAGTTATATTCTTGTTTCTTGTATGTAGGAGGCAGTATTATAGTAGTTCTATTCTTCTATGTAGAAAGTAGCATTTTAACGACTATACTATTTTTCATTAAAAATATACGTATCATTGTTTGCTTGTTTTTTGTTTTGTTTTTAGAACAAACAACATAGAAATGGACATTGTATGGACGGAATTAATAATTTTTCTTTTTGCTCATTAGGATTGTGTCACGTGATCTTTTGTTCTTCTTGCAAAATGGTTGTGTTTTGTTGGTAGGCTCCAGGTAGACATTAATGGTTTTACTCCAAATATCTAGAAATAGTCTGTAAAATACTAGAACAGAGAATGAATGGTAATAAATGTTATGTTTCATAAAAATTTTATGTTTCAGAACTAGTATAAAGAAGTAAGGCTTTAAAAATTCAGAGAAATTGTAATGAAAACACAAGAAATAAATGCCATCACTTTCCATAGGGCTGTAATAACCTCATAACATTTTTGTTGGTAGAATTATTCATGCTGAAGAATAAAATACAGACAGTCCTGTGGTGCAGAATATCATCTCCACTTCTCCTCTACCTAGTTTTAGAGGAATTTAGAAGGTTCTATTATTATGTTATCCATATGACTGTGTCTTATTGTTTTCAGGCAGCTTTTCTATAGCCATAAATACATACGGCCTCAAAAACAGATGTTCTACGAAAATAAACCTATGTGCTAGTAAATGAATGTCTCATCCTACGGAAGCAAAATATATTGAATTCTTCATTTCTGAGATGGACACCTTAAATGATGAAGAACCTAGTATATTCTGATAAGGTCTGATCCACTGTCATCAGAACATCTATTTTTTGTCACCATTAGGTTGAACTATCTAGATCAGGCATGTCCAAACTCTGGCCCTCCAGGTGTTGCAGAACTACAACTCCCATCATGCTCTTCTGTAGGTTGATAGCTGTAGGTTGTCAAGGAATGATGGGAGTTGTAGTTTTGCAACACCTGGAGGGCCGGAGTTTGGACATGCCTGATCTAGATCATTAAAGTGTCCCTCGAAGTGCAGGCAAATTTGCAGCACAAGACCGTAGGAGAAAATAGTCACAACATGTTTAACAGCTGTTAAGGAGGAATTACCGGTCCTGTATTTGAGATCACTCTCTTTCATAGAAACTCATATTTTGTAGAATCAGATCGACACAAGGTTTTATAGATTTATTTTTATTTTATGGATAATTTTTTCAAAAAGATTTTGAGAACTGTAATCATATGGTTGAGAAGTTTGGGCCTAACCATTGTGCCCTGTATGAAACTCTAAAAGCCTTTGGACGGACACCTTTAGGACTATTTTTTGGATCCATTTTTATCCTTACATTCTACTTGTCTTGAATCAAAAATATTTTTTAATTGATCTTTATAATACATTTTTAAAAACATTTTTCTCTACTTATTTTGTGCAAAAAATATTATCAGTGTTCTTTATTCTAAAACAATTCCCCATTTTTCCTGTAGCCCACAACCTTCAGTCTCACTGCCTCTGCTGCCTCTTCCTTCTCTTTCTCAGTGAATCTGTAGCTCATTACTTTCCTGACGCCTTATAAACATTCAACAAGCTAAAATGTTATCACTGTAACAAGAATTCAACATGAATGAGTGTCTATGAGCTGTCCGGGAACTAGAGATAAGAGCTGCAGATGGAGCCGTCAGAGCAGCTCTCTGATGGATTCACTGAGAAGGAAAAGGCAGCAGAAGTAGTGAAACTGAAGGCTGTGGACTAGCGGAAAAATAGTGAATTGTTTTAAAAAAAAAAACACTCAAAATATATATTTTTTCACAAAATAAGTAAAGTGCTATAATAAAAAAAAAAAAAGTTGCCCCCAAAAGTGGATGTCTGGGTTTTTAAAAAATCTAGGTGAGTGGACTGCAGCATCATGATAACATAATTAAAGGGAAGTTGTCACCATCAAAATGCATTGTAAGCTGCAGGCATCATTTTGGAGAGCAGGACGAGGTGAGCAGACTCCTATATAGTTTCATGGAAAAAGATTCAGTAAGGCCTCATGCACACTGCCGTGGCTCAAACTGCAGTCCCCAATGCATGGGCACTATATGTGCGGCTTCCGCTACGGTTCCAGTCCCATTCAACTTGAATGTGTCCGTGATTCCTCAGCACCGCAAAAAATAAAATATTTCATATTCAAGTGAATGGTTTGCGGCTCACAATACCAGCCACGGCTGTGTGCATGAGGACTAAAACTTGTGTTTAATTTATTTACATTCCTGCTCATTCTGGGCTTTGAAGTCAGGCAGGGAGGTCCTATCAGTGATTGACAGGTAGCTCTGTTACATAGTCATAGAGGGAAGGCTGTCAATGACTGATAGGACCGCCGCCTGGACTACAAAGCTCAGAATGTGCAGGAATTTAAATAAGTTAAATACATTTTTTCCTATAACTGTATATATCAGTCTGCTCTGCTCTTGCTGCTCTATAAAATGCTGCCTTCAGACCAAACGCCATTGTCAATGTGGCAGGTTCCCTTTTTTTCCAGGTCAATCTTGCTCTACTGCCTAATGATCCTGCAGGAATGGCATCATATTATTCAAGTGACCACTGCAACCAATCACTAGCCCCAGAAGTGATGCGTGTACGACACATGATAGCTGAGGCCAGTGATTGGCTTCAGTTGGACACATGGATGTTTATGTTACATCATCGCTACAGGGCTGTCTGAAACCATTGGAGTGGCAACGGGCTGATTGGGTATTAGGTTGTTTTCTTTGTCATGTTGCATATTCTTAGCCACATTTCTCAAAATCACCAACAACCCCTTTAGAAGCTTAATAAGGTATTTTTTTCTTTCTGCAATATGCGAAGGACCCACTCTGAAAAGGATGACCATATACAGGAGCCTATCCCTAGTACACTGTCCCAAATACCTTACCTACTGTCCCAACATGTTTCACTAATAAGGGTCATTAGGGAACCAGAAGGATATAAAAATCACACACAAGTATCGCATGCACAGAAATGGCAAAGTTGTGTCACATGCCACATAACAGATGTAAATATGACAATAATAGCCTGAATTGAAGTGGAGCTGATTACCTGGACCATATGCTGAGGATCATGGCATACAAGTCGATGAAACATCTTTTTGTGAGTTTTATACAACAATAAACCAATGTCACAGTTCTCTAATGTGATCCTATCAGATATTTTTTGGAAACATAACTGTCACAGTGGCGGCATGTAGCCACCCCTCCCCTACTCACCTCTCCTGGCCCGACTGCCATGCTTAACTTGTCCCTGCATGCAGGCTGTAGCTTCTCCTACTCTGCACGCTCCCTCCAGCTATTTAAGGGCCAGCCCATGCACTCTAATCTTCACCGGCCAGTGGCTGGCAACCCTAGGGTACTTAAGGCACCCTTCCCTTTAGGAAGCTGCCTGAGCAATAGGTTTCATAGTTCGTCAAGTTCCTGAAAAGGTGTGCTGCCTCTGGAGTCTGCCCATGTACTTTCTGCTCATTTACTCTGACCCTCCGTTACCTGATCTGACCTGTGTTTGACCTCCATATTGACCCTTTGCTGCCTGCCCTGACCTTGGACAGTTTTCCGTATAGCATGTTCTCTGCCTGCTCTGACCGCTGCCTGTCCCGGTCTATGATTTTGCCTTAACGCGTGATTTAGCTTTAAATCACATGGAAGTAGCAGCCTGTTGGTTGACACAGTGGTAACAACAACATCCCACAGTTCTTCTAAATCAAACCTAACCTAACCTACCACAGGGTGAGTCTGTTTCAGTAAACTCAGATTTTTCTTTTATAAGACAGATACAGGATTAAAATAAATTAATAAATAAATAAAAAAAAACACTTTTGCATTCTTCAAAAAACATTGCCTCACCTGTTCACAGGATGTATGTGCTTTTGCAGCTTAGAGTGGCAATTTCCAGACACAACGTATGGACAGGTCTTAGGCAGTTTCTGGAAGAAAGAAGCAGCCATTTTTTCTGATCCTGAACAACCCCTTTAAGACATAAGGCAAATATATCACACTGTCACAGAAGTCACTTCTATATGGACAGTTGTGCCGTCATCTCAGAAGTTATATATATTTTTTTGTTTGTTTTTTACTATGCTGCTTATTTTATCACACATTTCCAGTTCCTATCATATTCATTTTCTCTGCCCTTTTGTGTCCTTTATATATATTTATTTATTTTTTGTGACAATTTGAAACAAAAAAATAGAAAGTTTCCGCCATCTCTGCCAATCATCACTTTTCTCCCGGAAAAATCAAAATGACTATAATTGTGAAGTTCTGCCAGACGTGAGCAATAGCCTTTAAGAGAACACTTGCAACAAACCACAGATCTTCATAATGTCAACTGTCTAAGTATTGACAAGGTATAAAATTAGAGCAATTCTGTTGGATGACAGCAAAACAGGGTTCATTTGTATCCCTTTAGTCTGAAGCATTTCTGCAGTCGACAGAAATTTGTCACCATTATTCCTCCTACAATCTGTACCTTGGATTTATGGATGTGGCCGGTCCTGCAAGATGCATTAGACTTGTGAACGCATTAGCATTATGAAGAACAGTGATCTTTGATCTAGTTGTGCATATATTAATTTATAGAAACGCAGAGTAGAGACTATAAAAGTGTCACCTTGCCGGACTGGAGACACGCCTGGCACTCATTGATGTGTTCATATCGATATTGTAGTCAAGGCTTTCCAAGAGTCAAAAGAAGTTTTGATGTTTCAAATTCATGATTTAGTTATTTTCTCTCTTATTCCCTTGTAACCTGAAAATAAAATTAATTAGATTTAAAATTATTGATTTATGGATTCTCATTCCACCAACACTGGGGCAGTTCATGAACATTAACGGGATTGACCTTTCTCGCACTTTGGTGGTATGTCACCAATATATGCCAAAAATGTCTGATAGGTGCACGTCTCATCTCTGGAACCCACAGCTATTACCAAAATTGGCCCCCAAAGTGAACAAGGGTGCACCAGACAAGTGCAAACACCTTCTATTCACTTCAATGGGAGCACTGAAAATAGCGGAGCACTGACTTAGCTATTTCCGGAAGTCCGATAGAGGTAAATGGAGAGGTGGTCGCGCTTTCACAGTGCGCTCTCCATTTAGTTCTAGGGAGGTTCCACAAATAGCCGACTGCACCCGCTCTGCTCTTTTTTGGAACTCCCATAGAGCACTCTCCTTTGCTTTGGGGGCCCCATTCTAGAGAGAGATTTAGCTCTCAGAGATGGGACCCGCACTTATTGGACATTGGTGACTTTAGTGGATATCCTGGCGATAAGCCATCAAAGTGTGAGATGGGCTAACCCCTTTAATGTATAAACACATTTTTAAAAAATTCAAAAATTTATTTTGTTATCGCTGTGGTCACTCAACTTGCAATATTAATTGATTCTGGGAAAACCATTGTTTAAGCTGAAACCACTGTAACATGAGACTATATTGGAAAACCTGTGGCAGGTTTTGGAATTTTCCAGAATAAAAAAAATAAATAAAAAATTGTACATAAAAGAAAATGAAAGGGCATCTGTCATCAGGATCGACCCTATTAAACCTAACATAATTCCTAGTAGTGATAACTTCCCCAGATCCTTTGGTGTATTTAGGAGAAATTATTATTTTTAAAAATTAGCAAATTAGGGCTTTAGTGCACTGAGGGTGGGCCCTAGACACTTTGTGCACCTTAGCTCCAGAGCAGAGGACCTAAGGTGCACCAAGTTCATATCTATATAAAGCAAGTCCTTACATGTGCTGAAAGTCAGGAGAAAGAAGCCTATCTTGTGTTCTGCCCACAATGTAGAAGTAAGTGGAGCCACCCTCTTGGGATTTCCAAAATATTACACGGTGAGGCCATTCTACCTTGAGGGACCACTCAATGTAAAACCCATAGCTGTCTATGGGAGCATAGTATACCTCTGTGCACCTCCAATTACACACAGAGGCATGTGTAGTCCAATCATAATACAAAGCTGTACTTAGTCACCATATGGCGGCATAGCTAGTGGCTATGACTCCAGACTATTCAGTCGTAGGGAGGTCCCAATGCATGTAGATCTGCCATGTTTATAAGAACCAACAATCAGTATGCTGGTTTCATTAGTAACTTTAAAAGTAAAGTTATACTGTGTAAAACCTACCGCTATATAGATGATATGACTATTTCCTTACTTGCATTAAGGATGATGGTGAAATATGTAATTTACAATAATGACATTGAATTGATTTGTGATGAAAATGTTGAACATTCTGAGCTGATAGCGGGCGCTCTCTTATCCAGCAAAGAACAGCTACAAACCCCTTCTGTCTGTCTCTGGAGGACGCAGGGCGCCCATGTTCTACATGAACGGTCATCTGATTTCAGTGGGAACCGCAATACTTAAATTGTCCTATGGGAGTGCTGTAGCAAAAAGTAACATTTAAATTACAGCCGATTTCAGCATGGGAGTTGTTTTTTTTTTGTTTTTTTTAGGTATTCACTTTATTTGTACGATAAGTTAATTTTCACTGCAAAGAAGTAACATGCAATTTGTATAATAATAATTTCTAAACAGCCTGTCACATGAGACTAGACTAAGTCGATCGAGCCAAAGCAATCTCTGCGTCGCCTTTGTTTAGATGTCATGAGTCGCCGGCGCTCTATTATTAATGATCACTTGGCCTATTAACTTACAAGAGAACAGTAGTTAACATTAGAATAACTTTTCTGCTGTGGCAGCACTTTCCGACACTTAAGTAATGTAAATGCTGGAGATAAGATGGATCTGAAGTCTATTAACACAAACTATTGTGAGATATTTAAAAACTATAGCCGCCGGCGCTGCTGCAGACCAGATATTTGGGGCATCGCCAAGTGTTTTGTATTTCAGCTTTTAGACCTTCCAAACCTGTAATTAAATAAATATCAGAATTTATATGTAAAGATGTTAGGAAGTGGCATCTAGGCAAATGGGGGGGGGGGGGATTGTAAAATATTTTTGAGAAATGTATTATAAAGGACCAAATTAACCGAACCGCTGCTCCGAGAACAAAAGGTGGACGCTCTTGTGCGGTGAACCCTCCGTCATTTCAAGGGCCCTTTTCTGGATATAGGAGCAGATTCCAGAGATGGGACCTGCCCCTGTCATTGATGGCATATCCTAGTGATATGCCATGAATGCCCCAGAAGAGAATACCCTCTTTAATAAATTACAGAGATCGTTAAATTAAAGGGGTATTCTCATCTGAGACAATGGGGGCATATTGCTAGGCTATGCCCCCATTATCTGATAGGTGTGGGCAGTATATCAAGAACAGAGTGGGCAAAGTGGAGGCTGGAGGACTCAGGTCAGGCCACCACCAAGCACTCTCCCCATAGAAGTGAATGGGAGCGCACCGCACATGCACAGCCACCACTCCGGAAATCGGCCATTTTCAGCAGCCCCATAGAAATGAAGGTGTTCCCTATTAGTCAAATTTGAACTATTTAACATGTCTTGGGCCATGACAGGGGGAAATGGCGAAGCCAAATATCCATCCATAGACTTAGTAGCAGTGCTTCATGGGAAAAAAATATGCAAAGAGTTATGTCCCAGAGAAAGAAAACTATCCTGCTAGCACCACCTTATGTGGCTCCCCCTGTTTCAAAGTCTACGGATACATATTTTCCAAATCCCACGAGGTCGCTGTAGTACAGAAGTCAAGGCTGTCGGGGTGACCTATACACTTGACTGCACAAATTTGCACATTAAATGTTCTGAATCCACACGATTTATTCTGCAGAGTTTACAGTCATCTTCACAAATAACACAATATGATAGGTTTAAGGTTCACATTTTTGTCTGTACACATTTGGTACAAATCACTGATTAAATATTGCGGTCTGAAGAAAAGAGGTGATCCGAAAAGCAAATTTCTCTCCTCCGCTAGTGCTCCACGGTATTAGCCTTTCACAGTTTGAATAATTGGTTATCCGTGGGACAAACAGACAATAATAAGCATCGAAAAAAATATATATGAAAAACTTCACTTGGGCTGTAAAGTGAAAAACTGACGATAACATTTTGGTAGAATTCTATGGGGATGGGGTGTAACAGCCGCTAGGTAAATTATTCCTAAATTACAGCTTTATTTTTGACTTCTGAATTGGACCTTATTCAACACTGGACCATCAGTACAGGATCGGTGGGAGTCTAGCTCCATCCACCCCCTCAATCATCTGAATGTAAGAACCAGACATTCAGTCGAGGCTGATTTGATTTGGTAAGACTGGGTGCTGCTCTTCAGCATGCCCAATCCTTCTTTCCCTCGACATTTGCCTTCATGGGAAGAGTTGGGCACCTATGAATATTAGGTAGTCAGCTGGACCATTCAACATCAAATAGCTTGGCCAATGTTGTCCTAATGCCTCCAACACCCTTGCACTGTACACACAGGTTAGTCTGTGTACGCAGCTCATCTGCCATCCTCTGGGGTGGGGTGGGGGGGGTTGTATTCCATCACTTCCTACAGACTGTACTAACCTATGACATTTCTCTGTTCTTTAAAACTGCCATAGAGTGCACAGCTCCCACGGTGCCATCTACACCAATAACACAAGAATTTTCTTTCAAGATGGCCGCCTACCGTGACATTTTCAAGCCAACCAAAAATAGCTACAATAAAAAAATATATATAACTTAAAAACAGCGGAAACCCATTATTCCTCCTCTAGAGACTGATATCTAATGAATGAAATTAAAATCACATTCATGACACATGCCCTTTAAGTAAACGACCTGTTCTGCCAGGGCTGATCATTTGCCAGAAGGTGAGCACATTTTTTGGCCGCCACTTCTCCGCAGTGACACTTTGATGCTCGCTGCAAGAGACTTGGCCACACACAGACTTCATCACTCGCCATTAACATTGTCACAAAAGAGGATGATAAATCTAATTTTTGCAAAAATAAAAACCTACATCTTTTCCGATGGCGGAGATATTCTGCTTTGAAATACTTTTAATGGAAACATTGTATCTTATCACACATTGAAAAGAAAATGCGATTTGACGATCACTCGGCGCGACAAGAGAGTTTCGGTTTCTATGGCAACTTACCAGTTCTTAGACTTTGCCACTGCTACAACAAACAAAACTGGGGAGAAAGGATTAATGTCACATAGGGCTGCAAACATCACAGCTGAATAAAACAGAACTGTTGGCAGTCAAAAAAAAAAAAAAAAAAGAGAACATTTCCGAAGACGTCTGATGAAGGCCATAATCACATTGCAAAATGTGTACGTGTGCCCTATAGCTGTGATCATGAAATACAGATATTGATTACAGGCTGCGCTGCAATTTAAGCAATTGGGTCTCATAAAGGACATGGTTTACGTGGGTTGAAAGGGGACACAACCGTCCATCACGATCAAGCTCCCTGTGATGTAGCTAATATGTCAAAAAGCAAAGTAAACTCTCCTGTCAAACGTGGCCACGGATATAACGAAAATGTCCAGTGCCTTCCCTAAACCTCCATTTTTAATAAAAGGAAAATGTCCCATACTTTGTATCTAGTTGGGTGCCTACAGCTTTTTCGGTTTTCTTTTTTTATGTCAACATAGTAACGTAGTGCTCAGGCTCGTACCCAATGTTTAAGATGAGACCCACTAATTATTCAATCGCCCTGGAATCCTTTTTTTTGTTTGTTTTTTCTTTTTTTCTTTTCTTTTTTACTTGCTTCCCAGCTCCTTCTTTCCCAAGCTTGTCTGCAACAAATGGTCACTTGATGTAAGAGCAGCAGGTTACTGCTGCAGCAGCTTCAAAATGGAAGTTTACACCCTGAGGTGCACAGAGGCTCAGTGGAGCAGAAGGAGCGGGTACCTGTAGTGCCGGGAAGCAGGTAAGTATGCATCCCTTTACAGGTCTTCCGAAGAGGGGGGAGGTTTCCCTCTCCCTTCCTCAAGGTGCACAGCTCATTTAAAGGGGAATTCCAGTATTTTGATCCCTATTCTCAGACCACACCCCCAGCGATCAGCCTATCCTTAGCTGTTTTGTTGTAGCTTCGGCACTGGAAGTCCATGCCAAAACCATTGCAGTGCTGCACCCAATGAAGTGACCAGCTCTGTTCACTGCATAATGGTTTCTGTACAAACTTCTGGTGCGGGAGCTATGATGAAACAGCCTATTGCTCAGGATAGGCCGTCAATATCAGATTGGTGGGGGTCCGCCATCCTGCACCCCCACATATCTGATATTGATTGCCAATCCTGAAGTAAAGCCAACACTATCAAAATCCTGTACAACTCCTTTAAAGGGGGTTTTCCCATCGCTAGAATATGCCCCCATTGTATGATAGGTGCGGGTCCCACCTACAATGAGAATGGAGCAGGGAAATGAACGGAGGGCACACTGCGCATGCGCAGCCGCCCTCTATTCATTTCTATGGGGCCACTGCTCAGGTATTTCCGTCTGCCACATAGAAATGAATGGAAGCATGGGACGCGCATGCGTGGTGCACTCCCATTCACTTCTATGGGAGCAGCGCTTGGTGGTGGACAGACCCCTAGAAATCTGGGGTTCTCCAGCCACAGCGCTCCCCGCTTCATTATTGTTGTAGGTGTGGGTCCCAGGCATATCCCAGTGATATGCCCCCATTGTCTGAGATGGGAATACCCCTTTAAGGTTGATAGATGACAATGTATGGCCATACATTACAGGTATATTATGTGTCGGAGGAATCTCCCAACATTGACGTTCAGCAGAAAGCTCAGATTTGATGTGACCAGAGCCTCATAAGGTTTAGTCAAGTCTACGAGATTAGTAGACAGTTTCTAGTGATTATCCACCCATGCTCACAGGGCAGCCATCACTATGAGGTCCATATACCCATCTAGTACATCGCTTTAATTATAGATCTGCAAAAGGGGAGCCCTGGACAGATTAAAGGGTCCATAGTAGAGGAGGACAGCCCTGGAGCCGTCCATATTGGACGTCTGTTGAACGCATCATGTGTCTACAGAGTGGTGACGAGTGGTGATAGATAATTGCGCAGAATTATCTGCGGGGCCACGTCCCCGATACTCAGGTTCCCAATACTCAGCAGCCCCTTTAAATGGCACTGTTTAGGGTGCTGTTTACCATGTGGTGACGTCCTTTTAAGATGAAAAAGAAAAATCAATTTTGACATTGCAGTTGAATTGTATTCATAGCTTCGACATTCCATCAAAGAACACAAAGCGCTGGATCGGGGCCAACTCTACGCTTTTTTTTTTGTAAACTAATCAAACATTGGCGCAGCTCCATCATAAATTAAATTGTTTCTAGGTCTAAATCTGCCTCTTAAGGCTTCGTTCCCAATCATTTACACTTTGACAATGAGAACGCTCCGTCAAGAGGAATGAAGTTAATAAAACATGAAGACATTGTCAAGCATTTCTCTGGCATGACGCGCCATATTTTGTAACTTTTTTATTTTTATTTTGTAAGTTACCCTGGCATAGAAATTAAAGATCTCTGCTTTGATGATGCTGCAGGCCGCATTGGTGCCTTGGCAGCCGTCCCTCACTGTTTCAGGCGCCGCTTGTCCTTTAACTACCTAATCTTACGTCCTTTTCATCACATCAAGTCCTCGCTCCTCTTCATCTACAGACGCCAGAACGGCACATTTGAATATTTCAGCCATTTGGTGAGAGGCGCCCGGTCTGTTTCCTCCATTTGCCATTTTACTGCCAGTTATTATCTTTGAGCATTTATTTATGCGACGCGGATACAGATCTGCAGATGAACTTAATGGATCCTCCCTGCAGACAGGGACCGTGTACAAACCAATTGAAAGCTTCATACTTTCAAGTGGAGCGGAGAGATTGCTCATTGACAGAGAGGAGGTTCTCTCCGTACTTACCATATTACGGAGGTAATATTGTATATCACACTATAAGTATATACAGCATTCTCATCTGTCATGATTAGAGGGACTCTGCCTCTGTACATACAAGCTCCGACCGAGGCAGCAAACTGAATAATAGGGACTATAAAGGGACAGTAAACTAGCAGGCTAAGAGATAGTGGAATATGAATGAAGTGCGAGAACTTAGCGTTGAAGGGGTCCTATCATATTAGGTATAGTCACCCTGGTTGGAATTCGGAAGGGAATGCATTATTATATCTATGTGTGTGCACCATGCAGGGACCTAAGACACGGACCTTTGTATAAAATAGGTATTTAGATGTTCTATAGCACAAAGTGATATATTATGCATCTGTTACAAGCACCCAGACCGTGAAAAGGCGAATGCCAATGTTGAAAAGCTACAACTCATGCTGATGGAAGGGGTTAATGATTGCGTGAATTGGGACCACTCTGTATAATTCAGAGGCTAGCTTATAGCACAGGATTCTCCATACAGTGTTGTATCCATCTTCATCAACCAAGATAAACCACTAGGTACAGTCTCAATGAATACAGCCAGAAATACTGAAGTCATCTTTAAACATAAGTCTACCTTAAAATAGCATTTTACAACTATACTTCAGAGCTGCACTCACTATTCTGCTGGTGCAGTCACTGTGTACATACATTACTTATCCTGTACTGATCCTGAGTTACATCCTGTATTATACTTCAGAGCTGCACTCACTATTCTGCTGGTACAGTCACTGTCTATATACATTACTTATCCTGTACTAGTCCTGAGTTACATCCTGTATTTTACTCCAGAGCTGCACTTACTATTCTGCTGGTGGAGTCACTGTGTACATACATTACTTATCCTGTACTGATCCTGAGTTACATCCTGTATTATACTCCAGAGCTGCACTCACTATTCTGCTGGTGGAGTCACTGTGTACATACATTATTTATCCTGTACTGATCCTCAGTAACATCCTGTATTGTACTCCAGAGCTGCACTCACTATTCTGCTGGTGCAGTCACTGTGTACATACATTATTTATCCTGTACTGATATGGAGTTACATCCTGTATTATACTCCAGAGCTGCACTCACTATTCTGCTGGTGCAGTCACTGTGTACATACATACATTACTTATCCTCTACTGATCCCGAGTTACATCCTGTATTATACTCTAGAGCTGCACTCACTATTCTGCTGGTGCAGTCACTGTGTACATACATTACTTATCCTGTACTGATCCTGAGTTACATCATGTATTATACTCCAGAGCTGCACTCACTATTCTGCTGGTGCAGTCACTGTGTATATACATTACATTACTAATCCTGTACTGATTCTGAGTTACATACTGTATTATGCTCCAGAGCAGCACTCACTATTCTGCTGGTACAGTCACTGTGTACATACATTACATATCCTGTACTGACCCTGAGTTACATCCTGTATTATACTCCAGAGCTGCACTCACTATTCTGTTGGTTTCCAAAGATGGTCAGCAGAATTATGAATGCAGCTCTGAAGAATTATTGAAACTTAATTGTGTATAACAATTTGAAATGATGTTCAGTGATATTCTGTCATCTCTTGTTGTTTTATATATCTAGTTAGGACTACACGGTATTTACCAGCAGCCAGCTCCACAGCAGTAATCTGTCCTGCAGCCATTTCTATGTAATGTGTTGACTGTGCAGATATTTCTTCTTTAAGTCTTGCAGCAGCATTCTGTGTTAACCAGGGTTCCAGATCCTGGAGGCATAAGAATGAAAACCCACCTGAACATACATGATAATATGGATTGCGGCAGCGTTCCTATACCCCCGTGTGCTGAGGCAGCAGAAGTGAAGCAGTGAACGCACCCAGCACCTCGCTATTTGTATTCACCTGCCTTGTGACAATCTCCCAGGGAAGTTCACGTTATCAAAATTAAAATAGGAACCAGGCAAGCATTTACCGAGGTGCGGATGTAGAAAGTGGATGTGACAGTGGTGATTGTGGGAGCTGAAGATCTCGATGTTAAGCTCTGCTGTCACGTACCATCAATTGGACCATTATCCAGCGCAGAAGGCCTGTAATAAATTGTCAGATCTGCTTCTCGGTTCAAATGATGGGATTGAATTTGTTCTCTGCAGTGTAGGAGGGACGGAGGTCGAGAAGACAGAAAAATAGCTGCTTGTTGTGAAGGAGTCATAGTGATAGATGGCAATGTCCTCTACCCAGTCCGTCCAACCATGATGTAGTAGAAGATATGTTCACTCTCACTCTGGCCAACCATCATGTAGTACAAGATGTGTTCTCAGTCAGTCCGCCAATCATGATGTCACATCGAAAAAGTTCTCTCTCAGTCCGGCCAACCATAATGTTGTACAAGATGTGTTCCCTCTGTCCGGCCAACCATAATGTTGTACAAGATGTGTTCTCCCTCTGTCCGGCCAACCATAATGTTGTACAAGATGTGTTCTCTCTCAGTCCGGCCAACCATGATGTTGCAAAGAAAATGTTCTCTCTCAGTCCGGCCAACCATGATATAGTAGAAGATATGTTCACTCTCACTCCAGCCAACCCTAATATAACACAAGATGTGTTTTCTCTCAGTCCGGCCAACCATGATGTAG
This sequence comes from Bufotes viridis, assembly GCA_033119425.1. Classification (NCBI taxonomy): domain Eukaryota; kingdom Metazoa; phylum Chordata; class Amphibia; order Anura; family Bufonidae; genus Bufotes; species Bufotes viridis. Next base: position 8,268,840 of record CM065597.1, read on the forward strand.
CAGAGAAAATGTTCTCTCTCAGTCCACCCAACCACGAGGAAGCAAACAGCATGCTCCCTTTCTGTGGCTGCTTTTTCTTTTGACAGAATCATAGGGTAATAATGGGCAGTGGTAATGTTCTTTTACTTGGTGTACACCATGTCATTAGTCCCCAAAAGTATCTGCAGCTACATATGAAGAGGCACCTGTAGATCCTGGTCTTTAGGTTGGAACCCCAGTTTACAGTTTATAGCAAGAATTAGTGATGAGCGAACCAGTGGAAGTTCAGGTTCACTTCAGGTCAATGAAGTCAATGGGGACCCCAAAAAATCCGTAATGCTTCCATAGACTTCTATTTTGACAGAATACAAAATGGAATGCCTCTAAAGGTGTCCTTTTTGCATTCCATCTTAAGAATTACGTTATTTTCTGATATAACCATGCTATAACGGAAAATAATAAAGTAATTCGTAAATCGCCTGAAACCCAAACTTCTGTGAAAAAGTTTTGGTTTGGGTCCAGATAGCCAAACTCGCAAAGTTTGGTATGAACCCGAACTTTGCAGTTCGGGTTCGCTCAGCCTTAGCTAGAATTATTATATATAAAAAAAGTGTGAGACTGTGCAAAAACATGATACATTTACTACATAACTTTCACTAATCCTTAGTTACAGCCTGTGCTGCAGAAACAAGCTTCACAGCTGAACTCTTCTAGCATTCCCTGCTTGTTCAGCACCTGCACAGAGCTTATTCTGGTGATTTGCATTCTGGAAAGAGTTGGGCTCAGTACATTCATCTGATGTAGTGAAAAACTAAGTTTCAGCCTGCATTATAAGAGCTCGGCTGAGCTATTAGTTGTCAAACTTGCTGACTGTGTCCATTAGCAAGCAGCAGACTCACCTGGATCTTGATTCACAGCAAGAATTAGGAGAGGATAATACATTGCACAGTATTTAGAAAGTCACTTAACGGTTTAGGCTGATGGGTTTTTATATAAAAACTGTCAAATTTTGGTGGAAATATACTTTGAGATTGCACAGAGGAAACAATCACTGTTTGCCAGGTCCAGCCTTTGCACAGCGCACAGTAACCATCCCCGTTTTAAGTAGGTATGGGTTTACCTTTTGGTTCTTTTGGTATTGATTGTAATTGTATTGCGGTATTATCTAGCCTTTGAGGTGGACTATTTATGGAGCCGTTCTTGGTCACTGTATTATGTTTTTATTTCAGCACTCTATACTGGTGTTAGGCTTTGTGTGCTACATGATATTACTTTTATATTACACCATCCTGTATAGCAGCACTATTTATACTCTGTATGGCAGCACAATACAAGCCAAGATCTAAAACTCTATCCAGCATAAGCCTGGCCTTGGTTTTCATGAAGGCCATCGCAGAGCGCAGACCTGCGTCATAATTCTTTGCTTGATGTAAGTGAAGGCTGCAGTTTCCATCCTGTATTAAGCAGAGGCAGAGGCATTACGCTGTAATTATGTAGGCATGCACCTCGAAGGGTTTGAGCAAAACACGTTTGGAAGACAGTTGACTAGCGTTACCAGAGAGATGAAGCATAGCAAGCCATTAGTTGGGAAATGCAGTGGCTACAAATCATAAAACCTTACAAGGCTTAGCGCTCTTCACCCAGAGACAGATTTCACGAACCATCTGCTATGTGTGAAGGACGTATTCAACAGAGTTTTCAATTCCTGCACCCTCATGAATCCTCACCATTCGCTTAGTTAAAACCTTTTGATGTTCGGAAACCTAAGAATCTTTTCTCCAGTTCAGCAGCTCATCGAGGGACTGGGTAATCATCCCTAGCAGAATGAATGGAAACATTACACTTTTAGGACATGCAGTCCACCTCTCAGCTCACTGAAGATCATTCATGTAAATTAAAGAGCTGCGGAGGCAAATTAATATCGTAGGCAAACATGTATTCTGAAATGGTGCGCTAGGAAAGAGCGAGATCTTGACGGCTGTATTACACGCAATGCTCGGAGAGGACGGGGAGACTCATTTTTGTTAACAACATGCTAATTCTGACAATAAAAGTAATGACTAAACTCAAGGTGACAAGAGGCTGATACAATGTTTCAGCTTATTATCCCGACGGCTCTTTATCCAGAAACTAGGTCACAAATCCATGTAATAAATGAGGACAAGATGTAACCATTTGATGGGATCTTTGGAGGACGACCTCTTCCTGTTTTGTGGGTCCCTCAAAAATTAACTTATTATCAAAATCAGTGATGGGTTACTGGGGCTTCTTTCCTACTGGCAGTTAATGGATCAGTAAAGTCAATGATCCATGCATGTGTTGCACCTCAAAGATGGTTAACAGTACTGAGGGAACCCCTCTACGTCCGTATGTCCTAAAAAGAGATGGAAAAGGGCTATTTAAGCAGTCCCTTTAAGGGATATGGCACAGACCACCCTGTAAATTCTATCTGGCGAACCTCAGAACGGTATAGTGGTCTCAAGGAATCTCCTCCTGGTTCATTCCTCCTCTCCCATGACAAACATATCTCCTATCCACATTTGACTGATCTGCAGGAATCCGACTGCTAAGGGCCCCACCTATCACTAGAATGAGGGCCCTGTGCTGCCACATTTGACTGGAGTATTGGTCATAAGAACTGCCATTTTATTCATATTTATTGGACTGCTAAAGGAGATAACTGAGTGCTTGTATTTGTGGACAGGGGTTAAGGGGTTACCATGGGTAAACCCCTTTAACTACTCCCACTAGTGCTGGAGACTAATGTCCACTTTCTTTCTTGCATGTTTCAGTAGTGGGAAATATTAGTATCATGCATCCACAAGTATATGCATCACTGCAGTGGCGTAACTATAAATGACTGGGACCCACAGCAAATCTTTGAATGCCCCCCCCCCCCAGCAACTTCTTCCCAACCCCCTCCCTCCCGTGCATCCCCCACTGCTGTGGCTAGTCAAGATCACTCTCTGAGGCAAGGCCCGGCAGCCGCTCCGTCCATTTCCTACTTTATATAGTGTCATTTTATAATACTGTTGAGGGGGCCCTGACAATAAAATCTTTTAGTCCTCCTCTTGGGTGGGCTCCTTCTGAGTTCAGGCCCCAAAGCAGCCTCTTTGCCTATAGCCACGCCCCCGCATAATGACTCTATTCTAACATGAACGTACTGGTTCTTGCAAGAGATCCAATTTGGTTATCTGAGGTCCAGAGCCGATTCTGCCAAAATGGAGTTTAAAGAGCAAAGAATAGATTGGATGAACCTCCCTCAATGATGGGAATTTTCATTTTGTATTTTTGTAGAAAGTACTCTATGTAGCCTTCATATGGCACCTACATTAGTGTATATAAGTACCTACCTCTATGTGCCTATTATTTCATGCAAAGGGCAATAAAAACTGTTCCGTCATATTCTACTGTACATTATGGAAATAATGTCCTCTAGAAGCATCGGAATACCTCCATAATATGGTGCCATCCACAGACAGAATATGATGGCACTTGGTGAGCCAGTGACATGTTACCATGGCTGTACTGGTCTTCATCCAATCTGAAGCTATTCTCTCACTTAAAATAATCATGTAAGTGGATAAGTCATAACCCGGTTACCCCATTCCATCCACCATGTAATTGTCTGCGACCTTCCAAAAGATGATTCTGCTTTTAAAATACTCTGTGCTGCTCTGAGGACTCTGTTCCTTCCTCTAAATAATTATCCATCTGTGACCGGAAATACTTTGGACAAGTGTAAACATTACCTTGATATTATTGAGGGATTTATGTAAAAAACATTCATATAAAAGATTTCAAGTCCAGCTGTCTGAGAAGAGGGGCTGTTGACCAGAATTTCATTATTATTATTATTATTATTATTATTATTATTATTATTATTATTACATATACCATGCATTAGGAAAGTCTTCAGATCATTTCACTTTTTTCACATTCTGTTATCTTGCCGCCTTGTGCTAAAATAAAACAAAAATTAGTTTTCCCCATTTTTCTACATCCCCCATGATGAGAAAGTGAATTTTAGAAATTTTTGCAAATTTATTAAAACAAGGAAAAACGAAAATTTCTCATGGACATAAATCTTAAGATTGTGATTGTGACACTTGACATTTAGCTCTGGGGCCTCCCTTCTCTCTGGATCATCTCTGAGATGTTCTACACCTTGATTGGAGTCACCTGTGGTAAATTCAGTGGATTGGAGATGATTTGGAAAGACACAGCACTGAATATATAAGATCTCAGAGCTGACAATGCATCAGAGCAAAAACCAAGCCATTTTGAACATTCTGTTCTCACCATGTTATTATGGGACATTGAATGCAGACTGATGGAGGAAAAACAAACTTTTTTTTTATTTTTAGCAGAAGGCCACAACATAACAAATTCTGAAAAAAGTGTAAAGGGTCTGAAAACTTTTGGAATGTATGTCTGTATATGTTTTATTTTATTAGTTTTTTATAAGTTTCAATTAGGGATGAGTGAATCGACTTTGGATGAAACATCTGAGGTCAATTCGCATAATACTTTGTTTGAATACTGTATGGAACGAGCACTTTGTACAGTATCAGAATGTATTGGCTCCGATGAGCCGAAGTTATTGCTTCACGAAGTCTCGCGAGACTTCGTGCAATAACTTCATAAATGAATTTGTACTGTGAAAAAAACATTTTCCGAACTCGGGTTCGGTTCCAAGGTACCACTTGGAACCGAACCCAGTATTAGAACGAAGTTTTATGCGATTCGCTCATCCCTAGTTACAATGTAGCAGCTTCCCATAAAGTCCCAGTCTACTCCGATTCAGTACGTGTCTTCAGTGCCTCTTGTCAACAGATGCCGCAGCCGTCGCCGGTTACATAATTACGTATTAGCGAAGCTGACAGAACACGCAAGTTCATTAGGCACAACCTTTATAAGACCACTTTATCTATTGATCCACATAATATGACAACACCTTCTGCTGCAGCGAGATTTATGAAAATGTTCTTGTGCGACAGATGTATTGTACAAGTGTTCAGTAATGACTTAATAAATATGTATTAAGGATGATTATTTACTGTTAGTCTCAATAATTAGGTTCAATATTGCAAGAACAAAAAGGCGAATTTTCAAGCTGCTTATGGAAGTCACCTGTTACGTTTCCATCCGTCAAGTTACCAGACTGAGCACAGTGCACAGATGTCTCCACCCTGACTTTAGCTCAAATTTGGCTAAAATTATTTATTTGGCTAACTGCAAATTTTCCCCTTGCAACCTGACCTAGTCCTTTAAAATAAAATATAATTATACACTCACGGCTCCAGCGCATTCCTCAGAGCCACCGGTTCTCCTTCCACTATTTGTATACAAGGCTGCAAAGGTCACATAGGGTTGTAAAAATGAGAGTTGTGTCCAAATCCAAATTTTTGATGATTCAATTCAGGTAAATTTTGTAAGGAGAGGGAGAAAGAAAAAAAAAATAATAAAGAAAAAAGTAAGACTAGAGAGAAAAATATAAGCCCTAGGATACCGCAAAGTGTCATGCATAAATTTTCAGGCCAATCGGATCGATTTTGATCCAGGTACTGTAGAATTGTTTCGGACCTGAATCAAAATAGTCGCCTCGTTTCAGCCAAATTGAAGTGATTTGTTATCTCTACATGCTGGCAAACCAGGGTGACATTCTCATCACAATCACTAGGGGGCTGCACAAAGACAAATATAGGATAGACATCTTGCGATACAGTATCTTAAAATTGTTTTATTTTTTTAAGCTGGTCATCTCACGCCACAAATCTTGGGATCTGTATAGAGAAGAAATATAGACAGACACTTCTGTATATAAATGAGACTGCAATATTTAGATGGAACCCGGCACTAAATTCAGAAATTTGGGAAAATGTTACCTTCTTGGCACAAAGTTAAACATTTCTACCAGCTCTCGTGCACATGGTGGTGTTATATCTTCATGCAACCTCTGAGTTTAATGACGCCATAATACAGCACTGAAACTGAAAGCTGTGGAAGAAAAAAGTTGTAGCCCAAAATGAGTAGAATGCAATGATCCCCCCCCCCCCCCCACGCACACACACACACACACACACTACCCAATTCTGTCCATAGACTTTAAGGGCTTATGTATGAGATAAAAAAAAAAATTATTTAAAAAGGTTTTTCCAAGACTCCTCAGTTTCTGATTAGTGGGGGTCTGACAGCCGGGACCCCCACTGACCACTGATCAGCTGTTTGAGAAGGTACCGATGCTCACAGTAGCGCCGCAGCCTTCTTGCAGTATTGCTTAGGCAGTGTGACATCACGGTCATTGGTCACATGGCCCAAGCACAGCTCAGCCCAATTGAAGTTAATAGGGCCGATTGTGATACCAAACACAGGCGCTATACAATGTACGGCACTGAGCTTGTGGAGCAGAGAGAAGACTACTGCAAGCCCCGTTGACTTCTCAAACAGCTGATCGATGGGGGTCTCGAGTGTCATATAAAAGTCTTGGAAAACCCCTTTAAGTGACATTTGTATTTGGCTCTCACTGTTATGAGAATTTTAGTTGCTTACTTTTGGTGAATTTAGGGGGTCAGTTGAAAAAAAATGATGTGAACATTTATTGGGTGCTGCATAAGGACATGTAAAAAAAAGATTCTGCAGCTATGTCCACCCAAAGACACCAATTTCTCATGAAGCAAATACAATACAATACGGCAAAATTATTGACAAGCTGCAGTGCCCATCAAAGCCACCGGGTGGCCCCACATCGACTTAAATAGACATCTCGTGATACAGTATCCGAAAATCATTTGTTTTGTAGTTTTTCTTAAACTGGTAATCCAGTGCCATTCATCTTAGGATATGTTCTGCCAAGGACAAAGATAAGGAAGAGCACAACTTTCTGTTTTCTGTTGAACTGGTGTGTTTTGGGTTTGTTCCTACGTTGATTCTGCTTTCATTGCGGTATGTCATGCTGAATATATTGTCAGTGGGACCTTCACAATGGAAGAAGATGAAGATTATTCCAAGTATGTGTTAATGGCCATCTTGGCATAGAGCGCGGCTTTTAACCATTGTTAGTTATGCCTAAAAACAAGCATTTTAAGGAAGTTGCCCTTGAAATAAAATAATTTTGCATGTCCTGTTCCGATCCAGGTTTCACCATGACTAATGTAATTTACTCACAAAAGGGTGATCCAATTTTTTGAAGAAAAGAGGCAAATTAAGGTGATAAGTGAGTAATCTCCCTGTGGCGTTGTAAACAGAATTCTGCATACTGATTTGTATGACGGCTAATCCTATGCAATCACATTTGTTCTGTCTTCATACAGTGTGCAGTCTGACATTCAGCATAAACCATTCCTGTCTTCCAAATAAGAGGACTGTTCTTTGTAGTTTAACTTGTTTATTGGTCAACAGGTTGTGCTCTCTGCGCGATGCACATAAGTGAGAGATTGTACATGTGTGTGTGGAAAAACTACAAGAATACAAATAACATGTATAAGAATAACGTATAGAATAGCATGTCCTGTAACATTTTGGCCCATGGTACAATGGCTGCCTAACATAGGACTACATGTCTAACTAATAGTGGTAACAACTCCCAGAGTAACAACTGACTGAACAGCTCTGCATAACATAATATCCCTGAAACAAAGGTAGATCTCTCACCAGATACGAATTTACAAGGACAGTAGAGTTTGAGAAGGAGATATGCAAAAGGACAGCTCTGCTGATGTGTCTTGGAGACTGGAGACTTCTCTTTCCCAGGATGCGTTGCACTCCCACAATGCTTTACACCACCCACAATGCAGCAGTCTTTGTAACAGGAAAAACCAATTGTAATACAACTTAACACCGCTAGATGGTGCTATAACCACTCTAATCACTACAGAAATACAAAAACTGAGGCAGCCGTGATCTGTAATGATTATCAAACTCTGCTGGGCAGAACAACATTTCTTCAATTAAGTTACAGCACCTGAAACTTTTCATTTGTGGGCATCTAAGCAGGGTCTCAGTGTTCATACAGCTACATTAGAGCTTCAGTGACACTCATTGGCAATGACTCATACGTTTTTCAAGACAAAAATAAAATTCCAAACACAACAGCATAGCTAAACCAGACATTCAAAGCATCAGTTTGTCTGGTTTTGGTGGTAAACAAGTCTGGGGTTTTGCCTTCAAAACATGATCTTCTTTAAACCCTATAGCAGCTGTGGAAAATTACCAGCTTCTCATTCAAAGTCCCAAAAGTCTCTCAGTATCCATTAAACCTTTCCACAGAGCCTTATAAATACAGGGCAAATAAACAGGATATCTATCACTACGTACATATAAAATGCAGTTACACAGTTTTAAACAATTGATTTTGACCCTTTTAAGGGAAATAAAGTTTATAACTTAGCATAGGGGAAAAAGGCGCAAATATCCATAAATGTCCAGACATCAAAGTACCCCTGCTCTAGAACACAACAAATGTCTATTTCCACAGCCCCCCAAAAAAATAGAATGGATCCTATTCTTGTCTGTTTGCGTAAAATGTGGAACACACGCTGCTGGTATTTGTGTTTTGCGGATTCACAATTTGCAGACCATAAAAACAGCAATGGCCGTGTGCATGAGCCCTTATACTATGATTTATGGACAGAGTTTTGATAGCAGAAGTCGAACAGAAGGAGATGAGGAGTTTTTTGTTTTTTTAAGTAAGCAAATTCTGCCAAGCTCATGGAGTCTCGTAACGGAATTGACCTTCCAAAGTGACAACTCAGAAATTAGGAGTTTACATTTGCAAGGAAAAAAAAAAAAAGAAAACAGAACGGGTAAGATTCTGCAGAAAGAAGTGTGTAGTTTTGGTGCAAACTCTGTGTGAGACGAGGAAAAACACTTCCATTAATCTCGGCCCCGGGCACTTCTGAAGCAGGGGGTGATAGGGAAACATTTTGTGACATTCAAGAAACTGCTTACAATTATCATATCTGACCACAGAGAAGGACGGCGACCTACTAAGTTATAGGGAACACATCCACAGCTTGTGGTGAGGGAATTTTGTCCTAGAGGCTCTTATAATGTCTTCAGAAGAACATCAGTGATATCACAACAAAGAAACCGAAAAACATAAATCAAAATAATCAAATTGCTAAAAAGATTGTCTACCAGTGACCATCATTTTATAGTTCAAACTTTCCATAGCACTAGTTAGCATGAGGAAATACGTCACTGTGTACAAGTATGTGAGTTACATCCTATATTATACTGTACTCCAGAGCTGCACTTACTATGGTGGAGTCACTATATACATACATTACTTATCCTGTACTGACCCTGAGTTACATTCTGTATTATACTCCAGAGCTGCACTCACTATTCTGCTAGTGCAGTCACTGTGTACATACATTACATTACTGATCCTGTACTGATCCTGAGTTACATCCTGTATTATACTCCAGAGCTGCACTCACTATTCTGCTGGTTCAGTCACTGTAAACATACATTACTTATCCTGTACTGATCCTGAGTTACATCCTGTATTATACTCCAGAGCTGCACTCACTATTCTGCTAGTGCAGTCACTGTGTACATACATTACTTATCCTCTACTGATCCTGAGTTACATCCTGTATTACAGTCTAGAGCTGCACTCACTATTCTGCTGGTGCAGTCACTGTGTACATACATTACTTATTCTGTACTGATCCTGAGTTACATCCTGTATTATACCCCAGAACTGCACTCATTATTCTGCTGGTGGAGACACTGTGTACATACATTACTTATCCTGTACTGCCAAGTTATAAAAGCAAGGCATGCTGGGAAGTGTAGTCCAATAGTGACCTTAGTGCAGAAGGAAGTAGCCAGCTTCTCCTCCTGTTCTATTCTTGTCCGTTTTGCAGACAAGGATATGGCATTTCGACCAAAGTTTTTTTTAAATGGCAGCATGTACTGAGCCAGGATTCTTGTTTTGCGGATCAGTGTTTTGCGGACCTCTGCACACTTTCCGCCGTGTGCATGAACCCTTATACAGATTCCCAGGCTCGAAACAAATACAAATGTAAGCTATATGAGTGCCGTTTATGGCAGCGTTCTCTCATTGTGGATGCTGGGAGTTCATGTTTGCAGATAGTTCAGCTACAGAACCACAATGATTCCTCCTAAAGCAGATAATGAATACAGGAGAGACGGGAATCAGGCGGCCTCGTGACTCTGAACAGGAGGAATGTTTAATTTAATGGCAGCGGATCAATCCCACCGGAGAAGACTGAACAGAAACCTAGATGAGATGCAAAGTGTCTTGCACATACATAGACCCAAGCAGAGCTCGTAGGGGTCCCAGCCTATTTCCTTCAGGGGCTGTCTTGTATGGTTACTTAAAGGCGTTGTCTAACAAATAATATTCTATGGTTTTCAAATCAGCAGCTGGATCTGAATACTTTTTTTTAATTGCTTGTAATTGAACATTTAGTATAGCTAAGAGATATTCCATGAAATCTATCTGTATAGCGCCACCTGCAGTTTGCTGTTTTCTATTCTGCTGGTCCGGCTCACTGAAATGGGCACATACATTAGTTCCATCCTGTCAACTGCCATCCTGAGTTACACGCCGTACTGTAGCTGCCAGAGCTTGCAATCACTGTTGCTGAACAGTTGGAGTCACTGAATGTGAGATCATTCTGTATCCATGTAGGTGAGCGCTGGTTACTAGTTCTGTATTATGCTACAGAGCTGCGTTCACTATTCTGCTAGGTGCATGGTTTCACTGTGTATATACATTAATCATAGGATAACCCCTTTGATTGTAACAATGTAGCATCCAGCTTTCTGTTGCAGTTCCAATTTCTTCGTATTGAAAGGAGTTGTTTTTGTGGAGTTGGTTTTATTGAAATGTTTTTGTAGAGTTTCTTTGGTGAGAAGTTTTTTTTATGATGCACTTTTGCCAAGATTATGCAATTCCCAGCCACAAAAAATGACTCCTGTAAATATGCGCTTATAGTCAGGCATTGAAAAGCTTTGCTATGTGGGACTTGGATCAGGCTGGTCTTTATTTACCGGCTAGGAGAGCCAGGTTATTGTGATTGCACCTCTTACCATGGCTGCAGTCTGGGTGTTGTGTGCCCGTTGTGTTCTGAGTGTAGTACTAGAGGGGCAGGCCATTCAGCTGAGGAGTAATGCTTGGTTAGGATGAAGCGGGAACAAGCCCTGTGCTTCACTTCAAGGGAACTTGGGACATGATGATGGCATAAACTCAACCACCAGGGGGACTATTTTGAGCTTTCCTGTGGAGCCCCATATTCTCTATGTATGCTATGTGGAAATCAGAGGACAAGGACAAAGACAAGGTTATTGAGGTCGTCTGGGATTTTAAGAAAGTTGACAAACAGTAGAAAAAGGTATAACAGAAAAAAATACATTACTCACCGTGACAGCATCAGTGCTCCAATGGTCCCTTTGGTCCTGCAGTGTAATATTCATGTGAGCGTTGCAATCAATTACTGTCCTCATCAGTCACGTGCCTCATGTCTAGGTGGCATCACTTAGGCCAGTGACTGGCTTTGGCGGTCATGTGAATGATGCATGTGTCATCATCATCCCTTCAAGACTGCCGTTGAGTAGCGGTTGTCATTGTGTGTGCTTAGCTGTCAAGTATCTGAAAGTGATTTCCCAGTGCTTTTATGTTGATGGGCTATCAGGATATTTGATCGGCAGGGGTCCGACAACCCAAACCCCAAAAATGCTCCATTCTGCAGCAGCTCCATCAGCGAAGCTACACAGCTCTGTTCATTGTGCAGTTGATGGAGCTGGTTACCTTTCACTTCAATAGGAACCACGCAGCAGTATCCAGCTCCCTCTTCTGTACAATGGATAGACTTGAGTTGCTTCGCTGATGGAGCTTCTGCAGAACAGGAGATTGTGGGGGTGCAAAGGGCAGAGGCGCCTTTCGATCAGATAATAATGGCTTATCATAAAATTACCTAAAAAATATTTTAAAGTTAAAGACACTTTACGGCAAGCACCAATGCAAAGTGTCAGCATGGCACCTGCTATATCAATGTTTAGCTCCCCATGGATTACCAAAAGAGGTCTTCTCCTCCCAGTAATACAAAATATGGAGTGTCTCAAGACCACAAACACGTCATAGTGCCTGTGACGAAGCTTCAGACTTCCATACTATGAAGAAGATACTCAACTATCTAAGTACACTCTTTTTTCGAAGAATTATTGAAAGGATCCATACAAAACCCGTTAAAATGGAAATGTTCACGTACAAGGTAACGAGGAACGGGCAAACAGTTCAAGGCAAAGTTCACAAGAACAAACAGCATAGGCTCTGAACGGATCAGGAAACCATTTGTCAAAGGATTTTGTAGAATGTTAAATGACGGCAACAGCGTGAAGTAAACGATGGCCGCACTGTTTGGAAAGTCAGACCTTAAGCCGGTCGCTAAGTCCTAGAATCTCCTTCTTTTCCCCGACACTTTTCTCCTTCAGAGAAAGGGCATGGTTGATCCCACCATAATAAGAGATGTATTTTACAGTCGTTAACTTTTTGAAGATTTCTATATCTTAAGGACTAACTTCTGCAGATGTGGTCAGGGGTAAGTTACCAGATGGGGATTCATAGGATGCTTTCTATATTGACAGCTTCGAAGGCCATGACTAGTGCAAAGTTTTGAAAAATTTGATTCTGCTGCTTTGTCGAATTTCACAAAGAAATTCGCTTTAAGAAGAATTACTTCATCACGAAGCGCATTTCTTTGTAAGTAGCAGGCGCAATGACAGAGATGGCGATTGCGTCACATCTGCCATTGTACCACTCAGATGATGTATTTATCGCTGATCGCGGCATCTGAGAATAATAGTAAGGGCTTTCAGGGGTTAATCCGGTAAAAGAATAAAAAAAAAATAATATGATATATTATTATAATATTTGCAGGCGGTCAAGGATGTTGCTAGCATGTTCTAATATTGTATCAAATTGTTTCAAGAAACTGTTGTGTTCTGTCATAGACAACTCTAAATCCCCTCATTCCTTAACCAGTTCTTCCTCTCAAGTCTCCTTGCTGTCCATGTAGAGGACATCTAAAACAATGGACCACAAAGGACTCAAAGTGGGGTGTTTGCTTGATTTACCCACTTTCCATGCTGTGCCCCCTACTGATCATGTTCTGCACAGACTGCTGCCGTTGTCTGCACATGAGAAGGGCACCTTCTGCTACATTCACTACAAATGTCAGCTTTACAGCCACCATTAGAGATGAGCAAAGTTCTTAAAAATTTGATATGGCTACTTCGAATTTTACAAAAAAATTTGCATTGTGACAAGTAGTAGTGGGTGCGATGACAGGGAACGGCAGTTGCACAGCTCCCTGGTATTGAACCCTTCAGATGCCGCGTTCATTGCTGATCGCTGTATCTGACATTAATAGTAGGGTCTATAATAAAAAAATAAAATAATAAAACCACACACCTCATCTATTTGATCGTGAAGAGCCCACTGCCATTGTCTTGATTGAAGATACAGCACAAAATCTTGCGCGGCGGGTGATGACGTCCTCAAGTCAGCGTGGTGATGTCACCACACACGAGATTTTGTGCGGGATCTTCAATTAAGATGGCTGCGGCGGGCTCTTTGTACTCAAACCGATGAGGTGAGTATGATTTTTTTCTTTTTTATATCCCATTTCAGGGAAAATCAATTTGTTACCATGATGCATGAGGAAATTCGGCTTTGCAGCAAATCAAATTTACTTGAAATTCTGATTAAAGACCACTTTGAACACTTTGATTCGCTCAACTCTAGCCACCATAAATGAGTTTCTGATTCTGAGTTGTTACAATGTTGCAAAACACAACAACAGGCACCGCTATTTATACAAACAGGTGCTCGGGCTGATACAGGAGTGTAACAATGTATCACTTCTGGCGATAGCAATCAGCCTGGTGCATTATCTACACTGAAACATTGCAACCCTCTGAGCTGAAATGCGTCAGGTCTGTAGAGGGTTTCAGATCTCAACACGTTTTATCAGGATGTGAAATCCAGATGTTGAAGCCATTGTCCATTTTTTTCAATATTACTTTCATATAAAACAAGGAGTTCAAATCTGCATTGCCAACAAGCCACCCACATGAGAAGCAGAACTGTCGGGGATCTGCCAAAAATGACAAAGGAGTCACAAACATTTCCCGCACCATTAACTGTGGGTGGAAGGAAGAAAAGAATTAAAAAAAAAAAAAAAAGCTGGGTCATTGGTTTCCATGTAATCAATGCACTTCTGCAAGTTCTACTGCCTCAGATGTTACTCCTAAAACCATGGAAAAACCCCTCCCCCACCCTGCCCGTAATATAATGTGAGCAGCCTATAGAATATAGTGCATAAAGGAATACATGGAATTAAACCAGATGACATAAAGTAACAAGAAAATCTGTTGTTTCTATGTGTTTTTTCACCTCTTTAAATAGATGTATGGCTGAGGGATGTAAACTGTGCCAGCTTAGGGTTGTAAGTGATAGTTGGGCTCCTGCTGTATTGGCCAGGATTGGAGATAATTTATATCCTGGCTTTAACCCCTTAGGTGCTGCAGTCAGTAGTAGTACCCCACCACCACCACCACACACATGCAATGTGTGGTGTCGATGGCTTCTTATGGCAGTTGGAGACCTGACAATGGCTTTCCATATACCATAGCCTATTAGATCTTTCAGGATCCGGTAGGTTACCTGCCAGTGGCAGCCTGGACCACACAGTGATTTTGACCCCAATGCATGTTGGATGGCAAAATGTTGCAGCATTGAAATGATACTGTACTCTACACTGCTGCATAATGACAGTGCACAATGTCAGGCTGTGACCTATAAGCTGTGGTGGTGGTAGAGGGACACACTAGGGCCCCATTTATTTTCACTGATGCGATGCTGCAGCTCTACACTACGATCTATGTCCGTGCAGTATGTCCTGTGGCCAAAGCCGCTGTGTAGTCCCAGTCTAAAACTGACAGGCGTAACATACCGCAGTGCAGAAGGATAAGAGGGTGAGTAGGGGAGGTGTACCCGATGGGTTTCAACCAACTCAACTAGGCAGGTGCAGGAAATGACCAGCAAATGGATAAAAGGAGCTTTATTGGTGGGTGATTTTAAAAACAGGCAACGCGTTTTGGGGTTGCAGGATTTTGGATGGATGGATTTGATAGGTGCTGGTATTGCACTCAAACAAATATTTGCATTGTTCCTATTGCGAGGTGGCTGTTGTACACGCTGCACACCGGTGTGATGGGTGGCAGTGCAGATGCTGTGTGTGAGAAAAAACTATCATATCCATTCATACAAAAAAAGGAACTTCTAAATGCATTGTCTATTTTGAAAATTACCCACCAATAAAGCTCCTTTAATCCATTTGCTAGTTATTTCTTGCACCTGCCTCAACTAGTTTAGTTGGTTCGAACCCATTGGGTACACCTCCTCTACTGACCCTCCTGTTCTTGTGATATTCCTCCGATTGGGTGGCGACCTTTGTCCGGAGGATTTCATTCAAACACATTGGCACTCGCTGCAATGACCTCATCATCTCCACCTACGAATCCTACATACAATACAACACACTCTTTAGGGATTGAGATGTCCTACATACTTACCCTATGTGCACCTTTTTCTTGCTACTATATGTAGTGCAGAAGGATAGCAGATCAGGGTATTAGCATTTCAAGTCTACTGGTAGGACTAAAATTCAATAAAAATTAAGTAAGTAGTAAAATTTAAAAAATTACATACATGGACTTGTTTAGAGTAAATGAAATCAGGGGGTGCCATAATTATGTAAGCGTAAGATAACCTGTGGTATAAAGTAGGTGGAGGTAAGAGAAGCATCCTGAGCCGCTGAGGAAACCGATTCCAGACAGCTACAATCTCCAACAGACAGTGCCACTAATCTGGAGCCACTGAATATAACGGTGTCCTAACGAAGCCAAGCCACTAACACTAGATCTGACTTGTTTCGACACCAGTGATTAATCACTATATAAAGACTTGTCTCTGATACAGTTTAGCCCCCGATAATCTGATCTTCTCCGCAGTGAATTAGCGTCCGATCTGCTAGAATCTAATTTTGCTGCTAATTGACTGAGTTGCCCAAGGTTATGAGGACAAACGTCTGGATTCTCCTACTTTGAGGAGCGGAAATGTGTTTCTTTAGCCGCATTCTCTAATCATCGACCTTTACACCATCTGCAATCTCAGTGTATAACATATGGCCGCTTCTCACCATCTAGAACTGACTCATCACCATTACTGCTTATCTCAGTCACCAACACCAGCAAGATAAGAGATCCCGGTGACAGCCGCTGCCTCGCCAGAAAACGGACCCGTAATGCAAGTCATGGCTGAGAGACGCTCGTACATTTCTCCTTACCACATGTTCAGCAGAAGTCTGCAGCATTCATAGATGAAGGATGGGATTGGAGCACATCATACTTCTCCTGAAGGAACTCCACAGAGTACTGGAAAATTGTGCAAACTCCATCTTAGTCCTCTGTTTGGATTTGAAGCTAAGACCCTAGTGCTGCAACTGAACAGTGCTAACCACTGAGCCATCATAATAAAGGGGCTGTCCCACCATAAAAACGTATCTCCTAACCTGTGGGTGAAATCACTAGGACCCCCACCATTCACAAGAATGAGGAGCTGGAGTCCCGGCAGTGAATAAGTGGTGGTCAAGCATAGACTGTCCCATAGAGTCTAATAAAGCAACAATGCACGTGCATTCTCACTGCTCCATTCTCTCTGGCACCTCATTCTTGTGAATGGTGGGGGTCCCAGCAGTCGCACCCCTACCAGTCAGATAATTATTATCACCCATCCACAAATCTTTGTGGTGGTGAAACACCTTTAAACCACTGATTCAGTCTGCTGATTACCGATTCATCTTACTAACCACTAAGCCATAGTTCATCATTGAGGCACAGTGCTGAATAGTCACAGTGCTAAAAACTCAGTCAACATCTTAACCACCAAGTCTCCACACTAACCTTGAGCAGTCATATTAACCACTGAGCAACCGCAATAACTATTGAGTCACCGAGTACTAGCACTAATCATAGATCTATTGTTCTAAATACATAGTTGCTTTGCTAGCAACTTAGTAAACATGTTAACCACTGAGCCACCATACTAACCTTGAGCAATCATACCAACCACTGTGCTGACTACTGTGACTCTGCAAACAACTAAGCCATTTTACTGATTGAGCCATTATGCTAAGTACTAATTTACTTTGCTAATGACCAAGTCACCTAATCAATACTCACTGAGCCATCAAGATAGCCACAGAAGCAGCGTTGTAGCCACTGTGCCACCATGACACGTGCCAACTGACAACAACCTCTGAGACAGCTGCCCCAGCTTCAGAAACCCCTCACCAAGCAGATTATCGCCGGGAGAAGCTTCTGCTGACCATACATACGTGTCCCTGCAATGGACAATCCATGTATGACATTTTCATACTAATGGCCGCTCATGTTATACATGGTCCCACCAGAGCCGATATTCCTTTGGTCGCTTTTACACAGTCAATGTATAGAAGATTTGCCCCTGTTCTGGGTTTTGGAGCAGCTCCTGATTTTGGCTCACAATCACTGACGGAAATCACTGATCAAACACTGAGTGTTTGGGCTCATGCACATGACCTTTGTTGTTTTGCGGTCTGTTTTTCACGGATCCGTTGTTCCGCATCTGAGTTTTTTTTTTTTTCTCTGATTTAAGTCCTCTTCCGTTACGTTATTCCACAAAACATATCCATATGGTGTCCATATGTGATCCGTTTTTGCGGATTTGAAACAGAAACAGTAACTTATTAATCACCAAACCCATGAGCAATATGGGCTGGGCCTAGCATTTCTACAGAATGGATCCACAAAATACGGATGACATACAGATGTGTTCCGTATTTTTTGCGGACCTATTGACTTGAATGGTGCCTTGGACCGTGATTTGCGGACAATAATAAGACATGCATTACTTGTTTGCGGAACGGCTATGCGGACAAACGGAAACAGAATGCACACGGAGTACCTTCCGTATTTTCTACAGCCCCAGTGAAGTGAATGGCCACACAGAAAATGGAACGGAAGCGTAAAGAAAATACGGTCGTGTGCATGAGCCCTTTGAAAGCGGCCCTAATGTCCCTCTGCTCTGGTTGATACAAGGGGTCATTTAGTGTATAATCCACATGTGATAACTTTGATGACAAGATCGCCAGATATCCCACAATGCACTGCTCTCCAATAACGGGAAAATCCGAATGCAGCTCTGGATGTGACTGGAGTATGAGACTCAATGTAACACAAAAGATCAGAAAAGAATTAAAAATGTCCCGATTTATATTGTCATGTTTTACGAATTACTGATATTATGATATGGGAAGGAGTAGGAAGACTCTGGGTCTCTCTCTGTGAGAGGGATGGTGTAAAGTAAGACGTTGTGGGTGTGTGGGAGCAGGGTATACGTCTGGAGCTCTGCCGAGACTAAAGAAGGAACGTTCTCTCCTTCCCTCATGACTTATCTGGTTCCCTTGCCCCTGGCACAGAGAGTGCAGAATCCCGGCCATTTATATGAAAAGCAAACCCAGAACCGAGCTGAGAAAACGCCCTTCTGCGTAACCTCCAGAGCTGCGCGGCCATCAATCCTCCCCGCAGCCGAGCATCATTACTGACCTACATAATCATTTCCTTAATGTCCCTAATGAGAGGCGACATCTTAACCATAGAACCACTAAACTGATAATGAAGTCGGAATCTGAGAATAATTATTGTGATTATCTCTATTATAAATCTGCTTCTGGAGCGCAAAGATCTCCTGAGCCGCCCAACCAGGAGGCCCCCGAATCCTCGCCTAATGTAGTTCTCATTCACGTGGACGGCGACAAGCCGCAGAGAGCAAAGGAAAAATGAGCGGCCGCTGGGGTTCCCAAAAATATGAATTTGGGATCAGGGTCACTTTAAGAACATTTGTGTCTGTTTATGTCACATTTGTATTTGTTATATTCTTACTTTTGTATAATTAACCCTCTAAGGCCAAGTCATTTTTCTCCCCTTTAAAACCAGAAGAATTTTAGGGGGTCTTGCTACACCCATTGAGGTGGTGTCTGAGTTTTTTGCTGGATGACACCTCATGCACACGACCATTGTGGGTCCGTTCTGTGTATTGGGGACCGCAATTTGCGTGCGGCGGGACAACCTCCGTGCGGCGGCCGGGATCAATCGAGACCCTTTCAACTTGAATGGGTCCGTGGTCCGTCCACACCGCAAAAACTCCGTAGCGATTCCGTGGGGTTCCGATCCATGCTTCCGTTCCGCATCTCCGTGATTACCGACTTACTCAAGTGAATGGGTCCGCATCCGTGATGCAGAATGCACACGGCCGGTGCCCGTGTATTGCGGACCCGCTGTATGCGGGCCACAATACGGCCTTGGGCACACAATGTTCATGTGTATTTTATATAGTGAGGACCATCCACATAAAGATCAGATGACAGAGTTGCAACTGCATTATTAATCCTTGGACATTGGCCCTCTATATAAAGACCGCTCATCATTCCAACCATTCGCTGACCAATTGGTTTTGTAGCTGGGACCCCGTTTTTTTTTTTTGGAGCGTTTCATCAGGTGGTGCCCATAATGCAGGCAGGCAACAAACCCTCTAACCTGCATTTTGCATACTTGGGAGGACCACTCCCATTAAAGACTATTTTTGTGTTTTTTTCGGTGGTCATCTCAAAGAGGCTTCACTGTATTAAATAGTATTATTTTAAATTTTAGAATATTATATTTTATATTATTTCTATGCCATTCATGTTAACTCTTTGGTACAAGTTGCTACTGGTAATGGATACCAAATATATTCTTCTTTGTTTCCTTGTGTATTTCATGGATATTGCAGATATATAGTATGTCTATCGCACGTACTGAACATGTGCATTAGGGGGTAATTTACAAACAGATATACCCCACTTTTTGGTGCATACCTGTCGCCCATTGCAGCGCTAAAGTTATTTACATGCAGCGACTTTACCCCGCTCATGTCAAGTCTAATAAAAGGGGGCGTGGTGTTGACAGGCAAGGGGGCGAGCCAGCACAGAAGCAGCCGTAGATTTACACAGGTGCTGGATATGCAGAAGTTATGTAGAGGCCGGCGCCTCTGCATAAGTTTGGCGCTTCCACCACCAGCTAAAGGCCGGTGTGAAAAAAACACCGGTTTTAATAAACGGCCAGCTATTTGTTTATTTCATGGGTATTGTATGTATATAGCATGTGTCTTTTATGTTTATAGTAGGTATATACTGTACAGTAGTATGTTAGTTTTATGTAAAGTGTGTGTGTTGTATGTTTATAGTATGTATATAAAGTACCATGTGAGATGCATGTGTATTGTATAAATATAGTATGTGGGTTTTATGTTTAAAGTATGTATATACAGCAGTACAGTATGCTAGTTGTATGTATAGGGCATGTATATAGTATGTGTATTGTATGTACATAGTATGTAGGTTTTATGTTTAAAGTATGCATATGCAGCACTATGTAAGTTGTATGTATATAATGTGTATTTTATGTTTATAGTATGTATGTACAGTATGATAGTTGTATGTATAGGGAATGTTTTATTGTATGAATACAGTATATGTATTTTATGTTCATAGCATGTATATACAGTATCATGTGAAATGCACGTGTATTGTATGTATATAGTATGTGTGTTTTACGTTTATAGTATGTATCTATATAGTAGTACAGTATGGTGTATGTATATGGCATGCATATTGTATGTATATAGTATGTGGATTGTATGTATATAGTATGTGTATTGTATGTATATAGTATGTGTATCATATGTATATAGTATGTGTATCATATGTATATAGTATGTGTATTGTATGTATATATTATGTGTATTGTATGTATATAGTATGTGTATCGTATGTATATAGTATGTGTATTGTATGTATATAGTATGTGTATCATATGTATATAGTATGCATATTGTATGCTTATAGTATGTTTATTGCATGTTTATGTAAACCTTTCTGTAGAAGGGCTGATCGGGCATTGATGTGAGTGCACAGGACCGGAGGCCTAATTCACATTGGGTGACAGAAGATCCCGAGGGCTTTGTGCTACAAACTGCAGGATAAAAAACGTGGAGGTGGATTAACCGTTCACATCCAAAATGTTACTTATCATGTATGACCAATATATAACCAGTCAGTACTGTACATGACACATCCACTGCTCATATTGTAGTTTACCAGACTATGTTCTAGTATATAAACTTATAGCAATATATAACATTATATATTATATAGTTTATTATATCACATGATATACAATGTTATATTTTTTATGTTTAATTTATGTTATATTGTTTTGTAACATTATATGTGGTGATGTTACATTATATTTCTTTACTGTCCTTGACTAAACACTGACTGAAGGCAATGCTCACCCAATAAGCTGTAGTTACATCTATGATCGTTAAAAAAAGGTATTGTCCCTATGTACAATATTGATGATGTATGAACACTGGGGTTCTAGCCTGAAGTATAAAGTGAGAGGATGCTGCTCCCCAAATGGAAATAGGGGACCTTCATCATTGAATACTCAGATCACAAAACTATTCCTATAGTATTACATGGGACATGGATACAAATAGTGGTGCTCAGAATGTCAACCTCATTCTAAGAAGGGTAACCCGCATAGTAATGCCCATAGCGCCCACTTTATAGTGACCTAGAACAGCAGGCACAGGGAAGACCCCAAAGGACTATCTCACAGTAAACCTTATAGAGCCAGGCTTAGAGATGAGCCAATCCATTCTACAGATTTGGAATTTGTCTTCAAGTTCCCCAAAAATATGGATTCTAATGAACCCTAGTATCTTATTATTGGTTTTAGGTGAATCAGAGAGAGAGATAGAGAAAAACAGAAAGAGAGAGGGAGGGTGAGAGAGAGAGAGAGAGAGAGAGAGAGAGAGAGAGAGAGAGAGACTAGTATGCTACTGTTCAACCAGTGCTTTTTCATAATAAGATTTTCCCCTGTTGGTAGCCTCAAACTTTGTAATCATTATATATATTTTTTTTCATAATGTAAAGTTAATGATAATGTGTATGCTTTTGGGTTCTTTGGGTTTCCAGGAAAGATATTCGAAGTAGCTTTCCTTCCAAAAAGAAAAGAAAACTAAGCCTACCTGATGCCAATAGAACTTAGGTATTCTAATTTGCATGCAAAAATTTTCCCAGAAATGAAGAGCATTGACTACACTTAGCATACATAATAGCCATACTATGTGGTCTTCTTTATGAGGAGGACACTGACGTGTCTGGGCTGTAAAAAAATTAGACAAAGATAAATCATTTTTAGAACTTTTTCCACCTTTAATGTGACCAAAAAACTGTACCACTCATTTGAAAAACAAATTGAAATATTTTAGGTGGAGAAAAGAAAAGAAAAACAACTAAAATAATGTGGTTGCATTAGTGTGCACACCCTCTTATAACTGGGGTGTAGCTGTGTTCAGAATCCTGTTAAATAGGAGTCAGCATACCCCTGCCATCATTTACAGCGCCTCTGATTAACCCAAATAAAGTTCCGCTGCTCTAGTTGGTCTTTCCTGAAATTTTCTTAGTCGCATCCCACAGCAAAAGCCATGGTCCGTAGAGAGCTTCCAAAGCATCAGAGGATCTTATTGTTAGAAGGTATCAGTCAGGAGAATGGTACAAAAGAATCTCCAAGGCATTAGATATTCCATGGAACACAGTGGAGACCGTCATCATCAAGTGCAGAAAATATGGCACAACGGTGACATCACCAAGAACTGGATGTCCCTCCAAAGCTGATGAAAAGACGAGAATAAAACTGGTCTGGGGGGCGACCAAGAGGCCTACAGCAACATTAAAGGAGCTGCAGGAATATCCGGCGAGTACTGGCCGTGTGGTACATGTGACAACAATCTCTGTATTCTTCATATGTCTGGGCTATGGGGGAGAGGGGCAAGATGAAAGCCTTTTCTTACCAAGAAAGACATCCATGCCAGGCTACTGCAAAAAAACATCTGAAGTCTTCCAAAAGCATGTGAGAAATTGTGTTATGGTCGGAGGAAACCAAGGGGGAACTTTTTGGCCTTAATTCCAAAAGATATGTTTGGTGCAAAAACCACACTGCCCATCACCAGAGGAACCCCGTCCCCACAGTGAAGTATGGTGGTGGCAGCATCAGGCTGCGGGGCTGGTCTTCAGCTGGAACTGGGGCCTTAGTTAAGATAGATGGAATTATGGAGAGTTCCAAATACCATCAATATTGGCACAAAACCTTCAGGCTTCTGCTAGAAAGCTGAGCATGAACATGAACTTCATCTCTCAGTGGGACAACGACCCAAAGCATCCATCCAAATCAACAAGGGAATGGCTTCACCAGAAGAAGATTAAAGGTTTGGAATGGCCCAGCCAGAGCCCAGACCTGAATCCAAGTGAAAGTGATCTAAAGAGGGCTGTGCACAGGAGATGCCTTCGAAATCTGACAGATTTGGGGTGTTTTTGCAAAGAGTGGGCAAATCTTGCCAAGTCAAAATGTGCCATGCTGATATACTCATGCCCAAAAAGAATGAGTGCTGTAATAGAATCAAAAGGTGCTTCAACAAAGCATTAGTTTAAGGGAGTGCATGCTTATGCAACCATATTATTTTATCTTTATATTTTTTCTTCCATCTACCTAAAAGATTTCAGTTTGTTTTTCAATTGAGTTGTACAGTTTCTAGGTCACATTAATGGTGGAAAAAGTTCTGAAATTATTTATCTTTGTCCCTTTTTTTACAGCACAGAAACCTGACATTTTAACAAGGGTGTATAGACTTTTTCTATCACTGTACCAGTATTGTAGGCCAGGCAATGCTGCTTAAGGTTTCTGAAAAAATATATGCAATTTAACATTTCTTCTGCTGGTATCAAAGAGACTTAGTGTCCTTTTATTTTTGGAAGGCAACATAACTTGCATACCTTTGGGTTTTTGGTAAAGTTATTAATAAAAGCTTTTATTCCAAAAGTAAAAGAAAGATAAGACTGCCTAATGCCAGCAGGAGTGACAACTGCTAATTGGCATATATTTTTCCCAGAAACCCAAAGCATTGCTGCTTATCCTACAATACTCCTCCCAGACACTGTGTGGTCTCCATAATAAAAAAGAGTACACATCAGAAAACACATATTTTCCCTGAAACTCATGGTAGCATACTAGTCAGTCTCTCTCTTTCTCACTCAAGTCTGAATACTAGGAGACCAGAATGTGTTATATACTAATTGAAGCATACTTTAAGCAGAATCAATTTTTTTTGAAAATTTTGCTAAATTGGACCCTTAAACATTTTCAAGACATTTGCATCAGGCTCATTGCAGAACTTACAATACTGGCCTCACAATAAAGCATAGCTGGCTTATTTCCCTCACTCCCATGCTGCTTCCTCCTCCATTATCACAAAACTTTAATTTTCCAAGGCTATTGATATTATTTCAGGCAAATATTCCTATTGGCCGCTGTCCCATAAATGAAGTAGCAGCCTTACCCTTGACGCCTGTTATTCATTCCTTGACTCTGGGGGCCACAGCACATGACATCCTGATGCGGAGATCACTGTGGTGGGTAATCCCTTGCTTATATACTCTCCTAACTATAAGGAAAATAAAATCTGGCAGACACCACCCTCTAGAAAGTCACAACACCCAATAAACCCCACATCTAAACAGTCCACACCCTGATAACCCACACTCTAGAAACAATTCAGATGTTGGCAACTATGTATCAGCTGTCAGGAAGTTCTGTGTCAGCACCAATCATCTGTAACTTCCTGTAACTGCCTCTTCCTGTCCTCAGCTACATCTGCTATTGGATGGAGAACTCTATCACTATTTGTGTGTGCTGGGACAATATAAATGCCATCCTGCCATGACTGCCCCCTGCAGTCAGAAAATGGTCTGTGCAATATAACACATTTAGACTACACTGAATGCACCGACGCTTCCTCACATCCAGGTGAACGAAGCACATCTTCCTTCACTTTCATTCATCCCAGAAATGAAAAGCAAAGATGGAAAGATGGACATGTCAGTACTGAAGCAAGTAAGGCATCACGTGACATCCGAAGACTTGATCCCCAGCATTAATATGCTCCTCTATAGCTCTGATGAACATTCCATTTGGACTTGTATAGTCCAAATACCTCATTTTGACAACAACTGAAACAAAATGCCACGTTGGATAACCACGATTTCTTTTTTGATGACCTTGTTGGAATTCATTCTAAGAATAATTTTTGTTTTGATTGTGATTTTTACTTGGAGCTACAGGGGACTTTGATGGGGTCCTCTATAGCTCCTGATATCTTTATGGAATCTTTTGAGTCCCATTTTGTTTTCTGTGAGGGGGGCCTGGACACATCGTCCACGTGGCTATGCTACATAGATGATGTGTTTATGAGTCTTCCATTTTACAGTCTGTATCCAAACTAAATGATGGTCATAATACCATTACATTTTCCTTGAATTAAGGGCTGGATCCCTTAATTAAGGATGAGTGAACCCGACGTTTTCAGGTTCGAGTTCGGCATTGGGGCGGTGCAGGAATGCCTTTAAGAGGCATTCCGTTTTGCATTTCATTGTGATAGAAGTCTATGGGCAGCATAACAGATCTGGACGGTTTCAGTTCTGCAGGATAGGAGACAGATCTGTTATGCTGCCCATAAACTTCTATTATGATGGAATGCAAAACAAATGGCTCCTAAAGGCTTCCGTCTTACCTTCCGTCATAGAATTCCGTTACATAACGGAATCTGTAATGGAATTCCTCCACCGCCCGAACGTCGAACCTGAATACCTGTATTTGGTATATAAGCCTGCACAATTGAATTAACTCTCAGTGTTGGGTAGAGCGGAGTTTCCGGCGCAGACTTGTGATTGCTACGGGTGGCTGATTTGATATTTGATATACGGTGCATTCCATGTACTCAAAGATTTACATATGAATGGCTTCATACATGATACATGTTTAACAATACGGTTATGCATAATATATATCTAATATCTACACGTGCAGTGTGAAATGGAAGCCATGCCACCACAGCCTCAGATACATCACGCATTGGTTAACCGTTCTAATCTAATGGGTGGAAAATACATTACAGACTTTATATGTGTTTAAAAAGTGTGTTTAAACTGCTGAAAATCTGCAGCAGGAAAAAGCTTCTAACTTGGTAGACTGCACCCCCTGGTGGAGGAGAGGGAAGCTGCACCCTCCGCAGTGACACTGGGAAATATTTACTCCCTTGAAATACATTTTCATATTTTCTTTCATCTAATGGTCCAGAAAAACATATTTGATGTACAAAAAAGGGGAAAAACTTTGCAAGCAATCTTTATATTAAAGTTAAGGAGCTGAAAGCAAATCTTTCAGATCTCCAGAGAGGGACAAGCAGAGCTTTTTGATCAGTGAAGGATGAAAAATAACGAATGTTTAACACCAGCAGATGCTGCGACCTGAGCGCGGCTCCTGGATGCAAAACATAACTGATGATTTTCAATTAGGACAGTTTTTCAGGAATATTGACAATGACAGAATTCTGTGCAAAACAAAAAAATAAAAAATAAAATATTCTCTTGTATCTAACACGACCATAATACCGTTGTATGATATCCATCTATTCATAGAACACTACAACCCCCAACATGATCTGACCATTGATTAGGACTATAATACAATTTGATTATATGCTATATATAGAATACTACTACCCCCAACATAACCTGACAACTGTGGACATGTGTATAATACAATTCTACTGTACTCTATACAGGTACATAGAACACTACTACCCCCAACATACCCTGACCACCGGATATTACTGTATAATTCTATTGTATTCTATACAGGTACATAAAATACAAAAAACCCCGACATAATCTGACCACCAAACATAAGTATGATACAATTCTACTGTGTACCATACATATACATAGAACACTACTACCCCCAACATAATGTGACCGCCGGACAGTTCTACTATACTCCATACAAGTACATAAAACACTACTACCCCCAACATGATGTGACTGCTGGACATAAAACAGTTCCACCATACTCCATACAGGTACATAACACACTATAACCCCCAACATAATCTGACCCCTGGACGTAAGTATAATACAGTTTTACTATACTCCATACAGGTACATAACATACTACAACCCCCAACATAATCTGACCACTGGACGTAAGTATAATACAGTTTTACTATACTCCATACAGGTACATAACATACTACAACCCCCAACATAATCTGACCACCGGACATAAAACAGTTCTACTATACTCCATACAGGTACATAACATACTACAACCCCCAACATAATCTGACCACTGGAAATAAGGAAAATAAAGTTCTACTACACCAGACATGGCCAACCTATGGCTCTCCAGCTATTTTAAAACTACAACTCCCACCATGCCTTGCTGTAGTCTGGGCATGCTGGGAGTTGTAGTTTTTAAACGGCTGGAGAGCCTCAGGTCGGCCATCCCTGTACCACACTCTATACATATAGCTGCCAGCAGGTACGATACTCCTGTTATTTGCAGAGAAGCATGTACCGTAAATGAGCTCTGAAGAGGCAAGAAGACTGCCTCTCTACTGCCACCTGTAGGAAGCACTGGACGCATTAGCCTCTGGAGGAGACCTAATTTGCATACTATTTCCCAGGAGGCATTGCCTGTAATACTCCCTACTGCTTGATCTGCACATGGAGTAGAGGTACCTTACAAGAGAAGAATACTTGGAGGGTTTATACACGTTTAGTTGTCCTGGGTGTAAGCAGTGATGAAACGTGCGTGTAGACCTTATCGACTATTTACGCAATAGCTTTAGTACTCTGCACTGACTGAACTATACGTCAGGGAATGGAGGCTGCAGAAATGTCATAGGGATCCGGGGGTCACTGGTTGTCTGGGGAACTGGGTTTAGATGTAAAATGTTCTACTTCAGTCTCTAATTAGAATTTAAAATCTGTGCAAATCACTGCTAATCACATCCTTCTCATCCACTGCGACATCGCGTAGTAACCAACCATACAAGTCTCTCCAGTGTCCACCCAACCACGTGCCATCTACTGCCATATTTCAGGGGTTGTCTGGTTTACATGCTATGTTTCAATTGCCCTCTATTTGTGGCCACCCAGTGGTTGTGATGTGTGTTGCAGCCTCCCGAGGTATTACTAGCGCTATCATAATAATATATTAAATTTGTATGGTGAGAAATTGTAGTCCTTATCGTAATTCAGAAATGTAAGGGCGGACATCTCTCTCCCTCCCTCTCTCTCTCTCTCTCTATATATATACAGTGAGGAACAGAAGTAGTTGAACACCCTGAGATTTTGCAAGTTCTCCCACTCAGAAATCATGGAGGGGTCTGAAATTCACATTGTAGGTGCATTCCCACTCCGAGAGACAGAATAATTTTTTTTTTTTTAAAGAATGTATTTCTTTTGCAATGCTGCACATAAGTATTTTAACACCTGAGGAAAGCAGTGTTAATATTTGGTCCAGAAGCCTTTGTTTGCAGAGACAGAGGTCGGACGTTTCCTGTAGTTCCTGACCAGATTTGCGCACACTGCAGCAGGGATTTGGGCCCACTCCTCCACACAGATCTCCTCTACGTCTGTCAGGTTTCGGGGCTGTCGCTGAGCAACACGGAGGTTCAGCTCCCTCCAAAGATGTTCTATTGGATTTAGGTCTGGAGACTGGCTAGGCCACCCCAGAACCTTGATATGCTTCTTGCGGAGCCGCTCCTTGGTTATCCTGGCTGTGTGCTTCTGGTAGTTGTCATGTTGGAAGACCCAGCCACGACCCATCTCCAATGCTCTGCCTGACGGAAAGAGGTTGTTGCTCAAAATCTCACAATAAATGGCCCCATTCATCCTCTCCTTAATAGAGTGCAGTCGCCCTGTCCCCTTCGCAGAAAAGCATGATGTTACCCCCCCCCCCCCCCATGCTTCACAGTAGGGATGGTGTTCTTGGGATGCAACTCATCCTTTTTTCTCCAAACAGGACGAGTTAAGTTTAGACCAAAAAGTTCTCCATTGACCACATGACTTTCTCCCACGCCTCCTCAGGATCATCCAGATGGTCATTGGCAAACATCAGACGGGCCTGGACATGTGATGACTTGAGGCAGGGGAACCTTCCGTTCAATGCAGGATTTGACACCATGACGGCGTAGTGTTCCACCGACAGTGACCTTTGAAACTGTTGCCCCAGCTCTCGTCATGTCATTGACCAGCTCCTCCCGTGTAGTTCTGGGCTGATTCCTCACCTTTCTTATCATCAGTGATACCCCACGAGGTGAGCACTGGCATGGAGCCCCAGTACGAGGGAGACTGACAGTCGTCGTTAGCCTCTTCCATTTTCTAACAATTGCTCCAACAGATCTATTTTCCCCAAGCTGCTTGGCAATTGCCCCGTAGCCCTTTCCAGCTTTGTGGAGGTTCACAATTTTGGCTCTGGTGTCTTTTGACATCTCTTTGGTCTTGCCCATGGTAGTAGTTGGCATCTGATGACCGTGGGATGGACAGGTGTCTTTAAAGAGCTCAGACAGGTGCTACTAAGCTAGATTAATGAGTGGAGTAGAGGTGGACTTTTTAAAGGCACAGTAACAGGTCTTTGAGAGCCAGATTTTTTGCTGAATGGCAGGTGTTCAAATACTTATGTGCAGCAGTGCAAGACAAATAAATTCTTTAAAAATCATACAATGCGATTTCCTCAATTTTTTTATTTTTTTATTCCGTCTCTCACAATGTGAATTTCAGACCCCTCCATGATTTCTAAGTGGGAGAACTTGCAAAATCGCAGGGCGTTCAACTACTTCTGTTCCTCACTGTATATCCGTTCTTCATACATTGACACCAGACCCCTCTGCTTATCACATAATGACACCAGGGCCCAGCAGATGGGATGAGTTTACTGTATGTACAGCAGGAGACAAGACCCTGTTCATTTCTAATATCGTGTTATCATTTTCTTCTCCTCCTTGGAAATGTCTGGGGCTTAGAAGAACCACGTAATAACGCCTCTGCCGGATCGCAATCATGCTTTTGTAATTAAGACGTGCTCGGCGTGAATATACTTGCTAATCGTCCCGCTTTGACCATTTGTAATGCTGAGAGATCTCTCTTTATAAAAACATATCCTCCATCCTTGCATTGAAAGACGCCACTCTTAATTTCCCCACTGTTTAATTATCTCACGTTAACAAAAAAGTTACAAAATGTCTTCTTCTGAGCTTGACAACGGAAACCTCTTTCTCCATCATCTTCAAAAAACATGGAAAAACAAAAACCTAAAGACTGAGTGCCTTCATAATTGGGCAGTGTGGAGGGTGCAGTAGTTCTAAAGACAATGGATGGCATTTTAGCGAGTCTAAGGGATGAAGACAATGCGAGGTGGAGAGCATGGACTGCAGGGTGCAGCTGTGATTCTCTGCACCGAGGAGATAATTGAAGTCCATTTCAGTTATCATTTCATGCTAAACCCCTCTCCCTGATGCCTCAGGTTAACACCATTGATGCCTTATTTATTGGTGCTTACGTCTGGTGATGAAGTACAGCCGTCCTGACACCACGATAATGAACAGTAATTGATCTATTGATTAATCACCCTGTGTTTTGTAGTTATTGTATGAGGAGCGGCAGAGCAATGCATCGGGGTGACTGGCATTGACTCTATCCTTATGGATTGTCTTGCCGTCTCGTACTTCAAAGGGTTTGGCTATTGCTCTCCTCTCTCTAAGAAATTCTTTTCACATCCAACCCCTCCCTCTCCTCCTTTAGAGTATTCATTTTTCTCTCGCTCTTCTTCTAGGCACCATTTCTTTCCTTAGGTAATTAAGATATGCAATTACTTCTAAAGTTAAACAAAAGGTTACCGACATTTCAATCTGTTTTCACGGTCAGGCTTCTATATTCCGGCTTCCTGGCTGGATCGCCACTATTAACACGAATCACTGTTGCAAAGGGTTTTGTTTCTGGGATTGCTTAATATTTTGCTTTTCAGACTCAATAGCCCAGCAGCACGCACAGTGTGTGCAGTACTGGAAAGGAAATGTAGGTTGCAGTAATGAAAAAAAAAGCTAAATTGAAGGTTGTTTGCTAATCTGGTGGAGGAATGACCTCGTCAGTGGATGCTCTGAAGTACAGGCGCGCTAAGCACAAAGCAGCAGGAATAGGTGAAGCTTGTGGTTGCTCACAGCTATGAGTCTTCTGAATAAGGGTTCACTACAAAATTGTTAGTGGATTCCTGTGGGGATTTGCAGTATAATGAACCTGTAAGAACTTTCCTCGCCATGCCGCCCAGCAACAAAAATCAGACTTCTTGATTTACAGACAGAACTTGTAATTTCTTGATTTCAGGTCGTTTCTGCTGATGTTCTATGCCATATATTTCCCGAAGAAGCTTGTGCAGAGATGCATAGGATTTGTCAACCTATTTAGGCACATAGTGAAAAAATACACAAAAATTTTGTGTTCGTTAATACATTTTGCCTGAAGGGGCTGCCCAGGATTAGGAAAACATGGCTGCTTCCTTCCAGTAAGATGGGCGTGACCATAGATTGTGAGGGGTATTGCAATTAAGATCCATGGAGCTTCAATCCTAGATACACCCCATGGACGGGTTGGTGCTGCCTTGTGGAAGAAAGCAGCAATGGTTTTCTAATCCTGATGTAGCCTTTAATAGATATGAGAGTAGAGCAGTGATGGCTAGCCTCCGACACTCCAGCTGTGGTGAAACTACAACTCCCAGCATGCTTTATTCATTTCTGTGGAGTTCTGAGAACAGCCAAGCAAGTGTGCATCTTGGGAGTTGTAGTTTTACCATAGATGGTGAGCCGGAGGTTAGGCATCCCAGGAGTAGGACATGCATGCAGGGTTTCTATTTTTAAGATGTAGCACAAAGAAATGGTCACTGCAGAAATGAGTAAAATCCACCGTATTCATTGATGGTATATCGATGGGGGGGGGGGGGACTCTTATCGATGCCTAGCGTGAAGTCTGGTGCTTAAATAGCATCATTTGTGCCCCAGTGATATCCTCGACTTTTATTATATGCTTAATCGTCATCATGATGACCCTTTCTAACAATCTCTACACAATAAAAATATACGGACAATGAATTCTGGCACCTGCAGATGTGTATGCGATGAGGTGCAGCCAGAAATCTTTTGCAAACTCTGCAAGTTTGGGGTCTTTTTCCTTCTCTCTAATAATTGTAAATATACATTTTCTCTCTCCAACCTTGCTGAAGGAGTGGGCTTTTACTGGTGCGGTTACAAACCAAAAATCTCCCATCTGCTGCACCCTCCTCCCCTCTCACAGCATGCAGTCCCAAAGGCACACCTAGGGAGATCATCTGCAGCTGCATCCCCCTCCTCCCTGTCTAGTACTGTTTTACTGTAGAGAATTTTTGAGATGACTGAGGGGGGTACAAGCTGCTGGAAGGGAAGGAGGTTTACACTTCATGGCATTAGGAAGATGTGCAAACTCGGGAAAAGGATAGAAAAAATTCTAAATATTTGTTTATAGAAAATGGAAAACTCAATATCCTTAATGTGTTCAGTTCTTTGCAGAACATGGCAACTTTAGGCTAATCCTAGGAGAAGGGACGGTATACAGTAGGGTTAATTAACAATGCAAAAGCTTCACCAACCATGGAAGGGAGTTAAACAGTATACAATATTGATTCGGGTAGCAGTGTTTTATAATATATATAATATATGTTATATAATAAATGGGTACTCATACATATGCATACAGTAGATAAGTAGAACTTATTGATGGCCTATTTGTTGGCTTATATCATCCACGGATCCCAAATCGGACAAATCCCGACTGTATAATTGCATTATACTATGGTGATTTCCCGGCAGCTGGGGTAGTGCGGAGTATAATGCGGGTTGCTATGGCTTCTACACATGTATTAGTGGGACGGTTGGAGTTGTGTAATTTGTCGAACAGAAAGCAAGATGCTGAAGGGATTTATGAGTGTTAAAAGGTTATCGGCTCACATTCATTTTGTAATATGCAGCTTTCTGTATGGAATCCTACATGGAGATATTATGATAATGGCACTGGAATAAGATAACCAAGTTTCATATGACATTTAGTGGAGTGTAATGGACGCCCTGGACTGTTCCTCGTGTCATTACCAGTTCTCCGAGCAAGAAATATTGTACAAATCCCTTCGCCGATTCCTCAGTCCAAACCGAAAGTTGTTTTCTGTTTGTCAGTGACAATGACGCCCCGATATGATCGGAATATTATGGATTTGTCCTGGAAATAGCCACATGCATGGACTTCTCACTGCTGATATTTTGTATTTGCTGTATTTTATAATATTATATTTTTATTCTTTTCATATATGATATGTTGCTAGTCTCCAAGATATACAAAACCCATAGGTCTGCGGTGCCCCACTCTACCTCTCCAATTCCATACAAAGACTTTCCAGAGGTTCTCTACATCTAAGGCTACATGCACACAAACGTATGTGTTTTGGGGTCCGCAAATTGCGTCCGTATGGCATCCCTTTTTTTTGCGCATTCATTTTTTTTTGACGGATCCATTGTAATAATGCCTATCCTTGTCCGCAAAACAGACAAAAATAGGACATGCTCTATTTTTTTTACGGGGCTACAGAACGGACATACGGATGTGGATAGTACACAGTGTGCTGTCAGTATTTTTTGAGAACCATTGAAATTAATGGGTCCGCATCCCATACGCAAAAAAACTAGAACGAACACGGAAACAAAATACATTTGTGTGCATGTAGCCTAATTCTGTATATGGAGGAATGGTCTTTCGGACATCGTATTACAGAGGCCATACACAGTAATGCCATACAGAGTCTAAATTCTGACTGCTGGACCCTTTTTAAACTTTTGTCACTGGGATACTGCCGTCATCATTAAAACAAAGCAGAACTTTTATTTAATAATATGCATAAAAAGAGAAGGTCCTAGAATAAGTTCTGTATCTACTCTGAGGCTTGGATTGCAACCACATTTATTAAAAGGTGTGATTTTGCAGACAGGATTAATACTGTATATTAATGGCCAATACGGCTACCCTTAAAGTGGCCATACTCCATAGATAAGCTGAGCGTGCATGTGTTCTTAAAGGGATTGCATCATCTCAGACTTACT
Source organism: Bufotes viridis (assembly GCA_033119425.1). Taxonomy (NCBI): domain Eukaryota; kingdom Metazoa; phylum Chordata; class Amphibia; order Anura; family Bufonidae; genus Bufotes; species Bufotes viridis. The sequence goes on from CM065597.1 coordinate 8,303,074, forward strand.
AGGATATGCCGTCAAAGTCAAGATAGGTGTGGGTCTCAGTAGTGGGACCCACACCTCCCTCGAGAATAGGCCCCAGAAAGTGGAGGAGATCACAGTGCGCATGCGCTTCATGCTTTTCATTCATTTCAATGGGAGTTCTGAAAAGAGCTGAGGGAGTGCATTCAGCTGTTTTTGATAGACCCATGGAAAGGAATGGAGAGCCCACCGTGTAAGTGCGGCCACCACTCCTCTTACTTCTATGGGACTGCCGGAGATAGCTGGACAAGCACTTGGCTATTTTGGCAGTCCCATGGAAATGAATAGAGGGTGGTTGCGCATGTGTGGCTACTCTCTACTCGCTTCAGGTGTCCAATTCTGGAGATAAGCATGGTTCCCAGAGGTGACACCCACACCTATCTGACATTGATTGCATATCCTGGCGATGAAACAACCCATTAAACGGGGAAAGGATTATAAGCTGCTGCCAGAAACCTCTGTCCCCTCCAGACAGATTTGGCGACATCTTATCACTTTTAAGAGCAAAGATGTTAAAATCCAACATCTTGATTATGAAACCGGTCAACATTCATCTAATTTGTATAGGCAACTTAAAGGTGTTGTCCACTTTTTCAATATTGATGTCCTAGCTTAAGGATTTTCATAAATATCAGATCAGTAGGGAGACGGAGACTCGGCACCCCCAAGGCTCAGTTGAATCAGCAACAACCGGCGCCAGACACATAACAGTAGAAGCAGAAGATTACATCCTTGCGCCCTAGTTGTGCTGGTAGCATACACATGAATGGGGGCTGTAGTACACCGGCACGCCTACGGCTCCATCTACCCTTATGGTTCCAATGCCGGAGGCTGCCACAAATAGCTGATTGGTGAGGGTTCCAGAAGATAGGTCAATGTCTAAAAGGTGGACAGTCCCTTTAAGAGTAATACATGTCATCTGGGATCTAGGTATCAGGGTTCATCCTCATCTCATTGCCTAAGTTCCTTTCAATCAGCTCTGATCTTTTCCCATATGCAACACAATTTTCTATAATGCCATAAATCAGATGGCATTGGGTTCATGTATGGGTTGGACAGATTCGTAAGACGTGCTCTCGTTAAGAAGCATGACACATGTTCCACCCATAGAATTTATCTATTTTCTCCCTCCAATGTCAAGAATTAATCTAAGTTAAAAAAAATAAAAATAAAACCGAGCGCAATTGCTGTAGCGTTGCCTGCCCGTGAACTCAGTGGCAGATAATTGCCTGAGTGGCCTTCACCTGGGACCACAGCTTTTTCATTTACCGTTTCCTGACTCAATTGCAAACGTCCAAAATGCAATTTAGATTAATCTGATACAGATGAATTTCTTTTACAACAGTCCCTTTTGTCTTCGAATGTTTCCACATTGGATATAGAGGGCTTGTGTTGTTCTCATTTTCCAAGAGAATAATTGATTTTGATGCAATCTGCTATCTTATAATTAATACGTGTCATTATCCCTCTGCAGCGCGAGACTCGGCTCTTGCTCATATTTTTGTTGAAAGCCGAAAATAGCCATGATGGGTAAATAACAAGCATGGAAATTTCAAAAAGTAAATACCCTGAAAAGGAAATTTCAGAGGGAATTGTCAACGTGACGGTCTGTTCTTTGTTGAAGTTCTGTTCTTGTCTCAATCTTCATAAAGAAAATTGTCTTAGATATAATTATTATCGTAAATGATAATTACTAAACTGCTGAATACAATCCCGTAAAATTTCACTGGAATCTCCAAGCAAGTCCTAATTTTTCAATTTTGGAGGCTTAGTTCCATTATGGAAAACAACGGAGGGGCTCATATTGTTAGATTTCAGTGTCCTTTGTCTTATATGTGGAAAATATGGCTTTGTAATTGGAAACACACCAGTCTCAACAATCATATCTTGTCTTTGACTTCAAGGGGTTGTCCACTATGTTGAATTCTGCCCTTTCAAAGAGTGTTCCCCTCTTATAAAATGATCATTTTATGATCATGGAGGTCTGGAGTAGGTTCCTGGCAGGCCAGCCCCCTTGCTAGCATAGGTTTAATCCATGTTCAATGCCAAAAACTGTGGTATGTGGGGGACAGGGTTTGGGGTTAGCAAACCCTTGTCTATCTACCAAACCTTAAACATAATCAGGAATTCATAGACCCGAGTGCATTTCACATTGGTACGAGACAGAAATCATATGCAAATCTTAGTCTTACATGTTAAAGGGAGGCCATCAGCAGTTATTACCATGCTAAACTGCTGACAGCACTAGGTAGAGGTTTGAGAGAGCAGGACAAGCATTCCCATGAGAATTTTCTAATGTAAATGTGAATTTTTATTCTGACAGGTTTTGCTCTCTCAAGTGTCCAGGAGGCGGAGCGTCACAGTAAAGTGCTCTCTGCGTTGAGCTGATTCAGAGTCCCTCCCCTCTACTCTGAGTGACAGCCGTGGTGGTCGCCTGATTGGATGTTACAATGTCACAAAGAACAGAGAGGAGGAGCCATTAGGCAGGTCAATGCAGAAAGCTCTTCAAAGTGAAGCTCCACCTCCTGGACACTTGAGAGAGAAGAACGTAGCAGAATAAAACTTCACATTTACATTATAAATTCCTCATGGGTATGCTTGTCCTGCTCCTGCTCTCTCAAACCTCTCCCTAGTGCTGTCAGCAGTTTAGCATGGTCATAACTGCTAACAGACTCTTTTAATATGTATTTAAGGGCTCATGCACACAACTGTATGTATCTTGCAGTCTGCACGGATCCCCAAAAAATACATGTGACAGCCGAATTGTATTAGTTTTTTTTTGTTTTTGCAGAACCATTGTAACAGTGTTTATCCTTGTCTACAAAATAGACAAGAATATGGCATGTTCCATCTTTTTTTGCAGAATGGCCATGCAGACATATGGAAACGGATTGCACACAGAGTAATTTCCGTTTTTTTTTTTACGAACCCATTAAGGTGAATAGTTCCGCATATTGGCCACAAAAAAAAAACAGAACGGACATGGAAAAAAATACATTTGTGTGTATGAGCCCTAACATGTATCCTGTATTTGCAATACAAGAACCTAGCAGAATAGAAGTTCATGTTCACTCTACTCCTGATAATAAAGCTCCACAAAATGTATATTAATAGCTCTCTTCAGCCCCTGCCTAGTGCTGTCAGCAGTTTATCATGGTCAAAACTGCTGAATAATTTCCTTTAAAGGAGTTGTCATCTGTTTGAAGAGGCCTTCATGCTCCATAGAGTGCTGAGCCCTCCTCGCAGTTTACCAAGCACAGCGCTGTACCTAGTATCGCAGCTGTGCTTGGTATTGCAGCTCAGCCCCATATACTTGATGGCCCGATTAGGCCATGTGACCGATGAAGTCACTGGCCTTGGAAGAGGTCGCACTGTTTACTAAAATGCAGCGGTCATTTCAAACAGCTTATCAGCGGGGGTGCCAGGAGACAGACCCACAGTGATATCCTCTTGATGACCTATCCTGAGTATAGGATATCAATATCTAAATCTCGGGCAACCACTTTGGGTGAGATAAGAACAATGGAAGACTTTAGCAGTGCTCCAGTAGATAACTTTTCCTTCGTGCTCCTCTAATTCTGCATCTTTTACTTTTCTCACAGATTCAATGACCTGTGGAGGATGTTTAATTATTAAATCAAAGACAAATGTATTGGGCCCTTGACGACAATCTCGACATTACCTATAGATTAAGTAATGTATATATTAATCCCGCAGGCAGCAGCGCAGTAAACACACTATAAGCAGCTGCTGACGTATGGTCCCCCAAGGCCAAACAACAACACAAAACTGGAAGCTGGAAATCACAAGTCTTAATTCAGAGCAGCTGTAGAAATATTAACACGCGCCATCATTTTCTGTACATAACATTTCTCTTTACGCTTCAGTTACAGAATGAGCTCATTGTAATAACATATATCTGCTGCCATCTTGGGGGTCATTAGATCGCATTGGTTGATTCTGGACCTCACAACATGGCCTTGTGAAGACAAAGAACACTTGGCTTTGCTAGGGCAAAGGATCCCCAAGGGTGTAACTACCATAGCGGCAGACCATGCAATTGCTATGGGGCCCGGGGCAAGAGGGGGCCCAGTTGGGATCATCTCCTCTTCTACTGGGGGTGAAAACTTGGTCAGGACTCTACCCTCTAAAGGAATAACTTCTAGCAAATGAGGCAGTGGAAAAAATTGCCCAAGGGTCATTGAAAGGGGTTTAGGCGTAAAGCATTCTGTCCTGTGTGGGGGGCCTGGTTTGATCCTTGTTATGGGGCCCTTACTTCTCTATGTACCCCACTGCTGGTACCAGCACTTTCTGATACAGTTCGGCTGTTCTTGTCCTCAGTCTGAAGAAGGGTCTGTTGTCTGAAACGTGTTACATGGACTTTTATTGTGATAACCGTTAACTGAAATAAAGCTCAACCTGTATCGGAATGTGCAGGCACCTGGTTAGTTTTTGTTCCTGGCCATGCAACTTTATGGCAAGGCATCTGTGTTTTCTAGCACAATGGGGCACAATGCCAAATGACCACCTATAAAATATAAAAAAAACAGATGCTGTAGAGTTCAGCTTATACGACATGACGCATCATTTACAGCTGATTTGTAATTGACTTGCACTTACAAGTAAAAAAACCTGTGTCATATCTGCTCTCATGTTGGCGACACACACACACACAAAAAAAGACTCAAAATATGATAATGTGAATTAATTCTAACTTTTTTGGGTTCCTTTATTTTCCATCCTCACTCTTAGAGTAGGAACCTCCATAGGCACTATGCATGCCAATGGGTGGTGCCTCCATGATTATAATATCCCCTGGAGGCAATTCTTCCAGGACTGAATCCCTTCTAATACAGTTTACCAAAAACTTGCTAGAATATTTTTTTCCCCCATTGATTCTGTATGAATTAGACATAAAAGCCATCCTGGACCTCCATACAACATTGAAGAGAGTCAGTGGTGGATCGGCCATAGACCTTACAGGGAAATTTCCCAGTGGGCCGATGCCCATGGGGCCACCCAAGCCCTTCCCCTGCTTCTGGTCAGATACCTAATGAGCTCTCAGCAGTAATTAACCCTGTGAGAATCAGAAACTCATGTACCCCACCAGTGACCGCACATGCACTCATACGGCCCACAATTCACCTCCTAAGCCCCCTGCTCCATATCTTAATCAGAGACAACTGCAGAAGGACACAACAGAAGGACAGCTTTTGGGGCAGTATATTGTGCTGCTCTGTGGTATATGTTTCTGCTGGGACAGTATTTTGCGCTATGGTATTGCTGACCCTGCCTATTTGTGTTGCCCTGCCTTCTGTTAATTTTGACCTGCCTACTTTTAGTTTTTTTCCAGGGCCACTTTAAGTTCCCAGTCCGTTCCTGAAGAGACTACAGTTTGGGCTTATAAAAGTCCTTGAATAGCATTTTAGAGATCTACAAACATAATGGGAAGAGGTGGGAGAAAAGTAAGAGGGGGTAAGAGAAAAAGGGCAAGTAGGAGAAGTTCATGGGGAGAAGGGGAAGCATGGGTAATGAAGGGGGGGGGGGGTGTAGGTTTATTTTGCCCACATACAAATGGAACATTTTTCTATGCAGCTTGTACAAAATTGTGGCTCACTGGTATTCCAGTATGGATAGTAGGGGGCACTAGCTAAAATTGGCCGTCCGAATAGCCATCTACAAATTGAACAAAATTGAGGCTCACTGGTCTGCCAGCTTTACATTTTTATTTTTCTGTGCAGAACCTCCAGTAGATACTTTATTATAGAGTAAACAATGCGCATTTATGAAGCTTTGTGGATTTAAACTGGAAGATGTTGATGCTCTCCATGAAATCTTTGCATGCAGATCTGCAGCTTGAGGCTTCCAGCCTACAGTCAAAACCTGTAGTAACACAACCACTAAAGACGTTGAGAGCAACCAACAAATAATAAAAACATGTGAGATCCCTCAGCTCTTTACTACAGGGAACTTTATCTAGCACAGGTCGTTATATTGTAATTATACATGTATTACACCTCCATGCTGACTTTTTATAGCATCTAATGCTGCAATTACATAGATGGGAGATGCACAGGATTTCTGAGGATTCCCCAAATTACACTCCATTTTTGACCTAATGTATGAATAATATAGTTTCTCCAAGACAACCTCAAGACTTCTTTCACAATCCCACATGATGAGCTTGAGTATACCACTGGGAGTATAGACTTTGTGCAGAGCATGGGATTTGATGGCAGTACACAGTACATGGAGCCCTGATCTCACTGTGCACACAGCCCTAGGCTCCTGATCGTGCCATGGTGAAATTCTATTTAAATGCAGATTAGCCGTCCCTTGCATCCAGCTCATTCATCGTTCATAAACAGGAAGTGAAGAAAGTTCTGGTTTGTTTCTGTCTTTGAAATTGGCAATTATTTGTTTATTGCTTTATCGTTCTGATTTCTCAAATGGATTTTGTAAGGTAATAAAATTATTTATGCTACTAAAGACCAACAGAAAGGAATAGAAAAATACTGCTTATTACGGAAAATACAATGGTGGGAAAAAGGGATAAATGCTACAACAAGAAGTTCAACTACGATGACTGCAATGACAACTACATAACAACGACAAATACTACAAAACTACTACTACTACGACAACTAATACTATAATGACAACTAGGACAAAAACAACTATTACTGCAACAACTGATTCTACTATGACAACTACAACTATGACTATTATTACTACTACTACTTGATGGACGTGTCTTTTTTTCAACCATACTGTGTAATTATGTACTACTTAATTGAGAGCTACTTTCTATCCACTTAGAACAGGCATGTCCAAACTCCGGCCCTCCAGATGTTGCAAAACTACAACTCCCATCATTCCTGGACAACCTACAGCTATCAACCTACAGAAGAGCATGATGGGAGCTGCAGTTCTGCAACACCTGGAGGGCCAGAGTTTGGACATGCTTGACTTAGAAGGTACCATACCTACCCCTCTCATCTGTATTGCGAGGGGATTCACACTGAATATACAATTGGGGGTGCATTGACTTCTACGGAGCAAACCTCCAGACCGACTTTAACATAGTTACAACAGAATCTGAAAAGCAGATGTTACATACTGTTTCATGCTCCATTGCATCAAATTAGCTCTATTTAAGCTTCACATTGCACATGGGCACCAGATACTGTAGGCTGTGAAATATGCATTACTTTTTTGAAAATGAATGCCGAATAGCCCATCTCGCGAGAAATGTTCTACAAGAAAATGTCTGACAGCTGGCCATAAATCGTAGATCGTTTTAGGAGAAATATATGTTCAGCATAAAGCTATCTTTCCTGATGTCCCCATTGGCCAAGCATCCACGTGTTCTCTATAGTGAGGGCGTTTAGGTCTTCCCCATCACATCCTTAAAGCTTGTAAAAGAGCGGGATCTTGACATAAGGGCTACTTAATATGGTGGATTTGGTGATCTCTGTAATGGAGACACCCCTTTGCTCGGTTTCCCTTCCTTTGAGGGATATCTGGCTTTCATTGTGTTGTAGACCCAATACTCGGGCTCCACATCTATTTTTCATAATACTGTTTCCCAGGGAGCTTTGCACTTTGGATTGCTGTGTTGAGACTCTTAAATGAGGCTCCGCTGTGTCTCCCTAAGATCAACTATTGTTTTGTTTGTCTATAGTGAGAGCGGAGTAAGCCTATGGCAGAGAGCTTGTATCTTCCCAGACACTAAAAGGATCAGGTATATGTTAAAATCAAACTTGCTGATCCTCCTGTTCCATGACTTCTGCCATTGAGAGGCCCCCAAAAACTTTAGATGGTTGGCCGGGCCCCACAAAACATCAGGTTCAGCTGACATTAATCTAGTGTGTACAGCCACAGTATCTTTGGAGCTCAATTATAATCAGTCCACCAAATGATCAAGTCAACCTATGAGCCACCATCAGCAGAGGTGAAACTGAGTCTTCTTTCATTCATGATCAAAGGTTCAGTTTGGTGCCCTAGACTCATATCAACCCTATTCAATGAAAAGTAAAAGTAGCATGTTGGCACCCTAGGGTCTGGTCCCACCAGCCCATACCCTCCCTGCCATTGGTGTTTCATTCAATTAACTGGTCAATTATTCAAAACACTGACCCATCTGTTCATTATTTCATTGGTTGGCAAAGGGCAGACTAAGGCAATTGGATTATCTCATCACTGCTCATTGTAGTAGAGAAAGACTCTTAACTCTTAAAAATTAGGGCATCTGAAAACATAAAAAATTCCCCTCCCCCTCTTCCCCGACAGATTTCTTTAAATAAAGTGATAGGGGTAGGCTACTTTCACACTTGCGTTATTCTTTTCCGGCATAGAGTTCCGTCAAAAGGGCTCTATGCCGGAAAAGAACTGATCAGGCATATCCCAATGCTTTCTGAATGGATAGAAATCCGTTCAGTTTGCATCAGTATGCCTTCCGTTCAGTCACTGTCAGGCGTTTTGGCCAGACATAATACCGCAGCATGCTGCGGTATTATGTCCGTCCAAAATGCCTGATCAGTCGCGGGAATGCCGGATCTGGCATTAATTTAAATTGACTTGTATTAGTGCCGGAGCCAGCATTGCGAAACAACTGAAGGATGGATCCGTACTGAAGGATGAAACTGTAAAATAGAGTGCAGGACGAATCCGTCTATCCGCATGACAAGCGGAGGGACGGATCGGTTCTTGCAATGCATTTGTAGACGGTTCTGCATCTGGATCCGTCTACAAATGCTGTCAGTTGTGACACTAAACGGCGGATCCGGCAGGCAGCTCCGACGACGGAACTGCTTGCCGGATACAAGTTCCGCAAGTGTGAAAGTAGCCTTACAGTGCACATCAAGGGCCTCCAAGAAACAGACTGCACTGCAGAATATTACAATGTATCAGTGCTGGTAAAATGTATCAACTAGGACAAGAAAGACGTGACAATTGTATAAAACTGTCTGCTGTGACACCTATTAGGTCTGTATGGGTTTTCATTCATTGAAGTCAAGCAGAGGTCTTGAAGACTGTTGTGATAAGGTCTGGTAGAAAGTTTCAGAACTCTTATTAAATGACTATTAAGCATCATCAATGCACAATGGGCCTCTCACCGCCCAATCCATCCATTAGCAGACAGATTTATGAATTTCACCACGCGGTGTTTCACCGATTAATGCTCCGCATAGAAACAAATTAGTCGAAACAGAAAATGGACTTTTCTAAAACCATTGAGCTGACCGCAATGTCATTCCTTGGACTGATCTTAGACAATATAAAATCAATACGTTTTATGAGCTCTGCTCCTGCGTGATGCCACATGATGCATTATAGCACAACCTCCACCCGTTCCTATTATGTATCAAAGCTCCTTTGCATATCTGCCATTTTTTATGTATTGTGGTCAATATCTACTGAAAATCCTTCTTTCTTTTGAAGCCTCCACCTCATTGATTTACCAGAGCCTGGCAATTACAGTATTGGATAAGTCCTGGAGACACTGAAGGTGGAAATAAGGAAAAATAATAAAAAAAAGGTTAATTATAGACTTAATGTATGGCTGGTGTAAAATTCTTCCTGCCCCTGGATAGAGATGTCACTTAATTGCTTGATAGAGGAATGGACAGAGTGCTATGGGAACCATGTTACAGCTTCATACAACTTGAAGTTGTGCAGAACTGTTATATGTGCAGGGACCGATGCTCAAATGATGTGCACACAAATATTATTGGATTGAAATTGTGTGTTTTTTTTAGATGGTTTGGACAAAGAGGGAGGGGAAGTCTAAACTGTTGCATCGGGGCTCAGGAGATTTTATTGTACCGCTGTCCCTTCAGATATAAGTCTTTCGGAGCTTTTGTTGCTTTTTGTACAATCAGGGTTTGGGACACATAGGAACTAGGGTTGAGCGATTCGAAGTATCTGAAGTGGACTTCGATCAAAATTTCAGGAAAAAATTTGATTTATTGTGAAGCTGAATTTCCTCGTGCTTCCTGATAACATAGTAACAAAGTTTATATGGCTGAGAAAAAAAACTCTGTCCATCCAGTTCAGCCTGTTATCCTGCAAGTTGATCCAGAGGAAGGCAAAAAGATCTATGTGTTACCTACCTCATTTTAGGCGGAAAAAAATTCCTTCCCGACTTGTTACCTTAATTGGTAATGTATCAGTTTTCCCGGAAATGGCGTTCAAAAATAAAAAATACATACTCACCTCTATTTGAGTGTGAAGTGGCCGGCGTGGCCATCTTGATTAAAGATCCTATGCAAAATTTTGCGCATGGTGATATATGATGTCACTATGGGGGCCATCGAGATTTCACATAGTGTTTTCAATCAAGATGGCCACAGCGGACTCTTTGCGCTCAAATGGATAAGGTGAGTATACATTTTTAGCAGGTTAACCCCTTAAAGCCCTCACTATTATTGCCCCGTTCATCGCTGATTGCGGCATCTGAGGGGTTCACTAACAGGAACAATGTCAGAAACAGACATATTTTTAGGGGTGAGTGCTGTTCTCGATTATCTTCAGGAGTTGGATATACTTTGAACACCACTCCATTCAAACAGAGGGGGAGACAGAGCCCCTGTTCCTGTGATAGGTGGAGGTCCCAGTGGTCAGACCCCCATCAATGAGTCTCGGATATCCTGGAGATACGTGATACGTTGTTATTTTGGGAAACCCTCTAACATCTTTAAAAATTCATAGCAATTGGTGGTAAAGACAATAGGGTGCCATAAAAGTCTCTATTTCTTCACTCTAGTTCCTTTATTGCTCCCTATGAGAATATTACACTGAAATAGGTGCCACAGTCCAAAATTGACATTTTAAAAAGAATTGGCCTGTTCCAGAGTTATACATCATGGTATAGTTGGCGAGTCGGCAGGGAAGTTACATTTCAATTATTTATTCATTCTTAGAACCCAGAAACCAAACATTAGATCCACATTGGGTCTTTTTAATTGGGATTGAATACCTACTGTTCACCTACCTCCTCCATTTTGCGGCTCGGCAGTTTGGCAGTTTTTAATCACTTGCACATGTCTTCCTAGGGACAAACAGAGACAGAAAAATAAAAAGTCCTGTATCTGCTCTTTTACTCCAGTCTCCCTCTACATAGTAAAGATTTCCTCTCTCCCTCCCTTCGAACTCCAAGTTATTACGTTTCTATCTCATCCAACTTTCAAACGGCTCAGTTGGTGGGAGGTTTCTTCGAGCCCTGATAAATTATTCTCTGTCAGAAACCAAATCTGCCTTTTTAAGCCTGGTTCCTTTTGATGAATGTGTTCTGCTGACATGAACTTGAATGGAAGCAGTGAGCTATGATGAATCAACTATAAGCATATTAATAACCATTTTAAGTGGAGATAGATGGTGGAGCAGATAAGGGGGCGGACAGACACGATAATAGGCAGGTGAGCACTTAATAGACTGTGCAGTCCCCTCTTAGGGGATCCTTTATATTAGGTTCCCTTTGATATGGGCTTCTACTACAAGCTTCTTTTCGTGTCTTACATGAACCTTTTTTTTTTTTATAGAAAATTAATTTTTCAAGTAACTGGATACAAAAGATTGACTTAGACTGTGTATCACATCCAGCAGATTACTCCAGTCTGAAGCCTGTAAGAGAAGGATACAGATATATAAATGCAACTGGTGGTGTAGTCCTGATGGGGAGGAGGGAGTCCTGATGGGGAGGAGGGGGGGGGGGGTTTTCTGAGGGACCCATTAAAAACTGAAGTATGGTGTATAGAGTGAGGGACTGGGGTTACCAAAGATTTTGCACTGGGGATAAGGTAATGCATACAGCCATTTCATGTTTTCCATATAACTCTTCCTTTTTGGAAGTCTGAACAATGGGGCTTCCTATCTCCACAGGGAAAATGAGAAATCTAGCCTGAGAATCGTGCCTTTATATGTTCAGTGGGGGAATAGGTAAATGAGTCAAGGTCCAATTTTGACTTTTTTCCTTACTAGTCTCTAATAGTAGAAGAAATCTTTGGTCTTACAAATCAGCCAAACTCCAACCTATCATCCATTGTCTGGATCTCTTTTCAGCAAAGTCTAAATTCTAAAGACCATATAACTATAAAAAACAATCCAAGGAAGTAGAATTGTCAGTAGAGATGAGAGAGTTTCATAAAATTCAGTTAGGGCCCAATTTGGCAGAATCAACTGTCCGATTAAATTTGTTTTCGAATCGAATCACACAAAATTTTTGACAAATTTGAGTTGAATTTTAGAATTTTAGAATCAATTATTTCATTTCTGATTGGCAGTTTAGCTACAATGATATTCATATATTTTCAAGTTGGATGTATCTGAGAAAACTCAAGATGACAACTAACATCGTTTTCAGAACATTCAGAAAAGAGTGATTCTGCAAAGAAAGAGAAGAACAAAGCCTGGATTCAAGTAGTGAAATTAGGATTTTCCTAGAATAGGTGTCGCAGACCTGGATTTGCTGTGTATTGTAATTATACAAATTGTCGAATAGCCTAAATTGAACACGATGCCTCATAGTGTTGATATGATCAGTGGTGCTGCACAGGATTTCTGGTAAATCTTCTGTGTTAAAAATATACAGAATTACAAACATCATGGGATCATAGGTCTCCCCTCAATTACAGATGTGTCCTTCCTTACATTTCCTCTTATCTCAACATATTCTGAGATGTGTGACACAATATGACCTTAATAAAAATGACTTTCCAATAATCTGTTATGAGAGGTCCATTCGATTTATGTGGCCACCCAGTGGTTGTGTTGTGAACTGCAGTATGTCTGGAGTTTTGCTACAATGTTGCAGCATTTTATTGGATTTGCTTAGGACTAAGTATAAGTCTTTAACCAATTTAGAGTTCAGGTAAGGTTGTACACGTTGATGGCTGGAGTAGAGGGCGACCACAGGGTCACAACTGACTTCAGTCAATGCCACGTAATACTACTGTTAAGCTCCATTCACACGTCCGCATTCAGTGTCCGCACCCGTTCCGCAATAATGCGGGACGGGTGCGGAACTATTAATTCTGAATGGGGACGGAATGGATGCAGATAGTTCACAGGTCCGCGGCTCCGGAAAAAAATAGAACATGTCCTATTCTTGTCCGCAGCTGTTCTATGGGGGTGCCGGCTGGGTGTATTGCGGATCCGCCATACACCACGGACATGTGACTAGACCCTAACACTTCTTTGTCAGGACATCTGATCTCCAGAGCTCCAGGAACCAAAGTTTACAGAACCAGATCACTAGTAGATGCCTCATAAAGAAAGGGGTTGTCCTGTCTGGATACTCTATAACGTTATTACAATGCAATAGCAGAGTACACAAATTCAGCTCAGCTGCATCTCTATACACAGATAATGTCAAAGTAATAATACAAATGCCGCAGCCAATCAACTTTTTTAAATCATCATCAATAATATATCCAATGCATTAATATTCATGCGGTGTACGGAGCCGTCAAGGAGCTGTCCGTGGTGCTGAATGTCTGCAGTGTTACATTCTAATTACAGCAGTGCCAAAGAAGAGAGACTTCATTTAAAAGAAACAAAATAAAACAGAATTTTATTAGATAAATGACATTGCTGCTGTATTACTGCAGGATTCTTATTAAACCCTGACAGTAATGAGCAGCATTATAGAAAGTCATGAGCGATCCCTCAGTGGAATAGTGTCATATACCATAGTATATTAGCTGCTGCACTGTTACTAGTGATGAACGGCAGGGTCTATATTTGAATTTGCGATATTTGGCGAATATTTTGTAGAATGTTCGCAATATATTTGCAAATATTCGAAAAAACGAATATATAGCAATATATTGAATATAGTGCTATATATATTCATATTAGAATATTCAACATTTTTTTATGAATTAGTGAACACAAATGATTGATTCTTCTCTGCTGTCTGGTTCCCCAAAAAACAGTTCTTACGAGTCCCGGCTCCCTAGGATTTCATCCCGCTACAGTCAGTGCCCGTTGCCGACTTTCAGTGCACATGGAGCGTCCCCATCACCATGGGAACGCCTCGGGGTTAGAATATACCTTGAATGTGAGATTTCACGATCTCACAACAGCGAATTGTCTTGTCATAAGGCTGTTCATGACTTATTCGCTGTTGTGAGATTGTGAAATCTCACATCCGATGGTATATTCTAACCCCGAGGCGTTCCCATGGTGATGGGGACGCTCCATGCGCACGGGAATTCGGCAACGGGCACTGACTGGAGCGGGATGAAATCCTAGGTAGCCCGGACACGTAAGAACTGGTTTTTGGGGAAGCAGACAGCAGGGAGGAATCAATCATGTGTGTTCACTACTTCATAAAAAAATTACTAATATTCCAATAACGAATATAGCACTATATATTGCTACGTATTCGTTTTTTAGAATATTCGTCATTTTTCCCATCTGAACACATGATTCCTCCCTGCTTCTTGCTTGTGGCGCAATGACTCATTGGCCCACAAGCAAGAAGCAGGGAGGAATCATGTGTTCAGATGGAAAAAAAATGACGAATATTCTAAAAAACGAATATATAGCAATATATTCAAAATATTCGCTAATTATCGAAGTGCCGATATTCGCTAACAGAATTCGCTAGGCAAAAATTTGTGCTCAACGCTAATTGTTACATAGGGGGTGTTGTATTTTTGAAGCCACGTGACATGAAAATTACTACTGGTACCATGTACCAGACAGGGCTATGCAAAATGTTTAGCAGTGCAAAAATCACACCAAAAAAACAGCTCAAAAATCTGCAAAACGCCTTGTGGATTCTGGTGCGGTGAAAATCGGCGGAACTGCTGTATCACATAGGGCATGCCCCAGATTTGGAAATCCACAGTATGCCTAGGATCCACACATTTGCGAGTAAATGGGCTTTGTCATGGAATTTCGATGCAGAATATGTGTAATAAAATCTGTAAATAAACAAAATATATGAAACCAAGAAGACATAAAGGTCTTCTCCAGAATTTGTCTTGAAAATCTCCCATATCTGCCTATGGGCCCTCAAGACAGAGCGGTAGAGCTGTAATGCCAAGTAAAACCCCTGGACAAAAATGATGCTGGAAAAGAAATTAACATTGTTTTTGTAATCTTTTAATCTCTAGTAGACTTTTGTCAAGATTCCCAGTGTATTACTGTATTTTCTGGGGTATAAGACTACTTTTTAACACTTGAAAATCTTCTCAGAAGTCGGGGGTCGTCTTATACGCCAGTAAACTGTGTGCTGCTGAAACTTAAGAGGACCTTTCACTGGTCCAACGATTGTTAGATAATGATATGTATGTGTAGAGCGGCGCCCAGGGATCTCCCTGCACTTACTATTATCCCTGCGCGCCCAAACCCCATATATTTACAGGAAAAGTAGGGGGTCGTCTTTTACGCCGGAAATAGATAAAAGGTTTTGTTAAAAAATAAAAAAATAAAGTTATATTTTTTCCCCAAAAAAAAAACAGCCACTCTGGTCTACGAGCAGTGTCTGATATTGCAGAAATCATTTCAGTGAGAATCTGCTGAAACATCAGACATAGGCCATGCACAGGGTGGCGCTATTTTTGGAATTCAGAACCTTTTTTATACTATTGAACTCCCCTTTGGGCTCTCATGCAAGGCTGGATTTTTTTCCCCCAAAGCAAACACTGTTGTCCATAAGCAGCAATCATTTCAATGGGTATCAGCTGCAATACCAGACTTAGCCCATGCACCCTAGTGACGCTATTTCTGGAATAAAGAACCCTTTATACCGTTGAACACCCCTTTAAGTCCTCAGACATAGGGCTGCATTACGTTTCCATAGTCCAAGATCAGAGGTGTATGGAGCCATAGTACACCACACAGCCAGGTCTAAGGGTTCTACTGTACATCTGTATGACTTCAAATACACAATCCAGCAGAAAAAAAGTGCATGACCCGTTTGGATGTGGTGTCAGAAGCATTTTTCTGTAGAGCTTTGGTGGTATACCAATACAATATGGTGCCATATGGAGTCATCATAAAGAGAACGTGAGGTGTCACTGAGGTTGAGGTTTTCCGCTATCTTTGTGTATCGGTCCACATTGTATGGCTTTTCGATGGTTTATTCGGGTTGACACTGAATTTATTTTCCATCCTCTGAAAGCAGATCTCAAGCCATTGAAGCATTCAGGGAACCTGTATACGGTACATATGTATTTATTTATCCCCTGCACAGACTATCAGGATTTGATGTGCACCCCTTGTGTGGCTCTCTATGCACCTTCCTTTTCTTTAGACAAGTATTCTAATGAATGTCCTGACACGGGGTAGCTGAGGTTGAAACTTGACAGATAGCTGCCTGATGAGTCGGATTGAACATGTGTCTCAGCAGGATTGACCAGAAGGCTCACAATAATGTTTTTTCACATGGTTTAACCTTAAAAGAACTCATATGACACACGCGTTTCCTTTCACATTTGCAAGCTCTCAGCATCTATCAGGTTTGTTATAAGGCTTTGATCGACTATGACATATCTAGAACTTGTGAACATCCCACTGTTCTTAAAAATGGACTTTACGAGCGCATCTCTCACGACGAGAGACCTCTCCACTCTCATTTTACAAATGGATTTTTTGATGTACAATAAAATGCATTATTCTGCCAGTTCACAGTTACCTTTTGGTTTGCAATCCCTGGGTCTTATCCATAGTGAAATCCACTTACTTTCTGAAATATTTATCTTTTATGTGCTGAACCCATCATCTTAATTTTTCTTTCTTTCAGAAAACTTGTGCTTTTATTGCTTAGAGTTCTACATATGAAACCTGCAAAATATCATAGGCCCAGAAGCAAAGCGCTATATTATCTATATCTACATAATATACAGGGAGGCAGTACTATCTGTACCTACATCATTTACGGAGAGAGACAGGAAAACAGTACTATCTTTACCTACATCATTTACAGGTAGAGACAGGGAGGTAGTACTATCTATACCTACACCATTTACAGGAATAGATAGGGTGGCAGTACTATCTGTACCTACATCATTTACGGCAAGAGACAGGGAAGCAGTACTATCTGTACCTACATCATTTACAGAGAGAGACAGGGAGGCAGTACTATCTTTACTTACATCATTTACAGGGAGAGACAGGGAGGCAGTACTATCTATACCTACATCATTTACAGGAGAGATAGGGAGGCAATACTATCTGTACCTACATCATTTACAGGGAGAGACAGGGAGGCAGTACTATCTGTACCTACATCATTTACAGGGAGAGACAGGGAGGCAGTACTATCTATACCTACATCATTTACAGGAGAGACAGGGAGATAGTACTATCTGTATCTACATCATTTACAGGAGAGACAGGGAGGCAGTACTATCTGTACCTACATCATTTACAGGGAGAGACAGGGAGGCAGTACTATCTATACCTACATCATTTACAGGGAGAGACAGGGAGATAGTACTATCTGTATCTACATCATTTACAGAGAGAGACAGGGAGGCAGTACTATCTATACCTACATCATTTACAGGAGAGATAGGGAGGCAATACTATCCATACCTACATCGTTTACAGGGAGAGACAGGAAGGCAGTACTATCTGTACCTACATCATATACAGAGAGATAGGGAGGCAGTACTATCTGTACCTATGTCATTTAAAGGAGATACAGGGAGGCAATACTATCTATACCTACATCGTTTACAGGGAGAGACAGGGAGGCAGTACTATCTGTATCTACATCATTTACAGAGAGAGACAGTACTATCCGTACCTAAATCATTTATAGGGAGAGGCACTGAAAAGTGGTATTTCTAATTTACATAATTCATAAAGAGATGATATGTAATATCATACAGTAACTATGTTAATAAAGGTAGGGCATGCTCTCTCTAGCAGGTTGAGCACCCTCATACTATATAGTCTGAGCACAGAAGGTGGTGGTTGTAATCACGGACTGTTGCTATGCAGAGATCTCCAGCCATGGTAGAACATCCATTGCAACTTTGCATGGAGGAGGTAGATTATGATATAGAGAAAAATATATCACTAGAGTTCTCCTTTAATGATTCATTTTTCCCATGAGGCACATTTTCTTCTAAAAACTTCAAATTTTGTAATTTTTGACCACAATCTACCACAACATAAGCATTTAGAGCTGAGAGTCCTCTCTCCCATCAAATGCTAATGACGAAGGACGTATTTCTCTTGGTCCTGTGCCTTAAAGGTTAACTGACTTTATTATCATTAATGAGTCATTACCCCAAGTGTCCAGATCCAGGAGATGCAGGAGACCATCGTTTGTGACATACAAGTAATTATACTTCTGTGCTGCTACCTGTGCACGGAACGGCTTTGGCTTATTATTTGCTTTCATTTCCAAAAGCTTTTACTCAGAACAATATTTATCATCTACTTGACAAAGCTGTGATGTTCTCTGGAATAATTGTCTTCTGAGCTGGTGGTATCGCATCGTTCTAGATATTATACAGCACTATAGGACTTCATGTTGCAGTCTGACTGTAATGAGCATGCCTCTAATACTGCAGTGTCACATATAATGGGATTGCATACACCAATATTAATTAGATTTCTTTTTTGAGAGTTTTCAAATTAGCGTATTTCTGATACGATACATGCAACAAGAGCAGATGGAATGTGGACAGATTATGTGGTCAAAATTCTCAGAAACGTATTTGACTGATTTGACCTGTAGCAAATACACAGCCAAAAAAAACTTTCTTCAGTAACTACTGATCCCCTGGGGGGTACTAGGTACCTGACTCGTATGATGCATACGTATGAATGTATCCGTATGATGGGCCCCCAAATTAATGTTTACTGGTGGGCCCTAGACATCCCAGTCTGACACTGGCTAAACCCTATTAATTTAAATAGGACTATGCTGACCCATTAACATGACGTCACTGACCTAGGAAGAAGGGTGTCAATGCCTTTTGAAACAGCTGGTGCAGGTGCTGGATATCGAACAAACACCAATTGGATATTGATTATCAATCCCCAGGGTAGCTAATCAATATCAAAATCTTAAACAACCACTTTAACCCTTCTAAAGTAGGTTTCATGATATCTACCCAGAATTTTCCATTCTATCCTCATGGTGCACTCACACCAAGGGCAATAACTGGCAAGCAGAAAAACTCATCAGGACCAGAAAATGTTGAACTCAACCAAAGCCGATGAACCATTGAATTCCAGTCAAAGAGTCATCTATAGGACTGTTGGGGACAGAAAAGTACAAGCACTCTTATCTTCAGCAGTCTCATGTATTAGAAAGAAGCAGCATTCAAATGGTGGAACATGGGGCATAAAGTCTTGTAATTGGTTGGACCCATTCCAATCAGACACTTTTCTCTTATCCTGTGCATAGAGAATAAGTGGCTGTCGTATGACAACTTCTTTAAGGCCCTCATACACAAATTATCATTGGAAAAACCCTCAACTCTGGCAGGGCCGACCGACTAATTTGCCTAGGGGCCAACTGACAGACGATGTCTAAGGAGAGAAGGCTCATTATGATACATTTCTTTGCCCAATCCTTTTGTTCTGGCAGAGTCTGCAGCTTTCCCCGCTCTTGCTATAGAATTTCCATGCATGCACAGGTGAACTGAGCATGCATGTCTATCTGTGAGTTAGGAAGAATGGCTGCCAGCCTTATGAATGTTCAGCTGGTAGCTATTAAAGATGTATGGCCAGTTGCCCACCATTCAGCTGGGGCTTTACAATCTTATGAACTGCAGCTGTCACTCAATAGTTAAAATCAATAACACTGCAAAAAGTCACAGTGTAGCCAATGTCTTAAAGGAGTATTCTGATTTGGAAAAAATAAAAATTAAATAAAGCGTATTCATTAGATAATGTGCAAAGGGATATCTCCCAGGGAAAGAGAAACATTTTGCTAGTGCCACCTTATGGCTTATTGGATAATAGAAAGTTCTACTATTTTCCAATTTACTGTATCAATTCATCATGGTTTTCAAGATCTGTCCCTAGGTGTGCAGACCTTCATTAGTTGCTTACAATCTGTCTGGGTCATGCGATGATCACACAGGGGAATGGCTCGTTACAAGACACAGCTCTGAAAACTGTTTGAAAACTGTGCTTAATTTAGAAAAGCACTGGACAATGAATAAACTATTTTCTCTAGTTGTCATTGCCCTTTAAAGAGACACAAAAAATACCTTCCTTTATTTGCTTCTAACCTTTGATCCAATCCCGTCTCATATTGCAATTATATCTGAGAACTGCATAAAGAAATATTGTGTCACAGGGGCTCAGCCATGTCTCCCCTCCTCCTCCTCACTGTCCTGTGTCTGGTTGTAAGACATCTGGCTGCAGAAGTAGCCTTCACCCTCTACCCTATCTGTATTAGATAGAACTAGTGTTGGGCGTGATTATTAAAATCGTGAATTTTAATTGTGAATATCGCTACTTCGAGAATTCGCAAGATTTTGAATATAGTTCTAAATATTCGTATTCGCGATTATTTTAGATTTTTTTTCATCAGTAACCTCCCTTCTTGCTTGTGGGGCCAATGAGAAGGCTGCAATGTCTTTGTCTAAGGTTAGAAACATCCCTAGCAACCAATAGGAAAGCTGCCTCCCCCTTACTATATAGGAACCTCCCCAGCAGCCATTTTCTGCAGTTTATCACAGTTCTGAGAGAGACAGCAGTGTCATTGCTGTGCTCTGTGCTTTGCTGTCACATTACATTAGATAGTTAGTTAGTTATCTATCCAGTGCAGGGTGTTAGGTAGTGTGATAGGTTCTGCTGTCCATACATACATGCTACAGACATAGTGCTGTGATGTCACATTATATTATATTAGATAGTTAGTTAGTTAGTTATCTTATATATATAATGCAGATAGTTAGTGGGAGATAGTCAGTGTAGGTTAGATAGTGATATAGTGTAGCTTATAGGCTCCAGTGCAGGGTGTTAGGTAGTGTGATAGGTTCTGCTGTCCATACATACATGCTACAGACATAGTGCTGTGATGTCACATTACATTAGATAGTTAGTTATCTTATATATATAATGCAGATAGTTAGTGGGAGATAGTCAGTGTAGGTTAGATAGTGATATAGTGTAGCTGATAGGCTCCAGTGCAGGGTGTTAGGTAGTGTGATAGGTCCTGCTGTCCATACATACATGCTACAGACATAGTGCTGTGATGTCACATTACATTAGTTAGTTAGTTATCTTATATATATAATACAGATAGTTAGTGGGAGATAGTCAGTGTAGGTTAGATAGTGATATAGTGTAGCTGATAGGCTCCAGTGCAGGGTGTTAGGTAGTGTGATAGGTCCTGCTGTCCATACATATATGCTACAGACATAGTGCTGTGATGTCACATTACATTAGATAATTAGTTAGTTATCTTATATATATAATACAGATAGTTAGTGGGAGATAGTTAGTGTAGGTTAGATAGTGATATAGTGTAGCTGATAGGCTCCAGTGCAGGGTGTTAGGTAGTGTGATAGTTTCTGCTGTCCATACATACATGCTACAGACATAGTGCTGTGATGTCACATTACATTAGATAGTTAGTTATCTTATATATATAATACAGATAGTTAGTGGAGATAGTCAGTGTAGGTTAGATAGTGATATAGTGTAGCCGATAGGTTCCAGTGCAGGGTGTTAGGTAGTGTGATAGGTTCTGCTGTCCATACATCCATGCTACAGACATAGTGCTGTGAGGTCACATTACATTAGATAGTTAGTTATCTTATATATATATAATGCAGATAGTTAGTGGGAGATAGTCAGTGTAGGTTAGATAGTGATATAGTGTAGCTGATAGGCTCCAGTGCAGGGTGTTAGGTAGTGTGATAGGTTCTGCTGTCCATACATACATGCTACAGGCAAGTTCACAACAATACTTAATGCACCAATCACTAATATGTAGTCAGAACTGCTAATCTGTGAAGTTGCATGTTTTGCACAAAAATATTTGCATCATTAATTGCTGATTTATGCAATCGCGAATATATCGGAGCACTCTATCTGCATATAAAGCTATTGTAATGTTCTTCTTGCCAACCATTTTATCCAGTCTCAGGAAACTTCGAGCAGCTTGAAAAATGTAGCAATAGTGACCCACGCCTGTATTGCGCTCACAATATATGCATATTATATTGCCGATTTTCGCAATCAAGAAAATAATTGCAAATTCTCAAATTCGCATATTTATCATGAATATTCACCCAAATATTCTCGAAATATGTGTTCTCTGCAGGGTTCCTACAAAACCGTTTCAGGATGATGAAGTGTTTCATTCATTTGTAGGTGTAACATCAAAAAGGAAACCATTGGGCAAATATTCTAGAGCATTCTATCAAGTCCCCGCACAACTAGAAGATCTAACTCTGGTCCAAGAGATAACTCCAGATATATAATAAACCCTGAAGATGAAAGTCTAAAACCTGATAATAGTTAATAAAAAAGGACATGATCGAGTACAGATGCCTCAACATTCTTCACACATTTTATGTGGTCCTACAAATATAGTCATTATCACCTGACGTTACTAAATGATTCAGGGTCTGAAAACCTATCATGCACCACTGCAGCTTCCTCCATGTTGTATGAAGCATCACTCACCGGCTCCGAAACCTCTAATGAGGACTGGGCTCCCACAGTGTGACGTGATTAAAAACAGCACACAAGAACGGCTCGGTAATGACAATTAGATGGCATAGTCTATCACTGAAATTTCAGGCTATTTGTTCTAAAGTGACAAGTACTTCAAGCACCTTTAAACATGTAAATGTTTGCAAGTGTCAAAGTTAAAGGGAAATCATCAAGTTGGAAATGTTAATTTTATTCAGAAGGGAGAAGCCTTAAACATCCCTTGGTTAAAAGGGAAGATACTTTGCATGCAGTGAGCACCTGCTCTCCGCGATGCATTAGCTCACTACATGGTAACGAGGCAGGAGACGTCTTTATGGAGAATCAGCTGCATCTTTTCTTTGGCTCTACAGTAAATCAATACTTGATGACAAAGCTAGTCAGTTAGTGGACCCTCCACCACTCAAGTGAAAGCAGCCTTCATCCTATCAGGCTAGAGGTTGTTGTGGCTCTCACTCTCACTCCTATATTCAGTGTATGATTGAGTGTTACCATCATGGATTTGACTCTGTGAATGTATAAGGTCAAGTAGACATCTGTAAATCTGATGAAAAACATGTGGTCTTCTTTAGAGAGGATAACTTGTAGATTTGGTAGTCATAGTAAATCAATAGTTACTCCTCCAAAAAAAAATTTAAAAAATTGTAAAAAATTTAGTGATTCTTTCTCTTTATAGAATATCTTCAAGGTTTATATATAATTGGGTATATCGCTTCAGAAGTACAATGGTGAAGAAGGTGGCAAATGTTAGTTTTAAAGGGCTTTTCTTAAGACCAATAAAGCAGAGGGTCTCCATGGTTCCAATTTCTTTCTTCCTCATCAATCCACTCTCATTGCCAAAAAAAACACAATCAAATGCACATGGTCTGTCAGATCGGTAGCCGCTCTTCCTGCCTCTAGCACAGAAGAAGGTCCTTGATGGTGAGACAACCCTTTAAAAGATTGTATCATTCATGAGTTCGTGAACCCAACAGTGTCGATTTTCTTAACTTAAAACTCAAATTCTTACCAAAGGCAATATGGACTTGGATGGTGTTCTCTGACCATGTTCAGAAAACTCTACATGAACTCTATGGAAAACCTAAGACATTTTTAAAAATCGCTTATCAACGAACTTTTGCTCATTTTTAATTGGGAAGATAAAAAGCTAGCCAAACACATTAGATCAATGTCAGCCAAAAACGTCTGAGTTTGCTTGGACCAGATGATCATCTAATGTGTTTAGGGATGTCCCCATTTTCCCTAAGGGACAGGTGCAAAGGGAAAGACAAATTGGGCTGTTGAGCATGTTTCAACATGCTCGATCCTGTGTTCTCACATGAGATAAGCCCCCAAGAGATGTCTGACAACATCTTACTTCCATTGAGAGCATATACAAGCTTAGTGGAACGAAGCATGGATGTGTATAGGAGGTGGGGAAGAATAGCTGTTGGTCAAGTGAGCATCTGGCCAATTCAATCTAAACTATTCCATCATGCTAAGAAAAACATGGGACTGGAAGAGGGATGGAGGTTAAAGGGAACTCCTTGTCTGCTTCACAACCAGACTCTTATTACATAGTCCTAAAATCATGTCTTCCTTAAAAGGGGTATTCCCATCTGAGACATATATTCCAGCCTAGATTACAGTTCATTGTAAGTGTACAACAGTAGTTTCCAACTCATGGAAAACTCTTACTCCTAACTATTAGGCTATGCTGAGAGTTGTAGTTTCAGAGACGTGCAGGTTGAATATCCCTCTTCTGCATCAGTTAAAAAGTCATGATTTCCTGAAAGCAGAATTATTGCTAAATTACTGTAATCAAACATCTATCTTGGTGACCTTCAAGAGATCCCTCACACCGTCATTGACTCTGTCATTATAAAGCAAGATAACAATGGCACTATGTGAAAGAAAAGGGGCCACATTGAGATGTGTTCTGATTGAATAAATAATTGAACAGATATGAATAATCCCATCATTAATTAAGTTTAATTGTGTATTATCCTCTTAACAAGGTCCTTCAGTAATCATGCGGCATGAAGTGCCAATAAAAATGCCATCATCACAACAAGGTCACAGCTAGAATATATTTATTGTGACAAAAGTTTAATAAAGTTTTAGTTTGTCTTTGTCTCATTAGAGGTAATGTGGCAAGATCATCAGTGGTAAAGCTACAGGGGCTGCAGAAGTTGTAGGTCCTCCCTTGTCCATTAGGCCATAGTAGGAAAACATTACTATGAACAAGACATGATGGGGCTCCGTTTACACATTTGGCATTGGAGACTGGGAGTTCCAATGCTTCTGTGGTGGTTGATACAAGTAATAGGAAGAAAGACAGCCAAATGGTTTTGTTTAGAGTTTCTTAGTTTTCTTACCTTTGAAACAATCCCTTTCCAATAGTGTAAACAGAGTACTATAGGGACAGACCCTCATCTGGTATGGAGCCTTGGGAGAAAGGAAGGGGGACTAGGTTAGGTTGGCCAGCTCCTCATTTCCTGTAGGTAATGAGAACATATAAACGATGCCAAGGGCATTTCAATCAGTTACCGTTCAGATGATCATGTTGCCATTTTCTTCTAGAAGTTGTCACTCTGAGCTATAGAAATACAAGGATCTTCATGTCTTAGATTGGGTATGTGGTAACACATTGAAGGCTATAGGGCCCTCTCTATTCAATTAGTGCCTCTGCCTTTTTCTATATACATGATTAGGGCAATGGCCCGGTTGCTCCTAGAGGTTCATTTATAACAATTTTTCTCAGCAATCTGGGCACATATGAACATGGGACCAACACAGGTGCCTTCAGCTGCCGAGCGCACATGTAACAGGTCAGCCGGTGTCATAGGTACAAATCTGCTGAAAGATGCCCTTTAAGAGGTAGGATTCTTCTGCATGATTGTCTTGATTGCAAATGGCCATGACAAAGGGGTCCCATGGAGAGCAACTAATCTTGGGGCTGTGATCCAAATGTTGCATCCAAACCACTGGTTGGGAACACAGCTTTAAATGGTGCTGTTAGGTTCTCAGAGGAACTTCATTTAAACTTCCTTTTGTTTTAGGTTCAACTAATAAAATATGATGAAATCTTTAATAATGCAGTTTCCAAAGATTTTGACCTCCAAAAAGTAGAAATAAAATGTAAAGATTTAGATAGTTAAGTGAAAAAGACATTGATGTTAGTAAGAGAATTATTCATTTGATGGCTTTATCCTATGACTTTAAGACAGATAATAGCACCTTTCACTGTCAAAGCAGTTCTTTGATAGAATGGGAGAGGTGTAAGTGATTGCTTACATGGGGGGGTGACGTGAACATTTTGTGCATCACTCGAAAGCGTTTGACTGACAGACCAGAGCTAATTTACGTAGGCGGCATTAAGAGAAAGTGCAATGGATGCATGCCATTAGATGCAACAGGCAAAACAGCTATTATAGACTGAGCCCGCACACGAAAGACAAGCGACCTTTCGTTGCTTAAGGGCATCAACTATAATCAAAGTACATAATAATAATATGCGGTTAGAGCTAATGTCAATGTAAGTGGCAGATCAAATAAATACATGACTGCAGGGGAATTGGATTTACAGAGAGTTCTTATCTTAATTGTTTAAAATGTTGTGGTTTGATATTTGAATATTCCAATGACAAATTAGAGCCTCTGGTGAATTGATTTCTGCTTTGTGAAAGCTTTGCTTATGAATAGGGGAATATATTGACCTGGGAACTTGGTCCTGAATAAATATTCCAGCCAACATGGCCATTATCTCTGATCTGTTAGAGATATCACGAAGACAAAGGATTACTTGGCTTATTCTAAGAAACATCCAGGCCTCATCCTTCCTACAGACATCTCAAGAATGCATCGTCTTAGGTATGGCCTTCACAGGCACTCAAGGGTATGATCACCTACATGGATGCTTGGTATCAAGATTAGGCACGTCTAGGTGTGGGCTAAGCGGAGACATCAAAAGTGACCATACTCAGATAAAAATTGTGCTGATTTCGGTGGTGCAGTCCAAACGTTGGGAAAAAGATGGATCTGTTATGTTTGATTACAACATGCCCTATCCTTTGTTCCCATGATAAATATGCTGTTTGCAGAGTTTTCTGACCTGTACTCCCTCCCTATAGAGACACATGCACACTCCAAGCCATTGAAAGAAAAGGAATTGGCTGCACAAACTTTCGTTTGAGAGTGAATGTACAGTATGTAACATAGGCAGCTTTAATTGTCCTACCACCATAAGACATTATAACCTATTTACAGGTTAGGTTAACTATCTTGGAGGGGTGTTACTGCTGAGACCCCCACCATCATAAGAAGGTGTCTTGGAGTGAATGGAGTTATGATCCTGCATGAATTCTGCCACTCTGTGACCTGTAGATCTGCCAGAAATAGCTGAGTACTTGCATATTTCCAGCAGTCCCATTGAAAAGTTTTGGAATGAAAACTCATATGTGTGACCATCAGTCCTTTCGCTCTGAGGATTCCAGGGCCCTCTTCTTTGACCCAACTATCAGACATTTCCTATTCTGTGTATAGGTGATAACTGATTGTGCTGGGACAATCTCTAAGTTGTGTGTGATTAACTGTAAACTTGCTGTTGCTACACAATGCCAGGTGGATCCCAATGGGAAAGAAAGTCATTAGTAACCTTGAGACAGTTGCAAAAAGCATGCATTTGAATAGTTGCAATGTCACTTGCAAGCTTCCTTTCCTAATGTTCCCAATGTCTTCATTTTCCCATGATTTGCACTTCCGGTTTCTTGTGTAGCCCTAGCTTTACTTTACATAGACATTGTTAGATTTTGAGCTCAGGTCTTGAGCTGTTAACACTTTTTATGATGGAACCAGTAACAGTTTTGGGAGACCAAGTCATTTTTACTGAAGAAAGGGAAATGGTTTATACTTATGAGGCTTGTGTACCTAGTCGCTAGATGGTGGGATGCGGGGCCTTGAATAGGAGTTCATCGATAGAAGGTCATAAGTCACCGTCCAAATTCTCTTCCTGGACCCATTATTCAGCTGCCATTAAAATCACGGATTACTATATACATATGAGGGCATTGAGCAGGATGTAAGTACAATTCGAGCACCATCATTGTGTATGTCTGGTAATTCTTCATTCCCCAATGTCTAGCTCGTAGTCATTTAATGTAATATACTCCAGTGGCTGAATGTTATACTGAAATCTCCCTGTGGGTATTGGCCTTAATTGAACCCTTGCATGGTTTAAGGTTAGTGTGGGAACTTACAGGTAGTTTAAACCTTCCATAGGAGCAATCAGGAGATAACTCTGATTAACATACACGAAAATAACATATTTCTCTATGTGATGTATTGCTTTCATTAAACAGACCCTTTTCATACTAACAACCCCTCTCCATTGCTTTTTCCATCTTTTCCTGGTAAAATGGTTTCTTACAGAATTATACCTACTAAATTATGTCACTCAGATGCCTCCATTTGGTCCCCCGGGTAAGTTAAACCAGTAATTTCCCACCCTGTTATGGCTGAAAACCTTTGCTTTGCCTGAATTCAATTTCCGAGCATCTGATCCCCCCATGGCTTCATGTCTCCTGGCTATAATGAGTACTGCCCCCTCCCCTTTCGGCTTACTATCCTCTATGCTGACTCCACTACTTATGCCGTTATTAAGGAATACTCCAGGAATGAAAGCCATTTCTGGCAGCAAAGACAATTGTGTTGGCCAAGCTAGACAAGGATTCTTGTATGTGTTGTGGAAATAGAACATCTAGCTCAGTCATGATACAATTAAAGGTAATTTGCGTAATTGTGTACCGCTAATTGTTGCTTGTTCTGTAATGAGACAAAACTCTGCAGAGTTGTAGCCATGTCTGGTTAGGTTAACATCCCGAATCTGTCACTTGTCATTATTTCAGTGGTTTTCATTTGCACAATTGGTTGATATGGATTAAAGAGGGGAAAATGTGGAATAATCGGGGAATCCTTTTGATATTGGGATTGGTGCACAGATAGATGGAAACTTGTTTCTCTTAAACTCCATTTTCTGAAACAAATTGTCCCTGGTGCTTTCATGAGCCCAATAACAGGGCGGATTGAGGCTACATATACGCCATTTGTGGCAATCAGATCATCCTGCAAACAGCTATTGTAAAACAGAAAGTGGACGACCCCTGTCCAAGAAGGTATGTGGGTCCCTTGATGTTTAAAAGATAATTTCTCAAGAAAAATGCGATCATCATAGAGTTCCAGTCTCAAGACACTCTTGCAAATCCTTCCAGATCCAATCTCTATGGTATATTACAATGCACCATTCCTGGTGGTGGAACACCCTGATTTTGGGGCTCCTGTATGGCTGCATATAAGGTTTTTTTTTTTTTTACCAAATTACACGTAGCTGGTTGGATAGATCATAACAGACTAGACTCGGGTGGTTTGGTAGAATTAAATGAGTGCAGAAAACTGAGTAGAAATAGGCAGCTGGATTAGGCAAAGCAAAACCACTCAGGGTAACTGTGCACAGTGCAGATAATGTGCAGTTTTTCCATGTTGATTTTTCATGCAGAAAAACTGCAGCTTAATACAGTATCCACAAAGTACATGAGATTTCCAAAATCTTATGTGCACTTTGTGTATTTTTCATGTGGGAAAATTTACTTTAAATTATGCACTGTCAATTGTTTGTACTAGTCTTGAGTGAATCGAAGTTCACGAAGTGGACTTCGATCCAAATTTCAGGGAAAATTCAATTCACCACAAAGTCGATTTTTCTGTGGGCTTCGTGGTAACGAAACAATTTTCCCTAAAATGTAGATTAAAAAAATTCATACTAATTCATTTGCATGCAAATATTCCACCACGGCCATCTTAATTGAAGATCCCGTGTGAAATCTTTTGATGAAGTCATCAAGCACCGCGCGAGATTTTGCGTTGGATCTTCAATCAAGATGGCGGCGGACTCTTATCAATCAAATGGATAAAGGTGAGCATTTTTTTTTTTTAATTTTTACAGATGAAACCCTTACAGCCCTCAATGGTCATCTCAGATACTGTGATCAGCGATGAAGGCGGCATTTGAAGAGTTCAATGATGGGGGCGGCGAAATGGTCGTTCCCCCTCATTGTGCCTGCTAATCACAAATAAATGCGCTTCTTAACTAAGTCATTTCTTTGTGAAATTCACGAAGCAGCCGGATCGACGTTTTGAGAACTTCACTCATCTCTAGCTTGTATGACTCCTCATCTCTAAATATATATATATATATATATATATATATATATATATATATATATATATATTGGTTTCCCCAAAGGCTTCAATTAGGTTAAGATAAAATCTAAACTAAATCCGCAAAAAAACTGCATAAAGCACATAAATACTGCACAAAAATGCACCAACTACGATAAATAGTTTGTGTGTGTGTTTTTGAGGTTTAAGTCCTGATGTTTTGGTGAGGATTTAATGTGGATTTCCTGCATACATATACACAATGTGTGTAATGTGAAATGATCTAGAGGTGACAGGCACTGTCCACATTTCTAATATTGTTTTTATTGCTCTGATGCATCTAAGTGAAAACAACTGAGCAACTTTACAAACTGTCTCCAAAGTAACAGACAACAAACAGCCCCCTGTGTAGTCTGAACCTGCAGTCATGTGTTACTATACTCTTTCTGCTGCCCCTTTTACTGTCTTTGGTTATCAAAAAGAAAGAAAAAATACAAAGAAATAGTAAGGGGACAAATTTTATATAACTATATATATAAAAGCAAGAAAATTTTGTTAAAAGTCAACAATTTCATGTAAAGAGATTGGATTATACATTACATTGAGTCAGGCTACCATATGGGAACATAAATAATAATAATTATAAACTATATATAAATGTATACACACCAATTTTCAGTGACAAATATGTTTTGACTTTTTTTTCTCAGAAATTTTAGCACACAATCATTACTAACCTGATTCTACAAGGCACTCTACCTGATATTGTTTGATGGGCATTTTCAATCTGTACATCACAAGCAAGGAAATGAAGCTCGCCATTCTCACTGCTGTCTGTCCGTCTATCCCATAGAAGCCAATAATTACGGTGTCTTCAGATATGAAATCTACATCAAACACAAGCCTCCCTGTGCAAACAAGACTCATATATCTGATACAGACTCCAGATAAAATCGAGGAATCTGAGCATTATGAGCATCAGATCATTCCAAGAGCCTATTTTTAGGTTGAACCTGTTTATTTTGGATACATATTTCAACCCTACATTTCACATAGCTAAATTTATAATTGAGTAAAGAGCCTAAAATGAAGCTCTATCTCATTGAAAAGGAATGTTTATAAAGCTGCCACTAAAGATGAGCGAATTTCTCCAAAATTTGATTTGGCTGGTTTGCCGAATTTTTTGAAACAAATCAGTTGTATCCGAATTTATTTGTGACAAATCGCATTAAAAAGCGTCTATTTCCTGGCTGCAGAGAGCATTTATAGGGTGTAGAAGGCTGTAGAAGGCTGTGCCTTGCAGTAACACGCATAGGGAGTCTGCTGTGGTAGTGAAACAATACTGTGAGTCCGTATGACACGCAGATGACAGGTGTCGCTCTTATAATTTCTGCACACTTTACTTATGTGGGCAGTTACAGGGCCAAAACTGACCAAATAACTCAAGTTTGAACTCCGCCTTAAAGGTCAATGTTAGCGTCAAGAAGCGCACTCCTTTTACACCGTTGGCAGCTGATTCCACATAGATGTCTACAGAACCTGTTCTACTAAACATTTATACAAGTAGAGCCTCCTTGACAGAGTGGAGAGGGTGTCAGCACTAAGTTTGTGTTGATGTCACTGATTATTTGAACAATAACCCCCAAAAGACGTATCCTGTCTGTGGAGCATCCACCTTCACACGGTCAGCATGTGGTCAGTAATCCATCAGTATTGCTAAAGCCAAAAAAAACAGGAGTGGATCCAAAAGAGAGGACACATGAATGGAATATTTGCATGTCTTCTGTGTTTTGTACTCACTCCTGCTTTTGGCTACCAAATCTCAAGCCAATTCTGATGCAAAATAGGGACCATGTCATACAGACCTTACACCTGTTACATAGACATGATCCGTTGTGCGTCTCATTTTTCCTTACTTCTGACAGATCAGAAGAAGGGTCAAATAAATGATGATGTCAGCCAGGCCAAAAGGTAAAATAGTGGCCCAGTCATTAAGTGGGGAGGGTGGGAACAGCATGAGAAGTCCACAGAGTGGCCCTATGACATAGTGGTATGGTGGAAGCAGTATGAGGAGACCACAGAAAGGCTCAATGACAGAGTCTGGAGGCGGCAGCAGCATCATCAGGAGGCCACAGAGTGGCACAATGACAGAGTGTGGAGGTGGCGGCAGCAGCAGCATCAGGAGGAGGCTACAGGGTGGCACAATGACAGTGTGGAGGTGGAAGCAGCATCAAGAGGCCACAGAGTGGCAAGCTGCCACCCCCTTCTCCCGATAATGATGAAGCCCCTAATTCACCCAGCTCCCAAGTGCTATCAGCTAATTCATCATCATCGAGTACTTTCTGCATGTCACTGATGTCCTCCTCAACAGTCTCTGGGTCAGGAGCCTGACCGCTCGCAACACTAGGTCCCACGCCACTCTCCTCATCACTACTTGCCCGCCTACCGGAGGAAATGGCGGATGTCGCCTCCACATCTTGGCTGGCCAGTAGCTGCTGACTGTGCTCTAAAAGCTCATCCTCGCTGTATAGTGGAGCTGAGCCCACAGCACATAATACTTCTCTGGCTGGGGTAACAGAAAAGGAAGGAGGCAGGTTAAGGACAGGGGAGGGAACAGGACCTGCTCCCAGGCCATACCAACTAAGGGTTGTTGATAAGGGGAAGGCGTCTGATGTGTCAGATCGGACGTGGGACAGCCAGAGGCGCACTCAGAGGAGGAATTGATGTAATACAATAGATTTTATTTGACGACGCGTTTCGGGGTAAAATTACCCCTTTCTCAAGTCTTATAGATTCAGTTGGCTCCTATAGTGTAGCCGGGAGTGGTTGAGGGTGCTGTGAATGTATGTGTGAGCACACAATCACATACACCCATGTATTAGTTGGTAGATCTGCCGATCAGTCAGTTCAAGCGCTGACACGGCCGCAACAGCTCCAGCACGTGGGAGGACGCCGACTTCGGAAGTCCTCCTCTGAGTGCGCCTCTGGCTGTCCCACGTCCGATCTGACACATCAGACGCCTTCCCCTTATCATATCAAGCTGACCGGTGGACTGGCAATCCCCCCATAAGCACTTTGGACAAGCTCCGGCTGCACCATTACAGATTGGAACATCCATTCTCACTTATTGCTGTCATTGTGGTTGTGCCCAAAACTGGCACAACCTGAATAGGTGAGCAAATTACTAAAAATCTTTTTTGGCACTTATCTAGCTTCTGACGATATCACCCTATGAGCGCCTTTTTCTCCTTCTCTACGCCACCAATAACTAAGGGTTGTGTCTGACGAAAGCACCGACACTTGGCTGGGGGTGTCTGATGTCACTTGGGACGAAGTGGAGGACCGAGTCAACTATTTAAGAACCGCTGGGTTGTTGGTCAAGACACGACCGCTAGATGACACCGGGAGCTCAGGCCTCTCGCTGCGATTCCTGCTGCGACACCCCCTTACTCTGCTGTGACCTCTGCCTGCGCCAGAAACATTTAGGACTTCTCTGTCTGACATACTGTTAGATCAAATGAATAAAGAAATTAAAACACCCCCAAAAAGTCTGCAATTTTCTCACTTCACCACACAATGGCTAATAAGCCCTTTTCCCCCACTAATACATGCCAAAAAGGGGCCTTAAAACATTTAACTGCAACGTTGAACGACAAATAAGCCCTTATTTTTTTTATACCTATACACGCCACAAAAGGCTTTAGAACATATAACTGCACTGCTGAACGGCAAATATATGCCAGACAGGGCTTTAAATTTTCTCACTTCACCACACAACGGCTAATAAGCCCTTTTTTCCAACTAATACAAGCTAAAAAATGCTTTAGAACATATAACTGCACCACACAAGACATAGAAATATTTCCTTGTAATTATCCCTGTTAATGGCTGTATCACACAGCACTTGCACCCCAATAACAAGAACGGTTTGCTGGAATTACAGAGCTGTATAATGGCAATTTGGATCCCCAGTCAGTTCAGCAAGGTGTTATAGGATTGTTCATATTACCCAGGCTTTAACCTCCCCGACTGTATCCTGTTCTGCTTCAATACTGTGGAATGATTCCTCCTATCCTTTCCCTGAACTTCTATACAGCAAAATAAATGTTTTGAAGTCCCTAGCGCCTGCTGACGTCTCTCCCTGCACCAAGTATACTGGAAAATGGCTGAATCAAAAAGATGGCTGAGTGTATTTATAGGGCTGTGACATCACAGGGCTGCCGATTGGCTGCTGATTGGCTGCATGCATGGCATTATGGGTGATCCCTCGTTCCCAGGGTTTCTTGCTCCATGTTCTAACATGTGCAGCAGCCAGCAGGAAAAAAATTGCCATTTGTTACCATGAAGCAAGAGGAATTTCGGATCCTGTGCGAATCAAATTTTTCCTTAAATTCAGATCGAATTCCACTTCATAATCTTCGATTCGCTCATCACTAGTTGCCAGTTTTTTATTTTGCTCAGAGCTAGAGCAGTCACAATAGACTAGTGTTTCCGGTTTTCTGATGTTCACCTTTCAGCTTTTCTGTTTGGGATTTGACAATGTTCTCGGAGTATGGAGGCCTGGCATTGAGCACTTTAATTCTACTTTTGCTGTGGAGTGACACACTGCCAGACTTCTGGTGTAATGATCTAGGGAGCCATTACATATGACAGTCAGTAACCCCTAGTCGTGATACTAGGACACGAACAGCTCAACTCTTTATAAAGGACATCCTGCCGCCGCATGTGTTCCTCTCATGGCAAGGCTTCCAAATGGTAAATTTCAGCAGGAAAATGCACCCACACACAGCACAGGTTTTTTAAGGAATGTCTATGACAGATTACAACTATTCCTTGGCCGCCCGTTCACCAGATTTATTGGCAATTCAGATTTTGTGGGACTAGTTGGAATGCCAGCTTCACCAACTTATGAGTGTGCAGAATCTTCAGGCCCAGTTGTGACATTTGTGGGCAAAGGTGACACAGGATACAATACTGATGTCACTGATGCCACCATGCCCAACCGTATCTCATCTTGTATTAAGACTAGATACTGTATCTCATTCTTTATCCAGGCTAGAGGCTGTATCTCAATTTGTATCCAAGCTGGAGGCGCATTTCTCATGTTGTATCAAGGCTGGAGGTTGTATATCATCTTGTATCCAGGCTGGAGGTAGCCCAATAGGGTCCTAGAGTCTCCTTTCAAGTGTGCAGTTTTCCCCAATAAGCTTCTCCGTATAATCACTTACATTTATCAACCAACAGCTTTTTCTTGGTGCAATTTTATTTTATTTTTATTTATTTTTTTAGACTTTTTCTATCAGTGAAAGAAACCCTAGCTACTGCTCTCAGTTATGTATCTATGGTTTTCATATCCTATTCCCTAGTTGTAGCATTTCTTATATCCCAGAACTTCAATCATAGTGATGATGGTTTCAATTGGAACCAGTTGACAATGTGTTGACACTTGACAGTTCTATAATCCAATGGAATGGTAATATTTTTCCAGATGACTATACAGACTGTAATCACCACTGCACAGACACTGAACAAGCAGTAAGTGATGGGGGGTTGGAGCTTGGAAGCCTGAAAATTTGTGAATACAACTATGGTGGAGGATACCAGACTACAATTGTGAATCAGTTTAACATAGGGATATAGTAATCTTTCTTGGAAAACCCTTACTGTCAACTGCACTTTCCTCAAGAATATACTCTGTGTAGTAGATTTAATTTCTTAAAAACTGTGCCACACCGGTCCTTGGGTTGTTTAATGGTATCGCAGCTCAGCTTTATTGATATAAATGGGGCTGAGCTGCAAAAATACTTGTGGCCAGGTAGGTTGCTGATTCTAGAAAAGAGCAGCCATGCTCTTCTACCCTGGAGAACCACTTACAATTGGCATACATTGCAGTAATTTTGAGAGAGAAGGGGCAGGTTGCGAAAGACCGAAGGAAAGGAGAAAGTCTACCATTTACATTTTTAATAGCATTTCATCTTGTGTGTAGTAAAGAATATCAGCACATTGTGGAAAATTTGCATGTGGATGTGCTTTCATTGCCTCTGTTTGCTGATGATTTATGTTAGCAAATTCCCTGTTAATACATGCAAATGAGATGCATGACTTCATATTACTCACATCTTATCCTATTACCATATCTATAACATGCGTAACATGAAATCGCATAGATAAGTGTTCTGTCCCTTTCAGGGGGGATTATATTTATGCAGCTAGTAAACAAAAGCCAGAGATGTCTCCATTACAAGAGATAACGGTATATAGTACAGGGCAGCATTAGACAAAACAGCTGAGCCAATGATCAGAGGCAAATATCACCCCCTATAAATACTGGAAATCTCAAATAAAAGAGAATTTTTTAAACAAATGTTTCTCCAGTCCTCGGGGCCTACCTACCGGTCATGAAAATGAATACCTGTAGTAAGGTTTGATGCACTGTCAATAACCATATCATCAGCTCAATACTAAAGAAAATCCTGAAAACATGACGTGCTGGAGGGGTCCTGAGAACTGGAATTAAGAAACACTGCTGTAAACTATCATAGTGACAGTTTATAGGATTACAAGGTACGTACAAGAGACCTTTGTGCATGTGCCCTTGAATGCACACATCTTCCATATCCTATATAGATTACAGCTGAGCAAATCAATTTTAAATTAATCCCACATGTTTCAAGACTTGTATACAAATGTCTGTTCCTCAACAATGTATAAGCATTGTTTAAGGGATACTCTTTCACATTATGGGGAGTCCCTAGTATGCAGAGTATGTGTACGCAGTATTGTAGGTCAGGCAATGCCTCTCTGGGAAACATCTGATGCCAGCAGATGTTAGACACAATAATTTAAATATATTTTCCCCAGAAATCAAGTGGAGTGTTGTCTAGCCTACAATAATTGTTAGGTATATTAACTGGTCTCCATAATAGAAATAGTACCCACCCAGAGTTTCCTCCTAAGGCCTTGCAACTAGAAAAGCTGTTTTTTTTTTTTATCTGCTTTCCTCTGATAAAGATATTTTGTTCTGAATAATCTAGTTGCAGGTGTGATGCTGGTTTAACTATTTTTCTAGCCTTGCTACATATGTATGTTTAAAAGGCAGGAAGGCATCTCTGACAATCCACTATGTAAAAATAATATAAACAATAGCACTCATATAATTGCTGTATTCCTCTTACTGTTCACTTTAACACCAAATTGTTGTGCAGCTTCAAGTAGTTATAATTATAACCTCTGCTGTCCTATTTCACCTCAATTGGATAGCGCTCTCTCTCGTTCATTTGTCTGCCCAAAATTTGGTTTTTTGTGGATACAAACTTCCTAAAAAATTCTGACCGAACCATGATCCGATAGAACCAGTTCGCTCATCCTTAATTCTAAGGAACCCAAATTTGTTGAGATTTGTTTTAATTGAGAGAAAGAGAGACGAACATTTAACAATCCTATGGAAAAAAAAAAAAGAGAAGCAAATTAGTCCTCCTTCCAAAACCAAAAGAAAATAGTGTGTCAGACCTGCACACAGCTCCTTTTTAAATCAGAGATGAACAGAGACTGCTACGTTTATGTGAGGGATATTATAGTCAAGGCAATGCTCCTCTGGGTTTCTGGGAAAAAATGTATGCAAAATAGTGCATCTTACATCTGCTAGCATCAGAGAGGTTTAGCTTTCTTTTTCTTTTGGAAAGAAAGCTAGTTTGCATATCTTTCCCCACAAACCCAAAGATATACAAATTAGCTTTTCTTCCAAAAAGAAAGCTAAACCTCTTGGATGCCAACAGAGGTTAAATGTGCTAATTTGTATACATTTTCCCAGAAACCCAGAGGAGTTCATTGCCTGGACTACAATAATATTCACACATACTTGCCACTCTTCATAAGGAGACATTGTAAACCCGCCTCTTGGACCCCAACCAAGGCCTCTAAGATAGCTAAGATAATTTTTTATGATGAGAACTGATAAAAAAAGAGCTATTTGCTGGTATGAGACACTCGGTTGTATTTTCATTTTGGAAATAAGACTGGTTTGCATGTCTCTTATTTTTAAAAAATTGGCGAATCAGCCCCAAGAAATTGGTTCGCCTCTAATATAGATGTGCTGTATCTTACTTAAAAAAGATTTATCCATCATCGACAGTGATGGCATACAACTGTTTTCTAATTAGTGGAGGTAAAACCCCAGGTAGCATCACCAATCCACTTTAAATTTTACCTAGGCACCATGATGCTCTCAGACACTCATTGCGCAAGCAACTGTAGTACAACCACCAATCACTTAAAGGTTAAAGGGACCAGAGTGCTAAACCAGTGCTGTGGCCTCTTCATTCTCTGGACTGGTGGTGGGAGGGCCTCTACATTTGGACCACCACTGATAAAGTGCTAACATATCCTAGCAGAAAGCCTCTTTTAGCTGCTCATACACATTAAAAATGGGAAAACCAACTGATTTCAGGAAGATCAACCTATGACCTAATGTTTGACACCAATAGCAGATGTGGGAGAAAGCATCTTTGCCGCTGTGGAAAATTAGAGACTAGAGAGACTTCTTATAGCTTATTTCCATCCCTTCGCTACTTCTTATTGAAATAATTGTAAATTTGGTCAGTGCTGTTTCATTGTAATACTATCGAAGCCATCACATCATTTGTAATCCACAGCACTGTTTAGTAACATATTGATGAATGGTGGATCCATGATAGCTTTCTACTATTACGATGTGGAAAAATGACTAACGTCTACCAATAGTTATTATTATGGTTA
The DNA here is from genome assembly GCA_033119425.1 of Bufotes viridis. Classification (NCBI taxonomy): domain Eukaryota; kingdom Metazoa; phylum Chordata; class Amphibia; order Anura; family Bufonidae; genus Bufotes; species Bufotes viridis. The sequence continues at coordinate 8,341,687 of CM065597.1, forward strand.
GAGATAAGTGAATTTCTCAAAAATTCGATTTGGCCGGCTTGCCGAATTTTCTGAAAAGATTCACATTTATTCACGGCGAATCGCCATAATATAGGGGTGTAGAACACTTTGCCTTGAAGTAACATGCATAGGGGATCTGCTGTGGTAGTGAAATAATACTGTGAGTCAGTATGACATGCAGATGACAGGCGTTGCTCTTAGAATCACTGCACACCACTTATTTGGGCAGTCACTTGGTCAAAACTGACCCCATAACTCAAGTGTGAACTCAGCCTTACAGGTCAATGTTAGCACCAGGTATAAAGAACCATACAGAGGCCCAAGATCCTACTGTAGTGTTAAAGAGTGCACTCCTTTTACACCGTCGTCAGCTGATTCCACATAGATGTCTATAGAACCTGTTCTATTAAACGCTTATACAAGTAGAGCCCCCCGACAGAGTGGAGAGGGTGTCAGCAATAAGGTTGTGTTGACATCACTAATTATTTTGCCCTTCCTCTGATCCGTCAGAAAGTCAATAAACCCCCCAAAAAACGAATCCTGTCTGTTGAGCATCCGCCTTCCAGCATTTGGTAAGTAATCCATCAGTATTGCTAATGCCAAAAAAAACAGGAGTGGATCCAAAACAGAGATGACACGTGAATGGATTAATACACCCCAAAAAAGGCTGTTATTTTGTCACTTCGCCACACAATGACAAATATTACTTTTGTTTGCCACTAATACATGCCAAAAAAGTCTGTAATTTTCTCACTTCACCACACAACGGCTAATAAGCCCTGTTTTCCCACTAATACACACCAAAAAAGGCTTTCAAACATAAACCTGCACGGCACAAGGGCAAATAATCCTTTTTTTTTTCTTTTGCCACTAATACACCCCAAAAAGGGCTGTAATTTTCACACTTCACCACACAGTGGCTAATAAGCCCCCCCCCCCTCCACACACACACACACACACACACACATTTATGCACTGCAAAAAAGGCTTTAGAACATATGACTGCAGCACACAAGGGCTAAATGCACGTAGAAGTATTTCCTTGTAATACACCCTGTAATTGGCTGTATCACAAATCACTTGCACCCCAATAACAAGAAAAGTTTGCTGGAATTACAGAGGTATCATCTATTGCGAACCTGAAAGCAGCAGTATTATGGCAATTTTGATCTGCAGTCAGTGCAGCCAGGTGTAATAGAATTGCAAATTGGCTGAATCCAAGATGGCTGAGGCTATTTATAGGGCTTTGACATCACAGGGCTGTCTGGCTGATGATTGGCTGCATGCATGGCATTGTGGGTGATCCCTTGTTCTTAGAGTTCTTTGCTCCATATCCTAACATTGGCAGCAGCCATAAGTTTGAAGAACTGTTGACCTGCAATTCAGCAGTTTGTTTGTAAGTCTAACCTCACAGTACAATGGCTTAATTGACTACTTTTTGATATAATTGTCTTGATGACACCCACAAACGGTCTATTAGACATGGTTGATGCCTACTATCTGGGTTGGACTGGCCATTAGAGTACTAGTGTTTCCCCTGATGCACTCAGATTCTGACATAATAATGGGCCCAATTGTCTAGCAGAAGACAATCTATTTGAAAATGACTTTTAAGCATGGCATTTGTCACTAGAGTGTGTTTATCATGGGATGACAAATAACCTATCAAATTCAAAAGATGATACTTCCCAAATGCACAATGAAGACTAGAAAGATTATAATGCAATTAAAAGAGGGCGTACACATATTCCGCATGGGTGGAGGTTACATTTTTAAATCATCTCCTATCTATTTGATTCTATTTGGCTTAGAATGCAAAATTTATACTTAAAAACATTCAGGCATAGAACTGTAGGGATAGTGGAGCATATTGGAAAGAAGATTGTGAAAAGCAACCTGGAGTGTTTCTTCTTCTTTCAAAGAAGTAGCTGAGCAAACCTCCCTTGCAAAGTGCTTGTAAAATCTACACTATGCTTTAAGAAACCTTTGTTTTTTATCGTACTGCATGAGGTTGATTAATGTTCTGTTAAATACTGTATGACGCTAAGCATGTTGCAATTGTTTTTCTTTATTGCATTTTCTAGTCAAAATCATGCATTATAGCTATATTTAATACAAAAAATGAATATGGTGAGGGAGAAATGAATGAGACAAAAACAATTTGAATTAAATTTGATCAGGTATCACATTTTTATATATTTCACATTTTTATAGAATACTACGAGTAGTGTTCAGCCAAATATCGCATGTGCTTTAGCGCAATGCTCGAGTCAGTGTATTTAAATCTAATTTAGCCTCTATTTATGAAAAGTTTCTGCTGGGATTCAAACTCACAACCTTGTAAATTACTGCCAAAAACCTTAACCACTTCACTATACAGCTGCATGGCCAGTTACTAAAAATAATATATATATGAGACTTCTACTGTATAGGAATACTTACTAGTAGTAAGTATTCCTATGCAGCAGAAGTCTCATATTTTTGATTTTTTTAAGTGACTTGCCATGCAGCTCTATAGTGTAGTGGTTAACATTCTTGGCTGTAATATTGTGAGTTCGAATCCCGGCAGAAACTTTTTAGAAATAGAGGCTAAATTAAATTTATATATTTTATATATTTTTTTGTAATTGTAAAAAATGTATGGCACAAAATAAATGTGTAATTGCTAATATAATCATACTTCTGATATATATGAATCCATAATATGTGGGAAACTACTACTGATGTTTTTAGCCATAATTAGTGTTGAGTGAACAGTTCGAGCATAGTTCGAGTTCGTACCAAATTTTGGGGTATTCGGGACACGGAACCGAACATTTTCAAAAAAGTTCAGGTTCGTTGTTCGGGATTACTTCCCGCTTTCTGAAGGGCTGCACAGCAGCCAATCAGCTAGCGTTTAACTTCTTGCCCTAAGAGCCCATCACAGCCATGCCTACTAATGGCATGGCTGTGATTTGCCAAGTGCAGCATGTGACCCAGCCTCTATTTAAGCTGGAGTCACATAGCGCCGCACGTCACACTGCCCTGATTAGTGTAGGGAGAGGACGCAGCTTCTGTGAGGGTGAGATTAGGCAGGGAAAAGTCAGCAACAGCACCTAAGGAAGTGATCTACAGTGAATGATTGAACTTCTGCTAGTTACTTGCTCACTGGTTTTTAGGCTGCACAGAGCGTTTTTTTTCTGTCACTTATTTTCTGGGGTGATCGGTGGCCATTTTGTGACTTGTAGTGCACCAGAACAAGCTGCCACCAAGTCCATCAATCCATCAATACTAGTTTTTTTTTTTTTGCTATATCCTACATGAGGGGCTTGGCTGTGCTAATTGTCACCCCTAGAAACTCAGGATAGCAATTTCTATATTTTATTAAGGGGTTAAATACAATTGCCCAAATACCAATCCCCTAAATCTGGTGTTCCAGCTTTGGCTAGCCAAGTATAATACGGTCTGCTGTCTGGCAAAGGATAGATTATTTTCTGTGGTGAAATTCAATTGCCAAAATAGCAATACCATAAATCTGGTGTCACAGCTGTGGATGGCAAAGTATAATAGTGTCTGCCAAAACATATATTTTGTTCTGGGGTGAAATTCAATTGCCAAAAGAGCAATACCATAAATCAGTGGTTTCAGCTCTGGCTGGCAAAGTATAATAGTGTCCGCCAAAACATATATTTTGTTGTGGGGTGAAATTCAATTGCCAAAATAGCAATACCCTGAATCTGGTGTTCGAGCTGTTGCAGGCCAATTGTAAATCTGTCCATAAAAGGATACCTTTCATCCAGGGCCTAAATACTAGCCCTAAAAGAGATATTACCCTAAATCAGTGGTTACTGCTGTGCCTGGATTAGTGTAATACGCTACATAAATAAATAGGCAGATAGTGGTAGGTGCCTGTATAAAAAGGCCTGAATTTGAAATCAATATATTGGGCCAAATATTTTTTTTCTTATTGTGGTGCTTGGTGAACGGTAACAATGAGGAAAACATCTAGTAAGGGACGCGGACGCGGTCGTGGTGGTGTTAGTGTACCCTCTAGTGCTGGGAGAGGACGTGGCCATTCTGCCACAGCCACACGTCCTAGTGAAACAACTACCTCAGGTTCCAGTACCCGCTAGAATTTACAGCGATATTTGGTGGGGCCCAATGCCGTTCTAAGGATAGTAAGCCCTGAGCAGGTACAGGCACTAGTCAATTGGGTGGCTGACAGTGGATCCAGCACATTCACAAAATTATCTCCCACCCAGTCTTCTGCAGAAAGCGCACAGGTGGCACCTGAAAACCAAGCCCATCAGTCTGTCACATCACCCCCATGCATATCAGGGAAACTGTCTGAGCCTCAAGTTATGCAGCAGTCTCTTATGCTGTTTGAAGACTCTGCTGGCAGGGTTTCCCAAGGGAATCCACCTAGCCCTTCCCCAGTGGTGGAAGACATAGAATGCACTGATGCACAACCACTGATGTTTTCTGATGATGAGGACATGGGAATACCACCTCATCGGAGTCCGCACGTCTCTGATGATGTCGAAACACAGGTGCCAACTGCTGTGTCTTTCTGCAGTGTGCAGACCGAACAGGAGGTCAGGGAGGAAGACTGTGTGGAAGACGATGCAGGGGATGACATTTATAACTGCCTTCCCCTCAAACATGTATTCTTGTACTCCGGGCACTTCTTTATTGAATCCTCATTTTTTTAACTTTACCATGATCTTGCGGTGCAACCCAAAGTTGAATGAACCTCTCCTCTGTCTGGGTGCTGGGGCCGAAATAACTGAAAGTGGCCTTCTCCAGTGGTGGGTGATATGACACATGATTCCTTGCTGTGGGACCTCTCTCCTCTGTCTGGGTGCTGGGCCGAAATAACTGAAAGTGGCCTTCTCCAGTGGTGGGTGATATGACGCATGATTCCTTACTGTGGGACCTCTCTCCTCTGTCTGGGTGCTGGGCCGACATAACTGAAAGTGGCCTTCTCCAGTGGTGGGTGATATGATGCCTTATTCCTTGCTGTGGGACCTCTCTCCTCTGTCTGGGTGCTGGGGCCGAAATAACTGAAAGTGGCCTTCTCCAGTGGTGGATGATATGACGCATGAGTCCTTGCTGTGGGACCTTTCTCTTCTGTCTGGGTGCTGGGCCGAAATAACTTAAAGTGGCCTTCTCCAGTGGTGGGTGATATGACGCATGATTCCTTGCTGTGGGACCTCTCTCCAATTGATATTGGTTAATTTTTATTTATTTTATTTTAATTCATTTCCCTATCCACATTTGTTTGCAGGGGATTTACCTACATTTTGCTGCCTTTTGCCGCCCTCTAGCCCTTTCCTGGACTATTTTACAGTCTTTTTAGTGCCTAAAAGTTTGGGTCCCCATTGACTTCAATGGGGTTCGGGTTCGGGATAAAGTTTGGGTCGAGTTCGGATCCCGAACCCGAACATTTTCGGGAAGTTCGGTCGAACTTCTCGAACCCGAACTTCCAGGTGTTCGCTCATCTCTAGCCATAATATATTTACACATATTATAATATATTATATATTCTAAATATATAATAATATATGTAAATATATTATGGCTATAAACTTATATACAGTATATATAAATGTTTCTGCCGGGATTTGAATAGTCATGTGCGGCAGGGGCTATATTGGAATTTGCGATATTTTGTGAATATATGGGCGAATATCCTTCATATATTCTCGGTTATTTTCTTGATTGTGAAAAATCGGCAATGTAATATTAGCGTAATGCCGCAATACAGCCGTGGGGCACTTTGGATACATTTTTCAAACTGCTAGAAGTTTACAGAGTCAGGAGATAATAGTTGGCATGGTAGAACATTACAATAGCTTCATATACAGGTACAGTGCTCCAATATAGATTTAAGATTGCGAAAATCAGCAATTAATGATGAGCAGATTTTTGCGCAATACGTGCAACTAGGTGACATCACAGCACTATGTATGTATGGACAGTCGAACCTATCACACTACCTAACACCTTGAGCTCGAACCTATCAACTAAATTGAGACAGCTATATATTGAGTCAGAGCAGGGACTCCTAAGCTGAACTAGAGTCCAGACACCTTCCCCTTTTCAGAGCAGGGGGTGCCTGGGGTTCTCCCATTGCCTTCCATGGTGCTTGAGTATTCAGTAGAGCACCTGAGCTTAGCAAAGTGTTCTACTCGAGTATACAAGCACTTTGGTGCTCACCAACCACTAGTCAATATACTTCATGATACTTGGTCTACTTACCTGCTCTGACAGGAACAGTAAGTAAACCAATATTCCTGTTTGGTGAAATCCCACCCAAGTTATCACTGGAATTTAAAATAGAGGTAATTGACTGAGACATACCAAAACCACCTTTGGTTGCACTGCAATGGGAAATGGACTCAACATTTTAGTAGAATCTGTTACACATGATTGTGATAAGGATCTCTCCATAGTTTAGCCTCAACTGCATTTTGTACATTTCTATAATTATTGTGGACATTTTGCTGTCAATTGAGTTGAATTTTGTCTCAGTCATAAAGCCAAAAAAACCTAAAAGAAATGTTCTCTTTCTTTCCAGCCATTGAAGTCAATCTTCAAAAAGCCCTTGCAGAAGCTTCGGAAACTTGTACCCAAGAGTGTCTCATTCTTGGCCACTCTGATAACTGTTGGATGCCACCATCGCTGACCCAATACCAGCAGTCTAATCCACCTTTGCCAACATATGGTTTCCAACAAGGTTGGGGAAGAGGAACAAGACCAGATGGAGTGCACACACTTGGAAGACCTCTACCCAAAGAAGATATTGACAAAGGAGCATCTCGACCACAATTTTACAACACATGCGAGAGACACTGTACTATCGAAGATCCCGTTAAAGTTATTCCCTTGGCAAGTTTCACTCCTTGTCAACAAGCACCAGCTTCAGGAAGCAATTCTATCTTTGTACATGAGCACCAGCTCTGAAGTGTGTCTAGGAGCTCTTACTGTGTATAATTGTTTGTCAGATGTACATAGTCACAGCTTAATACCCCATACAACTTATGTAAGATACACAGAAGTGTGAAATGAGCTACATTGTGTATATAGAACTCTCCATCTAATTATTGAAGTAAGACTAATCACATATATTGTATGGGGGGCATTTATTAATTGTGCTGTTGTTCTGTCACTTTTAAGGCTGCCTTTGGTTTCTAGTGATGTGCTAATGTTTATGAGACAGAGCACATCATAAATGCCACTTAAAGTGATCTATTTTTCGAAAAAGACCAAATTCTGACTCCACTTCTGAAAGTCGTGTGGGAAGGCAAAACTTTTCCCAAATTGTGCGACAATTTAACGCCACCAAATTGTTGTAACATCCTTCATAAATATCCTCCTATATTCTTAAAGGGATGCCCATAATTGGCTGATTAGAAAGCTATTTCTCTGTAACTTTTATGGGTTATCATTGAGCCAGTATCTTGGAGCAGAGTGGGCCTCATAGCAAAAATCTAAGTTGTAGCCGTTGTTGATGGTTTAAGCAACCACAAGTCCTCATTCCCAAAAAAAGTTTACTATTTGTTCACATCCATCCCATTTCTCACAGGAAACAAAAATAATGGGGCTTCCAAGCTGGTGAAACCTCAATCTTCCTTACCTTTCTGAAAAGCTTCACATAGGACTCCAAATTCTCATGATACAATTTTTTATTTTTATTTTTTTTTACATTTTGGCAAAACCCTTGACAGGCTGAACATTGATATCACGACTACTGAGTGGCCACATATAGCATAAACAACTCCCAGAAAATTATCTTAATGAGATGAATGAATTAATTCTATAGGATCAGAATTACATAGTAATATAGTTTTTAGGGCTGGAAAAATACATCTGTCCATCCAGTTCAGCCTGTTATCCTGTTAGCAAGTTGATCCAGAGGAAGGCAAGTTTAGGCCCACATTTTTAGAAAAATTCTGATTTTATAGAATCAGAATTTTAGGTGGTTCGATTTAGGAGAGCGAGAGCGAGAGAGAGAGAGAGAGAACTCAGAATATCATCCATAGCTTTTCAGGGCAAATGAAGTACTTTTGATTCAGGTTGAATTGACTCAGGTCCGAATCGAACAGTCGATTTGGTTAAATTGTACCCGACTCAAATTTACAGAGATTTGCTTTTCTCCAATACTGAATATATATATATATATATATATATATATATATATATATAAAAAATGGCAGCACCAAAAAACAACAGGTTGGGTGCCCAGCCCTGGGGTATAAGCTTTATCCCAAAGTATTAATAATAGCAAAATGGGCGGCACACCGAAAAAAAAAAATAGAAAAGTTTATTTACCCATGTGGTGCCGCGATTCCACATGGATGAATAAACTTTTCTAATTTTATTTTATTTTGTCGGTGTGCCGTATATATATATATATATATATATATATATATATATATTCACTCATCTTGGCTAATGTCCAGCTAAAAGGAAAGATAGGGAAGGACATATCTATATGGTTGGGATAATCAATAAATCCAATTAAAAATAGAAAGTTTAAGAAGTGTATCTGGCTTAGTTTTACAATGGGGTTGTAGCTGGAATATAAAGACTTTGGCCATAAATGGAGAAAATACAGTAGGAAGACAGCAGAGCTGGAAGACATCCTGCAGGAGAGGTCAGACCAGAGATTTTCCTGAGGCTATGCCACTAACCTCACACATCCCTTTTAGTCAGATTTCATGCTTTAATATATACATATGAGCCTTTCACACTCATTCCTGCTAAATAAACCCCAGGACTTTATTATAGAACAGATTTTCCATGTACTAGCATTGCTATTCCTTACACTTAATATAGAGAGTAGACAACGGTCCATTTCTATGTTCTGATAGCTTTTTGTTACACAACTAATTACCTGACAAATATGATGGCTTCTAGCTTCTATTCTACGTACGGCTAAGGTAGTATAGTAGGCACAGGGCACCGCGCTTTACTCTACTATTTTGTTCCTATGTTGTATATTACAATTGTCTCCTTTAGAGCAAATGATGATTAAGCAGCAACAATACTGTTAGAATTGTTGGTTGGAAGACTAGCTTTTAGTTTCAGTAGGATATTAAATGTAAAAATAAAGTCATTAATGGATTTTGTGGAAAAAAAAAATTAAGATTTTCACGATTTCTTTATTTTTCTTTTCTGCCATATTAAACCATTATTCATTGGCTTGATGTAATGTGCATTACATTCGTAAAACAAGGATGCAAATTAGTTGCTCCTTCGTGGAAACTGATGCGCCTATGAATATTAAAATGTGCGTTCACAAATTAAAGTTATTACATTTTAAAGTAATTTCGGTTAAGTTAATTTAAGGGGCCTCTTCACTCTACATTCTGCAGTCCCAGTTGTGTTTTTTTCAAGCCTGCAAAGTAGATTTCATAGAGAAATGAAGATAACTAAGGTCTGTTAACCAACAGATTTGTATAATGCCTGTTGGGGCATACGGTATTTGGCTGTCAAAATTGGTCCTCTGTTCAGAGGAAGCAAACATATGCAACATAAAGAGAAGACATAATGGCCAACTATTATAGTGAGCATTTTCTCAAGTTGCTCAGCTGTCTCCTGATCTCTGAGTGCTGTGAAGACTTTTACAATTTCTTCATCCCCAAGTGTAGGCTTAGGTCTATCTTCTTGCAAACATATCTGATTTTACGTATGGCATTGACCGTCAAAAATAAAGCTGATCAGCTCTGTAACAAGACAGTGGAACAGACATGATGATCTACCTCAGCAAAGGTTGAGACCCTAGGCTCGTGCATAGATTGCTCAATGGAACGGCTGACCTTACTCTACATTCAAAGGAAAAAACATGTAAAAATGCCAGAAGGAATAGTGATCGTGCCAGTAGTTGATTTTTTTCAAACTTTTCTTGACACTGTAAACCAGGCTAGATGATATGCTTCTGTATTAAAAAGGTTGGACAGGATTAGAAAAATATGACTGTATTCTTCACAAAATAGCACCATTAATCGTATGCGGTGATGCAGATTAGCACCATTTACTTCATTAGAGCAGAGTTTCAATACTTAGTGCAACCTATGGAGAAGTGTGTCTCGAAGAAATCAGCCATGTTTTACCATTTTTTTACCTGCCTGACCAGGTTGATCTTAAGGGTTAAAATGATACCTGTCTTATGAATATTGGTTGTGGCATTCCTTGGAAAAAATAATTATATTCTTAATGAAAATGAGGACTTCAATGTACGAGGGGGTGTGGATGGAGGAGGAGCTGAGGTGCACAGGTGGACTACATCCTGCACTGGAACTGAAGCTCCTATTTGTCTCCTCAGGGCTGATGGCCAACATAACTAAAGTTTAACTTATTGATTATCTGCTTGAGGAAAGCATTATGACAAAGCTTTCAGGGAATCTAGGTAGCCTGACACTGGATATACTGTAAATATCCTTAATTGATCTTGCACCAGGAGACCACCTAGAGATTTAAAATGTATGTAGATTCATTTTAACTGAAGATAAACTTTAAGAGAAAATGGAAAGGTCAAGCTTAAAGGTAGGACCAGAACTAGAATCATGGACAGACTTTCATAAGTCATTTTGGTGAAACATCCTCAACACTTGTGAAAATGAGGATAGTGAAGTTGGAGTTGGAGCACTTACTGGCTACAATTGACATTATAACTGTCCTCATGACTCTCGAGACCAAAATGTGCACAACCTGAGAATTTCTGTTGAAAGAATAATTTTCCTACTTGGTGACACAGAAGCAATTTTTGCAAAAAAAAAAGCAAAACACATTTAAGGAAATAGCAAAGATGATGAGGTTATGAAATAGTTGGATGTTTACCTTCCTGTCATTACAGTTGGTTCTCCATTGATAGGGTATTTGGTTCCTACTTGATGTGGTCATTTCAGCTTGGGCTTTCTCCGTCACCCATAGCAACCCTTTCTCTACTTCATACAATCTTATCTCTGATTCCACAGACTTCAATACTTCACTAACGTTCTAAGAGTTTTAAATTGTCTCCAAGAGATGGAAATAAACAATTCAAATTATTATCGAGCTTGAACAATAGAGAAATCGTGTAAATGCCGGTTGGTAGGCTTTTCTGTGTAAGCTTCTTAATGTAACCTAACAATGTAATTTACAAACAGTTCTCTATGTAAAATGCTGTAATTTACCTGCTTGTTGCTTCTAGGAAAATTCCACTTGTCGAGGGATCAAAATGAATGCAAAAAACAGCTTTAGTTTCTTTCTGTGCCGGGCAAATATAAATAGTTTCCATTTTTTGATATTGTCCCCACTGTAAGTTTTTTTTTAATGAAATGTTTTTAATTGTGTAAAAAAAAACACCTATGGTATGATGAAAAGCCTAAAGATCTATAATAAAATGTGTATTTTGCCCTCTCTCGCTTTTCAAATGATTATATGGAAATCTCTCCTGTGGCACTCGAAAAGTTGCATGTATTAACTAGGCATAAATGTTAATTCTTATGAGACTTGAATACATTACCTGTAGTCTTCACTTCAGATGTCATGTTCCCCTTTTTAACTGTGTTTCTATGTCAGCAATAAATAGATGTTCGAAAAATGTTACCTAGGAGTTTCTGGACAGATCTTGCACACCGTCTTCATTATTTACGAGTCATGACAAATGAGAATGATATTGTATCGGTAGTAAATAAAATTGCTGCAACCTTTAGAAAAAACAGTCTGCTGTGTATATCACATTGGTTTCTTCTGCTTGTATATTCTTGTCTGCTATTTAACAATATGCAAATCTAAATTTTTTAAAAATGGGAAGGAGAAAAACGATAGCATGCTTAACTGGGATTCGTATAATAATAGCTTATCCCCAGGATACTTATTAATATCTGATCGGTGGGAGATTGACTCCTGGGACACCTGTCGATCAGCCAAACGAAGAGGCCACTGCTTTCCATGAGCATTTAGGCCACTTACTAGACCATGAGACATCACATTCAATGGTCACATAGGCACAGCCCAGCCCCATTCAAGTGAATGGGGCTTAGGAAAGATTTTGTCCATCCCAAAGAACCTATTTAACTCCATCTGCTCTCCGGCTTCCTAAAGTATGGTTGTGTTCTAAGTTCACACCTTGGAAAATTATAAATCAATATGACTCCGGAGAGTATTAAATATATTTAATATTGGATTCAATTATATATAGTATTTCCTTTTATTAGTGCTCTAACAAGATATAGCAAACAACCCAACATTTCAATGTTATCAGCATAATGAAATTATTGCACTGTACTCATTCTGAGCTTAAAATATTATTTTAAATTGGTTTAAATTGGAGAAGCTCTAGTAGCAGCCTGTCCATTTTCTGTTTTTTCAGTCACCTGGGGAGCAGACGGACTCCTTATCTCTGCTCTCTGATCTTATACACACTCATTATCGCTCAGTTCTTATCTTATTGATAAGAATGTGGTTTAAAAAAGTATTTATGACCTCTCAGTAGTTTAGAGATTTATTAGATGACCTGCACAAAGTGAAAGTAAAAGTACCAGTCACACAGTTATGACCCTAACCCTAAAAATAGTTATAGGGGTTTTGCAATCTCAGACGATGCCCCCATTGTCTGATAGGTGTGAATCCCACCTCTGGGACCCGCACCTACAATAAGAGCGGAGCGCTGAAATGAACGGAGGGCACACTGCGCATGTGCAGCCGTCCTCCATTCATTTCTATGGGGCTGACTCGGCTATTTACGGCTGCCCCATAGAAATGAATAGGAGCAGGGGCCGCACGTGCGCTGTGCACTCCCATTCACCTCTATGGGAGAAGCGCTTGGTGGTGGATGGACCCTGGGAAATCCTGGGTTCTCCAGCCACAGCTCTCCCCGCTCCGTTCTCGTTGTAGGTGTGATTCCCAGAGGTGGGACCCGTACCTATCAGACAATGGGGGCATAGCTCAGCGATATGCCCCCATTGTCTGTGATGGGAAAACCCCTTTAACTCTTTGTGACAGAACAGCTCAATATTTTCAATATAGGCCAACTGAAAAAATGATATTTGGCATAAAATGAGTAACATGCAATTATAAAAACAAAATTGCCTCAGAAGGTGTAAATAGCCTTTAAATGTCAGGCGGCAGTTTTTTTCAATAGCAAAATCTGCAACGGATTTCACCCTATGCATTGCAGCTCATCTTCCGCAGTACATTTGTTATGCACTTTGTGCATGTAATTTGTTAAAATTTCAACCAATTTGTTGCTAATGTGAAATGCTCTGGATTTTACACACTAAAGTCTACTGCAGATAATCCAAGCTGCACATTGAAAACAACAATAAAAGTCTGTGAGGGATGAGGTGAATCAAGAATGACACAGTTACAACCTCCTCATTTCAAAACACTATTCATCCAAATTATTACCTCTTATGCACAAGAATATAACTACTATAATACTTCTCCTATCTACAAGAATATAACTACTATAATACTGCTCCTATCTATGTACAAGAATATAACTACTATAATACTGCTCCAATGTAAAGGAATATAACTACTATAATACTGATCCTATGTACAAGAATATAACTACTACAATACTGCTCCTATGTACAAGAATATACCTACTATAATACTGCTCCTATGTACAGGAATATAACTACTATAATACTGCCTCGTATGTACAAGAATATACCTACTATAATACTGCTCCTATGTACAAGTATATAACTACTATAATACTGCTCCTATGTACAGGAATATAACTACTATAATACTGCTCCTATGTACAGGAATATAACTACTATAATACTGCCTCGTATGTACAAGAACATAACTACTATAATACTGCTCCTATGTACAAGAATATAACTACTATAATACTGCTCCTATGTACAAGAATATATCTACTATAATACTGCCTCCTATGTACAAAAATATAACTACTATAATACTGCCTCCTATGTACAAGAATATAACTACTATAATACTGCTCCTATGTACAAGAATATAACTACTATAATACTGCTCCTATGTACAAGAATAAAACTACTAAAATACTGCTCCTATGTAAAAGAATTTAACTACTATAATACTGCTCCTATGTATAAGAATATAACTACTATAATACTGCTCCTATGTACAAGAATATAACTACTATAATACCGCTCCTATGTACAAGAATATAACTACTATAATACTGCTCCTATGTACAAGAATATAACTACTATAATACTGCCCCTATGCACAAGAATATAACTAATATAGTATTGTTCATTTGGACTATAATCAAATTATTACTCATGTTATTAGAGGAGTTATCCCATATCCAAGTGATATGCCCCCAATGTCTGATAGATGCGAGTCCCACCATACTTAAAATGAAGCCGGCAAAGTCCCAAAGGGCACACTGCACCGAAAATAGTGGAGCAGCACACTTGGCTATTTTTCAGAATGTGTATTGAAATGAATGGAAGGCACACCGTACAGTTGCAACCACCGCTCCATTCATTTCTATGGCACAAGCAGCATTCAGTTATTTTCAGCACTCCAATAGGAATGAATGGAGGGCGGCTTGCACATGTACGATGCACCCTTTGCCGATTCTGTTCTAAGTATAGTTGCGGGTAACCCTGGAGTTGAGACTCACACCTATCAGACATTGGGGGCATATCCAAGCGATATCTGAGATGGGATAACCCCTTAAATTGTTAATCATTTGGTCATTTGTGATTGTTATTTAGTAATATTTTTCACTATACAAATCCTGGCCCAGTTTCAGGACGTTCCGTCACCAGTATTTCTGCCATGTTACACTTTTCGGTGGAAGGCTTGTTCACACCACCTCACTCAGCAATCTGAAACTCCAGCCCCACTGACAAGAATTAATGTGTTCACTTTACTTTTTAATTTCTTTTTTAGGGGAACCATTGTCCAATGAATTATGTGCAGTAATTGTGTTCGGAAGTAAAAGAAACAAATTCCATCATATTAAAAAGTGCTAAACATATCAGAAGTGTTGGGAGTAGTAAAAAAAACCTTTAAAATAATTATTTCACTAATACAGGGCATCATGGGGCAGGACATGTTTTCTAAAAAATCATTTTACCACCAATAAATGTATGGAAAATTCTCAATAAGCGATTAGGTGGGAAGCATGGAGGTAGCTATAGACATCACACTTGTTATGGGGCCCAGAGGTTAAGGGGGCTCAATCAATCAGGTGTAAGAACATTGTATTGTTTTGTGGTTAATAACAACATTGTGTTTTTTTATTATAACATTGGTTTTCTGTTTTTACAGTGCATTCGGAAAGTCTTCAGTCACTTTTTTTTTTACATTTTTTTATGTTGCGGTCTTTCACCATCATTCTGCACTCAATACTCCATAATGAGAAAAAGAAAACAGAATTATTGAAATCTTTCGCAAATATTTTAAAAAGGAAATACTAAAATCTTGCACTGAAAGCCCCTTTATTCGGGACATACGTCTTCAGCCCCTTTACTCGGGACATAAGTCTTCAGCCTTATTTACTCAGGACTTACTTGAAGCTCTTTTGGCAGTGATTACAGCTTCCAGTCTTCTTGGAGATGACGCCAAAAGGTTGGCTTTTGAGATTTTCATACGTTCTTCTCTGTAGATCCTCTCCAGCTCTGTCAGGATGAGAGCTGTCAGTGGACAGCCATTTTCAGGTCTCTCCAGAGATGTAACATTGGGTTCATGGCTCTGGTTGGGCCACTAAAGGACATTCACAGAGTTGTCTCTAAGTCACTCCTGTGCTATCTTGGATGTGTACTAATGGTCATTGTCTTGTTGGAAGGTAAACCATAGACCTAGTCTGAGGTCCGGAGCTCTGGATCAGGCTCTCATGAAGAATATCTCTGTACTTTGCTTCATTCAGCTTTCCCTCCACCCTGACCATTTTCCCTGTCCCCCCAGCATGACGCTGCCACCACCATGTTTCACTATAAGGATGGTATTGGGCAAGTGAAGAGCAGTGCCTGGTTTCCTGCAGACATGATTCTTAGAATTGAGGCCAAAATGTTCAATCTTGGTTTTATCGAACCAGATAATCTTGTTTCTTACAGTTTTAAGTCCCTTAGGTGTTATTTGTAAACGACAGGCGGCTTTTATGCTTCTTATATTAAGAACAGTGTTCTTTCTGGCTACTCTACCGTACTCTCCCAGATTGGTGGAGGCTGCAGTGATGGTTAACCTTCTGGTAGTTTCTCCTATCTGCACAAAGGATCTCTGGAAGTGTCCGTTTAATTTTTGGTCACCTTTCTTTTCAAGTCCCTTCTCCCCCAATTACTTACTTTGCTGGGATGGCCAGCTCTCGGAGGTGTCCTGGTTGTTCCACACTTCTGCTGTATAAGAATTATAGAGGAAACTGTGCCTTTGGGAACTTTCAGTGCAACAGAATCGTTTTTTGTCCCCGTCTCCAGATCTCTACACAATCCTGTCTCTGAGCTCTACAGGCAGTTCTTTGCATGTGTTGGTTTTTGTTCTGATATACATTGTCATCAGCTGTGGGATCTTAAACAGAGATGGCTGTGTCTTTCCAAATCATCTCCAATCAACTGAATTTACCACAGGTGACTCCAATCAAAGTATAGAGGCATCTAAAAAATGATCAAGAGAAATGGGAGGCCCCAGAGCAGAAAGTGTCATAGCTAGATTTGAGCGAACACCTGGATGTTCGGATTCGAGAAGTTTGGCCGAACTTCCCGAAAATGTTCGGGTTCGGGATACGAACTCTACCCGAACTTCATCCCGAACCCAAACCCCATTGAAGTCAATGGGGACCCGAACTTTTGTGCACTAAAGGCTGTAAAATAGTCCAGGAAAGGGCTGGAGGGCTGCAAAAGGCAGCAACATGTAGGTAAATCCCCTGCAAACAAATATGAATAGGGAAATTAATTATAATAAAATAAAATAAATAAAAAATTAACCAATATCAATTGGAGAGAGGTCCCATAGCAGAAAATCATGCATCATATTACCCGCCACTGTAGAAGGCCACTTTCAGTTATTTAGGCCCCAGCACCCAGACAGAGGACAGAGGTCAAATAGCAGAGAATCAGGCGTTATGTCACCCACCAATGGAGAAGGCCACTTTTAGATAATTAGGCCCCTGGAACCTAGACAGAGGAGAGGTTCATTCAACTTTTGGTTGCACCGCAATATAATGGTAAAATTAAAAAAAGAGGATTCAATAAAGAAGTGCCCCGGAGTACAAGAATACATGGTTGATGGGGAGGCAGTTATAAATGTCTATTCTGCACAAGGGATGGCACAGGTCCTGTGGGATCCATGCCTGGTTCATTTTTATGAACGTCAGCTTGTCCACGTTGGCTGCGGAGAGGCGGCTGCGTTTGTCAGTAATGACGTCCCCCGGCCGTGCTGAATACACGTTCAGACAAAACGCTGGCCGCCGGGCAGGCCAGCACCTCCAAGGCATAACATGCTAACTCTGGCCACGTGGACAATTTGGAGACCCAGAAGTTGAATAGGGCCGTGCCATCATTCAGTACGTGGAGGTGTGCGCACACGTACTGTTCAACCATGTTAGTGAAATGCTGCCTCCTACTAAGGGTACTTTCACACTAGCATTTTAGATTCCGTTTGTGAGATCCGTTTCAAGGCTCTCACAAATGGTCCAAAACGGATCAGTCAAGCCCCAATGCATTCTGAATGGATAAGGATCCGTTCAGAATGCATCAGTTAGGCTCCGTTCCGCCTCTATTCCGTTTTGGAGGCGGACACCAAAACGCAGCATGCAGCATTTTGGTGTCCGTCTGAAGAGGCGGAGCCTAACGGATCAGTTTTTTTTTACAATGTAAGTCAATGGGGACGGATCCGTTTGATGACACAATATGGTGTATTTGAAAACGGATCCGTTCCCCATTGACTTTCAATGTAATTAAAAACGGATCCGTTTTGGACTTTGTCATTTTTCTTTAAACCTAATGCAAACGGATCCGTTCTGAACGGATACAAACGTTTGCATTATAGGTGCGGATCCGTCTGTGCAAATAAACAGACGTATCTGCACCAACGCAAGTGTGAAAGTACCCTAACACGTTCAGGTGGTGGTGCAGTTAGCTGTGGCGTGGAGACAAAACTTTTCCACATTTCTGCCATGCTAACCCTGCCCTCAGAGGAGCTGGCCGTGACACAGCTGCGTTGGCGACCTCTTGCTCCTCCTCTGCCTTCGCCTTGGGCTTCCACCTGTTCCCCTGTGACAGTTGGGAATGCTCTCAGGAGCGCGTCTACCAGCGTGCGCTTTTACTCGCGCATCTTTCTATCACCCTCCAGTGCAGGAAGTAAGGTGGACACATTGACTTTGTACCGGGGATCCAGCAGGGTGGTAACCCAGTAGTCCGCACACGGTAAAATGTGGGCAACTCTGCTGTTGTTGCGCAGGCACTGAAGCATGTAGTCGCTCATGTGTGCCAGGCTCCCCAGAGGTAAGGACAAGCTGTCCTCTGTGGGAGGCGTATCGTCATCGTCCTCTGTATCCCCCCAGGCATGCACCAGTGATGGGCCTGAGCTGTGTTGGGTGCCACCCCGCTGTGAACCTGCTTCATCCTCATCCTCCTCCACCTCCTCCTCATCCTCCTCGTCCTCCAGTAGTGGGCCCTGGCTGGCCACATTTGTACCTGGCCTCTGCTGTTGCAAAAAACCTCCCTCTGAGCCACTTCTAACAGACTGGCCTGAAAGTGCTAAAAATGACCCCTCATCCTCCTCCTCCTGGGCCACCTCCTCTTCCATCATCACCCTAAGCGTTTTCTCAAGGAGACATAGACGTGGTATTGTAACGCTGATAACGGCGTCATCGCCACTGGACATGTTGGTGGAGTACTCGAAACAGCGCAACAGGGCACACAGGTCTCGCATGGAGGCCCAATCATTGGTGGTGAAGTGGTGCTTTTCCACAGTGCGACTGACGCGTGCGTGCTGCAGCTGAAACTCCACTATGGTCTGCTGCTGCTCGCACAGTCTCTCCAGCATGTGCAAGGTGGGGTTCCACCCGGTGGGCACGTCGCATATGAGGCGGTGAGCGGGAAGGCCGAAGTTACGCTGTAGCGCAGATAGGCGAGCAGCGGCAGGATGTGAACGCCGGAAGCGCGCACAGACGGCCTGCACTTTATGCAGCAGCTCTGACATGTCGGGGTAGTTGTGAATGAACTTCTGCACCACCAAATTCAGCACATGCGCCAGGCAAGGGATGTGCGTCAAACCGGCTAGTCCCAGAGCTGCGACAAGATTTCGCCCATTATCGCACACCACCAGGCCGGGCTTGAGGCCCACCAGCAGCAACCACTGGCCGGTCTGTTGTTCAATACCCCGCCACAACTACTGCGCGGAGTGGGGCCTGTCCCCCAAACATATGAGTTTCAGGACGGCCTGGTGATGTTTACCCCGGGCTGTGCTGAAGTTGGTGGTGAAGGTGTGTGGCTGACAGGATGAGCAGGTGGAAGCAGAGGAGGAGGAAGCCGAGTAGGAGGAGGAGGCTACAGAAGGCAACGAATGATGCCCTGCGATCCTTGGCGGCGGAAGGACGTGCACCAAAGAACTCACCACTACATTTACCCAGTGTGCAGTTAGGGAGAAATAGCGTCCCTGGCCGTGCTTACTGGTCCACGTATCTGTGGTTAGGTGGACCTTGCCACAGATGGCGTTGCACAGTGCACACTTGATTTTATCGGATACTTGGTTGTGCAGGGAAGGCACGGCTGTCTTGGAGAAGTAGTGGCGGTTGGGAACAACGCACTGTGGGACAGCCATGGACATCAGCTGTTTGAAGCTGTCTGTGTCCACCAGCCTGAATGACAGCATTTCAAAGGCCAGTAGTTTAGAAATGCTGGCATTCAGGCCCAGGGCTCGAGGGTGGCTAGGTGGGAATTTATGCTTTCTCTCCAAGGTTTGTGAGATGGAGAGCTGAACGCTGCCGTGTGACATGGTGGAGATGCTTGGTGATGCAGGTGGTGGTGTCGGTGGCACATCCTCTGGGCGGCAGGTGCCAACGTTCCTCCCGAGGCGGAGGAAGAGGCCGAGGCAGCAGCAGAAGAGGGAGCAGGGGGAGCCTGAGCAGAGTTCCTTGCTTTTAAGGTGTTTACTCCACTGCAGTTCATGCTTTGCATGTAGATGCCTGGTCATGCAGGTTGTGCTAAGGTTCAGAACGTCAATGCCTCGCTTCAGACTCTGATGGCACAGCGTGCAAACCACTCGGGTCTTGTCGTCAGCACATTGTTTAAAGAAGTGCCATGCCAGGGAACTCCTTGAAGCTGCCTTTGGGGTGCTCGGTCCGTGGTGGCGGTGGCCAGTAGCAACTCTCTTGGCGGCGGCTGGTCTGCTTTTGCCCCCTGCTCCCTCTTTTGCTACGCTGTTGGCTCGGTCTCACCACTGCCTCTTCCTCTGAACTATGAAAGTCAGTGGCACGACCTTCATTCCATGTGGGGTCTAGGACCTCATTGTCCCCTGCATCGTCTTCCACACAGTCTTCCTCCCTGACCTCCTGTTCCGTCTGCACACTGCCGAAAGACGCAGCAGTTGGCACCTGTGTTTCGTCATCATCATCAGAGACGTGCGGACTCCGATGAGGTGGTATTCCCATGTCCTCATCATCAGGAAACATAAGTGGTTGTGCATCATTGCATTCTATGTTTTCCACCACTGGGGAAGGGCTAGGTGGATTCCCTTGGGAAACCCTGCCAGCAGAGTCTTCAAACAGCATAAGAGACTGCTGCATAACTTGAGGCTCAGACAATTTCCCTGATATGCATGGGGGTGATGTGACAGACTGATGGGCTTGGTTTTCAGGCGCCACCTGTGCGCTTTCTGCAGAAGACTGGGTGGGAGATAATGTTGTGAACGTGCTGGATCCACTGTCGGCCACCTAACTGACTAGCGCCTGTACCTGCTCAGGCCTTACCATCCTTAGAACGGCATTGGGCCCCACCAAATATCGCTGTAAATTCTGGCGGGTACTGGAACCTGAGGTAGTTGGTTCACTAGGATGAGTGGCTGTGGCAGAATGGCCACGTCCTCTCCCAGCACCATAGGGTTCACTAACACCACCACGACCGCGTCCGTGTACCTAACTATATGTTTTCCTCATTGTTACCGTTCACCAAGCACCACAATAAGAAAAAAAATATTTAGCCCAATGTATTGATTTCAAATTCAGGTCTTTTTTTACAGGCACCTAACACTATCTGCCTATTTGTTTATGTAGCGTATTACACTAATCCAGGCACAGCAGTAACCACTAATTTAGGGGAATATCTCTTTTAGGGCTAGTATTTAGGCCCTGGATGAAAGGTATCCTTTTATGGACAGATTTACACTTGGGTTGCACAATAGCGTGTGAAAAAATATGTAGGATTATGCCTTCAACAATTGTATACTAACACTTTGTGTAATATACCCTTTAACGGACAGAAATACAATGGGAGATGCACGGTAACGTGTGAAGTTATTGAGGATGACCCTCTCAGCACTTGTATATACAAATTGAGTGTAATATACCTTTTTACGGAAAGATTAACACTTGGCCTTCAACAGCTGGAACACCAGATTCAGGGTATTGCTATATTGGCAAGTGAATTTCACCCCAGAACAAAATCTATCTTTTGACGGATACTATTAAACTTGTCCAGTCACAGCTGGAACACCAGATTTACTGTATTTCTATTTTGGCAACTGAATTTCACCCCAGAAAAAAATATACCCTTTTACGGACAGATTTAAACTAGGCCTGCAACAGCTGGAACACCAGATTCACCCTGGGTTCAGACCTGAGCGTTCTAGAAACGCGCGTTTTACGAGCGTTTTTGTCGCGCGTATTACAGCGCGTTTTTGCAAATAGGAAACGCGCGTCGTACGCGCGTTCTTGTGATTGACTACTGTGGTGTCAATCACAATACGCGCGACAAACGCCCCAAAAAAAGCTCAAGTACTTGTTTATGCGTAGGGCGTTTTACAGCGCGTTTGAACGCGCTATAAAACGGGAAAATGTGAACCAGTCCCATAGGAAAGCATTGGTTTGCATGTGTTGAGCATTTTACAGCGCGTTCGAACGCGCTGTAAAACGCGCAAGGGTGAACTTAGGGTCAGGGTATTTTTATTTTGGCAAATAAATTTCACCCCAGAAAAAAAATATACCCTTTTATGGACAGATCTAAACTAGGCCTGCAACAGCTGGAACATCAGATTCAGGGTATTGCTATTTTGGCAATTAAATTTCACCCCAGAAAACAATATATCCTTTTACAGACAGATTTAAACGAAGCCTGCAACAGCTGGAACAACAGTTTTACTGTATTTCTATTTTCAAAACTGAATTTCACCCCAGAACAAAATATATCCTTTGCCGTATACTATTAAACTTGTCCAGCCACAGCTGGAACACCAGATTTACTGTATTGCTATTTTGCAACTGAATTTCACCGCAGAAAATAATATATCCTATGACGGACACTATTAAACTTGTCCAGCCACAGCTGGAACACCAGATTTACGGCATTTCTATTTTTGCAACTGAATTTCACCGCAGAAAATAATATATCCTATGACGGACACTATGAAACTTGTCCAGTCACAGCTGGAACACCAGATTTACAGCATTTCTATTTTTGCAACTGAATTTCACCGCAGAAAATAATATATCCTATGACGGACACTATGAAACTTGTCCAGTCATAGCTGGAACACCAGATTTACAGTATTGCTATTTTGGCAATTGAATTTCACCCCAGAAAATTATCTATCCTTTGCGCCGGACACTATTAAACTTGGCCAGCCACAGCTGAAACCACTGATTTACGGTATTGCTATTTTGGCTATTGAATTTCACCCCAGAACAAAATATATGTTTTGCTGGACACTATTATACTTTGCCAGCCACTGCTGGGACACCATATTTAGGGGATTGCTATTTTGGCAATTGCATTTCACCACAGAAATTATTTTAGACACCCACAGCATCAGTATGTGGGAATGTAAAGATATTAATGGTGCTCGTCAAGTGCCTCCAGTATTAGTATTGGTCAGAGTTATATTCTCTTTTTAAAGAGATTTAATATTCAATCTATCTGAGCTGCTCTAATTGAAGATCTCCGGCGTGGAGCATGCCCTTTAGGGCATAGAGTTCTGGAGATGAGCAGCTGCCAGATACTTCTGGATTTACTTTTCTCTTCGTTGAACGATCAGGCACATAAAAAGTGTGGAACCTTGTTAACATAGTAACATAGTATATAAAAAAGACATTTGTCCATCCAGTTCGGCCTGTTTCCTTCACGTTGATCCAGAGGAAGGCAAAAAAAAAAACTGTGAGGCAGAAGCCAATTTTCCCCACTTAAGGGGAAAAAAAAAATCCTTCCGACTCCTTATTCTGCTAATAATATTCCCCAGGGGAGCAGTAATGGCGACTCAAACAAACTAGATCCTTTAAGGATCTTGTCATCAGCTGAAGGTTTTGACAATGGTATAATTCTATGTCCAGTTTAAAGAATTATCCAGAGTTAGAAAAACATAACAGATTCCCCCGCCCCCCCCTCAGGAACAGTGGCACACCTGTCCACTGTTTGTATGTGGTATTGCAGTTCAGACCCATTCACTTCAAAAGGCGCTGAACTGCTAAACCAGGTATAATCCATGGACAGCAACCTATGGGAATTGTGGAGAGTTATGGTGGACAGGATGTAGGTGACTGGGCTTTCCACCACCAAATCCTCCCTCACTCTTAGAGCTGATGCAGTGATGACGGAGTTGCACTTGGACTGATGGGGATTGTAGTTCTCCAGGGGCAAACCATGTGCAGAGTCTCCTGGCTGGTGTTAGGTGGGTGTCCTTGGTGTTAGCGTGTGAAGGATAGGCAGGTGATGATTTGAAGTTGAACAAATAACTTACTGGTTAGCGAGTTGCAGAACATCCAAACAAAATGAAGGCACCTAGGTTCCAACACTAGTGTGGCTATGGGGTGGATGAGCTGGAACAAAATTCCCAATCACTCAATATCCTGTTCCTCTAAATGCAAACCCTAAAATAGAAATTCATCTGACATTCATTTTCCAGCTGAGAATCTCTGCAATTCCTTTGGCGAAGCGCACTTCTCCAGATTCCTAGCAGAAATTGTAGCTGCAAAGACTAAGGGTCAGTTTGTGCTACAAAGCCTGTATCCAAAAAATTCTCCTCACAGTCTACCCAGTGTACCCTCCTCAGGCTGGTTCCTCTGATTAGGTAATTAACATAGATGGCTATGCCAGGCTAGAAGCCTAGCCCTGGGCTGAGAGGTCTGTAACCACTGTCTTCTCCTCACAGACGCTTCTTTTTAAGACTAACTACACACACACTGTAACTGGTCAGGAAGCAAAATCTCAACGCTCTTTAGCTCCATCTTCCTTCTAGAAGTTTCTAATAGACTGGATATGAGATATGGGAATCCTGCTTCACCCTTAACAGCACCAGTACTGTCCTTGTGGGGCACTACATATGCACAGGTTTGGTGTATAGGAAGGGGACTACAGCCAAATGTCCTGCCCATGGACCTCCACCAACCTCTATCCACTCTTGACATCAAGGTTTTAAGAGCAGACGACTTTCCCTGACATCTATTGAATCCCATCTTGTCAATATATCCTCTAATTCATGTTTTTTCTGAAAAAAATTTGAAGTCAAATACAGTAAGATTCCCCTCTTTTTTGTTTTTCATTTCAAGAAGAAAATGTGTTATCATGCCATTATCTCCTCTACTGGTTTTGTCTCCCTACTAATCCAACACAGTGCAATATTGATGGGGTTCTAGAGAAACATTTCTGGAATATAGTATCCATTACACAAAGCATTCTGCTGCTGGAAGATTGTACAGCAATGGAAAAAGCATTTATCCGAGAGGCCCGCCTAATCTTTGTTAATGTTTTATTTATAATCCATTATTGGCCGGGAAGATGAGAAACGGCATATTTATGGCCTCCTCAAAACATATCAGAATTGAAATGTTTTGTAATATTTCCTCGAGTGACAAAAATATTAATGTGTCCCTGTCAAGCCGGTGGGAAAAAATGGTGAAATGACTACATATTCTTGGAACAGGAACAGAGCACAAAACACTAGTCGCCGCTCAGTATTCTCCTCTCGATCTGCGCTCCCAAATTGCTCGTAGAGCGAGATTACCCTCATTCTACAAGCTGAGAATTCATGTTTAAATCTCAACACTTTACAGGAATGTATTGCTATGAACTATGGGTAGAATATTTTACTGATGGTCATTTTATGATCCTGGAAAGATTTGTAGGTTCGGTTTGGAAATCTTCCATTATGGAATAGCCACCAATCACCGCAGGTACCTGGGGGAATAGTGAATGTTATTTAAAAGCTTTGTTACTCACCTGTCCCCGGATCCGGCTCTGGGTACGTCCTCTGGCCAGCTCAGTCTCCGGATGTACTAAGATAACTTACATAGTTACTACTGAGATGGGCAAAGTTTACAAAGAAATTTGATTGGTTAGGAATCTCATTCAATTGTACGTAGTGGGTGCAATGACGTGGAACAGCGATCACGCTGCACCCCATCATTAAGCCCCTCAGATGCCGCATTCAACGCTAATCATAGCATCTGACAGTCACATTGAGGCCTTTCAGGGGTTAATCAGGGGTTAAAAAAATACATACTTACCTGATCCATTTGCTTGCGGAGAGGCCATCGCAGCCATCCTGATTGAAGAATATGTGCCAAATCTCACGCATGTTGACAAGATGACATCATCACAACATCACGCTGATTTTTTTTTTACCACAATTTCAAAATAAATTGTTTTGTTACCACAAAGCGACTGGACATTTGGATTCAGTGGCTAGCCACTGAGGAAGGAGCAGCAGTTCCAAAACACGTTTGGCACTTTGTCACCATAAGCTAAATGTCGACAACAGTAAGCATGGAGAAACCACAATAGAAGGATGGAAAAAGCATTGCAGGGAAAAAGGTGCAGCGGATTCTTTGGTTCAACTTGCCAGCACAACACGCATCTAGAACTTCAAACTACTCGGCAAGCACCACAACCTACAGGATATGAACGAAAACTAGGGGCACGTGGTGCGGATACGTGTATCCAGAGGAGTGCGCTGGTGAACTAGTAGCAGTGCTGAGAACGAATGTGGAACAAAAAGGACATTTAGAATAGGGGTAAGTGCACTACCCTCATAATACGTTGTACCTGATCAAATCCATCCAAGGAGATTGCAACACTATAAAGTGGAACACTACATAAACAAATCCGAAGTCTCACTGAAAGGAAAATTTAAAGAGGGACATTAGTACCGAAATACAGTGGGATTTTGCTACTGACACAGCGAAATAACGGGATATTATTACATTGTTGCAACAATTGAAAACATATGTCAAATTAGCATGCATAGAAAGGAAACATGTTGAAATGAAGCATCAGTGAAATTTAGGACGCAATCGCCAATTATATCTTTGGGGTCAAACTATTAATGTTTTGGTCTGCGAATAGTATTGTCCAGCTACCGGCTGAAATCTATAGGCAGGAGCATCTAGCCATTGATTCCTGCGAGTAGTTTTAGAAAACATAAAAAACGTGTTGTTTATTTTGTTCAAGGTAATTTTTAGATATATTTTTATGTTGTTTCTGACATTTTAAATACATTTGTTATATTCACATCTAAAGAGTTGTTCCAATCAATCCAGATAGTGGTGTGCCCTCCATTGTTTATTACAGTTGATACAAAATCCACTGGGATTGGGGTTCCCAAATTAGAGGTGCCCCCATGTTTCCCATTGTACATAGTAGCCCTACCATATTGTACAAATTTCTATATTATGTAATATATTGTTGTATGAGGTGTATTATATAGTGCAGTGATGCCCAAACTATGTCCCGAGCAGTGACCAGAGGCGGAGCTAGCGCACAGTGGAAGAAGAAGGAGACGAAGCAACACACCTTGGTGGCTGCTGTGGCGCTGGGCTGAATCTCCATTCTAAACATCAAGGCAACTCATGGAAGGAATATAAGTGTAATGAGATCCTTCCGTTCCTGTGGCCCAGTAGTTGTTTGTAACGGCGGCAGTGCTGTGTCGGAATGTGTGCGCTGCTACGTGCGAAGGAAGGAAGGGCTGACCACCTTGCTGCTTAATGGCGGGCACAGGAGACAGTGGTCTGTGTGTGAGCACTGTGGCTTCAGGAGGGCTGCCCCTGTGAGTGTGGCTGGTACCTTAGTGAGGAGAGTTGGGATATCCTGAAGGGCCAGTGGTGTCCCGGTGGCAGAGGGTCCAGCAGTACATGCTTTGAGGGGTAAGAATAGAACCCCTCCTTGTTGTTTGGGAAGACCAAGACATGAGTGGTGTTGATTTGTCTTTGTTGGAATTGTGACACAGGTAGCGGTGGTCTGCGCTGTGGCTGGCAGTGGAGAGAGTGGCCCCTTCACAGTAATGAAGCCCACATGTGCCCCCATTCACAGTGGTAATGCACAGATGTGCCCCCTTCACAGTGGTAATGCCCAAATGTGCCTGCTTCACAATGGTAATGCCCAGATGTGCCCCCTTCACAGTGGAAATTCCCAGATGTGCACCCTTTACAGGGGTAATTCCCAGATGTGCCCCCTTCACAGTGGAAATTCCCAGATGTGCACCCTTTACAGGGGTAATTCCCAGATGTGCCCCCTTCACAGTAGCAATGCCCAGATGTGCCCCCTTCACAATGGTAATGCCCAGATGTGCCCCCTTCACAATGGTAATGCCCAGATGTGCCCCCTTCACAGTGGTAATCCCAGATGTGCACCCTTTACATGGGTAATTCCCAGATGTGCCCCCTTCACAGTAGCAATGCCCAGATGTGCCCCCTTCACAATGGTAATGCCCAGATGTGCCCCCTTCACAATGGTAATGCCCAGATGTGCCCCCTTCACAGTGGTCATTCCCAGATGCGCACCCTTTACAGGGGTAATTCCCAGATGTGCCCCCTTCACAATGGTAATGCCCAGATGGGCCCCCTTCACAGTAGTAATGCCCAGATGTGCCCCCTTCACAATGGTAATGGGAAGGCCAAGACATGAGTGGTTTCATTTGTCTTGGTTGGAATTGTGACACTGGTAGCGGTGGTCTGCACTGTGGCTGGCAGTAGAGAGAGTGGCCCCTTCACAGTAATGAAGCCCACATGTGCCCCCATTCACAGTGGTAATGCCAAGATGTGCCCCCTTCACAGTGGTAATGCCCATATGTGCCCCCTTCACAGTGGAAATACTCAGATGTGCCCTCTTCACAGTGGTAATGCCCAGATATGTCCTTTCACAGTGAGAATACCCAGATGTACCCCTTTCACAGTTGTAATGCCCAAATGTGCCCCCTTCACAATGGTCATGCCCAGATATGCCACCTTCACAGTAGTAATGCCCAGATTTGCCCAATCCACAATGGTAATGCCCAGATGTGCCCCCTTAATGGTAATGCCCAGATGTGCCCCCTTCACAGTGGTAATGCCCAGATGTGCCCCTTTACAGTGGTAATACTCAGATGTGCCCCATTCACAGGTGTAATGCCCAAATGTGCCCCCTTCACAATGGTCATGCCCAGATATGCCACCTTCACAGTAGTAATGCCCAGATTTGCCCAATCCACAATGGTAATGCCCAGATGTGCCCCCTTAATGGTAATGCCCAGATGTGCCCCCTTCACAGTGGTAATGCCCAGATGTGCCACTTTACAGTGGTAATACTCAGATGTGCCCCATTCACAGGTGTAATGCCCAAATGTGCCCCCTTCACAATGGTAATGCCTACATGTGCACCCTTCACAGTGGTAATCCCCAGATGTGCCCCCTTCACAGGGGTAATGCCCAGATGTGCCCCCTTTACAGTAAAAATGCCCAGATATTTGCCCCTTCACAGTAGTAATGCTCACACGTGCCCCCTCACAGAATTTGCATTTCATTCTGGCAAAGCTACCTGGTTCTGGCCGCAAAATTTATACCATGTCTAGTGCGGCCCTCAGACGAAAAATATTATATAATATATTAGTTTATGAAGTGTATTATATAATGTATTAGAGTTTGGAGTGTATTTTATAGTGTATTAGTGTGCAGAGTGTATTACATAATATATTAATGTATGGAGTGTATTATATAATAGAAACATAGAAACATAGAAACATAGAATGTGTCGGCAGATAAGTTACCATTTGGCCCATCTAGTCTGCCCAATATACTGAATACTATGGATAGCCCCAGGCCCTATCTTATATGAAGGATGGCCTTATGCCTATCCCATGCATGCTTAAACTCCTTCACTGTATTTGCAGCTACCACTTCTGCAGGAAGGCTATTCCATGCGTCCACTACTCTCTCAGTAAAGTAATTCTTCCTGATATTACTTTTAAACCTTTGCCCCTCTAATTTAAAGCTATGTCCTCTTGTAGCAGTTTTTCTTCTTTTAAATATTCTCTCCTCTTTTACCGTGATGATTCCCTTTATGTATTTAAAAGTTTCTATCATATCCCCTCTGTCTCTTCTTGCTTCCAAGCTATACATGTTAAGGTCCTTTAACCTTTCCTGGTAAGTTTTGTCCTGCAATCCATGTACTAGTTTAGTAGCTCTTCTCTGAATATCCTTCTGCAGATCTGGTCTCCAGTACTGCACACAATACTCCCAATGAGTTCTCCCTAGTGCTCTGTAGAGCGGCACGAGCGCCTCCCTCTTTCTACTGTTAATGCCTCTCCCTATACACCCAAGCATTCTGCTGGCATTACCTGCTGCTCTATGACATTGTATTAGTGTATTAATGACATAATGTATTGTAATGTATGGAGTGTAATATATAATGTATTAGGGTATGAAGAGTATTATGTAGTGTATTATATAGTGTATTAGTGTGTAGAGCGTATTATATAATGTATTCGTGTATGTGGTGTATTATATAATATATTAGGGTATGAAGAGTATTATGTAACATTTTGGATACATTTAGCATAATTTGCAGCAGTTTAAGGGGTCATCCCAGGAAAAGTATTAATATGCAAAGTATGGAGCATTACAAATGAAATATTATTATAATATTCCCATCCATGCAATGCAAATATTGTTTGCTTTTTTATGTACATTACAATTTCCTCACTGGTGGCGCCCCTGCTGTCTATCTTGCACTGAGAGGTGCATTATGCTCAGTAGCCTCCTGGCTCCCTTCTCCTCTGGTCAGCGCTGGACTAGTGCTCTCATGGTAAAGTAGCTCAGACGTCTTCCATTCATCGCTACTTCTAAATTCATAGAACTCTATTTCAATCTCTCTCTAGTCAGCGGAGAAGAGCAATGTGAGGGCATTACTCACCACATCCATCTCTGGGGCTATATGTGAGGGACTATTTTCTATGCAGGGAGGAAGAGGTTAACAAGAGCTAATTACCAGGCACTCCTGGGAGATGCTGGTGCACAATGAGCTGCTGCCATGCACAGAAAGGGAAGAACATCCAACCTATACACTGTATGTGTATAAAACAATATATATATATACAGATTTGTGGGATAGCCAGTTTGCTTTGGACAATTTATTTTTCTTAAAAAGTCTCTAATTATAAACTGGCCAGAAGATGCCCTCCTGTAATTTGCTGGGGGAAGCAGCCGGATGTGTTTAAATATTCTACAGTGCCTCCACAGGAAAAATTATTTATTGCATCATTACCATTAAAACCAATGGTATAATGCAGAGATCTGCCATGGATGAGATGAGGGTTCTAAAGACGGGACCTCCACTGTTATCACAAAATCCGCCTATATGATGAAATTGATGTTTTACACCGATGTACAGCAAATAATCCTTTGCTTAATTATTGTGATTAGAGGGAATGATCATAATGCATTCAGATTGCATTCAACTCTGCTACATCGTAGCTGAGAACATCTAGCTAAGTGGCCCCTGGCATTTAATGAGTCCTCCCTAACAAAGAAAAGTCAAATGGCAGGACCTGCAAATGGTTAACGCCTCCAGCAAGTCAGCTTGGCATCCCCTCATTCGTAACCCAGCGCAGGCGAATTATATCATCAATTCTCTCTCATACATTACAACAAAACAATGTGAAGCCTACGTATTGTCCGACGCTTCAAGTACTGCAATCTCCAGCACAAAGCGAGCGGCGAAATTAGAAAAATGACAATGCTTTTCAGTTTCCCAGGGAAATAAACGCAATTTTCCTGATCCAGTTAACAAGTCTTTTTCATAACATCTTAATTAGTTTTTCTGCAGCATTACTGCCGTTAATGGTCATTTCTCTTCAGCTCCAACTATAAAATGATATTTTGACATGTGCAGTGATAGCAATTTTGCTCGGCAGTTTTTCCAAATTGCACAGACCGGCGAGTATTCTTTTGGGAAAAATTAGTTTAAGCTCCATCTGCAGAAAATATTACCATATCAGAGGCTGTACGCGCAGCCTCCGCCACCTAATACATTGTCTCCAGTGAAAGGGGCCTGAGAATACAGATGACGCTGATCTCCAGCAGACAATATTAAGAGGCAGGATTATTATTGCAGAATATATTAGACCGTATTGGCTAATGAGCATAATCTTGTCCGATTAATCTGCGTAATGTAAAGTGTAATAAACACTTGCAATGTTCAAAGTTGTTATTTTGCTAAATTTTTGTTGAGCACATAAACTCCTCGCACCTCGAGTAACATTTTACAGTTACAAATGGAATCAACTAAAAAATAAAAAAAATAATTACACTGTGTATTGCACCAATTACCTTTAACAAATCTTCAGCTACTTGTATTGATTTATTTATTTTACACATATAGATATATATATACACCACATTATACTGCAGAGCTGCACTCACTATTCTGCTGGTGCAGTCACTGTGTACATACATTAGTTATCGTGTACCGATCCTGAGTTACATCCTGTGTTATACTCCAGAGCTGCACTCACTATTCTGCTGGTGCAGTCACTGTCTACATACATTAGTTATCGTGTACCGATCCTGAGTTACAGCCTGTATTATATTCCAGAGCGGCACTCACTATTCTGCTGGTGCAGTCACTGTGTACATACATTACTTCTCCTGTACTGATCCTGAGTTACATTCTATATTATACTCCAGAGCTGCACTCACTATTCTGCTGGTGGAGTCACTGTGTACATACATTACTTATCCTGTACAGATCCTGAGTTATATCCTGTATTATACTCCAGAGCTGCACTCACTATTCTGCTGGTGCAGTCACTGTGAACATACATTACTTATCCTGTACTGATCCTGAGTTTTACCTCAAGACACGGAGGCTCATATTGCTATCTCTTCCTTTACTGTCCACCAATAGCAGCAAAGAGAAAATTTACATAATCATAACAACCAAGGACCCTCCCCTATCAGATCCTATAACAAGCAGCTCCTCTTCTGCAACTTCCTCTTTCTTTGCTGCTGCCACCAGATAAGTAACATCTGTGCATTATATGTGTGGTTTGCTATCGCATGGTTTGCTGCGATTTTAGGATTTGCCCCTGAGCTTCACCTGGCTCAGGGGATCTGTATGCTATTGTCTCCTGTCAATTCTGGTTTTGTCCCCATTGGTTGTTTGACTGTGCGCTCCCCTCTGCGCTTACTTATTCTGTGTCCCCTTTTACCCTGCGGTTTCCTGGGGATTAGTGTGTTTAGTTCGGGGGTTTAAATCACCCCCCTTTTACTCATTGCCTTTGTGCTGCTGCGCCTCTAGTTCTCCTCTTACCCGACTGCCATCCTCTTCTTTTCCTTCTGCTCCGTCTCCTACTGTGCTTCAGTGCTTCCGAGATCTCGCGAGATCTCGGCGGCCATCTTGGATTCATCGCCCGTAGTCTCGCGAGATCTCGGCGACCATCTTTACTCACCCCGTTCTAGATCTCGCGGGATTTCGGCGGCCATTTTGGTTTTTTCACTCACACTGCATAGTCGGCAGTGCAGCGGCTCCTGTTCTCGGTATCGGACGGCGCTCTCTGCTCTGCGGCTTCTGGGGTGATTAACCCCTCTTTAGTGGTTAGTTTTTCTCTTTTAGGGCCATATATATAACAGGATATCTGCCTCTCCTTTCATACTTGGGCATTAGGTATTATTAGTACTTCTGGTCATGTCATCAGACCGCTCCCCATCTGGGTCTACCCCCCCTCCATCCACTGGTGATCCCAGAGTGGCTAATATGAACATGCAGGCTCTGGATCTGCAGCGCTCGGTCTCCAGCGCTATTATTGAAGCCATGGGGTCTATGTCATCCATGATTTCTCAGACCATATCCCAGGCTTTGTCTGCCCATGCCCCTGGCCTCTCTAATCAGACACCTTCTATACCCGCCCCGCAGCCTACCGCTTGTGAAACTCCTGTTGTACAGGAGGATTTGACTGGTGTGATACAAGCCACCCATGATAGCGTGCATAGATCACGCAAGAGAGCCTTACCGCGCCAGGCAGAAAAGGCGCGCACGTGGAAATGTGCCAGAGCACAAATTAGTGACGATGAATCAGACTTTGAGTCTGATGCGGAGGCTTTTGCGGAGGCAAGCGGCCACTCTGAGGAGGAAATAGAGCCTGATATTTCTGGCACTTCTGGTCCTAGACCTTCCACCTCTGGGTCTGTGGGTTTGGCCTCCACCACCCCTAATGCGGCATCTACTCCGGTGGATCCCTCTGGCGCCCCACTATTTGACCCTGACACCCTACACCACCCTCGGTCAGCTGAGTGGCTGCCAACGGCTTATGTGAGCAACTATCTAGAACATTGGGTACGTCGCCCTCTTAGCAAGGAGGCACGTAGTAAGCTCCGCTCAGAGTGCCCCAGGCCATTGATCCCCAACAAGGTCTGTGAGACCCCAGCGGTCGATCCTAAAATGACCCAGTTTTTGGCCAAGACCGGCTGGAATCCTCGCAAAGGGTTAGACTCAGCCCTTAAGAGTTGCCAGGACAAACTCCTGGACATATTTGGTCCCCTAGCCAAAATATTTGAAATGGCCGAATCGGCCAGAGTTAAAAGGATCCCCTATTGACCCGGAGGAGCTTACTGGCTGGATTCAGAGAGCCATATGCATTGCGGATAGTTCCAACTCCGCCCTCGCTATTGAACGGCGAAAAGCCATCCTCTTTAGAGTGGATCCAAAATTGGCCAACTTGGCACTTACTGAGCCCGGAAAAGATGCGCAGGGGCTACTATTTGGGGACTCCTTTATTAAGGACCTCGGCCGTTTTGTGGGGACGTTCACTGCCCTGGACAAGGCCCAGTCCTCCATGCGCAGGGTCTTCCAGGGACGGGTCTCCACTAGGACCGGCAGTAGTAGGGGCCGCCTGTCCGGCCGTGCCACTTTCCAAGCCCGCAGCTCGGGCAGAGGCTCCTTCACACAAATGACATCCTTCCAGGAACCGAGGAACCCACCTCCATTCTTCCCCACCAGAGGCGGCCAGTGGCGTTCCAGGTCCTTCAGAGGCAACCAGAATTTCCGAAAGTCTTTCGGTAAGTCTATCCCCAGTGGGGACTTCTTTGGACCTTTGTGTAGGGGGCAGACTCCGTCATTGTTTCCACGCTTGGTCAAACATTACGGCGGACCCATGGGTGCTGACCACGGTACAGGGATTCCACATAGAGCTCACGGACTCTCATCCCACCGCCCCCCCCACTAACACTAGTGCGTCCGGACACAAAGCTCGTAGACATCGAGCTGACATCTCTTTGTCAAAAAAGGGCGATAGAAAGGGCCCCCCCTACTCCCGGGGGAGTCCTCAGCAATATCTTCCTGGTGCAGAAAAAGGGCGGTCAAATGCGACTGGTGATAAATCTTCGCGCCTTGAACGCGATCATACGATATCGCCACTTCAAAATGGAAGGGATCCATCTTCTTCGGGATTTGTTGACTCCAGGAGACTGGATGGTGAAGTTGGACCTCAATGATGCCTATCTGACGGTCCCAATTGCCACAACGTCCAGGGATCTCTTGCGCTTCCTTTGGAAGGGCGAAGTGTGGCGGTTCACTTGCCTCCCGTTTGGCCTCTCTTCGGCACCCTGGTGCTTTACCAAACTTCTACGTCCAGTCATGGCCTGGCTGAGGAGTCGGGCGTGCGGCTCGTCATCTATCTAGACGACATCCTCATTATGCACCAATGTCAGTCGACCCTGTTACGGCATCTCCAATGGACCTCGGACCTCCTGACGAACCTCGGCTTCCTCCTGAACACAGAGAAGTCCTGCCTCGAGCCATCACAGCGGATGGAATTCCTGGGCTTTACGGTGGACTCTATTTCGGAATCCCTCAGCCTTCCGACGGAGAAACTGCGGACGATCCGCAAAGAGTTGAGGCACGCCCTCGCGGCTACCTCCCTATCCTTGCGTCATCTGGCACGCATCATTGGCCTGCTGGCTTCATCAATCCAGGCGGTGTTTCCCGCTCCCCTCCATTACCGAGCCCTACAGCGGTTGAAGATCGCCCACCTACGTTCCGGTGCCACGTTTGCAGACACGGTTTTCCTGGATCCAGAGGCTCGGGAGGAGCTCCATTGGTGGATAGACAACCTGGAAGCATGGAACGGCAGAGCGATCTTCGGCTTCCAACCGGAGTTCACGGTGGATTCGGACGCGAGCCTTCAGGGCTGGGGTGCCCACTGCGAGGGGATCTCCACGGGAGGTCGATGGTCGGATGTCGAAGCCCGTCTCCACATCAACGCGCTGGTGCTCCTGGCTGGTTTGTTTGCCATCAGGAGTTTTACCAATGGCACAGCCCACGCATGCGATCAGATTGCGCATGGACAATGTGTCGGCAGTCCGCTATGTCAATCACCTGGGGGGCACCCAGTCGGCTACATTGGCTCGTCTGGCGAAGGAGTTTTGGTCCTACTGTCTTTCCAGGGACATCATGGTGCAGGCGGAATACCTTCCGGGCCTACACAACTATCGAGCGGATTGGAGCTCCCGATACTTCGCGGACGGCAGCGATTGGAGGCTAGCACCCGAGATCTTCTCTGCGGTTTCGGACACCTGGGGTCCCTTTGCCATAGACCTCTTCGCATCCCGACTCAATACTCACCTGCCCCGGTTCTTCAGCTGGCGCCCGGATCCGGAGGCAGAGGCGGTGGATGCGTTTCTCCAGGACTGGTCGACTGCTCTACACTACGCGTTCCCACCGTTTTCCATGATTCCGAGGATGCTGTTGCAGACTCGGCGTCAGAGGGCGGAATTGTTGGTGGTGATTCCCTTCTGGGTGACTCAGGCCTGGTACCCGATCCTCCTGGAACTCCTAGTGGACGTACCTCTTCTCCTTCCGGGTCGGACGGATCTCCTCCTGGGCCCTCAGGGCATTCTACATCCCCTACTGATCGACGGCTCGCTTCAACTTCTGGCGTGCCGAATCTCAGGACACCCGGAGAGGTCGAGGGCATTTCGGAGGCAACTAGACGCCTCCTGGACAATGCCTGGGCTCCCGGCACCCGAAAATCTTATCGGGCAGCCTGGGGAACTTGGGTTAGCTGGTGCCTGGAGCGGGACCTGGATCCCATTTCGGCGCCTGTGACTCATCTCTTACAATTCCTTACGTCTCTCTTGAAGCAGGAAAGCCTACAGGACTATTAACCTGTTCCGTTCGGCAATCTCCTCTACTCATCAGGGATTTGACGGGGTTCTGGCTGGACAACATCCTTCAGTTTCTCGCTTGTTACGTGGCTCGCGTTTGGCTCGTCCTCCCGGCCACGCTTTACCACTACGTGGGATGTTTCCTTAGTCCTTTCCTTTCTCTCCGCGTGGCCCGACAACGCGGCCCTTTCTCTCCGTCAACTGTCGGCTAAATTGCTGACCCTCTTTTGTCTAATTTCTTGTAAGAGGGTCTCGGATGTCAGGGCCCTGGATCACGACGCTAGGTCTTTCTCTCCTGAAGGTGTTACGTTTAACATCTCGCGCCGCACCAAGACCAATATCAGATCAGTGTCCTATCCTTGTTTTCCGTCTACTCCGACACTCTGTCCAGTGGCCTGCTTAAAGGAATATGAGTTGCGGACTCGAGCTCATCGCTCTTCGGATGTCCCACAGCTGTTCCTCTCTATTCGCCATCCGTTTGGACCGGTTTCTAGTCCGACTTTGGCACGCTGGATGAAGTGGATCATGTCCCTTTCGGGTATTGACATGGCAGTCTTTACCGCACATTCGGCCAGGAGCGCAACGGCCACTTCCCTGGCTATTTCGGGGGCTCGCTTGGAAGACATTTTGCGTTTGGCCGATTGGTCTAGGGCCACTACGTTTAGGGAATTTTACTTTCGGCCGCCTCCTCATGTTTTCTCGTCCATTATTGATCAGCTTTGAACTTGCAATATGAGCCTCCGTGTCTTGAGGTAAAACTTAATGATTTTCCTAGTCTATGACGTAAAGTCATAGTTTTATTAAAGACACGGAGGCGAGTATTGCCCACCCTGGTTCTCTTCCCGCCCGATTATGTTGTCTTTTCTTATATTTCTACTGTAAGTTATAGTTATTTATTACATATTGTTATGTTCTTAGACATTTGTTTCTTTATAATATCTATTGCGGCCTTAGGATTTGCTGCCGTTTTGAGCACTATGTGTGCCATTTTTCTGCATGACTCTTACACTGGCTATACTATTTACTCTGTTTCAGGTTGATTTCCCGCAGTGTCTGGAGTTCTATTTCGTTTTGAGTTTTCAGATGCGTTAGCCAGGTTGGCTCGTTTCTTCGGTTTGACGAACGGAATGGTGGTCGTTGTTCGGGTCCAGTGCCGGTTCCAGTTCCAGTTCCGATGAAGATGTTGGTGTCACGGTTACAAAGAAAGAGGAAGTTGCAGAAGAGGAGCTGCTTGTTATAGGATCTAATAGGGGAGGGTCCTTGGTTGTTATGATTATGTAAATTTTCTCTTTGCTGCTATTGGTGGACAGTAAAGGAAGAGATAGCAATACTCGCCTCCGTGTCTTTAATAAAACTATGACTTTACGTCATAGACTAGGAAAATCATTAAGTTACATCCTCTATTATACTCCAGAGCTGCACTCACTATTCTGCTGGTGGAGTCACTGTGTACATACATTACTTATCCAGTACTGATCCTGAGTTACATCCTGTATTATACTCCAGAGCGGCACTCACTATTCTGCTGGTGCAGTCACTGTGTACATACATTACTTCTCCTGTACTGATCCTGAGTTACATCCTTTTTTATACTCCAGAGCTGCACTCACTATTCTGCTGGTGCAGTCACTGTGTAAATACATTACTTATCCAGTACTGATCCTGAGTTACATCCTGTATTATACTCCAGAGCTGCACTCACTATTTTGCTGGTGAAGTGACTGCGTACATACATTACTTATCCTGTACTGATCCTGAGTTACATCCTTTTTATACTCCAGAGCTGCACTCACTATTCTGCTGCTGCAGTCACTGTGTACATACACTACTTATCCTGTATTGATCCTGAGTTACATCCGGTATTATACTTCAGAGCTGCACTCACTATTCTGCTGGTGTAGTCACTGTGTACATGTAATGACCCGGAATGTCATTACCACTGTTTGCACCCCACCACTGTTTCCCATGGTCTAACATTATGTAATTCTATGCATTCATTCTGAGACCTAAACACTGTAAATTTCCTATGTCTGAAACAGTATTGTTCAAGTGTGATAACCTGGTTCACCAGAGGTGGCAGCAGACTTGGCAGTGCTACTTAGAGAGGAATGGAACCTTCTTTTCATTCCAACCCTCTCTGAGGAGTGGAGGAGACTAGTTAGTTGGAGTCAGTCTGAAGTACCCCCTGCTTGGGGAAGGAATCAGGTCCCTGCCCCTGCTGGACGGGCATTGCTTAGGTGAGCTAAGAGCACCTTCAGCTCAGCTAGACACACAGAGGCAAAAACCTGAAGCCAGGAGGTAACGTTTCCCTGGAACAAGTAAGAGTCAGACAACAGAGAGAAGTTGCAACAGACAGCAGAATGAAAAGGATTCCTATTTAATCCTGTTAGCACAGAAGAGCTAAAGAGCAACAGATGTAGTAGAGTTGAGATTGTTTTTGCCTGCCAGAGTAAATGCTAAAGCTTGCTGAAAACCAATAATGTGAACTGTTTGGAAGACGTTTATTGTAAGTAAAGCTGTTATCGACTTCACCACAAGGTCTGGACTTAATTTATTCTACATTATCCAAGTTAACCACTCCCTTTCCTCTGCTGCGGAGCAAACGCCTGGGATTCCAGCGTATCCAGGTAGGAGCACTGTGACACGTGCACAGCCACACCTTGAGGGACATTTAGGCTACTCTAAACCCCTCTGGCATTCCTACATCTGTTTACCACCACAATCACTAAAAAGGGGCCCTGTGCTCGTGTTGCTTTATTGCAACTGGTGTCATGACAAACTGAAATATTAAGGGACATATTCTCGTTAAACCCTATTTAGGGGCCCCAGGGAGAGTGGAACTCTGCATACCTACATTACATTACACACCCTGTCCTGAGATACCTCGTGTACTGTACTCCAGAGCTGCAATAATAATCCTGCTATTTATCAATGGAAACAAAGGAAACTTCTATAGATAGATAGATAGATAGATAGATAGATAGATAGATAGAAGGTGACTTTCTCTGCATCCCAATAAAAATGACTGAAAATGCAGAATATAGAATATTTTAGGCTAACCATATATTTGCAGCATTCTGTTTAATGGCCACAAGTTCAGCAACCATCTAAATGGCTCCTTTCCGGTTTCATTACAAAATCTTTATCCTGTAACAAGCCAATTCCTTCTCCTTTTGTACTAAAGAAAAAGTTACTTTACTGCACAGTAACTAAAACCTGTCTGAATTTTATCTGCACTTCCCAAACAACAGAAGGGAACAAGACTGCACAATTAACAAGAAGGAAGGAGTCAGCGCAAAATCAATGGCGAGTCAACAAGTAAGAGCTGTTCATGGGGACATGATGACTGCAGAGAGAAAAGTCTGGAAGACTGTACAGGAGACGCTCGATGAACTTTCTCAACCCTCCACTTTTATTTCTACAGTCTTTCATCAGATACATCTCGACTTGTCATAGAAGGCTTTGTTCTTCCCAGCTGGTTTTGAAAAAGTAATAGAGAAAGGCCTCATATAAACTTGTATAAAACCCACTCTCCCTTAATTTCACATAAAAATTGAACGGCTCCATCTGGTGCCTCGGTATTTTTAGACAGAAGAGATGCCAAAGAGTCTTGTTTAAAGCCTGTTAGCGGATGAATGCTCTCGAGGTTGATACTTCTTGTAATATGTGGTGAAGGATGGTTTGAGTCTACTCTTGTTCATCGATTGATGCTACTCTCTACTGGAGAGGGGTAAACTCTTACAGCAAACTTTTTTGTTTAGCGTGGGCACTGATGCTGTTGGTAGTTCAAGGAAGATGTTTGAGTTTGATGAGTGATTCTGGAATTTTGGCTTGATTACGGAAAATCCTTGACCTTAAAATGGTTGTATACTGGGACATTCTAGCAATAGCCCACCAATGTCTATGTTATGTTGTCGGCAGAGGTCCGAACCCTGGAACAAAGTGACTGAAATGCTAAGGAATTCTTGGCTCCTCTTTCTTCACATGGCTGGGCATTGACTATATCTTGTGGTTTACGAAGAAAGCAAAGTGGAGCCAACAGGAGATCATGTGGCACTGTATCTTCTAGTGTGCTCAACACGAGTGTCAATATCTTAGATTAGAAGATGAACAGCACTAATGACCACCAGGACCAAGATCCATAATTACTGGTGATGATGAATTTCAGTGCTAGATGGTTGTCCTCATCATCTTCTTCTGTATAAGGCTGGATTCACTCATGCACTTTTGTTTTTGATAAAATAATTTTAAGCTAACCATAAGAGTAGGTCCAAAAGGTACTAAATTCTCTTTTGAGTCCACTTTTGGGTTTAGCTAAATAAACTGCACCAAAACTGCCCATGAGAATACGGTCTAAATAACTTGCCTTCATCTTACTTTGGAGGTACTGTAGGATGGGAAGACTCAACGCAATAATAAAAGGCAAGTATCCTTGAAGGAGTTAACTTATGTCAAGTATATCCAGATCCCTGGTGACTCGAAGCATACAGTAGTCATGGTTTGTAAGCTTCTCTCCACCCATCTTGTTGCCTTTTTTTGTACTTACAGTATCTTTTAGAATCTGTAAAAAACAAAAAAAATCTTTGCACAGATTAACTAGCCTCACTCATAATTCTTTAACCCTTTGCTGAATGCTTCAGATATGTCAGCAGTGCCAGAAGAGTGTATGGAGCAGGCTCATGAGCTGAGCCCACTCTATTTGCAGCAGCTGTCAGCTGTGTAATACAGTTGACAGTCGGCCTCAATGACCGGGATCAGAGAGAAATCTGATCCTAGTCAGACTCATTTAAGCCCATAGGTGCCACAGTCAATAGCAACTACAGATTTTTATTTTTTTTGAGGGAGGGTCTCTCTCTGATTTCTGAGGGGCACCACCTGGATGAAATCATAGCCAGCAGATTGGTTACCATGGAAGCAAGGGTGTACTGGGAACTTAAAATGGCCCTGCTACTGGCCAGGTACAAGAGTAACTGATACTCCCAGCAGCAAAGGGGAGGGCTCAGGCAGCCCATTGGGCATAAGCCTTTTGGGAAATTTCCCTGTAGTGTCTATGGCCAGTCTGCCCCTGCATGGCAGGGATTAATAGAAAGCCTTGAGAAGTCGAAAATGTCCAAATTATCAAAATGTAGAATTATTTATCCCACACGGTGAAAACCATAAAGGTAAAGATACAGTACCTTCATAAAACAAACCCTCATATAAATGTGAGAACAGAAAAGTAAAATAAGCGATGGCTCCTGCAAGGCAGAGAGGAAAAGATTAAAATAAATAAATAAATAAAATTAGCCAGGTCCTGAAAGGGTCATGGTTAAAGGGTCATTCTGGTTATAGAAAGTTATACTCTATCCACAGGGGAACACTATCGGATTGGTGTGGATCCGACCACTGGGACCACCTTCAATCACAAGAATGGGTGCTCCATACCCCGTGAAGCCCCTCTGAAATGGATGGAGTGGCTGTTTGGAAAAGCATGCTGGTGATCCAGTCATTTCTGTAGGAGCAGCATAGATAGCTGAGCACCATACTTGGCTATGTCTGGTGGGCCTATTTAAATGAATGGAGCGGCAGCACACTTTACTGACCAGCTGCTTATTCCATTTCAGGGGGCTCCACGGGGTACAAAGCCCCCTTGTCGTGATCAGTGAGGGTCCAAGTGTCAGAACCCCCACAATCTGTTATGCTATATCCCGCCACTAGGATCTTTTTTCCTCTTTATTATTATGGAGAATGACAGGACTATAGATGAGCGAATTTCATGGTATGAAATTCATTCACACTTTGTTTAGTGGTAAAAGCAGAATTGAGTTTTGGATTCCAGTACCACGGACCATAATGCAATTATATGACGAAATGCATAACTGAGTGCCTTTAAATCATTTTCTACTCCTGTGATGGCAGTGGAGGGAAATTAATCACACATGATCACTGGGGGCCTGGGCAGAGGTACCCTTTATGATCTGCCTATTGTCATAGGTCCCTTCTAACAAGTAGGTGTTGACCAAAGTGAAGAGCTTCTAAAATTGTATCACTGTAGAAGTTCAGGACCACTAACCTGAAAGAAGTTTCAGGTTAGCGGTGAAAAGGATTTTAAGAGGTTTCAAGCACATTAGAAAAGTCCATGGCCATTTCACTGACCATGACAAGACAACAGTGAAAGGGGGGGGGGTGTCAATGTCATAAGAATATCTGCAAATGTCACGTTTGATAAGTTTGCATTGTTAAACAGAACCTACTTTTTCATTTTTTCTACTCCATCGCCATTCTGGACTGAGTCACAGTTGATAAATCTTGGCTAAAAGTAAACAACATAGCTAATTCTGTTCATCTACCCTTATTTAAACATGCTAAAATGTTTTTGCAAATACTGGCTAAAAAGACGCAAATGTCCGTTTTCCAACTTTTTGAAGCTGAATTCTAATGTGTAGGTTGATAAATTCCCCCCAATGCTTAAGACCTCATCTCAAAAGCAAGGACAAGCAAATCAATTTGAAAATGTGCTCCAAAGTTTCCAAAAGGTTCTAATTCTAATTAACCAGAATTTTGTGTAATTTAATTTGAGACAATGGAGTAGAGAAGAGAGAAGTGAGAACAGAAGGATGACAGAGAAGAAAGGAGGAGGAAGAGGAGGAGAAAAGAGAAAGTAGAGGAGGGGTAAAGGAAAGAGAAGACAGAGGAGGGGAAGAGAGCAAGAGAGCAGAAGAGAGGAAAGGAGGAGAGTAAAGACAGAGGATAGGAAGAGATGAGAGGTGGAGAAAAGAGAGAGAGAGAAGGGAGGAGAGAAGAGTGCAGAGAAAGAAAGAGAGAGAGAGAGAGAGAGAGAGTCACTATCAGGAAATTGGGGCCAACAGACATTGGGGGACATTCATTGAGCTATTTACGCCACCATTGTGGAGTAAAAAAAAGGTGCAAATTATTATGCATGCCATATTTATGACTTTTTGAGCTTCTCAACACTTTTCTGAATTAGTGAGAAAAGGGGTCGGGTTTTACATAGTCAAACGGATTTACTATAACTTCTGCCAGAAACTGCTGTAAGTTTTAGCCGAAGTCTGCACCAGCCGCTAGCTGGCATGGACTTGAGGTTCTGGCACACGGAGGGCAAGAGATGCTCCTAATTTAGATATTTAGCAAATTAGGCTCATCTTCGTCCAGCGCAAGGGGATCAAAAGTGACTTATGGGAACACCAGTCTTGATAAATCTCCCTCATTATCTTTTCTAATGCACGTTTTGAGAAAATCTAGCAGTTCACCTTAAGCAGAGAGTAGCATCATTTGATATGGAAGACTGAAGAAGAAGAGCTCCCTTACTTCTCACATTTAGTTGAGCTCCCCATTGTCTGGAGATCAGACTCTGACACAATGCAACGGCTCCGCCGCTACTTCTCAGATATCTAAGACTCGGGAACATTACAGGGACTCCACTTCTATCACCAGCAATAGTCAGACATCATTGCCATGATGAAAAGAATGGCAAAAACTTCTCTGGTCTCTTGAAGAGTAACATTGTCTACAAGCTCTCTTACAATCCTCTCTTCCTATACACATATTTAATATATTTTCTATTCCTATTATTATTCCTTCCAGCAAAAGATTTAGATCAAAGACAACATGCAAACTTTTTATGCAGAGACTTTCAAATGGTGCCAACATTTGCTGGAACGAGGTCTAGCTGTTCACTCCACTAGTTGTAATGGGAGCTGTATTCATTATAGTATCTATAGTATAGTACTATATAGAGATGAGTGACCCACGTGAGATTCGGTTAAGGTTTACTGAGCTTTTCGAAAATTTTGGTTTCTAACCTGAATCAGTTCGGACAGAATTGAGGTTGCTTCAAATGCCCTGAAAATTGGTATATAACACTTTCTATTCTACTAAGAAATCTTAGGAAAAAAAAATATTTTCGTTTATTTTTGATAAGTTTACTATTGTTACCTCCTCCACCACCTCTCCTAGCCCTTGAACACAATGA
Organism: Bufotes viridis; assembly: GCA_033119425.1. Taxonomy (NCBI): domain Eukaryota; kingdom Metazoa; phylum Chordata; class Amphibia; order Anura; family Bufonidae; genus Bufotes; species Bufotes viridis. The sequence continues at coordinate 8,386,197 of CM065597.1, forward strand.
CAGCATAGTAAATGATGTCTGAGTGACACTGACAAATAGCTGTGGGTAAATGCATGTTTGACGGTGTTATCATACAGCGTGTTTAAAAACACTTTGTGCCCCCACATGTGTTATGGTTTTTTTCATATTCCAAAGCTTCCAAAAATTGTCCTTTATCGGGGGCAGTTGATGTTAAACTCACAAGATGTTATAGTATTTACAAAAAAGGGGCTTGGGTTACAAAGTGTCAAAAAATTATGCCTTGACAGGGTCAGATCGCTGCCCGTACGACACATACAAGTGTTGATTGTCAGGAGAAACAGTGGCTGGTTGTTAACAAGCCTGAAAAATGTCTCACTTTACATTGGGAGCAGCAGCAGTGCAGTGTGGATGTGGTACGGTACGGATATAGCGGTATGCAGCCAAAATTGTAGTGGCAGCAGAAGAAGCACAACATGAAACATACAAGGCAGTAAGTTAGCTGTCTATTGGTAGTAGTAGTGGTGGTGGTACTGGTAGTAGTGGCAGATGCTTTGCATTAATAGTGATGTTAGTAGGGGATTAGCATCGAGGAGCAGCAGCCATTTGGTACATGTCAGCAGGCATGCAGCAGCATGATGGAGGCACCAGAAGCCTTACTTAAGATGATGGACAGCAGGCTACAGCAGTTGCATGATGGTGGCGGTGGCATGATGTAAGCAGCAGCAGTAACCATACAGTACATAATGGTTGGAAGGCTGCAGCAGTGGCCTGATGGAGACAGCAGCTGTAAAGAACATGATTGTTGACAGGCCGCAGCAGTGGCATGATGGAGTCAGGCAGGCAGCAACAGTGGCAAGATGGGGCACCATCAGATCTATTTATCAGCCTCAGCTGGAGGAGTGTGAATATCCTCTCGAATGCAGGCTTGGTTTATTTTGACAAAAGTGATGTATTAGACACTGACAAATGACAACTTAGTCCGTTTGGGTGTCGCCATGCCTCCCGTGCCACTGAAAACCCTCTCTGAGATGAGACTGGAGGCTGGGCAAGATACAAGAAAGAGTGTGCTTTGCCAGTTTGGGCCACTGTTCCAGTCTGCCTGTCCAGCAATCCATGGGGTCAGGGAAAAGGATATGCACCAGAGACTGGCAGGAATGTAGGTAGGCACAGTTGCATAACTAGAAATGACTGGGCCACACAGCAAATTTTTTAAATGGGCCAAATCCCCAAGTAAACACAGAATAAAAAGGAGAAGAAGGACAGACTTATCCTGATTGGGAATGCTGGCCAGTTCCCAAAGGATTCAGTGATGCCAACTCATGTGCTACAATAGAACTCTGGGACCTATGATTGTGTTTGAACGACCTAAGCTTATTTTAATCTTGAAAATATTGCACACGGCTGTGGTTTTGTGTACCCTCCCTGTGGACAAAAAAAAACGGCTGCTTTCACAGAGCTACAGGGAGCCAAGCTCGGCGTAGCTTTAACAGGTTTTTGGCCTAACCCACCCACAATTCAGCAGCATCCCCAGATCCTGAAGCAGAGGTGGCACTGGCTGTTTTTTGGGAGGTACGTCGCCTCAGCTCTTTATTGCTTCCACCACCCTTCACCACTGATTTTGCCTCTTCCTCAGCACCCCAGTCGAGCTCCCAGGTCCAGTCCAGAACTCAGAGTCTTCACACTTCCCAAAATGTTATTAGACTGTGAGATATCATGGTGGACTTCTCTGTCCCCCGACTGCCACTGTTGCTGCCCCCACCGACAATGTCATTGCTACAGGTGCCGCTATTACCAACACAGCTATGCATGGGGTCCCCAGCCTTGTCTTGAACCTACACCTCATGGCAGCCCAAACGCTGAAAGCTCTCACACAAGAGAGGGAGACTCTCTTGACTATCTGCCATAGGGTGTGGGGGTGTTTTTTGCCACGTTTTTTGAAAAAAAAAGGCACCTCAGTAGGAAGGACCAGTGAAGACAGAGAGGACTCTACTGAAAGCCTTCGGGCTGCAAGGAGGAGGAGCAGGAGGAACGCTGTGACCCCTGGCTCCACAGCACGGTGTCAGACTCTATAGTCACCTCCACATCATCCTGCTGCGACGAGAGAGGAGGAGTGAGCCACCCAATCGATAATCTCATCCTCTTTCTCCTCAACGATAATCTTGTGCCTTTCTGAAGCCAGGGACAACTACGGCCCACTACTACTACTTCTGAAGGGATGAGTATTTTATATGGTTTTTCAAACTTTAAAAAATATAAATAAATTAATTAATTATGTGAGATGCCCTGATACAGAATTCTCACTAGTATTCTATATGATATGCTAGATTGATGGTAGAACACACGTTGTACAGTTTTGCGCTTATTCCACCCGCCCAAAAAAAAAAAGTATTTCTGTTAAAATGGGAAAAAAAATAATGTCATTGCAGGTAGCTGCTTTTGAGGTTCTGAAGCAGCTGCAGTTCTGCTAGGAGGCACAGCTCCTCCCTTCTAACTCCCTGGCTGACAGCTTCCTTTCTTGTCCCTATTCTACATACAGAATTCTTCTTCTTCTTTGTAATCCTTGCCTTTCCCTTCACTGTCCCTGGCAATAGAATACAAGCTTGATTAATTTCGGGCTCTCCCTGACTGATTTTTCAGTATGTGCATCACTGCCATACAAACAGTTTTACCCCAGGTTTCCATAACAGCACAGGCATTTTTCTTCACTGGTAGAGGGGCACTGTTGATGTCACTGTTATGGGGGCACTGTAGATGTCACTTATGGGAGCACTGTGGATGTCACTGTTAGGCGGGCACTGTGGATGTCAATTATGGGAGCACTGTGGATGTCACTGTTATGGGGGCACTGTGGAGGTCACTGTTATGGGGGCACTGTGGAGGTCACTGTTATGGGGGCACTGGGGATGTCACTGTTATGGGGGCACTGTGGATGTCACTGTTATGGGGGCACTGTGGATGTCACTTATGGGGGCATTGTGGATGTCACTGTTATGGGGGCACTGTGGATGTCACTATTATGGGGGGCACTGTGGATGTCACCGTTATAGGGGCACTGTGGAGGTCACTGTTAGGGAGGTACTGTGGATGTCACCGTTATGGGGGCACTGTGGATGTCATTGTTATGGGAGCACTGTGGATGTCACCATTATGGGGGCACTGTGGATGCAATTGTTATGGGAGCACTGTGGATGTCACTGTTATGGGGGCACTGTGCATGTCACTGTTATGCAAGCACTGTGGATGTCACTGTTATAGGGGCACTGTGGATGTCACTTATGGGGGCACTGTGGATGTCACTGTTATGGGGGCACTGTGGATGTCACTGTTATGGGGGCACTGTGGATGTCACTGTTATGGGGGTGCTGTGGATGTCACTGTCATGGGGGTGCTGTGGATGTCACTGTTATGGGGGCACAGTGGATGTTACTGTAATTGGGGTGCTGTGGATGCCACTGTTATGGGGGCACAGTGGATGTCACCGTTATGGGGGTGCTGTGGAAGTTATTTAACCACACATACAAACAACAAATATTAAGTATATATTAACCAGGCAGAAACGTAAAGATACAGATGGGGGATAGTAATGTACAAAAACACAAATGGTCATGTTGGGGAGGTAGTGTTTCAGGTCATGTTGGGGAGGTAGTGTTTCAGGTCATGTTGGGGAGTGTTTTCATTGGGACTTTAGACCAATTGTGCATTGTATCTAAGCACCACTGCCAGAGATATACAAGCCTATTGTTGAATTATCTGGACTTACTATTGATAGTGGAGGCGCTATCACTTACCCTTGGAAGTAGAGATATACATTCAAGGAATATTTTATAACATTTTAACATTGAAGTTTGGTCCTACAATGATGGAGACAATAAGTTAATTGAAATCAAGCTACCCATATTGATTGTTTATCAAGGAATCCAGGTGTTTTATGTATTTGTTTTATATGCTGTTTTAATAAATTTTTTGTATACTAGCAAGTCTCCGCTTTGTCAGGTGATCCAGTATCTGAGTGCCCGACCGTTATTATTCATTTACAGATGAGGGATACTTAACGACTGTATCTGCCTAAAGTGCCTTGTACTGTATACGAGTTCACAGTGGAATCATCACCAGACAGATCTTTATAGCGTTGTAGTTATCTACATATAGAGTATAATAGAACTGAATTATAGTCTTGGGAAGTGGTCAGACCATGTTGGGGATTGTAGTGTTTTGTGTATAGAGAATAATAGGCTTTTAATGTGGACATGTCTATTGGTCGGATCTTGTTTGAGTTGCAGTGTTCTATGTATAGCAGAATTATAATATGGTTATGTCCATTGGTCAGGTAATGTTGTAGAAGGGTGGGGGGGAGGTTTGTTTTCTATGTATAGTAGAATTGCATTATCATTATGTCCAGTGGTCGTGTCATGTTGGGGAGGTAGTGTTTCAGTTCATGTTGGGGAGGTAGTGTTTCAGGTCATGTTGGGGAGGTAGTGTTTCAGTTCATGTTGGGGAGGTAGTGTTTCAGTTCATGTTGGGGAGGTAGTGTTTCAGGTCATGTTGGGGAGGTAGTGTTTCAGGTCATGTTGGGGAGGTAGGTAGTGTTCCAGGTCATGTTGGGGAGGTAGGTAGTGTTCCAGGTCATGTTGGGGAGGTAGTGTTTCAGGTCATGTTGGGGAGGTAGTGTTTCAGGTCATGTTGGGGAGGAAGTGTTTGGGGTCATGTTGGGGAGGAAGTGTTTCGGGTCATGTTGGGGAGGAAGTGTTTCAGGTCATGTTGGGGCGGTAGTGTTTCAGGTCATGTTGAGGAGGTAGTGTTTCGGGTCATGTTGGGGAGGAAGTGTTTCGGGTCATGTTGGGGAGGAAGTGTTTCAGGTCATGTTGGGGAGGTAGTGTTTCAGGTCATGTTGGGGAGGTAGTGTTTCAGGTCTTGTTGGGGAGGTAGTGTTTCAGGTCTTGTTGGGGAGGTAGTGTTTCAGGTCATGTTGGGGAGGTAGTGTTTCAGGTCATGTTGGGGAGGTAATGTTTCAGGTCATGTTGGGGAGGTAGTGTTTCAGTTCATGTTGGGGAGGTAGTGTTTCAGTTCATGTTGGAGAGGTAGTGTTTCAGGTCATGTTGTGGAGGTAGTGTTCCAGGTCATGTTGGGGAGGTAGTGTTTCAGGTCATGTTGGGGAGGTAGTGTTTCAGGTCATGTTGGGGAGGTAGTGTTTCAGGTCATGTTGGGGAGGTAGTGTTTCAGGTCATGTTGGGGAGGTAGTGTTTCAGGTCATGTTGGGGAGGTAGTGTTTCAGGTCATGTTGGGGAGATAGTGTTTCAGGTCATGTTGGGGAGGTAGTGTTTCAGTTCATGTTGGGGAGGTAGTGTTTCAGGTCATGTTGGGGAGGTAGTGTTTCAGGTCATGTTGGGGAGGTAGTGTTTCAGGTCATGTTGGGGAGGTAGTGTTTCAGGTCATGTTGGGGAGATAGTGTTTCAGGTCATGTTGGGGAGGTAGTGCTTCAGGTCATGTTGGGGAGGTAGTGTTTCAGTTCATGTTGGGGAGGTAGTGTTTCAGGTCATGTTGGGGAGGTAGTGTTTCAGGTCATGTTGGGGAGGTAGTGTTTCAGGTCATGTTGGGGCGGTAGTGTTTCAGGTCATGTTGGGGAGGTAGTGTTTCAGGTCATGTTGGGGAAGTAGTGTTTCAGGTCATGTTGGGGAGGTAGTGTTTCAGGTCATGTTGGGGAGTGTTTTATCTATAGCGTATAATAGAATTGTATTCTGGTCATGCACCATGGTCAGGTAATGTTTGGAGCTGTAGTGCTTTTTATACATTACAAAGTGTTATACTACAATGTCATATTGGGTTATTGGGCAGTATGGAGTTCTGCATTTGTAGAAAGTGTAATAAAATGTTAATAATACTGATTACACCCACTCGTCTCATTACTTTGTTGCCTTCCATCACTTGTCAGCATACATAACCCCCTTTTCTGATCTTTGGCTCACCCTTATACACCAGTATTACGGATACAACAAACATACTGAATGCAATTGATAACACAGATTAAAATGAAGAAATGAATCAATCAACCTTCCATCATCAGCTAAGCGCACAAAGAACCTATCATTATAATGAATTGAACATGTCACACACATTATTTGGGTCAGCGAAGAGACTTAATGCATTCAGAGTGCCACACTAAAAGCAATTTCTTTGTAATATTACCTAAAACAACCTGTTATTCAGAGGGAGCCGATCACCCAGTTACCGGCTGTTTTTCACCTTTGATTCATAGTTTTGGCATAAGTAATGTGTGAGATGTCAATTCTGAATTCAAGGTCATGCTCAAGGTCATTTCCGTACAGATTATTAATACAGACGCTTCCCTTTCAATCCACACGAGTAACTCATCCTTGCACGTGTCATGACCGCCGGAAAGGAAATTCACCTGCGAGAAGCTAAAGAATGAATGTCATGTTTACATCTATTGTAATATGTCTTTTAGCACCAGAGTATCAGACCCCTGGACCAAAGCTTCTATATTTATAATCCCACTATGCAAATTAGCTTTCCTCCAAAGGAAGACGACTCTCGAATATCAGCCAAAAGGAAGAGGCACTCGTAACTAAACAAGTGCTTACCGGTTCTTGCCTTGGGAGGAGAACTAATTAGTTTTTTTTTTTCCCCATGGACCACTGCCTGTAAGTAAGTCTGGCTACACCAGTACAATTTTTTTAATGAGGAGTCCTCTCCTCTTTCCAGGAATTGCATCAAATGAACCTCATCAAGTCAGGTCTGCTCTGTAGTGATGAGGGGCAAGAACCCTGAAGCAGCTGTCTACAGATTGGTTTCTTCCTGTTTGAGGAGTCTCTGGTTTGATTTGTATGTGATCTTTTTCTTCCTTCTGAAAGAGAGCTATTTTGCATGGATGAGATGTCACTTCCACTGAGAATGAGGCTAGAACTATTCATCTCCCTGGTGCTTTTGCAGAAGAGGTGAATTCATAAGTTTGCACATGAAGCACGGAGAAAGAGCAGGATTTTCATAAGAGCAGACTCACATGACCAATCCACGCAACCTCAGGATGGTGAGTATATTACATACTTTCTTCTACAGGTGCGTTACGTGTTATTAAGTTGGGTTTGCAACATTTGATGAATCCCGGAAAATCCCTTTAAAGAGGCTCTGTCACAAGGATCAACCCTATTAAACCAGACATACTGTTTGGTAGGGTTCATCATGCTGATTAAAACTATACCTTTCTTTAGTCTGTATGTTAAACAGCTGCAGAGATATCTGTGTTCTATTCATATGAAAATTAGAAGTTTGAGCAACAGGGAGCAGGGCTGAATCCTTGGAGAACTGCTTTGCAACACCCCTGTGCTCTGCTCACTCCCCTCCCTATGATTTGCAGAGCTACGCATGCTGAGGGCAGAGCTATGTCCTAGCATGTATATACACTACTCACTAAAAGTTAGGGATATTTGGCTTGTGGGTGAAATTTCAGGGTGAACCTAAAATTCTTCTGAATGTACATGTTTAACTGTTCAATGTGTCAGTACTTTTTGCACAACTTGCTGTTCTCAAACATGGAACTTAACAGCAAAACAGGTGTTTGATCCATGAATCGCCCAATAAATTTCCTGGTTCAATTAGAATTAACATTAAACAGTCCTCCTCATCATGCTGTTCACATTTTGACATCATGAGACCAAGATGACACCAAACAATTGATCAACAGTACCTCACCATTGCAAGGCTTCAAGAAGGATATTCTCGGACTGGTGTTGATTGGCCACTGAGCTTAGAGTGTCTCAGAGTGTCATCAACAATTTGTATCAGATATACAAAGAGACTAGAAGAGTCACAGAAAGGCAGAGAAGTGGACATTCTTTGGAAACATCCCACGCTGATGACCACTGGATTTTGAACAATGCCCAGTGGAACCGGATGATGAATGCCACATAACTCCAGGCACATTTAAGGGAGGTGAAAGAAACCAAAGTGTCCCATCAGAGCAATGAAAACCGTTCACATCAGCGTGGTCTGTGTGCTAGAGGACCTTCAAGGTTACCGGACCACATCACCAGGAACAGGTGCCATCGTCTTGCATGAGCCAGGGAGCATATACGCTGGAAGAGGGACCACTGGGCCTCAGTGCTGTTCACTGATGAAAGTCGATTCACAATGAGCAGAAATAATGGCCGCCAATGATGTTGGAGAAGTCAAGAAGAGCGCTATGCATCAGCCACTGGTGTCACCAGACGAGCCTTTGGTGGTGGCGTTGTTACACTGTGAGCAGGTGTGTCTAGTCAATACAGAAATGGCCTACACTTTACGAATGGTACAGCGACAAGCACAAACTACTTGAAGAACATCATTAATCCAGTCATTGTGCCTCTGCATGAACAACACAGGCCTAATTTAATCTTCATGGAGGACAATGTCCCAGCTCATCGAGGTCACATTATTAGGGAACGGTTGCTGGAGACTGCAAATAGACCTCAGATAGAGTGTCCTCCACTTTCTCCAGACCTGAATCCCATTAAAAACCTATGGGATCAGCTAAACTGCCGTGCAAGGGCTGAATAAAGTTGTGTGTTCTCCAATGTTTGCCTGGGTTACCACCAGTTTCCTCCCATGCTCCAAAATCATTCTACATAAATCACAGTAATGAGTAATGGAGAGAAGGGGCTTTTAGTTTACAGAGTTTTATGTCCGATGTAGACAATATGAACAATATATGTAAATGTATATTGATATTCAGTTTATACGTACATTTATACTCATTTCTCACACAATATGGCCAGAATCTCGTGTGGGATCTTAAATGTAGATGGCCGCGGAGGACTCTTTGTGTGCAAATGGATGAGGAGAGTATAAATTGTTTTTGCAATTTTAGGGAAAAAATGGATTTGTTACCATGAAGCACAAGGAAATTTGGCTTTGCTTCAAATCTAATTTTACCTGAAATTCATCATGAACTCCGATTCGCTCAATACTATTTCCAAGTAATCCACCACCAGGTCTTCCCTCAAGAACAGAAATGTGAAGTAATGGAAGCCATTGTACAACCGTTGCAGTAGAGAACTAACTTGTTTATCAGCGAGCTTAAGATCGAAGCTTCCCGATCTCAATACTTTAGATCCACTTTTATATGTTCCCAATTGACTTAACCTAATGCACACATTTCACTCCTTTCATGTGAACTGAACAATAAATCCCCCCCCTCCCCCCTCTCTTTATAAAAGAATGCAAAGAAACATCAGGGAACGTCAGGAAAAATCTGAGTGAAAACATTGTAGAAAGACAAAAATGTCAGGTTGTCAGAACACGGCAAATGCACACGGCCGGCGTTCAGTCAGGGAAAAGAAAGCCTCTGACAACATTAAGTCATAAGTAATTCATTATTATCCCCGAGAACAAAAATTCACAAAGTCCCTCAAACAAAGACGGGAACAACGGCCTGAAACGCGACAACTTCTTTTGTTCTTCTTTGCAGATGTTATTAAGTGCAGCATCAAATTAAGTTGGAACAGAGAGAACAATCTTCTTTTTAACATCAATCTTTTACAATTCTATGTATTTCATCTCCTTTATATTTTCTTGTGTAAACTGTATATATGGAAATATCATGCAGCTCAATAAATGTTGTAAGAAACTCTATACCAGTGATGGCTAACCTCCGACACTCCAGCTGGGTGAAACTACGACTCCCAGCATGCTCCATTCATTTCTATGGAGCTCTGAGAAGAGCCAAGCTAGTGTGCATCTTGGGAGTTGTAGTTTTACCCCATCTGGAGTGCCGGAGGTTAGCCATCACAGCTCTATACCATGAGTAACAATAAAAGGGCTTTTCAAGTGAGCCCAAAGTGCTTGGATATGGTGACACTTTTTCATGAGTGGGGTCTGACCAACAATGAAGGGGGGATGGTACACTATGGAGCATTGTGGTTTCCTCAGATTTTTTTTGGAGGCAGGGCTTTTGCAAGGATTTTTGCCGCCCTAGGCAAAAGAAAAGTTTGCCGCCCCCCCCCCTCCCCTCCCCCATGTGGCATACCCATATAAGCTGCCATATTAAAGGGGTTCTGCAGTTTATTTAAACTGATCGGCAGGGGTCCGACACCCAGGACCCCCGCCAATCAGCTGTTTGAGAAGGCAGCGGCGCTGGCAGTAGCGCCTCAGCCTTCTCACAGTGACGTCACGATTAGTATCATTGGCCTGGGTGGGGCTAAGCTTCATTCAAGTGAACAGAGCAGTAAACAGCGAGAAGACCAAGACGCTACTGCCAGCGCCGCTGCCTTCTCAAACAGTTGATCGGCGAGGGTCCCGGGTGTCGGACCCCTGCCGATCAGATGCTGATGATCTATCCAGATAATAGACCATCAGTTTAAATAAACTGCAGAACCCCTTTAACTAAGGCCAGTTCTCTCTCTCCCCTCTCTTGTCATTCTCTTTCCCTCTCTTGTCATTCTCCCCCCCCCTTGTCTTCTCTTTCCCCCCCTTGTCATTCTCTTTGTACTTCTTGTCATTCTCTCACCCCCCATGTCATTCTCCCCCCCCCATGTCATTCTCTCCCCCCCATGTCATTCTCTTCCCCCTTTTGTCATTCTCTTCCCCCTCTTGTCATTCTCCCCCACCATGTCATTCTCTTCCCCCCATGTCATTCTCTCACCCCATGTTATTCTCTTCCCAGTCTTGTCATTCTCTTTCCTCCCTTGTCATTCTCTCTCCCTTTCATGTCATTCTCTCCCCCTCTTGTCATTCTTCTCCCCCATGTCATTCTCTTTCCCCCCATTCCCCCCCCCCCTACCTCTGGCCGAGCTCAGTATGGTCCGCGGGTATAGGCGCTTTTGTTTCCTGTACCCGAGCGGACTGACAGGAAGTGCACACTGTGTGCGCACTTCATGTCAGTCCGGCCGGGTACAGGTAGCATCTGTCTCCTGTACCCGGCCGGACTGACATGAAGTGCGCACACAGTGTGCACTTCCTGTCAGTCCGCTCGGGTACAGGAAACAAAAGCGCCTATACCCGCGGACCACACAGGGCTCGGCCACGCTACAATGAGGGAGTGACAGGAGGGAGCGCTTAGCTCTTCCCTCCTGTCAGCTCCTCTCCTCTTGCTGCGCCCGGGCGGTGCGCCCTCAGTGCTGCAGCCGCCAGAGGCTCAATATAGAGCGTTCGGGCGGCTGCAGCATGAGGCGGGGCGATGCTCCTAGCAGCGCCCCTTCCCAAGGGGCACTCTACGCGGCTGCCTAGTTTGCTTATAGGACGCTCCGGCCCTGTTTGGAGGGGTGTGGTGCAAGGCAGACAAAATGCATAAGATGCATTGACCACTTTGTTCTCATGATCCTTGTGGTCAAACCCACATCAATTATCAAGTCATCATTTAAACTACATTGCCAAAAAAAAAGAATGACCTAGATGGAAATGTCTCAATGGTAGAAAACACAATAAGTAGCTATGTTACAGGTGTTGTCCAACAAGCAGTTTTCCCACAAAAGGTATTCCTGGTCCACAGAGCATTTTTATGACACGGGCACTGCCTTACTGTTAGTGAACTTAATTATTGACTATTGACAGTTAAATTGAAACTGGAGATAATTAAACTATCTGTTAGCTTGGTGGGTGAACAGAAATAATAAGGAGAACATCAAATAAGGGACGTGGGCATGATTGTGGTGGTGTTAGTGGAGCTCCTTTTGCTGGGAGAGGATGTGGCCATTCAGCACCAACTACAGATCCAAGTGAAACACCTTCCTCTGGTGTCAGTTGGCGACAGAACCTGCAGCGTTACTTGGTAGGCCCGAATGCCGCTCTACGGATGGTGGGGCCAGAACAAGTACAGGCGATAGATTGGGTAGCTGAAAGTGGCTCCAGTTCCTTGACAGTATCTACCACCCAGTCCTCTGCAGAAAGCTCAGAGTGGGCACCCGCAGCCCATGCCCATCAGTGTTCCACCTCACCCCTTTGCAAATCAGCCAAGCAGTCTGAGCCCCAAGTCATGCATCAAACTCTTATGTTTTTTGATGACTCTGCTGGCAGGGTTTCTCTGGCCCATCCACCTAGCCCTGCCCCAGAAGTGGATAACATTGAATGCACTGATGCCCAACCCCTAATGTTGCAGGATGAGGGCATGGGAAGACCACCGCAGCACATCTCTGATGATGACGAAACACAGATGCCAACTGCTGTGGCTTTCTGCAATGTGCAGACCGACGAGGAGGGCAGGGGTCAAGAATGGGTGGAAGATGATGTGGAGGATGATGAGGTCCTAGACCCAGACTGGACTCAAGGTCGTGCTAGTGACTTGTGCAGTTCTGAGGAAGAGGCAGTGGTTGCACAGAGGCAAGAGTACAGCAAAAGAGGGAGCAGGCTGCAAAAGCAGAGCAGCTGTTCCAGAGACAGTACGGCTGCTACTGCCTACTGCACCCAGGGACCGAGCACACGAAGGCCAGCACCAAGGAGTTTATTGGCGTGGCAGTTCTTCACACAATGTCCTGATGACAAGACCCGAGTGGTTTGCACGTTGTGCCATCAGAGCCTGAAGTGAGGCATAAATGTTCTAAACCTGAGCACAACCTGCATGGCCAGGTATCTACATGCAAAGCACGAACTGCAGTAGAGTAAACACCTTAAAAACCAAGAAAGGTCTCAGGATCCTCCTGCTTCCTCTTCTGCTGCTGTCTCTGCCTCTTCCTCCACCTCTAGCATCACCCTGGCATCTGCCACCCTGCAAACAGAGGATGTGCCACCAACACCACCACCACCTCAGTCACCATCACCAAGCATCTCCACCATGTCACCCGCGAGCTTTCAGCTGTCCATCTCCCAAACACTGGAGAGAAAGAGAACATACCCACCTACCCACCTTCGATCACTGACCCTAAATGCCAGCATTTCAAAATTACTGGCCTTTAAAATGCTGTCATTCCGTCTGCTGGAGACGGACTGCTTCAAACAGCTGATGGTGGTGGCTGTCCCACAGTACGTTGTTCCGCTTTTCCAGGCGAGCCGTCCATTCCCTGCACAACCAAGTGGAGGATAAAATCAAGTGTGCGCTGTGCAATACCATCTGTGGCAAGGTCCACATAATCACAGATACATGGACCAGTAAGCACGACCAGGGGCGCTATATCTCCCTAACTGCACACTGGGTAAATGTAGTGGCGGCTGGTCCCGAGGCGGATAGCAGTCTGGCGCATGTCCTTCCACCATCGAGGATCACAGTGCATTATTCTTTGCCTCCTGTTGCCTCCTCCTCCTACTCCGCTTCCTCCTCCTCCTCTTCTACCACCTCCACATCCGGTCAGCGAAAGAACTTCACCACCAACTTCAGCACAGCCAGGGGTAAACGTCAGCAGGCGGTTTTAAAACATGTATTTCGGGGAAAAACCGCACAGGAGCTTTGGAGGGGCATAGAGCAACAGACCAATGAGTGGTTGCTGCCAGTGAGCCTCAAGCCCGGCTCCAGGACTAGCCGATTTGATGCACATCCCTTGCCTGGTGCATGTGCTGAATCTAGTGGTGGAGAAGTTTCTTAAAAACTACCCAGACATGTCAGAGCTGCTGCAAAATGTGCGCTCCGTCTGTGCGTGCTTTCAGTGTTCTCACCCTGCTGCTGCTCGCCTTTCTGCGCTGTAGTATAACTTCGGCCTTCCCACTCACAGCTGGAGACACTGTGCGAGCAGCAGCATGCGATAGTGGAGTTTCAGCTGCAGCACGCACGGGTCAGTCACTCTGCAGAACAGCACTACTTCACCGCCACTGAGTGGGCCTCCATGCAAGAACTGTGTACCTTGTTGCGGTCTTTTGAGTACTCAACCAACATGGGCAGTGCTGATGTCACCGTTGTTAGCATTACCATACCACTTCTATGTCTCCTTGAAAAATCAGTTACCGCGATGGTGGAAGAGGATGTGCCACAGGAGGAGGAGAAAGAGGGGGCATTTCACAGGGTTTCAGGCTGGTCATTCCGAAGTAGCTCAGAGGGTGGGTTCCTGCACCAGCAGAGGCCAGGTACACATGTGGCCAGCCAGGGCACAGTTCTGGAGGACGAGGAGGAGGAGGAGGAGGAGGAGGAGGAGGAGGAGGAGGAATTGGGTTCACAGCAGGATGGCACCCAACACAGCTCATGGCTATCACTGGAGCGTGGCTGGGGGGATAAGGAGGACACAGACATTACACTACCTACAAAGGACAGCTTATCCTTACCTCTGGGCAGCCTGGCACACATGAGCGACTACATGTTGCAGTGCCTGTGCAACAACAGCAGAGTTGCCCACATTGTAACTTGTGCTGACTACTGGGTTGCCACCCTACTGGATCCTCGATACAAAGACAACGTGCCCTCTTTAATTCCCGCAGTGGAGCGTGATAGGAAGATGAGCGACTACAAGCGCACGCTGATAGAAGTGCTACTGAGGGCATTCCCAACTGACACTGGGGGACAAGTGGAAGCACAAGGCGAAGGCAGAGGAGGCGGAGGAGGAGGAAGAGGTCGCCAACGCACCTTTTAAGATAACCCCTCCTCTGCCTCCTCCTCCTTCATTGCCGCTTCCACCAACAACACAAAATTCGCCCCCTTCTCAACCTCCGACTCCGCATCCACCTCCAAGTTGCTGGTTAATAATGTTTAATTTTTATTTGTTTTATTTTATTTTAAGTTATTTCCCTATCCACATTTGTTTGCAGGGCACTTGCCCACATTTTGCAGCCCTATAGTCCTTACCAGGACTTTGTTACAGCCATATTTGTGCCCAAAAGTTCGGGTACACATTTACTTAATTGGTGGGTGACATGAAGCCTGTGTTGCCGTGAATAAACCTCTCCTCAGTCTGGGTGCCAGGGGCTTACATTTCAGAAAATCGCCTTTTGCATTGGTGGATGCCATGAAGCCTGTTTTGCTGTGAACGAACCTCTCCTCTGTCTGGGTGCCAGGGGCCTAACTTACTAAAAATTGCCTGTTCCATTGGTGGGTGACTTTAACTTCTTTTTGCCATTAATGAACCTCTCCTCTGTCTGGGTGCCAGGGGCCTACATTAGTGACAATTGCCTGTTTCATTGGTGGGTGACATTAACCTCTTTTTGCCGTCAATGAACCTCTCCTCTGTCAGGGTGTCAGGGGCCTAACTTACTAAAAATCGCCTGTTCCATTGGTGGGTTACATTAACCTCTTATTGACATGAATAAACCTTTCCACTCTCTGGGTGCCAGGGGCCTACATTTCTGAAAATCGCCTGTTCCATTGGCGGGTGACATTAACCTTGTTTTGCCATGTGTGAACCTCTCCTCTGTCTAGGTGCCAGGGGCCTACATTTCTGAATATCACCTGTTCCATTGGTGGGTGACATTAACCTAGTTTTTCCAGTGATAAGCCCCTGCTGTGCATTGCTGGCAGAAACCAAATTTTGTAAAAACGTCTGTCACTGATCAAAAGATGTGTGGCTACAAACGCACGCTGGTAGACACGCTGCTGATGGCATTCCCACCTGACGCCTCCTCAACCTCCTACTCCACATCCACCTCCTCCTCCGAATTGCCAATTCATAATGTTAAATTTTTATTTATTTTATTTTAATTTATTTCCCTATCCACATTTGTTTGCAGGGCATTTACCTATATTTTGCTGCCTTTTGCAGCGCTCCAGCCCTTTCCAGGGCTATTTTACATCCATTTTAGTGCCCAAAAGTTTGGGTCCCCATTGACTTCAATGGGGTTCGGGTTCAGGGTCAAGTTCAGGTTAAGTTTGGATCCCGAACCCGAACTTTTTTGTGAAGTTTGACCGAACTTGTCGAACCCGAACATCCAGGTGTCTGCTCAACTCTATTCATTACATCTCCTGCCATTGACATTCAGGTACCGACATCTTTTTTTGCAGTGGTATATGGAACGATAAACCTGAACTGTCACAAACTGGAACTGAATATGCTTTAGTGATTAATCGAGATGCGACTATGGTATGTGACGTTGATCAGGTTGGAGTATGGACGCCTAGTGGTAAGTTATTTAATCTTGCCTTCTCTAACACACTGCCTCAACTTCTGGTGTGATGATCTGCGAAGCCATCACATATGACAGTCGGTCACCCCTAGTAGTGATATGAGGGACACTAATAGCTTATCCTTATGTGCAGGACATCCTGCCCCCACATGTGTTCCTCTCATGGCAGAGCTTCCAAATGGCATTGTTCTGCAGAACGATGCTAGTCCACACACAGCAAGGGTCTCTGCCAGATTACACCACATGTTTGGCCTCACCAGATTTATCGCCAATCTAGCATTTATACAGGCTAGAGGCCATATTTCATCTTGTATAGGGGCTATTGGCAGTATCTCCCCTTTTATCCAGGCTAGAGGCTGTATCTCATCTTGCCTCCCAGCTACAGGCTAGGGTCCATTTATCAACCTGTATAAAGGCTACAGGCTGTATCTCATTTTGAATCAAGGCTAGAGGCCGTATCTCATCTAGAATTCAAACTAGAAACCATATCTCTAAAGGGCCCTGAAGACATCTCTATCTAGATTAAAGAAACCCTAGTTTGATAACCTGTCTTGGTTCTGAAAACCACCCATTTATTTTAAGTAACCCTCCACTTTAAGAAAAAAACAAAACATAAAAATGGGGAACAAAGAGAACAATTACTCTTTTCCTGACCACCTTTTCCTCTGTCTGATCAGACATTCCCTGGGCTTCTCTTCTGTCATCCAAGATGACTGAACCAGTTTTCAGACTGTGCATTGGTAGTGCAAGACGCTTCCAGCTTGTCCAGTCCTGTTCACGTGGGCGGTAATGGCCAATCCAAGGGCAGCAGGGAGTGCTGTGGATCAGGTAGTCTGAGAAGTGGTGCAGCCATTTTACTGACAGGAAGAGACACCGTAGGGGCACTAGACCAGATGAACATTGGAGTTGCAGCCTTAGTTTTATTAGTAAATACATGTGTTACCATATGCTTTTTGAACATCTCAGTATAAAACCAAGGTCCATAGTTAAGATTTCCTGAGGGTCGTGACTGGGTTCCTTTTATATTCAGGCATAGTTAAGATTTTGTTCCCCTTGTCCACTGCCTGTGAAGACTTTCCTATAGGTTTTCTACCAATGTAATTGGGAAATATCCATGAAGCATTAGCTGAGCTCCGAGACTATGTTGTAGCCAGACTCATTCATCGCAAAGGCATTGGATGGTGTTGAGGTCAAGGTTCTGTGCAGGTCATTCAAGTTCTTCCAAACCAAACTTTGGATAATATTTTATGGACTTCAGGCATTTTGCAAAGTAGTCGTACATCTAAAAGGGTGCAGTGGTAGCATTCATATGAAGGGGTTCAAAAGCCTCCTGTCCACATAAGGATTATAAATGACAAATGGTAGGTGGTGGTCCTGCTACAGATATTGCATTAAGTAGCAAGAGTAGGGATGAGCGAACCTGAACTGCAAAGTTCGGGTTCATACTGAACTTTGCGAGTTCGGGTACCCACACCCGATCCTGGACTTTTTCACTTAAGTTCAGGTTCGGTGTTCGGGCGATTTTATTATTTTACGTTATAACATGGTTATATCAGAAAATAATAGCATTCTTAAGACATAATGCCAAAGAATATGGCCATTTAGGGGTTAAAATAAAAAGAAACAACTGACCTCATCCACTTGATTGCGCTGCAGCAGTCTCTTCTATCTTCATTCAGCAGGACCTGCCAAAGGACCTGCGATGTGCGCGATGTCACCGCTCTCTCCAACTTGGTGACCACGGTGATGTTCTCACACACTTCTCAGTTCCTTTGGCAGGTCCTGCTGAATGAAGATAGAAGAGACTACTGCAGCGCAATCAAGTGGATGAGGTCAGTTATTTTTTTTCTTTTAACCCCTAAATGGCCATATTCTTTTGCATTATGTCTTAAGAATGCTATTATTTTCTGATATAACCATATTATAACAGAAAATAATAAAGTTAAGTTCGGGTCCCGGAACCCGGCGAACCCATGTGTTCACTCATCCCTAACTAGGAGCATTTGCCTCTAAGCAGTGAGTGATGCAGAAAAGTCCAAAGTGTATATATATTTTTGGTTATGCCCCATAGTTCAAGGACAGCAGAAGTGTCCCAAGCTCCAGATACACACGTCTACCCAAACAAAAAAAAAAAGTAAAGTCCTAATGGAAAGAATAAGCAAATAAGAACAGCCCCAAAACTCTGTACGTAACTAAAGGAAGTACTGTGACGTATATCTAGAATAACATGCAAGGAATAGTTCAAGGAAAGTGAGTACATTGTATGAAAGGACAAAGCATTCCATTATCCGGCGGAGTGCAAGCGAACACATATATGACCACTTCATAGAATCCACAGTGCATCTATTTCTACACAATGGGGGACATGATGAAAATGGCTTCATTCTGACCCATGGCTCTATTAACACTAGACCGAATCACAGAATGAAATGATTTATCTGTAAACATACAGAATGCCCAATGAAAAGAGATAGAAAATATGCGTAGGCAACATTGAGGTCAATGCCTATATGATGCATGACAGCCTATAGAGTGCATGCCGCTCTGTACCATGTAAGCCCCCATTAAATTCCCCTTCTGATTGAACCTGCGCATCGAGCATTAGCATTAGCGCCCAAACAAGAGATCCTACAATGAAGTGTCCTTAAAAAAATACATCCAAGGTCCTAAAGATAATTATGGATCTCCGTGTGCCGATCAGTTTCCAACACAAAGAGGAGATTCAATACTTTCTGCTGCTAAAGGAAATGCCATATAAGTAAAGAAGAAAAGATTTAGATTTTTGCTTGTCAGACTGATCACCAATGAGCAATGGGGAAAACTTGAAATTGGTTTTAAGGGGAAGGGGGGTCAAGGTCTGACTTTTGCTACCCTGAGTCCTTAGGTTTGCGCCTGCCACGAATCCAATACCATTTGCCGATTTCATGTAATCTATCTTTATACAAGCTTTCCATAGAACCATCCCTGTGCCATCTTTATACATTTCTCACGGCTTGTAAATAAGGCTCGCGTCAGTTCATTTACTGGTCATCCTAAGGGGACAAAGCTTTTATTGTCAGTAATCAGGTACAATTAACAGACAGCTCTCGTCGTATCGGAGATAGGGAGTAATTAGCGGCACAGAGCGTTCCATCACATGCTACATCAATGTTTCCCTCCACTATCAAACAACGTAAGCGACATTCGTTTGCTTCCTTGCAAAAATCAAATCACGAAACCGGTGAATTTTTAATGAAAAACTGCATTATTTAAATTTTAGTGCATTTCTAATAAAGTCACATTAAGCATTAAATAGAAGAAATGTCAGTTCATAATAAGGTTATTTGCATGTAATTACTTGTTATGAAAAATGTGTGTGAATTGGAAGTGAAACACCTTTCCACTGCTGTTGACACTTCACTATGACCCTCAGCTAATCATGGCCTCTTAGTAGGGTTCACTCAGAAGGTAGAAGAGACATGAAATAGTTATCGAACATGTACTTCGTTCTGAAATCTGATTCTTGCAAATTATATGAAAATATTAAAAATAACTGTCTGGAAACAATGATCTAAAACTAAATCAATACATAATGTCTGTATATAGAAATCCATATCCATTTGGAAATCCAAGTTATTTATGTTCTTACAAAATTGAAAGTGAAAATTCTTCTGTGTCTTCTCTTGCTGCACCAACAGCTCTCATATCGGACACTTTACACCTTGGGTGTTCCATTAGGTGGTTCATTATTTCCAAAATCTAGACCTTAAAGAGTCCCAACATAGAACTGTATGTTGTCATTAGATATGAGTGAATTTGTCAAAAATTCGATTCAGCCGGTTCGTCAAATTTTTCAGAAAAATTTGCTTCAATACGAATTTATTTGCCGAGAAGCACGTTAAAAAAATGTCTATTTCCTGGCTGCAGAGAGCCTTTATAGTGGTGTAAAACACTGTGCCTTGCAGTAACACACATAGGGAGTCTGCTGTGGTAGTGAAATAATACTGTGAGTCCGTATGACATGCAGATGACGTCACTCTTAGAATCACTGCGCACTTCACTTATTTGGGCAGTCACGGGGCCAAAACTGGCCAAATAACTCAAGAATGAACTCAGCCTTACAGGTCGATGTTAGCGCCAAGAAGAAGCGCACTCCTTTTACACGTCGTCAGATGATTCCACATGGATGTCAACAGAACCTGTTCTATTAAACTCTTATACAATTAGAGCCCCCCCAACAGAGTGGAGAGGGTGTCAGCAGTAAGTTTGTGTTGATGTCACTGATTCATTTTCCCCATTCTCTGATCCGTGAGAACAATAACCCAGAAAAAACGGATCCTGCCTGTGGAGAATATGCCATTACTCGGTCAGCATTTGCTCAATAATCCATCAGTATTGCTAATGCCAAAAAAACAGGAGTGGATCCAAAACAGAGATGACAAGTGAATGGAATATTTGCATGTCTTCTGTGTTTTTTACCTACTACCCACACACAATGACAGAGTCAATCGACCAAGATACTTCTGGGGGAACCTGCCTGGCATTAACAGGCCTCTAGTGACTACAGACAATGAGAAGACAAAGCATCAAGATAGCTTTGAGCCCGGAAGAGTCGTCAAGATACATCACTAAAGATTTTACCGCATAGAACCACAGTGCTGATGGCAGAATAAATTTTGTTTTTTGACCGAAATACTTCAATAAAGGTTTTACTGCATATAACTGCAGTGCTGAACAAAATAAGTTACAAAATATTTTACCGCATATTACTACAGCGCTAAATGCTGAATAAAATTATTTTTTCCACCAAAATACTTCAATAAAGATTTTACCACATATAAAAGAGAACGGAGATGGAGAGGGTCTTCGTATCCCCCCCCCCTCTCCCGTGCACTATACAGACGTCTCAGAAATGAACTGCTGCTCCCGACAGCAGCTCCTGGGAAGGTCATGGAGCGTCCCGGTCATCCGGCATCTATTCGCTCAGCTGAAGGATTATTTTGAAAGTGTGTAGAAGCCACACAGGCCCCCCACGCTGCAGATTTATCATGGAGACATCATGGAGATTTTATCGCATATAACTCTAGCACTAAACGCTGAATACACTTTGTTTTTCCACCAAAATAAGTCACAAAAGACTTCACCGCAGATAACTGCAGCACTGAACACGATTTTTTTTGCACCGAAATAAGTCAGAAGAGATTTTACCACATGTAACTGCAGCGCTGAATGCTGAATACAATTTGTTTTTCCACCAAAATACTTTAGAGGAGAGGGTCTGCGGATCCCCCCCGCGTTGCAGATTTATCATAGAGACATCATGGAGATTTTACCGCACATAACTGTAGTGCTGAACGCTGCAAAAATTTGTTTTTCCACCAAAATAAGTCACAAAAGATTTTTACTACATATAACTACAACACTGGATCCTGAATAAATTGTGTTTTTTGAACAACATATATCAGTAAAGATTTTGCCACATACAGTTGCAAGAAAAAGTATGTGATCCCTTTGGAATGATATGGATTTCTGCACAAATTGGTCATAAAATGTGATCTGATCTTTATCTAAGTCACAGCAATAGACAATCACAGTCTGCTTAAACTAATAACACACAAAAAATTAAATATTACCATGTTTTTAACACCATGTAAACATTCACAGTGCAGGTGGAAAAAGTATGTGAACCTCTAGACTAATGACATCTCCAAGAGCTAATTGAAGTGAGGTGTCAGCCAACTGGAGTCCAATCAATGAGATGAGATTTGAGGTGTTGGTTACAGCTGCCCTATGAAAAACACACAACAGTTCTGGGTTTGCTTTTCCCAAGAAGCATTGCCTGATGTGAATGATGCCTCGCACAAAAGAGCTCTCGGAAGACCTACGATTAAGAATTGTTGACTTGAATAAAGCTGGAAAGGGTTATAAAAGTATCTCCAAAAGCCTTGCTGTTCATCAGTCCAGGGTAAGACAAATTGTCTATAAATGGAGAAAATTCAGCGCTACTGCTACTCTCCCTAGGAGTGGCCATCCTGTAAAGATGACTGCAAGAGCACAGCGCAGACTACTCAATGAGGTGAAGAAGAAGAAAAACATTGCTGCATGTTTACAGTTTGCACAAGAGCACCTGGATGTTCCACAGCAGTACTGCCAAAATATTCTGTGGACAGATGAAACCAAAGTTGAGTTGTTTGGAAGAAACACACAACACTATGTGTGGAGAAAAAGAGGCACAGCACACCAACATCAAAACCTCATCCCAACTGTGAAGTATGGTGGTGGGGGCATCATGGTTTGGGGCTGCTTTGCTGTGTCAGGGCCTGGACGGATTGCCATCATCGAAGGCAAAATGAATTCCCAAGTTTATCAAGACATTTTGCAGGAGAACTTAAGGTCATCTGTCCACCAGCTGAAGCTCAACAGAAGATGGGTGTTACAATAGGACAACGACCCAAAGCATAGAAGTAAATGAACAACAGAATGGCTTAAACAGAAGAAAATACGCCTTCTGGAGTGGCCCAGTTTTTGTAATGAAATAATACCTGTGGAAGTGAAATGTGTATATATTTTTCATTTTGTACTGAAATAGGCCACTTAAAGGGGTATTCCCATCTGCAAGATCATATTTGAAAAGATTACACTAGTACCATAGATAATTTTTGCAATTTGCTTCTATTATTAAAAATGCTGTAATTTTGATAAATTCCCTTTCCTCTCACCTTATTGTTTATATGTGGCAACCCATAGATACGGCCACTGCTCAAGGGACGTATCTATGGCCAAGCTTGCGCAGACTGCACTTACTTTTTACCCAGGCGGACGGTCATTCCCACAAGAGCACGCATGTTCATTTCTTCTTTCTTCATGGTCGCATCTGATACAAAGGCGTGCATGCTCTGGATGCAGCATGGCCGTAGGAGCGAGCGGGGGAGAGAGAGGACATGCGCGCAGAAGCAAGCGGCAGTGAGAGGATGTGACCTGCAGACCCAGAGGACCAACAGCCTATGTAATTTGCTGAAGCACATAATTCCCTCATCCACAAAACCACCAACAATTTTATATGTTATAACAATCAAAGGGGGAGAACTCTATACAGTGGAGGGAGGCTGGGCACAGCAATAGACAGTAAAATGGTCCAGGCTGCCAGACTGATGACTCATACTATCCACATGAACCAGCACACAAAGACTAAGTTCTCAGTGTGATGTCATAAAGAGGCGTGGCCGGCCTTCACTCAAACTGCCTAAGCCCTGCCCTGCCTTAGAAGCAGGAAACAAGGAAGTGAACAGCAGAGCTGGTTGCAGGTGAGGATGAAACAGCAAGATGGGAAAACCCCTTTAAACTCTTTCACTACAAATGCAACAGTGAAGTGCATACATTTCTTTAGTTTTTGGACTATAAAAGGACACTGACGCTTTCACCACATAAAACTGCAGAAGTGAACTGAGAATATATTTTTCTTTTTGTAGTGAAATATGCCATGTAACGCTTTCAACACATATAACTGCAACAGTGAACTGCGTATATTTTTTTCTTTTTCCACAGATATAAGCCACTAAAGGCTTTTCAACAGAGCACTTGCATCCCAAGAACAAAAAGCTGGAATGACAGAGCTGTATAATGACTATTTGCATCCCCAAATTATCTTTCCCTGCACTTGTAAATCGCTTTTCTAGCACTGTCCCTAGCGCCTTCTGACGTCTCTCCCTGCACTAAGATGCTGTTAAATGATTCCTCCCTATCCTTTCCCTGAACTTTTAAAAAGTTTTTTCAGTTTTTTTTTTCACAATGAGAATATTCCAATTGCTGTCCCTAGTGCCTTCTCACATCTGTCCCTGCACTCAGAACGCTGGAAAATGTCCTATTTCTAAGATGGCTGCCGTATTTATAGGACTGTGACATCACAGGGCTGGCTGGCAGCTGATTGACTGCATGCATGTATGTCAATCTGGGTGATCCTGCCTTCCCAGAGTTCTTTGCCCCAAGTCCTCACAAGTGTGGGCACCATTTGAGGAAAAATTGCGTTTCGCTACCTCGAAGTGCGAGGAAATTCACATTCGTTGTGAATCGAATTTTTCCTGAAACTCGGATCGAATTCCACTTCGTCAGCTTCCATTCGCTGATCTCTAGTTGTCATGAACATAAAACTGGAGGGTGAGAAGTTAAGGGGTTCTATGGGCTACAGATATTGATGACCTATCGTCCAGATAGGTCATCAATATCACATTGGTGGGTTCCGACACCAGGCACACCCATTGATCAGTGGTTTTGGGCAGCTATGGTGCTGGAAACCAACAGTTTGCAGAACAGAAGCAGAAGGCTCTGTCCTCTGTGTACTTTCCATCTCCGATGTACTGAAGCTCAGATCTAATTTACTTGAATAGGAGCTGAGCTTCAGTACCCGACATGGCCACTACTTATTGTACAGAGCTGTCATCCTCCAGGTCCTTACACTGTATAATTTCTGGCACCATAACAGCCCAAAATAGTTGATTAATGGGAGTGTCGAATGTTGGAGCCCCACTTGGAGGATAGGTCATCAATATGAGTAGACCCTAGAATCCAATTAAAGGAAATCCTATTACAATTAGTGTTGGGCGCGAATATTCAATTCGTGAATTTTTATCGTGAATATCGCCACTTCGAGAATTCGCGAATATGTAGAATATAGTGCTACATAATCGTATTCGCTAATATTCTAGATTTTTTTTTACTCTGAACACATGATCCCTCCCTGCTTCTTGCTTGTGGGCCAATGAGAAGGCTGCAATGTCTTTGATAAATTAATTTATTATGAACAGATATGTCATTCCCTAAAGAGGCTCTCCATGAGTTTTATATTGATGGTTTATCCTTAGGATAGATCAACAATATCAGATGTGATGGGGTCAGACACCAGGTAGCCCAATCAATCAGCTATTCTGCAGCAGCTCCGGTTCCAGAACACTTGTAGTGGACGGAGCTGATTACTACTAGTGTTGAGCGAACAGTTCGAGCATCGTTCGGGTTCGTACCGAATTTTGGGGTGTCCAGGACCCGGACCCGAACCCGGACATTTTCAAAAAAGTTCGGGTTCGGGTTCGGTGTTCCTCGATTACTTCCCGCTTTCTGAAGGGCTGCACAGCAGCCAATCAGCTAGCGTTTTACTTCTTGCCCTAAGAGCCCATCACAGCCATGCCTACTAATGGCATGGCTGTGATTGGCCAAGTGCAGCATGTGACCCAGCCTCTATTTAAGCTGGAGTCACGTAGCGCCGCACGTCACACTGCTCTGACTAGTGCAGGGAGAGGATGCAGCTGCTGTGAGGGCGAGATTAGGAAGGGATTAACTTAGCCAAAACACTTAATGAAGTGATCGATCAACAGCTGAGAATCATTGAACTTCTGCTAGTTACTTGCTCACTGGATTTTAGGCTGCACAGAGTGTTTTTCTGTCACTTATTTTCTGGGTTGATCGGCGGCCATTTTGTGATTTGTGGTGCGCCAGAAGAAGCTGCCACCAAGTCCATCAATACTAGTTTTTTTTTTTGCTATATGGCCCTGTACCACGGGCCACACAAGAGAGGCAGCGGGAGATTAGAGAGGTTAACAAGTGGCTCAAGAACTGGTGTAGGAAGCAGGGTTTTGGGTTCATGGAGAACTGGGCCGACTTTGCTATCGGCTACAGGCTCTATCGTAGGGACGGGCTGCACCTCAATGGGGAAGGGGCAGCCGTGTTGGGGAGAAAGATGGCTAGAAGGTTGGAGGAGTGTTTAAACTAGGGACTGGGGGGGTGAGAAATTACATTATAGGAGGGGAAGATAGTGCAGATAGAGACCGGGGGCAAGGTAGTGGGACTGGGGGAGAAATGGAAGGAGGGCCTAGAAAAGTTCAGAAGGAAAGGTGTAGGGCAAAAAATATGCATAAACCTCTCAAATGTATGTATACTAATGCCAGAAGCCTGACTAATAAAACTGGGGAACTGGAATTAGTGATGTGTGAGGAGGATTATGACATAGTGGGAATAACTGAGACATGGCTGGATGATAGCTATGACTGGGCAGTTAATGTACAAGGTTACAATCTGTTCAGAAAGGATCGTCAAAACCGGAGAGGGGGAGGGGTCTGCCTTTACATAAAGTCCTCTCTAAAGCCCACACTCCGGGAAGACATCTGTGAGGGACACGAAAATGTGGAGTCATTGTGGGTGGAGATAAATGGAGCCAAAAACAATAATAAATTACTAATAGGAGTTTACTATAAACCACCTAATATACCAGAGTCCACAGAAAATCTATTACTAAACGAGATAAACAAGGCGGCAAACCATAATCAGGTGGTTATTATGGGGGACTTCAACTACCCAGATATAGACTGGGAAACTGAAACCTGTACATCCCATAAAGGAAACAGGTTCTTGGCAATAGCCAAAGACAATTACCTTTCCCAAATGGTTCAGGACCCAACTAGAGGGACGGCCATACTGGACTTAGTATTAACCAATAGACCTGATAGAACAACAGACGTGCAGGTCGGGGGACACCTGGGAAATAGTGACCATAAAGTAATAACCTTCCAATTATCCTTCAAACGAGAGTTTCTACAGGGAGGAACAAGAATACCGGACTTCAAAAAAGCAAAATTTAGCCAACTAAGAGAGGCCATAGGCCCAATTAACTGGGACATAGTCCTCAAAAATAAAAATACAACCACAAAATGGGAGATTTTTAAAAGCATTATAACATCAAATTGTGATCGATGCATACCTTATAGAAATAAAAGGCTAAGAAATAAGAAGAAACCAATGTGGATAAATAGAACCGTAAAAAAGCAATAAATGACAAAAAGAAAGCATATAAATCACTAAAACAGGAGGGGAGCCAGGAAGCACTGATAAACTATAAGGAAAAAAATAGAATATGTAAAAACTAATAAAAACTGCCAAACTAGAGACTGAGAGATTAATTGCCAAAGAGAGCAAAACTAACCCTAAAATGTTTTTCAATTATATAAATGGTAAAAAATATAAACCTGAAGGAGTCGGCCCTCTACATAGCAATGAGGGGGAGTTGCAGAAAGCGATGAGGATAAAGCCAAGCTATTAAATATTTTCTTCACCACTGTTTTCACTGAGGAAAATAAACTGTCAGATGAAATGCAAAATGTAAAAGTAAATTCCCTTTAAAAGTGCCCTGTCTGACCCAGGAAGAAGTACAGCAGCGACTTAAAAAGATTAAAATAGACAAATCGCCAGGACCGGATGGCATACACCCCCGTATCCTAAGGGAATTAAGTGATGTCCTAGCCAGACCCTTATTTTTGATATTCACGGACTCCATACTGACAGGGAATGTTCCACCAGACTGGCGTATAGCAAATGTGGTGCCAATATTCAAAAGGGTCCAAAAACAGAGCCTGGAAATTATAGGCCGGTAAGTTTAACATCTGTTGTGGGTAAACTGTTTGAAGGTTTTGTAAGAGATGCTATCTTGGAGTATCTCAATGAAAATAAGCAAATTACACCATATCAGCATGGCTTCATGAGGGATCGGTCATGTCAAACTAATTTAATCAGTTTCTATGAGGAGGTAAGTTCTAGACTTGACAGCGGCGAATCAATGGATGTCGTATATCTGGACTTCTCCAAAGCATTTGACGCTGTACCACATAAAAGGTTAGTATATAAAATGAGAACACTTGGACTAGGAGAAAATATCTGTATGTGGGTAAGTAACTGGCTCAGTAATAGAAAACAGAGGGTGGTTATTAACGGTACACACTCAGATTGGGTCACGGTCACTAGTGGGGTACCTCAGGGTTCAGTATTGGGCCCTATTCTCTTCAATATATTTATTAATGATCTTGTAGAAGGCTTGCACAGTAATATATCAATTTTTGCAGATGACACTAAACTGTGTAAAGTAATTAACACTAAAGAGGACTGTTTTCTGCTACAGAGGGATCTGGATAGATTGGGGGCTTGGGCAGAGAAATGGCAGATGAGGTTTAACACTGACAAATGTAAAGTTATGCACATGGGAAGGAATAATGCAAGTCACCCGTACATACTAAATGGTAAAACACTCAGTAACACTGACATTGAAAAGGATCTAGGAATTTTAATAAATAACAAACTAAGCTGTAAAAACCAGTGTCAGGCAGCTGCTGCTAAGGCCAATAAGATAATGGGTTGCATCAAAGGGGCATAGATGCCCGTGATGAAAATATAGTCTTACCACTTTATAAATCACTAGTCAGACCACACATGGAGTACTGTGTACAGTTCTGGGCTCCCGTGAACAAGGCAGACATAGCAGAGCTAGAGAGGGTTCAGAGGAGGGCAACTAAAGTAATAACTGGAATGGGGCAACTACAGTACCCCGAAAGGGTATCAAAATTAGGGTTATTCACTCTAGAAAAAAGACGACTGAGGGGAGATCTAATAACTATGTATAAATATATCAGGGGTCAGTACAAAGATCTCTCCCATCATCTATTTATCCCCAGGACTGTGACTGTGACGAGGGGACATCCTCTGCGTCTGGAGGAAAGAAGGTTCGTACACAAACATAGAAAAGGGTTCTTCACGGTAAGAGCAGTAAGACTATGGAACTCTCTGCCTGAGGAGGTGGTGATGGTGAGTACAATAAAGGAATTCAAGAGGGGCCTGGATGTATTTCTGGAGCGTAATAATATTTCAGGCTATAACTACTAAAGATGGGTCGTTGATCCAGGGAGTTATTCTGACTGCCTGATTGGAGTCGGGAAGGAATTTTTTCCCCTTAAGTGGGGAAAATTGGCTCTACCTCACAGGGGTTTTTTGCCTTCCTCTGGATCAACTTGCAGGAAACAGGTCGAACTGGATGGACAAATGTCTTTTTTCGGCCTTATATACTATGTTACTATGTTACTATGTTACTATATCCTACATCAGGGGCTTGGTTGTGCTAATTGTCACCCCTAGAAACTCAGGACAGCAATTTCTATACTTTATTAAGGGGTTAAATACAATTGCCCAAATACCAATCCCCTAAATCTGGTGTTCCAGCTTTGGCTTATGTGGTAAGGTGCAAGGTGTCATATGTGATGGCAGGTACGTGTCACCGAGGTTGCTGGCCTCGGTGAGGTGAGAGCCGGGTTTTTGTCTGCAGCAGCTAGTGCTGTTTGACTTTGTTAAATAGCATGGCTGCAAAGCCGATCCGGGCCGGCTCTTACTGGGAGCAGCTAAAGAGTAGGGTGGGTGGCTGCTCCCCACGGTCCAGTCCATGTTTTGGGCTGGATAAAACGCAGCCAGCAGCTGTGTCTGAGGAGTGTGATTATCCTGGAGCTGCTGACAGGGCTGGGAGTTCTCTGTGCTGGAGGACGGAGCTCAGCAAGGAGGTATTTTGTTCCTGGCTACCTGAAGCTGGATTCTCCTGCGGCTGGGCCGACAGCGTGGTGCGAACCTGCACCTACACCTCCCAGGTGACTGAACCTGTGTTGGACTGTTTTTGTTTGGCTACGTTATTTCCGTTGTGTGTGAACTGTCACCAAGAGACTGTTTTTCATTTTGTGTGCAAGTGTGAATAAAACACTGTTTGTTGCACAATCTGGACTCCTTGTTTTGCCTCTAAACTGCACCCGCACCGCTGTCTACCAGAGCGACTCCCCACATTTGGTGTCGGATGCGGGCATGCGCAGTGAGGCTGGCGTGAACGCCGAAGTTTTGTTTTTCTAAAGTGTATGGAATATATTAAGCCAGCAAAGCTGCAAGCAGGAGTTTCTGGCAACATAGAGGCTAACGTGCAGCAGCGGGAGACCAACCAACTACTGCTACAACATGTGATGGCGTTACAGGCGGCAGGAGCGTCCCACCACGTCCAAGATGCCCGGAAAGCGGTCCGTGCGGCGATCCCAAAAATGACCCCCGCAGACGACGTTGAGACGTACCTGGCGGTTTTTGAGAAGGTCGCCGTGAGGGAAAAGTTACCCCGTGACCAGTGGGCTGAGGTGGTCGCTCCGTTCCTGGCTTCCGGACCCCAGCAGGTGTTTTTCGACTTGTCGGACGACCAAGCGGCAGATTATGACACTGTGAAAGGAGAGGTCCTAGCCAGACTGGGCGTGAACGTGCTGGTCCGCGCCCAAAGAGTCCACCAGTGGGACTTTAAAATGACTGAACCCGCTAGGCCGCAGTTCTACGATCTGCTGCACAGGCTGCAAAAGTGGCTGCAGCCCGATCTACTAAGTCCCACTGCCATGCTGGATCGGCTGTTGGCGGACATCTTTGGAGGGCCCTGCCTTATCCCCTCCAGCACTGGATCGGCCAGGTATCGCCCACCAATGCCCTGGAGATGGTCGACCTGGTGGAGCGCTACGAGGCCACCAGAAACCTGCAGGGGACTCTTGCGGGAAGGGGCCAGTCAAACCCCGGAGGCCTCTGCCCCAGTTCCGACGTCCGGCGACAGAGCGGCCTGCCCGGAATATACCCCCTGCGAGTCCGCCTCCGTGGTATGCTGGAGGTGTCAGGAGCCAGGCCACATCAGGGCCGACTGTCCGCATCGGGATGAGCCGATGGATATGAACTACGGGGGTCGTCACTCCCTGTATGCACGGAAGCTGTGCGCAACTGGCACCCGTGAGGTGCAGGACCATAACCACCTGTGTCAGGTAGAGGTGGGAGACTCTCTGGCGGTGGCTCTGCTGGACTCCGGGAGTTTAGTCTCCCTGGTAAGGGCTGCACTTGTACGGCCTGCGGAGTATACTGGCCGTAAAGTCGGGGTCCTGTGCATCCACGGAGACCTGAAAGACTATCCCACTGCACTAGTGACTTTGTCCACAGCGGCTGGTAGGTGGACCCACGAGGTGGCTGTCGCTACTAAACTCCCACACGAACTAATACTTGGGAGGGACTTCCCGGTTTTCCGGCGCTGTGGCCGGCAATAAAGGTATCTGAGGGACCCGAGACAGGGGTGACCCTAGTAGAGTGGCCTGATACCGCTGGAAGGCCAGAACCCTGGGAGCCCGAGTCTGAAGGGCCGGCGGTAGGGGTGACCACTGCTCCAGCGGTAGAGGGGAGACAACCCCACTGAGTGTAATGGTGGGAGACACGGAGGACTTGCCACCGGGACCTGAGTTGGCAGACCTCAATGTCTCCGGGAAAATTTTGGGACCGCACAACACCGGGACCAAACCCTAACCAGGGCCTGGGAGAATGTGCTGGAAATTGATGGGAAACCCCAGAAACCAGGGGCTGAATTAATGTTCCCACGGTTTATTGTTCTGCAGGATATGTTGTATCGGGTGAACCAAATCCGAGGCGAACCTGTTGAACAGTTGGTGGTGCCCACAGCGTATCGCAAGCTTGTCATGGAGCTTGCCCACCAACATGTTCTTGGGGGACACCTGGGGTGGCAGAAAACCCAGGACCGCATACTGCAGCGATTTTATTGGCCCAGTGTGTTCAAGGAGGTAGAGAATTATTGTAAGTCCTGTCCGACCTGTCAGATAACTAGCCCCCAGCCACATTTCCGTAGTCCCCTGGTACCTCTGCCAATTATTGAAGTACCGTTTGAGCGAATCGCGATGGATTTAATTGGGCCTGTACCAAAGTCTGCCAGGGGCCACCAACACATTCTGGTAGTTCTCGACTATGCCACTCGGTATCCGGAGGCGGTGCCTCTGCGACATACCTCAGCTAAGCTCATTGCCAAAGAGTTAATGGAGATGTTTTCCCGTGTGGGCCTGCCAAAAGAGGTTCTGACAGACCAAGGGACCCCTTTTATGTCCAAAGTAATGAGGGAACTGTGTAAATTGTTGCGTATAAAGCAGTTACGGACGTCCGTTTACCATCCGCAAACAGACGGTCTTGTGGAGAGGTTTAACCAAACTCTAAAAAATATGTTAAAGAGGGTGGTGTCTAGAGATGGGAAGGACTGGGATCTGCTTCTGCCCTATCTCATGTTCGCAGTGCGAGAGGTGCCCCAGGCCTCTACTGGGTTCTCGCCCTTCGAACTGCTTTATGGCAGACACCCTCGGGGCCTGTTGGATATCGCCAAGGAAGCGTGGGAACAACAGCCTGTCCCCCACAAAAGTGTCATTGAGTATGTCGCCCAAATGCAGGACCGGATGGAAAGGGTGTTGCCCTTGGTCCGGGAGCATATGGAGGCAGCGCAACAAGCCCAGAGTCGGGTGTACAATCGTCAGGCTCGGGTACGGGACTTCAATCCGGTAGATCGGGTTTTGGTTCTGGTACCCACCCTTGACAGCAAATTCCTAGCTAGGTGGCAGGGCCCCTATGAGGTGATCGAG
Organism: Bufotes viridis; assembly: GCA_033119425.1. Taxonomy (NCBI): domain Eukaryota; kingdom Metazoa; phylum Chordata; class Amphibia; order Anura; family Bufonidae; genus Bufotes; species Bufotes viridis. Next base: position 8,418,362 of record CM065597.1, read on the forward strand.
AAGGTAGGGGAAGTAAATTACAAAGTACACCAGCCAGGGCGGCTCAAGCCGGAGCAGGTGTACCACGTGAATTTACTTAAGCCGTGGAAAGATAGGGACACAGCCGACGACCACAGCCCCCGGCCAGGGCTTCTAGGTGAAAAGGGTCCAGCCCCACAGTTCGAGGCCTGTGAAGCAGTAACCACGGTAAAATTGCAGACAGCCTGTCTTCCAAACAAGTTCAGGAAGTCAGGAGTTCATCAGTCGGAACACGGATGTGTTCTCGGACCTCCTGGCCGCACGTCTCTCATCCAACATGACATCGTCACTGAGCCTCAGGCCAAGATCCGGTTAAAACCATACCGGGTACCCGAGGCTCGGCGACGGGCCATCGCGGAGGAAGTACAGTTAATGTTGAAGCTCGAGGTCATTGAGGAGTCGAAAAGTGAGTGGGCCAGTCCCATAGTCCTAATACCCAAGCCGGATGGGACGCTGCGGTTCTGCAACGACTTTCGCAAGTTAAATGAAGTATCCAAGTTTGACGCGTATCCCATGCCCCGAGTAGACGAGCTGGTTGAAAGTTTAGGACAAGCCCGTTATTTTTCTGTGCTGGACCTCACTAAAGGGTACTGGCAGGTACCCTTAACGGAGTCGGCTAAGGAAAAACCGCATTTGTTACCCGCAGGGCCTGTATCACTACAAGGTGTTACCCTTTGGCCTGCATGGCGCCCCGCCACTTTCCAAAGGTTAATGGACATAGTGCTGCGACCACATCGTCGGTACGCCTCGGCCTACTTGGATGATGTAGTCATCCACAGCACCGACTGGGAAAGCCATTTACCCAAGGTGCAGGCGGTAGTGGATGCCCTGAGGAAAGCCGGACTGACCGCTAACCCAAAGAAGTGCTCCATAGGGTTAGAGGAGACAAAATATCTGGGATATGTAATTGGGCGGGGAGTCATCAAACCTCAGGTAACTAAGGTAGAGGCCATTCGTAACTGGCCCCGACCGGTCACCACCAGGCAGGTAAAGTCGTTCCTGGGGATTGTAGGTTACTACATGAGGTTTGTGCCCCACTTTGCCACAATAGCAGCGCCATTGACAGACCTGTTGAAGGGGCGAAAGTCTGGGAGGGTTAGCTGGAGTGAGAAGGCGGAGGAGGCTTTCTCCGCGTTGAAGTCGGCCCTGTGTGGGTCCCCGGTTATGGTGACACCCGACTTCAACAAGGAGTTTGTCGTACAGACCGACGCTCGGAGGTAGGCCTCGGTGCGGTACTGTCGCAGGAGGTCAACGGGAAGAACATCCCGTTGTCTTCCTGAGCCGTAAGCTCAGTCCCGCCGAGTCCAGGTATAGTATAGTGGAGAGGGAGTGCCTGGCTATCAAGTGGGCACTCGAATCTCTCCGCTACTACCTGTTAGGGAGGAGGTTCCGTCTGGTGACCGACCATTCCCCCTCAAATGGATGAGTCAGGCCAAGGAGAGGAATGCTCGGTCACCAGGTGGTTCCTATCTCTTCAAAATTTCAAGTTTTCCGTGGAACACAGGGCAGGCCGCTTGCAGGGCAACGCAGATGCCCTGTCCCGCGTCCACTGCCTCACGTGTGTTCACCCCTCAGGGCTGAACAAAGGGGGGTATGTGGTAAGGTGCAAGGTGTCATATGTGATGGCAGGTACGTGTCACCGAGGTTGCTGGCCTCGGTGAGGTGAGAGCCGGGTTTTTGTCTGCAGCAGCTAGTGCTGTTTGACTTTGTTAAATAGCATGGCTGCAAAGCCGATCCGGGCCGGCTCTTACTGGGAGCAGCTAAAGAGTAGGGTGGGTGGCTGCTCCCCACGGTCCAGTCCATGTTTTGGGCTGGATAAAACGCAGCCAGCAGCTGTGTCTGAGGAGTGTGATTATCCTGGAGCTGCTGACAGGGCTGGGAGTTCTCTGTGCTGGAGGACGGAGCTCAGCAAGGAGGTATTTTGTTCCTGGCTACCTGAAGCTGGATTCTCCTGCGGCTGGGCCGACAGCGTGGTGCGAACCTGCACCTACACCTCCCAGGTGACTGAACCTGTGTTGGACTGTTTTTGTTTGGCTACGTTATTTCCGTTGTGTGTGAACTGTCACCAAGAGACTGTTTTTCATTTTGTGTGCAAGTGTGAATAAAACACTGTTTGTTGCACAATCTGGACTCCTTGTTTTGCCTCTAAACTGCACCCGCACCGCTGTCTACCAGAGCGACTCCCCACACTAGACAAGTATAATACTGTCTGCTGTCTGGCAAAGGATAGATTATTTTCTGGGGTTAAATTAACCTGCCAATATAGCAATACCCTGGATCTGGTTTCCCAGCAGTTGCAGGACAGATTTCATAGTATCCGCTTACACATATATTTTGTTCTGGGGTTAAATTAACCTGCCAATATAGCAATACCCTGGATCTGGTGTCCCAGCAGTTGCAGGACAGATTTCATAGTATCAGCTTACACATATATTTTGTTCTGGGGTTAAATTAACCTGCCAATATAGCAATACCCTGGATCTGGTGTCCCAGCAGTTGCAGGACCGATTTCATAGTGTCGGCTTACACATATATTTTGTTCTGGGGTTAAATGAACCTGCCAATATAGCAATACCCTGGATCTGGTGTCCAAACAGTTGCAGGCCAGATTTCATTGTGTCCGCTTACACATATATTTTTTTCTGGGGTGAAATAAACCTGCCAATATAGCAATACCCTGGATCTGGTGTCCAAACAGTTGCAGGCCAGATTTCATAGTGTCCGCTTACACATATATTTTTTTCTGGGGTGAAATTAACCTGCCAATATAGCAATACCCTGGATCTGGTGTCCAAGCAGTTGCAGGACATATTTTATAGTATCCGCTTACACATATATTTTGTTCTGGGGTGAAATTACCCTGCCAATATAGCAATACCCTGGATCTGGTGTCCAAACAGTTGCAGGCCAGATTTCATAGTGTCCGCTTACACATATATTTTTTTCTGGGGTAAAATTAACCTGCCAATATAGCAATACCCTGGATCTGGTGTCCAAGCAGTTGCAGGACATATTTTATAGTGTCCGCTTACACATATATTTTGTTCTGGGGTGAAATTACCCTGCCAATATAGCAATACCCTGGATCTGGTGTCCCAGCAGTTGCAGGACCGATTTCATAGTGTCCACTTACACATATATTTTGTTCTGGGGTTAAATTAACCTGCCAATATAGCAATACCCTGGATCTGGTGTCCAATCAGTTGCAGGCCAGATTTCATAGTGTCAGCTTACACATATATTTTGTTCTGGGGTGAAATTAACCTGCCAATATAGCAATACCCTGAATCTGGTGTCCCAGCTGTTGCAGGCCAAGTGTAAATATGTCCATAAAAGGATACCTTTCATCCAGGGCCTAAATACTAGCCCTAAAAGAGATATTCCCCTAAATCAGTGGTTACTGCTGTGCCTGGATTAGTGTAATACGCTACATAAACAAATAGGCAGATAGTGTTAGGTGCCTGTAAAAAAAAGCCTAAATTTCAAATCAATACATTGGGCCAAATATTTTATTCCTTATTGTGGTGCTTGGTGAACGGTAACAATGAGGAAAACATCTAGTAAGGGACGCGGACGCGGTCGTGGTGGTGTTAGTGTACCCTCTGGTGCTGGGAGAGGACGTGGCCATTCTGCCACAGCCACACGTCCTAGTGAACCAACTACCTCAGGTTCCAGTACCCGCCAGAATTTACAGCGATATTTGGTGGGGCCCAATGCCGTTCTAAGGATGGTAAGGCCTGAGCAGGTACAGGCGCTAGTCAATTGGGTGGCTGACAGTGGATCCAGCATGTTCACAACATTATCTCCCACCCAGTCTTCTGCAAAAAGCGCACAGGTGGCACCTGAAAACCAAGCCCATCAGTCTGTCACATCACCCCCATGCATATCAGGGAAACTGTCAGAGCCTCAAGTTATGCAGCAGTCTCTTATGCTGTTTGAAGACTCTGCTGGCATGGTTTCCCAAGGAAATCCACCTAGCCCTTCCCCAGTTGTGGAAGACATAGAATGCACTGATGCACAACCACTGATGTTTCCTGATGATGAGGACATGGGAATACCACCTCATCGGAGTCCGCACGTCTCTGATGATGACGAAACACAGGTGCCAACTGCTGCGTCTTTCTGCAGTGTGCACACTGAACAGGAGGTCAGGGAGGAAGACTGTGTGGAAGATGATGCAGGGGACGATGAGGTCCTAGACCCCACATGGAATGAAGGTCGTGCCACTGAGGAAGAGGCAGTGGTGAGACCGAGCCAACAGCGTAGCAAAAGAGGGAGCAGGGGGCAAAAGCAGAACAGCCGCCGCCAAGAGAGTTCGCCTGATACTGGCCACCGCCACCAGGGACCGAGCACCCCAAAGGCAGCTTCAAGGAGTTCCCTGGCATGGCACTTCTTTAAACAATGTGCTGACGACAAGACCCGAGTGGTTTGCACGCTGTGCCATCAGATCCTGAAGCGAGGCATTAACGTTCTGAACCTTAGCACAACCTGCATGACCAGGCATCTACATGCAAAGCATGAACTGCAGTGGAGTAAACACCTTAAAAGCAAGGAACTCACTCTGGCTCCCACTGCTCCCTCTTCTGCTGCTGCCTCGGCCTCTTCCTCCGCCTCGGGAGGAACGTTGGCACCTGCCTCCCACCAAACAGAGGATATGTCACCGACACCACCACCTGCGTCACCAAGCATCTCCACCATGTCACACGGCAGCGTTCAGCTCTCCATTTCACAAACCTTGGAGAGAAAGCGTAAATTCCCACCTAGCCACCCTCGAGCCCTGGGCCTGAATGCCAGCATTTCTAAACTACTGGCCTTTGAAATGCTGTCATTCAGGCTGGTGGACACAGACAGCTTCAAACAGCTGATGGCCATGGCTGTCCCCCAGTATGTTGTTCCCAGCCGCCACTACTTCTCCAAGACAGCCGTGCCTTCCCTGCACAACCAAGTATCCGATAAAATCAAGTGTGCACTGCGCATCGCCATCTGTGGCAAGGTCCACCTAACCACAGATACGTGGACCAGTAAGCACGGCCAGGGACGCTATATCTCCCTAACTGCACACTGGGTAAATGTAGTGGCGGCTGGGCCCCAGGCGGAGAGTTCCTTGGCGCACGTCCTTCCGCCGCCAAGGATCACAGGGCATCATTCTTTGCCTCCTGTAGCCTCCTCCTCCTACTCGGCTTCCTCCTCCTCTGCTTCCACCAGCTCACCCAGTCAGCCACTCACCTTCACCACCAACTTCAGCACAGCCCGAGGTAAACGTCAGCAGGCCATTCTGAAACTCATATGTTTGGGGGACAGGCCCCACACCGCGCAGGAGTTGTGGCGGGGTATTGAACAACAGACCGACCAGTGGTTGCTGTCGGTGGGCCTCAAGCCCGGCCTGGTGGTGTGCGATAATGGGCGAAATCTCGTGGCAGCTCTGGGACTAGCCGGTTTGACGCACATCCCTTGCCTGGCGCATGTGCTGAATTTGGTGGTGCAGAAGTTCATTAACAACTACCCCAACATGTCAGAGCTGCTGCATAAAGTGAGGGTCGTCTGTGCGCGCTTCCGGCGTTCACATCCTGCCGCTGCTCGCCTGTCTGCGCTACAGCGTAACTTCGGCCTTCCCGCTCACCGCCTCATATGCGACGTGCCCACCAGGTGGAACTCCACCTTGCACATGCTGGAGAGACTGTGCGAGCAGCAGCAGGCCATAGTGGAGCTTTAGCTGCAGCACGCACGCGTCAGTCGCACTGCGGAACAGCACCACTTCACCACCAATGATTGGGCCTCCATGCGAGACCTGTGTGCCCTGTTGCGCTGTTTCGAGTACGCCACCAACATGGCCAGTGGCGATGCCACTGTTATCAGCCTGACGATACCACGTCTATGTCTCCTTGAGAAAACGCTTAGGGTGATGATGGAAGAGGAGGTGGCCCAGGAGGAGGAGGATGAGGGGTCATTTTTAGCACTTTCAGGCCAGTCTGTTAGAAGTGGCTCAGAGAGAGGTTTTTTGCAAAAGCAGAGGCCAGGTACAAATGTGGCCAGCCAGGGCCCACTACTGGAGGACGAGGAGGATGAGGAGGAGGTGGAGGAGGATGAGGATGAAGCAGGTTCACAGCGGGGTGGCACCCGACACAGCTCAGGCCCATCACTGGTGCGTGGCTGGGGGGATACGGAGGACAATGACGATACGCCTCCCACAGAGGACAGCTTGTCCTTACTTCTGGGGAGCCTGGCACACATGAGCGACTACATGCTGCAGTGCCTGCGCAACGACAGCAGAGTTGCACACATTTTAACGTGTGCGGACTACTGGGTTGCCACCCTGCTGGATTCCCGGTACAAAGACAATGTGCCCACCTTACTTCCTGCACTGGAGCGCGATAGGAAGATGCGCGAGTTCAAGTGCACGCTGGTAGAGGCGCTCCTGAGAGCATTCCCAAATGTCACAGGGGAACAGGTGGAAGCCCAAGGCGAAGGCAGAGGAGGAGCAAGAGGTCGCCAACGCAGCAGTGTCACGGCCAGCTCTTCTGAGGGCAGGGTTAGCATGGCAGAAATGTGGAAAAGTTTTGTCTCCACGCCACAGCTAACTGCACAACCACCTGATACGGAACGTGTTAGCAGGAGGCAGCATTTCACTAACATGGTTGAACAGTACGTCTGCACACCCCTCCACGTACTGACTGATGGTTCGGCCCCATTCAACTTCTGGGTCTCCAAATTGTCCACGTGGCCAGAGTTAGCATTTTATGCCTTGGAGGTGCTAGCCTGCCCGGCGGCCAGCGTTTTGTCTGAACGTGTATTCAGCACGGCAGGGGCGTCATTACTGACAAATGCAGCCGCCTGTCCACAGCCAACGTGGACAAGCTGACGCTCATAAAAATGAACCAGGCATGGATCCCACAGGACCTGTGCCTCCCTTGTGCAGAATAAACATTTATAACTGCCTCCCCATCAACCATGTATTCTTGTACTCCGGGGCACTTCCTTATTGAATCCTCATTTTTTTAACTTTACCATGATCTTGCGGTGCAACCCAAAGTTGAATGAACCTCTCCTCTGTCTGGGTGCTGGTCCGAAATAACTGAGAGTGGCCTTCTCCGTTGGTGGTTGATATGACGCATGATTCCTTGCTGTGGGACCTCTCTCCTCTGTCTGGGTGCTGGGCCGAAATAACAGAGTGGCCTTCTCCGTTGGTGGTTGATATGACGCATGATTCCTTGCTGTGGGACCTCTCTCCTCTGTCTGGGTGCTGGGCCGAAATAACTGAGAGTGGCCTTCTCCGGTGATGGTTGATATGACGCATGATTTCTTGCTGTGGGACCTGTATCCTCTGTCTGGGTGCTGGTCCGAAATAAATGAGAGTGGCCTTCTCCGTTTGTGGTTGATATGATGCATGATTCCTTGCTGTGGGACCTCTCTCCTCTGTCTGGGTGCTGGTCCAAAATAAATGAGAGTGGCCTTCTCCGTTGGTGGTTGATATGACGCATGATTCCTTGCTGTGGGACCTGTGTCCTCTGTCTGGGTGCTGGTCCGAACTAAATGAGAGTGGCCTTCTCCAGTGGTGGGTGATATGACGCATGATTCATTGCTGTGGGACCTCTCTCCAATTGATATTGGTTAATTTTTATTTATTTTATTTTAATTCATTTCCCTATCCACATTTGTTTGCATGGGATTTACCTACATTTTGCTGCCTTTTGCAGCCCTCTAGCCCTTTCCTGGACTATTTTACAGCCTTTTTAGTGCCTAAAAGTTCGGGTCCCCATTGACTCCAATGGGGTTCGGGATAAAGTTCGGCTCGAGTTCGAATCCCAAACCCGAACATTTTCGGGAAGTTCGGCCGAACTTCTGGAACCCGAACATCCAGGTGTTCGCTCATCTCTAGTTACTACATCATTGCTCTCATTCACTGAAGTACTGGTCAGTGCACTCATAGTGGAATTACTGTGGACTTTCCATGCAGATCTACAGAATATTACAGGACAATACACGTAAAGAGATTTTATGAAATAAAATAAATTTTATCCATGTGTACCAAAAGATTTCCACATAGAAATTAACCCGCAGTCCATATCAATTTCTGCTGAGGATTTTCAACACAGATTTAATCATTTCCAATGTGGAGAGATGACATATGCTACAAATCCATGGTAAAATCCACATGTTGCACTAAAGGGTTAATCTTTCTTGGATGCAAAACAAAACAAAAAAACATTTGACAAATATATTTCTCAACCAGCAGTAGGCATATGCTATGGTGTGTATGTAGGAATTAGCAGTGTATACATCAACCACCCCAAACTGTCTCAAACATGAGCCGCGGCTTATACTGTTTATTACTAGATGATACTTGCCAAAGAAGAAGGAGGGGAACAAATTCATCATCTCAACAAAAATAACACATCTGATCTGTTCAGAGGCATTGAATATGGAAGGAGTCTTTTTTAATTGACAAGTCTGCCGGTGTGAAATAAAAAAAACATGCTTTGGGTGTGGAGGGCTGAGAAGTCGGGAAGTTCTGAATTGTAATTAGCATCCGAGGCAGACAAACTCAGAATCCGTAACAACGTTCTAAATGCCTATGCCCTGAAAAAGAAGGAAGTGGGGCGTCAAGAGGGAGAGCAAAGGTCAAGGACCCCTGTCTATTCTCAATCAAATGAGAGAAGAGCAGAAAACAAAAAGAACTTGGTTGATTGAATCTAATCAGCATTTCAATGGTAATGAGCATCATTATTGACAAAGGGGGAAACAATATATATACATTCTTCAACCTTACTTCTACTTCAATATCCCCAAGGCAAGCCACTCTTGTTTTCTTCCTTGCTGAAGATAAAATGCATGATGAATTAGGACATTTTAATGAATTTTTAATGTTTTCGGATCACTCGCTGTCAAAAGTTAGGCCGTAAAAATCAGAAACGGCAAAAAGTAACAGTGGAAGAAAAAGATCTATAGGAAAGAAAATAATTGGTCGCCCATCTGGTAAAAGCTTTTAAATGCGCTATTTGTCTTCATCAACAAATGTCCTCTTGGTCCTAAATGAATTCTGGTTGTGCCGGTAGACAGGACTGGTATGTACAAACAAGTTCATTAAAATTGCAGGAGCCCTTAGCACGTTGATAACAGCTTGCCCGAAGGTTAACATCTATTGTTCCATGCTAGCGACATCATGCTTTTATAGAGCATATTTATATGCTAAATTGCCTATTATGTTAAGCGGCATGTTTCCATTTAGCAACATCAGGAATAAAGATTTGACTAGAGCCGTTCAGATTTTATTAGACTTTGCACCAGCCATCCAAACCTCAGAAACTTCCTACAGGGAAGAAATTTTTGCTGCAGCTCTACAAAAAACTAAGAAATTTCAGCTTGCAGTAAAATGTTACATTATGAAGAGAAAATAAATAAAAACATACAATGATTCAGATGAGGAGAACATTGGTAATTATAGCTAAAGACATGATTTGAAACAAAATGGTGAGGACAAATCATAAACCATGCATGGGGAAAGGCATTGGCGGCCCTCAACTTTTACATTTCCAAAAAGTAAGGAGTCAAAGTGGTCAGCTTGGTTGTCACAACCCAGTCACCTGCACCCGCTTGAACTTATAAGCAGTGTACCATAAGAACTTTTTTCTTGTTTTAATGATTGATGCTCAGGGCTAGATAATCTCATCAGATCAGGCAATTTTATGACTCTTGCAAACATTTCCAATCTGGTCACATTTAATTTTCCCACATAGGGAACAATGGAAGGTAAAATTAAAATTAGCATTTTGGCCCACGATGCAATGACCAGTATGAAATCATATTCCACATCATATTACTGTTAGCAGTGCTCCATTTTATGAGCTGTTTTACAGATTGCGTATCCCTTTAAAATTCTGTACTGTAGCAATATAAAGTTTAAAAGTGGCTGATTTGTAGTAGATATTCTACATCAGGAGTCTACAGCAAATTACAGGACAATGCATGTGCATGGGGTTATAAAAAAACATGAGAAACTCAGAAGAAGAAAAAATTCTTTCCCCCACTAGTGAATAGTGATGAGCGACAGGGGCAATATTTGAATTTGCAATATTTCACGAATATTTGGGCAAATATTCATTATAAATTTGCGAATTTGATTGTGAAAACTGGCAATGTAATATGCGCGTATTGAGTGTGCAATACCGGCCTGGGTCAATATTGCTACATTTTTCAAGCTGCTAGATTTTTCCTGAGACTGGAGAAAATGGTTACAATTGAACAATTGGTCCTTAGACCATATTTCGTCCTTTTCATATGCTTCTAATTAAAACACAACTATTATTAACACTCCTTTACAAATGACCTTTACAAGTTTACTTTTTCTCATGGACTGTAATAAATTTGTTACAGTCTATGAGAAACAGTAAACTAGTATAGGTATTTTTTAAAGGAGTGTTAATAAAAGTTGTGTTTTAATTAGCAGCATATGAAAAGGATGAAATATGGTCTAAAGACCAATGTTTAATTGTGACTATGAAAGTAAACGCCTACATATGCTGGGAAGTCCTAATCGGACTCCTATTACTTTTCTACAACTGGAGAAAATGGTTGGCAAAGCAGAACATTACAATACCTTTATATGCAGATAGAGAGCTCCGATATATTTGTGATTGCACAAATCGGCAATTAATGATGAGCATATTTTTGCTCAATACGTGCAACTTCACAGTTTAGCAGGTCTGACTGCATATTAGTTATTGGTGCACTAAGTATTGCCGTGAACTTGCCTGTAGCATGTATGTATGGAGAGCAGAACCTATCACACTACCTAACACCCTGCACTGGAGCCTATCAGCTACACTATATCACTATCTAACCTACACTGACTATCTCCCACTAACTATCTGTATTATATATATAAGATAACTAACAAACTATGTAATGTAATGTGACATCACAGCACTATGTCTGTAGCATGTATGTATGGACAGCAGAACCTATCACACTACCTAACACCCTGCACTGGAACCTATCAGCTACACTATATCACTATCTAACCTACACTGACTATCTCCCACTAACTATATCTGTATTATATATATAAGATAACTAACTAACTATCTAATGTAATGTGACATCACAGCACTATGTCTGTAGCATGTATGTATGGACAGCAGAACCTATCACACTACCTAACACCCTGCACTGGGACCTATCAGCTACACTATATCACTATCTAACCTACACTGACTATCTCCCACTAACTATCTGTATTATATATATAAGATAACTAACTATCTAATGTAATGTGACATCACAGCACTATGTCTGTAGCATGTATGTATGGACAGCAGAACCTATCACACTACCTAACACCCTGCACTGGAACCTCTCAGCTACACTATATCACTATCTAACCTACACTGACTATCACTCACTAACTATCTGTATTATATATATATAAGATAACTAACTAACTATCTAATGTAATGTGACATCACAGCACTATGTCTGTAGCATGTATGTACGGACAGCAGAACCTATCACACTACCTAACACCCTGCACTGCAACCTATCAGCTACACTATATCACTATCAAACCTACACTGACTATCTCCCACTAACTATCTGTATTATATATATAAGATAACTAACTATGTAATGTAATGTGACATCACAGCACTATGTCTGTAGCATGTATGTATGGACAGCAGAACATATCACACTACCTAACACCCTGCACTGGAACCTATCAGCTACACTATATCACTATCTAACCTACACTGACTATCTCCCACTAACTATCTGTATTATATATAGAAGATAACTAACTAATGTAATGTGACATCACAGCACTATGTTTGTAGCATGTATGTATGGACAGCAGAACCTATCACACTACCTAACACCCTGCACTGGAGCCTATCAGCTACACTATATCACTATCTAACCTACACTGACTATCTCCCACTAACTATCTGTATTATATATAGAAGATAACTAACTAACTATCTAATGTAATGTGACATCACAGCACTATGTCTGTAGCATGTATGTATGGACAGCAGAACCTATCACACTACCTAACACCCTGCACTGGGACCTATCAGCTACACTATATCACTATCTAACCTACACTGACTATCTCCCACTAACTATCTGTATTATATATATATAAGCTAACTAACTAACTAACTATCTAATGTAATGACACAGGAAAGCACAGAGCACAGCAATGACACTGCGGTCTCTCTCAGAACTGCAAAAAACTGCAGAAAATGGCTGCTGGGGAGGTTCTTATATAGTAAGGGGTAGGCAACTTTCCTATTGGTTGCTAGGGATGTTGCTAAGCTCAGACAAAGACATTGCAGCCTTCTCATTGGCCGACAAGCAAGAGGGAGAGAGGGATCATGGGTTCAGACGGGAAAAAAATCTAGAATATTCGCCAATACAAATATATAGCACTCTATTCTAAATGTTTGCGAATTCTCGAAGTGGCGATATTCGCGATTCGAATATTCGCACCCAGCACTACTAGTGAAGTTCTCTGCATACGGATTCCAATGATGGTTGTATAAATTCCTATGTAGCGAGCTCCCTCTAGTGGCAGCTGCAGGAAACAAAATGTTACCTTAGCGGGATGGCTGTGTGGAAGCAGAGGATTTGGAGCTCTGTATCAGAAACCTTGACCTTTTTTAAAAAAAAAAAAAAACTTCTGAACCTTTTAAGAGTCCATGACCTTAAATTACAGGCACACTCTTTCTCATTGTGGTCACCAGCACATCCACAATATTTAAAACCCTGCATATCTCTGCACCAAATATTATGAATTTGAGCCGGCAAAGGATCTCCATTTTCCAGTGACAGACTGGATCACAAGGGGCTAACGCCAAAATCCATGACTTTGCCTCAAGGGAAAGAACAGAATGGCTGGAAATATCACACCAGTCACTGATAAGAGCAGATAATTAGCAAGTGTCAGTAATAAACCTGATAATTGTTCCCATAATTCTCCCAAAATCCCCCCCCCCCCCACACACACACAGGATGTCATCGTGATGAACCATAAATACTGCCCAGGATCTGGTTGTATCTGTACTGTTCTCATTTATATGAGGTTTTCCGTCTTTATTGACCCATTGTCTCTGGTAAACCTGATATAATGTAACAATTATGTAACATTAATTAGCAAAGCAACAAACTGGTATACATCCAGATACAGATAATAGGGAGGACACATGGATCACCTGCTCAGGGCCTCCACCATCCTCCTCCCAGCTTTAAGATGTAGGAACTCTTAGAGATTTAAGGAGAGACTCCTACAACAAAACATTTTATGTGCAGCGTGTACCAATGTGAACTGGTAAGGATCAGTATCCTGCACTGCTCACAAGAAAATTATCAAGTGCTCTGGTTTACTATCCATGAGGAGATAAGCAGCTGTTATATGAATCTGGCCCTGCTTATCTTCTGATTGAAAAAGAGTCTTGCAGTCTAAAGTCCAGCGAGCTCTTCCTCGGTAACCCCAAGAGCAGAAGTCTATACGGGGATGGGGATTATTGAAATTACTCGGGGGAGGGAAGGGGGCAGACCTAGATTTACCCATTTAATATTAAGTATTTAAAGAGAACTCATCAGCAGGATCAACCCTATTACCCCAGGCATAATACCTAATAAGCTGGACACTGCTTTTTAAAACCATACCTGTCCTGTGAAAAATTGGTTGTTGTAGAGAAAGGAGGAATTTATTATTTAAGCTAATAAGTGTTTTAGTGCACCTAGTGGGTGTGACCAGCATTTACATATGCTGGTCACACCCACTAGGTACACTAAAACACTTATTAGCGAGGAGCCGAGGTACACTAAGCAGATAGTCCCCACCAGGGTTGCAGCTATAGGGGAAGCGGCTTTTAATGTCAGGGCATCCTCAGACATTGTAGAAAAAGGACAGGCAATGGCTGTTGGGCCTCGTCCGAGAGAGCGATTTTGACTAGGGTTGCACGGGAGGAGAGGGGTTGCAAAGAAGTTCCTGGAGGGGAATGTGGCCCCATTCAAAGAGTCATTTCTCCTTACCCCACCTTCAGTGCACCAAATTCCTCAATGTCATAAAGAATATACGTCTATCTAGGGAACACCATAACCAATTTTAACAAGGCAGGTAACATTTTAATCAGCAGGATCAACCCTATAAAGAAGCATGCTTGGTTTTAATATGGCTAATTCTGTCTACAGGTGATGTTCCATGGCTACCCTTAGATCTTAAAAGACGATTGTAATGGAGGAAACTTCTAGAATAAAGATACAAGGAAATATTTCAACACAAAAACACAAAAAACGCCTTCTTATGGAAGAGATAACTATGATAAACTGAGGTCTCCATTGGTTATGAAGGACCTGGATCTGCGAAGTAGGATCGCCCTAAATTCTGGAGACGCTACTAGTGACCCTCAGGTTAGTGGCTGCTACATTTTTCAGCATCCCTGGGGTTAAATGGTTGCAGATTCGGTCCTACAAGTGACATATGGGTTCAAATTCAGTTCATAAAACATTTAAGGCGCAGGCCGAGAGCGACGAAAGCCGGTGAGGAATCCGGGCCGGATGAGAATCCGTAATGAAGTCAGACACATAAGTAAGAAGGAGGAGAAAGAAAAACTATTTGTTTTTTTAATTCCCAAATAATAAAAGAATAATGAAGTCGTCGGACTGTAAATTCTGCGAGAGGATTCATTAATATTCACACTTGGCTTGGGATTGCTCCTCACAGTCGGCAGTAAACTGCGCCGGTTGATAGACACAATTCAGCGACATCTGTTTGCTCTGGAACAAAAATCATTTAAGAGATTAATTTTGATTGAAGTCCATTTTTATATGTTTATTCTGAAAAATCAGCGCGGTTCCCATTTTACGTCTGTATCTCATAATAACCCGAGATTAGAGGTTTTATTCAGATGACGATCAGATATTTAAAAAAAATATTCTAATTAAGTGAGAAAAGAATTAAAAAAAATAAAATAACCAAATTAAAGCTTCAATACTTCCCACCATTAAGGATGTAACTAGAGATGAGCGAATATTTCAAAACTTCGATTCGGCTGATTCGGAGAATTTTACAGAAAACAATTGTAGTAGTGGGTGCGATGACAGGGAGCTGCGATAGCACCGCTCCCCGTAATTGTACCCCTTAGATGACGCGTTCATACATGATAGCGGCATCTGAGTGTTAAAACAGTGTGAGATTAACATAACAAATATTTAATCAAACTTACTGCATCTATTTGCTCATGACAGGCCACCACAGCCATCTTGCTTGAAGATCTGGTGCGAAATTTCACGTGGCGCGAGATTACATCATCACGCCGGCCGACATGGTGACGTCATACGTCACCATGCGCAGGATTTCGGCCGAGATCGTCAATCCAGATGGCGGCTAACGGCCCATCAGAGCGAGTAAGTATATATATTTTTTTTTTATACTATTTTAGGGTAAATCGATTCGCTTACACGAAGCAGGAGGAAATTCAGCTTCGAGGCGAATCAAATTTATCCTGAAATTCGGATTAAATTTGCTCATGTCTATTTGTAACATAAAATATTATGTTACATTACTTATCCTGTACTGATCCTGGGTTACATCCTGTAATATACTCCAGAGCTGCACTCACTATTCTGCTGGTGCAGTCACTGTGTACATACATTACTTATTCTGTACTGATCCTGAGTTACATCCTGTATTATACTCCAGAGCTGCACTCACTATTCTGCTGGTGGAGTCACTGTGTACATACATTACTTATCCTGTACTGATCCTGAGTTACATCCTGTATTATACTCCAGAGCTGCATTCACTATTCTGCTGGTGCAGTCACTGTGTACATACATTACTTATCCTGTACTGATCCTGAGTTACATCCTGTATTATACTCCAGAGCTGCACTCACTATTCTGCTGGTGGAGTCACTGTGTACATACATTACTTATCATGTACTGATCCTGAGTTACATCCTGTATTATACTCCAGAGCTGCACTCATTATTCTGCTGGTGCAGTCACTGTGTACATACATTACTTATCCTGTACTGATCCTGGGTCACATCCTATATTATACTCCAGAGCTGCACTCACTATTCTGCTGGTGCAGTCACTGTGTACATACATTACATTACTTATCCTGTACTGATCATGGGTTACATACTGTATTATACTCCAGAGCTGCACTCACTATTCTGCTGGTTAAGTCACTGTGTACATACATTACTGATCCTGTACTGATCCTGAGTAACATCCTGTATTATACTCCAGAGCTGCACTCATTATTCTGCTGGTGGAGTCACTGTGTACATACATTACGTCTCCTGTACTGATCCTCGGTTACATCCTATATTATACTCCAGAGCTGCATTTATTATTCTGCTGGTGCAGTCACTGTGTACATACATTACATGACTTATCCTGTACTGATCCTGGGTTACATCTGTATTATACTCCAGAGCTGCACTCACTATTCTGCAGGTGTGGTCACTGTGTACATACATTACTTATCCTGTACTGAGAAATAAAAAATCACATAGATTATAGAATAGATACTCTGTTACATACAAATCAACAGCGAATATCGGTATAGAGAAAGTGACTTTTTAAAATTACCTTTAATAAACTATATCCTGTATTATACTCCAGAGCTGCAATCACTATTCTGCTGGTGCAGTCACTGTGTACATACATTACTTATCCTGTACTGATCCCGGGTTACATCCTGCATTATACTCCAGAGCTGCACTCACTATTCTGCTGGTGTAGTCACTGTGTACATACATTACTTATCCTGTACTGATCCTGAATTACATCCTGTATTATACTCCAGAGCTGCACTCACTATTCTGCTGGTGCAGTCACTGTGTACATACATTACTTATCCTGTACTGATCCTGAGTTACATCCTGTATTATACTCCAGAGCTGCACTCACTATTCTGCTGGTGCAGTCACTGTGTACATACATTACTTATCCTCTACTGATCCTGAGTTACATCCTGTATTATACTTCAGAGCCGCACTCACTATTCTGCTGGAGCAGTCACTGTGTACATACATTACTTATCCTGTACTGATCCTGAGTTACATCCTGTATTATACTCCAGAGCTGCACTTACTATTCTGCTGGTGCAGTCACTGTGTACATACATTACTTATCCTGCACTGATCCTGAGTTACATCCTGTATTATACTCCAGAGCTGCACTCACTAATCTGCTGGTGCAGTCACTGTGTACATACATTACTTTCCTGTACTGATCCTGAGTTACATCCTGTATTATACTCCAGAGCTGCACTCACTATTCTGCTGGTGGAGTCACTGTGTAAATACATTACTTATCCTGTACTGATCCTGAGTTACATCCTGTATTATACTCCAGAGCTGCACTCACTATTCTGCTGGTGCAGTCACTGTGTACATACATTACTTATCCTGTACTGATCCTTTGAGTTACATCCTGTATTATACTCCAGAGCTGCACTCACTATTCTGCTGGTGGAGTCACTGTGTAAATACATTACTTATCCTGTACTGATCCTGAGTTACATCCTGTATTATACTCCAGAGCTGCACTCACTATTCTGCTGGTGCAGTCACTGTGTACATACATTACTTATCCTGTACTGATCCTTTGTTACATCCTGTATTATACTCCAGAGCTGCACTCACTATTCTGCTGGTGGAGTCACTGTGTAAATACATTACTTATCCTGTACTGATCCTGAGTTACATCCTGTATTATACTCCAGAGCTGCACTCACTATTCTGCTGGTGCAGTCACTGTGTACATACATTACTTATCCTGTACTGATCCTTTGTTACATCCTGTATTATACTCCAGAGCTGCACTCACTATTCTGCTGGTGCAGTCACTGTGTACATACATTACTTATCCTGTACTGATCCTGAGTTACATCCTGTATTATACTCCAGAGCTGCACTCACTATTCTGCTGGTGCAGTCACTGTGTACATACATTACTTATCCTGTACTGATCCTTTGTTACATCCTGTATTATGCTCCAGAGCTGCACTCACTATTCTGCTGGTGGAGTCACTGTGTAAATACATTACTTATCCTGTACTGATCCTGAGTTACATCCTGTATTGTACCCAGAGCTGCACTCACTATTCTGCTGGTGCAGTCACTGTGTACATACATTACTTATCCTGTACTGATCCTTTGTTACATCCTGTATTATACTCCAGAGCTGCACTCACTATTCTGCTGGTGCAGTCACTGTGTACATACATTACTTATCCTGTACTGATCCTTTGTTACATCCTGTATTATACTCCAGAGCTGCACTCACTATCCTGCTGGTGCAGTCACTGTGCACATACATTACTTATCCTGTACTGATCCTTTGTTACATCCTGTATTGTACTCCAGAGCTGCACTCACTATTCTGCTGGTGCAGTCACTGTGTACATACATTACTTATCCTGTACTGATCCTGAGTTACATACTGTATTGTACTCCAGAGCTGCACTCACTATTCTGCTGGTGGAGTCACTGTGTACATACATTACTTATCCTGTACTGATCCTTTGTTACATCCTGTATTGTACTCCAGAGCTGCACTCACTATTCTGCTGGTGGAGTCACTGTGTACATACATTACTTATCCTGTACTGATCCTTTGTTACATCCTGTATTATACTCCAGAGCTTGTACCTTTACTCTTAGATCTTGCAGTTTTCACACTGACTAATGAACTTTCACAGTCAGCAGAAAACTGAATTTTATAGTTTTTCAGCTTGTGCTGTGTACAGTGGTGAGAGGGTTAACAGTCACCTGACATCATGGGTAGGATTACAATCAAAGATAACACTTATGTCCTAGATCTGGAGGCAGTTAATACTGGATCACACCACTGATAAAACATGATGGTGACAACCTAGCACCTCCCCCTCCCTGCACAGGCCACCGTGCATTCCCACTACACTCTCCCACAGAAGTCAATAAATTCCCCCCCCCATCCTAATTCTAACGATTATTTTCCATTCACAGCAGCCGCTTCAGTGTCATGGCTGCTCACATCATCCTGTAGAGAAATCAAGATATCAATTAAATCCCTGCGCCGCCCAGATGCAGAATGATTATACTAAAGCGTTTCATAATTATGTCATGAAAACCTGTCTTATCTGTGACACGTGAAGTAACACAAGGCGACTTCACCTCTGCAGAGTAAGAACCGCACCTGCAGACGTAGACGTCTTCTCCAGCGGCACCGCGCTGCAGATTGCGCTCGCAGGCGATTCATTCTTCTTTTTTGTCATTTCATTAATACCTTTAATTACTCATTTAACAATGGCGGGCTCTCTGACTTCATGCTAATTGGAAGTTAATGCAGATGCACCTTTTAGAAATGCTAACTAATTACACATACTTTTGGGCGCCTCGGTAGCGCGATCAGCTTATTAATTACTGGAAATACAAAGGATTTTAGACCCCCCCATAAAACAATTAGAATCTGCAAATCAATCGTAAGTTTTCTCCGTCAGTTTCTGCATCCGAACAGTAAAACATGTAAATTATAGTCAGATATGATGTGTAATGCGCCGCTAATTACATGCCGTACGTAACTATATGACTTTTGGTTTATGAACACGGCTGTATTTTCTTTCCGCGTCCATTCCGTTTTTTGAGGACTGTATGCGTAACCATTTATTTTAATGGGACCGCAAAAAAAACTTAAGTTACTTCATGTGCATTCCGTTTCCGTATGTCCATTCTGCAAAAAAATAGAACGTGTCCGATTATTATTACGGACAAGGATAGGACTGTTCTATTAGGGACCAGCTGTTTTGTTCAGCAAAATACGGAATGCACACGGACGGGTGATTTCTTGGACAGGAAGCAGCCCTTGCACCATCACTGTGATCCCTTAAGCAGCTGATCAGCAGGGGGCGTCGTGAGTCTGACCCCACCAATCTGATATTCGAAAAGCTCATCAGTATTGGAAAACCTGAAAACCTCTTTAAGTAACGGTGTCAGGACGAGATCACATCACGGTTTAGCTTTCCGTTCTTCTAATCCGACAGAAGAAGAGAAAGAAAGATTTTTTTTTTATCTTAGGCCTAATGCACACGACCAAAAGTATTTTGTGGTCTGCAAAAAATACGGATGACGTCCGTGTGCATTCCGTATTTTGCGGAACAGAATAGCTGGCCCCTAATAGAAGAGTACCATCTTTGTCCGTAATGCAGACAAAAGGATGTTATATTTTTTTGCGGACATACGGAAACGGAATGCACATGGAGTAACTTACTTTTTTTTTTTTGCGGACCCATTGAAATTAATGGTTGCGTACACTGTTCGAAAAAAAAAAAACTAACGGACACGGTAAGAAAATACATTTGTGTGCATTCAGCCTTTTTTTGATCATCAGCTATGATCAGCTTTCATCAGTTTGTGTCTGTGTGACTTCCATCAGAGTTTATTTAGATGGAAGAAAAAGTCTTACATGCAGGACTTTTTCTCCCTTCTAAAAAAAAAATAAATAACTCTTTGACGGAAGTGACACAGACTGATGTAAACTGATCAGAACAAATGCTCAAAATAAATTAGGCCTCTTTCACACTTGCGTTGTGTGGATCCGACGTGCACTTCCGTTGCCGGAAATGCCCGCCGGATCAGTCACAGCGCAAGACAACTGAAAGCATTTGAAGACTGAAAAAAGCTTTCAGTGTTACTATGGCAGCCAGGACGCGACTAAAGTCCTGGTTGCCATAGTAAGTAGTGGGGAGCCGGGGGAGCAGATACTTACAGTCCGTGCGGCTCCCGGGGCGCTCCACAATGATGTCAGAGCGCCCCATGTACATGGATCACATAATCCATGCGATCATGTGACCCATGCTCGAGAGCTGCACGGAAGGTAAGTATGCTTCTCCCCTGTCTCCCCACTACACTTTACCATGGCAGCCAGGACTTTCACAAAAGCTAAACGTCGGATCCGGCGATGCGCAGAAACACCGTTTAGCTTAAAGCCGGATCCGGATTAATGCTTTTCAATGGGCATTAATTCCGGATCCGGCGTTAGTTACGGCATGTCTTACGGATTTTTGGACGGAGACAAATCCTCAGCATGCTACAGTTTTGTCAACGTCCAAAAAAAGTTCACATACTGAACTGAAGACGTCCTGATGCATCCTGAACGGATTTCTCTCCATTCAGAATGCATTAGGATAATCCTGATCAGTATCGTTCCGTCCTAGAGCCCCGAGGACAGAACTCTAGGACGCAAAGGAGAAACGCAGATGTGAAAGAGGCCTTATCCTTTTTTTTTTCTTTTTTTTTCTTCTGTTCTTCTGACAGATCAGAAGAATGGAAAGCTAAATGGTAATCTGAATTCAGCCTCATATGTTAGCTAAATAAAACTTCCATATAGTAATCCTGAATAGTGCCACCACCACTAGAGATGAGCGAATTTAGAAAAAATTTGATTTAACCGGATCGCTGAATTTAAAAAAAAAAATTGGTTCGATCCGAATTTATTTGCTGTATTTCCTGGTTGCAGAGAGCCAGTATAGCCAGTGGTGTAGAACACTGTGCCTTGCAGTAACACGCATAGGGAGTCTGCTGTGGTAGTGAAATAATACTGTGAGTCAGTATGACATGCAGAGGACAGGCGACGCTCTTAGAATCACTGCACACTTCACTTATTTGGGCGGAAACGGGGCCAAAACTGACCAAATAACTCAAGTTTGAGCTCAGCCTTTCAGGTCGATGTTAGCACCAAAAAGAAGCGCACTCCTTTTACACCATCGGCAGCTGATTCCACATAGATGTCTACAGATCCTGTTCTATTAAACGCTTATAAAAGTAGAGCCCCCCGACAGAGTGGAGAGGGTGTCAGCAGTAAGTTTGTGTTGACATCACTGATTATTTTGCTTTTCCTCTGATCCGTCAAAACAATAACCTCCAAAAAACAGATCGTGACTGTTGAGCATCTGCCTTCACTCCGTCAGCATTTGGTCAGTAATCCATCAGTATTGCTAATGCCAAAAAAAAATAGTAGTGGATCCAGGGGCGTAGCTAACGGCTCATGGGCCCTGGTGCAAGAGTTCAGCTTGGGCCCCCCTTCCCTCAGTGCTTTTAGTGTCGTCTTATACGGCACAAGGGTCTTTGGGCCCCCTCAGGCTCCTGGGCCCGGTAGCGACTGCTACCTCTGCACCCCCTATAGCTACGCCGCTGAGTGGATCCAAAACAGAGATGACACGTGTATGGAATATTTGCATGTCTTCTGTGTTTTGTACCCACTCCTGCTTTTGGCTACCAAATCACAAGCCAATTCTGATGGGACCATACAGGCCTTAGAACTGCTACACAGACAGAATCCGTTGTGCGTCTCATTTTTCCTTGCTTCTGACAGATCAGAAGAAGGTTCAAATAATGATGATGTCAGCCTGGGCAAAAGGCAAAATAGTGGCCCACTCATGAATTGGGGAGGGTGGGAACAGTATGAGAAGTCCACAGAGTGGTCCTATGACAAAGTGGCGAGGTGGAAGCAGCAGGAGGAAACCACAGAGTGCCTCAAATGACAGTGTGGAAGTGGCAGCAGCATGAGGAGGCCACAGAGTGACCCGGTGACAGAGTGGGTGGTGGTTGGCAATACAAATACCCGCTGACGATGGTGAGCGAAAGAAGGAGTGATTGGCATCAGAAGTGTGGCATCAGAAGTGTGGCATCAGGCATGTGGCAGCTAAAGATGTTGAGAACATAAAATTTTCCGTTTGCGAACGCGAACTTCCTCAAATGTTCGCGAACAGGCGAACCGGGCAAACCGCCATAGACTTTAATAGGCAGGCAAATTTTAAAACCCACAGGGACTCTTTCTGGCCACAATAGTGATGGAAAAGTTGTTTCAAGGGGACTAACACCTGGACTGTGGCATGCCGGAGGGGGATCCATGGCAAAACTCCCATGGAAAATTATTTAGTTGACACAGAGTCGGGTTTTAATCCATAAAGGGCATAAATCAACTAACATTCCTAAATTGTTTGGAATAACGTGCTTTAAAACATCCAGTGTGTGTATACGATCAGGTATGATGTTGTATTGATCAGGTAGTGTAAGGGTTACACCCGCTTCACAGTGACAGACCAAACTCCCCATTTAACACACCGCAAACAACCGCAAACAGTCCATTTGTACAACGGCAAACTCCCCATTTGCACAAGGTTAGATACCAAGCTAGTGTTTTTCACTGATGGTTGCTAGAAGATGTTGTTTGCAAACCTTCAGTTTTTTATCACGCACATGAAAAACGCATCAAAACACATTGCACCCGTGAGGAAAAAACTGAACGCAATCGCAAGCAAAACTGAATGGCTTAGCCTGTGCAATCGCACAGTTTTCACTGAACGCATCCGGACCTAATCCGGACACGCTCGTGTGAAAGAGGCCGATGAGTCTTTGAGGACTGAAGTGGACACAGAACACTGGCCTAGCTAACGCTTTCCCTAATAACTCAGCAGCAGCAGCACTCTCCCTGCTCTAACTAACACTGCAGTTTCAGAATGATTCTAAGATGGATGCTGCCCTTGCTTTTTGATAGGAGGTGAGATGGTCTGGGAGGGAGGGTATGCTGATTGGCTGGAATGTGTCTGCTGACTGTGGGGTACAGGGTCAAAGTTTGCTCAATGATGATGTATACGGGCGAACCGAACATATGCGCTGCGGCGAACGCGAACATGCAATGTTCGCCGGGAACTGTTCGCCGGCGAATAGTTCGGGACATCTCTAGAGGCAGCATCAGAATAGTAGGAGAGGAAGGTAGTTATGTTATACAGGACCGAACACATGTACTGGAGCACCGATAGGCAAGCAGAGGTAGGTGTAGGTGTTTAGAGACCACATAAGCGTCTATACACGCATGATTTGCAGGCAGCATACATTTGATTTATGCCATGGGAAATGCTCCTGATACATATGTGGCCATAGTCCCCTGATCACCTATAATCTGAGTAGGTCATCAGTATCTGATCAGTGGGGTCCGGCACCCGGGACCCCCGCTGATCAGCTGTTTCAGAAGGCACTGGCGCTCCTGTGAGCTCAGCGGCCTTCTCCATGCTCACCAAGCACAGAACAATACATATTACAGAGCATGTGCTTGGTATGAATCATTCACTTCTATAGGGTTGAGCTACTTCTAGGCCACGTGATTGATGAACGTGTTGTCACTCAGCCTAGAAAAGCCGTGATAAGGCCAAAGCCCTACTGCGAGTGCTGCTGCCTTCTTGAAGACCTGATCAGTAAGGGTCCCGGGTGTCAGACCCCACCGATCAGATACTGATGACCTATCCTGAGGATAGATCATCAGTATGATCATCTCATGCTCTGATGCTCTCCCTTGCCCTGCGCTAGATCACACAGGGCAAGGGCTCTTTTGTTCACAATAACACACTGCTGGGAGGACGTTTCCACCCTGCAGTGTGTTCGGTGACGTCACAGGCTCTGTTGGACGCGCTTTAGCGCTGCTCTATCCGTTTTACTAGGCTAGGGCAGCTCTAAAGCCTGCCCATCAGTGCCGGTGATGTCATCGGACTTCCTGACAGTCCCATGGAGAGCCTGGTTCGTCACCAGAACTCTGAAAAATGCCTTTGCCCTGTGCGATAAAATGCCCTGATGCTCAAGTCAGGGGGGATGCCTGGGTGAAAATGGAGGTATGTCCGGGTTCACCTCTGAACCCGGACAACCCCTTTAAGTCTCAGAAAGCCCCTTTAAAGCAATGTGAACAGAGTCTAAGATGATGGAGTACTATAAACAAAGGGCAGGGATTGCACAAATATGTCTTTCCACAGCTTTCCTTTTAGATGAGATGTGACTTTGCAACACTGTGTCAGAAGTAGTTTATCCTCTATGTTTGGCCCCACAGTAGTTGTGATTAGGGATGAGCGAACCCGTTCTGCAAAGTTCGGGTTCGTAGCGAACTTTGTGCGTTCAGGTACACGGACTCGAACCCAGACTTTTTCACTAAAGTCCGGATTCGGGTTCGGTGTTCGGGCCATTTTTTTTATTACTTTATTTTTTTCCATTTCAACATAGTTATATCGGAAAATAAATGTAATTCTTAAGACGGAATGCAAAAGGGAAACCTTTAGAGGTATTCCGTCATAACAGAAGTCTATGGGAGCATAACGGAATGCCTCTAAAGATTTCCATTTTGCATTCCTTCCTAAGAATTACGTTATTTTCCGATATAACCATGTTGTAACGGAAAATAATAAAGTTAAGTTTGGGTTCCCATTCACTTCAATGGGATTCGGCGTCAAGTTCAGGTCAAGTTTGAGTCCTGAACCCGTACTTTGACCTGAAATTCATTCGAACCCGGCAAACCCAAACTTCCACGGATAGATCCTGCATCAGAAGAACATGGCTCAGTCTTCTCTCTATGACTATTTTGCAAGCATGAATATTGCACTTTAATAGATTACGACGTGATATTTGACATTATCACCACCGTGGTGGTTGCGTGAAATTGTATGTTTTTTTTGCACTTGATTTTCTAATCCAATATTTATATATATTTTTTGCAATCCCACATGCCAGCATATAAAATTACCAAGATCTGGGCCACGACCGTAAGGGCTCTGAACCCGTGCTGTGGTCCGCAATGCTCGGACACTGGCTGTGTGCACTCCTGTTGCAGATATAGAACCATTGACTTGAATGGGTCAGCGATCCTCAAAATACGACAAAAGATATGACCTGTCTTATCGTTTGTGGTGCGGAAGCATGGACCGAAATCCCACCAAAGTGCTTTAGTGGGCTTCCGATCCGCGCCTCTGCACCACAAAAGACAAGGGATGTCCTATTTTCGGTCGTATCTTGCGGATTGCGAACCCATTCAAGTTTATCAGGTCTGCATCTGCAACAAGGACTGCACACGGTGAGTAACCATGTATTGTGGACCCGCGGTTTGTGGCCCGCAATACAAGCACCATGGCCATACAGTCATGTGCCTGCTCCCTTATACTAGGGTTAGGGTCTCCCTGATACATGACAGAAAGAAGAAAGGCAAAAAACGGAATGAAATGTGATTCATTTAATTTTCTTCTGAAGCTCGGCAAGAGCATTTCATCCCGGATCCGGGGGTCGTTAGGACCAAATCCCCCTTAATAAAACTTGCAGTGCATCATAATAAATAGAGGGAGAAGTCGACTGTTTGCAGCGGTGATTCTTCAGCAGTCAATATCCGTCTATTGCGAGAACTGGACTGAAACTAACAGCTCATTTTATCCAGGCCACTGAGCAGCCATCAGAACCCGCGTAGATTTGTCACAGCAGATTTTTCTTCTTTCTGATGTTTCATAACAGGTAATAAAGAAAGATGGATATTAACCTGCAGAATTCCAGAGAGATTTTGCCCTCATTCTATAAAATTTTGCAATGCATGACAAGTGCCTTGAACTCTTATTGAATCGAAAAATATGCAGCAATCCAAGGCTGCATCATGCAGCTCCATATATCTGAGGAGAACGCGGCTTAATCATTCCCCTCGCTACGAGCAGCAGACAGCTCTGCAGCAGGAATTTTCTATCAGTATTTCATCCCCGGAGTGACATGGACAAATGCTGCATTTTCAATCAAGGGTGTTAGAGCTACCTGCTGCCTGGACTGGTCCTATAGCAGACATATAGTATCTCACAATGTCATATTGCCATCACACACTACTGGGTGTAAATTTCACACCTTGAAAGCATTTGAATGAGAATCACTGATGGAAACCCACTGAGAAGGAAAAGGACACACTCCAAATTCTTCTACATCCATGTAACATGTCAGTAAATAGACCCTGCTGCCCAAATGACACTATTTACTCACAGGAAGCATTGTATCATCAATGTAGGTTTCAGGGCAACAAATACGTAAAATGCTGCAGTAATCATTTTCACCACTAGGTGTGCTGTGTGTTCTTTATGTTCCTTTTAATGGTCAGATGTGGAACTGGAAGACAACCTATTATATTGATTTAAAGAGAACCATTAAAATCACAACGGCACCTTCATTTACCATTTTAACAGTTTCTGGGGTGACCACTAGATGTTAAAAACAATGTAATTTGAGACAATAACTCTGCAAACCTAGAATTTGGCACCAAGACTGCTAAATAGGCAGTCAAAATGATTCAACAAACAGCTAACACAAATAATATAAATCCATACATACAAGAGCTACTGGGGCTGTAAAATACTTTCTGTATTGAGGGCAGGAGCTTCGTCAGGGTCCTAATAAGTACACAATGTGGCTGAAAAATAAAAAACAGAGCTGCCTCCACCTGGAGTTGATAGGCACAGGTCAACTGGCACGGGTAGGAGGCAGTGTGACGATCCGCACCTCGCAGCCCGCCTGACATCACTGTACTACCCGATCATGCGGTACGGTTTCGTCACTTGTTACCAAGGTGTGACGTTACACACTCCCTGGGAGTACATAAGGTAAGCTTGCCACAGTTTTACACTGACACCCCCTGTCCACGCAGGCATGGGGAGTGAGAGAGGGTGGCCCATGCGACCTCCGTCGTGGCACAACACTTGCTCACAGCTGGGAAAGCCCTTTTACTGCCCCAGTGAAACAGAGCTCTGCCAGCCCGGTAGACTGCCACCAGTTCATCGTTAGATATAAGCTAGGCCCATTAAGTGGGTTATATCCGGTCAGAAACCAGCCCAGGTAGCATGTAATATAATACCGAGATACGGACGTGTGGGATTTGTGGATCGAGATACAGTACAGCGCAAGATTACCTCCTATATTTAATTGCCTTAAGGCCGCACTAGACACAACACTATAGACACACAGATATTTACAATGGTCCGATATGCAAATACAGATGACGGTGCAATCAAAGTTACCAGATAAAAGTCAGTTATGGGATATGCTGTAGTCGATTAAATCTGTAATCTAGTATGGTTGGATGCTACAGTCACAAGGGAGGTGGTGACGTAAGCAGGATTTCCAGGTCCCTCCAAAAATGATACCCGGCGTGACCTCCCTTCAGAGACAGACAATGGCCAATGCCCTGTAGGGCACACTAATCCTTAGTTGGGCACGGCCCTCCCACCCCCTGGGAAGATCCCACTCTCCCTTCCTTTGGCCTGACAGCTAGAATTTCAAAAACACATTTCTCCTCACCGGAAGGTCATAAGGAGATGGTTGTGGACTGTGGTGGCAATGGATCCACCTGGATTGCTAGTGCATTTCAAGACTAAACACAGCACTGCTATTTGGTTCCTACTCGGAGTTCTCCGCATCTCTCTTTCCCTGCGTCCTATAAGCAAACAAAGACCGGTAGAACGTCCGCCTCAGTCCCAAGGTCTCAAAGACGTACAATGTGTATTTCTCAAGTGTATGGTCAGTTCATAATTTCTTATGAACTCCCGCTTCCATGATGTCTGGGAATTCTTTCGCTCTAGAAGAGCAGCTTGGCCTCCATCAGGCGGCCGTCCTGTCAGTGGAGGTTGCTTCCAGCTTGGCTGATGGGAGCGTGGAATGTAAAGACTTGATCTGCTTTGAGGCAGGGCCACCTGTGGGGCCTGTCTCCTCTCCCCAACTACCCCTCCCCTTAGAGAAAATGGGCAGACATTAAATCATACCTCCACATACTCCTCACAGGCAGTACAGAACAGGTAGTACTGCACTGTATAGAGGTGCTACTAGATATCTACTCAGCACAGGCACTACAGTTATACAGGATATTCTACCAGTGAGATGCCCATGATGATTGGCTGGATCTTCTGAGCATTAGAAGGATATGATGAACATGGTGTTCAGCTACAATGCTGAAATTATTGCACTGTGGCCAATGTAACTTGAGGACCACTGTACTCAAGTATTATGAGGCAGATTCTCAACATATTAAAAGACAATTTGATACAGGCGATAGATGTGTCCTTCCTTAGCTTTCCTCTTCACTTGACAAATTCAGAGATGAGTGAAGCAAGATAACCAGATTTGAAGAAGAGCAAAACCTCATGATTCCGTGATACTGCGTCACTAGATGTCTATGTTATATGTGTCTATATGTGGCCACCCGGTGGTTGTGATGTGAATTGCAGCCTGTGAAGTGTTTTTTACATAATTTGTGTACATTCTGTGTTTATGCATTGCACACCCATATCATATGACACATGATGTGGACAAACAGAAAGCACAGAAATAAAAGATTTACCTGTGAATCCGAGCGTCCAGTAATTCAATAATCATTGAGCCTCGCCATCATACAGTTATTGGTGGCATCACTTCAGATAGGATCTGTGTAGGTGAATTCATGAAGTATGGCACCTGTGATAAAACATTGACATGGGTGAAGTTGGATAATTGGTGAGGGTCCTAGAGGTCAGACCCCCCTTATCACACATTAATCTTCTATTCTAAGGATATCCTATTAATGTGCATTCCTTGAACCCCTTTTAGCAGTTTACTCATGACACGCTCCCAGAGATAAGACCCCATTCACCGCACTACAGATATGCCCTTCCTTACCTTTCCTCTTGACGCCACTTTATATGAACAATCACAATTAGAGTTAAGCGAACTTCTATTTTTAGTTCGGCTGTCGGGTTATCGTAGCATCTCGTTATGGATTCCGCTATTGAGGACCATAATGGCATTTGGAATCCATAAGGGGCTGCTTCAATGAACTCGAACCTTGGACAACCCTAAGGACCTGGGGTGACGTCACCGTCATGTGATCAGTGCAGGGGGCGTGGCTCAGCACTGGATTGGATAAGAGGTGATCCAGTGCTGAGCCACGCCCCCTGCACTGATCACATGACGATGACGTCACCCCAGGTCCTTAGGGTTGTCCAAGGTTTGGGTTTATTGAAGCAGCTCCTTATGGATTCCAAATGCCGTTATGGTCCGCGGTAGCGGAATCCATAACGGGATGCTACGATTACCCGAACCCGAACTTTGGACGCTGAACTAAAAATAGAAGTTTGCTCAATTCTAATCACAATACATTAGTAAGTGCCATGTATTAACTTTCTCTACATTATGAAAGCTATATTTGCTGAAGTGAAAGAACGCCTTGAAGAACTGGTAAATCCTTTTTGAGGGATGCAGTTGTGGACAAACTGAGCAGCAACAACCCAATTCTCTGCTCTCCATAATCTCCCTACATTATCCTCTCCACATCAGCCGGTCAATGTTGTCCTTTGAAAACTAAGCATGGACCCTAAACTACTGAGAAAAAAAAAGTCCCAACAATCTTCTTTTTCTTTTCATATTAGAATTAAAACTAACAATTAAAAATATATAAAGAACTCTTCAATGTCTTTACCAGAAGATCAACCACTTCCTACTGTAACTCTTCCTCCTTCTCAATGAATATTGAGTGAGACCTGTATCTGGCTGTAAGGTAGCTGGCTGATGCACAAGCCTTCCCCCACTGCTATGAGAGAACAGATGTGTGAAGCTCCACCACTTTGCACAAGCCATGTGAAGTAAATAGGAAGGCATCAGAGGGCAAATCACGCTTTGTTCTGCTTGTTTCAACAATTCGGAAAGATTCTGCAGACTCACAAATACTATGAGCGCGTTTCTCCATCTTTTTTTTATCATTCGTTTCTTGGGTTTATGTTTCTTTAAGCATCGGAGCTCATGAGAGAGATATCTTTCAGCAGATCCAGTCATAAATTAGTCAACTTTTTTATTCTTCTCAGTAAGATACAAATGAGCAAAACAGGAATATTTAAGCAGCAGGGGGAAAAATAGGAAAATAAACTCGATGCAATAAATCTTCAAACAAGTGACGAGAAAGCAGGTTTCCCTTTTAATACTTTATCGATGGATAAATCATTTCTCCTTTTTTATGTTCCAGTAGATCAACAAAATAACTGTAGGCATAAATCAAATGGCAAATAAAAGATAGCTATTACCTAAAAAATAAGCTAGGTGAAACATTAATGAAAAAAATCCGATTGCTTCATTTTCTCAGAGCAGTTTAACGGCGTGTCTGATGAAAACGCACTTTATTTTCCTAAAAAAAGCAAGTAAATTTGCAGGTGCCTGCTGAGAAGAGCAGATGAAAGGAGATCACTGCCGAGACGGAGTGCGCATATCTGGAATATGTGGAGCTTCAGATCAAGGCTGTCCAGAATACGGAGCCAATGGGAGTCAATGGGGCCACTGAATTTTTATATGGACTATGTTTTAATGGCTGGATGGAGGCCGCATAAAAGAGTGACATTCTCTGTATAGAGTTCGATGGATAAATATTTTATATTTCTGTGTCCAAATTGGATATATAGCTTCCGCTTCAATGTTCAATGTGGATACATTGATATATGCACCATTAGGGCTCTTTCACACAAGCAAGTTTTCCATCTGGATGCGATGCGTGTAGTGAACTGAATCCTGACCCATTCATTTTAATAGGAAATAGAAAATCGATGTATGTTCTATATTCCACATTTTAGAAGTGAACGGGACTAGTGTAGAAAACAGGCGGCATCCAGATGCAATGTGTTTCTCACCGATGGTTGCTCTAAAATGTTGCATTGTTATTCTTCAGTTTTGATTTGTTTTTCACATGCAGTAAAAAACACTTCAAAACTGATTGCACCTGTGTGGAAAAAACTGAAACACTGAACACAGTCACAGACAAAACTGACTGACCTTGCCTGTACAACCAAATTTTTCCCTGAACAGATCCTGACACAATATATGTATTGTTCATCTAAAAGAGGCCTTACATTTGGCACAATTTGGTTAAGGACTTTAGTTTCTTATGTTACAACATACTAGTAAAAGTCTTGAGACTCTCAACCACTGGGTGGCCACAGAGACATATATGAGATAGACATCTTGTGACAGAGTATCACTAAAAACATTTTTTTTCCAAGACTTGTGACTTGGTGCCACACGTCTCAGAGATTAAGTGGAGTCAAGAGGAATGGTAAGGAAGGGCATATCTTTAGTGCTTTATAATAGGTAAATGGGGTCTGACCTCTGGGAGTGTATCACAATTGCACTACTACTGGGGTTTAAGTAATGCACATTAATAAGGTACCTTTAGTTTAAACAATTAATGTGTGATCAGTGGGGTCTGACCCCTAGGACCCTCACCTATCTGCAAAAAGAGTGAGTCTCGATGGAAAACCATGGACCCTTCAAAGTTTTTCCAAGTACTATGGTATATACAGTATGAGTGGTGGGTTGAATATGGAGGTAATATTGATATGTAGAAGTGTATCTATACCCTAGGGACATCATGGAGACTATGAGACGGGAACTGAAAGGTGAGCACATTGTAGCACATTGTATGTGGCACAAAATTCTCATGCTCCTCCTATTTATATAGGACACTCCCAATGCACTAAATATCAATAACAGATAGCCCCCACTACATACAAAGTCCTGACCTGATTCCACTATATACAGGCTCCAGATCTTTCTCCGATATACAGACCCCCTATATACAGGCCACTGATAGAATTACATAAAGACCTCAGTCCAGGTGAACAGATCCTCGTTTCTGCAGCCCACTTCTTGCCAGTTCTCAACAGGACTTTGTTTATGCCAGCACCAAGGACTGGAGAAAAGTGCAGGAACGCGAGAGGTGAATATGACTGCTCAGGGTGGAGATCACCCCTTTCTCTGGGATTCTCTGACATTTTGGAATTGACGAGTTGACATATATGGGCAGTATTAAGACTTTACAGTGTAAAACTATTTAGCCCTGAACCCGGTGACCACTTCTACTGTGCAGTACAATGGATGGCGGTATAGCATTTTTCAGGCCTGATTAAAAATGTATAAATGACCCTACACATGCTGTGAAGAAGACATTGCTGCATGGTTTACTAGTGATGCCACTACATAAGCAGTACATCTTCTTTTGCTAGCAGCATACCTCCCAACTGTCCGGGATCTGGAGGGTCAGAGACACAGTATGTCTCGATTTCAACTATATCTGCGTTCTGATGGCACAGATACAGCTGAATGCAAGGGAGAAGCAGGGAGCCACCAACTACCATACAGGGGTGCTAAGGGGACAAAACTACTATATGAGGCCACTAAGGGGGCATAACTACTGTATGGGGGCACTAAGGGGGCATAACTACTGCATGGGGGCACTAAGGGGGCATAAGTACTGTATGGGGCACTAAAGTGGCATAACTACTGTAAGGGGAAAATAAGGGTGTATAAGTATTGTATAGGTGCACATAACTACTGTATGATTGGCACTAAGGGGGCATAACTACTGTGTGGGGGCACTAAGGGGGCATAACTACCATATGGGGACACTAAGGGGGCATAACTACTGTATGGGGAATCTATGGGGGCATAATTACCGTATGGGGGCTATTAAGAGGGCATAACTACTGTATGTGGCCACTAATGGGGCATAACTACTATATTGGGGCAATAAGGGGCATAACTACTATATGGGGGCACAACTACTCTATTGGGGGAGCTAAAGGGGCATAACTGCTATATAGGGGCACTAAGGGGGCATAACTACTGTATGGGGCACCAAGAGGACATAACTACTGTATGGGGGCACTAAGGGGGCATAACTACTGTAAGAGGAAACTAAGGGTGTATAAGTATTGTATAGGGGCACATAACTACTGTATTATTGGCACTAAGGGGGCATAACTACTGTGTGGGGCACTAAGGGGGCATAACTATCATATGGGGACACTAAGGGGGCATAACTACCGTATGGGGAATATATGGGGGCATAACTACTGTATGGGGGCTATTAAGAGGGCAAAACTACTGTATATGGCCACTAAGCGGCATAACTACTATATGGGGGCAATAAGGGGCATAGCTACTATATGGGGGCATATCTACTGTATAGGGGCACTAAGGGGGCATAACTACTATATGGGGCCATTAAGAGGGCAAAACTACTGTATGGAGGCACTAAGGAGGCATAACTACTATAAGGGGCCAATACGGGGATGTAGCTACTATATGGGGCACTAAGGCTGCATAACTACTATAATTGGGCACTAGGGAGGCATAACTACTATATGGGTGCACTAAGGGGGCATAACTACTATATGGGGGCACTAAGCGGGCATAAATACTATATGGGGCACTAAAAGGGCCTGAAGAGTAACTAGGGAAGCTGTAGGAAAGGCTTGACCTCATACTGTAGTAAACTTTTGAATGGGCCCACCCTCCACTGAGCATGAATATTAGGTGCCAGAATGAGTATGAGGGCTAAACCAGTAAAATGAGTTTTTAATAGCAGCATTATTATAGGAAATGTTTAAAAAAAATAAAATAAAAAAAATAAAAAAAAAATAAAAACATTGCTCACCTGTTAAATCCCCTGCCGCTACTAAAACTTACACTAACTTGTGTTCGTGAGTCTTTTGGCAGAGCATGTTAGACACCCCCTCGAAGGAGGGGGGACACAGCGCAGACGAGAGCGCAGACAGCTTCTGGACGCTGACTTGCTCTCTCTGTCCCGACAGTTACGGGCAGCTTAGGAAGAAGAGGACTGAGGAGGAAGCATTACATACACTGGGGCACATCTACTAAGGGACTTGCGACTACTTTAGACATAAAATAATCACAAGTTCCCCTTTTTAACTGCCGGTCGGACAATATTCAGTTGCATGGCCGGTTTTACGCTGTGTCCGCCAGTTGGGTGGGATGGAGGTGTAGTGTGGGTGTGCAGGGACTCCAGCCCCCGCAAATTTACTAACATTTACGCAAGGAAACGGGCACAAATGTTAGTGAAAAACTATTCTGCCAGGACTGCAACAGATGTGGCTAATTTATAACGAGTCGCACGCCTCATCGTAAATTAAAAGAATCTTACGGCAGCGCAGAGGGGAAGCTAAGACCGGCATAAAAAGCCTTAGTAAATGTGCCCCACTCTGTTTCTCCACAGATTGTGTGCCAGGCTGTGCCCCCTGTGCAGACAATGCTCTGTGAGATTTAGGCTGGGAACACACCTAAGCGTTTCTGAACCGCGCGTATGACGCGCGTTTTACGCGCGTTTTTGGATGCGCGTTTTTGTAACTAAGAAAAGCGCATCATACGGGCGATTCAGTGATTCTCCCCTATTTCAGCATGGTCCATAGGCGCGTTAAAACGCCCAAAAGAAGCTCATGCTGAAGCGACAGCATTTGGCGTTTTTCAGCGCGTTCAAACGCGCTGTAAAATGCCCAAATGTGAACCATGCTCATAGGGAAGCATGGCTTTCCACATGTTGTGCGTTTTACAGCGCGTTTGAACGCGCTGAAAAACGCTTAGGTGTGTACCTAGGGTAAGGGTACGGCGATACTGGCTGCACGGTAGCCATCACGGAATAGCGGTGATCCCATACAAATTAGTAGGATCACTGCCCCATCACAAGAAATCCAACACTGCGTTCAGTTCTATGGGATAATCGCTACTCTGCGATCCTGGGGGCAAACCTGGACTGATACATTGTAACAAACCATCAGGACTGGATACAATTGTAACAGTTATAGGTCTTTACTGCAGTTCAGTCTTAGTGATGAGCAGCATAGGCAATATTTGAATTTGCGATACTTTGCAAATTTTTGGCCGAATATTTGCCACAAATTTGCAAATTCAAGAATTCGTGATCTCCACTCATTATTTACTTGATGTAATATATTCATGATAAAAATTTGCAATTAGAATATTCGCGATCAACACGAAGGGGTAGGCAACTTTCCTATTGGTTGCTAGGGATGTTGCTAAGTGCCGATATTCGCGATAAATTCGTAATTATAATATTCACGATCAACACTATTCGCGAATATGAATATATAGCACTATATTCTAAATATTCGAAGTGGCAATATTCGCGAATTAAAATTTTCAATTTGAATATTCGCGCTCAACACTATTCAATCAGTCTCTGGATGCAAACAAAAATGTTCATCCTATTCAATGAAAGCAAGCACAGATATAATTAACAGTGAGGTCTTTATACAAAGTGGTGACGATATATCAGTGCATTTACACCAGTTTTCTTTTATGAAGCCTCTGCGTCACTTTTTGTGAGCGGGGCTTTAGGCTAGAGCCACACGGCGACAGTTGTCGCATGACAATTTTTATAATGATAGTCTATGGTGTTGTACTGCGACATGCTGCGACTGCGACACGACAGTTGTAAAAATTCTATCCAAGATGGGTTTTTCTGCGACTGTCGAGTCGCAGTCGCAGCATGTCGCATGTCGCAATGCGACACCATAGACTCCCATTATAAAAATTGTCGCACGACAATAGTGCGACAAATGTTGCAGTGAAGTTGTGCCCTATTTGTCGCGTGACAAATGTAGTCGTGTGAACCTAGCCTTATTCCAGGTTCTCCATAATGTGCATTCCTAACTTGTCTATGACATGTAATGTGCCTGGTTCGCCAGCAGGTGGCAGAAACATAGCAGAGCAATCCTAGATAGAATGGAACTTTCCATTCCATTCTAACCCCCCTTCCGGAGAGAAGTGGGCTCGACCTGCAGGAAGGGTGGGCACCAGATAGTTCAGTTTAGGTCTTCCCTAGACAGAGGAAGGGTGTACAGGGGATGTGACACACAATAAGGCTAGGTGCAGATGTCCGTTAAAACCGGATGTGAGCAGTCCGTGGTAACGCGGGCTGGATTTGTTCTCTACAGCCGCAGCGCACGGCGTCATTGGTTGCTATGACGCCGTGCACTCCCTGCCGCCGCTGCAGGATAGTAATACACTGGTATAGATCATACTAGTGTATTACTGTACTGCAGCAGCGGCTGTAGGGAGCGCACGGTGTCATAGCAACCAATGACGCCGTGCGCTGCGGCTGTAGAGAACAAATCCAGCCCGCATTACCATGGACTGCTCACATCCGGGTTTAACGGACATCTGCAACTAGCCTAAAAGACATTTTAGGCCGCACTATAACACTCGGCATTCCTACACCTGGGACGCGTTTTTTTTATATATATATAGAGGGCCCTGGGGGAAGGACCGGACACGAAGGGTGCTGTATGTAACAGTTACCTGCACTGTGAGATCACAAAGGGGCGTGCCAGACAACCAGCTCAGCTCTGCTTCATCTCACCTCAGGGATCCATAGTGCCCAGCAGGTCTGTACACTGTCTGTATCTCATAGGTTCCCGGAGGATTTGACGTCCTGTCCGGGCAGCACAGCGGGATAGTAACATGACTGCCCTGAGCACAACAGGGGTAACATGATATTGGTTGTTACCCTCCTGCTGTCTCCAGTGATCTCTGCAAACAGCGGCTCAGGTAAGTGACTAACGACGGGCAGGTGTGTGTGGGGGGGGTAATGATTGATAGCTGCGGGAGACACTGCAGGCACATTAAAGGGGTATTCCAACAGTGTGAATGTATAGGGGATAACTATAGAATCCAGGGGGTCCTACTGCTGGGATCCGCACAAATCATGAGAACGGGGACCCCATGCCCTGTGTAGCCCCCTAAATGATGCATGAGCGCTTCCACTCCTGCCCTCCATTCATTTCTATGGGATTTTGGAAGATACATTTTTGCAATGAAGAGGGTGAAACACTGGAATCCACAGCCAGAAACGCATCTAATCCATGTAATTTATTGCTGCAGTTTGTATGGCGGATCTGCTGCCAAACCTGCACTGGGCTTCTCGCTGTATTTTATGTCCCATGTCTGCAGCGTGTCAGTTTATGCTGCGGATTTCCTCTGTCAATTTAATTGCAAATCCACAGAGGGTTTGTGTGGTCGTACCCTTAGGCCTCTTTTACACGAACGATATGGATTAGGTCCGGGTGCATTCAGGGTGCATTCAGGGTGCATTCAGTGAAACTCGCAACATTTTACAAGCAAGTTCAGTTTTGTTTGTAATTGCGTTCAGTCCTTTATTTTTTTCCATGCTGTGTTTTGATCCGTTTTTCAAGCGCATGATAAAAAACTGAAGGTTTACAAACAAAACAACATCTCCTAGTAACCATCAGTGAAAAATGCATTGCACCCGCACTTGCTTGCGGATGCGATGTGTTTCTTACTGACGCCCCATTCACTTCTACGGGGCTAGGGCTGTGTGGAAAACGCAGAATAGAGAACATGCTGCATTTTTCGCACAACGCAGAATTGATGTGAGAAAAAAAAACACTCATGTAATGTTAAGCCTTAGGCCTCATCCACACAACCGGAACAGGCGCCCATAGTAGAAATGGGAGCAACGGATGCGGACGGCACACAGAGTGCTGTCTGCATCTTTTGTGGCCCCATTGAAGTGAATGGGTCTGCATCCCTAGCTTTAAAAAATGCAGCTCGCAGGCTGACCAAAACAACGTCTGTGTGCATGAGACCTTAGGCCTAGTTCACACATGAGTATTCGATCAGTGATTTCCATCAATGATTTTGAGCCAAAACCAGGATTTGAGCCTCCACAGACATAAGGTATAAGGCCCCTTTCACACGGGCGAGTTTTCCGCGCGGGTGCAATGCGTGAGGAGGACGCATTGCACCCGCACTGAATCCGGACCCATTCATTTCTATGGGGCTGTGCACATGAGCGGTGATTTTTACGCATCACTTCTGCGTTGCGTGAAAATCGCAGCATGTTCTATATTCTGCGTTTTTCACGCAACGCAGGCCCCATAGAAGTGAATGGGGATGCGGGAAAATCGCAAGCATCCGCAACCAAGTGCGGATGCGTTGCGATTTTCCCGCATTGTTGCTTAGCAACGGGACCCAATCTCT
This sequence comes from Bufotes viridis, assembly GCA_033119425.1. Taxonomy (NCBI): domain Eukaryota; kingdom Metazoa; phylum Chordata; class Amphibia; order Anura; family Bufonidae; genus Bufotes; species Bufotes viridis. The sequence goes on from CM065597.1 coordinate 8,457,043, forward strand.
ATTATTTCCCCTTATAACATGGTTATAAGGGAAATAATAGCATTCTTAATAAAGAATGCATTATTAGATGATGAGGAAGGGTTAAAATAATAAAGTTAACTTACCTTAGCCACTTGATCGCGTAGTCGCGATCTGTCCTCTCTTTCCCTGCAGCATCGATGATCTAAAGGACCTGTGATGACGTCACATCACATGGACCAATCACATGCTCCATCACCATAGTGATGGAGCAGGTGATTGGGCCATGTGATGCTGTGACATCATTACAGGTCCTTTACATCTTTCAAGCTAACGGAGAGGAGGCCGGGCTTCGCGATCAAATGGACCAGGTAAGTTATGATTAGTTTATTATTTTTAACCCATTCTGCACCGGGTTCAACATTAGGGAGATGGCCAAGGGTATTATTTTACATTAACTATGTTATAATGTGAAATAATACCAGCGGGACAATTTCTGACCCAAACATGCACTTCTGTGAAGAAGTGCAGGTTCGGGTCTGGGTACCAAAAGTGCCGATTTTTCTCCCGCGCGTGCAAAACGCATGACAGCGCTTTGCACTCGCAGGGAAAAATCGCGGCAATTCCCGCAACGCACCCGCACTGTTTGACGGAGTGCACCCGCAACGCCCGTCTGAAAGAGGCCTAAGGCTCCTTGCAGACGAGCGTTCATCACGGAGTGAATCCGCATCGCAGCTACCGGCCTGAACTCCCAGCGCTGGACGGGGTCACATAGCATTATATTTATTTATGATGCTATGTAACCCTTACAGTTCTGGAATGTATTGGATAACACTGACATAATGCTGCCAGTGTTATCCAGTACATTCCAGAACTGTAAGGGTTACATAGCATCATAAATAAATATAATGCTATGTGACCCCGTCCAGCGCTGGAAGTTCAGGCCGGTAGCTGCGATACGGATTCACTCCGTGATGAACGCTCGTCTGCAAGGGGCCTAAGGGAAAGATCTGCTCCTGTTCTGTGTTTAGAGCCGCACCTGGTTTTGGCTAAAAATCACTGTTTAAATCACTGACCAAATACTGACATGTGAATAGGGCTTCATTCACATTTCTGTTTTTCACTGACGTGTGCTGTCCGCATTTTCCACGGACAGCACAAGTACCCATTGATTTAAATGTGTCTGTTCATATTTCAGTATTTTTTTGCTGACCATGGGTCAGCAAAAAAATCACGGAGACATGCACTACTTTGATCCGTGATGCGGACCAAGCACGACCATTGAAGTCTAAGGGTCTGTGAAAATCACTGACAAACATCCGCGTTGTGTCCGTGTTGCATCCGCTTTTCACTGAAGACTAATAGGAGATTCTTTGGAAATTAATTTTTAGCTAAGCAACGTCAGTGAATTACTGATGACATACGGATGGTAAAAACGGACACACGGACCAACTATGATTCCTTCACGGACATCTTCACGGATAAAACATGTATGCTTTTTTTTCACAGACGTGACACTGACACGCAGATGTGAACAAGGCCTTATTCACTCGTCAGTGATTTTGAGCCAAAACCAGGTGCGGCTCTGAACACAGAACAAGTGCAGATCTTTCCCGTATACCTTAGGGCGACTTCCCACGCGGCAGATTTTGTGGCAGAAAATTCTGTGACTGAAAATCCGTTCCATTCACCTTAATTTGGCTTGCAGAAATCCATGTTGCTGTCCCATTCACATTAAAGGAACTGCTTTTCAGTCGCAGAATTTTCTGCCACAAAATCAGCCGCGTGTGAAGGCGCCCTAATATCTGCAGAGGCTCCAATCCTGGTTTTGGATTACAAATAGGGATGAAAGAACTTGTGTTTTTCAAGTTCGTGTTCGGCATTCGGCTATTTGTGCAATTCCGTTATGGATTCCGTTATTACGGAATATAACGGAATGTCAAGCAGAAGCCTTTAAGACATTACGCTTTGCATTCCGTCATATTAGAATTCAGATCCGTCTGTCTGGTTTCCGTTATGCAAGACAGAAGTCCAAACCAGACGGACCCGCATCTATATGCCCATCCTATGGAGCCGCAAAAAAAAAAAAACATGTCCTATTCTAGTTTGTATGGCTGACAAGTATAGCCATTATTACAATGGAACTGCAAAAAAAATCTGATGCAATACGGATGCGCATTTTGGGGACTGCAAAATACATATGGTCATGTGAATGCACCCTTATGGCTCATGTACAAAACACAGATCCGCAAAAATACAGATGATGTCCGTGTGCATACTGTATTTTGCGGAACGAAACAGCTGGCTTCAATAGAACAGTCCTATCCTTGTTACGGACAATAATACACAATACGATACAATAATGCACACGGAATAATTTAAGCACCGCAAAAAAATTGCACATGCTCTATTGTTTTGTGGTGCGGACGGATCACGGACACATTCAAGTTGAGTTGGGTCTGCATTTGTCTGCGCCAGCCACTCAGATGGTGCCCGTGCATTGCGCACTGCAATTTTAGGTTCCCAGTGCATGGAACCGGCGGCACACTCCGATGTGCATGATCCCTAATTCTACCTGTGGATTTGTACTGAAATTCATGGGAGGGCTAAAAAATACATTGATATCCAGGTAAAAATCAGGACCAAAATCCTTAAAAAATAAATAAATAAATAAATGAATATAAATATAAAAAAAAAAAGTTAAATATAAAAAATGGAAGATTTTGATGCGAGTTTTGTGCATAACTTGCAGGGGAATGTCATTTACAACAACAACAAAAATCCAACAAACGTGTGGCAGAAGCCACTTGATTTCTTTACAAATATGTTGCAGATTTTGTTGCAGATTTTTCAACCTTTCCGGATGAAATCCATAGTCGGACGGAGAAGTTGGATGAGGTTAGAACCGTGTTTCACCTGTAAAGCACAACCACATTGGAAACCGCAGCAAAAATGCAAGTGTTTTTGTCTAATGTACTTGGATGTAGTTTTTACGGCACACCAGCTGCAGGTAGTGTACAGTAGGTGCGCACGGTGGATTTTTCTAAAACCGGAGGATAAGGATTTGGCTACACCGCGATCTTGGTCGTGTGACAGTTCCTGCTCCCAGGAATTGCAGTGTACGCGGTGCTGGCATTGAAATGAAAGGGGTCGCAGCGTGACTCATATGTGTGCGACAACCGCAACAACAGTGTCACAAAAAATCCAACATTGCTGGATTTTTTTCTTTTCTGGAGTCTTGGGCGCAGCGAACATGCGATTTATGCTGCAACCGCATTCATCTCTATGCCAGCACCGCCACACTGCCATAGCACAACTGTCGCCCTGTAGCCAAACCCTAAGGCCTTATTCACACGTCCATTGTGTTTATGGATCCGCAAATTGCGGATCCATAAACACACCCGGCCGGCAGCCCCATAGAAATGTCTATTCTTGTCCGCAATTGCGGACAAGAATAGGACATGCTCTACTTTTTTGCGGAGCTGCGGCCGTAAGATCGGCGGCGCGCTTCGCAAAAACTGATGTGGAGAGCACATTGTGTGCTCTCCGCATCGTTCCGTGCCCCATTCACAGTCAATGGGTCCGCATGTATTCCGCAGAATTGCGGAATACATGCGGACGACATTGCGGACGTGTGAATGGGGCTTAAGGCCTTATTCACACGTCAGTAATTTTTCTTTCCAGAATCACGGTCCGTTTTTTTGCGGATCCGTGTTACCGCAAAATTCTTCTGTTTTTGTTTTTTAGTGTCTCCGTATACCTTCTGTGTTTCCGTATTTCCGCAAAAATCTGGAAGAACAAGAAAACAAAAAGATGTTTCCAGGATAACTTTTAATTTCCTGTGGATCCGCAAATACGGATGACATGCGGATTACTTTTGTAACCTTTCCGGATGTCATCCGGATTTATGCGGATCTATTCACTTCAATGGGGCTACGGTCCGCAATTTGGGGGGTAAAAGTAGGACATGCTCTACTTTTTTTAATGTTCCGCATTGTGGAAATGAAACGATTTGCGGTTGCGGATCTTTTGCGGACCCATTGAAATGAATGGGTCCGCATAATGCGGAAAAAAAATGCGGATGTGTGAATTAGGTCTTACTCTCGAATTTCTGATATGGATTTGCATTTAGCTACCGCCATGAGTCCACATGTGGATAAGCTCCATTCCATGTCAACTGGATCCACATAAAAAAATTCCACCTAAATGTATCCTGAGTTTGAAGTGCAGTTAAAAACAGTATTAAAATCACATCTGAAAAACTGTGATTCTCGCTTTTTACAGGTGAAATAGATAAAACACTGGATGGAAAAATATACAATATTGATGCAGTCAAAAAGCACATATGCAAATTGGTTCGGTTTTAAAATTCTTAATGACCTCAAGGCTTTGTGGGTTACGGCTTCTTACCTGAAAAAAATCATGCCGTAATTTCCAATCCACACGAAAAACGTGCCAATTAACTTTAAAACGGACCAATTAGAGATATACTTACTTGGTGCAGATTTCAGCTTAGTGGTCTCTACATTGTGCCAATCTCACCCCAATAGGAATATTAACACTAACCCTTTCGCTACCCCAGACCACCTGGGATCCTTGCATTAAAACTTTCATTGCCCAAGACCACAAGATATGCTGGGATTAAACCTTTCACTCACAAGACAACCAGGTATACAGCGATTAACTCCTCTGCCTTAGATCACCAAGATTTCATGCATTAACCCTTCATTACCCAAGACCACCAGGGATCCTGAAAATAACGTCCTCATTGTCCTAGACCACAAGGCATACAGACATTAAGCCCATCATTGCTCTAGACCAGACAATTCCCACCATACCCTGTAGTAGGCTGATAGCTGTAAGCAGTCTTTGCATGCTGGGAGTTGTAGTTTTGGAACAGCTGGAGGCACACTGCTTGGGAAACGCTGCTCTAGACAACTAGGGATGCCAAGAGGTTGCACGGAGAAAAAAATAGGCTCAGGGCTACACTCCTGACACGGATACATGGAAGTTTCATAAAGCTGCATTGACACAAGGTGTCGTCATACTGCAGTAAATTAAAATTTCCGCCTGATGTTACACTACTTTGGGATTTAAAAAAAAATGTAAAAAGAAAAGAATTAATAAAAAAAAAATCCATCATCATCAAGTTCAATAGCATGAATTTTGCATAGTAGTGTGTGCTGGAGATGTTCTTACCCAGAATTGATACCAATTATTACCATGAAGTGAAAAAAGATTTTATAAGTGGTGTTTTTTGAACTTTGGATATTAAAGTCCTGAGAAATATCTGCAGCCCCCTCATTTCATCCGTAGAATCAAGATTCTCCACCCATCTTCATCTCCATATTTATATGAGGCTCTTACTCCTGCTGTGAGCCTGTGGTCATGATGATATGGAATTCCTGGATGAGACCAGTGGAGGACGAGTCCCTGTAGTATCTAGTGATTGGGTCGTATCTGTAAAGAGATGCAGCCGAGATTGCAAAGTAATGTCCAGAGAGACTTCTGTATTGGTTTATATCAATAGTGTGACCCATGCTGTAAATTAATAGGGAATAACCCAGGTTGTCCATGGCCACGAGACCCCCAGTGACTACTCCAGGTCGCACAATGCCTCAGTTACTTCTAATGGTTTTTATTATGTTATGTACTGTAATACACCTGTCAGCTGCTGCAGTACCTCAATAGGTACACCTTAACTGCGCTAAGACCTCATAAGGCACATCAAAGATGATGCAAAACCTCATGAGAAACATCAAAGATGATGCAAAACCTCATGAGAAACATCAAAGATGATGCAGAGCCTCAAGAATACACCTAAACTGCGGCAGCACATTATAATAGTATACATCAGTTCCTGCAGAACCTCATGAGATATACTTCAGCTTCTGCAGAACCTCATGAGGTACATCATAAATGCTGTATATCCTCATATGGCACATCGCAGATGCTGCAGAACCTCAAATACAGTTGCTTCAGAATCTCATGATGCCCATTACAGATCCTGCAGAACCTCGTGAACTGCTGCAAAACCTTAGTCCACTTCTTTTGAACCCTGCAACAAATACATTGCTGGAGAACCTCATGACATACACCTCAGCCTCAGCTGCTGCAAATCCAAAAGAGACACTCCTCAGCTGCTTCAGAACCCTATGATATATGGTTCAGTTAATTTAGAGCTTGCATAAGATACCCCTCAATCACAACCTAGCTGACCAGCAGACCAGAGATTCCTATGGTGGGCTCAGGCTTAGACATTGTTGTGTTTATCACCAAGAACTGGGAATTTCTGTAACCCTACGAAAAACACCTAAAAACTGCTGCAGAAACACGTGAGGGATTCCCCCACAGCTGCAGAAGAGATGGACGGCTACACAACATTACTTTTTCCAGACGTTTGCCCTGTATCAGTTCTTGGACGCCAAGTTAAAATCCATGTTTGCTTCCATCTATAGTGTGCCATTTCCAACATCATCAAATCATCTTGTGTCTATACGTGGCCGCCGGGTGGTTGTGATGTACGTTGCAGCTTGTAAACGGCTTTGCTTACATGTTGTAATATTGTATCAAATTGTTTCATGAGAAATTTGAGAAATTCAATAAAGGGTAAAGGTGGTCACATCTGTACTATGATAGATCCCTCCGGCTTCTGAAGGCTGAAGCATGCCATTTAGAAGGCGTCACCATCCACAGTTGTATCCATGAACTTCTGTTTTAGTTACAGATTGTTGCTCTGTACAGTATAATCTACCACTAAATATCAATCGATCCGTTATGGCTCCAGGCCCAAGTCTATCCAGAGGATCCTATAAAGGATGTTGTGTTACATAACGACATCACGTATGACAAGCGCACAACTAGAGACTGGAGACATTTTAGCTCCTTCGCTGCAGCATTTTTTTTTTTATATACAATATAAAAGTCTCAGGAAATTAAATATCTCAGTAATTATTGTGTGACTTGAACACCGTGCTGTGGACATTAACTGATCTATTACCATCATTTCATACAAAGCTGCTCGGGGGTCTGAGAAATCACACGGATCCGAGTCGTGGTTGTACCAAATAATCACAGAGAATAATATCCGCTCTCCGTCTTATTACAATCCTGCCATGAATCATTTCCACTAATCAATGCAAACTCAGACAAACTAATTTCTGAGTCTAAATAACATGAACCACAAAACAATGAAATAAAACGGGAGATTAAAAAGACATTAGAATTAATCGAGGGGAGAAGGAGGGAAAGGTAAAGCATAGAGAAAAGAGCATCTCATCCATGGGCCATTAGCTTCTCATATACTTGCAGATTGTGGACTACAATCAGTGCTGAGGTCCATCTATTTTCATGGTCAGTGGGGTCCAAGAGGTCAGATCCAAACCGAACTGGGCAACCTTACCAGATGGTTGAAGCATTTTATTTTATTCTAGTTTTTAGCAAATTAATAAAGAATTATTCTGAAAAAATGTTGTGTTTATCAGGGCAGCAACAGACCATAAAGGGGTTCTCTGCAAATTAATAAAATATAATTACCGAAAATACCAAAATATTACTATTAACACATTTCCAAAATCACATGTTTTTTTTAGGGGGCCAACATTGGGGAAAATAAAATGGTTTCTGCCCTATTCCCACACACAAAACCCATCCTAATAACACATCTGGGCGGGTCATGAATTATCATTAGTGTTGAGCGAATCGAAGTTCATGAAGTGGACTTCGATTGTAATTTCAGCAAAAAATTTGATTCGCCGCATAGCCAAATTTCCTTGTCATTTGTGGTAAGGAATCAATTTTCCCTAAAATTGCGGTAAAACAAAAAAAAAATCTGACTCACCTCTTGAATTTGATCGTGAAGAGCCCTCCACGACCATCTTGATTGAAGATCCTGAGTGAAATCTCGTGTACAGTGACGTATGACATCACCACCCTGGCCAGCGAGATGACGTCATCATGCACCGTGCAACATTTCATGCTGGATCTTCAAGCAAGATGACCCTGGTGGGCTCTTTGTGATCAAATGGATAAGGTGAGTATTTTAATTTTTAATATTTTTTTTTTACAGATTAACCCCTGACAGTCCTCAGTGGTCATCAATGATGAATGCGGCATCTGAGGGGTTCAATGGCTGGGAATGGGGGGGTTTAGGGGACTGGCACGCAATCGCTGTTCCCCATCAATGCACTCACTACTCACAAAGAAATGCGCTTTATGACAAAGTAATTCATCCCAAAACAAATTTGCTTGTGAAATTTGCAGAAGCAGCCAAATCTAAGTTTTCACAACTTTGCTCATCTCTAATTATGATCCTACATAAAGTTGATAAGATATCAGATGTGTGCAGTAACGGAGCGAGGTGAAAATACAAAGAGGACAGGTAAGACTGCAGTGTGGTTGTGGTAATGTACTGAGACAGAGAAGAAAAAAACAGAAAGGTTGTGCCCCTTTATGGCGCCAAGAACCCCCTTTGAGATTAGTACAGAGATGCAAATGACCAGAGAGTTAAATTCAAAGCACGAGTAAAGGGTAACTCACTTCACCCAGGTGGTACCGGATGGGATAAGCTCAAGACACCCTCCGGAATTTCTCCTGCGCCTGGGTAGCCTATAAGATTTCCGGGAATGACAGCAGTCCACTCTGGCACGTCTTGTCAATCACATTTATTGAACCCGGGACCTCTTGGGTGAAGTGAGTTACCTTTTACTCGTGCTTTGATTTTAACTCATTTAATGTATCTTTTATGCCCTTTCCAATTATAATAATGTGAGTATCAAATTCTCTGGTCATTTGTATCTCTGTACTAGTCTCAAAGGGGGTCTTGGCGCCATAAGGGGGCACAACCTTTCTGTTTTTTTTTCTCTGTCTCAGTGCTTACTTCCATCCTGGTACCCTCTTGATGGTTTATGTGCCCCTGGCAGCCTATCCCCTCCACCTATTTCGGCATAAGTTAAAACTGATATGTTAAACAGGTCCATCCTCTGGCGCCCTGCCAGCCAATCCCAGAAGGTCTGCGACTAACCCTTTTCCTTTTTTTCATGTCTTCTGCCACAGTTGTGGTAATGTGTCAGAGTGCATACAAGTGCTGCCGCTCACCAGCAATACACCCCATACGTCCTCTTCCCTGTTTCCTTTAGTACACACAGCTAATATCATATCAGCTTTATGTAACATCATAATTCATGACAGCAAGAGTAATGAGAGCTAGGACAGCTCTTTCTTTAGCTAACTGCTCTGAAGGAACCCTTCCAGCTGTGTTATTAGGACTATAAGGACGGGTTTTGTGTGTGATAACATGGCAGCAGCCATTTGATATCCCCTGAAGATATAACATGCCATATTAAATAATACAAGCTATTTGGTTAATGTATTTGTAATAAAGTGATATTAGTTTTTTTTGTAATTTTATTGTATTAATTCCTGCCCCTTCCACCCTCTTTAAATCATACCAAACCTTTCAACAAAAGTTGCATTAATCAATACCCCAGTGTGTGTGCATGATGCATAACACTATTTCTGCCCATTATATGACTTGTATAGCACCCTAGACCTGAGGGTACTACAATTTTGTATTTATGTTTACATTGTTTTATATTGTTATGTATTGTAGTTTGTATTGTATAACATCCCTAGGGAGCAACAGCATGAGGGAATACACCGAGACACAACAGTTTTTTAAGTCCACTACCACTTCCATCCTCTGCAATAGCTCCTCTGAGGCTCAATGCACATGTATTTGGCACTTTTTAGCAGGTTCCCCTGTGCATGCTGAATATCTAGTTTACAGTTCTCGCACACATGGTGGGTGGAGACTAGCTCCTATCCACTACACACAGAAAGTAGAGAAGAATCTGCTTCCTAACCTTCTTTTACACAGAAGCAGCCCTAGGATCATGGAGGACATTACAGACAAATTTCTTCCAATGGAAGCATAACACAGTTCTACTTTGGTGTATGTGGAAGTAGAGGGCCCAGCAGAAGACTAACGTCCTTGCCCCCAACTTTTAAACACAAAGACTCCCAAGTCCCTGCCCGGGGCTCAGGCCAAGACTTCCAGCTCCTCGCTGACTGTTTTCCCAGTATTTGTGTGGGAAGGTCCCCCCTCCACCTTACCTAGTGCACCCCTCGCCTTGTTTTTTAGCTAAAACACTATTTGCATGTCTTTTCTATATTTAAGTTTATGCAAATGAGTTTGCATGACAAAACAGTGTAGAAAGGTTATTGAATATAATATTAGGACAGTTAGAAATCTAAACATTTTTATGCAGCCCTCCTAAGCAGCGAGAGAAGATTTAGCTGGCATCCAAGAATTATGATCTAGGTGTGCAGGTCCCCCCAAGCCATCCAACTTAAGTCAAGCAACTTTGAAGCTTACTGGCTTAATGTCTCATAGTGCACAAGGCTGCCATTGTAAGGTATCCTCACTGTACCTGTCCCATGGATAGGTTGTTGGCATATAGCGTGCATTTGTTTGTTTGTTTCATTGTTTGTGAATTAATTTGTTTATTATATGTTATAGCTAATGAAATTGTGCATGCAATATGCGCATATTACATTACTGATTTTCACAATCACAAATTCTCTAATTTATGGTGAATATTTGTAAATTTCCAAAAAGAAAAAAGTTCAAGAGTTAGGATAGCCTACCTGGTGTCTGGGAGGTTGTGAATGGGACATGACACAATAAAAAAACAACAGCCACAACAGGGTCCGCCCCCATGAACTATGCCTACTGCCACTCATTATATAGTGTAACATCGCCATACCCCCCAATGAACTGTGCCTGCTCCCGCTTGTTATATACCACCGCCATATCTCCCATGAACTGCTGCTCTTTAAATAGTCCCCCACCACAATGTCCACCATGAATAATGCCTGCTGCTGCCTATTACATGGTGTACTACTGCCAAACCCCTGCTATATATATATAGCACATTTTTTCGTTGTTTTCTGGTAAAAACGGTCAGGAGGGGAGGAGACTGGATAGGTAGTAGGAGGGGTCAGGGACAGTTAGTGGGAGGTCCAGAGATGGTTACTAGTGTTGAGCGCGAATATTCGAATATTTTTTACGAATATTGACACTTTGATAATTTGCGAATATTTTGAATATAGTGCTATATATTCGTAGACACTTTTTTTTTTCGTTTTCTTTTCCTTCTTTTTTTCCGATCAGAACCCAAGAATAAGATACCGTTAACGAGATAGAGGATATAGCGCTATGTTCTCTATCTTCATTTAATTCTAGCAAGCCAACCAATAGGAAAGTCATAGCCCGTTCAAAGTGTCATTCGCAGTACGAGAATATAACATTATGTAATATTCGCGTACTGCGAATGAAACTTTGAACGGGGTATAAGTTTCCTATTGGTTGGCTTGCTAGAAATAACGAAGATAGAGAATATAGCGCTATATTCGTATTCGTTATCTTCGCTAATTCTAGCAATACTAGTAAACTTGCCTATACACAGCTCTAAGTTGGATGCGCAATGCGAGAATATTAAGTAATATTAGTCGCATTGCCCATCTAACTTAGAGCGGGGTATATGCAACTTACTTTACTATTGTTTCGCTGGGTAGAATTAACTAATATGACGAATACGAATATAGCGCTATATTCTATATATGTGCTAATTCTAGCAAGCTAACCAATAGCAAAGTTGACTGTACCCAGCTCTAAGTTAGATTTGCAATGCGAAAATATTACTTTGTATAATGAGTTAGTATTCTATTTATTGAAAAAAAATAGGTAAAAGTAATATTTTTGCATAGCGCATCCAACTTAGAGCTGTCTACAGGCAACTTTCCAATTGGCTTGCTAGAATTAGCGAAGATAACGAATATAGCACTAGATTCTCTATATTTGTTAATTCTAGATAGCCAACCAATAGTAAAGTTGCCTTTATACCCCGTTCAAAGTTGAATTCGCAATACGCGAATAATTAAATCGTATATCATTTGCGATAAATAGAATAATGACGAATATTCGATTTCGACGAATATATGACGAATATTCAATCGAATATTCGCGAAATATGGTGAAATCGAATATGGCACCTCCCACTCATCACTAATGGTTACTGGGAGGGGTTGGAACAGGGTCTTGGGGCCCTGTACAGATTCTTTCTATAGAGCCCAATGATTTCTGTGTACATCCATTATTACACAGAAGTACTGACCTGTATGGTTGTGAATAAAGCACTTAGGAAGTTTATATCTCAGTCCATGTAACTCCAGCTTTTACGATTGATTCATGCAAAGTTGTGTGAAAAGTTTTTGACCATTTAATGCATTTTAATAATCACACTTTTTTTCCTGTGGTTATATAGCACCAACATATTCTGCAACACTATATATTTGCCATCATTCACATGGCTCCCTGCCTCAAATTAGACTCACAGTCTAATTTCCATATCTCACCCATACAATTGGACCAATTTTATTGAAGTTCAACCAGCCTATCCGCATGTTTTTAGGAGGAAATAGGAGAACTTGATGAGAAGGCAGCACTGTAACCAAATGTAACCATTATCATTATTAAGTTACCTAAGTTACCTACATTAAATTTTTCAGAATTTCATTTAAAAAAATAATCTGGGATAACTGAGATTCAGGGAACTAACTTGTCAAACCATTCCAGCACTGGACACTGCTACTAATTAACTGTTTCCAAAAGAGGGACAAAAGGCTAAAACAAGTACTACACAAGACATAGCTAAACTTAATTTAGAACAAACTCCTGATTTAATTAAGACTCCAGACCAAATTCCCTAAATTATTAAGATCCCTGACTAGACCCCTAAGTCAGATCCCCAAATTAATCAGATAATTAATCACCCTCAACAATGAAATTGTAACACCAAGAAGGACAAGCCGTAAGGATATGGAAATTGAGGACATAGCAAGTGTCGCTAAGAGTAGCAGATGATCAAAGCTGCTTTTAAAGCACCTAGCTCCAATCTAGAGGGCATAAAAGCCATGGAAACTCAAAAATTGGATCAAGTCATTGAGCATTGCCCCCTGTTCATTGACGTGGGAGTTATCGCCAGTTATCTCAACTTGTCACAAACTAAAAGGGACAGAGAGACTTTGGTTTATCACTCCGACAGATTGCTACACACCTAGGCAGTGATGTCAGCGATGTTCAACGTTGTGTGTTCTGGTGCTTGGGAGCACTGCGATGAACTGGAATGACAGCAACAGGTGCAGAGATGGATTGATTAGAAGAATGGCAAATAGTGATCCATTTGTAGTGCAAGTGAAAACTATATTGGGCTACAAACCAGACATCCAGCTACAGGTGTTCCACTGACCTTACGACACCACTCTCAAAGGCTATCATGGTGCATAGCAAGATGGCAATGGAGTCTGGAATGGAGGTCTGTCCTCTTCAGAGGAGTCCTGCTTTTGTCTTGGATGCAGTGATAGCTGGAGAATGGTCTGGAGACCACGTGGGCAATGGCCTGAAGAGGCTTTCAAAATGGAACGTCACACTGGTCCTACTCCTGAGATTACGGTGTGGGGTGACACAATGTACAGTAGTTAGACCCCTCTTCTTTTCAAGTACACTAATAGCTCAGCGCTACATTGACGTGGTTGTGGAACCGGTGGTACGGCCATTTCTCAAGTGTCCCAGGAGTCATTTTAAAACAGGACAATGCAAAGCCCCATGTTACTCGTGCCAGTGTGAGCAGCCTGCATGACCTAAGCATGCTACCATGGCCTGCAGCGTCTACCACATCTGGTACGCCTTGGGTCAGTAATTGCAAAGGAGCTGTCAGAGGATCCTGATGATTTGTGTGTTCAAGTGCATTTAGCGTGGCAGAACACTCCTCAGACAACCTAATTGATAGCAAGCGTGTGTACTTCTGCTTGTGGTGCTTATACTTGAATAAATTGAGAATTTTTTTTAAATGTTTTGCTTCCATCGTTTAACATTTGCATATAATTAACATGTCTGCCGATACTGTGATTTCCAAAACTCCACAACGTTTCCTTCTTGGTGTTGCAATTTCGGAGTTCAGGGTGTACTTACCTTTCCTTCTTCCAGTGTTCTCTAGTCTTCAGGGTCCTGCACACAGGACCTGACACCATCCAGTGTCAAGACCTTGTATGTGCCACACACCCACAGTGTGCAGAGTCCCTTAAGGAAGACCTGAGTCCTGTGCAAGGTCAGTGTGTGGAAACCCTGATCTATTGGATGGTAGAATGGATTATCAGCCTGACAGAATGTGGAGAATTCACCATATGACATGCTGCTAGGTCGGCACTCCATACGACTGTCTGTTAGATGCCTCATACGGATGTGATGCTCAAGACCAGTGTGTGGCCGTTACTTAAAAAAGTTATATGTTACTAGAAAAATATGGCGGCTATCTTCTAAAAACAGTGCCGACAGGTTGTGGGCGGTTTTGCAGTTCACCACCACTCACTTCAGTCTAACTGAGCTGGAATGTCTGACACAACCCATAGTAACATGTGGTGCTGTGTTTGGTAGAAATCAGCCATGTTTTACAAATCCCAACCATTAAGCATCCACTCCAAGTGAAGGAGATACAAATTATCTGTATAAAATAAATAATAAACAAACAAAAACTCCTCGACTAAGTCCTTAAATAGAGATCAAGAAATGTCGTAGGGGCCGATGTCTGTGCAGCGTTCAAGCTCAGATCATAATAAAGAGCATTTATCAAATTGTGCCAACGGCTTGGGAGTAGATTGAAAATCAATCCATCCATAACTTGAAGGGTTAAAGATCGAGCAGGCGAAAGATTGTAGCGTTCTCTAAAGTTTGTCACACCGATATTAATCAAGACGTCGAAGTTTAAACTTGTGCCGAGTAATTCATCATTATCTATTCCCTTTCTTCCTAATAATGTCATGAATTTCGTGATCTGTAGATGTCCAGCCGTCGCTTTACCAAGTGTGTAAAAGTGGACGCTACGGGATGTGAACAGGCGTTACGTGAATTAGAGGCAGCGGCTTCCTATTTAACGTCACAGCAAGAACTGCAAAAGATAAGTTTTCTTGAGTTTGGTTTTCAGAAGATTTATTTTAGATTTTGAGGGATTTTTCTTATATTTGTTTCCTGGATTCAGCAGATGGCGAGAAACCTGTTATTCTGTAATCAGTGTAAATAGAGAATGCCAATGTTATCGTCTCCACCACTCAGGAAATATTTGCACATTTTTTTAGATGTTTTGTTTTGCTGGAGTACGGTATGTACAGTACATGATGGAAGAAACATGTCCCCATAGAGCTCAATGTTGTAAAAACCGAGACGCACTTACCATTTAGTGGTCACAGTGGGGCTGCTAGGTACTATTTTTATTTTTAATGAATAATGGTTGTACGGTTTTGCACAAAACCATGAAAAATCAATTTGAAAACTATGTAGAAATGTGTTAGCACAGTATGTCGCTGCTGCTTTTGGTCGCACCTCAGTGACACCTTGACCTTACGGGAGCACGGAGTCTAAGACATGTCGCTGTTCTCCTAAAGGAGGTAGGCCATTTCCTGGTTAGATCCCCAGGCTACAGTCCTCAAAATGGTCAGAAAATCTTGGCAGCACCACAGGAACAAAGCCAAGGGTCAGACTCATCACCAGTAGACTGGTCCAAATCTGATAGAAGAAAGAACAGTGTAGTCAGTGTAGTCAGAAAAGTAGCCAAGAGTTAAAACAATAGGTACTAGATGAACAATCCCAAAGCCAAGGTGAGGTCAAAGTCAAGAGCAAGGTTAGTCAGGTCAGTAGCACAAGGAACAAGCATCAGGAAAGTGAATAAACTTCAACCAGCAGGCAAGGAATGCATGGCAGATGTTTCTTTATGTAGGCAGCCAGGCCCAATGTCATCTTTGGGCATCAGTTTCCTTGACTGCAGCTGTTCAGCCACAGCAGGACAGCAGAGGCTTCAATGAGTTGGACTATGGCAAAATGACAAGACATATGGCAGAAGCAGTCCAGGAGCTGGGGTCATGACCCTATGCTGGAACCAGGTGAGGTAAGTGGTGAATATGAAGCATAAAAGAGTGGCCCATGTACCCTATTAGGAAAGAAGTAGAAGGTGGTGTCCTAATGGGGATTTCCAGCTGTTATGGCGAGCAGCTTATTGCTTTTTGAATAGTCCTTGTCTGTTTATTAGTTTGTGGCATTTGCGTTATTCTCTGTCATAGCTGATCCATTACTGTCGGTCTGCTGATCTGTCTGCTGCAGCCAAAGCTCTCTTGGAAGAGGTTTGGAAGAGTTTTTAATTGGTTAGTAGTTATGAGCGAGCATGCTCGGCCGAGTACCGCATGTGCTAGAGCGCAATACTCGAGTCTCCTCCCCGCACATTTCTTGCCTGCTACGCAGCCAAAAAACGTGCAGGTAAGTACTGCCCTCACTGTAATGCCGTAGCCATGTTGGTTACTGGCATTGCAGTGATTGGCTGGCCGGAACGCGTCATCGGGTGCTATATAGCACCAGATAACACGTGTTCGGCTCAGTATTTGTTAGAGAGAGCAGAGTGTAGGAAGGGACAGACAGTGTAGGGAGTGTTATTGGAAGATTTGAATTTGAAAAACTTTTCAGAGACCCAAAAGTCCTTTTAAGGACTATTGTGTGTAACAGCAGCAATATATATTTTTAGCACATCCTGCGCTCAATAGCATCTGATAGGCCTCTGCGGACAGTTAATTTATCCGCGCAACATCTCCTGTGTAAAGTGTGCGCATCCCAAAAAATATCAGTGACATACAGTGTACTTTTTCAATAGACGGTGTCCGCTTCTGAGAATGACATTACCAGGGCCACATCTCCAGTGTAACGTGTGCATTTAAAAATTTTATCTGTGACATACAGTGTACTTTCCGTAGAGGCTGCGGACAGTGACATTACCTGTGCTACCTCTCCAATATATTGTTTCCTCATCCCAAATATTTGTGACATTCCCTGTAATATTTTATTAGCCGCTGGTGACAGCATTGACATTGGTCCGTTGGATTGCAGCAGACAATGCTTCCAGTCTGTTAAGCACCACCCTTTCTTCCACCAAGTCCAGTCTCTGTAGCCAAGGCCCTCGCATATAATGTTTTACAGGGTCAGCTCACCAGCAGGCCCTCACCTACAACCTTTTAGAGGGTCAGCTCACCAGCAGACCCTCACCCCTAATGTTTTAGATGGTCAGATCAGCAGGCCCTTTCTCCAAATGTTTTTGAGGGTCACCAGCATCAATCATAATTTTTCAAGGATCTGTATGAGGCCCTCCTTTATGTTTAATAAAGGGTATATTGTAGTGCCAGTTCCTTGTAATTTTTGGCAGCCCTTTCACTTAGTGCATAGGCTTTATGAGTGTAGGAGTCCCACTACCTGAACAATTGTACCACAATGTGAATAAGGCCTGTGGTAAGGTGCAGGGTGCCGTTGTGGATGGCAGGTATGTGTCACCGAGGTTCATAGCCTCGGTGAGGTAAGAGCCGTATTTTGTTGATGTCAGCAGCAGCTAGTGCTACTGACATAGTTGTAAATAGCATGGCTGCAAAGCCGATCCGGGCCTGCTCTTACCGGGAGCAGCTAAAGTGTAGGGTGGGTGGCTGCTCCCCACGATCCAGTCCTGGTTTTGGGCTGGGTATAAAACACAGCGAGCAGCTGTGTCTGGGGCTGTGATTGTCCTGGAGCTGCTGCTAGTCCTGTGGAGCTCTCTGGGCTGGAAGCAAAAACCCAGCAAGGAGACGTGCAGTCGACCTGGAAGCCTGAAGGAGGATTATCCCACGGCTGGGCCGACCGCCAGGTGCGAACGCGCACCTAACATCTCACAAGTGATTGAACCTGGTTTTGGACTCTTTGGTTTTGCCTTTTTTCTGCGTTTGCTGCGTGTGAATGAACACCAAGAGACTGTTTACCATTTTGTTTGTGCAAGTGTGAATAAAACACTGTTTATTGCACGTACTGGACTCCTTGTTTTGCCTCTATACTGCACCCGCACCGTTATCTACCAGAGCAACTCCCCACATTTGGTGTCGGATGCGGGCATGCGCAGTGAGGCTGGCGTGAACGCCGAAGTTTGTTTTTGCTGGGCACGACTGGATGTCCTATATTCGGCCGGCAAAGTTGCAGCCTGTGGTCCCTGACAAAATGGAGGCGGCTGTGAAAGCCCTCATAGAGGCTAACGTGCAGCAGCGGGAGACCAACCAGCTACTGCTGCAGCACGTGATGGCATTGCAAGCTGCAGGAGCGTCCCGCCACGTCCACGATGCCCGGAAAGCTGTCCGTGCAGCGATCCCTAAGATGACCCCTTCGGATGATGTGGAGACCTATCTGGCGGTGTTCGAGAAGGTGGCCGTGAGGGAGAAATTACCCCGAGAACAGTGGGCAGAGGTCGCCGCTCCGTTCCTGGCGTCTGGACCCCAGCAAGTATTTTTGACCTCCCAGATGACCAAGCAGCTGACTACCCGACCGTGAAAGGTGAGATCCTGGCAAGACTGGGGGTGAACGTGTTAGTCTGGGCTCAGCGGGTCCACCAGTGGAACTTTAATACGGCTGAACCCGCCAGGCCGCAGTATTATGAGTTGCTGCACAGGTTGCAAAAGTGGCTGCAGCCTGAGGTTCTAAGTCCGGCTGCTATGCTGGACCGTCTGCTGGCTGACATCTTCTGGAGGGCCTTGCCGTACCCCCTGCAGCACTGGATCGGCCAGGTGTTACCCACTAATGCCTTGGACATGGTCGACCTGGTCGAGCGCTATGAGGCCACAAAAACCTTGAAAGGGGGTGTTGTTGGGAGGGGGCCGGTCAAACCCCGGAGGTCTCCCATCCAGTCCCGACGACTGGTACCCGAGAAACCTGCTCGGGGTGTACACCCTGTAGACCCAGCCCCGATAGTCTGCTGGCGGTGTCACGAGCCTGGCCATGTGAGGGCCGACTGTCCACAGTGGGGAGAACCCATGGAAACCAATTATGGGTACCGGGCTTCCATGTATGCCCGGAGACTGTGTGCGACCGGCACCCCCGAGACAATAGACAACCGTCATCTGTGCCAGGTGCAAGTCGGTGATAATCTTGCAGTGGCGCTGCTGGACTCAGGGAGCCTAGTAACCCTGGTAAGTGCTGCCCTGGTACAGCCCTCCCAGTATACGGGCCGGAAAGTTGGGGTGGTGTGCATACACGGAGACTTAAAGGACTATCCCACGGCTGTAATGTCTCTGTCCACGGCGGCCGGCACATGGACTTGTGAAGTGGCGATCTCCGCCAAGCTACCGTATGAACTAATAATTGGGAGAGACTTCCCTGGTTTTCCGTCACTATGGCCTGAGGTGAAAGTGACTAATAGCCCTGAGACAGGGGTAACCCTAGCAGAGTGGCCTGGTTCCTGTGGGAGGCCAGAGCCCTGGGAGCCCGAGTCCGAAGGGCCTGCGGTAGGGGTGACCACCACTTCTGTGATAGAGGGGAGACACCCCCACTGAGTGTAATGGTGGGAGACATGGAGGACTTGCCACCAGGTCCTGAGTTGGCAGACCTCCACGTCTCCGGAGATAATTTTGGGACCGCCCAACACCGGGACTAAACCCTAACCAGGGCCTGGGAGAATGTGCTGGAAATTGATGGTAAACCCCAGAAACCAGGGGCTGAGATAATATTTCCCGCTTTGTTGTTCACCAAGAAATGTTATATCGGGTGAACCAAATCCGGGTGAACCTGTTGAACAATTGGTGGTGCCCACAGCGTACCGCAAGCTTGTCATGGAGCTTGCCCACCAACATGTTCTTGGGGGACACTTGGGGTGGCAGAAAACCCAGGACCGCATTCTGCAGCGGTTTTATTGGCCCAGTGTGTTCAAGGAGGTAGAAAATTATTGTAAGTCCTGTCCCACCTGTCAGATAAATAGCCCCCAGCCACATTTCCGTAGTCCTCTGGTACCTCTTCCAATTATTGAGGTCCCGTTTGAGCGAATCGCTATGGATCTAATTGGGCCTGTACCAAAGTCTGCCAGGGGCCACCAACACATTCTGGTAGTTCTCGACTATGCCACTCGGTATCCGGAGGCGGTGCCTCTGCGACATACCTCAGCTAAGCTCATTGCCAAAGAGTTAATGGAAATGTTTTCCTGTGTGGGCCTGCCAAAAGAGGTTCTGACAGACCAAGGGACCCCTTTTATGTCCAAAGTTATGAGGGAACTGTGTAAATTGTTGCGTATAAAGCAGTTACGGACGTCCGTTTACCATCCGCAAATGGACGGTCTTGTCGAGAGGTTTAACCAAACTTTAAAAAATATGTTAAAAAGGGTGGTGTCTAGAGATGGGAAGGACTGGGATCTGCTTCTGCCCTATCTCATGTTCGCAGTGCGAGAGGTGCCCCAGGCCTCTACTGGGTTCTCGCCCTTCAAACTGCTTTATGGAACACACCCTTGGGGCCTGTTGGATATCGCCAAGGAAGTGTGGGAACAACAGCCTGTCCCCCACAAAAGTGTCATTGAGTATGTCACCCAGATGCAGGAACGGATGGAAAGGGTGTTGCCGCTGGTCCGGGAGCATATGGAGGCAGCGCAACAAGCCCAAAGTAGGGTGTACAATCGTCAGGCTCGGGTACGGGGCTTCAATCCGGGAGATCGGGTTTTGGTTCTGGTACCCACCCTTGACAGCAAGTTCCTAGCTAGGTGGCAGGGCCCCTATGAGGTGATCGAGAAGATAGGGGAAGTAAATTACAAAGTACACCAGCCAGGGCGGCGCAAGCCGGAGCAGGTGTACCACGTGAATTTACTAAAGCCGTGGAAAGATAGAGACACGGCCGACGACCACAGCCCCCGGCCAGGGCTTCTAGGGGAAAAGGGTCCAGCCCCACAGTTCGAGGCCTGCGAAGCGGTAGCCACGGTAAAAATTGCAGACAGCCTGTCTTCCAAACAAGTTCAGGAAGTCAGGGAGTTCATCAGTCGGAACACGGATGTATTCTCGGACCTCCCTGGCCGCACGTCTCTCATCCAACATGACATTGTCACTGAGCCTCAGGCCAAGATCCGGTTAAAACCATACCGGGTACCCGAGGCTCGGCGACGGGCCATCGCGGAGGAAGTGCAATTAATGTTGAAGCTTGATGTCATTGAGGAGTCGAAAAGTGAGTGGGCCAGTCCCATAGTCCTAATACCCAAGCCGGATGGGACGTTGCGGTTCTGCAACGATTTTCGCAATTTAAATGAAGTGTCCAAGTTTGATGCGTATCCCATGCCCCGGGTAGACGAGCTTGTTGAAAATTTAGGGCAAGCCCGTTATTTTTCTGTGCTAGACCTCACTAAAGGATACTGGCAAGTACCCTTAACGGAGGCGGCCAAGGAAAAACGCTTTTGTTCCTCGCAGGGCCTGTATCATTACAAGGTGTTACCCTTTGGCCTGCATGGCGCCCCGCCACCTTCCAAAGGTTAATGGACGTTGTGCTGCGATCGCACCGTCGGTACGCTCGGCCTACTTAGATGATGTAATCATCCACAGCACCGACTGGGAAAGCCATTTGCCCAAAGTGCAGGCGGTAGTGGATGCCCTGAGGAAAGCTGGACTAACCGCCAATCCAAAGAAGTGTGCGATTGGGTTGGAAGAGACCAAATATCTGGGATATGTTATTGGGCGGGAGTCATCAAGCCGCAGGTAACTAAGGTAGAGGCCATACGTAACTGGCCCCGACCGGTCACTACCAGGCAGGTAAAGTCCTTCCTGGGAATTGTAGGGTACTACATGCGGTTTGTGCCCCACTTTGCCACAATAGCAGCGCCGTTGACAGACCTGTTGAAGGGGTGAAAGTCTGGGAAGGTTAGCTGGAGTGAGAAGGCGGAGGAGGCTTTCTCCGCGTTGAAGTCGGCCCTGTGTGTGTCCCCGGTTTTGGTGACACCCGACTTCAACAGGGAGTTTGTCGTACAGACCGACGCCTCGGAGGTAGGCCTCGGTGCTGTACTGTCTCAGGAGGTCAACGGGGAAGAACATCCCGTTGTCTTCCTGAGCCGTAAGCTCAGTCCCGCTGAGACCAGGTATAGCATAGTGGAGAGGGAGTGCCTGGCTATCAAGTGGGCACTCGAATCTCTCCGCTACTACCTGTTAGGGAGGAGGTTCCGTCTGGTGACCGACCATTCCCCTCTCAAGTGGATGAGCCAGGCCAAGGAGAGGAATGCTCGGGTCACCAGGTGGTTCCTATCCCTGCAGAACTTCAAGTTCTCCGTGGAACATAGGGCAGGCCGCTTGCAGGGTAATGCAGATGCCCTTTCCTGCGTCCACTGCCTCACATGTGTCCACCCCCTCAGGGTTGAACAAAGGGGGGGGGGGTATGTGGTAAGGTGCAGGGTGCCGTTGTGGATGGCAGGTATGTGTCACCGAGGTTCATAGCCTCGGTGAGGTAAGAGCCGTATTTTGTTGATGTCAGCAGCAGCTAGTGCTACTGACATAGTTGTAAATAGCATGGCTGCAAAGCCGATCCGGGCCGGCTCTTACCGGGAGCAGCTAAAGTGTAGGGTGGGTGCTGCTCCCCACGATCCAGTCCTGGTTTTGGGCTGGGTATAAAACACAGCGAGCAGCTGTGTCTGGGGCTGTGATTGTCCTGGAGCTGCTGCTAGTCCTGTGGAGCTCTCTGGGCTGGAAGCAAAAACCCAGCAATGAGACGTGCAGTCGACCTGGAAGCCTGAAGGAGGATTATCCCACGGCTGGGCCGACCGCCAGGTGCGAACGCGCACCTAACATCTCACAGGTGATTGAACCTGGTTTTGGACTCTTTGGTTTTGCCTTTTTTCTGTTTGCTGCGTGTGAATGAACACCAAGAGACTGTTTACCATTTCGTTTGTGCAAGTGTGAATAAAACACTGTTTATTGCACGTACTGGACTCCTTGTTTTGCCTCTATACTGCACCCGCACCGTTATCTACCAGAGCAACTCCCCACATGCCTTTATGTGATATACAGGTTGTATCGGAGCGCCTCTTGCTTGCAATTTTTGGCAGCATTTGCACTTTATATACGAGTAAATATACAAGAAAAAACTATTTTTCCTCTAAAAGCGATTTTATCTTCGGTTTTGTGCGTATTATTGTCAGTCTGTAAAAGTGGCGTACAACTCGGACAACAGCGCTCCCAGCAGTGATCTGGGGGTCCAAGATGCATCCAGGCATCCTCCCCATGCTGTTCCCGAATCATTTTGATGGTGTTTTCATCAATTTCTGACCTTTTCCTATTCAGAGCAGGGGGTGTCTGGTTTAATGCTCGGGTTCTCCCATTGACTTCTATTATACTCGGGTGCTCTGTAGAGCACCCGAGCATCCCAATGTGTTTGGCACTTTGATGCTTGATACTTGAACACTATTGGTTAGCCTGTCTATGTTTTTGCTTCAGCAATTGGCCACTGGTTATAAAGTAAGCTCTGTATCCAGTAAAAATTTAATTCCAAAAGAAAAAGAGAGACAATGGATTGCACATTCATATATCATGAGATGATGTATTACATCACTGCACAATTCTCATTGTTTCTCAGCATAATTAATTGTACAGTATATGACGCCATAATCGATACACGAGGCCATTTATATTGTTTTGATCAAAATTTCCACTCACCATGTCAAGGTTGCCTCTTTTGAGTGGGTCCCTACATCTTAATTGGTGCAGCACCACGTGGCAACCACAACAAAATAGTGCCCACATGACCACAGTTTTCCTTGGTGGTTACCCTTCAGCAGAGGAGAGAACATTGACTTAGCAAAATGAGAGGAATATGTGTGCATATTCACACCTTATATACCCACCAAGGGATATGTGTGCCGACAGCCTATCACACCTTATATACCCACTGAGGGATATGTGTGCAGACAGCCTATCACACCTTATATACCCACCGAGGGATATGTGTGCAGACAGCCTATCACGCCTTATATACCCGACGAGATAAGCTGTCTGCACACATACAGTATATCACACCCTTTATATACTGACCGAGGAATATGTGTGCAAACATCCTATCACACACCTTATATACCCACCAAGGGATATGTGTGCAGACAGCCTATCACACCTTATATACCCGACGAGATAAGCTGTCTGCACACATACAGTATATCACACCCTTTATATACTGACCGAGGAATATGTGTGCAGACATCCTATCACACACCTTATATACCCACCGAGGGATATGTGTACAGACAGCCTATCATACATATTCTATACCCACCGAGGGATATGTGTGCACACATCCTATCATACACCTTATATACCCACCGAGGGATATGTGTACAGACAGCCTATCATACATATTATATACCCACTGAGGGATATGTGTGCAGACAGCCTATCACACCTTATATACCCACCGAGGTATATGTGTGCAGATAGCTTATCACACCCCTCATGTATCCCCAAGCATAAAATATTACCATCTGAGTAAGTGTAAGCCGTATGGTAAAATTGCGTCTGCTTGCTGCCTCTCCTACAGGCAGCTCCCCTTGAATTTAGTAAATCTGCCTTCAGTAACCTTCTCAGCTCCCCCTAGTGACGGGTTGCAGGAATATACATTTTGCTTACTTTCTTTCCATTTTGAAAAAAAAGATATTCAATGTTCACCTCTCACATCAATGGCACGTGGTGCTCCACAGTCTCCTTGTCGCTTATTCAAAATGGTGCCATTTGTCCACTCACAATACACTTTCACCACAGCAGAGCAAAAACAGTTCACAAACTGCGCAGGTTCAGAAATGCTAACATCCGGGGCATGAAACCCAATAATCAGCCCTTTTTGCAACTCTAATGAATTGCCCCTGACAGGTAATGAGGGATATGCAAGCAGACAGTCTATCACACACCTTATATACCCACCGAGGGATATGTGTGCAGACAGCCTGTCACATCCCTTATATACCCACCGAGGGCCATGTGTGCAGACAGTCTATCACACACCTTATATACCCACCGGGGGATATGTGTGCAGACATCCTATCACACACCTTATATACCCACCGAGGGATTTGTGTGCAGACATCCTATCACACACCTTATATACCCACCGAGGGATATGTGTACAGACAGCCTATCACACCTTATATACCCACCGAGGAATATGTGTGCAGACATCCTATCACACACCTTATATACCCACTGAGGGATATGTGTGCAGACAGCCGATCACACACCTTATATATCCATCAAGGGATATGTGTGCAGACAGCCTCTTACACACCTTATATACCCACCAAGGGATATGTGTGCAGACAGCCTATCATACACCTTATATACCCACCGAGGGATATGTGTGCAGACAGCCTATTACACACCTTATATACCCACCAAGGGATATGTGTGCAAACAGCCTATCACTCACCTTATATACCCACCAAGGGATATGTGTGCAGACAGCCTATCACACACCTAATATACCCACCGAGGGATATGTGTGCAGACAGCCTATCACACACCTTTTATACACACCAAGGGATATGTTTGCAGACAGTCTATCTCACATCTTATATACAGACCAAGTGATATGTGTGCAGACAGCCTATCACACCACTTATATTCCCACCAAGGGATATGTGTGCAGACAGCATATTACCGTATATACCCACTGAGGGATATGTGTGCAGACAGCCTATCACACCTAATATGCCCACAGAGGGATTTGTGTGCAGACAGCCTATCACACCTTATATACCCACTTAGGAATATGTGTGCAGACAGCTTATAACACCTTATATACCCACCGAGGGATATGTGTGCAGCCAGCCTATCACACCACTTATATACCCACCAAGGGATATGTGTGCAGACAGCCTATCACACCTTATATACGCACTGAAGGATTTGTGTGCAGACAGCCTATCACACCCCTTATATACAGACCAAGGGATATGTGTGCAGACAGCCTATCACACCTTATATACCCACCAAGGGATATGTGTGCAGACAGCCTATCACACCTTATATACCCACCGAGGATTATGTATGCAGACAGACTATCATACACCTTATATACCCACCGAGGTATATGTGTGCAGACAACCTATCACACCTTATATACCCACCGAGGGATATGTGTGAAGACAGTTTATCACACACATTATATACCCACCGAGGGATGTGTGTGCAGACAGCCTATCACACCCCTTATATACCCACCGAGGGATATGTGTGCAGACAGCCTATCACACCTTATATACCCATCGAGAGATATGTTTGCAGACAGCTTATCTCACATCTTATATACAGACCAAGGGATATATGTGCAGACAGCCTATCACACCACTTATATACCTACTGAGGGATATGTGTGCAGACAGCCTATCACACCTTATATACCCACCAAGGGATATGTGTGCAGACAGCCTATCACACCTCATATACCCACCGAGGGATATGTGTGCAGACAGCCTATTACACCTTATATACCCACCGAGGGATATGTGTGCAGACAGCCTATCATACCTTATATACCCACCAAGGGATATGTGTGCAGACAGCCCATAACACCTTATATACCCACTCTGGAATATGTGTGTAGACAGCCTGTAAGTTCACACCTTATATACCTACCGAGGAATATGTGTGCAGACAGCCTATCACACACCTTATATACCCACCAAGGGATATGTGTGCAGACAGCCTATCACACCTTATATACCCACCAAGGGATATGTGTGCAGACAGCCTATCACACCTTATATACCCAACGAGATAAGCTGTCTGCACACATACAGTATATCACACCCTTTATATACTGACTGAGGAATATGTGTGCAGACAGCCTATCACAACCCTTATATACCCACCGAGGGATATGTGTGCAGACATCCTATCATACACCTCATATACCCACCGAGGTATATGTGTGCAGACAGTCTATCACACCTTATATACCCACCAAGGGATATGTGTGCAGACAGCCTATCACACCTTACATACCCACAGAGGGATATGTATGCAGACAGCCTATCACCTTATATACCCACCGAGGGATATGTGTGTAGACAGCCTGTAAGTTCACACCTTATATACCCACCGAGGGATATGTGTGCAGACAGCCTATCACACCTTATATACCCACCGAGGGATATGTATGCAGACAGCCTATCACACCTTATATACCCACCAAGGGATATGTATGCAGACAGTCTATCACACACCTTATATACCCACCAAGGGATATGTGTGCAGACAGCCTATCACACCTTATATACCCACCGAGGGATATGTATGCAGACAGCCTATCACACCTTATATACCCACCGAGGGATATGTGTGCAGACAGCCTATCACACACCTTATATACCCACCGAGGGATATGTATGCAGACAGCCTATCACACCTTATATACCCACCGAGGAATATGTGTGCAGACAGCCTATCACACCTTATATACCCACCAAGGGATATGTGTGCCGACAGCCTATCACACCTTATATACCCACCGAGAGATATGTGTGCAGACAGCCTATCACACCTTATATACCCACCGAGGGATATGTGTGCAGACAGCCTATCACGCCTTATATACCCACCGAGATAAGCTGTCTGCACACATACAGTATATCACACCCTTTATATGCTGACCGAGGAATATGTGTGCAGACAGCCTATCACACACCTTAAATACCCACCGAGGGATATGTGTACAGACAGCCTATCATACATATTATATACCCACTGAGGGATATGTGTGCAGACAGCCTATCACACCTTTTATGCCCACCAAGGTATATGTGTGCAGATAGCTTATCACACCCCTCATGTATCCCCAAGCATAAAATATTACCATCTGAGTAAGTGTAAGCCGTATGGTAAAATTGCGTCTGCTTGCTGCCTCTCCTACAGGCAGCTCCCCTTGAATTTAGTAAATCTTCCTTCAGTAACCTTCTCAGCTCCCCCTAGTGACTGGTTGCAGGAATATACATTTTGTCATACATATTTATGCAAAGGCCATTTGGAGCTTTGAGTCAGAAAACCTATGTAATAATATATTACGAGAATTATAGACACAGTCAAAAACCAAATGTACGCTGCAAAGAGTTCTTTTATATTCTGTGCATCACTTACAGTAAATGTCTACCTCGTACTATGAGTGTACAACTATCCTTATTGTTTCTCAGCTGGCTAATGCCACATAGCCTTGCCAATATTATTCTTCCAATATAAAGACGTTATAATCCCCGACGTCTGGAACACAACTCTATTCATATTAATTTCATGGCAAGTTACATACTGGAGCCTCCGTCCTCCCATTAGGCTGCGATACCTTGTCTTCAATAACTCTGATTACTGTTTCCTAATCTCACACCATGCTGAGGGATCTTAAGTTCACTCCATAAAACATATTGCACTGATTTCCATTGCAAATTTTCCTTCATCCAGCAGCGGGAGGTTCTTATGATGAAATCTTCTTTCATTCCAATGTATTTTTGCATTGCGGTGAATGGGAAGATGGACAATAATACCCATAAAGCACTTATCCCCGGCCGGATGATTGTGTTGTAAATTAGTTATTGATTTCTCTAGAAAAGGTCATACTTAATGAAGTCATTCTACAGTAAACACTGGAAGAGGCATTTGTAATATTTTATAGGATACAATGTGAAAGGCTATTGTTAACAAAGAGACAAAGGGAGGCACTCAAGCACAAAGCAAGTAGTCCCCGCCGCAGCACTAGTCGCCCCTGTAGGACTGGGACCATCTGTAGGGCTGCAAACCTGAGAGGTTCATAGTCTCACGCTTAAGTTTGCCAATTATCAAGTTGGGATGTGGATGTCTGTTCTACTAATGTAACCCCTTCCTGTGAAAGCACATTATGGGAAGTACATACTTCCCACAAGCAGTCATACTACATCACAACGATGGCACAAGCTTAGGAGCTGTTCCTGCGGGAGTCAGCAGCAATACAACAGCCCCATGCCATGTACGGATGCCTATTAGTCCTGCCATGTAATGACGCCTATCAGGCCTGCCATGTACGGGTACCTATCAGTCCTGCCATGTACGGATGTCTATCAGGTCTGCCATGTACGGATGCCTATCAGGGCTGCCATATATGGATGCCTATAAGCCTGCCGTGTAAGGATGCCTATTAGGCTTGCCATTAATGATGCCTATCAGGCCTGCCATGTACATATGCCTATCAGGCCTGCCATGTAATTATACCTATCAGGCCTGCCATGTAATTATGCCTATCAGGCTTGCCATTAATGATGCCTATCAGGCCTGCCATATACAGATGCCTATCAGTCCTGCCATGCAAGGATGCCTATCAGGCCTGCCAGGTAAGGATGCCTATCAGGCCTGCCATATAAGGATGCCTATATGTCCTGCCATGTAAGGATGCCTATCAGGCTTGCCATTAATGATGCCTATCAGGCTTGCCATTAATGATGCCTATCAGTCCTGCCATGCAAGGATGCCTATCAGGCCTGCCATGTAAGGATGCCTATCAGGGCTGCCATGTAAGGATGCCTATCAGGCTTGCCATTAATGATGCCTATCAGGCTTGCCATTAATGATGCCTAACATGCCTGCCATGTAAAGATGCCTACTAGTCCTGCCATGTATTGAAGCCTCTTAGACCTGCCATGCATGGATGCCTATCAGGTCTGCCTTGTATGGATGTTTATCAGGCTTGGCATATACAGATAGCTATCAGACTTGCCATGTATGGATGCCTGTTAGTCCTGCCATGTATGTCTATAAGGCATGTCTTTAGCATCCTGATTTACTGTAACTTACATAATTCAGTTCAATTCAGAGATATTGCAGCGTATGGTATGGTAGATCTGAGGATCATATTCATTCCCTACAATTACAAAGAGTGTAAAAAAAATATAAAAGTGTTTTTGGGAAAAAAATCTATTAAAAAATAAAGAAAACCTCATTTTTTCCATTTCAAGTACCTTTATTTTCATAAAGTATAAAAATGAAAATGCGTAATTGATATCACTCTCACATCACAAAAAAACATAATAAAAAGTGATCAAAACGGTGTATGTACCCCAAAATGGCACCAATGAAAACTACAGCTTGACCCACAAAAGCAAGCTTTCACACAGCTCTGTCAATAGACAAAATAAAAATGTTCTGGGTCTTTGAATGTGAGACACAAAAACAAATGGAGCTATTCAAAAATATGTACAACTCATCAGGCAAAAAACAGGCTCACACATAGCTACAGTAAGTAGATGGGAAAATAAAAAAGTTATGGCTTTTGAAATGCAAAGATAAAAACACAAAATATTGTCTCATCCTTCAGAATACAGAGAAGCCTGTGGCTATCCAAAAATATTGGGATTTATTTATTAACCAGGGTTTTTCATCTTCATGATATAGTTCTAGGATATCCACCATTATTTTGTACCAATTAATAGTGCATGTTAATAAATCTGGTACATTTTTTTCCACCCCTTTTAGGGATGGGTGCCATAGTCATATTCACGTTTTCGAAGATCCCTGGGGCCGAAGTGCAGTTCTTCCCTGATGGCTATCGAGGTGCCTGTTTTTACAGTCCAGGAAAAGTCTCCTGTTGTCGTGATGCTAGCACCTTGTGGTGCCAATTTAGTGCAGGGAGCAATGATGAGGAGACAGTCGTGCAGTGAAACAGTTTCATTACTGAAGAATTCAAATGTAAACAGTTCAGGACGGGCCTCACTTGTAATGGTCCTGCTTATGTTACACAGCAATGCAGTATCCTCAGATGTCACAGATCTCATGGCTGCACAGGTCAGAAAGGTGTGTCTTTAAAGTAGTTGAAGCAATCTTCCTTAGGCCTATTTCACACCGGGCCTTGCTCTCCGTCAGTCCCCATTGCAGTAAATGGTACCGGAACTATTAAAGCCAGTGTGAAACAGGCCTTACTCAGCACTTTACTAACTGACTTGGACTTTAGCTTTCAGATGTGGGGTATAATACTTCACATTAAGCAAAATATTGCAAACAATATGGGCGTTCTCCTCCATGGCAGGCAAACACTTCTGCTACATTTTGTGATAGGTTGCTTATCCCCTCTTTCACCTTGGGATGCGAAGGTATATACACAGGTAGGCCAAACTTTGGCAGGTACCGTAGAGCCAAATAAGTCCTTTGTAAGACTGCTCGCCTCCACAGGTCTTTCTCTGCACCTCTATTTCATCTGCTCTGCTTTGGAGATGTTCTAGCTCTAAACTGTGTGGTACCAGGTCCAGGAAGAGCTGGCCTGTCAGCTTTATATATTTGTGCTCCCTCTAACACTACATGAACCCGAAATGACCTTTTGCTGACCCCTGCTAGGCTGTACTAGCTAGAATGTTCCTAATCGCTCCGTATATTGAGGGTGACATTAGTCCCATCTAGCGGTGGCCATAAGATCTGGCCTATAATTACCATGTGCTTACAAAAATAGGCAGTAAATGCATACATGACATGATGACAAATATAATGTTGCACTTTACAGTATACAGTGACTCTTGGAGCAGGATGCTGCACTTGGTGAAATAGAAAACTAGCTTAGTTGCCAATGGCAACAAATTAGAATTTACCTTTCATTTTCCAAAGGAGTGCTGAAAAATGAAAGGTTTAGTCTGACTGGTTGCTGTGGGCAACTAAGCCACTTTTTCTTTATGCCAGTTTGGATAAATATTTCCCTGTGTTGCTGTGTTTTTTTTGTTTCTCCTTCTTCTCGCTTTGCCAAGTTATTCTTCCTAATCCCCCTCCTCCTTATTTCATCTCCTCCTCTTTCTTTCTGTTCTTCCTTTTCTTCGTTGTCCTCTTTCTCTCTTCATGTTCTACTTCATGCTCTACTTTTCCTTCTCCTTCTTTTCCTCCTCCTTCTTCTTCTTTGTCTCCCCCTCTTTCTCCTCCTCTTCCTCTTTCTGCCCTTTTTCCTCCCTTATCTCTTCCTTTCCTCTTTTTACTTATTATTATTATTATTATTATTATTATTATTATTATTAGCATTTGTTATTGTTGTAATAAGTGCACTGGTAACAATAACTTCTTATTGCAGGTTCCCACTTACAGTAAATGTGTCAATCGTCTCATCCTTGTCTTCCTCCTCCCAGTTCTCTTTTTCCACCTTGCCCCCCTGGGTTACATTTGGCAGTCGTTCCTCTCTCTATACCTTTTGATGAACGTTTCTATTTTTCAGGCTGCACTTTCCGTCGCCTTCTTAACAATATTTATCAATTAGAAGAAACAGAAATATGACTTTATTGGGGACCAGATATCTGGGGAGATCTTTAACTGTGCAGAGTTTTATTAGCCAGCCCTCAATGATACAGTTTAAATGGCTTTTCTGTGTCTGTTTTGTAGCATTGCCGGCTCGGTCCTACAGGAGACATTTCAGATACATACAATTGTTAGCAGGAGAGTCATTTGGTGCAGGAGTATAAGGAAATGTTCCTAAGCAATTCACTTTGAAATAAAGTTTGCTTAGGGAGAAATTCTAGCTGTGCCAATGTTGTGAAATAGCCTATTAGATTCTTATAAAAGTGTTCATTGTGAGGAGTCGGAGTATGGGGTGGGCATCACTTATGGCATCTTAGATAATAAATGTTTTCTATGTCCCTATAAAATGCTTGAGGAGCTGACAATTCCTTATTGTATCTTATTATTATTAGAAAAGTGTGTCTTATAGAAAGGCTGGGATCGTAGACTAGCAGCCACCATTTGTGCAGCAACCATTTGATGCCGATGTGAACCCTGCCTAAATTGACAACCGTGTGCTGTCCATTTTCTTTATGGACCCAAAAGAAATGAATGGGTCCATGTGCAATCCTCAAAAAATTTCGATCGGACACTGACCAAAAATATGATTGTGTGGATGTGCCCCATGGGTACCACTGCTATATGGAGCGCACATCCTAAGTTGCCCCAAATGTTACCTCAGACTTCTTTCCCGACAAAAAGATACCAACACATCTGATGGAAAAGTAGTGACAAAGATGCCTATCATGCCATCGTCTCACTAAATGGTGTGATTAGCCTTTTGCCACCCACCCCATGCAATGTGACTGTTAAAAGGCTATCCTCAGGATGAGTCATCAATACCTGATTATCTGGGATCCAGGACCCCTACCGATCACCTCTTAGCGTTTCTTAGGCCCGTGATGACATGTTCATCGGTCATGTGGCCTAGGCGCAGCTCAGCCCCAAAGAAGTGAATGGAGCTGAGTGTGATACCAAGCACGGCCGCTACACAATGTACATCGCTGTGCTTGCCAAGCTTCGAGAAGGCCACGGCACTCATAGGAGCACCATTGCCTTCCCAAACAGCTGATCGATGGGAGAACCGGCTGTTGGACCTCCACCGATAAGATACAGATGACCTGAGAGGACAAAATCTTGGAAAACCCTTTTAAGTGAAAGAGAGTTCATGGCAGCTGATGGTCAAAAAAAATTAAGCCCCGGAGTCTATTATTTCAGTGATCAGTCTGTGAGAAGCTCAAACCCCCTAGTTGTACTTAAGGGGTTTGCCAGTATTTTAATAATGATGGCATATCCTCAGGATAGGTCATCAATATCAGATTGACGGGGGTAAGACAGCTGGGACACACACCCTTGAGTTGGTTAAAGAACTTCATTTTTTACCTGCTCGCTATCGACATTGCAGCAGCAAGCAGGTGTTATTACAAGGAGCTTCACTTCTATACACTTGAAATCGTCCATTTGAAGTGAATGGGCTTCTTGGCATTAATCCTGCTGACCACGGCAATGTCGACGGAAAACGGCTAAACAATGAAAGGAAGCCTCAACTCTCATGGTGACGGACCCCTGCCAATCTGGTCATTATTATTAAAATCCTGGAAAATACCTTTATATGTGAAAAAAAAATTAAAAGTACAAAAATAAACACAAAAATGTAAAAATAATTTCCCGTGATACACTGCTTTGTATGTAAAAAATCATGATGTACTCAAACCTAGTCCTGATGAAAACATCAACTCATCACACATTCAGTTCTGTCAGTGAAAAATGTCATTATTAAATACAACTCATCCCACAAAAAAATAAGCTATATCTACGGAAAAGTTAAAAAGCTATAGCTTTTGGAATATGAAGAAGAAAAAATTACTGGACATTAAGAGGTTAAATAGAAACCTGTAGGCTACCAGTTCATAGATATGGGACCTGTTTCTGCAGCCCCCAGCGATCAGATGTTATTACAGCTGTTACTGCATACGGCCATGAATTTAAATCAATGCTAATCAATCATGATACACATATCCACAGATCCACAATGGGGGCATAGAGACAAGGAGCTGTTCAGAAGACAACCCCTTTAAGAATTATTACACCGTAATTACATAATGATATATACAGATGATGGCTGCATGCATTATATGCTGTCAATAAGATGGAATTGCTTCCATGTACGTCTTCATACAGGGAAACAATAAAATACCAGTAAAGTCTGTGTATAACATATAATAACTGAGTATAACATATATTAACTGTTCGTCTCGCACTCATAATATGAGAGACTTCAAGAACTCACTTGACGAACAAAGCAATTGATGCATAAAGTTCTCTAGATGGATTCAATACAAGGTATGAAAATGTCCATTATCCCGGGCCGGCCCTCGGATCCCCAGTCATACATTTTTAAATGTCTCACTTTCAATGCAAGATATTCCTCTTAGACAAATTGTGGCATATAAATCTATTCAGGAGCATGATTTCTATGGGAGTCTCATGACAGTTGTTATAAATTATTACAGCCAAATCTGTAAATTCGGGAAACAGGTAAGATAGACGACATTGTTATCTTGTAACAAGTAATGGAACAGAAGTTAACACTGAACCATTTACATAATGGCTTTTCCTTTATTGGGGAGATATCAGCAAAAGCCATTTAAAAAGGGGGATGTGCAGGAAAATGAAGGTAAAGAGAAGAAAGATCACATAAATATTAAACTTTCATTCTTCCTTTGCTTTACTGTGTTGAAGCTATAAATTTCCCCCTCTTCCCACACACCAATAAAAATAAAAAATACATACAGTTGCAAGAAAAAGTATGTGAACCCTTTGGAATGATATAGATTTCTGCACAAATTGGTTATAAAATGTGATCTGATCTTCATCTAAGTCACAACAATAGACAATCGCAGTCTGCTTAAACTAATAACACACAAAGAATTAAATGTTACCATATTTTTATTGAACACACCATGTGAACATTCACAGTGTAGGTGGAAAAAGTATGTGAACCCTTGGATTTATTAACTGGTTGAACCTCCTTTGGCAGCAATAACTTCAACCAAACGTTTCCTGTAGTTGCAGATCAGACGTGCACAACGGTCAGGAGTGATTCTTGACCATTCCTCTTTACAGAACTGTTTCAGTTCAGCAATATTCTTGGGATGTATGGTGTGAATCGCTTTCTTGAGGTCAGGCCACAGCATCTGAATCAGGTTGAGGTCGGGACTCTGACTGGGCCACTGCTGAAGGCGTATTTTCTTCTGTTCAAGCCATTCTGTTGTTGATTTACTTCTATGCTTTGGGTCGTTGTCCTGTTGCAGCACCCATCTTCTGTTGAGCTTCAGCTGGTGGACAGATGGCCTTAAGTTCTCCTGCAAAATGTCTTGATAAACTTGGGAATTCATTTTTCCTTCGATGATCGCAATCTGTCCAGGCCCTGACGCAGCAAAACAGCCCCAAACAATGATGCCCCCACCACCATACAGTTGGGATGAGGTTTTGATGTTGGTGTGCTGTGCCTCTTTTTCTCCACACATAGTGTTGTGTGTTTCTTCCAAACAACTCAGCTTTGGTTTCATCTGTCCACAGAATATTTTGCCAGTACTGCTGTGGAACATCCAGGTGCTCTTGTGCAAACTGTAAACGTGCAGCAATTTTTTATTTGGACAGCAGTGGCTTTGTCTGTGGTATCCTCCCATGAAATCCATTCTTGTTTAGTGTTTTACGTATCGTAGATTTGCTAACGGGGATGTAAGTTTTTAGCTGACACTCTAGATGCTTCTTCTTCACCTCATTGAGCAGTCTGCGCTGTGCTCTTGCAGTCATCTTTACAGGACGGCCACTCCTAGGGAGTGTAGCAGCAGCGCTGAACTTTCTCCATTTATAGACAATTTGTCTTACCGTGCACTGATAAACAGCAAAGCTTTTGGAGATACTTTTATAACCCTTTCCAGCTTTATGCAAGTCAACAATTCTTAATTGTAGGTCTTCTGAGAGCTCTTTTGTGCGAGGCATCATTCACATCTGGCAATGCTTCTTGGGGAAAAGCAAACCCAGAACTGGTGTGTGTTTTTTATAGGGCAGGGCAGCTGTAACCAACACCTCCAATCTCATTGATTGGACTCCAGTTGGCTGACACCTCACTCCAATTAGCTCTTGGAAATGCCATTAGTCTAGGGGTTCACATACTTTTTCAACCTGCACTGTGAATGTTTACATGGTGTGTTCAATAAAAACATGGTAACATTTAAATCTTTGTGTGTTATTAGTTTAGGCAGACTGTGATTGTCTATTGCTGTGACTTAGATGAAGATCAGATCACATTTTATGACCAATTTGTGCAGAAATCCATATAGTTCCAAAGGGTTCACATACTTTTCTTGCAACTGTATATATAAATTGTCCAATACTGTCCCCTATGAAGACGATAATAGTGAATATTATACATCCCCCACATACAGTAGACTTACAAGAATATACAGCAACTACAGTATGAAAATACTGCCTCCTATGTACAGGAATATGTAAAATTAGGAGATGTGGAGCGCTCACCGTGGGAAGGTGCAGCACGGACAGCGTCCGGATCCGGGACGCACCAAAGATACTTTTAGGAAAACGAAGAAAATGTCCAGCTTCATACACCAACTCGTTCTTTATTTCAAAGCGATAAAAACAGCGGGATACATGTCGCGTCTACGCGTTTCGGATCTCTGTTACAAATACCGATCCTTAATCATGATTAAGGATCGGTATTTGGAACAGAGATCCGAAACGCGTAGACGCGACATGTATCCCGCTGTTTTTATCGCTTTGAAATAAAGAACGAGTTGGTGTATGAAGCTGGACATTTTCTTCGTTTTCCTATGTACAGGAATATAACTACTATAATACTGCTCATATGTACAAGAATATAACTACTATAATAAAGATCCTATGTACTAGAATATAACTACTATAATACTGCTCCTATGTACAGGAATATAACTACTATAATACTGCTCCCATGTACAAGAATATAACTACTATAATACTGCCTCCTATGTACAAGAATATAACTACTATAATACTGCTCCTATGTACAAGAATATAACTACTATAATACTGCTCCTAAGTACAAGAATATAACTACTATAATACTGCCTCCTATGTACAAGAATATAACTACTATAATACTGCTCCTATGTACAAGAATATAACTACTATAATATTGCCTCCTATGTACAAGAATATAACTACTATAATACTGCTCCTATGTACAAGAATATAACTACTATAGTACTGCTCCTATGTATAAAAATATAACTAATATAATACTGCTCCTATGTACAAGAATATAACTTATCTAATACTGCCTCCTATGTACAAGAATATAAATACTATAATGCTGCTCATATGTACAATAATTGAATTATAGCAATACTGTCTTACTTGCACAATCTCCTATACAATTGTCTTGTATTTGTTAATTTTCCTAACTTGTAACTTTTCATTATAGTAACTAGTATAAAGACTGTATGGTTAAAAACAGAACTTTAAGTTTTTAAAACATTTTATTAAAGGCACTTCACCAGGTAGCCATTACATGAAACCAGAAAGGAAAGGTACAAAAAGGAGCACCACGTTTTTGTTACATAACGATTAGAGTTGAGCGAACACCTGGATGTTCGGGTTCGACGAGTTCGGCCGAACTTTCGAAAAATGTTCGGGTTCGGGATCCGAACTCGACCCGAACTTCATCCCGAACCCGAACCCCATAGAAGTCAATGGGGACCCGAACTTTTGGGCACTAAAAAGGCTGTAAAACACACCCGGAAAGGGCTAGAGGGCTGCAAAAGGCAGCAAAATGTAGTTAAATCCCCTGCAAACAAATGTAGATAGGGAAATGACGAGTTAACATAAAATAAATAAAAATTAAACAATATTAATTGGAGTGAGGTCCCATAGCACAGAATCAGGCTTCAAGTCACCCACCAATGGAGAAGGTCACTTACTATTATTTTGACCACAGCACCCAGACAAAGGAGAGAGGTCCCACAGCAGAGAACCAGGCATCATATCACCCACCACAGGAGTAGGCCACCATTTAGTTACTTTGACCCCTGCACCCAGGAAGAGGAGAGAGGCCCCACAGCACATATTCTGGCATCATATCAGCCACCACAGGAGAAGCCACCATTGAGTTACTTTGACCCCTGCACCCAGGAAGAGGAGAGAGGCCCCACAGCACATATTCTGGCATCATATCAGCCACCACAGGAGAAGCCACCATTGAGTTACTTTGACCCCTGCACACAGGAAGAGGAGAGAGGCCCCACAGCACATATTCTGGCATCATATCAGCCACCACAGGAGAAGCCACCATTGAGTTACTTTGACCCCCGCACCCAGGAAGAGGAGAGAGGCACCACAGCACATATTCTGGCATCATATCACACACCACAGGAGAAGGCCTCTTTCAGTGATTTAGGCCTTTGGACCCAGACAGAGGAGAGAGGCACCACAGCACATATTCTGGCATCATATCAGCCACCACAGGAGAAGCCACCATTGAGTTACTTTGACCCCTGCACCCAGGAAGAGGAGAGAGGCCCACAGCACATATTCTGGCATCATATCACCCACCACAGGAGTAGGCCACCATTTAGTTACTTTGACCCCTACACCCAGACGGAGGAGAGAGGTTACACAGCAGAGAATCAGGCATTTAGATCACCCACCACAGGAGTAGGCCCCAATTTAATGGGACCCCGGCAACCATGTCAGATGGCACAACCATCAGCTTCATATCAATCAGCACAGGAGAAGGCGACTTTGAAAGACTTTGACCCCTACACCCAGACGGAGGAGAGAGGTTTCACAGCAGAGAATCAGGCATTTAGATCACCCACCACAGGAGTAGGCCCCCATTGAATCAGACCCTGGCAACCATGTCAGATGGCACAACCATCAGCTTTATATCAATCAGCACAGGAGAAGGCGACTTTGAAAGACTTTGACCCCTACACCCAGATGGAGGAGAGAGGTTTCACAGCAGAGAATCAGGCATCATATCAACCACCACAGGAGAAGCCACCATTTAGTTACTTTGACCCCTGCACCCAGGAAGAGGAGAGAGGCACCACAGCACATATTCTGGCATCATATCAGCCACCACAGGAGAAGCCACCATTGAGTTACTTTGACCCCTGCACCCAGGAAGAGGAGAGAGGCCCCACAGCACATATTCTGGCATCATACTAACCACCACAGGAGAAGCCACCATTGAGTTACTTTGACCCCCGCACCCAGGAAGAGGAGAGAGGCACCACAGCACATATTCTGGCATCATATCACACACCACAGGAGAAGCCACCATTGAGTTACTTTGACCCCTGCACCCAGGAAGAGGAGAGAGGCCCCACAGCACATATTCTGGCATCATACTAACCACCACAGGAGAAGCCACCATTGAGTTACTTTGACCCCCGCACCCAGGAAGAGGAGAGAGGCACCACAGCACATATTCTGGCATCATATCACCCACCACAGGAGAAGCCACCATTGAGTTACTTTGACCCCTGCACCCAGGAAGAGGAGAGAGGCCCCACAGCACATATTCTGGCATCATATCAGCCACCACAGGAGAAGCCACCATTTAGTTACTTTGACCCCGCACCCAGGAAGAGGAGAAAGGCACCACAGCACATATTCTGGCATCATATCAGCCACCACAGGAGAAGCCACCATTGAGTTACTTTGACCCCTGCACCCAGGAAGAGGAGAGAGGCCCCACAGCACATATTCTGGCATCATATCAGCCACCACAGGAGAAGCCACCATTGAGTTACTTTGACCCCGCACCCAGGAAGAGGAGAGAGGCACCACAGCACATATTCAGGCATCATATCACACACCACAGGAGAAGGCCTCTTTCAGTGATTTAGGCCTTTGGACCCAGACAGAGGAGAGAGGCACCACAGCACATATTCTGGCATCATATCAGCCACCACAGGAGAAGCCACCATTGAGTTACTTTGACCCCTGCACCCAGGAAGAGGAGAGAGGCCCCACAGCACATATTCTGGCATCATACTAACCACCACAGGAGAAGCCACCATTGAGTTACTTTGACCCCGCACCCAGGAAGAGGAGAGAGGCACCACAGCACATATTCTGGCATCATATCAGCCACCACAGGAGAAGCCACCATTGAGTTACTTTGACCCCTGCACCCAGGAAGAGGAGAGAGGCCCCACAGCACATATTCTGGCATCATACTAACCACCACAGGAGAAGCCACCATTGAGTTACTTTGACCCCGCACCCAGGAAGAGGAGAGAGGCACCACAGCACATATTCTGGCATCATATCAGCCACCACAGGAGAAGCCACCATTGAGTTACTTTGACCCCTGCACCCAGGAAGAGGAGAGAGGCCCCACAGCACATATTCTGGCATCATATCAGCCACCACAGGAGAAGCCACCATTTAGTTACTTTGACCCCTTCACCCAAACAGAGGAGAGAGGTTCCACATCAGAGAATCAGGCATCATATCAACCACCACAGGAGTAGGCCACAATTTAGTTTATTTGACCCCTGCACCCAGGAAGAGGAGAGAGGCCCCACAGCACATATTCTGGCATCATATCACACACCACAGGAGAAGGCCTCTTTCAGTGATTTAGGCCTTTGGACCCAGACAGAGGAGAGGTCAGAGATTAGCTTCATATCCCCCAGCACAGCAGAAGACCGCTTTATTTGACTTAGGCCTCAGCACCCAGACAGAAGACAGAGGTAGCATGGCAGAGGTTATGGCTTCATGTCACCCGTTAGTTTAACCGGCCACTTTCATCTGGTTAGGCCCGGCGCCCAGACAGAGAAGAGTTTCATTCAACTGTGGGTTTCATAAAATTTGTATCAAATAAAGAAGTGGCCCGTAGCACAACAAGACATGTTTTAGGCAGTTAATAAGGACTACTCTGCACAAGGGAGGGACAGGTCCTGTGGGATCCATGCCTGGTTCATCTTTATGAAGGTCAGCTTGTCCACGTTGGCTGTGGACAGGCGACTGCGCTTGTCAGTAATGACGCCCCCTGCCGTGCTGAATACGCGTTCAGATAAAACGCTGGCCGCCGGGCAGGAAAGCACCTCCAAGGCATAACATGCTAACTCTGGCCACGTGGACAATTTCGAAACCCAGTAGTTGAATGGGGCCGAACCATCCGTCAGGATGTGGAGGGGTGTGCAGACATACTGTTCAACCATGTTAGTGAAATGCTGCCTCCTGCTAACACGTTCCGTATCAGGTGTCGGTGCAGATAGCCGTGGCGTGGAGACAAAACTTTTCCACATTTCTGCCATGCTAACCCTGCCCTCAGATGAGCTGGCCGTGACACAGCTGCGTTGGCGACCTCTTGCCACTCCTCTGCCTTCACCTTCCACCTGTTCCCCTGTGACATGTGGGAATGCTCTCAAGAGCGCCTCTATCAGCGTGCGCTTTTACTCGCGCATCTTACGGTCGCGCTCCAGTTCAGGAATTAAAGTGGGCAATTTGTCTTTATACCGGGGATCCAGCAGGGTGGCCACCCAGTAGTCTGCACACGTTAAAACGTGGGCAACTCTGCTGTCGTTGCGCAGGCATTGGAGCATATATTCGCTCATGTGGGCCAGGCTACCCATGGGTAAGGACAAGCTGTCCTCTGTGGGAGGCGTATCGTCATCGTCCACCGTATCCCCCCAGCCACGCACCAGTGATGGGCCTGGGCTGCCACCCCGCTGTGAACTTGCGTCATCCTCGTCCCCCTCCACCTCCTCCTCCTCATCCTCCTCGTCCTCCAGTACAGTGCCTTGGCTGGCGACTTGTGAACCTGTCCTCTGCTGCTTAAACAAACCTCCCTCTGAGCCAATTCGAACAGACTGGCCCGAAAGTGTTAGAAACGAGCCCTCATCCTCCTCCTCCTCCTCCACCTGGGCCACCTCCTCTAACATCATTGCCCTAAGTGTTTTCTCAAGGAGACATAGAAGTGGTATTGTAACGCTGATAACAGTGTCATCGCCACTGGCCATGTTGGTGGAGTACTCGAAACAGCGCAGCAGGGCACACAGGTCTCGCATGGAGGCCCAATCATTGGTGGTGAAGTGGTGCTGTTCGGCAGTACGACTGACGCGGCGTGCTGCAGCTGAAACTCCACTATGGCCTGCTGCTGCTCGCACAGTCTCTCCAGCATGTGCAAGGTGGAGTTCCACCGGGTGGGCACGTCGCATATGAGGCGGTGAGCGGGAAGGCCGAAGTTCCGCTGTAGCGCAGACAGGCGAGCAGCGGCAGGATGTGAACGGCGGAGCGCGCACAGACGGCCCGCACTTTATGCAGCAGCTCTGACATGTTGGGGTAGTGGTGAATGAACCTCTGCACCACCAAGTTCAGCACATGCGCCAGGCAAGGGATGTGCGTCAAACCGGCTAGTCCCAGAGCTGCCACGAGATTTCGCCCATTATCGCATACCACCAGGCCTGGCTTGAGGCCCACCGGCAGAAACCACTCGTCGGTCTGTTGTTCAATACCCCGCCACAACTCCTGCGCGGTGTGGGGCCTGTCCCCCAAACATATGAGTTTCAGAATGGCCTGCTGACGTTTACCCGGGCTGTGCTGAAGTTGGTGGTGAAGGTGTGTGGCTGACCGGATGAGCTGGTGGAAGCAGTGGAGGAGGAAGCCGAGTAGGAGGAGGAGGCTACAGGAGGCAGAGAATGATGCCCTGCGATCCTAGGGGCGGAAGGACGTGCGCCAAGGAACTGTCCGCCGGGGGCCCAGCCGCTACTACATTCATCCAGTGTGCAGTTAGTGAGATATAGCGTCCCTGGCCGTGCTTACTGGTCCACGTATCTGTGGTTAGGTGGACCTTGCCACAAATGGCGTTGCGCAGTGCACACTTGATTTTATCGGACACTTGCATGTGCAGGGAAGGCACGGCTGTCTTGGAGAAGTAGTGGCGGCTGGGAACCACATACTGCGGGACAGCCATGGCCATCAGCTGTTTGAAGCTGTCTGTGTCCACCAGCCGGAATGACAGCATTTCAAAGGCCAGCAGTTTAGAAATGCTGGCGTTCAGGCCAAGGGCTCGAGGGTGACTCGGGGAATTTGCGCTTCCTCTCTAAGGTTTGAGATATTGAGAGCTGAACGCTGCTGTGTGATATAGTGGAGACGCTAGTTGACGGTGGTGGTGGTGTCGGTGGCACATCCTCTGTTTGCTGCTCGGCAGGTGGCAACATTCCTCTCGAGGCGGAAGCCGAGGCAGCAGCGGTAGAGGGAGCAGGGGAGCCTCAGCGAGTGCCTGGTTTTTAAGGTGTGTACCCCACTGCAGTTCATGCTTTGCATGTAGATGCCTGGTCATGCAGGTTGTGCTGAGGTTCAGAACGTTAATGCCTCGCCTCAGGCTCTGATGGCAGAGCGTGCAAGTCACTCGGGTCTTGTCGGTAGGACATTGTTTAAAGAAGTGCCATGCCAGGGAACTCTTTGAAGCTGCCTTTGTGGGGCTGGGTCCCTGTTGGCGATGTCCAGTAGCAGGTGAACTCTGGGGGCAGCGGCTCGTCTGCTTTGGCCCCCTGCTCCCTCTTTGGCTTCGCTGTTGTCTCGGTCTCACCACTACCTCTTCCTCTGAACTGTGAAAGTCATCGCCACGACCTTCAGTCCATGTGGGGTCTAAGACCTCATCGTCCTCTGCATCGTCTTCCACCCAGTCTCCCTCCCTGACCTCCTCCTGTTCAGTCTGCACACTGCAAAAAGACGCGGCAGTGGGCACCTGTGTTTCGTCATCATCAGAGACGTGCGGACTCCGATGAGGTGGTATTCCCATGTCCTCATCATCAGGAAACATCAGTGGTTTTGCATTAGTGCATTCTATGTCTTCCACCACTGGGGAAGGGCTAGGTGGATTCCCTTGGGAAACCCTGCCAGCAGAGTCTTCAAACATCATAAGAGACTGCTGCATAACTTGAGGCTCTGACAGTTTCCCTGATATGC
Source organism: Bufotes viridis (assembly GCA_033119425.1). Taxonomy (NCBI): domain Eukaryota; kingdom Metazoa; phylum Chordata; class Amphibia; order Anura; family Bufonidae; genus Bufotes; species Bufotes viridis. The sequence goes on from CM065597.1 coordinate 8,501,128, forward strand.
ATGGGGGTGATGTGACAGACTGATGGGCTTGGTTTTCAGGTGCCACCTGTGCGCTTTCAGCAGAAGACTGGGTGGGAGATAATGTTGTGAACGTGCTGGATCCACTGTCGGCCACCCAATTGACTAACGCCTGTACCTGCTCAGGCCTTACCATCCTTAGAACGGCATTGGGCCCCACCAAATATCGCTGCAAATTCTGGCGGGTACTGGAACCTGAGGTAGTTGGTTCACTAGGACGTGTGGCTGTGGCAGAATGGCCACGTCCTCTCCTAGCACCAGAGGGTACACTAACACCACCACGACCGCGTCCGCATCCACGCATCCACGTCCCTTACTAGATGTTTTCCTCATTGTTACCGTTCACCAAGCACCACAATAATAAAAAAAATATTTGGCCCAATGTATTGATTTCAAATTGAGGCCTTTTTTTACAGGCACCTAACACTATCTGCCTATTTATTTATGTAGCGTATTACACTAATCCAGGCACAGCAGTAACCACTGATTTAGGGGAATATCTCTTTTAGGGCTAGTATTTAGGCCCTGGATGAAAGGTATCCTTTTATGTACAGATTTACACTTGGAGATGCACAGTAGCGTGAGAAACAATATGTAGGATTATGCCTTCAGCAATTGTATTTTAACACTTTGTGCAATATACCCTTTGACGGACAGAAATACAATGGGAGATGCACGGTAGCGTGTGAAGTTAATGAGGATGACCCTCTCAGCACTTGTATATACACCTTGAGTGTAATATACCCTTTTACGGACAGATTAACACTTGGTTTGCAACAGCTGGAACACCAGATTCAGGGTATTGCTATCTTGGCAAGTGAATTTCACCCCAGAACAAAATATACCCTGTTACGGACAGATTTAAACTAGGCCTGCAACAGCTGGGACACCAGATTCAGGGTACAGTATTGCGATTTTGGCAATTGAATTTCACCCCAGAACAAAATATATGTTTTGGCGGCACTATAATAGTTTGCTAGCCAGTACTGGGACACCAGATTTAGGGGATTGCTATTTTGGCAATTGAATTTCACCACAGAAAATAATCTATCCTTGGCAGACAGCAGACAGTATTATACTTGGCTAGCCAAAGCTGGAACACCAGATTTAGGGGATTGGTATTTTGGCAATTGTATTTAACCCCCTAATAAAATATAGAAATTGCTATCCTGAGTTTCTAATAGTGTCAATTAGCACAGCCAAGCCCCTGATGTAGGATATAGCAAAAAAAAAAAAAATAATAATATTGATGGATTGATGGACTTGGTGGCAGACCTGGTGTTTTTCTGGTGCAAAACAAGTCACAAAATATCCGCCGATCACCCCAGAAAAAAAGTGACAGAAAAACGCTCTGTGCAGCCTAAGAACCAGTGAGCAATTAACTAGCAGAAGTTCAATCATTCACAGCTGTAGATCAATCACTTCATTAGGTGCTAATGCTGACTTTTCCCTGCCTATCTCGCCCTCACAGAAGCTGCGTCCTCTCCCTACACTAATCTGAGCAGTGTGACGTGCGGCGCTACGTGACTCCAGCTTAAATAGAGGCTGGGTCACATGCTGCACTTGGCCAATCACAGCCATGCCATTAGTAAGCATGGCTGTGATGGGCTCTTAAGGCAAGAAGTAAAACGCTAGCTGATTGGCTGCTGTGTAGCCCTTCAGAAAGTGGGAAGAAATCGCCGAACAACGGACCCGAACCTTAACTTTTTTGAAAATCTTCGGGTTCGGGTCCGTGTTCTGAACACCCCAAAATTCGGTACGAACCCAAACTATGCTCGAACTGTTCGCTCAACACTAATAGGGAGATATGGCAGTAATTGACACATCTGGTAACATCTATTCTTTACCCTAGTTTCGAATGATGGTAATTTGTGCCATTAATGTATGAGACTGGAAAGTATTGCCATGTAAGAATCATTACATACCTAAAAGTAGAGCAATACTTAGTTGATAGGTCATCAGGGCTTGAGCTCTTTCCGAGTGGGGTAGTGGCTAAAGCAGTTGTTACGTAGTTCCCGATAGGTGAAAAGACGTAACAAAGTCCACCACTTGTTCAGTAGTCACTGAAGGCAGGTTTAGGGTTTGCAACCAACTACCCGCAGTTTTAGTCTTGTTGTTGGGATCCAACATTGGATCCCTCAGGTTGGTTTGGCCATTAAATTCACTAAAACGGGCTACAATCTGTTTGGTCTCATAGAGGGTTTGAGCAGATGCAGATTTGATATGAGTAATATAAGACATGGCTTTTCATTTCTTTAGTTGCGAAAACATAAAACGTGAAGCCTTGTCAGCATGTGTATAATGGCAGAAACAAGCAGATTAAATATAATTTGGCTGTGCGAATATTTAAGGCATTTTACAATTCTGATCTAAGATCACTCAGGCGGAATAAAACATGCGCAGTTAGTTGTTTTTATGGAGTTGTTCTAGTCTTTGGATCTGTGTCTGCAGATCAAATGTAAGTGCTTTTCTCTTTTTTTTTTTACAAAGAACTCTAATGAGTAGAGATGAGCGAAGCAAGACTTCCGGAATTACTCAATTCACCTCGCAGAGTTTTAATATGACGGAGCTTCCCGTAAGTTATAGAGGAAGAACCACTTGATGTATCCAACTAGGAGCCCCTCCGCAGTGTCTTGAAACAGTTAGCATGGCTATCAACCAGGAAACCTGGGCTGAATTAGTGGCGTAAATATTTCCAAGAGTATATGGCTGGGAACCTGTAGTTCCTTTTAGAAAAACATACCTGCCCTCAGGTTCAATCAGAGTCGAACTCACCAAACTCACCGCTAAAAGGACATTCCTATGCACTGCTATGCTTACTCTCCTCTCTTGGGTGGTGCATTTAAACTGCTTAGAAGAGCTTAGAAGAGCATATTTTAATAGTAACCATTTGCCTACATGCCTTGGAAACTTCCATATGGTTAGACAATAAGAAAAGAAGTAAACTTTGAATTGTCAAAACTGAAAGTAAATGGCATCACAAAAACAGTGATTAATAGTGATGAGACGTCCAGTGTGAGAAAATAACATTTAACAAAGAATAGAAAAGATGAAGGCATCTATGACACCCAATCTCTATTTCTGAAATGTTTCAAGCGGGATTCGAACTCACAGCTTCCACATCACAGCAAGAGCTACACATTTATTTTGTGCCATACATTTTTTACAATTACAAAAAAAAATAATAATTAAATATCTAAATTTAATGTCCAATTCTGGAATGTTTCTAGCGAGATTTGAACACACAGCTGCTATATCACAGTCAAGAACTTTAACCACTACACTATATAGCTGCATGGCCAAAAAATATTAAAGTGAGTGGCCATGCAGCTGTATAGTGTAGTGGTTACAGCTCTTGCCTGTGATGTAGAAGCTGTGAGTTTGATTCCCGGCAGAAACTTTTCAGAAATCAGATTTAAATACACTGTGTGCCCCCAAGCACTGACTTCATATATGGATATAGCTATATATGGAGTCAGAGCAGGGACTCATAAGCCGTGGACTCAAACTGAGGGATTCCCCCACTGTACAGCGATCTTCTGCATAGAAAGAGAGGCTAAATTAGATTTAAATACACTGACTTGAGCATCGCGCTCGAGCACACGTGGTATTCGGCCGAACACTCTGATATGCCGAGCATAGCGGCACTGATGTGTTCGGACAAGCATGCTCGCTGAACACTAGCAAAGAAGTAAGATCTTGGTCTTGATTCCAATCCTCAGTATGTGGCCAGTGGTGTCAAAGAAGTGAAGCCGATCTTTTCTCTCAGGACATCAGGCAGCGGCTTCCTCATGTGTCTTTTCTCTAGAGTCATAGGGGAAACATCCTGAAATATCTGAATCTCTGCTTCAGCCATTGTTAAAGAATTAGAAGAGACTCTTATCATCTTAAAGATCTTTTCCTTGACCTGGAATTAGCCAACATCTCTGGGCAGCTCAGAATGAAAGAGAAGAACTTAGTCAGTGAGGCCATGAGGGCCATAAAGCACAGTCAGGAGAACCACAGACATAAATGCACATCCCACTAATATCAATGAATAAGACAAAGTTTATTGGGACCACACCAACACATAAGCACATTAAAAATTGTATACAATGAGACCTGGTGCTGGCACAAGATAAGACCAGCACCTAAAACAGAGTCCACCTATGTCCTAACAAAAAGACATACCATATGTAACCCAGCTACATCAAAATACATGTTAGCATAAGTAAAGTATAATGTGGCATCAGTGAAGTCAAAATCAGGCCAAAAACACATTCAAAATAAGAGCCACATAACCTGTGTGAGAGCTGCTGCGGTGGACACCTGTAGCTTATGAAAACGTCCCACGGTGAACTCCGGCTTCCTCAGGGGTGTTGAGCAATGTGGCAGTGTGTCATATATATAACAAATAAATTATAATCACCTGTAAAAGGAACAGCATGTGAGCAGATGCCCAATATTCACGGGCTAGGATCGCACGGGCAGGATGGCCAGGAAACAGGAAGTGAGATAAACACATGACCAGACAAAAATGTCCACAGTGGAACGCAAGTCATGCGTTCCACTGGCTGAAATTGCGTGCATCAGAAGGCCGGGAGACGGAAAACAGAAGGGGCACATGACCAAAAAGAGGTTAGCCACAGTGGAATGCAAAGCATGCGTTCCACCGGTAATATTAGCATGTTTGGAATCAAAGAATATAGCGATCTATTGGCCGAGGCTAATAATAACCGTGGTGGAACGCAAGCCTTGCGTGCCACCTGGAGTGTTAGCCGGAACTTACAATTAAGGCAGTGAATATTCTATAAATAATAGATACATGATTCAATAATAATAAAAAAATAAAAATAGGGAATACAAGATTGGACAAAAAATCAATATGCATAATATAAAGTACGTGTTTAATAGAGATGAGCGAACACCTGGAGAAGTCGAGAAGTATTATTGCACTCTTCCTTTTTCATGACAGATCCAACCTGTTCTCTATTCATTAATTGTAAAGGTTAGAGATTCAATCACAGGGCCAACATTTCAGCGTACATCTTTAGGTCATTGTTCAATAGGGAGTAGAGAGGAGCGAACACCTGGATGTTCGGGTTCGAGAAGTTTGGCTGAACTTCCCAAAAATGTTCGGGTTCGGGATCCGAACTCGACCCGAAATTTATCCCGAACCCGAACCCCATTGAATTCAATGGGGACCCGAACTTTTAGGCACTAAAAAGGCTGTAAAATAGTCCAGGAAAGGGCTAGAGGGCTTCCAAAGGCAGCAAAATATAGGTAAATCCCCTGCAAACAAATGTGGATAGGGAAATGAATTAAAATAAAATAAATAAATAAAAATTAACCAATATCAATTGGAGAGAGGTCCCACAGCAAGGAATCATGCGTCATATCACCCACCACTGGAGAAGGCCACTTTCAGTTGTTTCGGCCCCAGCAACCAGACAGAGGAGAGAGGTCCCACAGCAAGGAATCATGCGTCATATCACCCACCACTGGAGAAGGCCACTTTCAGTTATTTCGGCCCAGCACCCAGACAGAGGAGAGAGGTCCCACAGCAAGGAATCATGCGTCATATCACCCACCACTGGAGAAGGCTACTTTCAGTTATTTCGGCCCAGCACCCAGACCGAGGATACAGGTCCCACAGCAAGGAATCATGCGTCATATCACCCACCACTGGAGAAGGCCATTTTCAGTTATTTCGGCCCAGCAACCAGACCAAGGATACAGGTCCCACTTCAAGGAATCATGCGTCATATCACCCACCACTGGAGAGGGCCACTTTCAGTTATTTCAGCCCCAGCACCCCGACAGAGGATACAGGTCCCACAGCAAGGAATCATGCGTCATATCACCCACCACTGTAGAGGGCCACTTTCAGTTATTTCGGCCCAGCACCTATTTTGGCAATTGAATTTCACCCCAGAACAAAATATATGTTTTTGCGGACACTATGAAACTTGGCCAGCCACGGCTGAAACCACTGATTTATGGTATTGCTATTTTGGCAATTGAATTTCACCCCAGAACAAAATATACGTTTTGGCAGAAACAATTATACTTTGCCATCCACAGCTGTGACACCAGATTTATGGTATTGCTATTTTGGCAATTGAATTTCACCCCAGAACAAAATATATGTTTTTGCGGACACTATGAAACTTGGCCAGCCACAGCTGAAACCACTGATTTATGGTATTGCTATTTTGGCAATTGAATTTCACCACAGAAAATAATCTATCCTTTGCCAGACAGCAAACAGTATTATACTTGGCTAGCCAAAGCTGGAACACCAGATTTAGGGGATTGGTATTTGGGCAATTGTATTTAACCCCTTCATAAAATATAGAAATTGCTATCCTGAGTTTCTAGGGGTGACAATTAGCATAGCCAAGCCCCTGATGTAGGATATAGCAAAAAAAAAAAATAGTATTGATGGATTGATGGACTTGGTGGCAGCTTCTTCTGGTGCACCACAAGTCACAAAATGGCCGCCGATCACCCCAGAAAATAAGTGACAGAAAAACGCTCTGTGCAGCCTAAAAACCAGTGAGCAAGTAACTAGCAGAAGTTCAATCATTCACAGCTGTAGACCGATCACTTCATTAGGTGCTTTTGCTGACTTTTTCCTGCCTAATCTCACCCTCACAGCAGCTGCGTCCTCTCCCTACACTAATCAGAGCAGTGTGACGTGTGGCGCTACGTGACTCCAGCTTAAATAGAGGCTGGGTCACATGCTGCACTTGGCCAATCACAGCCATGCCATTAGTAGGCATGGCTGTGATGGGCTCTTAGGGCAAGAAGTAAAACGCTAGCTGATTGGCTGCTGTGCAGCCCTTCAGAAAGCGGGAAGTAATCGCCGAACAACGAACCCGAACCCGAACTTTTTTGAAAATGTTCGGGTCCGTGTCCCGAACACCCCAAAATTCGGTACGAACCTGAACTATGCTCGAACTGTTCGCTCAACACTATTGTTTAACCAAAATTACAAAACGTAAACCAAACATGACAATACATAATTATGTGCAAAGTGACAAGACTGCATTGAGTATTGATAAAGTGCAAGTGAAAAATAATTCACAATAGTGACAAAGCATATTTAATATTCAATGGCACAGTGAACATAACATCTGAGTAAAAAACGCAGAAATAAAGTGCTTATGCAAAAAAGAAGAAAAGAGAAAAGAATAAATTAATAGATTACATAATATACATAGTAATTCATACTATTAAAACTGAAACATAAATAAAAATAAAATAAATTAATAATGGGCAAATAAATTTATATATATATATACGCAAGGAATCATATAATTATCAATAAGTATAAATAACAATTATATACTCTAAACATGATTACACAAGAGTAAAAACATATACCAATAGTTGAAAATAAAGAAGAACTTTGATTGTTATCAAACTAGTGAAAAGGTGAAAAGGTAGAAAGTGCAAATATCAAAAGTATACGCAAAACAAAAACTGTGAAACTTATTTATGAACCATAGAAGCCCACAAAGGTAAGTTGCTCATTTATTCCATTAGGCCACAGAGAATCCAAAGTAAAAATCCATTTGGATTCTACACGAAGTAAATGTGAAGTAACTGAGCCCCCAATCCTCCCCCCCAACCCTAATATTCTTATACACAATTGCCAGACCAGTAATTTTTAAGCCATGAGTTTTACATTGGTGATGGTCCAAAAAATGTGCGGCCACTGAGGTTAAAGGTTTTTCAGCCCTTGCCCTATCACATTTAGCCAAAGTGATATTGGACAGATGCTGTTGAATATGCTTACTCAATTCTTGACTGGTCTGGCCAACATAGATCTCCTCTGTTATCCTGATCTTCTGCCAAGCTATAAAAAAAATTCAGGTGAGCCTAAGTACGATCAAAGTTATGGCGCACATTTGTACTGAAATCAACAATGGCTGCCTACTGCATCTATAAGGCACCCGCCACTTGCCTTAGGTCTTGAATAAGATCCTGCAGGTCCTTGCAAAAAGGATCCAGTGCCTCCGATATATGTAATGTCTATCATAAAGGATCAGGACACAGGTAAGCTGTTCTGAGACCATTGATCATTGAGGTCTCTGTCTCTATCTCCTTCTGAATCTTCACTTTCCTCAGCAGACGGAAGCATGTTTTTCCCCAACCCTGCCAACCATGGCAACCCTTTAGCAGCAGAGCTTTCCTGACAAATCTATCAAGGTCTCTGGTTCAGGCCAGATTTGTGAACCTGGAGTGTCTCTGGCTTTATCCTCGGTAAGCTTGCCCATGGTGAAGCAAAATTAGCAGCTTAAGATGTCTATTCTCACTCGGCCCGCAGCAGAGCTCAAGAGGACTCACTGCCAGACTCCACACCCCCCAAAACAGAACCTTTGTGTGCACTTTTATCAGGAAAGTAAGGATTTAATAGTTAAATACATTTTATACATTTATTATCAGCAGAATTATTATCATTATTACTATCAGTTTTTATGATTTGGCAGGTGGAGGAGGAGTGACCATCATGGCTCGTATATTTGTTGGCTTGTATTTTTTACAGTCAATATAAAGTACATTATATGCAATTATCTCAGATGTGACAAATGAATTTATTTTCTCATTATTGATGCACTTTCCATTCATTTGTCACATTTTCAATTAAATCTGCCGTGTTTGGTACTGATGCCTCCACTGTCTGAACGCTCCAGGACAATGTTTGTGTTTTCATAGAGAAAGTTGAAAATTGCAGTAATTTATGAGTGAATTCTAGTGTAATTAGAACAATCAGTGCACAGTTCTGATCTGCTCCGGCATGTACTTCGGCCTCACCATATATTAAATGATGCCACTTCTGCTAATGCAGTCAGCTCAACGTAATTGGTAGAAATCATCAGGGATAGAATGCTGAAAAATATAAACTGAAACAAAATGTAATAAAGTAACAAGCATGTATAAAATTGCTACTTAGTCCTGTCTGTTACTGGAAAAGCTGAGTGGTGACTGATCTGGCTTCCATATGGCTCCTTTAGTACATGAATGGTGACATTGTATGGCCACAGTGGAGTCCTTCTTATGGACTGAGAGCAGGGATAGGACCAGGGGAAGGTTCCTGGAGAATTAACACAGTAAATATGATACATTTTATAAATCTATTTAGCCACACCTCTTTTCTAGAACTTTTACAAATGTATATAGTGAGGAGCGGACCCTGAGTGAATTCGGCATAGGGTATCTGGGGCAAAGGTCTATCTCCCCCACTGTGTCTACCATATTTCTGAACTATCCCATTTCTGGTGCTATTCTGGGTCTGATTTATACAAATATTCAACTGATTAGCCACGTCTGGGAGGAGTTGTGGGCTAAATAGTTTCCTTAGACTTTGATTGGCCCTCAATAGTGCCGCACTGTATGCAGGGACGGCGTTAGGGGGGGCCTGGGGATGGGGGACAGGGCAATTGCCCAGGGCCCCCTTTTCAAATGGGGCCCCTTGCTGTTAGATACTTAAGTGGGCCGAGTGTGGGAGTCTTTTTTTTTTGCATTCGATTCCTTTATTTTTTCCACCACATGCTCCTTGACTGCCTCTCTAACATGCTGTAGTGGTCACCGCTGCTGTTCCCCCCGCACAGTCTCCCCCTCTCAGCAGAGCTCCGCGTCAGCCCAGCATTATCCACAGACTGGCACCAGGACGTTCTTTGTGGGCAGAGCTATGTTAGACATCCTTTGCCTGCACTTGTTCCAGGCTGCAGGACCCAAACCAGATTGAGATGACCGCCTTCTGCTGCATCCGACCCCCAGATTCTGACCTCAGCTCCTGAACTGAGATACATTAGGTTGTTTTTAAGCACAGAAAATCCTCTGTGTGAACATACCCAAAGAGGCTGCAGGATCAGCAGTTTACAGTGGAAAGGCTAAAGAGAGATAATCTGGCATTTTACACTCAGCTGTTGTGGTTGCAACCGCTGTCCGTGCCTACAAAGTTCTGTTAGACTGCTAGTCCAATCTTTCAGGATTTGGATCCACACTTTCAATTTTGACCAGGGCCAAACTTTGGTCTCATGCACACGACTGTATGGCTTTTTCAGTATTTTGCGGTCCGCAAAACAACGGATCTGCAAAAAATACGGATGACGTCCGTGTGCATTCTGTTTTTTGCGGAACCGAACAGCTGGCCCCTGATAGAACAGTACTACCTGTTATGCGGACAATAATAGGACATGTTCTATCTTTGAACGGAATGGAAACACGGAAGCGGAAGGCATGCGGAGTACCTTCAGTTTTTTATTCATTGAAATGAATGGTTCTGTATACGGTCCGTAAAGGGAACGTAAAAAATAGGAGCCCTAAAAGTTTTAACTTTTTAGAGGGCAGTTTTCAATTTTCACCTTCCTGCCCAGGCCATTTTTTGCAAATCTGACCAGTGTCAATTTCTGTGTTGATAACTTTAAAACGTTTTTACTTATCCAAGCCATTCTGAAATTGTTTTCTCGTCACATATTGTACTTATTGAAAATGGTAAATATGAGTCAAAATATTTTATTTTTATTTATAAAAAAAATACCAAATTCACCAAAAATTAGGAAAAATTAGCAATTTTCAAAATTTCAATTTTTCTGCTTTTAAAACAGATAGTGACACTTCCTAAAACAGTTACTTTACATTTCCCATATGTCTACTTCATGTTTGGATCATTTTGTAAATTACATTTTCTTTTTTGGGACGTTAGAAGGCTTAGAAGTTTAGAAGCAAATAAAAACATTTTCAAAATTATTTTTATTATTTTGTAATATATTGAATGTTACAATAAGCAGTATTGAAGTATATATAAAGAACAAAATATACCAGAGGGTAAAATATCAAATATTAATATTAACATTTTTAAGAAAATTTCCAAAACCCAATTTTTAGGGACCAGTTCAGGTCTGAAGTCACTTTGTGGGGCTTACATAATAGAAACCACCCATTTTAGAAACTACACCCCTCAAGGTATTCAAAACTGATTTTACAAACTTTGTTAACTATTTAGGTGTTCCACAAGAATTAAAGGAAAATGTAGAGGAAATTTCAGAATTTCAGTTTTTGGCAGATTTTCCATTTTAATCCATTTTTTCCAGTAGCAAAGCAAGGGTTAACTGCCAAACAAAACTCAATATTTATTGCCCTGATTCTGTAGTTTACAGAAACACCCCATATGTGGTCGTAAACTGCTGTACGGGCACACATGGCAGGGCGCAGAAGGAAAGGAGCGCCATGTGGTTTTTGGAGGGCAGATAATAATTTTAAGTTTCCATGTCACATTTGAAGCCCCCCTGACGCACCCCTATAGTAGAAACTTCAAAAAAGTGACTTCATTTTGGAAACTATGGGATAAGATGGCAGTTTTGTTGGTGCTATTTTAGGGTACATATGATTTTTGGTTGCTCTATATTACATTTTTTGTGAGGTAAGGTAACAAAAAATAGCTGTTTTGGCACCGTTTTTATTTTTTGTTTTTTACAGTGTTCATCTGACAGGTTAGATCATGTGCGATTTATATAAGAGCAGGTTGTACGGACGTGACAATATAAAATATGACTACTTTTTTTGGTTGTTTGTTTCAGTTTTACATAATAAAGCATTTTTGAAAAAATATATTTTTAGTGTCTCCATATTCTTAAAGCTATAGTTTTTTTTTAACGTTTTGGGCGACTGTCTTAGGTAGGGACTCATTTTTTTCGGTATGAGATGATGGTTTTATTGGTACTATTTTATGGTGCATATAACTTTTTGATCACTTGGTATTACACCTTTTGTGATGTAAGAGGACAAAAATGGCTTTTTTGACACCATTTTTTTTTTTTTTACGGTGTTCATCTGAGGGGTTAGGTCATGTGATATTTTAATATACCTGGTTGTTACGGGGACGGCGATACCTAATATGTGTACTTTTTTATTTTATTTCACTTTTAACACAAAAAAAGCATTTTTGAAACAAAAAATCATGTTTTATTGTCTCCATATTCTGAGAGCCAATTTTGGTATTTTTTGCCTGATTGTGTTATGTAGGAGCTAATATTTTTGTGGGATGAGGTGACGGTTTGGTTGGTACTATTGTGGGGCGCATGCACCATTTTGATCGCTCGGTGTTGCACTTTTTGTGATGTAAGTTGACAAAAAAATGATTGTTTTAGCACAGTTTTTATTTAATTTTTTCTACGTCGTTCAGGTGAGGGGGTGGATCATGTCCTTTTTTTACTACTGCCGAAGCGCGCAATACCCAATATGTCTGGTTTTCTTTTTTTTTTCTATTTTTGTTCCATTTTTATGTGTTTTATTTTGGAAAATTTAATTTTTCTTTACTTGAAACTTTATTTTTTATTATGAAAAAAAATATTTTAAACTTTTATTTTTGTTTTTATTTCTGTCCCACTCTGGGACTTCAACTTTTGGGGTCTGATCCCCTCTGCAATGTATTACAATACAACCTGTATTGTAATGCATTGGCTTTCAGCTTGTATGCTAACAGCCTGCCTGTGAGACCCAGCCTAAGGGTTGGATCTCACAGGCTTCCGTAAAAGGCAAGCTCTGATGCCTATGGAAGGCATCGGGCTTGCCTTTTCTGCCATCGGGTCCCAGCCACTGCAGCGTGGGGACCCGATGGAGATGCTGAGGACACCCGTATCCTCTGCAAACCCTCTGCATGCCGCAGTCAGTTTTGAGCACGGCATACAAGGGGTTAATCGGTGTCTTCACCAATGCCGGCATATGCAGCAGGGGCCCAGCTGTTAGTAACTGCTGAGTCCATGCCGCTGATTGGGCACCCACCCGATCAGACCGCTGTACATGTACGGCGCTGGTCCTTCAGTGACGTTCACCAGCGCCGTACATGTATGGCGGGGGTCTTTAAGGGGTTAACCTTAATTTGAAGTGCAGTTGCAGTTAAGAGTTTCTCTTCAAAGATTATCTGAGCCTGAAGTCTTCAGTAAAACATCCACAGAGCTCCTATCGGTTCATGATACAATCTCATAATGACTCCTTGACATAGATACATTATTAGTTTATGTTGTTGTTTTTTTGTTAGAGGTTTTTTGAATGTCGTTAGTCCCACCGCTGAGACACTGATCCACCTCTAGAAAACCCCCCGCTCTAGCCTTGTCCTGCCATGATACAGTGGGCAGATGTGGAGAGAAGTGCACACATTGAAGAGCAGCTGTCCTACATTGTTTCAGCAGTTCCCAAGTGATCAGGAGTTACAGAAACAGTGTATAAAACCTGCACGGCTATTTCCATAATTCTGACAACCTCTGGACCGTGGCCAGTTTAGGAAGGAGGGGGGGGGGGTCATTTTAAGAAGGGAGTACCCCTTTAAGACACTTTCATAGAAGGAATACAGCAGAATATCTCCCAGAATATAAAGGGGGGCTGTGATGTAAAATAATATAGGAATACACTGGGATAGGGGCTGATAGACTCTAACAACATATACAATACTGTGAGGTCTACATTTTTTTACTGTACTGTAAAAGCATAGTGTATCCAAGTATAATACTGGCCTAATATGGTCTTTTAGGTGAATGGAGACCTAGGAATTAGTGTTGAGCGAACAGTTCGAGAATAGTTCGGGTTCGTACCGAATTTTGGGGTGTCCGTGACACGGACCCGAACCCGGACATTTTCAAAAAAGTTCGGGTTCGGGTGTCGATTTATTCCCGCTTTCTGAAGGGCTGCACAGCAGCCAATAAGTTAGCATTTTACTTCTTGCCCTAAGAGCCCATCACAGCCATGCCTACTAATGGCATGGCTGTGATTGGCCAAGTGCAGCATGTGACTCAGCCTCTATTTAAGCTGGAGTCACGTAGCGCCGCACGTCACACTGCTCTGATTAGTGTAGGGAGAGGACGCAGCTTCTATCAGGGCGAGATTAGGCAGGTTAAAGTCAGCAACAGCACCTAATGAACGGATCAATTTACAGCTGAGAATCATTGAACTTCTGCTAGTTACTTGCTCGCTGGTTTTTAGGCTGCACAGAGCGTTTTTCTGTCACTTATTTTCTGGGTTGATCGGCGGCCATTTTGTGACTTGTGGTGCGCCAGAAGAAGCTGCCACCAAGTCCATCAATCCATCAATACTTTTTTTTTTTTTGCTATATCCTATCCTGACTCAGTAAGTTAGCGATATGGATGGAATTATTTAGCAATGCTAAGTTGAAATCGCAATGCGATTAAGCAAATATATAAGAATCGCATTGCGATTTCAACCTAATTCTCACATCCGACAGTACATTCTACTGGAGGAGGCGTTCCCATGGTGATCGTTAGCTCAAAGTTGTAATCGCAATGCGTTTATTGCGGTATATTATCCCTCTGGGTGTCTTTTACAGCCTTTTTAGTGCCCAAAAGTTCGGGTCCCCATTGACTTCTATGGGGTTCGGGTTCAGGATGAAGTTCGGGTTGAGTTCGGATCACGAACCCGGACATTTTCCGGAAGTTCGGCCGAACCTCTCGAACCCGAACATCCAGGTGTTCGCTCATCTGTACTAGGAATGCATTTAGATCTTTCCCGTCTGTTTACACCAAGCATAGGGCTTAACATGATCGTGGATTGATTGAAAATATAAATAAATAAATGGAAAAAAAACATAAAGCACCATTACTAAGACTTGTAGGAAGATAACTGGGTGTATTGGCTGTTCGTGTAACGACACTGGTTGGGCACCAGACTGCAGAACCAGACATCACCTATAGCAGTCACTTTACCTAACATTATCTCTTCGTACTCAAATATCACCAGGACCTGCAGTGAAAATGAATTGCGCGACAACCAGACAGCTGCGAATACAACATACAGTATATAAAGCATATATCAGTATTGGCAGAAAAGAAGCCGCTTAAACCCATCGGTGGATGACAAAAACAGAATGCTGAGCATCACAGAAGTGGCAAATGATCCAGCAATTAAGTAAATGGCAGCTGTGTAGCATACAGGTAGATCACGGATGAATGAATGAGCAGAGACGGTGCAATACTGAACTGACCCTATCTGAATTCTGTCAGGCAGCCAGGGAGACAGACGCAGTCTCGCCAGTAGCATGTCACCACATGAAGACGTGTCTCTCATTCTCCCAGGTGGTCTCCGTCCCTCCGGTGGGACATCCCTCACCCCTAGCTGGCCATGTGGTGCAGGGTGTCGCCCTTGGAGGGCAGAGCTAGTAAAGGTTTGTGCTTTTTACGCACGCGTCACTCTGTGAGATCCACTCCGGATCTTGGCACTGCTGGGAAACGGGACACCATCATTCCCAGCACTGATGCTGGTCAGAAGTACCGGGATGCCGGAACCCCTAGCGTCAGCTTTTGCCAGGGAACCTCTGTTGTCATGTCTTCTGACTTAGACATGTGGTGGGAGGTTTCCTCCTCTGCACACTCTCAGCCCTCACCTTTGCTTCCCTGGTCTGAGGGTGGAGATTAGTGATGAGCGGCAGGGGCAATATTCGAATTTGCAATATTTTGCGAATATTTGGTAGAATATTAGTCATACATGCGTGAATTCGCTATTATCTTCTTGATTGGGAAAATCGGCAGTGTAATATGCGTGTAATGCTTACAATTTTTGTGTTTGTCTATTTTTGCCACTGCGTAGTGTCATAGTATTTACTTTGGGGTTTTTGCCCAACTGCGACCAGTGTGCCCAGCCACCAGCCACCCTGCTATTTGACACCTGGGAAGGGCTCTGCCAAAGTCCCCCTTCCTGCTGGAGGGGAGGCGGGTGAAGAGTACCCGGGCCCTCAAGGATGTTCACAGTGTAACAACTTGCACAAAGTGTGTCTGGTATGCCGCGTTTGCTGGCCATCAGTTTGGCTTTAAAAAAATTCCAATCAACATAGACTCAACAATACATCTGCACAGCAACAAATCCCATAGCAAGAAAGACCATAGAACTACGGGTCCCAGAATTCAAAGAAAACATACCAGAGTAGAACAAGATACAACTGTAGAACTATAGATCCCAGGATACAGAATAAATTACAAAATATCTGGAAGGGAATGCACCTAGCAAATGTTATATTAACAACCAAAATGGAGCAAGGCCTTACTATATAAAGGCTCAACAATTAGCAACTCCACCCTAACTCCACCCAGGCAACTCTAGACGAAAACCAAACTGCAAGAAGCCCATTACATAGCAACTGCCCAAACAAAGTTGTTATAACATTATAAGAGGTTTTACCAAGCTGAATGTGAATAGAAATGTTTTGAAATTCCTAATTTTTTTATATGCTAAAATAATTGAAAGAGTACTTTCACTTTGAAAAAAAAAAATGTTGACCTGTAATAGAGACACATTAAGAGCTTTGATCAGTAGAGAGAGTGCTCTCATAGATTAAACAAGACGGTAAGAAAGTACCGTATTTGGGCCCGTCTCACTTCCATCCCCGGCACTAAGGAGACCGTGCACTATGCTAACACTTCTCACTCCTTGTTCTAAAGATAGGTGGGGTCCTCGGCACTCAAACCTCCACCCGTCAAAAGCTTTCACTTGACATCTAAAATTTTTCAACGTGCAGGTATGCTTTAATAAATAATAAAAATAATAAAATGAAATGTATATTTATAGCTACAACAAAGAAGAAGAATGTAACAACACAAAACAGTAGCAAATATTTATATAAATAGTCCATAAATTATCTAAAAAACACAAGACACCACAGTATATACAGTCAGTAGATGACTAAATGTACATTCACTGACAATCAGAGGAGACTGTGCGGCGAGCAGTATTAATATCACGGCGTGACAGGCTGATACATAAGAGATGACTGACAATGTGTCACATTATTTCTACATTATCATATCTGACTATGAAGTAATGTCGTGAATCGGTCTTCAGAGATATGCAGAGGTTTTATTTGTGACACTTTTATAACAGATATTTGATATTGAGTGGCGGCAATGATGAGATTTCTTTTTGTCTTATTATGTCGCTTTACTTGAAAGTTAATATGGCGGTGGGGAGCAGGGGGTTACATATATCACGATCCTGCAGGGTATCCCTGATCAGAACGTATTACTCACAGTTTTCTGTCACCACAGGGCTATGAGCTTTTCCAACACTTTTTCTTGTGTTACCAAAGGTTTGTAGATTTTATGGTGACCACAAAATACATGCGGTCATGTGCGTGAGCCCTAAGTAGTATGTATGTATGTATGTATGGATGCTTACCTAACATACGAGCATCATTCCTCGCTGGGCTTTCTTTTAGAACTTGCATTAAGGCTACATGCACACGACAGTTGTTATTTTCTGTCTGCAAATCGCGGATCCGTCTTCCTTTATTTTTCACATCCAGATCCGTTCCGTGTGTCCGCAAATTTTGTAGGTTGTGTTTCCGTGTGTCTTCCGTTTTTTTTTATTGTGGATCCGCAAAAAAACCTTAAGGCTTAAACCAGTTTCTTAAAGTACCTGTACAAGTGCCCTGGTTTCCGAGCAACCATCCGCAAAAAAAACGGATGCGGATGACAAGCGGATGGCTTCCGTTGGTCATCCGCATTTTTTGCAGACCAATTGACTTTTTGGGTCCGCAAACCGTTTTTTGCGGACAAGAATTGGACATGCCATATTTATTTTTTGCGTACATGAAATGCGAACAGCGGACACCAACAGGCAACGGAAGAGGCATCCACATTTTTAACGGATCCATAGAAGTGAATGGGAAACTATCGGATCCGCAAAAAAAACTGAACGGAGGCCGCAAAAAAACACTGCCGTGTGCATGTAGGCTTTTTTTTTTTTCTGCAAAGTGCATTTTAAATCAGTATGAACTGCAGTGTGGATTTCTCAATGAAGACAACAGGAGGCGGATTAAGAATGGATTCCATTCATGGAAAATGCGCCAAAATCCATGTGAAAAAAATCTGTTGAAAATCCACAGCAAAATCCTGGAGTATTATATGTGGATTATTGCTGTGGATTCACCACAGATTTCACATCGCTGCTTTAAAAGAGGTGAAATCCGGGGGGAAAAATCTACTGAAATAATTCACATGCTGGGATTTTAAAATCTGTATTCCATGTTAATGTGGAATTTGGCGCTATAGAGGGAAATTCTAAATAAATAAAAAATTAAATCTTTCTTATTTGTTACAGTCTCATGCACTTTGCCGCTACTGTCAAACGCTGTAAATTTCCGGCCCTAACGCTTCCTTTACATGTGTGACATACGGCCTCCTCTGCTCAATGATTTGGGTTTTTTATTTATTTACAGTTTTTTTTTTTTAAACTATTATAATTATTATAATTTTTGCTTAGTTTATTTTTAATTATTTTGTATTGTTAATGTTTCTTTTGTCAGTTATTTATGCTCTGTAGTATTTTTTATGGCAGTGTTCAGATTACACCGGCATTAAAGAATTATAATTGATGCCTGAGGATAGGATGGCGCGGCAGTTTATCAAAGCCTCCCTTATTGATTCTGAATAGAATTCATTTCTGGGATTCATCCTGTTATTGTTTTTCGGTTCAGGCTTAGACATAATCTTTTTTGATAAAACATCAGATAGGAAGAGGCCGGAAATCTTCTCTGTTTGTTCTTTCGTTCTATAAGTTATTGTTTTGCGTTGCTATTATCATCTTCTTGGATTATAAATGATATGAATTGATTATAACAGGATCAGGAGCTCTTCATTTACACATGCTCATGATGAAACACGTACAGCTGCAGTCAATTTACATTCATATTGTTTTTTATGTGGTTACAACTGCTGATGTTCTGCATCACAGGCGGCCACCTGTCTGCCGATCTGCAAAAGCCTTACATGAAAGACTGGAGGTTTAGCTGCGATTATCCTGGGCCTTTCTGCACCATCAGCCCCCGGGGGCCCCTCTCACCATCATGTGCCACATCAGCAGACCTCCCAAGTGTCCCTCTTTTGGACCCAGGTCCCTCTTTGCTCCTTAAATGTCCCTCTTTTCAGAAGTGGCGAGAAAAGGGGGGAATGCCGTAGGTGGGGAGCAGGTGGTGCCGCAGGTCTACCACAGTTATCTTTCTTAATGCAAGTTTTCTGGCATCGGAAAATACGCCAAATATGAGAGGCGTGCATACATTTGGCCCCCATCTATCAGCAGTACAGAGGGAATTAAGACCAGTTTAGTTTGAAAGAGCATCTTTGCTGTGCCCCCCAACAAGGGACGTCACAAGTAACTATGGGACTCTATATGAAAACTGGGAATGGGGCCCCACTCCAGCAGGACCACCTTTTAACAGCAGTTTAGAATTTGGAAAGTTTAATGATGATATAGGTCTCCCTAATGCACACAGTGATGTCTACCTTTTATCTACACAACCCATTCCTCTATGGCCCACTGGGAATATATGTATATATATCGGATGGAGCCTCTAGTATCTATCTATATATGAACGTAATGTGAGTTGATCACGTCTTTACATGATTTTAAGTGTTTTATAAAGTATTCCGTTCCGGATCCGTTATCCATATGTTCATGAGATCTTGAATGAACTTAATTGAATATGGGGTATATAAGGAAGCAAGGAAATATCGCCATTTACCACTGAGGAAGGGGCAAGTTAATGATCGCCCCGAAATGCGTTTGGGATTTTGGCGATTTACATTACAAAGAATCTGCGACTTAGAAAAAGAATAAACTACATCATCTCCCCCGTTTGAATTCATCAACAGAAGGAATTGAACTTAACCACCATACAAGGACCTTAGTACGACACTCCGGTACAGCCAATAGCGCAATCTCCTTGCCGTCACGTGGGACGCCACCGAGTGATGTCAGGACCACGTGGGACACCGCGTCAGGTCCTAGCAGGGAACAATCGTACGGCGCTTTGAAACCGAAGTGACCGAGAGGCAGAGGGTGAAGACTGGTAACGTACTGACACATTTACTGTCGATCTTATGAGAATTACCTGGGTGGACATGTTCAAATACAAGGCACCCCAGCGCTGTTAGTGTGTTGATTTAAATGCTAATATAGAAGCGCTGGAAAAATAACATTACCACAGCTAATTAACTGTATGCAATTAACCACGCTGGATAAGCAATTCTATCGCATATAAAATCTACCAGCACTGAAATTTGTCATACTATGCGGTATATGCCCTACTAACGCAAAGAAAGCTTTACCTACGCTAATTTAGAGTGTGGAGATTACATGGACATAATCAGTCTGTGGAGATGATATGGACATAATCAGTTATGTGCTACGGGTGAGATGACCAGAAGAAATATTTGATGACACAAATGTTTTAACTTTAAACTTTGTTGAAGCAGTAAGACACTTATTGCCGTTTAAACGTGATAGAGACAATTATATTCCATCGTGTGACGACCGCCAATATTTAATACCATCCTATGCCAGTGTATATAGGTGTACGGATAAGGATGATCTGGACTTTTTAATGTTTTTAGTTTTTTTATGGACCTCTTACAGTTTGATGTGATAAATATATTTGAATAAAATATTGTAAAAGCCCATGTGCATCCAGACAAGTTGAGTGCTCCCACACAAGATATAGATATATTACTTTACGGTAAGGGTGAACCGGTGGGAGTGCACCTATTTCATATTGGTAAAGTGGGTGGAGCCACTATTACTCTCTACATTAATATCCCCATCTCACCTATACTCTCTTTTTTTTATATAAAAGTGAAAAAATCTCCCGTGCAGCACTTTTACCCTGGAATAACATTTACAAACCTATATATGCCATTTGTTCGGCAAAACGTGCAACGTTTCCCCCTTCACGCCACTTTTCAGAGGTGGCGAGAAAAGGGGGGAATGCCATAGGTGGGGAGCAGGTGGTGCCGCAGGTCCACCACAGTTATCTTTCTTCATGCCAGTTTTCTGGCATCGGAAAATACGCCAAATATGAGAGGCGTGCATATATTTGGCCCCCATCTATCAGCAGTACAGAGGGAATTAAGACCAGTGTAGTTTGAAAGAGCATCTTTGTTGTGCCTCCCAACAAGGGACGTCACAAGTAACTATGGGACTCTATATGAAAACTGGGAATGGGGCCCCACTCCAGCAGGACCACCTTTTAACAGCAATTTAGAATTTGGAAAGTTTAATGATGAAATAGGTCTCCCTTATGCACACAGTGATGTCACAGTAAGAGTATAATGCTAACAGCGGCATAACTACCATAGCGGTAGACCATACAACTGCTATGGGGCCCAGGGCCAGAGGGGGCCCAGTCTTAGTTGGGATTATCTCCTCTTCTACTGGAGATGAAAACTTGGTCAGGACTCTACCATCTAAAGGGACAATTTTAGCAAATGAAGCCGTGGAAAAATGTCTCAAGGGTCATTGAAAAAGGTTTAGGCAGAAACCCTTCTGTCCGGTGGTTTGATCCTTGCTATGGGGTCCTTACTTCTCTATGTACGACACTGAATGCTCACAATGACGCTTAAAATAGTGGGATAATACAGACAGTGATGTCATAATCATGTGAACATGCTTAAAGTGATGTCACAGTGCTGGGATCATCTACTCAGCACAAGATTTATACAGACACACAAGAATGATGCACAATATGATTTAGCCCAGAGATAACAGACTAGTCACCAGGTACCTATGATGTCCGATGCTGGTATAACACACATGATATTATATTATGCAGAAATACATAGCAACTGCTCTACCTGTTACCCTGGTGGCAACGCCCATGCCCCCAACCAGTTCCAACACCACAACTCCTCCCGATGGTTTAGTTTGGATGTTCCTCCAGCAGTGGCTTCTGTCTTTTGTCGCTGTCCTGCTGCTTCAGCCCCCAATCTCTTCTCTACTCACTCTGGTTGACGAGGAAAATGATGGAACTACACAGCTCTGTCCACTGAACAGGGGAATTGCAAAAGGCTCATGAGCCCTGGTGCAAGAGCTCAGTTGGGGCTCCCTTTCCCTTAGTGCTTAGTGGCCAGCTGTAGGGAAACACATAGCTTCCGTGCTGCATGAGGCAAAAATTTAACCGGCACCGCCCTCCCTCCCATGCCAAATTCTTGACCCTACCCCTTCCCTCCAACCAGAGGTACAAATTGACCAGCATGCACTTTCTATAATACCAGTCTCTTCTTATGCGGCACAAGTGTCTTTGGGTCCCCTCTGGCTCCTGGACCCGGTTGCGACTGCTACCTCTGCACCCCCTATAGCTATGCCCCTGTAGTGGTTGGAGCAGTTATTTTAGCTCTGCTCCCATTGAAATGAATAAGAATAGTGATGCCATACTCAGCTCTTTGCAGTACACATTGGATGGAGCTGTATAATTCTAGTGCTTATTTACAACTGATTGGTGGGTGTCCCAGGAGTTGGACCCCAACCATTAGATATTGATGACCTACAGTAAGGATTGGCAATCAATACAAAAATCCTGGAGAACCCCTTTAAGCTCAACTGTACTCCCATCATCTGTTTTCTCCACGGTAGTAGGGTTCAAGCACTAGCTTTTGCAGCCGATATACAGACAGAGGAGCCCATAGTAATGTCCAGTACAATGTGTCCAATGATTGACTGTCCCAGTATCACAATGTCCCATTTTAGAAGGTTAGAGGAATGTATGGCATTCAAGGATGTATTAAAGAGAAGGAAAAAATGCAAGTTGTGAAGCAAATATTCCCTTTTAGATTAGATTGCTCAGTGACCACAGTGTGCGGGCTCAGTTACCCCTCTATCTATGTTAGCTTTATAGCTTGCATTACTGCCGTAGGTTGTGTGTGACGCTATTTGTGTTCTTGGAGGATCACTGAGGACTATTCATGTGTGTCCCAGCCCTTACCTAACAGTTAATCCATTTGGAGAGGTCTTTAGAGTTCTTTTTCTCTGTTTTCAGCCAACATTAGATTCTGTTGCATCAACAAAAAATTTGGCAAATATGCATCATGGAGAATAAGAAAAGAGCAGCTATCCTGCGCTCCTCTGAACAAACAGCTTCTCAGTCTTTGCCTGCGGCACAAAGTATTTCCTTCCATTTGCACTTCTTTCATGTGGTCTTTAATTAATCCCCCTCTTTCGGGAGTCGTATTGTGTAGAGTTTTATGGCTGATTTGTTTGTGCCTGAAACAATATTCTGTTTAAAAACTATTGCAGTCCTGGCTCTCTGATGAAACCTGGCTTTATCTAACATGCCAAAAGCAAAAATATTCTCATATTAAGGATCTCGCTATATTTGTGGCGCCAGGTGAGCAAGAGAAGAACATCGGGCTAATATCTTGTGCCAGGACCATAAAAACAAGAGATTATGGAGTGCAAAAAGTCTCTCATCTAAACTTCTCTTCCCATGGATTTGAGGGCCGATTACAGGAAGGACAATTGGGACAATCACATAGGGGCCTCGACCACCTTGGCATCTTCACCTCTCAGCCTTCCTACTCTTTACATGTGAATTTCTATGGGCTGCTTATGTTGGTCTTGTATTATACAAGGTGGGAAACCAAACTAGAGCCCTGTTTCCCTTAGGTGGTTACTACAGGAGGTTGCTCACTCATCAAGGCTGCCATATGGAAAAGCTACAATCAGAATTCAGCTTTCATAGCAATTGCTGGTCAGAACTCAACTTTTATAGCAAAAAAAAAATGAGCAAATATCTTAAAATTTGATTCCATTCCAATTCGACTGAATTGGGTAAGCAATTTGATTTGAGTCCAAATAAATTTGACCTGAAATAAAAAAATGTCTTTTTGGCTGATATATGTACAGGTGAATTCACAGAAAGACAGGACTGTTCTGCTGGACAAATTCTTGGCCTTCCCATTCCAACAAGAAGTGGTATACATAATTGGGCACAGAAGTGGCAGAATATGTGATCTATGGCTAATGCCAAAACAATAAGCCACCATATGAATAGATACCAGGAGAGAATCATGAAAAACCTGAGGAAATGAACACAAGAATGGTTCCAGCATGCCTTCGTCACCAAAACATGTTCTCCTGTACTGAAGTTGCTTTGTCTGAAGCCATACCGAGTGTCAGTGGTGCAAGAGTTAAACAAGAGAGAGACACAGAAGCATGTGGCGAAGTGGATATGATGGCAGATGGACATTTGAACCCATTCAACACATAATATCATGTGAAGCATGTTCCATCTAAACAGATGTGTTAATCTGCAGAACAAGAGATCTTGGCACACAGAAAATTGACACCTGTACCAATATCAGCAGTTCCCACTCAAGGTTTCTCCCCACATGAGGTATTAGGCCAAATCAGGGACAATATCTCATCTAGTTCACAGCACTGACCAAGAAGTATGGAAGCCTTCACTCAGCCCAAACCAAAGTTCTACAAAGAAAAGAGGTTCTACAAAATGGAAAACTTCAGTCAATAACTTTTGCCTTGTTGGTATAAAGTAGCTTTCCCATGCATTCATGACCTAGTTGCATAATAGATTTATGGGGGTCTAGCCACGGGGACCCCCATGAATCATTAGAGCACCCCTGTTTCCTTCATTCCCATATATGTGACCTCCATTTCCTTTTGCAATAGTAGATGATTGTTGACCCCCCCCCCCCCCACCACCACCAATATTGTAGCAGCCAGACCTCATTGACCTAACATTTATTAGCTATTTAGTAGAGTAGGTGGGGAAACCTTTTTAATAATGCATTTGAAGCCATTTCGGTACTGTAGCCTGCACCATATCAGCATAACCAGCGTCCTGTTAATATTGTAATCGTCTGCTGGAGGCTACATTAGAGGCTGAAACGCGTTTCATCTGTCTTGTGAGAAATCATTTAACTGTCCTCGTCATCTTCATAGTATTACAAAATGCCAGATATGTGATGGGCAGAGATGCGAAGATTAATGTATCCCATTAAGACAATGTGCTGATCGCAGCCTTCTGACACACAACACGCACCAGCAAATCGAAAACCATTGCTTAAAAGGCAGCTGTCAGCAGATTTGTCCTTATGACATGGGCTGACCCGTTACACGTGCAGTTGGCATCTGAAGGCATCTGTGTTGGTCCCATGTATTGTTCATATGTGTCCACATTGTTTTAATATATGCAAATGAGGCTCTAGGAACAATGGGGGCATTACTGTTACACCTAGAGGCTCAGCTTTCTCTACAACTGCCACGCCCACTGCACTTTGATAGGGCCAGGCATTAAAAAAGTGATCGCATCCATCTGGCCCTGTCAATCAAAGTGCAGAGGACACGGCAATTGTAGAAAGCAGAGCCTCTAGGTGAAATGGCAACTTCCCCTATCGCCTCACTTGCATATATTGAAACAAGATTTTCTCAGCAGTGCGGGCACATATGAACATGGGACCAACACAGATATCTTCAGCTGCCAAGCGCACATGTCAGCCAGTGTCATCAAATCCTTCTGGGTATGTTGTAATACATACACTATTTACGTCCCCCTCTTTGGCTTGCCCTCAACTTCCTGTATTTTTGTCCCTTGAAGTGGACCAAAAAGGTGAGATTTTATACAAATTGTCCCAAGATAGGTATTTCTAGGATGTTTGTGACTCTTGGACTATTTGTAAAAATGGCTTAAATTGATAGATGAGCAAATTTCTTAGAATTCGATTCCGGTCAGATTTAATTTGGGTTTTAATACATTTGTCCAGGATCATAAGAATTCCAATTGCCTTCTCTCTAGCTCATAAGAACTTTTAAAAAAAAAATGTGGGTTACATTTTGAAATTGATTCGCTCATCTGCACTTAGTTAGATTTAGTGGCAGTCATACTGGTTAAAGGAGTTGTCCGAGAACACAATATTGATGATCTACCCTTAGGATAGATTCCCCACATCAGATTGGTGGGATTTTGACCCTTGAAGGGGGCGATAGAACTTGAGTGAGTGTGGAAACCTCTCCAGTGTTTTACCTCGCTCTGTACTCTAGATTTCCCTATACTTAGTAATAGCTGTTCTGCGTGTTGCAGCACTGCTCTAGTCAAGTCAATGGGGAAACACGTCAATACACAAAACAGCTCTGCGATATATACAGTATTCTGGTCTACTGACCTACATAAACATCATAGAGGCTTTGGCGCTTGCTGAAGTGCCATGGTGCCTTTAAACAGCAAATTTTGGAAGTGCTGAGTGGGAGACTACCATCATTGTGATATTAAAGGGATTTTCGGGAACTTGGATTCTCGTGGTCTATGAATAGCAGATCACTGGGGGTCCAAAATCTGGCACCTCCACGATTGGCTGTTTCAAGAAGCCAATGGCACTGGAAGCTATAGAATGGTAAAAAAAAGGTTCTGCCTACTGTGTAGTTTCTGGTGCCAGTCTACTGCAGCCCGGCTCCAATTTACTTGAACAGAAACTGAGCTTCAGTACCCTGGCATGGTCAGCAGACAGTGGACAGAACCTTGTGTTTCCAGTTCTATTCATTATTGTTTGCAGAAGCTGATTGGCCGGGGTGCTGGGCATTTGACCCCTCTGATCTGATATTGATTACCTATCCTGAGGATAAGCCGTCAATATCTAAGGAAATCTAAAGGTTCGAAATATCTTACATAATTATGGTTGACCCAGGTGGTTAATTCTTTGGGCGACCAGGTGACAATCAAATAGTGATTTAGAAACTAACATGGCTGATAATGGTAGGTGTCAGACAACTACTTTCTATCCCAGAAATTGAAGACAGGAGAAGAGACTGCGCGCGGTGACTACACATAAGGAGAAAAAAGTACGGGTAAGTTTTCATTCTTATGTACCTCTTTACTGTAATATATTTCCACTTTATTTCTTTCCAATGAATATAGAACTCCAGCACATTCTAATGAGATGTGTATACTATGTATCCACTTCTACTAATCGTATCTGTAGTGCAGCTTAATATGAATTTTAACTGTCCGTAGAGCCTATTAAATAATTACTATAGGCATAGATGAAACCACAGGAAATATATAGAGAATAAAAACTTGTTGTGCGTCAGTGGAAATACATCAAACCCTATAACTCAAGAATCAATTTACTAAATGAATGGATAATGATTAGTTAATATTGGTAAACTTAGTAACCTCACAGAACCTTGTCATTTGCTTCCAATTCTATTACTGCCCAATTTTTTTCATGAAAACTCAAAAGAATAAGAAAATAGAAAGCAAAAAATAGCAAAAGCAAAATCATGTTTCCTTTGTATAAAGAAAAAGCCCTGCAGCAATCGATGCAAGCTTTAAATACATCTTTGACATAGGTGTTCTTCTTTGTCCACGAAAAATAAATCAATGGAAATTACCCTTAGGGATAGAAGAATGTAAGATTTGAACCTAATGAAGGTTGACAATGGCTAATATTGATGTCCCTATCACAGAAGACAAGAAGGTTAGTGGACTGTTCTACAATGCACACATTTCCAAATGACAGATTATTTTTTAACCTCTACACCATATTAGAGACTGAGGGAATCTAAAAGACAGTTCATACCTTTCTACTTGATTGTTTAGCTGCAGAGTGGAAGAGAAAACAGAGATCTCTCAACTTCAACCTTTACTTTATTGGGATTGTCTCGATCCGGACATAGAATGACTTTGCTGCATTAAATCTATCTGGTAAGGGCATTCAGGGATCAATCTCCTTTACATTCCCATCAATTTATCACCTATAGATAACACATTCCTGGTATGTACACTAGCTACATTGTTAGTAAACTTGAAGTGGTAACAAAACAAAGGTCTATGAATTCCTTGTGGATCCAGAAGAAGAATGAATCTAGTGCAGAGTCCACTATATTCAAAGCACTCAAGACATCACATTTAATTGCATTGATTCCTATGGAAATGAAGAAAATCTGAAAAACACAAGAATATTTGTGATGGTCAGCAAAAAAAATAAATGATGTGAGCACCCAGAGTGGATTTCACCTGTGAATAAGACTATTTTAAGAAGACTACACCTAAAAAAACATCATGCTAATAGTAAAATATTGTTGACCTCCCAGTCAGTTGGTAGGACTTTCTGCAACAAAAGTATTGATCTCCAGATGATCTGCTCCATCTTCATATGGAGATCAACTGGGAATTTGGGGCATAGTCAAAGGGGTGGGTCTTAACTATCCTTTAGTCCTACTACAGACAGGACACAGCAGGGAGGTTCCTGTTGCAGCCAGTTGACTTATAGTCAGACACAGGACAGTAAGAAGGAGGAGGACGAACATGACTGAGCTCCTAGAACATGCAAAAACATTTTTATATATTTTTCATGTTTAATTCTGATATAAAACAAAAATGAGCGGCAGGGGCAATATTTGAATTTGCAATATTTAACGAATTTTTGGGCGAATATTCGTCATATATTCGCGAATTCCTGATCTTCAGGCATTTTTTTCTTGATTGCGAAAAGTAGCATTCAAAAGATTTGCATAAAATACGCATAAAAATTCGCATAGACTGGTATTTAAAAAAAAAACAATATTCGCGATTACGAATATATTTTGAGATATTCTAAATATTCGCAAATTCTCGAAGTGCCGATATTCACGATTAAAATTCGCAATTCGAATATTCGTTATCAACACTAAACAAAATATGTTCAAAGAAAAGGAAAAGATTAATGGAGAAGGTGTTTTCTTTGTTTTGTGTGCATGTTCTGTGTGGAACTAAACGTTCATATTAGAGATGAGCAAATTTCTCAAAAATTAGATTCAGATGGTTCGCTGAATTTTCTGAAAAGATACGATCCGAATTAATTTGTGGCAAATCACATTTAAAAAAACAGCTATTTCCTGGCTACAGAGAGCCTTTATAGTGGTGTAGAACACTGTGCCTTGCAGTAACACGCATAGGGAGACTGCTATGGTAGTGAAGCAATACTGTGAGTCAGTATGACATGCAGATGACAGGGGTCACTCTAAGAATCATTGCGCACTTAACTTCTTTGGGCAGTTACGGGGTAACAACTGACCAAATAACTCAAGTGTGAACTCAGCCTTACAGGTTAGTGGTAGCGTCAGCTATAAAGAACCATGCAGAGGCCCAAGGTACTACTATAGCGTGAAAGATAGCACTTATTTTACACTGTCGTCAGCTGATTCCACTTAGATGTCTACAGAACCTGTTCTATTAAATATATTAAATTATACAAGTAGAGCCCCCCAACAGAGTGGAGAGGGTGTCAGCAGTAAGTTTGTGTTGATGTTACTGATTATTTTGCCCTTCCACTGATCCGTCAGAACAATAATCCCCAAAAAACGGATCCTGTCTGTTGAGCATCCAACTTCACTCGGTCAGCATTTGGTCAGTAAGTAATCCATCAATATTGCTAATGCCAAAAAAATAAATAAAAAAACAGGAGTTGATCCAAAAGAGAAATGACACATGAATGGAATATTTGCATGTCTTCTGTGTTTTGTACCCACTCCTGCTTTTGGCTACCAAATCATAAGCCAATTCTTATGGGACCATACAGGCCTTAAAGCTGATACAAAGACAAGATGACAGCATAAGGAGACCACAGAGTGGCACAATGACAGCGTGTGGAGGTGGCAGCAGCAGCATGAGGAGGCCACAGAGTGGCACAATGACAGAGTGTAGAGGTGGCAGCAGCATCAGGAGACCACAGAGTGGGAAGTAGACATAGTGTGGAGGTGGCAGCAGCAGCATCAGGAGACCGTAGAGAGGCACAAAGACAGAGTGTGGAGGTGGCAGTAGCAGCATAAAGAGGCCAGAGAGTGGCACAATGACAGAGTGTGGAGGTGGCAACAGCAGCATGAGGAGGCCATAGAGTGGCGAGGTGACATAGTGTGGAGCTGGCAGCCGTATCAGGAGACCACAGAGTGGAAAGGAGACATAGTGTGAAGATGGCAGCAGCATCAGGAGACCACAGAGTGGCAAGGTGACATAGTGTGGAGGTGGCAGCATCATCGGGGGACCACAGAGTGGCAAGGTAAAATAGTATGGAGGTGGCAGCAGCATCAGGAGACCACAGAGTGGCACAATGATGGAGTGTGGAGGTGGCAGTAGCAGCATAAAGTAGGTTAAAAGATGGCCGCACAATACATCTCAAACTAACAGAAAAACAAAAAAGGGGCTCATTCCAGAAATAGGAATGAAGGAAGTTCTTTGCGCACATTTTTGATCAAAAGTATGTCGGGCCCAAATGCCACTTCACGGCGACCTCCGCACATGGGTCCCTAACACTACAGATACTGCCTCTCATGGACTTACCAGTCTCCTTATTTTCAGGGCACTGTAGGAACCAGCTAAATTGCTTTTGTGCTGAGAAGTCCCAGGAACTTGGGCGGGTCTCAGTCCAAAAGAGGCGCCACCCTCAATATATACTATAAGACAAAGTTCAGACTAAGCACCTATATTTCTACACTCAGAAGTGCATGACCATAAGGCAAATTAAGTAGG
The DNA here is from genome assembly GCA_033119425.1 of Bufotes viridis. NCBI lineage: Eukaryota > Metazoa > Chordata > Amphibia > Anura > Bufonidae > Bufotes > Bufotes viridis. The sequence continues at coordinate 8,531,426 of CM065597.1, forward strand.
TTAAAAGATGGCCGCACAATACATCTCAAACTAACAGAAAAACAAAAAAGGGGCTCATTCCAGAAATAGGAATGAAGGAAGTTCTTTGCGCATTTTTGATCAAAAGTATGTCGGGCCCAAATGCCACTTCACGGCGACCTCCGCACATGGGTCCCTAACACTACAGATACTGCCTCTCATGGACTTACCAGTCTCCTTATTTTCAGGGCACTGTAGGAACCAGCTAAATTGCTTTTGTGCTGAGAAGTCCCAGGAACTTGGGCGGGTCTCAGTCCAAAAGAGGCGCCACCCTCAATATATACTATAAGACAAAGTTCAGACTAAGCACCTATATTTCTACACTCAGAAGTGCATGACCATAAGGCAAATTAAGTAGGTTAAAAGATGGCCGCACAATACATGGGACTTCTCAGCACAAAAGCAATTTAGCTGGTTCCTACAGTGCCCTGAAAATAAGGAGACTGGTAAGTCCATGAGAGGCAGTATCTGTAGTGTTAGGGACCCATGTGCGGAGGTCGCCGTGAAGTGGCAATTGGGCCCGACATACTTTTGATCAAAAATGTGCGCAAAGAACTTCCTTCATTCCTATTTCTGGAATGAGCCCCTTTTTTGTTTTTCTGTTAGTTTGAGATGTATTGTGCGGCCATCTTTTAACCTACTTAATTTGCCTTATGGTCATGCACTTCTGAGTGTAGAAATATAGGTGCTTAGTCTGAACTTTGTCTTATAGTATATATTGAGGGTGGCGCCTCTTTTGGACTGAGACCCGCCCAAGTTCCTGGGACTTCTCAGCACAAAAGCAATTTAGCTGGTTCCTACAGTGCCCTGAAAATAAGGAGACTGGTAAGTCCATGAGAGGCAGTATCTGTAGTGTTAGGGACCCATGTGCGGAGGTCGCCGTGAAGTGGCATTTGGGCCCGACATACTTTTGATCAAAAATGTGCGCAAAGAACTTCCTTCATTCCTATTTCTGGAATGAGCCCCTTTTTTGTTTTTCTGTTAGTTTGAGATGTATTGTGCGGCCATCTTTTAACCTACTTAATTTGCCTTATGGTCATGCACTTCTGAGTGTAGAAATATAGGTGCTTAGTCTGAACTTTGTCTTATAGTAGCAGCATAAAGAGGCCACAGAGTGACACAATGACAGAATGTGGAGGTGGCAACAGCAGCATAAGGAGGCCAAAGAGTGGCGAGGTGAAATAGTGTGGAGCTGGCAGCCGCATCAGTAGACCACAGAGTGGCAAGTAGACATATTGTGGAGGTGGAAACAGCATCAGTAGACCACAGAGTGGCAAGGAGACATAGTGTGGAGGTGGCAGCAGCATCGGGGGACCACAGAGTGGCAAGGTAAAATAGTATGGAGGTGGCAGCAGCATCAGGAGACCACAGAGTGGCACAATGATGGAGTGTGGAGGTGGCAGCAGCATCAGGAGACCACAGAGTGGCAAGGTCACATAATATGGAGGTGGCAGCAGCAGCATCAGGAGACCACAAAGTTGCAAGGAGACATAGTGTGGAGGTGGCAATTTCAGCAAAAGGAGGCCACAGAGTGGCACAATGACATAGTGTGGAGCTGGCAACAGCATTAGGAAACCACACAGTGGCAAAGTGACATAGTGTGGAGGTGGCAGAAGCATCAGTAGACCACAGAGTGGCAAGGTGATATAGGCAGCAGCATCAGGAGACCACAAAATGGCAAGGTGACATAGTGTGGAGGTGGCAGCAGCATCAGTGGACCACAGAGTGGCACAATGACAGAGTGTGGGGGTGGCAGCCGCAGCATAAGGAGGCCACAGAGTGGCAAGGAGACATAGTGTGGAGGTGGCAGCAGCATCAGGAGACCATAGAGTGGAAAGGTGACATAGTGTGGAGGTGGCAGCAGCAGCTAGTGGAGGCCGCAGATTGGCACACTGAGAGTGTGGAGGTGGCAGCAGCATCAGGAGACCACAGAGTGGCAAGGAGACATAGTGTGGAGGTGGCAGCAGCATCAGGAGACCATAGAGTGGAAAGGTGACATAGTGTGGAGGTGGCAGCAGCAGCTAGTGGAGGCCGCAGATTGGCGCAATGACAGAGTGTGGAGGTGGCAGCAGCAGCATGAGGAGGCCACAGAGTAGCAAGGTGACATAGTGTTGAGGTAGTAGCAGCATCAGGAGACCACAGAGTGGCAAGTTGACATAGTGTGGAGATGGCAGCAGCATGAGGAGGCCACAGAGTGGCAAGGTGACATAGTGTTGAGGTAGCAGCAGCATCAGTAGACCACAGAGTGGTAAGGTAACATGGTGTGTAGGTGGCAGCAGCATCAGGAGACCAAAGATTGGCAAGGTGACATAGTATGGAGGTGGCAGCTGCACCAGGAGACCACAGAGTGGCAAGGTGAGATAGTGTGGAGGTGGCAGCAGCATCAGGAGACCACAGAGTGACCCCATGACAGAGAAGGGGGGTGGGTGCCACTAGCAGTACATGCTGACGATGGTTGGTGTAAGAAGGAGCACTTGGCATCAGATGTGTGGCATCAGGCGGGTGGCAGCATCAGAATAGTAGCTTATACAAGTAGCCAGAAGAAACCAATCTCTTTTGTCAAGGTTTCAGTGAGGCAGCATGGATGATCTAATCTGATGCATCAGGCATTGCTTGGTGGAAATCCTTGCTGATCCATGCCTGGTTCATCTTGACAAAGGTCAGTCTCTCCACATTTTGGGTTGACAAGCGAGTTCTCCTTGGGGTAACTATGGCCCCCGCCGCACTAAACACCCACTCTGATGCCACACTACTGGCCAGGCAGGAAAGCTTTTCCAGGGCAAACTCGGGCATTTTTGGCCACAAATCCAGTTTGGCTGCCCAGCGGATCTTCAATGACGGCTCGCAGGGGGCACTCCAAGTAGGCCACCACCTGCTGGTCCACGTTCAGCTCTATGTCTTGCTACAGGTGAGCAGTTTCTTCACTATGCGGGTGAAGAAAGCTGCTCATCAGCAACTCTAGACTCAGGCTGCTGCTGATGGCTGCCCCCATTTTGGACCGGTAGCGAGGGTATAACATGATGGCGAGCCAGTAGTCATCCCCTTTGCCAAATGGTGACAATTTGGCTGTCACTACGTAATCAAGTGAGCATGCATAGGGCCATTTGCGCAAGTGACTCAGAGGGACTCCCTGCCTCCATCTCCGCTGCATACTGCCACGATATGTCTGGGCCATCTGCCTCATCTTTCTCATCTCCCTCTTGCTCCTCCTGCTGCTCCTGCTTCTCCTCTCCTGTCACCTTTGTATAAAAACCACCCATTTTGCTACATATTGCTTGTGCTCCAATATCCTCTTCCTCCTCCACCAGTTCAGCCCCTACAGGGCTCATGTGGCCATGAGATGTAGGCGCCATGTCTCTTTTACCCAGACCAGCCAGATTTACCATCATCTTTTCCACAATATGAATCAGTGGAATGACTTTGTTCATCCCGTAGTCCTGGCGACTAACAAATAAAGTGGTCTCCTCAATAGGCACGAGCAAATGGCAGATGTCACACGTGAGCTGCCACTGGCTAACATGGAAGTTACACAGGGGAGTACCTCTGCCTGCCTGTATCATCAAGAAATCATTTATGGCCTTTGGTGGTGGAAACGTTGCATATCAGCCTAAGTTGGGGGACACATTTCTGCAGCTCAAGGAGGGTGTGCATGGCGGTATACGAGTGGCTGAAGTGCATGCAAAGTTTCCTGCCCTTTTTTCGGATGTCTTGCAGATGGGTGGAGGACTTCAGGAAACACTTGACATTCAGATTGAACACGTTCAGCCCTCCTTGTTCTTCCTGTTGTAGGTCACCATGTTTCCAATTTTGAGTTGTCGTGGAGAGTGCCAGGATTCTAGTTCTTGATGAAGGACTCGGAGCAGTTCCTCCCCTGTGTGACTCAGTTCGCCCAGAGAAACGAGGTGCAGAACAGCGTGACACCACTGTACCCTGCACATGTGGTATACTGGTGGGGCACTGTGAATTCTCCCTGCAGTGGAGGCTGAGGACAAGGTGGAGGATAAGGATTCAGAGACAGACATTGTCATAGGACCAACGACGTGAGAATGTGGAGGCAGAAGCGGTGTCATCTAGCCAAGTTGGTGGTTTGGCTGGGCAGGAACCACATTTACCCAGTGGGCCGTAAAGGACATATATTGTCCTTGTCCGTAGTTACAGCTCCACACGTCGGAACTGCCGTGCAGTTTGGCAGACATCGACAGGCTCATGGACTGGCTCACTTTCTGTTCTACGTATGTGTGCAGGGCTGGTACTGCCTTTTTGGCAAAGAAATGACGGATTGGGACTATCCACCTCGCCTCGGCACAAGCCATCAGTTCTCTTAAAGGTGCAGAGTCCACCACTTTGAAAGAGAGGGACTGCAGTATCAGCAACTTAGCCAGGAGCACGATCAGCTTCTGTGCCATTGGATGAGTGAACGCATACCGTTGTCCCTTGGCAATTGCTTCAGTGATCAATTGCTAACAGAATGACTGACGAGAAGTAGGAAGAGGAGCAGGAGCATCAGGACCTGCAGATGATGGGAAGGACACACAGCTTCTTTCGGCTGAGGTGGTGGAGCCTTGAATGCCTGAAATCGGGTGTGTGCCACTAGGTGATGCAGCGGTTGCTGCTGCAGGCTGGACCACCACATTGGAACCAAGGTTCTCCCAGGCCACTTTATGGTGATGCTGCATATGTTGACGCAGGGCTGTGGTGACAACATTGGCACCCTGGCTACGCTTCACCTTCTGCCCACAGATTCGACAAATGGTCATGTTCACCTCCCTTAAAAAAAAACTGCCACACCGCCGAGTAGGTGATTTTACCCCCAACACTCCACACTGACTGACTGCTACTGCCACTGCATCCGTGAACCCCTGAACCACTTTCCGGGCCGGTAGGCTCCTGTGAACCAGGTAGTCTACCCCAGGCACGTTTGGCTCCCGACCTCGCACTGCTACCACCCTGCTGACTCTTGGCCACGCTACCGACTTGCTGGCTCCATTGCTCCCTCACACGCAAGCGGCTACCCTCTTCTCCCGATGATGATGAAGCTGCTTTGTCACCAGGCTCCCAATTGCGATCAGCTACATCATTATCGAGTACTGTCTGCACGTCACTGATGTCCTCCTCAACGGTCTCTGAGCCAGGAGCCTGATTGCTCACAACACCGGCTCCCACGCCACTCTCCTATCACTACTTGCCCACTTACTGGAGAAACCGGCGGATGTCTCCTCCGGATCTTGGCTGGGCAGTAGCTGCTGAGTGTCCTGTAGCAGCTCATCCTCGCTGTATAGTGGAGCTGATCCCACAGCATACAATATTCTCTGGCTGAGGGAACAGAAAAGGCCAGAGGCAGGTTTAGGACGGGTAAGGGCACAGGGCCTGCTCCCAGGCCATGCCAACTAAGGGTTGTGTCTGACGAACCCACTGACTCTTTGCTGGGGGTGTCTGATGTTACTTGCGACAAAGTCGAAGATCGAGTCAACCATTCAAGAGCTGATGGGTTGCTGGTCAAGACAAGACCGCTAGCTGACACTGGGAGCTCAGGCCTCTCGAAGTGACCCCTGCTGCCATTCCCCCTTACTCTGCTGCGACCTGTGCCTGCGCCAGAAACATTTAGGCCTGTGCCCCCCCCCCCTCCCCCCGTACACGGCCTGTCACTTCTCTGACTGTTAATAAATAAATAGGAAATTAATACACGCCAAAAATGGCTTTAATTTTCTCACTTCACCACATGATGGCTAATAAGCCCCTTTTTTTTCCTCCCACTAATACGCCAAAAAAATGCTTTAGAACATATATATAACTGCACCGCACAAGGGCTAATAAGACCCCAATAACAAGAACGGCTTGCTGGAATTACAGAGGTATCAGCTATTGCAAACCTGAAATGAGCAGCAGTATAATGGCAATTTGGATCCACAGTCAGTGCAGCAAGGTGCAATGGAATCGCTCCTATTACCCAGGCTGTACACTCCCCTATTGGACCCTGTTCTGCTTTAATACTGTGGAATAATACTTCCCTATCCTTTCCCTACACTTCTAATGCTCTTTCCCTAAACTTCAATTCAGCAAAATAAAAGATTTAAAGTCTTTTCTACCACTGTTCCTAGCGCCTGCTGACATTTCTCTCCGTACTAAGTACATTGGAAATTGGCAGAATCCAAGATGGATGAGGCTATTTATAGGGCTGTGACATCACAGGGCTGGCTGACTGCTGATTGGCTGCATGTCATTGTGGGTGATCCCTCGTTCCCAGAGTTCCTTGCTCCAAGTCCTAACATGTAATGAATAATAAAATCAGTGGCTCAAACCAACTAGAGGCTTATGGCTTGGTGCACTCGCCTCGACACACCCCAGTGTCGTACGAAAAGGAGTAGAAAAAAAATTAGAAATGGCAGGGGGGCACTCAGCTATCTAGCACTGTATGTATGATCAATAATCGGCTAGTATATAAAATATACAAATTTATTATAAACATAAAATGCACATACAAGTATGTGGATGTATGGCTAGTCACCCTGAAATGTTAGGGTTAATCCTATCAGACATCTACCATTTGTCTTTATGTCACATACACATTATACATTTCAGTTGATCAACTTCAAAAACAGAATGTGATAATAATAAGTAAAAAATAAGAGGTAGAAAAGTTAATTTTTTTTTTTTAATAAAAAAGTTAAAAGGTAAAAAATCAAAAAGTCACTGATGCGGTTCACAGCTTGATAGTCCAGTATATAGGAGGAATATATCAGGGTAATAGTTCAAATAATATTGCTCCTGATATTCTTGGGTTAGTGCAGATATATATTGGTGGTGTATAGACCAAACTGATGTCCTTTTGACCATATTCTGGATGTCAAAAGCACTTGATAAAGAAAAGTTTCTTTATACATGTCTGGCAGTCTCACATAAATCTAATTATCAGACAAAAACTTTGGTGTGTGCTTTGTAATTTTGTTGCCAATATGTTACCAGTCCTATGAAAGGAATCTGCTGTGTCTGGATGATTGCAATCTTGTTGGGATCAAGATTCCTCTGTTGCGCGCTCATCGTCTCGCTCTGTGGTGTCCCCCGTGGTCAGGAGTTGCTGCGCTGGTATGGGTGAGTTTGGGGAACAAAGATGTCCTGGTCTTGGACGTACTTGGTCAAGCTAGAGTGATATACAATAAGGCGATCGACTTTTGCTGGATTTATGAGTAATGTTCAAGCTTATTACCTGTTTCTCATTCACGGCATGTAACCATACGCGTTTTGGAGCTTAATGCACCTTCTTCAGTGGCATGTAGTAGAGTGGTTGAGTAAGTCTTTTTTATAGGTACTTCATCAACAAGGGGAGGTACCCCTCAATAAGTCCAGCTACAATCAAAACATTAACTGGATTCTAACATTTACAATGTATACAATATACAACTACATGTTGGGTGCTTCTGTATATATCAATCAAGAGCATTCACAACACAAGATAATAAGTTGTCGATATGAGTCGCTACTGTAATTCCCTGTCACCGCAGATGCACATTATTTTGTGTTGATAACTCCCATAAATATTCATCCGGACATAGTCGCTTCTTTTTATAGGACTGGTAACGTACTGGCAACAAAATTGCAAATCATACACCAAAGTCTTTGTCTAATGACTAGAATTATGTAAGACTGCCAGACATAACTTTTCTTTATCCAGTGATTTTGACATCCAGAATATGGTCAAAAAGACATCAGTTTGGTCTATAGACCACCAATATGTATCTGCACTAACCTAAGAATATCAGAAGCAATATTATTTGAAATATTACCCTGATATTCAACCCTCCTACCTCTTATTTTTTACTTTTTATGATCACATTCTGTTTTTGAAGTTGATCAACTGAAATGTACAATGTTTATGTGAATTAAGGTCTTGACAACTGGTGGATGTCTGATATGATTAACCCTAACGTTTTAGAGTGACTAACCATATATAGTTTTTATACTAGCCAACTATTGATCATACATACAGTGCTAGATAGCTGAGTGCCCCCTACCATTTCTAAATGTATTTCATGTCCTAACATGTGCAGCAGCCATTTTAGGAAAAAATGTGATTCGTTACCATGCGTGAGGAAATTCGGATTCGGTGAGAATCGAATAATTCCTGAAATTCGGATTGAATTCCACTTTGTCAGCTTTGATTCGCTCATCTCTAGTTCATATAATTGACACCTTTCCAAGACTGAAGATAAGACTGACCTGTAGGAGGGTAAGAAGAGAAGAAGGACCTGATGGGGTTGGTGTTACATGTTGAAGTTTTCCAAAGTTACAATTAGAGATGAGCGAATTTTTCAAAAATTTGATTAGCCATTTCACAGAATTTTTCAGATTTTTTTTTGATTTGATCCGAATACATTCGCAGCAAATTACATAAAAATTGTCTATTTCCTGGCTGCTGAGAGCCTTTATAGTGGTGTAGAACACTGTGCCTTGCAGTAACACACATAGGGAGTCTGCTTTGGTAGTGAAATAATAATGTGAGTCCGTATGACATGCAGATGACAGCGTCGCTCTTAGAATCACTGCATACTTCACTTATTTGGGCAGTCACGGGGCCAAAACTGAACAAGTATGAACTCAGCCTTACAGGTCGATGTTAGCGCCAACTCCCGCCAAGAAGAAGCGCACTCCTTTTACAACCTTGTCAGCTGATTCCACATAGATGTCTACAGAACCTGTTCTATTAAACGCTTATACAAGTAGAGCCCCCCGACAGAGTGGAGGGGGTGTCAGCAGTAAGTTTGTGTTGACGTCACTGATTATTTTGCCCTTCCTCTGATCCATCAGAACAATAACCCACGAAAAGAGGATCCTGTCTGTGGAGCATACGCCTTCACTCGGTCAGCACTTGCTCAATAATCCATCAGTATTGCTAATTCCAAAAAATAAACTGGAGGGGATCTAAAACAGAGATGACAATTGAATGGAATATTTGCATGTCTTCTGTGTTTTGTACCCACTCCTGCTTTTGGCTACCAAATCATAAGCCAATTCTGATGGGACCTTACAGGCCTTACAGCTGCTACACAGAGAGGATCCGTTGGACGCCTCATTTTTCCTTCTTTCTGACAGATCAGAAGAAAGGTCAAATAAATGATGATGTCAGCCTGCCGAAAGCCAAAATAGTGGACAAGTCATAAAGTGGGGAGGGTGGGGACAGCATGAGAAGTCCAAAGAGTGGACCTATGACATAGTGGTGAGGTGGAAGCAACATGAGGAGACCACAGAGTGGCCCAATCACAGGGTCTGGAGGTGGCTCCAGTATGAGGAGGCCACCAAGTGGCACAATGACCGAGTCAGGAGGTGGCGGCATCAGGAGAAAGCCACAGAGTGGCACAATGACAGAGTCTGGAGGTGGCGGATGCAGCAGCAGCATCATGAGAAGGCCACCGAGTGGCACAATGACAGAGTCTGTAGAAGGCAGCAGTATGATAAGGCCACCGAGTGGCAAGGTGACATAGTTTAGAGGTGGCGGCAGCATCTAGAGACCACAGAGTGGAAAGGTGACATAGTGTGGAGATGGCAGGAGCATGAGGAGACCACAGAGTGGCAAGGTGACATAGTGTAGAGATGGCAGCAGCACGAGGAGACCACAGAGTGGCAAGATGACATAGTGTGGAGATGGCAGCAGCATGAGGAGATCACAGAGTGGCAAGGTGACATAGTGTTGAGAAGGCAGTAGCAGCAGCATCAGGAGGATACCACAGAGTGGCAAGGTGACATAGTTTGGAGATGGCAGCAGCAAGAGGAGACCACACAGTGGCAAGGTGACATAGTTTGGAGGTGGCGGTAGCATCAGGAGACCACAGAGTGACAAGGTGACATAGTGCGGATATGGCAGCAGCATGAGGAGTCCACAGAGTGGCAAGGTGACATAATGTAAAGTTGGCTGCAGCAGAACCAGGATACCACAGAGTAGCAGGGTGACATAGTGTGAAGATAGCAGCAGCATGAGGATACCACAGAGTGGCAAGGTGACATAGTTTGGAAATGGCAGCAGCAGCTGCATCAGGAAACCACAAAGTGACCCGGTAACAGAGTGGGGCGGTGGGTGGCAATTCCAGTACTCGCTGACGAAGGTGGTTGAAATAAGGAGCACTTGGCATCAGATGTGTGGCATCGGGTGGGTTGCAGCATCAAAGTAGTAGCAGAGACAGGTAGTCAGAAAACAACTGTCTCTTGTATCAAAGTGTTGGTCTGGCACCATGGATGATCTAGTCTGATGGTTCAGGAATTGGAGGTTGGAAATCCTGGCTGATCCACGCCTCATTCATCTTGACAAAGGTCAGCCTCTCCACATTTTGAGTGGACAGGCAAGTTCTTTTTGGGGTAACCATGGCCCCTGCCGCACTAAACACCCGCTCTGATGCCACACTACTGGCCAGGCAGGACATCTTTTCCAGGGCAAACTCTGCTAGTTGAGGCCACAAATCCAGTTTGGCTACCAGTGGATCTTTAATGTGGGTTGGCAGGGTACAGTCCAAGTATGCCACGACCTGCTGGTTCAGGTCCTGCTCCAGGTCTACCTGCTGCTGCTGGTGAGTAGTTTCTTCACTATGTGGATGAAGAAAGCTACTCATCAGCGACTGTGGACTCAGTCTGCTGCTGTTGATGGAGCTGGTACTGGTCCTGCCACCCCACATCTCCCCAGCAGCCATAGCAGTGGAACGTGAGCGCAGAGGGCCCCCTGGTCAGACCTGTGAGAGAATGGACTATGGTGCAGATAGGCAGCAGCCAACTGACTACATAGGATGTCTCTGTAGTAGTTCAGTAGTTCGGTAGTTCTGGGGGGGGGGGCATTCTGGACCGGTAGCTAGGGTCCAACAAGGTGGAGAGACAGAAGTCATATCTCTGCCGAATGGTTACAATTCAGCTGTCACTACGCAAGCAAGTGAGCATGCATCGGGCCATTTGTGCAAGTGACTCGGAGGAACTCCCTGCCTCGATCTCCACTGTATACTGCCATGGTGTGTCTGGGTCCTCTGTCTCGTCTTCCTTAATGCCCTTTAGCTCCTCTGGCTGCTCCTGCTCCTCCTGTCCTATCAGCTTTGTAGAAAAACCACCCATTTGGCTACACATTGCCTGTGCTCCAATGTCCTCCTCCCCCTCCTCTTCCTCTTCCAGTTCAGCCCCCACAGGGTTCATGTGGCCCTGAGTTCAAGGCACCATGTCTCCTATCCAGTGACCAGTCATTGTTACCACTATCTGTTCCAGGACATGAAGCAGTGGAATTACGTCGTTCATCCCGTAGTCCTGGCGACTGAGTAATAACGTGGCGTCCTCAAATGGCCTGAGCAAACGGTCACTGGCTGATATAGAAGTTACACAGGGGAGTACTTGCAACATCAAGAAATCATTTATAGCCTTTCTCTGTTCATATAGTCGGTCCAACATACAGTATAGAGAGTGAAATTCAATGGGTGGAAACGTTGCATATCAGCCTATGTTGGGGGATGCCGTTCTGCTGCTGTAACTCAAGAAGGGTGTGCTTTGCAGAGTACGATTGGCTGAAGTGCATGTAAAGTTTCCTGGGTGGAAGACTTTAGGAACCGCTTGACAACCAGATTAAACACATGTGCCATGCAGGGTGCATAGCTCAGCCTTCTTTGACGCAGCGCCAACACCATGTTCTTCCCATTGTCAGTCAGCATGGTTCCAATTTTTAGTTGTTGCAGAGAAAGCCAGGATTCAATTTCTTGATGCATCACACAGAGCAGTTCTTCCCCTGCGTGACTCCGTTCGCCAAGGCAAACCAGGTGCTGAACAGCATGACACTGCCGTGCTCTGCTCATATGGTATTCTGGGGGGGCACTGTGACTTTTCCCTGCAGTGGAGGCTGAGGACATGGTGGAGGATGAGGAGGCAGAGACGGACATTCTCGCAGGACCAATAGCATGACAACATGGTGGCGGAATCAGTGCAGGAACTACATTCACCCAGTGGGCCGTAAAGGACATGTATTGTCCCTGACTGTAGTTACAGCTCCACACGTTGGCACTGCCGTGGACTTTGGCAGACACCGACGGGCTCAAGGACTGTCCCACCTTCTGTTCTACATGTGTGTGCAGGGCTGGTACTGCCTTTTTCACAAATAAATGACGGCTTGGGACTCTCCACCTTGGCTCGGCACAAGCCTTCAGTTCTCTGAAAGGTGCAGAGTCCACGACTTGGAAAGGGAGGGACTGAAGCACCAGCAACTTGGACAGGAGCACGTTCAGCTTCTGCGCCATTGGATGCATGCGCGCATACTGTTGTCTCTTGGCAATCGCCTCGGTGATCGATTGCTGACGGAATGACTGACGATGAGTAGGAGAAGGAGGAGCAGGAGCATCTGGAGCAGCAGAAGATGGGATTGACAGACAGCTCCCTTCGGCTGTGGTGGGCCCTGAGCCTTGACTGGCTGAAACTGGGTGCATGCCACTGGGTGATGTAACTGTAGCTGGACCACCACATCGGAGCCACGGTTCTCCCAGGCCACTTTATGGTGACGCTGCATATGTTGACGCAGAGCCGTGGTGCCAACAATGGCACCCTGCCCATGCTTCACCTTCTGCCCACATATTCTACATATGGCCATGCTGACCTCCTCCGGCGGCTTCACAAAAAACTGCCACACCGCCGAGTACCTGATTTTCCCCCCAACACTACTCACTGGCTGACTGCTACCGCCGCTGCTTCCGTATACCCGTGCACCACTCCTTTCCGGGCAGGTAGGCTGCTGCAAAGTGGGTGGTCTACCTCGTGACCATTTTGCTTCCGACCTCCCACTGCTGCCACCCTGCTGACTCCCAGCCACGCTAGCGACTTGCTGGCTCAGCCACTGCCTGATGGGCAAGCTGCCACCCTCTTTCCCCAATGACGACAAAGCCCCTTCTTCACCCGGGTCCCAAGTGCGATCGGCTTCATCATCATCGAGTAGAGTCTCAACGGCCTCTGGGTCAGGAGCCTGACTACTTGCAACACAAGCTCCCATGCCACTCTCCTCATGACTACTTGTCCGCCTAGTGGGGGATGCGGCGGATGTCTCCTCCACATCTTGGCTGGGTTGTAGCTGCTGATTGTCCTCTAGTAGGTCATCCTCGCTGAAAAGTGAAGCTGAGCCCACTGCATGTAGTACTTCTACGGTGAGGGAACAGAAAAGGCCAGAGGCAGGTTGAGGACAGATGAGGACTCAGGGCCTGCTCCCAGGCCATGCCAACTAAGGGTTATGTCTGACGAACCCACCGACTGTTGGCTGGGGGTGTCTGATGTCACTTGGGATGACGTGGATGACCGAGTTAACCAATCAATAACCGCTGGATTTCTGGTCAAGACACGACCGCTAGATGACACCGGGAGCTAAGTCCTCTCACTGCGACTACTGCTGCCACAACCCTTTACTCTGTTGCGTCCTCTGCTTGCGTCAGAAACATTCAGGCCTCTGCCACTCCTCTGTGCATGCCCTGGCATTTCTCTGCCTGACATACTTATAGCTGAACTAAACAAATTAAACGGAAATTAAAACACCCCTAAAATCGACAAATATATGTTTCTTTTTGCACTGAAATAGGCCACTAAACACTTTCACCACAATTAACTGCGGAAATGCACTGAGAATATATTTTTCTTGTTGTACTAAAATACGACCCTATATGCTTTGACCAGAAAAAACTTAAAGAGTTAAGTGGATATATATATTTCTTATATATAAGAACTATAAGTTCTTTTAAGCTTTCAACAGAAATCACTGCAGCAGTGCACTTATAATATATATTTCTTGTTGCACTGAAATTGGCTATGATTTGACCAGAAAAAAAATTAAAGAATGAAGTGCGTATATATTTTTCTTGAAGTACTGAAATATGCCCCTATACGCTTTCACCAGAAATAACTGCAGCAGGGAACTGAGGATATATATTTCTTGTTGGACTGAAATACGCCCCTATACACTTTCAACAGAAATCACTGCAGCAGTGCACTGAGAATATACATAGCTGCAATGACAGAGCTGTCTAATGACTATTTGGACCCCCATTACCATGAAGCGTGAGGAAATTCGCATTCATTGCGAATCAAATATTTCCTGAAATTCTAAACGAATTCCACTTCGTCAGCTTCGATTCGCTCATCTCGAGTTACTAGATTGCATATATGACCAGGGGAGTGGCAGACTATGCGACTGCTATGGGGCCCAGGGCAAGAGGAGGCCTAGTTGGGATTATATCCTCTTCTACTGGAGGTGAAAACTTGGTCAGGACTGGACCCACTAAAGCAGGGATGGCCAACCTGCGGCTCTCCAGCTGTTGCAAAACTACAACTCCCAGCATGCCCAGACTGACTACAGCTATCAGCCAACAACAGGGCATGGTGGGAGCTGCAGTTTTACAAAAGCTGGAGGACCGCAGGTTGGCCATCCCTGCTCTAAAGGAATAACTTTTAACACATGAAGCATTGGAAAAATACCCCAGGGGTCATTGAAAAGGGTTTAGCCAGAAACCCTTTTGTCCTGTGTTGGGGGCCTGGTTTGATTCTTGCTATGGGGCCCTTACTTCTCTGTGTACGCCACTGACTACTGTATATGATGCATATACTGCATATGACTGTAAAGTGAGTGGTGTGACATGTAGTGTTTTGTGCAGTGCAGTGTAATAGTTTTGTTGTTTAAAACTAAAACAAATGGTCATATTTAGAGATGAACAAATTTCTTAAAAGTTTGATTTAGCTGATTCGCCGAATTCCACAAAAAATTCGCTTTGTGACGATGTACTTCGCCAGAAGCGCATTTTTTTGTAAGTAGCGGGTGCAATGACAGGGAGCTGCGATTGCGGCGCCCCCATCATTGTACTCCTCAGAAGCCGCATTCATACATGATCAAGGCACTGAGTGTAAAATCAACAATAAAAAAAAGGGTGGTAAGTTTGATTTTTTTATGTTTTTTTATACTATTTCAGGTTAAATCGATTCACTTACAACAAAGAACGAGGAAATTCGGCTTCTAGGCGAATTAAATTTATCCTGAAATTCGGATCGGATTTAATTTGCTCATCTCTAGTCATATTGTATAAAACATTGACACGTGTAAACTCACTCTCAAGGGGGAGGACAGAATATGGGAAAGTAAGGAGGTAAAAAAGGATAAAGAGAGAAAAGTGGAGAAACTTTGCCCAAAGAAAAACACTGAGATAAAGTAGGGGTCACTAATGCCAAAAGATAGGACTGGAAGTGAAAGATTACGGCTATATTCACACTAAATTTTGTAGAGAATTTTTAAAATAGCATGCTGTATGTCCTTCACTGGGTGGAGCTTAGTTGTCACATGACTGTATGCGCCAGTCAACTGAAGCTTGTGACAAGAAAGAGGGTGGAGTGTGACCCATGTACCATGTAGAAACCATACTGTGACGGTGAATGGAGGGAGCACAGAGTCTGCAGTACACGGGATAAACAATGGACGGTAACAATTATTTTCGTATCTACATTTAATTACTTTGCAGGCAGAGAAGGCATCCCATGACAGACTCCGCACTGCTGCGTTATTATGACAGGACGCATAAAATATGCATTATATCTTTACAGCGCTTTGAACATGCCATAATTACAACCAAATTTTACTAAGAGTATTGTTCAATTATGTCATAATTTGACTTCATGTGTAAAGATGTGCTCTGCTAGAATCAAAGTGCTTATGAGTATAATGTCTTCTTTTTGTTCTCAGCTGTCGTGTCTTCTGGTTTTGATGTAACGTAAGCCTTGAGCAAGCCGCAGCCATCCATGCAAGATATCCAGTGTTCAGAGGTGCGTTATGTCTGCCGTCACTGCACGCTTACATTAGGGATGCATTGAGTGTTTGTAGCTGGAAGTAGTGGAGTTAGAGTCAATGCACATGGAAAAGTTCCCGGCATAGGGCTAATATCCATAGGGCTCCATTCATCCAACGAAGGCCAAAAGAGCGTCGAGGTGGGATAGCGGTGGCAAACTTTTCTACAACTGTATTGGAAAGTGACACATTTCTTATCCAGAGTACCAATCGAGTTAACCTGAAACTGAATCTATTTAACCTGAAATAGCATAAAAAACAAAAAAAAGCATACTTACCTGATCTACTTGCTCATGATGGGCCGGCCGCTGCCATCTTTGTTGAAGATGTCACACAAAATACCGTGCACGCTGACTCCTGATGTCACCATGCTGGCCAGCGTGATGACGTCATTTCAAGCCAAGCAAGATTTTTCTCCAGATCTTGAAGCTAGATGGCGGTGTCCGGATCAGGTAAGAATGTTTTTTTTTTTTCAATTATACAAAATTCCACAATCATGTATGATCTGAGGGGTACAATGATGGGGGGTGGCAAAATTGCAGCTCCCTGTCATTGCACCCACTACCTGCAAAGAAATGTGCTCCATGACAAATTAATTCATCACAAATACATAATTTTTTTGTAAAATGCGGCAAAGCAGCCAAATCGAATTTTCAAATACTTCCCTCATCTCGAAAAAGTGATGAGTGAATCAGGCTTTCATCCGAATTTCAGGTTAAATTTGATTTGCCGTGAAACCGAATTTCCACGTGCTTCGTGGTAGCAAATCGATTTAACCTGATATAGTGTAAAAAAAAAAAAAAAAGAATACTTACCTGATACATTTTGCTCGCGACGGGCCGGCCTTCGCCATCTTGCTTGAAGATCTCGGCTGAAATCCCATGAGTGGGGATGTAGGACCTCACCACTTCTGGCCATGTGATGATGTCATCTCAGGCCGCTTAAGATTTGACGAAAGACATTCATGCTAGATGGCGGTGACCGGCCTGTCGCAAGTAAATGGATCAGGTAAAAATTATGTTTATTTTTTAATTGTATACTGTATTATTAATATCAGATGCCACAATCATGTATGAATGCGGCATCTGAGGGGTACAATGACAGGGAGTGGCTCAATCGATACTTACAAAGAAATGCTCTTCATGACAAAGTAAATTGTCAAAAAGTGGATTTTTTGTAAAATTCGTCAAAGCAGCCGAATCGAACTTTTGAATACTTCGCCTATCACTAGTGATATACATCAAAGCCTTAACAATGTACACGCGGCTTTCGATCCTTGAGGAGCTCTGGCCTTAGAATGGGGAATAGAGCACTGGTACAGAAAGACAATTAGGCTCAATAATCCACATCTGAAGTGTGCACACAGGATGCTGCTGTCCCCGAGCAGGCGGCACAAATTCATCCTGCTTGTCAGGGATCAAAGTAAGGGTCATTTTTATTGTCTAGAGAGAATATACGGGCAATAAATACTACAAAAGTCGAACAGCAGTGAGGCAAGGCACAATAACTAGCACTGTTACTTTGTGGTGCACTATAACCGTCTTAGGCACAATATGGGGCACCATATTTCTGACACTGTAATCTTTGAAGCCACTGTAGTTTTTAACAGCTATTTCTATGCAACACTGTTTTCGGGAAGTAATTATAGTTATAATGCAAATAAATCTGAGGTACAGTATAATATTTGGAGGCACGGTGTCATGCAGAAGAAATTAGCGGTGGAAGGGGTAGCTGTAGCCAGAGCATAGGGTTGTCAGGAGAATTTGTGCAGGTTTGGAAAAGGTAGGGAAGATGCTGGCAAAGTGAGCATCCAAAGATGTCTGTGTTGAGATTCCTGCAGACATAAGTCGTGTAAAGAAGAAGTTCTCATGGTGGTCTGGGACAGATGGAGAAGATGTGAAAAGTAAATGAATTAGACACACCAAATGACCTTTAATTACTTATATATTCTGCAGAACACCTGTGTAAAAGTAATATCTACCAGAGTATGTTTACTGCACTGTGGTAATATTGGTCTTTGCAACAGTATGGTGGCAATATTCAGTCACTATTTAGTTCTATTGCTCATGGTCATGGTGAGGTAATAACTGGTTTGGGGGGTCACTTAGGAGATGGATGTCACTCTGAGCAATTATCCTCACACCAGGTTCACACCTTCTTCCCTGTTTCTAATCTTCTGATTTTGTCATAAACAGAAAAACTAAAATGCCAAAGATGCCACATCTGTATTGTCACAATCATGACACCCAATGGACACATCAAGTTTTCAACAAGGTGTCAGTCATATCCCTGGAAAAAAACAGTGCCGCATGCTGTTCACCCCCCCCCCAGAAAATCTGTAATGGAACCTCAGATGGTGATGTGACTTCCGTGATGATGCCTTAATCTAGAAAGCTTATGTCAGGGTTTATGATGTCATAATCTAGAAGACAGATGGTGTCTTTATGTTCATACTTGTGATGTCAAAATCTAAAATCTAGGCGTGGTCTACATGATTTTACTCCTTATGAAGTCATTCAAGAAAGTACATATGGAAAATGTGTGATGTCATAGTCTAGAATCTAGGTGTGATTCTCATGCTCACAAATAGTGATGCCAGGCCCATAATCTAAAAAGTAGATATGGGGAATTTGTGATATCATAATCAAGAATCTAGGTCTGGTCCTTATGTTCATACCTCTTGTGATGTCCTAAATCTAAAATCTAATAGTGGTCCTCATGTTTATTCTACTTGTGATGCCAACTAGAAACTGGGTGTTTCCAATTTTCACATACTTCTAGTAATGTCACAATGTAGGTCTAACACATAATGACATCAACAGAGCAGACTATCTCACACCTTGTTTCAGTCTTAATCTAGCACACATTATGTTGTCGTGCAAGAGTAGGAGACTGATTATAGATGAAGGGGTGAAGGTTCAGAGATGCTAGATGCAGAGGAAGAAATTGAATTGGAAAAAAATATATATTTTAAGGATGACTTCAAGATTAAGGACGCAAAGGAGAAAATATTTTTCCATACCCAAAGTCACCTATTGGGAATAATGCCACCACAATATCTTGCCTTTTTCCTGGCTGTGGATGATCCATTAGAAGAAGAATGTTGGCCTCAGCTCACCCTTTCAAGAGATAACATTTCTAACTTTTTGAAGACTCTTTTTGTTCTCTGGCAAGAGAGTATAGTTCATTTCAATTGCCCATTACCGTAATTACACAAATCACACAAATTTTAGCTTCGGTCCTAAAAACAACATTAAAAGAGTTCTCATAGCCCTAGGATTAGATTTATGCAATTCTTTTCCTCCGTGTTCTGTCACTTAGTAGAAAGGAAATTGCAATGATTCCTTAATCACTCTGAGAACTGAAATGAGCTGAGACATTCCCCACCGTCTATCAAAATGAAATAATATTGTGCCTCAACGTATTGTAACAAGAATTCATGTCAAAATGTGTTAAAGCATTGGGGGGTATGAAGCCGAACAAAAGCATCCAACTGAGCCCAGCCTGATGATGGCAAAGATGCTGTGAACTATTTTCTTTCTTTTAAATTGGAAACGATCATGAAGCGGCTACTCTGGTTTATATACTGACAGTACAAACACCAAATGTTTTGTCACATGGTGAAACCTCAACATGGGCGTGGGGACATTCAGATACAACACTATTTGGAGGGTGGATACCAACCGTTTATTCTCCCTTGTAGATTTTGATTTGTATGGGTAAAACTAATGAGCCTCAACTTAAAGCTTCTGGCCAACAAAATCTGTAATAGCTACATATCTACACCCTGAATAATTCACAAAAGAATGGCATAAAAATCAACCAATACAGTTTTTTTTTTACATATGTTAAAGAGCTGTAGGAATGCAGTGGGAGGAAACAGATTCAGGTTCTCCATCCAGGACCACCACCAGCAAACTTAAAATCTTCCTTCACCATTTCATTCCCCACCATGAGGCTGGTTGGACTTGGATGCTAGAAACCCAAGTTATGTCTGTGGAGTAAGATGGCAGAAAAAAGGTGCAAGCTCACAGGTAGCAGACCTGTCAGATGCCGGGGGTGCAAAAAAAAAACTAGACAAAAACAAATCAAGAGAGTCAATATAAACCAAAGCAAAAGGCAAGGGTTTAATCCAGAATCAAGCTGAAGAGCCAAAGCCTGGAGAATAGAGATGACCGAATCGAAGTTGAGGAAGTGGAATTCGATCCAAATTTCAGGAAGAATTCGATTTGTACCGAATCCAAATTCCATCACGCTTCGTGGTAACGAATCTCGTTTTTTCCTAAAATGGCTGCTGCACATGTGAGGACATAGAGCAAGGAACTCTGGGAAGGTGGGATCACCCTTAATGCCATGCATGCTGCCAATCAGTAGTGATTAGTGTTGATCGAGCACCCAAGTGCTGGGGTGCTCGTGCCGAACACACTGTCTATTGAAAAAGTACACTGGATGTCAGTGATATTTTTTGGATGCGCACATTTTACACTGGTGATGTGGCGCGGATAATTTAACTGTCCTCAGCAGACACCGTCTATGGAAAAAGTACACTGGATATCACCAATATTTTAGGGATGTGCACACTTTAAGAAGGAGATGTTGCGCGGATAATTTAACTGTTCGCAGCGACCTATTAAACGCTATTTAGCGCAGAATGTGCTAAAAATATATATTGCTGCTGTCACACACAATAGTCCTTAAAAGGACTTTTGGGTCTCTGAAAAGTTTTCCTAATAAAAATCTTCCAATAACACTCCCTACACTGTCTGTCCCTTCCTATGCTCAGCTTTCACTGACTAATACTGAGCCGAACATGTCATTGGGTGCTATATTGCACCCGATGACGAGTTCCGGCCAGCCAATCACTGTAATGCCAGCACCTCCCTGCAAGTTTATTGGCTGCGTAGCAGGCAAGAAACGTGCGGGAAGGAGACTCGAGCATTGCGCTCGAGCACATGCGGTACTCGGCCGAGTACTGCCATGTGCCGAGCATCCAGATGCCTAAGCCAAACTGGTGTTCGGCCTAGCATGCTCGATCAACACTAGTAGTAATGAGCGGCATATGCAATATTCGTTTTCTCAATATTTCACAAATTTTTGCGTATTCTAGAATTTTGCAATCTCCAGTCATTATTTTCGCAATTGCTCAAATCGGCACTAATGATGTGCATTTTCTTCGCGTAATACGTGCAACTTCACATTTTATCAGGTCTGAATAAATATTACTGATTGGTGCACTAAGTATTGTTGTGAAATCACAGCACTGTGTCTAACAGAAACACTAATCCCTATCACAGCACAGTAATCCCTATCATACACTACCTAACACCCTGCACTGGAACCTATCAGCTACACTATATCACTATCTAACCTACACTGACTATCTCCCACTAACTATCTGTATTATATATAGAAGATAACTAACTATCTAATGTAATGTGACATCACAGCACTATGTCTGTAGCATGTATGTATGGACAGCAGAACCTATCGCACTACCTAACACCCTGCACTGGAACCTATCAGCTACACTATATCACTATCTAACCTCCACTGACTATCTCCCACTAACTATCTGTAATATATATATATATATATATATATATATATATATATATATATAAATTAACTATCTAATGCAATTAAATTAGGATCCAGATGAGTCTGCAAAGCACAGAGCACAGCAATGACACTGCTGTCTCTCTCAGAACTGCAAAAAACTGCAGAAAATGGCTGCTGGGGAGGTTCTTATATAGTAAGGGGTCGGCAACTTTCCTATTGGTTGCTAGGGATGTTGCTAAGCTCAGACAAAGATATTGCAACCTTCTCATTGGCCCACAAGCAAGAAGGGAGGTTACTGGAAAAAGAAAACTAGAATATTTGCAATTACAAACATATAGCTCTATATTGTAGATTTTTGCAAATTGTCGAAGTGCCGATATTCGCAATAAAAATTTGCGATTAGAATATTTGCGATCAACACGACTAATCAGCAGCCAGATAGCCCTCTGATGTCACAGCCCTATAAATAGCCTCAGCCATCTTAGATTGTGACATTTTCCAGTGTACTTAGTGCAGGGAGAGAGATCAGCAGGCGACAGTGATAGGAAAGACTTCATTGTGCTAAAAAAAAAACGTTTTACAAGTGCAGGGAAAGATTATTCAAGGTGTAAGGAAAGGATAGGGAGGAATCATTCCACAGCATTCATGTAGAACAGGGTTCAGTAGGGGAGGTCACATCCTGGGTAATAGGAACAATCCTATTACACCTTGCTGCACTGACTGGGGACCAAAATTCCCATTATACAGCTCTGTAATTCGAGCAAACTGTTCTTGTTATTGGGGTGCAAGTGATGTGTGATACAGCCATTAACGGGGTTTATTACAAGGAAATATTTCTACCTCTTATTGTGCAGTGCAGTTATATGTTCTAAAGCATTTTTTGGCTTGTATTAGTGGAAAAAAGGGCTTATTAACCGTTGCGTGGTGAAGGGCGAAAATTACAGATCTTTTTGTTGTGTATTAGTGGCAAAAGTAAAATATGTTTGCCGTTCAGCGGTGCAGTTATATCTTCTAAAGCCCTTTTTTTTGTGTATTAGTGGGGGGAAAAAGGGCTTATTAGCCGTTGTGTGGTGAAGTACCAGGCCCTGCAAAAGGGAGTGGCAGAGGCCTAAATGTTTCTGCTGCAGGCAAGGGTCACAGCAGAGTAAGAGGCCTGAGGTCCCATTTTTAGCTAGCGGTCGTGTTTTGACCAGCATTCCAGCGGTTCTTGAATGGTTGACTCGGTCATCCACTTCATCACAAGTGACATCAGACACCCCCAGCCAAGAGTATGTGGGTTCGTCAGACACAACCCTTAGCTGGCATGGCCCAGGAGCAGGCTCTGATCCCTCACCTGTCCTCAACCTTCCTCTGTCCTTTTCTGTTCCCTCAGCCAGAGAAGTATTATATGCTGTGGGCTCAACTCCACTATACAGTGAGGACGAGCTGATGACAGTGCAAAAGGAGTGTGCTTCTTTTTAGAACTAACATCAACCTGTAAGGCTGAGTTCGTACTTGAGTTTTTTTTCAGTTTTGGCCCCGTGACTGCCCAAACAAGTGAAGTGTGCAGTGATTCTAAGAGTGACACCAGTCACCTGCATGTCATACTGACTCACAGTATTATTTTACTACCAAAGTAGACTCCCTATGCGTGTTACTGCAAAGCACAGTGTTCAACACCACTATAAAAGCTCTCTGCATCCAAGAAATGGCCAATTTTAATGCGATTCGCCGCAAATAAATTCTGATTAAAATCAATTTTTTTCAGAAAATTCGGCAAAGCGGCCGAATCGACTTTTTTTAAAATGCGCTCATCTCTACTGGAGAATCAGTAGATGCCTAATCCGTTGTCAAGGGGAAAATATAGAAGCAAGCCAAGGTCAATACATGGGAAGGTCAGAAATGCCGCATTGTTCTGAGCACACAGAACAAATCAGAAAATTAAAAATTCAAGATTTTAAAAAGCTGGGGTGCTGTGTAAAATGTAAATAATAGTAAATACAAGTAGAATGCAATGATTTGCTAATCTTATAGACCCATATTTTATTCACATAGATAGAACGCATATCAGATGTTGAAAGTGAGGAATTTAACCATTTCATAGATCTTGATTGCAGCAACAGATCTAAAAAAATAGTTGGAACAGGGTAAAAAACAAAAGGCTGGAAAAGTAAGCGGTATTATTAAAAACAGCTGGAGAAGCAATTTGCTATTAGGTCACATGACTGGGTATAAAAGGAGCGTGTTAGAGAGGCAGAGTCTTAGAGCAAAAATGTGCAGAGTTTCTCCAATCTACGAAAAATTGCATTTAAAAATTGTGGGTCAATTTCAGAAAAAATTGCGAAGAATATCCCACCATCTACTGGACATAATATCATCAAAAGAGAGTAAATCTACCATCCATATGCGCAAAGGACAGGGCTGACGGGCAATAATGGTGGCTCATGATCTAGGGGCTCTCGGGCGACTTTGCATTAAAAACAGGCATGATTCTGTACTGGAAATCACTACAGGGGCTCAGGGACACTTCCAGAAATGATTGCCTGTGAGCACAATTCACCGTGCACTTCATAATTGCAAGTTAAAGCTGTATCATGCAAAGAAGCTGTATGTCAACACAATCAATCCAGAAACTCTGCTATCTTCTATGAGTCAAAGCCCATTTAAAGTGGACTAAGGCAAAATGGAAAACTGTTCTGTGGTCAGAAAAATCAAAATGTTAAATTCTGTTTGGAAACCACGGACTCCATGTACTGCAGACTCAAGAGGAGAGGGACCATCCAGCTTGTTATCATTGCACAGAAGCCTGCCCTGTAAGTATGGCACCATGCATACAGGGCAAGAGCCCATTACTTCCTAGCGCCACATCCTTTGGGCCTCTGCGCCCCTCTCCACTGCTTTGCACCCTCGGTGCGGCTCCTCTAGCACTTTGAAACATAGAAACATAGGAACATAGAATGTGTTGGCAGATAGGAACCAGCTGGCCCATCTAGTCTGCCCAATATACTGAATACTATGAATAGCCCCTGGCCCTATCTTATATGAAGGATGGCTTTATGCCTATCTCATGCATGCTTAAACTCCTTCACTGTATTTGCAGTTACCACTTCTGCAGGAAGGCTATTTCATGCGTCCACTACTCTCTCAGGAAAGACTAACTTAATAAATTGAAACCACGCTTTAAAGCGACCCAGTGGAATACAGGAGACTTTGTACTATATGAACGTTTGGCCTGGGAAGCATCTCCTGCTATCCACACAAGACTTGTCTCTGACTGCTCTTTTGGATTAACATTGGACTGCATAGCCTTCTATTTTCCTGTCTTTTGTTACGTGTAGTACTTCCTGGTACGACTTAAACTCTCAGACTCAATTCTGTTTTGGCTTCATGTATTCTCTAATATTCCACATTTGACTGCCCTTGATTTTTGTTTTTTGTGCACCACCATTTTGCTCCATTAGTCCACAGCTACTCTGCAGATGCAACCAGGGAGCTTGCAGCATGGGAGCCCAGATTCCTATATAGGGGTTAAAGAGTGAAAACCTGGGTGCTGTAAAGACTACCCAGAGCCTGGGAAAAGTCCGACCTGTTATGTCCTTTTAAAAGCAGGTGAGCAAATATCTACATTACCTATTTAAAAAATAATAGCTAGACTATTTAACAACCTTACCCCACATAGTCACAGAGGCTCATTGACAGGGATAGATCTAGAAGATCTATTGAACCTCAAGGGCGGGTAATCTCTCAGCAGGGGCGGTACCCTGTGGACAAGATTCTTTTGGTGTTGAAAGCACACACAAAAATGTAACAAATTGTCCCTTATCTTATATACAGTAGATAAAGAGATTGGAAAAGCCAAAAGTTCATGGTTTTCACCTTAATATATCATGAATCCGCTTTGTGTCAGTATGGAAAGAATAAAATCTGTGGGCTGCGGTGCACTGAGTTTTTTACACTTGCTTTATCTACCATACCTCAGAATCCTAAATCAGCTTTACAAGCAGAGCAGACATATCACAGGGGGTAAGTCTATCACTGCGTTTTTTTTTTAGCAATGTCATAATCATTTGTTCCATCATTTTTGCTGAGAAACAGACACTTCAAAGGCAAATAAATCTATAAAACCTGGATCTTCCCAGCACTTTTCTAATGTCGTCTGACAGGTGGGATGTTGAATACGGTATATTAACATTTATAAATAATGGATGCACGCTGGCTGTCCTTGGATGTAAAGAAGACGCTGTGACTACAGAACGATAGTTAATAATTATAGGTCGCTAAAGGAAGATATAGAAAATAGCGTTCCTTATGTATTATAAATATTGCCCCCCCACATGATATTTACCTGTACCATTTAATGTGACCCGTTAATAAACAAGATAAGGAACTTATAGAAAACCCATCATTATGACAGGCCACTTAAATAATATATTTAGTATAATACCCTAGTAGAGCTATACTTATTTCAACCTCTCAGAGTCCTGTTTCTGTGAAATTCAAGAGTAGACCTACCATATAAGCAAACTGTGTGGGTAAACAGAGGGCCAGTAGGTAATGGGACCAAGCAGCTCAACATTCTGCTGAAAAGCAAATTTGACCATGTTTTTCAGTATACCTGTATGCAGAATATATGCCATCAACATTTTCAGCTTTGCTCTGTAGTCTGGGACAGATCCAACAGAGTCATCTCATTATCATTAGATTTTGTACGAGTTACTGACAGTTCTATACTGTATACATATTACGCTGGAAATCTGGAGTAACAATATCTATTATATGCACAGCTTAGACCCAGTATGCAGGTTCCCCCAATACACTTTCTGGAGCCTGTATATCATATGTCTTGTGACATTCCTTTGACAACTAACTTCCGTTTATTGCATCAATCATAAAGAGAACATCTTGCTTTACTGGCTATACAAGGACATGTGTGCCTCTAATATGGCTGGCAGGGAAATTTTTTAAAAAGTATAAGTGCAATCATCATGTTTTCTTAGTTTTTTGTTTTACTTCTACAGCAAACTAGCTGTAGAAACCAGTGTCAGGCAGCTGCTGCCAAGATTAATAATGGGTTGCATCCAATGGGGCATAGATGCCCGTGATGAGAACATAGTCCTACCACTTTACACATCACTGGTCAGACCACACATGGAGTACAGTCTACAGTTCTGGGCTCCTGTGAACAAGGCAGACATAGCAGAGCTGAAGAGGGTTCAGAGGAGGGCAACTAAAGTAATAACTGGAATGGGTGGACTACAGGACCATGAAAGATGATTAAAATTAGGGTTATTCTCTTTAGAAAAATGACGACTAATAACTACAGTATGTATGAATATATCAAGGGTCAGTACAGAGATCTCTCCCATCATCTATATATCCCCAGGACTGTGACTGTGACGAGGGGACATCCTCTGCGTCTGGAGGAAAGAAGGTTTCTACACAAACATAGAAAAGGATTCTTCATGGTAAGAGCATTGAGACTATGGAACTCTCTGCCTGAGGAGGTGGTGATGGTGAGTACAATAAAGGAATTCAAGAGGGGACTGGATGTATTTCTGGAGTGTAATAATATTACAGGCTATAGTTACTAGAAAGGGGTCCTTGATCCAGGGAGTTATTCTGATTGCCTGATTGGAGTCGGGAAGGAATTTTTTTCCCCTTAAGTGAGGAAAATTGTCTTCTACCTCACAGGGTTTTTTTTTTTTTTTTTTTAGCCTTCCTCTGGGTCAACTTGCAGGATAACAGGCCGAACTGGATAGACAAATGTCTTTTTTCGGCCTAATATACTATGTTACTATGTTATTTATTTATTTATGTCTTCTTTAAAAAAAGCAGAAAAGGAACTTCCTTGACTGAAATGCAATAAAACATTTCTAGAAAAACCAGAGATTCCGTGAACAACAACATAAGACAGACCCTGCTAATAAAGAAGTGTCTTGTATGAGTTTAGGAGATAATCACTTTGTAAGAAGGACTTTATCCTGGATTCCAACTAGTCCCACTATATTGGCAATCTCATTCTTAAATTACATCCTGACCTTTTTCCTTGGCAATAGCCTCTGAATGAACTGACCCTAAATTATTTTTTGAAAAGAGGAAAAAAAATAAATTCTTTTTATTAACTTAAACTGGTGGAGAAGACCTGTCAAAAGTAAGAAGATGAGTAGACCTGTCAAAGGTGAGTAGACCTGTCAAAGGTGAGAAGACCTGTCAAAAGTAAGAAGATGAGTAGACCTGTCAAAGGTGAGTAGACCTGTCAAAGGTGAGTAGATCTGTCAAAGGTGAGAAGACCTGTCAAAGGTGAGAAGACCTGTCAAAGGTGAGTAGACCTGTCAAAGATGAGTAGAACTGTCAAAGGTGAGTAGACCTGTCAAAGGTGAGTAGACCTGTCAAAGATGAGTAGATCTGTCAAAGGTGAGTAGACCTGTCAAAGGTGAGTAGACCTGTCAAAAATGAGTAGAACTGTCAAAGGTGAGTAGACCTGTCAAAGGTGAGTAGACCTGTCAAAGATGAGTAGACCTGTCAAAGGTGAGAAGATGAGCAGATCTGTCAAAGGTGAGTAGATCTGTCAAAGGTGAGTAGATCTGTCAAAGGTGAGTAGACCTGTCAAAGATGAGTAGAACTGTCAAGGGTGAGTAGATCTGTCAAAGGTGAGTAGACCTGTCAAAGATGAGAAGACCTGTCAAAGGTGAGTAGACTTATCAAAGGTGAGTAGACCTGTCAAAGGTGAGAAGACCTGTCAAAGGTGAGTAGACCTGTCAAAGGTGAGAAGACCTGTCAAAGGTGAGAAGATGAGCAGATCTGTCAAAGGTGAGTAGACCTGTCAAAGGTGAGTAGATGAGTAGACCTGTCAAAAGTGATTAGACTTGTCAAAATTGGGAGCTGATATTACATCCGGTAGTTAGATGCAAAGTGCATAACAGCGTCCGGCCGCCATGATGAAATTCTAGTCCTAGACTCCCAGGCTCATGGGGAAAAAATTATTACAATGTCACTATTTAATAATAAATGATGGTCGATGCCACAAAAAGTTGCATTTCAATAAAATTCAGCAAAAAATAGAAAGCTCTGGCAGGGGAGCATTGCTCCTTAGGGCTCATGCACACAAACACATTTTTTGTCCTTATCCTTTCCATTTTTTTTGTGGCCCATATATGGGACCATTCATTTCAATGGGGCTGCAAAAAAAATAATAATATGGAAATGACTCTTTGTGCATTCTGTATCTGTACGTCTGCAAGTTCATTCCGCAAAAAAATTGAACATGTCCGATTCTTGTTCTTATCGTTGACAAGGACAGGCATTGTTACAATGGATGCAAAAAAAAAACAGATGTAACATGGACGTTATCTTTTTGTTTTGCGGATCCGTGTTTTGCAGACTGCAAAATACATGCGGTCGTGTGCATAGCACATATAGAGGAGAATCAGTGGGTGTATGGAGACATATTTACTGGCAATGCTCCCTAGTAAAAAAAAAAACTGTGCAAATTAGCTCTTTCGGCGCTCCCTAATCAATCGGCTCAGCAATGAACAGGGAGCGGAAAGAAAGCTGCAGCAGTAGGGGACATTACTGGGGGCAGTGGAAAGGCACTAACGGGGTGCTATAGGTGCATTAGTTCAGGGATATTGTTATTACCAGAGACCAAAGGGGTTACGATCATGGTCACAGAGAGTGCAACCAGGCGGGGGTGGGGGTTGTGTTGGGTTCACGGTTGAACCAAAGTTTGCCCTGGGATCCATAAAACTCTAGTTACACCACTGCCCAGCAGCACAGAGTATTTCAGGAGAGGAGTGTGCTGATCTTGTGGAGGTCTCAGACTGAGAGTTACATTGTGGAAGGAGCAGGGTCCCAGTAGCACAGAGGATTTCAGGAGAGAAGTGCGCTAATCCTGTGGGAGAATTACACAGTGGAAGGAGCAGGGTCCCCGGGAGCAGTATGTCAGACAAGGGGTGTGATAAGGTTGTGATTGAGAGTTGCATGGGGGAAGAAAGTTTTACAACTTTGCAGACTATTTCAGGAAAGGGTTTGAACCGAACTTGTGAGAAGTCAGAGATTGAGAGTTATATGGCAGAAAGAGCAGAGTTTGTAACAGCACAGAGTATTTCAGGAGAACAATGTGCTGATCTTGTGGAAGGTCCCAGATGGAAAGGTATATTGTGGAAGGAACAGAGTCTCCCTACAGCACAGAGTATTTCAGAAGACCTGGTATTTTTCATTGACTATGTCCTCCATGCTCCCTGGACTACAGTGAGATTCTCGTTTCTGTCCTGATTCGGGAGTGTGAGGGGACATGGACATCTGGAGTGCTTTTATTTCATGCGTTAGATTTCTACATTTTATTGTCTTCATTAAATTGCTTTTTGCAGATAGAAAATCCATTTATGAAACTTTTTTTTACTGTTTCAGCGGCAGAAAAGACACATTGGAATAAAGAGAGTGAGAAGATAAAAAAGTTGTTTACGACCTACATTTGGTCAAATTGTAGTTACTGAAGTTTTGTATTAAAAAAAAAAACGTGAAATTTGTAGAAAATTAAAATTTGTCTTAATGTGTTGTTCCTTGTTGTAAAAGTAATAAAATCTGTAATTTTCTTAGAAAAAGCGAGTGGGTTTAATTATAGTTAATGTTACACAGCGTGATAGAAATTACATCTTATAATAATAGCGCTATGAAAAGCAAGGAAGGTCAGATGTGTCGGCATGCGAGGCGATGCGGAGCCCGATGCACGCAACAACCTGGGAGGTTTACGGTTACTTAATATCTAGTAGTGTCAAGTAATGTAACTAATAATGAGGGACCTACACGTCCCTCTCCTGCAGCAAGCTTCCACCTGAAGTCCACTAGTCTAAGGGCTCATGCACATGACCGTATGTATTTTGCGGTCTGCAAAACACGGATCCACAAAAAAAAACGGATGACGTCCGTGTACATTCCATATTTTGTGGAATAGAACAGCCGGCCCCTAATAGAACAGTCCTATCCTTGTCCGTAATGCGGACTATAGTGGGACATGCTCTATTTTTGCGGAACAGACATGGGGACATACGGAAACGGAATGCACACGGAGTAACCTCCGTTTTTTTTTTTTTTTGCAGGCCCATTGAAATGAATGGTTCTGCATACGGTCGGCAAAAAAAAAAAAAAAAACGGAACGGACACGGAAAGAAAATATATTCGTGTGCATGAGCCCTAAAGCAGATCTCAAGGCCACGCCCTTTCAATGAGGCCCCTCCCCCTTAGAGGCTCCTCCCTCAGTCTACAAACTGCTGTTTCGTAATATTCCTTTTCTCACAATCATTCAGCCCTTGCAGTAATGTAATCAGCTCTCTCTACATGGATCAGCTGCTACATCATTGGGATCCAGTAAGCAGAGCTGCAGTGTAAAGGTTGAAGGAGAAATAAAGCAGAAACCTGAGTCTCTGCCGAGATTGGAGTTTAGACAATGTCAGATTCCTAATGTTACCAATCTACAGAGAGACACGGATCGTAGGTTATAGCCATTCTGCCCTTATATACTATGGATTTCCATTCCATAATAAAGTCTAAGTTGCAGCACAAACCCATTGAAATTGTCGTATGGAGTCCGTCCGCTCCCCGGATGACTTGTCAGTGTCAAAATGTAATGACATGTGCTCCATAGTCTTGTGAGAAGCTCCATACCACGGGCCAACAAGCAAATGAGGATTAGCACCAAGAATCTCACTGATCCTTTAGTTAAGGGTACTTTCACACTTGCGGCAGAGGATTCCGGAAGGCATTTCCGTCGCTGTAACTGCCTGCCAGATCCGGCAAACTGTATGTAAATGCATGTCATCTTTTCTGACTGATCAGGCATAAAAATGCCTGATCAGTCCGAAAATTCATTGCAATGCCAGATTAGTTTTTCCGGTGTCATCCAGCAAAACGGATCCAGCATCTATTTTTTTCACATTTTTAGAGGTCTGCGAATGCGCAAACCAGAATGCCGGATACGTTGTTGCGGTATTTTAATGCCGGATCCGGCACTAATGCAAGTCAATGGGAATTAATGCTGGATCCGGCATGACTTCAACATTTTGGACGGAGATAAAACCGCAGCATGCTGCGGTATTTCCTCCGTCCAAAACGACTGACAGTGACTGAACTGATGCATCCTGAACGGATTTCTCTCCATTTAGAATGCATGGGGATAATCCTGATCAGTTTTGTGTGAGTTTTGTGTGACTGCCATAGAGCCCCAACGACAGAACTCTATGCCGGAAAAGAATAACGCTAGTGTGAAAGTAGGCTTAGGGCTCTTTCACACTTGCGCTTTTGCTTTCCGTCCTAGAGATCAATCCTCGGGGCTCTAGGACGGAAAGATACTGATCAGGATTATCCCAATGCATTCTGAATGGAGAGAAATCCGTTCAGGATGCATCAGGATGTCTTCTGTTCAGTATGTGAATGTTTTTTGGACGTTGACAAAACTGTAGCATGCTGCGGATTTGTCTCCGTCCAAAAATCCGGAAGACATGCCGTAACGCCGGATCCGGAATTAATGCCCATTCAAGTGCATTAATCCGGATCCGGCATTAAGCTAAACGTCGTTTCGGCGCATCGCCGGACCTGACGTTTAGCTTTTCTGAATGGTTACCATGGCAGCCAGGATGCTAAAGTCCTGGCTGCCATGGTAAAGTGTAGTGGGGAGGCAGGGGAGAAGTCTACTTACCGTCCGTGCGGCTCCCGAGTCCCGGGGCGCTCCACAATGACGTCAGAGCGCCCCATGAGCATGGATCACATGATCGCATAGATCACGTGATCTATACGCGTGGGGCGCTCTGACGTCATTGTGGAGCGCCCCGGGAGCCGCACAGACTGTAATTATCTGCTCCCCTGGCTCCCCACTATTTACTATGGCAACCAGGACTTTAGTAGCGTCCTGGCTGCCATAGTAACACTGATCAGTCTTCAAATGCTTTTAGTTGTCTTGCGCTGTGACGGATCCGGGGGGCATTTCCGGCGACGGAAGTGCACGCCGGATCCACACAACGCAAGTGTAAAAGAGGCCTTAGGAGATGAGAGTTGACTGTCAGTGACTTTCTCCTATCTCCCCAATGACAATACATGCATCCATGGCTAAGCAAAGCATGCATGTGTGTGGATGACTCAGGAAAATGTTTAGCCAACACCTTAAGGTATAAGTAAGATGTTGGTCATTTGCATATTAGATGCCATTAATAAAACGTTGTTGTCCCACCTTTGCAACCCGTACTGTACTGCGGCATCAAGCCTGCAATTATCGTCATTATTTCGCACTTATGTATTTGTTCCTAATGTCAGGACCGTATGCTTGTCATTTACAAATCTGCGTTTCCTGCTGCGTGATAATAACGCTTTTATGAATGCACTCGGTAATGTCACACTTTATTCTGCTTTCTTTACCATTGCTAATGATGCACATCATAGGCGCCGGCGCGTTCTCTGTTCTCAGCTCTGTGAGGAACCGTTGCAGTGAAGCAGATGCTGGAGAGATGTTTTTCCTTGATATCACTAAATACCCCCGTAACAATCCAATCCTAATCCCATCATGTCCAATTAACGTAAACAAGATCACAAAATTTTAGGAGGTTGTCCATTTTGAGGCTCCATTTAATACCTTTTTAGGACCATCTCACTGGTGTGACCCAGTGTAGATGCCTGCATATTAGGCTACTGGTTCTGGACCTTCTTGATGGAGTAGTCAAATGGATATGCTACCATAATAACGTAGGCCATCACAATCTTCTCACTTAAAGAGCTGAGGCTTGATGCCCCCATATTAGGCTAGAGAATCAGAACAGAAATCACTGCCTGAAAAGGACACTAAAACAACATAATAACACTTTATTTATAAATCATATTAAAACTGTCAGGTTAAATATCATGCACGCACAAACTCAAGGAGTTAAACCCTGGGTATAGGGGTGAGGTATGGTAGAAATCTGAAATTACCCCTAGTCTATCACCCATTTAGGGAGTAAGGGTCTATTCACACGTCCGTGGTGTGTTGCGGATCTGAAAATTGTGAATCCGCAACACACACGGCTGGCACCCCCCATAGAACTGCCTATTCTTGTCCACAGCTGCACCTGAGCACAATGGACACATCCAAGCACAATAAAGGTCAATAGGAGAACCCGAGCAGTAAACCAGGCACCAGCTGCTCTGAAGAAGGGAGGGTGTTGGGACTAGATTGACTTAGGAGTCCCTGTTCTGACTTCATATATAGCTATGTCCATATATGAAGTCAGGTAATTTAGCCTCTATTTCGGAAAAGTTTCTGGCGGGATTTGAACTCACAACCTTCTACATTACATCCAAGAACCTTAACCACTACACTATAAAGCTTCATGGCCAATTACAAAAAATAAAATAAAACTAATAGTAAGTATTCATATACAGCATAAGTCTCATATATATATATATTTTTTTTTTAAGTAATAGGCCATGCAGCTCTATAGTGTAGTGGTTAAGGTTTTTGGATGTAATGTAGAAGGTTGTGAGTTCAAATCCCGCCAGAACCTTTTGAGAAATAGAGGCTAAATTAGATTTAAATACACTGACTCTAGCATCGCGCTCGAGCACACACGGTATTCGGCCGAACACTGCGATGTGCCAAGCATAGCGATGCTCAAGCCGAACTGGCGTTCGGCCGAGCATGCTCGCTCAACACTAAGCAGCAGCAGTGCAGTGTGGATGTTGAAAGGGTAGGGTAATAAAGGACAAGTGGGGGCAATAGTATGGGCAGCAGGAGCAGCATAGCATGAAACATACAACTCTGTCTGTGAGTGGTAGAAGTATTAGTGGTAGTACTGGCAGATACATAGTGTTAATAGTGGTGACAGTAGGGGATTTGCAGCGAGGAGTAGTGGCTGAAGCAGTGGCAACAGCAGGAACAATATGGCACAAGTTGGCAATAACATCAGCAGTGACATAATGGCGGTAACAGCATGATGGAGACAGCAGCAATAGCCGTACGGAACAGGATAGTAGATAGGCAGCAGCAGTGGCATGATGGCGCGGGGGGCAGGCAAAGAAACAGTAACAGTGGCAAGATGGTGCCCCATTAGCAACGCTATATCTATTCATCAGCTTCAGCCGGAGGGTGTGGAAATCCTCCTGGATCCAGGCTTCATTTATTTTGACAAAAGTGATGTTTTCGACACGGGCAGAGGACAACTGCGCCCTTATCATGTTGATTGGCAGGGCCAGGCAGGATGATGTGAACACTCAGCATGATGAGGGTGTGGCCAGAGGAGGGAATACTGATCAGGAGTAGGAACAACACCCCCATTGCTCCTAGAAGCTTGTTTGGATAAGATAAAAGTTTATTTTTCACAAAAAAAGATGCACGTACAAATAAGGGACAAAGACTTCTAGCTTCAGCTGACATTAGCACATGTCTAAAGTCAGCCAGTCAGCCAGTTTAATAACCAAGTATCTGATGACAGAAGCCCTGTCTTAATATCCAAAGAACCTCTCTAAAAACAGAGAGGCATAATAAAACTGTCTGGAGACACATTTCGGTCTAGTAATTCAAGTGTTTTTACTGAGATTTCAAATCTTATCTATCCTCTGGATTGCAAAACGAGTGTTGTACAGTTTTGAGCTTATACCCCCCCCCCCCCAATGACCACCACCACACAAAATAAACCCTGTATTTATTTATGTTAAAATGGGAAAAATAAAGTGCACTTGCAGGTAGCTGCTTTTGAGGATCTGCAGCTGTGTCATGAGTCAGAGATTTCAGCTGGAACGTACTTCCTGGCACACCCAAGCTCAGCTCCTCACTTCTCACTTCCTGGATAAAAGCTTTCCCTGCCTTTCCCTATTCTACACGATTCTTCTATCTAGCCTTTCCCTTCACTTTCCCTTACACTAGAATAGAATCTTTATTGTTATTGTACACTGTCCCTAAGATGGTTTTTCTGCCAGACGATGCTACACCCATCCACCCTCATTCACAGCCCAACACAGAAATATGTTCTAGTTGTTCTTCAAGGGCACCTCCCTGTCTCCTGCAGCATTGAGAAAGCTGTGGGTCGGCCTGTAAGCCAATCATGGCATGCCCCCCCACACACACACGCACACTTCCGCTCAGGGTCATGTGATCATTCTCTGTCTTCCTCCCTTGTGCTGGAGGGACCTGGATTGCTACCAACTGATTTGCTCATCTCTAAATAGAATATCTACTAACTTGGTGTCGGCTTTATTGCTGATCCCCATGACCATAAGAAATGGGGTCCTATTCAAATGGAGTTTGAATGCTAAACTTCTGCTCCTTTCAAATGAGGGACTCAGACCCTCGGTGTCTTGATTGGTTAGGGTTTCTAGCAGTTAGGCCCACTCTGCTCAAGCTATTATCCCCATCCAGTAAATAGGAATAACTCATTATTACTGGAATACCCCTTAAAACTGGATCCCTACATCTGCTATGAGTTGGTTCATGAACTGTCAAGGGACGTTATTTCCCAACGAATGTACACGTATGTCTTTCATACTGAGAGTTACATTTTCAACAAACCAGCAGAAAATGGATCCATCAATGGTAAGGGAAGCTTCAATGCTCTAATTGCAATCTTCCCAATTTAAAGAAGTCATTTTAACTTTTTCACAACTATGGCACCGAGCCCCTTTGTCTCTTGGAAGGGGGGTATCATCTTTCGTTTTCTTCTTCGTTGTTCTTTCAATGGTTCTTGTGTCTTTCTGTAGTAGAAGAGCTCAAATGCTAGGCTTGAGAGGAACCTGATAAATCTTCTGGACCACAGCTGAGGATTATATATCCAAAAAAGAGACTTTATTAACATTCTTACTCTTGCTTTTTATTATATTTCTTCTGCTTTCTTGATATTTGAATGATTTTCAAAGTGCTGGTATTTGTTCTGAGTCGATTCCATTTGTACACTGTATTTGTTTCATAGTCATTTCAATCACTTTGGACTTTGACCTTCTTGATTCTCACAATATCCTCCAATTTACAAAGAATAGTTTTTTGTCTTAAATCCATTTCAGTGAAGAAAGATGAAGTTGTATACTTATTGATGGAGTTTTGTAGATCTTTGGTTTTTTTAAATGGCTAAAACGTATTCCTCCTTTCTGATAAGTAACAACATTAGCTTAATGGAGCAATGGGATATATTTCCACTAAGTCTGAAAGTCCTCCCTATACAAGGTGGTTGGAATGCCCTACGGATTATGGGGGTCATTTGCTATCAGAAATACACCTATATTAGGATATATTTCTCCACATATATTTGCAGCGAGCCCTAAGGAGCTAATGAAGAGGATCAGAGTCGTAGTGGCCCTGACAAAGTGTTGTTCTTTCTGGAGAATCCATTATAGGTGCAGGAGCTCTGCAGTGTGCTTCCTCTCCTCATTTGTGTTACACAAGAACTTCCCCTCCTGGTAGGAAGCAGGAGTACGTACCCCACTCCTACCAAAAACCGAGAAACAGGGTGGTAAGCCCTGTTCCTCCAGTATATAACTATGTACATTAAAAATAACAGTTGCAGCTACCCCAGATCAGGTGTACTGCATGTTTTTAAATCTAATGTCCCACCATACTTTGGTTTCTTTTGTGTAAAGATCTTCCATTAACTCTTTTAGTTCCATGTCAGACGTGACAACTCCAGGTTCCGAATTACGGTAAATATAGAGCCCATTTTTGGTATTCTGATGTTTTAGGCATCCACTGGTTTCATGCTGGTACTGGTTACCGAAGATTAGTCCAAGTCCAACTAGGTTCTAAATAATATTTATGAGGAATGTGTTTTCTAGGATTTTCAAATGGGCTTCATATATTTTAATTATGTAATATCATGTGTTTCTTCTTTGCTTGATCAGTGACCATTTTTTGTTTGTTCATGCCAATTATGTTATCAACTATCTGTTTTCATTGGTTGTCCAATGTGTTGACTGTTTTAATGCCATTGTTTATATGTTAGAATTCTTAAAAAAATATATATATGGAATGCGCCTGAAATGTGTAAGCATTATTTGTATTTTATTCCTTACTACAATAAAGTCCCTCATTTTATGGAGATATTGCAATGTTGAATTTTTCTACTATACTTCTCACACAGAAACATTGTGTAACAGATGCAAACCAGGCCAACCTATGGGTCCTATATGGTTCCTCAAGATTACACTGGTTTATCCAGACTGTACAGAAAAAAACAACTGGATGAGGTATCGAAGGTACTGGGAGAATCGAAGGTAAGAAGATTTACGAGTCATTGGTGAAGCTAGGGGTCACAACTACATAGATACACATTTTCCAGTTACGTTTGTAAATGAGGTTCTTTCCCGCTTTATATGTTTGTGATTATTTGTATTTTATTCAGCTTTGCAGTTTAAGAATTATCTAGGGAGACATTGCCTGTCTGGAGTTATTGCAAGTGAGGAGGTGATCCGGGCATTATGCTTATTTTCTCTTTGACGGGCCATGCATCATATGAGAACATTTTATTGATGGATTTCAACTTAAACTAACACCAGTAAAGTAATCCATCTCTGTTGTCGCATTGTAAGTTGCAAATTTATGAGCTAACTCAATGGAACATTGTCAATGTTAAAAATATTCCGCTGAGCTGCAATACTGACAGAAATCTGCTATTTATGGATATTATGACGAGGCAGATGTCAGGTTTCCTCACTGAGATTATTAATTGGATGTATTGTTTACTGCCAAAAAGGGTCAGGACTTCTTATTAAACATTTTATCAGCTATTCGCTGCAGTGCCTCGTGAAACAAGACAGAAGGAGAAAGGTTTCAAAGATTTTCCAAATGGAAACTCTGAATGCAGATAGATTCTAGGAGGTCCCAAAGATTGCAACTACTAATGCAACATCCAGCTAGTTCCTCTCCTTGTATTCAGTTAGGTCATAACTCTGTCATGTAGCCCTTGGCCTAATGAGGTGTTACACCCATGTAAGTAACCCTAATCCAATCAGGCTTAAAGCAGGAATGTAATTTGAAGCTTTGGGGTCCCAATAAAAATTAGTAACAGGCCCCCACCCCAACTGCCATGTGTCTTTTTTTGGAGACAGAGGAGCCTTTGGGCCACCTCAAACTCTAAGTGTGACTTCTGCCTTTACACCCATATTACCTCCACTCGCTAACTAACTACCATGCTGGCTCTCATAGTACTTGCAGCTGTTCTGCCACTCAAGAGAGTTTAGCTAAGACCCCCTGTTTCCTCTCCTGAAACCCCAAGATGCACCAATTTAAAGATGGTATGCTCCATCTATTGAAGGTACCTAAGATTTGCTGTTAGGCTGTACAGATATTTTTATTCAGTAAACATAAGTTGCCCAGAGAATATCCATAATGAGCTGAGAAAAGACAAGTGTTATGCCACCTTCTAATTTTATATAAAAACTTTTAAGGAATTGAAGAATTGCATAAGCTATGTGAATCAGCATGACTCGCTCCATGCATTATACCAGATCAATACAGACCATTGAAATAGAATATGTTTGCAAGTTGTATACATATTATTGTGATTCTGCCTTATTGAACCTGATGTGGCTAGGGTTGTGCTAACAGAAATACATTGAGATTTCTACTTCATACTGAAATATTGAATATTGAATGCACTTATGTGTATAAAGCCCAAATTAAATCTCAGTACAACCTGTGTAAAAATCAATTAATATAGCGTATTACTCCTTACTTCAAAGGAAAATCAGCCCAAGCACATTACAGCTAATGTTAAACAAACACGATTCACCAGATTCAAGTCTCTTCATTCTATCTTAGATTTTCCTTGGGGATCATTATTATAATAGTTATTTTCCTTTACATAGGAGGTTATATTAGTAGTTATATTATTGTACATAGGAGCAGTATTATAGTATATATATTCTTGTACATAGGAGCAGTATTATAGTAGTTATATTCTTGTACATAGGAGGCAGTATTATAGTAGTTATATTCTTGTACATAGGAGGAAGTATTATAGCAGTTATATTCTTGTACATAGGAGCAGTATTATAGTAGTTATATTCTTGTACATAGAAGCAGTATTATAGTAGTTATATTCTTATACATGGGAGGCAGTACAGGGCTCCAGATGGTGACCAAAATGGTCGCCAATGCGACCAGGAATTTGCAAATGGTGATATGACTTTTAAGTCTTGTCGCCCTTTGCGACTTGTCCCACCGCCGTACTGCAGCTTTAAAAAGAAAAAAAAAACTTCCTTTAGCAGATGCACCACGCTAGGCAAATTTGAATAGCCAATCCCCTGACAGCCAGCAAGGAACGGGAAGCTTGTGAGTACACTGATTGGCTTGAACTCCCTGCCCGTTATCCGCCTGTCTGTCTAAGTCCCTCCTCTAAGGCTGGCTGCGAAGTAGGGAGTTTTTTCTGAAATTCTGATTGAATGCTTATCGGCTTCTGGCCCCGTGTTTATGTTGCATTGTGCTATTGGCTAAGACGACCGACTAGCGTTTCATCGTTACTTGTGTCAGGAGAGTCGTGAGGGGGAGCGGCCAGTCTCAAATGGTTTCTGCTGGCTTTAATGGTGATGGCCCTGTGTGGAGTCTGTGAGTAGCCATGATTTATCCCGATGGTTGTTGGGTTTGTCTGCCTTTCACTGAAGAGGAGAGAGGGCACCGGTGTCACTGGTAAGTCTCAGTCTGTGCGTGTCCACAATGCTGCTCCCAGTGTCTCCTCTCGCTCCTGGACTAACTGTGCCCACCCTCACTCAATACTGGTCCCTAGGTCTCTGCACCCACCCACCCTCACTCAATACTGGTCCTGAGGTCTCTGCACCCACCTACCCTCACTCCATACTTGTCTTGAGGTCTCTGCACACAACCACCCTCCCTCCATACTGGTCCTGAGGTCTTTGCTGCCACCCACCCACCCTCCATACTAGTCCTGAGGAATCTGCACCCACCCACCCTCCAAATTGGTTCAGGGCTCTCTGCGCCCACCCTCCATACTGGTCCAGGGCTCTCTGCGCCCACCCTCCATACTGGTCCAGGGCTCTCTGTGCCCACCCTTCATACTGATCCAGGGCTCTCTGCGCCCACCCTCCATACTGGCCCTGAGGTGTCTGACTGAACCCAC
This sequence comes from Bufotes viridis, assembly GCA_033119425.1. NCBI lineage: Eukaryota > Metazoa > Chordata > Amphibia > Anura > Bufonidae > Bufotes > Bufotes viridis. The sequence continues at coordinate 8,571,872 of CM065597.1, forward strand.
CCTCCATATTACTCCTGTGGTCTCTAACTGATTGCGTCCATCATCCATACTGGGCTAGGGTTTTCTGACTACAACCACCCTCCCTACTGGGCCAAGGGTCTCTAATCTCCCTCCCCCTCCGTACTGGTCCAGCGTTCCCTAACTGCACCCCAGTGTGAAACCAACCTTATGCCTTATTCACACCTCAGTGTTCAGTCAGTGATTTTGAGCCAAAACCAGGTGCGGCTATGAACTCAGAACAGGAGCAGATCTTGCCAGTTATAACTTATCTCTGTGGAGGCTCCAATCCTGGTTTTGGCTCAGAATCACTGTTGGAAATCACTGAACAAACACTGATTTGTGAATTAGGCAATTTTTTATATCATAATTATATATGTATTTTATTTGGCTCCTACATTTTTCAATTTAGGAGCCAATGGCTCCTAGGTAATTTTTTTAGTCTGGAGCCCTGCAGTATTATAGGAGTTATCTTCTTGTACATAGGAACAGTATTATAGCAGTTATATTCTTGTACATAGGCGCAGTATTATAGTAGTTATATTCTTGTACATAGGAGGCAGTATTATAGTAGTTATATTCTTGTACATAGGAGCAGTATTATAGTAGTTACATTCTTGTACATGGGAGCAGTATTATAGTAGTTATATTCCTGTACATAGGAACAGTATTATAGTAGTTATATTCTTGTACATAGAAGGCAGTATTATAGCAGTTATATTCTTGTATATAGGAGCAGTATTATAGTAGTTATATTCTTATACATGGGAGGCAGTATTATAGCAGTTATATTCTTATACACGGGAGGCAGTATTATAGTAGTTATTTTCTTGTACATAGTAGCAGCATTATAGTATTTATATTCTTGTCTATAGAAGCAGCATTATAGTAATTATATTCTTGTACATAGGAGGCAGTATTATAGTAGTTATATTATTGTACATAGGAGCAGTATTATAGCAGTTATATTCTTGTACATAGAAGCAGTATTATAGTAGTTATATACTTGTACATAGGAGAAGTATTATGATAGTTATATTCTTGTACATAGGAGCAGTATTATAATAGTTTTATTCTTGACTGAACACCTCAGTGTTCAGTCAGTGATTTTGAGCCAAAACCAGGTGCGGCTATGAACTCAGAACAGGAGCAGATCTTGCCAGTTATAACTTATCTCTGTGGAGTCTCCAATCCTGGTTTTGGCTCAGAATCACTGTTGGAAACCACTGAACAAACACTGATTTGTGAATTAGGCAATTTTTTATATCATAATTATATATGTATTTTATTTGGCTCCTACATTTTTCAATTTATATTCTTGTATATACTGTAGGAGCAGTATAAAATGTTATTATCATATGTTGAAGAGTAATTATATTCTAGTTATTATAATTTTAGACTAAAATTCCCTTTAGATGGGAGGACACAGCAGACTATTGTCGGGAAGGCAGTGGTTCTTTCCAGCAATCGCCTGCTCGTCAGCGAAAGAGACCACGGCATTTACATACAGTGATCTCCTCCACAGTATGGGTTGGCAGAAATTATCTATAACCTGATGAACAGTGCGCGATTTGATCGTTCATCAGGCAAGCAATGTCGCCTTTACATCACCAGAAAATCACTAACGAGCGTTCCTATGAACGTGTAAAGGGCCCTTTAGACTTCTGTTCTGTCCTTCTCTCTGTAGTGAATACATCTGCATGATATAGTGACTGAGTTTTCTCTGTAAGTGTTTTTGAGAACTCTATTATCTGGATTTTAAATACAAAGACTCAGGATAGAGGAGCTGCCACCATCGTAACGCGCTGGAGCATTAATTGAGCGTCTATTTTATTGCAGAGAATTTTAACATGTCGGATATTATCTTCCCTCTAATTGTAACATATTTCTTCTTTGAGATATTTTTCTCGGCTATCTGTAATGTCAACAGCGAATCTCGCGTTCATTAATCATTTGCACAAACTGGACTTCCCCATGAGTGACATTTCAATGTTAAAACTGTATTATATTTGATATGGAAAGAAAGCTAATTAAGAACGCTTCCTGTGAGCTATTTAAGTCTCACCTCCCGACGGAATAATGAAACATTTAGGAAAATAATGAATTACTCCTCACTGCTAAGACTTCACTGCTACTTTTTGAAGGAGTAATATATTCTGTTCTGGGTAAAATAACATACCCCTAAGGAACAATTCCACTCCCCCAAATTAGATTGGTTTTTACATACACAATTATTAACCATGAAGATTAAAGTTATTGGGCTTAGTCTGCCCTCTAGGGAGAGGTTGATGCAGAACTGCATTATGAAACAGATTCAGATTTATTGTATCCCCTCCTTGCAAGTCTTTGCTACGTTATACTGTACATGGGAAGGAAACTTTTTATATTTCCTATATAGAGTAGCTTTTTAGTTCTGTCATTTAGAAGATAAATAAAATTGGTTAAAATAGAATATTCTGGGCCGGACTGCCCATCTGGCAATTGGACGATGCGGGGGTGGCCCGCATTATCAGCCACCTCCGTCCTGATTTGGTCAAGGAGTCCGTCTGAGCATCGGGGTGGGTGACTACATGACCGAATACCACCAACAGTGCCTTCATTTCCCCACCTTAGGATTTGGGCTTTTTGTGTGACGGTGCATTCTGAGGATCGCTGCTCCCTGATGAACCCGCCTCTGCTGGGGGAAACGCGTCGGGGCTGACAATTTTTATTTTTGGTGTATTTATGGTACACTGACTGATATGTACTATATTTATAGGGTGTAGGGATACGTCAAGGGGTATTTAGGGTAGGTACGAGGACGGGGGGGCCCCACCATTAGGGGTTGCCCTCGGGCTTAGGCATATTTAGGGGTACATTAAGGGATAGTTACCACATATCCTCCCTACATAGCCTCTTTCCTCCGTTGTGGGGGTCGTTCCTAACCCCAATATACCTTTCCATAGCCCTTACATGGGGATATTTTGTAAGCATGGGTAAAGTTTTAAATATATAATAATAAATACATTGTTTTAGGAGTCACTCTCTATATTTTTGTATAAGGTGGCCCGCCCTGGACCCTGAAAGTAGTCACTGATACAATTGAATAGTTCAGCCGATCACTTTCCTAGGCCTCAGGCCAGTAAGCCTAAAGCCTATGAGGTAGAGCAGGCAATTGCAAAGTGATTACATCATTACATCTGGTTGCGCTGGGTCTCAGGTAGTCAAAATGACGTCATCTCGCCAATGTCTTTATAGTGGCCTGCTGTGCCGGGATGCCAGAAAGTTCAAACACCGGCTGCAGATTGGAAGAAGCCTGTAGCATGCTACATAGATTGAATCAAGGAGAAAGACTCAGGTGAGTTTTTTCTATCAGTTTTTGTGACATTGTAGCAATTGGGGGCACTAGAGGGCTATAATAGCTACTGGGGGGCACTGTAGAGGGCCAACGTTAACTACTTGGGGAACTATATAGAAGTCTATGATGACTATTGAGGGCTTTATAGAGGGGCCTAAATAAACTGATGGGGGCACTATAGAAGGGCCTATACTATCTACTAGGGGTACTATACCATGACTATGATAACTACTGGGGCACAATATATGGGCCTTATTACTACTGTAAGCACTTTAGGGGGCATTATTACTACTGGTGGTACAGTGTGGGCCATTATTATTAGGCACGATATGGAGGGCACTGCATCTATTAGGGGCACTCCCAAGGAGCATTATCTCTGTAGGAAGCATGATTACTAATTAAGGCACTCTGGGGGAGAATTACTATTGGTGGGGCCTTGGGGAGCACTATTACTAAGGAGCGTTATCTTTATGGCACTATTATTTCTCCAATATTGTATTTGAGGGCATTCGGAAGCACAGCAGGCACAGTATTGGGGGTAGCAGCAGGATAACACTGTTGGAGAACAAGGAGGAGTGGATGATGGAAAATAAATGAATCAAAGATGTCTGTGTAGTAAACTCTGCAGAGATGAGTCTGCCCTCAATGGAGAAGATGAGGAAAAAGGGCATCTACATCAGAGGAGGCATTACTGGAAGTAATAGGTATGCAGTTCTGTATTCTCCTGTATGTTTTTCGTAGCAGTGAATGTTATGTTCATCCAAATATATAATTAGAGTGGGGAAAGTGGGTGGGGGTTGTGGTTGGGGTGCAAACATAGTTAACATTTACCAGATAACAAGTGGGACTGTCTGTTTTAAAATGTCAGAGCTGAATTTCAATCCCTATCTGGTCCTGCTCTCAGGGAGTAAAGCTGTATAATTTATTTTTTTTGTTTGTTTTTATAGGACTGTAGCTCAACCTACTAAATTTCCTTAAAGAGCACCTGCAGGCAGGCTCAACCCTATTAAAACAAGTATACTGTCTAGTAGGGTTTATCCTGCTGATCATGAAATTATACCTGTATTGAAGATTAATGGTTGCAGTGTGCTTGAGAAAGTAAAAAAAAAAAAAACTTTTATTTTTATGCAAACGAGGGTGTCAGTGCACTGGAAAACTAGGAAGCACTAAGGGTTTAGGCCACACCCCTTATTGAATTGAAGCCCTCTTAGCCTCGTGTCAGGTTTGGTCACCAGTGTCAGACTTGCTCATTGGAAGGATCTACTGCAGAATCCATATTTTAGCTAAACCAACCCTGGGAGAGAGCCCATCATTATTATACGACCTCATAGCCAGAAGTAACTGTCTACTATCTGATAAAGCTGAGCGGCTATCATATGAGTTATTGAGATCTACAGAAGAGGAAAAACACTCAATGCAAGGAACTAGAACACTAACCGTGCTCTGTCCGGTGCATTACTGTTCACTGTTGCAAAGGGCACCACCCACACAAACACCAGGAAAGCTGAAACTGGCACCGCAACTTTATTCTTGGTGCTCAAACCAATAGAACAAAGGTTTGCAAGGGATGCAACAATAATTTGTAGTTTATTGCCAAGCAAGGGTTATTTGGGCACTGTACGATTGCATTATTTGGGTGTGACATGGTGCACCATAAGGGGGACATACAGTCATGGCCAAAAGTTTTGAGAATTACATAAATATTGGAAATTGGAAAAGTTGCTGCTTAAGTTTTTATAATAGCAATCTGCATATACTCCAGAATGTTATGAAGAGTGATCAGATGAATTGCATAGTCCTTCTTTGCCATGAAAATTAACTTAATCCCAAAAAAAACTTTCCACTGCATTTCATTGCTGTCATTAAAGGACCTGCTGAGATCATTTCAGTAATCGTCTTGTTAACTCAGGTGAGAATGTTGATGAGCACAAGGCTGGAGATCATTATGTCGGGCTGATTGGGTTAAAATGGCAGACTTGACATGTTAAAAGGAGGGTGATGCTTGAAATCATTGTTCTTCCATTGTTAACCATGGTGACCTGCAAAGAAACACGAGCAGCCATCATTGCGTTGCAAAAAAATTGCTTCACAGGCAAGGATATTGTGGCTACTAAGTTTGCACCTCAATCAACAATTTATAGGATCATCAAGAACTTCAAGGAAAGAGGTTCAATTCTTGTTTAGAAGGCTTCAGGGCGTCCAAGAAAGTCCAGCAAGCGCCAGGATCATCTCCTAAAAAGGATTCAGCTGCGGGATCGGAGTGCCACCAGTGCAGAGCTTGCTCAGGAATGGCAGCAGGCAGGCGTGAGCGCATCTGCACGCACAGTGAGGCGAATACTTTTTGAAGATGGCCTGGTGTCAAGAAGGGCAGCAAAGAAGCAACTTCTCTCCCAAAAAAGCACCAGGGACAGATTGATCTTCTGCAGAAAGTATGGTGAATGGACTGCTGAGGACTGGGGCAAAGTCCTATTCTCCAATGAAGCCTCTTTCCGATTGTTTGGGGCATCAGGAAAAGGCTTGTCCGGAGAAGAATAGGTGAGCGCTACCATCAGTCCTGTGTCATGCCAACAGTAAAGCATCCTGAGACCATTCATGTGTGGGGTTGCATCTCATCCAAAGGAGTGGGCTCACTTACACTTTTGCCCAAAACCACAGCCATGAATAAAGAATGGCACCAAAACACCCTCCAACAGCAACTTCTTCCAACAATCCAACAACAGTTAGGTGAATAACAAGGCATTTTCCAGCACAATGGAGCACCATGCCATAAGGCAAAAGTGATAACTTAGTGGCTCGGGGACCAAAACGTTGACATTTTGGGTCCATGGCCTGGAAACTCCCCAGATCTTAATCCCATTGAGAACTTGTGGTCAATCCTCATGAGGCGGGTTGACAAACAAAAACCCACTAATTCTGACAAACTCCAAGAAGTGATTATGAAAGAATGGGTTGTTATCAGTCAGGAATTGGCCCAGAAGTTGATTGAGAGCATGCCCAGTCGAATTGAAGAGGTCCTGAAAAAGAAGGGCCAACACTTCAAATACTGACTCTTTGCATAAATGTCATATAATTGCCGATAAAAGCCTTTGAAACGTAGGAAGTGCGTGTAATTATGTTTCACTACATCACAGAAACAACTGAAACAAAGATCTAAAAGCAGTTTAGCAGCAAACTTTATGAAAACGAATATTTATGTCATTCTCAAAACTTTTGGCCACGACTGTACATAAGAAAATGCAGTACCAAACCAGTGGACGTTGGGCTTAAAACACTGCATACATGCAAATATTTACATGATAGTAATGATGGTCAAATCAACTCTGGAAGAGCAAAGACCAAGAGGAGAAAATAACGGCATAGCCATAGGGATTGCAACTGTGCCTCCTGTCAAACCAATTGTTGCAACCTGATGTGTCCTCCTCTGTAACCTTCTGTGCATCTGGAGTACAGGACAAGGCAGACTTACTACTGAGCGTGCAGATTAAAGTGCAAGTAGGTCATCATGGAGCCATATGTACAGTAAATACTATGACATTTGTTGATTTCTACATTACAGGTTATGGTGGCTTGTAGAGCAGCAAATTTACAGCTCAGTAGGCATTCCTTTTAAAGCTGCAATTTCCTCCACTCTTTTAATGCAATACTCTAGCCCAAGATCTGGTGTATTTTGGTCCATCTGTCTTACATGGTTGTGCAGGCTGGGATTTCTCCTCAGGGATATAGAGTACAAGTCTGACTTGCTTTCAAAACAGATGCCTCTGCAGTGGCCTGGGAGGAACGGAAGCGGAGGAAGGGTATGGTAGTGGTTCTGGCTGTAATTGTGGCTTTCCTCAAAACGTGGCTCACTAGGGCAATGCAGTGATAGGAGGGTGCACAGTATGTTCTCCCGTAGCACATACTGGTTCTGGGGCTCCTGCCTGTTGGTAGATTGCCCGTGATGTTGAGTGTTTGGGTGCAAGGCAGGGCATGTAGAGTGTCAGTAACCAGGCAAGATGTACTGTAGCAGAATAAACCTCTCTCTTTACTGTAGAGCAAGATAGGAGTTGTAGTACAACCATCAGAGAGCAATTCATCCTAGATAACAGTGTATGGAATTAGGCAACGATGGGAGGTATGGCCCTTTTCCCACTCTATCTGTGTCAAGTCTCTTCCTGAAGAATCGATGGCAGGTAACCATACTCTTACAATTGCGGCTATAAAGTCCACAGTGGGATACAATGTTTTAGAGATATGACTGGCCAGGTTGTGTCCAGATGTGAAGCATGTCTTAACAGTGTCCCTCACAGCAGTAAAGTCTTAACAGCTTTTAGTAGCAGATTACCTTACTGACTCCAATACTTGGCCAAACAGACTCTAGGTTCTCCAGATCTCTCCTTTATCTTACTCTTTCTCTCTATCTGTAAATCATGAAGAGCCTAGTGAATCTCTAAAGCTTTTTGGGCTGATGAAAATGGAGCTTTTCCCAGTATAGCCTAGAGCCAGCCTGCACCTAACCTCCTACAAGGGCTGAGCCAGGGTTGCTAACCCCAACTGTGTCATCCATACATGGCTATAGCATGACATAAAATGAAATTACATAACATAAAGAAATGTATAATTTGCAGATACCCTGTTCCTCTGGTGTACTATACCTCCACAGTGCTCAGAAGGCATTAAGCGACGAATACATCACTACCGCGTTTGCTTGTAGCTGTTATCCATGAAGCAGCAGTTCTCTCAACCTTGGTGCACAGCAGATCTGCATACTGTAGGTGCTGTATGTGCAAATGTATATGTGCTGCATTTAGCTTAAAGAAAAAAAATATGCAAGTACCATTTAATATAGATGACAAGAAACATTGTTACTTGTCGTAAAGGCTGCGCTTCTGCCCCATTCTTGTTCATTGTCATTACTTCTAACTTCAAAGGGATTTGTGATTGTTAAGTGCAAAAAATGTCCCTGTATTATACTTTTGTGAAAATTGCCTCTCAGTGTTTCTTGTATTCTGCTAATAGATGCAAAGAACCCCTTTAAGAGACAAACGGTTGATTTTTAGCAAAGAGCAATTCTCTAACAAAATTAGTTTCTGCACAGAAGAAATGCCAAGAAAATCACACATTCAGGATAGTAAGTACTAGACAGAAACTCTGCAGAAATAGAACATTAATATTTTATAAGACAGCTTTTGGCAGCTATAGAGCGCGTGAGGAACAAATAATGTCAACTTAAGATCCAATGAAGTTCAGTGCATTCAGTAATAAACCCCACAGTGAATCCACTGTCCATACGCAGAAAATAATCAGCAAGAAATATCACAGATGTTTATTTTTTAATGAATCCTGCAAAAGTTACAATCACCCATGATTACAATGAAAGGAGCGATACTAAGTTCTGCATAAATCTGCACAATTGTCGTAAATTCCTAGATTATTACATTGCTTCTGACAGTAAAACTGCATTGACAACAGTCTTTATACTGACGGCAGATTATTGTGGAAAATTTCAGCACTCCAAAGTGTTTTTTTTTTTTTAAAGCAAAATGGAGTGTGATGTTTTAGTCGATGAATGACCATTCTCAAATATATTTCTGTTTGGAGATATAGTGAAGAAAATGATGGCACCTGGAAGAGTGTTCTTTTACCAGATGAAGGGGCATTGTGAGTGGTGTGCATTGGACAGCATGGGGGAACCTGCAGAAGGCATGCAAACAATGGCTTCTGTGCAGCTTTGGTCTTTGGGATCAACACTCAAAAGCCGAATTGTAATGACGAGACATGGACGAGACATGTTCAGTTATTTCACCCTTAGTTACTAAAGCTATAGACCCGTGTAACAAAGATTCAAGCAAAACATGTAACGTTTCCATTTTTCTTGTCATAAGTTGGTGTGTTCCTATAATGGACCCCCATTTGGTGTATAAGATAAACACCTATTTATGGGCAGATGCCCATTCATGATGAAGCCGGGATGCGGTAACTGCATACAGGCTGCACCTTTTCTTGCAACTCAAACCATAGTAAGTACAGGTGCAGTCCGGAAATAAACATGTCTTTAGGTGCCTCTAAGGCATTCGACAGGGTGAATTGGAAATTTTTATGGAGCGTGTTGGAAAGGATGGGACTTGGTACAAGGTTAATTAGTATGGTTAGGATCTTATATAACTCTCCTATTGTGAAACTGAATCTTAATGGCAGTCTTACCCTGAGTTTTATGTTGACAAAAGGTATTCGTCAAGGTTGCCCACTCTCCCCGTTACCGTTCGATTTTTTTATTGAGCCTCTAGCACTTAGGGTTAGGCAAGATATAGTGATTGAGGGGTTTGGAGTATTGGGATTAGAGGATCAGATTTCGCTATATGCGGATGATGTGCTATTTTTTATAATTCATACTAATAAAATTCTCCAAAGAATTATTCATATAGTCAACTCCTTTGGGGAAGTTTCAGGCCTTGTCATTAATTGGTCAAATCCTACCCTTATTTTGAGTATCGGAGCGAGGGGCCCTTGGCGATGTTAGAGGGGGTTGATTCATTTTTATATTTAGCTATATTGATATCGCCTAGGGTTGCAGATTTTATTCAGCTTAATTTGACACCATTAATAACTAAATTGAGATAAAAAATTATTATATGGCTTTGACTACTTTTGACTAGAGCTGACAGAATTTCTTTGGTTAAGATGGTGATTCTACCCCAAACTTCTCTATATCCTTAGGAATTCCCCAATTTGGATTGAAGATAAGTTCTTTAAACTCATTGAGAAGCTGATTAACTACCTTCTCTTGGGAAGAAAATGAGTGAGGTTAAAGCTGGATAATTTCTACAAGCCGCTTGAGCAAGGAGGGTTAAATCTTCCCTAATTTAAGGGTTACTTTCTGGCTGGGTAGTTATGGTTATTGTTATTGTTAATGGGAGAAAAGTGCTTTGTGTAAGATCTTGGTGAAACGATCTCCATTTGATAATATATTTACCCTGTTGGAATCGGGGCGACTAATTAATGTCGAACATGAATTTAGAGTGACAGGAAAGCTATTCTCTAGCTCTTGGACCACTATTAGAAGTTGGATGGGGATAAAGGTGGTGAGGAATGGTGAGGTACTTCCCTTTTCTGATCTAGCGTGCACAGGTAATTTAGGTAATTTAAGTTGGATTAGGTATTTTCAGATACGTTTAGCATTATTTCATGTAAAAAGAAGCCTCTTTGTTGGAGATAGACACATCTGAATGCTTTGATAGGGACTTCAGGCCAGAAGGGCAAGATCTCTCAATTATATAAATTATTAGGTAGATCACTATTTAACAAGGTTGCTTTCCTAGGTCAGAAGGCTTGGGGAATTGACTGTCCAGGAATGGAGAAATATATACGCCTACTTAAGATTAGTATCATATAATGCGAATCACATTTTGATACAGTTTAATATTTTACACAGAGTGTACATCATGGCTTAATAAATGTGGATTAAGAGAAACTTCGAAGTGCAAACGGTGTGATGAACAGCGGGCAGATTTCTTACACATGTTTTGGTTGTGTCCGGATCTTAAAGCTTACTGGAAGTCAATTCAGAATTTTATCACCCAAAAATTGAAGGTAGTAATTCCGTTTACACCTGAATGTTGGAGGTAAACTGCCATAAGGATACAAAGATTCTTTTGATTAGAAATATGTTTCTAGCCAGACTGTTGATTGCTCAAGTTTGGATTTCACAACATACTCCAAAGTTCAATGAATGGTTGAAGTTGGTTAATAAAGTTAAAAGATATGAGAATCTTTTAAATAAGCAAAGAAATTCTGAGGAAAAATGGTTCAAGATATGGGAAGGTTGGAAGTGGTAGTTCTCTCTCATGGCTCCCCCCCCCCCCCTTTCCATGTTTTATTTGTTTAATAACTCCTTTTCTTTTCTTTTTATTTTTTTCTTCATTTATTCTACTTCCTTTCATTTTTTTAGGAAGGTTCAGAGACGCATCGCAAAAGAAGGAGGGTAGGACTGGGTTGACCGGGTTGGGAAGGGGGAAAAATAACAAGAAGAGGAATAAGAATTATGGTGTTTAATTATGTATTTGCTTTGGTCTTGCTTTGGTGTTTCCTAAATAAAAAAAAGTTGCCCAGCAACTATGAAGACTTGCCTCCATCCATCAGATGAAATGATCATTGTGGATCATGGAAATGGGGAGTGGAAATAAAGCGTGATGTAAATTACCAGGATACCAAGGAAAAAAGAAAAATGCATATATAACAAATAATGTAAGCTTTTCACTTGCTGAATTCACAGTTTTTTTGGAAAGTGTCATTGTGGTGGGTTTGGCTCCACTCCACGTTTTGCTGATGTCCTTATATTTTGGTTTTTAGTTTGGAGACATATAGTATACAAATTTCCAAAGATGTCCAACCTAAACATCTACATAACTCCCAAAGATTCAAAATGTGGGTGTAATGGGAAAGCTGATTAAAAAAAGGTTTTGTCTACAAGAGGACATTGTATATAGATAATGAAGCCTTATCTGACATTACATGAGAAGCAACTTGCAGAGATGTATATTGACAAGCTGCTGCCGAGAAAAGATCTATGGAGGCCTCTTGGCAAAAATTGTGGGGAACCCTTCCTGTTACTGCTCTACACAACTCCTTATGCTGTGCACCTTCCAATACCTAATCATTACTGCTACAGAGATGTTAGATTCTGTGTGCCTACCACTTCCTTAAAACACTTGAATATTGATATTCTGTGGGTTGTCCATGGATAAAATGTGTTGGTTCCTACTTCAGGACTGGTATTAACCAGTCTCTGCATGGCAGTTACAAACCCTCACTCATACAATTAAATTACTTGGGCCCCAAAATTTCCAACATGGTGCCCTTCATTTCACATAAGTGCAAATGATACTATAGGCCTCATTTCATTATTTATTACCCTTTCCTCATGGACCCACTAAATTTATGACCTAAGCTACATAAAAATCAGATTATTCTTCCTTTATTTCATTAGTGGATCTATGTGAAGTATAACAGCCTATCTCAATAGCAGACAAATGTATTCAAAAGGGTATTAGAAGGAGGTCTATGGACATTTGCCCACATTGGGTGCCCTTGGTGGGGGCTACTTGATGATGAACGTTGTAGGGCAAAATCTAATTATAATAAAGCCGCAGGTGAAGTTTCTTACCAGAGAGGCAGATTCTCTTATTGGTTGGGTACTGGGGTGCTAACATCTAGGGAATCTCCCGGTTATTCACCGTTTAACCACACAAAGAGATGTGGACTTTTCTGAACACATTTCCAGGCGTGTTGATGGACATATATGGCTCCATGGTAGTCGGGAGCATAGCAAGGATTGCCACTGGGAATGTGTTGAGTTTGTTCATCAAGCAGAAGAATAGAATGGAGATATAATCAGAGAATGGGCCATGGGTCAAAATCAGAATAGGTACCAAGAATCAAATTCAAGGCTTGAGACAGTAAGAAAGTCAAGGTCAGAGGATCAGACACAATTACAGTAGGAACTAAAGCAAAGCAAAGAATGTGGCTTAATATATAGGCCACATATTGACACTGGAATCCCCTTCAAAAAAACAATAGCCAAGAGCAAGAGAACCAGGACCAGCAAACTGGCAATAACAGAAACTGGGACCGTGAAGGCCAGTGAGGATCCGACACTGGAACAGGGCAAGGTATGTAACGCTCTGCCTATTGTCACCATGTCAAGGTTTCTCACTTTTTTTGAAAGGCAATTTTAACTTGTGTTTTTTTTTTTATTTGCTGGATCTCTTTCAGGTACAAGCAGAAGAAATCTTTAATACTATGCTTATTCACAGAAGCAATCTCTGTATAAAGCAGCTTCACTTTGCAAAGCCAAACACAGATAATGTGGAGCTATTTTGTTCTTGTCGTGTTGTAAAGCCAAGAGGAAAAAAAACTGTTGTCTTTGGCCTTATCGGTGGAGGCAATAGATAAGGAAACAGCAGGAAGAGTCCACCGGACTTAAAGGCTGCAGTATGACTTAATTATACCGAAAGGATATTGATAGAAATTTCTGTCTCTGGAGGCAGCACATTTAATAAATTATATATCTGCTCTTCTAGAGAAGGTGTTTGTCCATCATACTCAGAAATGTCTACGAAAAGGATTCATCGTGATTGAAGTAAACTTATTCATTTCCTGAGCTGTCACTCCGAAAAGTAACAGAAAAGGTGAAATCTCTGGAGACTGACGCTTGTTCTGCTCCTTCTCTATTAAAGGTTATCATCACTATGAAAGAAAATGTATAGGAAAATAATTCTATTTAAGTTTTTGCAATATTAATCTTAATTTTCTTTGTGTTTTTTATGCCTTAACATATGTCCAATGACTTTTTGGGGTCTTGCCCATCAATATAGATATATATATATATATATATATATATATATATATATATATATAGATAGATAGATAGATACAGTACAGACCAAAAGTTTGGACACACCTTCTCATTCAAAGAGTTTTCTTTATTTTCATGACTATGAAAATTGTAGATTCACACTGAAGGCATCGAAACTATGAATTAACACATGTGGAATTATATACATAAAAAAAGGTGTGAAACAACTGAAAATATGTCATATTCTAGGTTCTTTAAAGTATCCACCTTTTGTTTTGATTACTGCTTTGCACACTCTTGGCATTCTCTTGATGAGCTTCAAGAGGTAGTCACCTGAAATGGTCTTCACTTCACAGGTGTGCCCTGTCAGGTTTAATAAGTAGGATTTCTTGCCTTATAAATGGGGTTTGGACCATCAGTTGCGTTGTAGAGAAGTCAGGTGGATACACAGCTGATAGTCCTACTGAATAGACTGTTAGAATTTGTATTATAGCAAGAAAAAAGCAGCTAAGTAAAGAAAAACGAGTGCCCATCATTACTTTAAGAAATGAAGGTCAGTCAGTCCGCAAAATTGGGAAAACTTTGAAAGTGTCCCCAAGTGCAGTCACAAAAACCATCAAGCGTTACAAAGAAACTGGCTCACATGCGGACCGCCCCAGGAAAGGAAGACCAAGAGTCACCTCTGCTGCGGAGGCTAAGTTCATCCAAGTCACCAGGCTCAGAAATGGCAGGTTAACAGCAGCTCAGATTAGAGAGCAGGTCAATGCCACACAGAGGTCTAGCAGCAGACACATCTCTAGAACAACTGTTAAGAGGAGACTGTGTGAATCAGGCCTTCATGGTTGTATATCTGCTAGGAAACCACTGCTAAGGACAGGCAACAAGCAGAAGAGACTTGTTTGGGCTGAAGAACACAAGGAATGGACATTAGACCAGTGGAAATATGTGCTTTGGTCTGATGAGTACAAATTTGAGATCTTTGGTTCCAACCACCGTGTCTTTGTGCGACGCAGAAAAGGTGAACGGATGGACTCTACATGCCTGGTTCCCACCGTGAAGCATGGAGGAGGAGGTGTGATGGTGTGGGGGTGCTTTGCTGGTGACACTGTTGGGGATTTATTCAAAATTTAAGGCATACTGAACCAGCATGGCTACCACAGCATCTTGCAGCGGCATGCTATTCCATCCGGGTTGCGTTTAGTTGGACTATCATTTATTTTTCAACAGGACAATGACCCCAAACACACCTCCAGGCTGTGTAAGGGCTATTTGACCATGAAGGAGAGTGATGGGGTACTGCACCAGTTGACCTGGCCTCCACAGTCACCAGACCTTAACCCAATCGAGATGGTTTGGGGTGAGCTGGACCGCAGAGTGAAGGCAAAAGGGTCAAAAAGTGCTAAGCATCTCTGGGAACTCCCTCAAGACTGTTGGAAGACCATTTCAGGTGACTACCTCTTGAAGCTCATCAAGAGAATGCCAAGAGTGTGCAAAGCAGTTATCAAAGCAAAAGGTGGCTACTTTGAAGAACCTAGAATATGACATATTTTCAGTTGTTTCACACTTTTTTGTTATGTATATAATTCCACATGTGTTAATTCATAGTTTTGATGCCTTCAGTGTGAATCTACAATTTTCATAGTCATGAAAATAAAGAAAACTCTTTGAATGAGAAAGTGTGTCCAAACTTTTGGTCTGTACTGTATATATATATATATATATATATATAACGAAGGACATATATACGTATGTATGTATGTATGTATGTATGTTCTGCGATCACTCAAAAACACAACCATCAATTTCACCGAAACTTGGTATACACATCCCTTGCTACTTGGAAAGAAATCTTGTGGGGGTCATCGGCCCCTACACAGCAGCTGCATGGCGTTTGATGCTCCAACTGTTTTTGCTGCACATATATTGCTCTGTAACTCAAAAACTCATCGATCAATTTCTACTAAACTTGGTGCAGATATCACTTACTATCTGGGAAAGAATACTGTGAAGGTAACATGCCGGTACACAATGATTTTCTGTCTGTCCCGACGTCTGTCTGTCTGTTCTTCATGCGCGACCAAACGACTGGACCGATCTTAACCAAATTTGGAACACAGGTACACCAGGTGTCCGGGAAGGTTTTAGACTGGATCTTAGCTCTTTAGGACGTACCATTTCTGAGATATTCCCAAAAAATGACCTGCATTAGCCAATAGAAGCCTTTAAGTCTTTCTCTTCATATCCCAACTGCCATACACACGGTCACATGTCCCAGCCAATAGAGGTTTGCAGGCCCTTAGACTCCACATACACAAAGTTTTACTCCAGGTTTACATAACAACCCAGCCATTTTTCTTCACTGCTGTAGGTCAGCTTTAGGCTTGGGCTACACGACCACATGTGTCACACGACAATAAGTCGCACCACACATAGGGCACAACTACACTGCTGCATGTGACATTTTGTCTCAACAATCTTGGATGGATTTTCGCCGACTGTCGTGTCACAGTCGCAGCATGTCACATGTCGCAGTGTGACACCATTGCCTATTATAAAAATTGTTGAGACAAAATGCCGCGCGACACGTTGTCTTGTAGCTCTAGCCTAGGGGCAAGATGCTGTGAAGGTCACTGTTAAAGGGGTGGGCACTGTGGAGGTCACTGTTAAGGCAGCAGGGTACTTGGAGGTTACTGTTAAGGGAGTGGGGTACTGTGGAGGTCACTGTTAAGAGGGCGGGCCTCTGAGGAGGTTACTGTCAAGGGAGTGGGGTGCTGTGAAACTCACTGTTAAAGGGGTGGGCTGCTGTGAAGGTCAAAGTTAAGGGGATGCGCTGCTGTTGAGGTCCCCTTTTTAAAGTTGCAGAGCACGGTGTGGGGGTCAGTGTTAAGGGGTGGGGGACTGTGGAGTTCACTATTAAAGGGGCGGGTGCTGTACAGGTCACTGTTATGGGTGATACTGTCGATATCTTTTAACGACACACACAAACATTAAATGAAATAGATGAAATATACCCAAGCGAAGCTGGGTCCTTCAGCTAGTAGTCACATAAATAATAGGAGTTATCCCATAAAGTTTGTATGGAGGTGGCGGATGCATGTTGGACCATCTCTCATGGTGGTGCCCACTTTACTCTAACCATTATCAGAAAAGAAAATTAGGATGACAGATGTTTTTATCAGTGGGATTCCCTTCCATAGCTAAGTCAAAGGGGCCCCAGAGGGTCTCCAAATGATGGACCTTTTAAAAATGAGTGCATTTGTCAGCTTAGAAGCTCAATGGTTTGGGGGGTGGGGAGTGGCGGTATCTCCATTTAGATATGTGTATTTTGTGACCATTGTCGATTAATCAGAAATTATACAAAAGCCAATGGTGGCCATATCATTTAAAACCAACTCATCTTCCACCTCAAACAAGCCACAGTACAGATCTTGAGGCAGGAGAGGGTCTAAAACGTACCCCTTTTGTCTTCCAAATTCTTAGGATAACTTGGCTGCTTGGTCCTTATATCCCAGGTCCTATAGCTGGTCTAGGTTTTGGCCTTTTACCAAACATTCTGTTGGTCACAATTATGTGAATTAATCCAAAAAGTTTGATTCCTTCACACACAGGTTAATTATTGTCCCATTTTTCCTATAAACCTATAATGGTCCATCAGCTCAGGTTTCTTTATTGTGGCTTTAAAAAAACCTGACATATGTACAGTATGGAGCCTCAATTCATGAACCATGTTAGCTCCTAACTGAACATTATACAACTCATAAAGGGTTTTTCCTGAGGTTCAAAAATCCCTATAACCCTGTGTAAACATAATTTTGTGAAGTGTAATGTACCTGCTGTGTTGTCACCTTTTTTCACCACCTGATAGACCTGGTGGACATTTTGTTTTCTTTGTGAACTACCTCTTGTGGGTTGTGTGAGAACTCCTGAATTAAACTCTAAAATAAACTTCCCATATTCCATATTGTTTGCTGTCTCGGTTTGTGCAGCTCCACTACACCGTAGTGATCCATAAGTATATCGTGAAGAAAGTAAATTACTGTTATGTAAACAGGTGTGGAGCCACTGTGTCACTGAACCTACCTGGCCTTTGGCTACTCCTAAGGAATCTAGTCCCCTCCTCAGGGGAAGTACCAAGGGGAAGTACCAAGCCAATACCTCTTACAGATGTCTCCATTCAGCTGTTCCAGAGGGGTCAGGAGATATTGGAGAGTTGCACTGAAGGATCAAGCAAAATCAGTCAGTGGATGAGCCTGGTAAAGAACAGGCAGAATACGTTCAATCTGGCAAAACAGTCCATAGGTTGGGACAGGCAGCACAGGATGAATACAAGAGTCAATAGTAAGCAAAATACCACTGCACACTCAAATTATGATGCAAGTAAAATGTTTTTTTTTTTTTTTTTTTTTTTTACAATATCCTCCAAATAGATTGACAAAAAAGAATGCCTAAGATATATGTGACAGTTTTGTCTCTGACCTTTCGGTCTATTCCATGACCTTGGTTAGAGAGTCACATAGGAGGAAGTGGGAAGGCACATGGCGTGTAGCCTATACGCCATGTGCCTTCCCTCCAGCACCTCCACGCTGAGCCACCAGGACTCCTCCAACCTTCTCACCTCCTCCTATATGTGACTAAAGTCGTGGAATAGCCCGAAACGTCAGAGACAAAACTGTCACATATACCTTTGGCATTCTTTTTTGCTAAATTATTTGGAGGATATTGTAAAAAATATTTTTCTTGCATCATAATTTAAGTGTGCAGTGGTATTTTTTTTTACTATTGGATTTGGGACTACACCCACTCCACTTTGCACCTCACAAACGGACATAGAGTGCAGTCCAACAACACAATTGGACCAATACAAGAGTCAGGCAGAGGTCAGGCAGAAAAGAGTTGAATCCGGTAAACAAGCAGAGGTCAGTCACTAGCAAACTATATAACCTATTGCCTTGGCACCTTCCCACAGGGGTAGGTGTATTATATACTCAGAGGTGTAAAGTCATCATAGGCTTTGGAAGATAGGAAACAGGAGAGCATGCACCCCCTGAGGCTGCTGGCAGGAAATTAATAGTCCTGGAACCAAGAAGATAAGCGGCATCAATGCTCTGGCAGCTGTGCCCACCAGGACAATGCAAAATGAGGCCAGCTGCCACATGCAGAGTATCTGAGTGAGTATCCCAGCAGCTGAGCTGACCAAGAGTAGGTGAACGCTTGGGGCAAGTAGCGCCAGAACTATAATTGCAAAGATATTTCAACGTTCTGGTTATATTGGTTAATACTACTGTTAATAATAATACTAATAATAATAATAATAATAATAATAATAATAATAAAACTAGTAAGCCAATTAAAATCCATTTAATGCCAATGGGATTGACACTGGCTGAATTACAAACATTTGATATTAAGTAAATGCAGTAATTACATGTGACTGTCGTTTTCCAGGAGCTTGGCCTGAAACGTGTTAGAATAAGTGTTGCATATTGAAACACTATATCTGTAGAATGACTAAAAATACAGAATACACAAAGTTAAAAACCCTCAAACAGCGAAGCGTCCCTGCTGCTATAGTTTATATATGGATTTAGCATTTCAATTTTAGAAATTCAAGACATTTCATTTGACAGATCAGAAAGAAAATACCAGAGGGATATTGTAACTGCTGCAGGGCAGCGAGCCGCGGCGCTGGAATTACTCTAGTCACGGATGTCTGTCTTACCCATTCTTTTTATTATTGCATGGTCTATTTGCTTTAAGTTTTTGTGTCTGGCAGGCTTCGATTACACCTGAACTTTTCACTTGCAGCCAAATACGGTAAAACTAATCACTGCCCAAGATCAAATTATTCTCAGTTTTTATTGAGAGTCTGCAATGTTGACATCACCTGCAAATAATATTACCCATGATCATTAGGTGACTATAGGGTAATATTGTAGATTTTGTGAGAATTATAGAGCACCTATCAGCAGGTGTCACTCTATTAAAGCGGTCATACTGCCTGATAGGGTTGATCCTTCTGATTAAAATGGTGTCTGTCTTCTGAAAATCGGCTATGGCATTCCCGAAAAAAAAAAAAACGTTATGCTAATGAGGACTTCAGTGGACTGAGGGGTGGGGCCAGCACTGGAAAGTTGAGGATCAGAGGTACACTGAGAGGCAGGGCCCCCTCAGGGCAATCATGCCCTCATGTGCATCAAGAACTGGAACTTGTCTGTGCTTTATTCAGCTTAAAAAAATAAACAAATTAATAAAAAAAAAAATTAAAAGGGGGCATGGCCTGACCGCTGATGGTGCCGGCTGTGTGAAGAGGGAGCTCCGCCTGAGGAACGCTAACTAAGCGGCTCAAAGCGACAACCTTACTGCCAGCTCAACTACGATGCCACGCGGTAAAGTGGTTAAGCGGGGTTCACTTTCTAAACTTACTGAGTTTTTTGCTAAAGGCCCTTCTCCCGCTCTGGACCCGGGAAGCCGATCACCACGTGAGCAAGCATCCTCTCCTCCCTCCCCGTGTGGAGACCATGCGGAGCACCTCTCTGAGACACCAGAGGGTGAGATATCAGAGTGCGCGCTTACTAGGCAGAGTATGCAATCTATGCTGAAGGCCCTCCGCACCTCTCTGTTGGGGGACTTTAAATTCATGTTAAGCGACCTGAAGCAGGAAATATCAGACCTGGGTGATCACACTGTGCACATTGAAACCAAGATGGCGGGGTATGCTACCTCCCATAATGCCTTGATAGATGCTCATTATGAGCTAGAGGAAGATGTCGCCCGTATGAAAACCAAGCTATATGACATTGAAGACAGGTCTAGGAGAAATAATGTATGCATTTGGGGGATCCCGGAGAACATTCAGGACTCTCAACTACGGGATTTTTTTACTGGGTTCCTCAAGGATGTTTTGCCTGACCTCCCTGAAATGGACTTCCTAGTGGACAGAATCCACCGGGTGCCAAAGCCCAAGCAGCTCAACCCTGCATTACTACGTGACACGCTAGCCAGGCTTTATTTCTACAGAACCAAGGAGGCCTTTCTTTCTCAGCTTCACCACAAACCGGCCATACCAGATGCATACAAGGAGCTGGCGGTATATCCGGAGCTGTCAGCAGCTACCCTGGCTAAGAAGAGGGAGTTCGCACCCATCACCCAAGTCCTAAGAAACAAAGCAATTCCTTACAAATGGGGATTCCCGATGAAGCTTGTGATTACCAAGGATGGATCCACTTTGACATGCTTTACCTCTACTCAAGCAGAAGCCTTGCTGCGGAAATGGCGTCTCTTATCTGAGGGAGCGGGTCCTCTGCAATCAACTCGACCGCCGGAGAAGATTACGCAAGATTTTTCTGTGGTTTGACTCCAGTCGGCTTTCTAGGTTCCTCATGTTGCTCCACCAGGACAATAGTCCGAGCTCTTCTAATGCTCGCAGTGTTTTCTACTAACATTCCCCCAGATATCGCTAGTGATTTCACTGGCCTCGTTTTTTGTTGTTTAACCCTAGTTTTTTTCATTGTATTTCAGCTCTTGGTACACTTATGGTCATATCTTACTTTCATTGGATCAGTTTCTATGCCCTCCTATTGCACTTCTGTCTTTCTAATGTCTTAAATGCTTTACAATGGTAGTGAAGATTGTGTCCCTGAATGTTAGGGGCTTGAACTGTCCATATAAGAGGACCATGCTGTGGAGAGAACTGGCTAAGTCTCGTTGTGATATTGCTTGTATCCAGGAAACCCACTTGCTCCCGATGGACTGCTTGCAATTATCGCACAGAGACTTCCCATACACGAAGCATGCTACGGCTGCGACTAAGTAAGCCGGAGTTTGCATCCTTATCAAAAACTCACTAGCTCTTTCTGTTATATCTGAGCAGGTAGATCCAGGAGGGAGATTTATTATTTTACTTTGCACTGTTAATAATTTTTTGTTTACTTTGGTCAACATTTATGCACCATGCATGTTTGTCCGCTCTGTATTGCGGAAGGCGAGGCTGATGGCAGGGGGGGGGGGGGGTTGGTATGCGGAGACTTTAATATCCCTGTCTCCAAACATCTAAACTGCTCTTCAGAGGCTGTTATACAAAGGGATGACCTACATACATTATTACTAGAGGAGAATCTCCATGATATTTGGAGATCTCAGCATGCGAATGAGAAAGATTTCTCATATTTCATCTCCTAGATTCCATTCTTACTCTAGCATCGATTAATTCTTGGCTGATAGTCTTATTCTCCCATCTTGTAAACAATCCTCCATTGGCCTTATGACATGGTCAGACCATGCCCTGGTCACTCTTGTGCTGGATGGTCGGAGTCCCCGCGACCCACACTCCCCATGGCGCCTCAACCCTTTCCTGTTGAAATTTCAAGAGGTGGTTGATGAGATTTCTGATGCTTTACAGGGGTATTTTTCAATTAATGACAGTTTGGAAGATGTTACCCTATGGGACGCACACAAGGCATTTGTTAGAGGTTTGTTTTTATAAGCTGCTTCTGTAGCTAAGCGTAAATGGAAGGAAGAGATTAAAGAGGCAATGGATCACTTCAGGGACTTGGAGGCCGCAAACAAAACACATCCAACTCACACGCTCTGATCCCAACTCCTTCTGGCAAGAAATCAACTCCTTTCTCTTTTACTCTATAATTTTGAGAACAACCTAACCCGTTGTAGGGCTAAATATTATGCTATGGGTGATAGAGCTAGCACGTTGCTATCCCGTAGAGTCAAACAAATGGTGGCCAAGACTAAAATTGCATATTTAGAAAGGGACTCAGGTGAGCGGATCTCGCGTTTGCAGACTATTATTCTAAATTATATAACTTTATGGATAATACCACGGTAATTCAACCCACATGGTTTTCTATTGCTTCCTTTTTAGTTGAAATAAACCTTCCCAAACAGTCAGAGGATAAATTATCTGTGTTAAACGCCCCATTTACCAGCCAAGAAATTAGTCAGATTATTAAAACATCTCCCCCGCATAAAGCTCCCGGACCGGATGGTCTCCCTAGTGACTATTATAAACTGTTCTCTTCTCAGCTAACCCCATATTTGTTACGTTTGTTTCAGGCATGGCAGATGGCTGGTACTATTGACTCAAGCCACCTCTCCGCGACAATAACTACTTTGCCCAAAGCAGGTAAACCTCCCACTAAACTAGGGTTCTATGGGCCCCAGGGCAAACTTTGAATTGGGGACCACCCACCCACCCCCATGCGGTCACACCCTCTGCGACTGCAATCGTCACGCCCCTGCTCCCATTACTACAGAAATACAGGGTAATACAGCGCCACTTACCTCTTACATCCAGTGACGTCTCCTTTGATGTAGATGTTCTCTTTCCTCATCTTCTCCTTCAGACCAGACCACCATTTCTCAGCCATTTTTATATCTCTGCAGTTTGAAAAAAAAATAAAAAAATATTAGTTTACTACTTTTTCATCATCCTCCCCTCCCATCTTCTGGACAAATCATCCTAAAACCCCCAATACTTTCCCGATGTGCCTCCCAATACTATACTGCAGAAACAGATAAACCCTTTGATAATACTAGTATCACACAGAGCCCCCTATATAAAATATCCCTTCTTCGTGGCCTCAGTAGATGCCCCCATAGTGCCCCCCAATAATGTGCCAGTAAGAAGTGCCCCCATAGATACCCCCATAGTGCCTCCAATAATGTGCCTGTAAGTGCCCCCATATTTCCACCCAATATTGTGCCAGTACAAAGTTCCCCCATAGTGCCCCCAATCATGTGCCAGTAAAAAGTGCCCCCATAGATGCCCCCCCAATCATGTGCCAGTAACAAGTGCCCTCCCAAAATCATGTGCCAGTAACAAGTGCCTCCCCCCCAAACCATGTGTCAGTAACAAGTGCTTCTCCCCAGCCCCCCCCCAATCATGTGCCAGTAACAAGTGCCTCTCCTCAGCCCCCCCAAAGTAACAAGTATTGTCCCATATAAAAATAAAAAGCACTTATATTTACCTTCATGGCAACAATGCGATGCAGGCCTCCTCCAGCCTGTGTCCTGCGCTGTATGGCTCAGGCGGCGCGCTGACGTCATTGCGCCACCTGCACCATCCTCTGATAGGCTGCAGGCCTGAGGACGGCGATACAGATGACTATAAAGATGAGGGCTTCCACAATGGAAGCGCTCCTCTCCATGTGCCCTGCTGCCAGTCACGTTACGCTAGGGGGCCCCATGGGCCCTCCTGACTTAGGGGCCCGGTCGCAATTGCGACCGCTGCAACCCCTATAGCGACGCCACTGCCTATAGCCATGTTAAATTGTGACCTCAAGCTATACGCTAAGTTGCTAGCTTCAATAAATTGCTCTCGTCTTCAATAAGTTGTACCTGACTTGGTGAATGCAGATCAAGTGGGCTTTGTAGCTGGCAGGCAGACTAGACATGGCACAAGACGGATGTTAAATCTCTTACAGGTTATGCAGCTCTCCATGACCCGGGTACATTTCTTTCCCCACGACACTGAAAAAGCCTTTGACAGGGTACACTGGGAGTTTCTGGAGGCTTAATGGATTTGGTTTTGTAGGGCAGGCCCTATATTGCAGTCTATTCTGGCTTTATACTCCAATCCCTCGGCTAGAGAACTTGCCTCAGGGTTTCTATCCTCCTCTTTTCAAATTAGTAATGGTACGAGACAAGGCTGCCCTACATCCGGTCATTTTTGCTCTTGTGATGGAACCTCTTGCGGAGGCTATAAGATCACACCCTAACATTATGGGAGTCCCAGTGGGTAACACCAGACACACTATTGGCCTATATGCAGATGTTGTTATTGTTACATGTACAAAACCAGATACCTCCTTCCTGCCCTCATGGATGTTCTCACTCAATTCTCCCAGGTGTCCTAATATAAACTCAACTCCTCCAAGTCCCTGGTGATTCCAATATTGCTAGACCCCCCCCCCCCCCGTCGGTCCCCCCCGTCGGTCCAGGGCCTGTCTGCTGAATATCCCTTTGTGTGGTCTCCGGACAATGTTCCATATCTAGGCATTACCTTATGTTTTCCGGTTAAAATGGTGGTGTCTCATAATATACGATTATTATACCCTTAAACCTGAAATCAGCAGGATCTCACGCCTGAAGCTTTCTTGGGTTGCTTGTATCCATATATGCAAGATGATGTTTTTGCCAAAGATACTGTATTTGCTCAGGTCTATTCCTCTACCTGTGAACAAGTCTTTTCTTATTGAAATTCAGAACCATTTTTTGCAATTTATCTCGGGGGCCTAGGGTGGCCCAAAAGGTATTACACTACCACTTTTTGAAGGGTGGGATGGGTGTACCCAATATTAGATCATATTACAAGGCGGCCGCTCTTGATGTCATGAGAGAATGGTTCAACTTATCTCCAACACATAAATGGGTCCAAATTGAAAATGCCCCGACTGGGGGGGACCCCTCTTACATTATATGCTGAAGCTTTATATCTCCGTCCTGTGCAGGTTACATGCCCCTTAGCCACTGTGTCTCATTCTTTTAACATCTGGAAAGGTTTCCTTGCTTCTTCACAAAAAATGATTATACCTTTTGAATCACTCTATCAGATGTCTGGAACCTAGTATATTGGGTTTATCCTTGGTAGGGTGGGAAAGCAGAGGACTTAAAATGCTACACCTACAATATGAAAGAGAAACCCTTTTGTCCTTAAAAAAAATTATTTAACTTCCCTCACTCCTTCTTTTGCCAATACCTGCAGGTTAGGCACTTTCTGACTAGCAACTATGTTAAACATTTGGCTGCCCTAGGTCAGACACTATATAAAGCCTTTTATACTTCGGATCAAGCTTTCCAAGCCTCTCCCTGTTGTATCACTTTATGAACCAACCACATGAGGATCAGAAACTCTCCTTTATGCTAAAATGGCAGCAAGATCTACAAGCTACCTTTACATTAGAGCAATGGAGACAGGCCTGCAAGTGGTCCGTCTGCACCTCTCTTAGTCATATAGACTAAATTAAGAAGGTGCAGATGCGTTGGTACGTTACCCCAGATAGGTTAGCCCACTTTATAGCCAGCTACTCAAACACATGTTGGAAGAACTGCACTGGTATTGGCACCTTACTTCATACTTGGTGGACGTGCCCCAGTATTCTCCCTTTCTGGAGGGAAATCTTTCAATTACTCTCTCACATTACTCATAGCCAACTAACTCCAGACCCAGCGTTGGCTCTGCTACACATAGGATTACCTGATCTTTCCCACCATGTTAGATGGACAGTAACACATATACTTACTGCCGCAAGAATGTGTATAGCTACAAAGTGGAAATCCCCTGAACACCCTACACTAGGTAAAGTTATCATTAGGGTGGACCTGCACAGGACATATGAGCGTATTATGGCAAAATCTGGCAAACACCGGGCTGTTATTTCTGAGAGGTGGCTTCCCTGCACGAGGTATAGAGACGCCTCCATTGGCACTTCTGTTCAGGATGGCAATTGAGATGCATGTACGCCTCTCCACTATTCTACCATTGTTATGTTATATTAACCTGCACACAGAGCTACATAATTAGTGCAACCATGTGGGCTGTGCTCGTGAGATACTATTTGCCAACTGGCACCAAGATGTACCAAGACGATATGTTTTTCTTTAGGTTATTTTCCTGACCTGCATGTCAGAACTATATTGTAAAATGTTAGATGTCTAGAAAAAAAAAAATTTTAAAAAGTTTTTTAAAATGAATAAAAATAACAGACATGAACTCGACTAACGTATGCTAGTTAAGAGGCTTAACTGTGACAGCTGTGACTTACATTAACGTGCGGATCTTATGGCTATCATTAAAAAACAGAATTGATGAACCAGAAAGTTGTTATCCAGGACTGAATAAACCCTTCTGCTTCCTTCCAGAAAACATCACAGAAGTCCACAGGCAGGGTTGGTGTTGGTGGTTGGGCATATTGGGCAATTAACTACCCAGAGTTCCTATCTACAAAGATGCCCCTTGGTGATCTTTGTCACTAGACCTCTGTCCTGGATCTCGAGGGGAGGGCACTTTCAATTTATCTGTTTCCCCAGGACATGGCTCCCTGTTATACTCTAGGCTACATCTAGACCACAGGCCACTATTGGCCTGTGGTTTACAACATGGCAGAACCATTCACAGGTCCCGTCACGGGCACTGCAATTATGTAATTGTATTGTACCTTCTGTCAACTCATTTCACAGACCAGAATAAGCCATAGTCACTCCTCTTGTTGTGGGGTCAGAAGGGGGACTGGTGACCCAAAAGTGAGCATTTTTACTGTACTGGAGAAGAAATGGGGCAAAATTACTGTCAAATTTCATTATGACTATCTAGGAGCACAGAAAAGGCTTTATTACAGTCAGGGAGTACAATCGTGAGCATTACTACTGTGGAGTAAACTAGGAGGAGCACTGTTTTGTGTGGGGAGCATTAATACTGTTTAGAAGTACTATTACTGTGTGGGCTACAAAACGTGGCACAGTGGGGGCAACTGTTACTGTGTGGTGCACTGGATGTCTTACGTCATGGCTGCAAGTATTCATCATGTAGGCCTGGGCCACACTTTATTTAAAACCAGCCCTTTCCTCGGTGAATAGGCTGATGTTCTGATGTGTTTATTATGTGAGAAAAAAAGCTCTTTGTAAAGAAAGTTTCGGACTAGTGATGAGCAAAATCTTTCTCTCTCTTTTCACAAAAATAACTAGTTTCTTCCAAAAACTCACATGGACAAGAGAGAGACTTTCTGTATCACGGCAGAGAGCAGCAAAGTCATAAACTCACCCACACCACTGTCCCTACCTACTTGCAGAATCTGTCCTAAATGACGGCCCATAACTGGATGACGGTCCCTTCCTGACTAGGTGTAGGGGCCTATGAAGACTGAAATGTGTAAAGATGGACAGGCACCTAAAATGTTGTATAATAACTATACCAGGAGGATTAAAGGGACAGGCTGGGTCAAAAGCGGGAGAACACAACAGAGCCAAATCAGAACACTAAAAGGAATAACAATACCAAGCCTAGACAAACACAGAGGCTCATGTCAAGGTCAAAAACACAGACAGAGGCAGGCTCAAGATCCAGGCATAGGTTAGGCAACGGGATACACAATGGCAAAATCAGCAGTCAGATGCAGGTACAGAAACACAGTCCGATGTCCAAAGCCAGAAGAAACTATACAAAGCAAACAGGCTAATGAGGCTTAGCAGACCAAATTAAAGATCAACTAAATGATTCTATAGAACCGATGTGTCCAATCAGCAGGGCTGTTGGAATCGATTTGTCCAATCATCAGGGCTTCTTCATTTGCATTTGCCTTGCTGATTGCACAAATTCATTCTGTAGAATCAGATCATTCACCTCTAGACCAAATCCTAAGAAACTGTGACCAGCAGTTT
Source organism: Bufotes viridis (assembly GCA_033119425.1). Taxonomy (NCBI): domain Eukaryota; kingdom Metazoa; phylum Chordata; class Amphibia; order Anura; family Bufonidae; genus Bufotes; species Bufotes viridis. The sequence goes on from CM065597.1 coordinate 8,599,924, forward strand.
GCCTGTTTAAATGTACCAGCCTGCAGGTCACATGATGCACCTCGAGTCACGTGACCTGCATAACATCAGCGCTGGACGTGTTAGTGCTGTATCTGATTTTCTAGTGCTTCTGTACCTGGAGCTTCAGCCTTTTCACGTGAATTTTCCCAGGGAGCTTTGTCTGTAAGACTCTATATCAACTAGGTTTCCACAAAAAAAAAGGAATCTTTCAAGAGCCCAACTGGACAAAAGTACTAAAGTGGTCCCTCAAGATACAATGGCTTCAGGATATAATATTTTCACATACAATGGTCTTTTCTGACCCATCGTAAGTTGAAACTAGCCTCAACATACAATATCTCAGACTCAGATCCAACCAATCAAGGTCACATCTCTGGTAAGATAGATGTATTAGTTGCTAGTTAGCTATCCTTGACTGTCATATGTAAGAACTTGTCTTATCAGTCTTAGTTATCTGCTTATTTTTCTTCTGCCTTTTATCTTATCTTGGATGACACTTTGGAGCTTTGAAACCAATTGCTCAAGTTACAATGGTTTCAACATACAATGGTCGTCCTGGAACCAATTAATTGTTAGCCCAGCGGTCTGTGCCGCCCGTCGCTACTGCCTCTACTCGCGGGCACCGGACTCCCTTTTTCCCTCCTGCTGCCATGCGCCGCGCTGACAAGCTTGGAAAGCAGGTAGCTTAACTGTTGTATCTGTGCTCCATGCCAGAGTTTACTTCCTACTTGAGTCCGGTACTGGTTGTCAGGGCATGCATGGGTGTGTCTCTCTTCCCTTGTGAGGCAGCATGTACACGTCCTCTGGCTCACCAGCCTATGGCTGGATTGCAGGAAGTGTTTAAAGACGCTTGCGGCACCAGGGAGGCACCTGGGCAACTCATGGTCACTAGCTTGTCTAGCTCCATGTGGGAAGGTGTTTTTGAAGTTCTGCTTTTCTCTGTACTGGACCCTGCTTTCGGATTTATCGGATTTTGCTGCATCTGACCTTGGACTTCATTTACGGACCTTGCTTGATCTCTTCCTGCCCTGAGCCCGGACTTCCTAACCACGTAATTCCCCTCTGTGCTTGCACTGATATCTCTGACCACTTGGGCAGCTGCCATTGACTCAGGGACTGCTCTGGAGTGGCACCTGGCATCTACCCTAATGGCCCAAGCCTATCCTCACCATCAGAGGCTCAAATGAAGACCAGGTAGTTGGTTAGTCATGCCCCTCCAGAGTATAGCCTGTCAGTAGCGCATTGGGTCCACACCTGCTTGTAAAACATTAATATTGTAACTCGAGGAACCACGGTATATGTAAGAAGGATAGTCAATTGAATAAAATCCATCCCAGAGGTTGGGCCTTACTTAGGCTCTGGCATCTAAAGGGACCAATATTCCCCCTGCCCCAGAAGAAGACACCAGTATTATAAATAGCACTTGATAGATGAGACCCAGTTACAGAATTTTCATTGGGCCCAGGAACTTCAAGTTATGTCTTTGTCTCTGGAAGCTGATTGGCACTTGGTCTATGCGCTGATTGACACTTCCTAGTATAAATTCCTGATTTTTTAGACTCTTTCTGTTTGCACATAAGGTAAAGTTGCAGATTTTGTGAATAAAGCTCCTGCTGTTTGAGCGCCAGTTATCTGACCACTTTGGAGCTCGCTCCTGCTGCTTTGCAGGTATAAGAGTGCTGATTCTCACCGCTGTCACAGCTGACACATTCCTTCATTAGGATATTTATCCTAATACGACCTGTTCCATTTCACCTCTACAGCTGCTCCTGGTACAGATTTAATATGTTTTAGACACTTTGTGGCAAATCAGAGCCATAAAATGTGCTAAATTTACTAATCATGTGCGCCATTATTTTGGTGCAAGATATTGGTCTTAAGTGAGACAACCAAAAGGTGGGGTAAGGAAAGGCATCTAATAGGTCTGGCAAAATGACCCAAGTTAATCACACAGCGTGAGCCATTTTCATGATTTTGGCACAGCTTTTGCCTGTCTTGTCTAATTTTACAAAAGTACGAAAACTCCCACTGCTCAAATAATGACTGTCCAAAAAAAGTCTCATATAAATTATGGCATACGGCCTTATCCCAAATTTCCAATATAACATTTTTTTTCCGCCAATGATAGACATGATTTAACCCATCCTTCTTTTACACTTCTGCAGCTTAGCTGTTACTTGTAGTTCACACGCAGATGTAGTCCCAAGAGACCGTGTGCTGAAAGCTTCCACTTCCCCATGCTGTTTTATATTTTATTTATAATATTATATATTTATTATTATATTTATTTATTTGTCTTATTTTATGGCAACCTGATCTTCTTCTTTTTCAATTTAGTAGCCATAGAAAAGAATGGTGACAAAAAGATCACCTGTAATTCACCAAAAATGAATCTGAAACAAATTAAATCGATCTGCCCAATGCATCCTAATGTTCAAGCAATACGTTTGCTCCTCTGCCATTTTCTATGACCTTTGACACCAATATTTTTTGTCTCTTCCTATTACATTCAGTAAATTATTTAATCTTCTTTCAAAAGAAATTTTATTAAGAAAAGCAACAAGAGTGTCATCTGACCCGTAGATTTATGCTGCAAAAAATTAATTTCAAAGTGCAGAGAATTCTAATAAAAATTGTAACAAATATTGTTTCCTTGGAGAATAAATTAATTTTCTGTTATGAATTCACATATATTATAAAAAGTGAAAATGTGTCCACTGGATGTAAATTTTCCTGTTCCATGTGTCCCGCACTGTTATAGAAATGTTTATTCTTGTTCCCATTATGGATAAGAACAAAACATGTTCTATCTTTTTTGTGGAGCCGCTGAATGGACATACGGATGTGGACAGCACACGTTATGCTTAAAGCCCCATAGAAATGAATGGGTCTGCATCCAATCTTCAAACAATGTGGACGGATGTGGACAAAACATACAGTTGTGTGCATGAGGATACTTTCTAGTGTTAAAAATTAACAAAGTGGACTTCGATCTGAATTTGAGGAAATATTCAATTCGCCACGAGGCCGGATTTCCTCATGCTTCTGGATAACTAATCGATTTTCCCTGAAATGGCACTTAAAACTAAAATAGAAAAAGAAAAAACCTTCCAGTACCCCATCCATTTGAGCACAAAAAGGCTGCCACGGCCATCTTGCGGCCATCTTGCTTGAAAATCCTGTGCTCAGTGGCGTATAACGTCATCACAATAGCCTTCGTCATGATGTCATCACACACCACGTGAGATTTCATGCTCGATTTTTAAGCAAGATGGCAATGACGGCCTCTTCATGCTCAAATGGATGAGGTAAGTACAATTTCATATTTTTTTTTTTTTAGGTGCAACCTCTAAAATGCTATTGCTGCTATAAATGCGGCATTTGAGGCGTTCAATGATGGAGGGGGCACAATTGTTGTTCTCTGTCATTGCATCCGTTACTTTCAAAAACATGGACTTAGTGACAAAGTAATTTATCACAAAGCAACTTTTTTTTTGTAAAATTAGGTGAAGCATTTGAATTGAATTTTGAAGAACTTTACTCATCACTAATACTTTCACATCTGCGGTAAATGTATCCGGTATAGGCTTTTCTGGTAGAGGAACAACCTTCCAGAGTCCACTGGATCCAGGCTAACTAGATAGATACTGTCGTTCAATGCCCGAGCCAATTATCTATAATTGGATCCGGCCAGTTTCCGGTATGAGTGCTGGGTTTCAGGTTGGACAAAAACAAGTACATACACAGTTTTTGTACAGCCGAAAACCAGCACAAAAGCCGGAAACCGGCAGGACCCCTGCCGGATTCCATTGTGCAAATCAAGCTTTATTGTGCTTGCAAGATCAAAATTAAAACATGCTTATCATTACAGAGAACCTCCATGCACTTCACATAAGTATCTGCTCTACCCAAAATTATGCCCTGACAACTTATTCCAGTGCAGACGAGGCATGGCTTCTCTACTCAAAGATATAGCCATCAGATGTGTGCATTATCCCCATCTGTTCACACCAAATATCAGTAGGCAAAAATTATTTAAAAAAGACTTCTAAAACAACCACAGCAAAGCAATATTTTTTATCAATTTTCAAACCAAAATTCCTCCCTTATTTCCAGCATTAGATATCGGCTCATGAAAATCCATATAATCTTCTAGTTGTAAGCTTCATCCTGTAAATACTCTACAGGGGTGCACCACCAATGAGGCCAGGTGAAGCTGGCATTGGGGGGTGGTGGGGGGCGCCGTTTTAGTTTTTGCCTCAGGCAGCAGAGAGGCTAGGTGCACCACTGATACTGTAGAATATGGTTATATCTTCTATTGAATTTTAGTACTTTTGTATTATTTAAAAAAATAACCTTTTTTTTTTCTATTTTCCACTTGCTGTGGTTGATTAATATATTTAAAATACAATATATTTTACCTTATTTTAATACATTTTTATTTGTCTAATTTTATGGCAACCTGAACTTCTTATTTTTCAATGTGGCAGCTATAAAATAAAATAGTGAAAAAAAATCACCTGTAAGGCCCCTTTCACACGGGCGAGTTTTCCGCGCGGGTGCAATGCGTGAGGAGGACGCATTGCACCCGCACTGAATCCTGACCCATTCAGTTCTATGGGGCTGTGCACATGAGCGGTGATTTTCACGCATCACTTTTGCGTTGCGTGAAAATCGCAGCATGTTCTATATTCTGCGATTTTCACGCAACGCAGGCCCCATAGAAGTGAATGGGGATGCGGGAAAATCGCAAGCATCCGCAATCATGTGCGGATGCGTTGCGATTTTCCCGCATGGTTGCTAGGATACGATCGGGATGGGGACCCGATCGTTATTATTTTCCTTTATAACATAGTTATAAGGAAAATAATCGCATTCTAATTACAGAATGCAATGTTCCCGGGCTTGAAAGGGTTAAAAATAATAAAGAGTTAACTTACCTTCTCCCATTATGCGCGCAGAGCCCCAGAACGTCGTCTCTCTTGATAGTTTGGCTGCTTGAGGACCTGTGGTGACGTCACAGGGTCACATGGTCCAATCATAGAAGCATTTGAGTGGACCATGTGACCCATGTGATCCTGTGACATCACGGCAGGTCCTTCATCGAACATCTGTTGTTCGATGAAGGACCTGCCGTGATGTCTAGGATCACATGGGTCACATGGTCCACTCAAATGCTTCTATGATTGGACCATGTGACCCTGTGACGTCACCACAGGTCCTCAAGCAGCCAAACTATCAAGAGACGACGTTCTGAGGCTCTGCGCACAATGGGAGAAGGTAAGTTAACTCTTTATTATTTTTAACCCTTTCAAGCCCGGGGAACATTGCATTCTGTAATTAGAATGCGATTATTTTCCCTTATAACTATGTTATAAAGGAAAATAATTACACATACAGAATACTCATCCCGAAACCAGACTTCAGTGATGAAGTCTGACTTCGGGTCTGGGTACCAAGCATGCGGATTTTTTCACGCGCGTGCTCAACGCACTACAAACGTTAGCACACGCGCGGAAAAATCGCGGCGATTCCCGCAACGCACCCGCATCTTATCCGGGCGTCAAACATGACGCCCGTGTGCAAGAGGCCTAATTCACCAAAAATGAATCTGAAACAAATCAAATCGATTTGTCCAATTGTATCCTAATGTTAAAGCTTGAACCAGACAAAAAGTTTGCACCGCTGCCATTTACGATAACTTTTGACACCAATTTTTTTTGTCTCATCCCATTATAAAGGTTCCGTTCTCAATGCAAACATTCAGTAAATTATTTAATCTTCTTTCAAAAGAAATTCTATTAAGAAAAGCAACAAATGTGTCATCTGACCGGTAGATTTATGCTGCAAAAAATTAATTTCAAAGTGCAGAGAATTCTAATAAACATTGTAACAAATATTGTTTCCTTGGAGAATTAATTAATTTTATGTTATGGATCGGCATATATTATAAAAATACTGTGAAAAATGTATCCACTAAACGTAAACGAAGGTGGCCTTCAAATACCGGGCGTGATAAAGTTATAATTATATACTGGAGGAGCCCAAACCTGTGCATGTTCTGCAGAGATTAGGAGGCACATGTCTCGTCCTTTGGCAGTTTACTATCCAGCAATTATAAAGACAGGAATTAAGTGTAAAACATAGAAAATACATTATAGCAAAAGAGAGTAAATTATATGCTGCAACATGCATGACGGGATGAAGCCCAGGGCTAGAAATAACAAGACATCTTATGGTATACGCAGACAGCATCTTAGCAATGATGTTTAGATCTGGTGACTGATGATGTGATGTATGACCTGTGAAAAGACAATTATTGAGTGACTGCACTGCAGTATCAACAGCTTATTATCAGCTAATAAAATACTATATCTTAGGTCTCATGCACACGACCGTTTTTTTATGCTGTCCGCAAAAAGGGGTTCCGTTGTTCAGTGATCCGTGTCTGTTTTTGCCTTCTGTTGTGTTTCCGTGTGTCTTCCGTTTTTTAGTGGACATGACCCAAAAGATTTTACCAAAAGACAGGCTGACAATTTTTCCCAAGTGCCTGCCAAGGGATCCGCAAAAAAAACGGACACGGAACGCGGATGACACACGGATGGCCATCCGCATTTTTTCACGACCCTTCGACTTAAATGGGTCCGTGAACCGTTTTTCATGGACAAGAAAAGGACAGGTTATATTTTTTTGACGGACTGGAATCACGGACCACGGACACGGAGGACAAACGGTGCATTTGACGAGGTTTCCACGGACCCATTGAAAACCAATGGGTTCGCAGAAAATCACGAAAAACGACACAACGGACACGGAATCAAACAACGGTCGTGTGCATGAGGCCTAAGGCTACATGCACATAAACGTATGTTGTTTCCGTGTCCATTCCGTTTTGTTTTTTTGCGGATAGGATGCAGACCCAGTCAAAAAATTTTAAGAGCACACCTGTCCTGTACTCCAGATGCACAGAAGGTTACAGAGGAGAACACAACAGGTTGCAACAATTGATTTGACAGGAGGCACAGTTGCAATCCCTATGGCTATGCCGCTATTTGCTCCCCTTGGTCTTTGCTCTTCCAGAATTGATTTGACCATCATTACTATCATGTAAATATTTGCATGTATGCAGTGTTTTAAGCCCAACGTCCACTGGTTTGGTACTTCATTTTCTTATGTACAGTCGTGGCCAAAAGTTTTGAGAATGACACAAATATTAGTTTTCACAAAGTTTGCTGCTAAACTGCTTTTAGATCTTTGTTTCAGTTGTTTCTGTGATGTAGAGAAATATAATTACACGCACTTCATACATACAACAAAGGCTTTTATAGACAATTACATGACATTTATGCAAAGAGTCAGTATTTGCAGTGTTGGCCCTTCTTTTTCAGGACCTCTGCAGTTCGACTGGGCATGCTCTCAATCAACTTCTGGGCCAATTCCTGACTGATAGCGACCCATTCTTTCATAATCACTTCTTGGAGTTTGTCAGAATTAGTGGGTTTTTGTTTGTCCACCCACCTCTTGAGGATTGACCACAAGTTCCCAATGGGATTAAGATCTAGGGAGTGTTAAGGCCATGGACCCAAAATGTAAACGTTTTGGTCCCTGAGCCACTTAGTTATCACTTTTGCCTTATGGCATGGTGCTCCATCGTGCTGGAAAATGCTTTGTTCTTCACCAAACTGTTGTTGGATTGTTGGAAGAAGATGCTGTTGGAGGGGGTTTTGGTGCCATTCTTTATTCATGGCTGTGTTTTTGGGCAAAATTGTGAGTGAGCCCACTCCCTTGGATGAGAAGCAACCCCACACATGAATGGTCTCAGGATGCTTGACTGTTGGCATGACACAGGACTGATGGTAGCGCTCACCTTTTTTTCTCCGGACAAGCCTTTTTCCTGATGCCCCAAACAATCAGAAAGAGGCTTCATTGAAGAATATGACTTTGCCCCTGTCCTCAGCAGTCCATTCATCATACTTTCTGCAGAAGATAAATCTGTCTCCGATGTTTTTTTTTGAGAGAAGTGGCTTCTTTGCTGCCCTTCTTGACACCAGGCCATCTTCCAAAAGTCTTCGCCTCACTGTGCGTGCAGATTCGCTCACACCTGCCTGCTGCCATTCTTGAGCAAGCTCTGCACTGGTGGCACTCCGATCCCGCAGCTGAATCCTCTTTAGGAGACGATCCTGGCACTTTCTGGACTTTCTTGGACGCCCTGAAGCCTTCTAAACAAGAATTAAACCTCTTTCCTTGAAGTTCTTGATGATCCTATAAACTGTTGATTGAGGTGCAATCTTAGTAGCCACAATATCCTTGCCTGTGAAGCCATTTTTATGCAGCGCAATGATGGCTGCATGTGTTTCTTTGCAGGTCACCATGGTTAACAATGGAAGAACAATAATTTCAGGCATCACCCTCCTTTTAACATATGAAGTCTGCCATTTTAACCCAATCAGCCTGACATAATGATCTCCAGCCTTGTGCTCGTCACCATTCTCACCTGAGTTAACAAGATGATTACTGAAATGATCTCAGCAGGTCATTTAATGACAGCAATGAAATGGAGTGGAAAGGTTTTTTTGGGATTAAGTTAATTTTCATGGCAAAGAAGGACTATGCAATTCATCTGATCACTCTTCATAAGATTCTGGAGTATATGCAAATTGCTATTATAAAAACGTAAGCAGCAACTTTTCCAATTTCCAATATTTATGTAATTCTCAAAACTTTTGGCTACAACTGTACTATCCGCATCTGTATGTCCGTGCCGAAGCCCTGCAAAAAAAATAGAGCATGTCCTATGCTTGTCCATTTTGTGGAGAAGGATATGCATTATTACCGGGTTTTTTTCGACCGCAAAAAAACACATACATTCGTGTGCATGTAGCCTAACACTGTAATAGAAGAGACAAATGAAATGCAGCAAATCACAACAGGCTACTTGTATATGCACCATCTGTATACTATGTACCAGTAATTATATATGTACAGCTGGTATAAGTTATACATCTTCTTGTATATAGTGATATGGAGCATGCTGGTATAACCTGGGTATCACCTGTATATAATTATATATGTACAGCTGGTATAAGTTATACATCTTCTTGTATATAGTGATATGGAGCATGCTGGTATAACCTGGGTATCTCCTGTATATAATTATATATGTACAGCTGGTATAAGTTACACATCTTCTTGTATATAGTGATATGGACCATGCTGGTATAACCTGGGTATGTCCTGTATATAATTATATATGTACAGTTGGTATAAGTTACACATCTTCTTGTATATAGTGATATAGACCATGCTGGTATAACCTGGGCATCTCCGGTATATAATTATATATGTACAGCTGGTATAAGTTATACATCTTCTTGTATATAGTGATATGGAGCATGCTGGTATAACCTGGGAATCTCCTGTATATAATTATACATGTACAGCTGGTATAAGTTATACATCTTCCTATATATAGTGATATGGAGCATGCTGGTATAACCTGGGTATCTCCTGTATATAATTATATATGTACAGCTGGTATAACCTGGGTATCTCCTGTATATAATTATATATGTACAGCTGGTATAAGTTATACATCTTCTTGTATATAGTGATATGGACCACGCTGGTATAACCTGGGTATCTCCTGTATATAATTATATATGTACAGCTGGTATAAGTTATACATCTTCTTGTATATAGTGATATGGACCACGCTGGTATAACCTGGGTATCTCCTGTATATAATTATATATGTACAACTGGTATAAGTTATACATCTTGTATATAGTGATATGGACCATGCTGGTATAACCTGGGTATCTCCTGTATATAATTATATATGTACAGCTGGTATAACCTGGGTATTTCCTGTATATAATTATATATGTACAGCTGGTATAAGTTATACATCTTCTTGTATATAGTGATATGGACCATGCTGGTATAACCTGGGTATCTCCTGTATATAATTATATATGTACAGTTGGTATAAGTTATACATCTTCTTGTACAGTATATAGTAATAGGGACCATGCTGGTATAACCTGGGTATCTCCTGTATATAATTATATATGTACAGCTGGTATAAGTTATACATCGTCTTGTATATAGTGATATGGACCATGCTGGTATAACCTGGGTATCTACTGTATATAATTATATATGTAGAGCTGGTATATGTTGTACATCTTCTTGTATATAGTGATATGGAGCATGCTGGTATAACCTGGGCATCTCCTGTATATAATTATATATGTACAGCTAGTATAAGTTATACATCTTCTTGTATATAGTGATATGGAGCATGCTGGTATAACCTGGGTATCTCCTGTATAAAATTATATATGTACAGCTGGTATAAGTTATACATCTTCCTGTATATAGTGATATGGAGCATGCTGGTATAACCTGGGTATCTCCTGTATATAATTATATATGTACAGCTGGTATAAGTTATACATCTTCCTGTATATAGTGATATGGAGCATGCTGGTATAACCTGGGTATCGCCTTTATATAATTATATATGTACAGCTGGTATAACCTATGCATCTCCTGTATATAATTATATATGTACAGCTGGTATAACCTGGGTATCTCCTGTATATAATTATATATGTACAGCTGGTATAAGTTATACATTTTCTTGTATATAGTGATATGGACCATGCTGGTATAACCTGGGTATCTCCTGTATATAATTATATATGTACAGCTGGTATAAGTTATACATCTTCTGTATATAGTGATATGGACCATGCTGGTATAACCTGGGTATCTCCTGTATATAATTATATATGTACAGCTGGTATAAGTTATACATCTTCTTGTATATAGTGATATGGACCATGCTGGTATAACCTGGGTATCTCCTGTATATAATTATATATGTACAGTTGGTATAAGTTATACATCTTCTTGTACAGTATATAGTAATATGGACCATGCTGGTATAACCTGGGTATCTCCTGTATATAATTATATATGTACAGCTGGTATAAGTTATACATCGTCTTGTATATAGTGATATGGACCATGCTGGTATAACCTGGGTATCTACTGTATATAATTATATATGTAGAGCTGGTATATGTTGTACATCTTCTTGTATATAGTGATATGGAGCATGCTGGTATAACCTGGGCATCTCCTGTATATAATTATATATGTACAGCTAGTATAAGTTATACATCTTCTTGTATATAGTGATATGGAGCATGCTGGTATAACCTGGGTATCTCCTGTATATAATTATATATGTACAGCTGGTATAAGTTATACATCTTCCTGTATATAGTGATATGGAGCATGCTGGTATAACCTGGGTATCGCCTTTATATAATTATATATGTACAGCTGGTATAACCTGGGTATCTCCTGTATATAATTATATATGTACAGCTGGTATAACCTGGGTATCTCCTGTATATAATTATATATGTACAGCTGGTATAAGTTATACATTTTCTTGTATATAGTGATATGGACCATGCTGGTATAACCTGGGTATCTCCTGTATATAATTATATATGTACAGCTGGTATAAGTTATACATCTTCTGTATATAGTGATATGGACCATGCTGGTATAACCTGGGCATCTCCTGTATATGATTATGTATGTACAGCTGGTATAACCTGGGTATCTCCTGTATATAATTATATATGTACAGCTGGTATAAGTTATACATCTTCTGTATATAGTGATATGGACCATGCTGGTATAACCTGGGCATCTCCTGTATATGATTATGTATGTACAGCTGGTATAACCTGGGCATCTCCTGTATATGATTATTTGTCATTGGCTGCCATTAGGCACAGTATCCATGATATAAGGCAGAACTAAGAAAGAACAGAGGAAGAAAATGGTGTCATTGGAATGTATACTGATTATGTCCTGAATTCTTCAGAAATTTAAACAAAATGGCAAAAATTAATGGAAAATTCAAAAATACTTTTATTACCTGTGATGATCAGCAATGGCGTTTAACCTTGCCATCAGTGTAACACGCTGTTTATAGGGCACCGCAAATCTGAAATGAGTCGATGATCGGCATCAGGTTTCATTTATCTCATTCAGATATTAAAATCCCCATGAAACATTTGCCGGATCTCATGGATTGACACTGACAATGATCAAGCGTGATCACCAGCGTCTTACTACAACACTACTCTGTGCGACTTTACAGCATTAAGCAAAATTACTCCAGATGATTAAATTTCTGACCTAATTAATCACTTTTCATTATTTCTCAAAGTAAATGATTTTTTTAATTAGATAATTATAATTTGAAAATTTGGAAATTACAAAAAAAAAAAGTTTGAGATGATTCTTCGACCTCACTACAGGTTACTCCTGTGCTCCAGAGCAGCTTCTTGGAAGGTTTTCATAGATCCATATCTCTAGATTAATGTTGACAAAACACCATTATTGAAGTTGGGGTTTTAGTTCAATTACTGTAGTTCTGCTACTCACCTACATCTTTTGCCCAAGATCACTGGATCTCGACACCAATATATGCAGCCCCAAGGTAAACACGGACGAGCAGATCGACTTGGATGTGCACCTGAGGTTGTTCCTTCATCTTAATTGGAATCTATGACCTGGATGCAGACTTCTAGCAGGACACGACCCATCCCTATTAAATGAGTAGAGAATCACACTGAGCAGTAGGTGACCGTATAAGAGGGGCTTCTTGATAAGACATAGCGGTTGCAATTCAAGAGAGTTACTGAATACACGAGATCTTTAAACGTGGGTTGGAGAGTTCAACAGAAATTTCCAACAAGCCATACTTCTCCTAAATTACTGTTTTCTGTTCAGCCTAGCCTATTGTGCCCTTAAAAGTCTCTGAGAGCCTACCCCCTTCCCCCCGGACTCTACTTGTGTAGTTGCAAATGCCACTTTTAGCAAAATTGCCCTGCACCTCTGTGGATGAAGGTGACTGCTGAGCCACTATACTTTTGGGTCATGATTTGAATCAGAACAGATCAGCTATCAGGAAGGGTGGATCATGACTAGAGATGAGCGAACTTTAAAAAAAAGTTTGGCGTTCAGGTTGTGGTAATCGTCGCATCCCGTTATGGATTCCACTACCGCGGACTATCCCGGCATATGGAATCCATAAGGGGCGGCTTCCACGAACCCGAACTTTTGAACAGCCGTAGTACCTGGGGTGATGTCACCGGATCAAATCCAGTGCTGAACCACGCCCCTGCACTGATCACATGATGGTGACGTCACCCCAGGTCCTTCGGCTGTTCAACAGTTTGGGTTCGTGGAAGCCGCCCCTTATGGATTCCATATGCCGGGATAGTCCGTGGTAGTGGAATCCATACCGGGATGCGGCGATTACCAAAACCCAAACGCCAAACTTTTTTTTAAAGTTCGCTCATCTCTAATCATGACTGAACATTAGGCAGAAGATCTAGATATTTCCATTCTAAAAGCTGAAGACCACATCCACACATCGAAGGATAGCTCTATCCCTGCCTTTTTCTACAAATCAGTTGGAGTCCATGGTCAAGATGCAAACTTCTGGCTTCTAGAATAACTCTGACAAGAGGTAATTCTACAAAATGAGCTCAGATCAAAGGGTGACCTGGAATGATTCCTGGAGCTTCACAAAACAATGGACCCCTTCAGGTTTAGAATGAGGATCTCTGAAGCTTCCAGGCAATGTTTATGGCCAAGCCATGGACTCAGCTGGGAAGTAATGCACAGACTTCTTCTGACTTAAACATGACTCTTTGTCTAATGTTTGCTAAAACTAGAGAGGAAAAAAGAAAAAAAAAATTGAAAATTACCTGTGAAGAATGGAAGGAAACAATAGTGTATCATAACTATGGCTATTAAAGAGCAGATATTTAAAATGTTATTGCAAAATGTTCAATCAACAGAGTGCTGAACAAAGGATTTTACTATGAGACGATCAAGAACACGAACTAATGGAGCCATTAAAAGGCGAGCACCTTAGGCGATCCATTATGAATATACTTGGGATTTTTTGTGCTAATGTTAAAATAAGTACAGTTGTGTGTGAGCCCAAAGCAACACAATATGCAATTATTTCCCTCCACATCGTCCTTGTAGGAATTTTACTTTCTGTAGAGGTTTGTGAAATGTTCATTGCATAAAGTATCATTTTAAAGGGGCTCATATGGACATTTGCTCTATGTTCAATAGTTATAATGGGGCAGAGAATTTTCTTTTTTTTAACCGCTACAGAACCACCTAACGCAGGGATGCGTCCTGCGGGCGGTCCTGTAGCTCTGAGACGATGCAGTGGCGCGTCATCTCGCGATGGCCGTGACTTCCTGTTAACGCGCGCGAGCGCGCGCGCGTTCACAGTGAAGCGCGTCTTGGCAGTTGAGCTACAGCCTGCCAGTGATGATCCATCGCTGGCAGGCTGTAGATGCGAATTATATCGCATCAAACAGCTATATCAGACGCTGTTTTGTGAACAGTGTCTGATATAGCTGCTACCTGGTCCTCTGGTGGTCCCATTTGCTGGGATCGACCACCAGAGGACCAGGTAACACTGTAAAGTTGCACCAAACACTACACTAACCCCCCCCACCCCCCCTCACTTATTAACCCCTTGATCACCCCATCTAGACCCCCTGATCACCCCCCTGTCATTGATCACACCCCTTGTAAGGCTCCATTCAGACGTCCATATGTGTTTAGCGGATCCATGGATTCACGGATCGGATCCGTGGATTCACGGATCCGCGGATCGGATCCGCGGATCCTCAAAACACGGACACCGGCAATGTGCTTTCCGCATTTTGCAGATCCGCACATTGCCAGAACTATATAGAAAATGCTTTTTCTTGTCCGCAATTGCGGACAAGAATAGGACATGTTCTATATTTTTGCGGAACGGAAGTGCAGACCCGGAAGCGCGGATCCGTAATTCCGGATCCGAGCGGGACAAAGTCTGTCCCCATAGAAAAGAATGGGTCCACAATTCCGTTCCGCAAACAGAATTGCGGATGTGTGAATGGGGCATAAGGGTCCCTTATCCCCGCCAGTTAGTTAGCTACTTGTTAGGTAGCTAGCGCCCAGCCCACCGCACCGCAGTCACTGATTTTGGCAGAGATTTTTTCATCCACATTGATTGATGCAAATGAAGAAATCTGTGCCGTTCATTTTTTTTTTTTTTTTCAGCGCAGAGGCTGAACGGAAAAAGAAAATCTCATTACCCGTATGCTCAACATAAGGAGAATCGCAGAAACTCCTAATGCTGGCCATACGTGTAATGATTGCGGAGACCCTCAAATGCCAGAGCAGTACAAACACCTCACATGTGACCCCATTTTAGAAAGAAGACGCCCCAAGGTATTCCGTGAGGGGTATGGCGAGTTCATGCAAAATTTTATTTTTTGTCACAAGTTAGTGGAATATGAGACTGTAAAAAAAAAAAAAAATTCCGCTAACTTGTGCCAATTTTTTTTTTCTGTGAACTCGCCATACCCCTCAGCGAATACCTTGGGGTGTCTTCTTTCCACAATGGGGTCACATGTGGGGTATTTATACTGTCCTGGAATTTTAGGGGCCCTAAAGCGTGAGAAGAAAAATGCGTAAAAATGGCCTGTGAAATCCTAAAGGTACTCATTGGTTTTAGGGCCCCTTTGCGCATCTTGGCTGCAAAAAAGTGTCACTCATGTGGTATCGCCGTACTCAGGAGAAGTAGGGCAATGTGTTTTGGGGTGTATTTTTACATATACCCATGCTGGGTGTGAGAAATATCTCTGTAAAAGACAACTTTTTAAAAAATTTTATTCAAAGTTGTCAATTTACAGCAATATTTCTCACACACAGCATGGGTATATGTAAAAATACACCCCAAAACACATTGCCCTACTTCTCCTGAGTACAGCGATACCACATGTGTGACACTTTTTTGCAGCCTGGGTGAAATGATACATGAACTCACCATGCCCCTCCGCGAATACTTTGGGGTGTCTTCTTTCTAAAATGGTGTGATTTGGGGGGTATTTATACTATCCTGGCATTCTAGCACCTGAAGAAACATGACAGGCGCTCAGAAAGTCAGAGCTGCTTCAAAATGCCGAAATTCACTTTTTTGCAACATAGTTTGTAAACGCTATAACTTTTACCCAAACCAATAAATATACACTTATTGGACTTTTTTTTTATCAAAGACATGTAGAACAATAAATTTAGAGAAAAATTTATATAGAAATATAGTTTTAAAAAAAAAAAATTTACAACAGAAAGTGAAAAATGTCATTTTTTTGCAAAAATTTCGTTAAATTTGTATTAATGGCAAAAAAAGTAAAAATGTCAGCAAGAATGAAATACCACCAAATGAAAGCTCTATTAGTGAGAAGAAAAGGAGGTAAAATTCATTTGGGTGGTAAGTTGTATGACGGAGCAATAAACGGTGAAAGTAGTGTAGTGCGGAATTGTAAAAAGTGGCCTGGTCATTAAGGGGGTTTAAGCTAGGGGGGCTGAAGGGGTTAATATCATTCAATTTAGTGTCCCTTTAAATGAGTTGGATGCTTTCTATCTGTTCTTCGAGGTCAAGGTAAGTCAATATATGGGTTACTAAGGGTTACTTACCACTAATCCCCAGGAGCACCAAACGCATGCCATCAGCTCATTGCCGGGTGAAGCAACTCCCGAAACTCATCTGAAAAATTTGCAATTAATCCTACTGACATTTTTATTTGTTACAATGGCAAATAAAATATATACAATTACAAAAATGTATCACAATTTTTCATTAACCTTGACTGTGACCTGGTGTGTATTGTGCTACGTAAGCTTCATATGTTCTTATTTCTTTTCTCCCATTGCCCCATTTGATATTTCTAGTGAAAGCAGCGCGGACTGTAACAAGATGGTGAGTAATAAATACAGCAAATGCTTTGGAAACCAATTGTGGACCAATAATAATATGCTATGAATATATATGTGCATAAGGATGAGCAAATTGGGAATTGGCACCGCACATTTAACAATATAACAGATCGTGAGGACACTATGCAAGTATTAATTAAGAGAACTGTGTGAATGCAATCAAATAACAACTAATATCACTAACCACACGTCCAGAGTGAAGAAACAAATAAGGAAACCGTGTTTTTATTTATTTCTTTTATTTTTTTAAAACATGATGAGATCCGCATATAAAGGGACCTTGTTCGTGAAATGGACGACATGTATTCTGTTTTTTAGATATATATGTATATGTAAATGTAGGGAGCCAGACTGTGAGCCAGACATTATTTTTACTAATATCTCAGATATTTAAATGGGCCATACAATAAAATATGTTGAAAAACTGTTCCATGTAAAATCTCCTCAAATACAAGGGTGAACTAACTATGACTGGAGAAGAAAAAGTTCAGTCTCCAAAGGTGTCAAAGCTTCTTTACTGTAAGAACTGTGAATCTGGAGAATAGTCTACTTCAGGACGTGGTCTCAGCAGGGAAAGTGGACAGTTAAAAAAAAAAAAAAAAAGTTTAGATGCATAGAAGTCTGGGTCTTATACCCCTACCTATCCTTTGGTTGCACTTGATAAACTTAGGCCTCTTTCACACTTGCGTTGTTAGGATCCGGTGTGCACTTCCGTCGCCGGAAATGCCCGCCGGATCCGTAACTACGAAAATGACCTGAAAGCATTTGAAGACTGATCAGTCTTCAAAATGCTTTCAGTGTTACTATGGCAGCCAGGACGCTAATAAAGTTCTGGTTGCCATAGTAGTAGTGGGGAGCGGGGGAGCAGTATACTTACAGTCCGTGCGGCTCCCGGGGCGCTCCAGAATGACGTCAGAGCGCCCCATGCGCATGGATCACGTGATCCATGCGCGTGGGGCGCCCTGACGTCACTCTGGAGCACCCCGGGAGCCGCACGGACTGTAAGTATACTGCTCCCCTGCTCCCCATTACAGTTTACCATGACAGCCGGGACTTTAGCGTCCTGGCTGCCATGGTAACCATACAGAAAAAGCTAAACGTCGAATCCGGCGATGCGCTGAAACGATGTTTAGCTTAAGGCCGGATCCGGATTAATGCTGCGGCATGCTGCGGTATTTTCTCCGGCCAAAAAACGTTCCGGTCCTGAACTGAAGACATCCTGATGCATCCTGAACGGATTTCTCTCCATTCAGAATGCATGGGGATAAAACTGATCAGGATTTTTCCGGCATAGAGCCCCGAGGACGGAACTCTATGCCGGAAAACAAAAACGCAAGTGTGAAAGAGCCCTTAGGCTTCATTCACATCACCGTTCAGCCTTTCCAGTCTCCTGCTCCGTTTAGGAGCAGTAGAATGGAAAGGACAGATTTGGCACATAACTGAGCCCTAACTGAGCCGAACGGAGCCTAAAGACCCCCTAGACTATAATGGGGTCCGTTAGGTGTCCGCTCAGAAGATGATTTTGGAGCGAAGACAAAATTCCTGCATGAACTACTTTTGTCTTCGCTCCAAAATCATCTTCTGAGCGGACACCTAATGGACCCAGTTATAGTCTATGGGGTCTTTAGGCTCCTTTCGGCTCAGTTATGTGCCGAATCCGTCCTTTCAATTTCCCTGCTCCAGTGAATGAAGCCTTATGCAATTTTTTTAAACTGCTTTAACTATGTAACTATGTAAATCTCCTGTCAACAAACTGACCTCAGTTTGTGCCGCTGGGACCTCCCCTGAGCATCTGTTATTGCCAGTGGAACCGCCTAATGAGCGAACACTTAGTCAATAGACTTTCTTGCTAGGATAGATAGTTCTTGTATCAATTCCTATGGTCCTCCTGAGTCATATGATATATATTCTGCTGTTGTATGTTTATTCCACTCGATGAAGACCCCCTTCTTTTAGCAGTGCATAAGACTCCAAAAAGACAGTTGTCCAAAAATCATCACTCTTTTTAGTTCATATCAATATCAAAAGTACAATTAAAGGGACAGCAAAACAAAGAGACCCACTCATAAAAGGGACGTGCAACTTAGTCATCTTCTCAAAAAGACGAGGGAATGTCCCCATATAATGCTTCTCTGACTAAGATGTGCAAATCAGTTCTCCTTCCTTACAGCCTCTAACAGTTCAATCATTGCTTTTTCATAATACGAGTTTCCCCTCGTGGTTGCCTCAAACTATCTAGTCAGTGCTTTTCATAAAGGAAAGGTAATTTGCATACCTTTGGGTTTCTGGGAAAGATGTTCAAACAAGCTTTACTTTTTCTGATGTCAGTAAAAGTAAAATGTGTCAATTTGCATAAATGTTTCCCAGAAACATAGAGGAGTGTTGGCTGGATAATAATAATACTATTAATAATAATAATAATAATAATAATAATAATAATAATAATACTCATGCATACTAGGCGGTGCTCCTAAAGTGAAAAAGCACCAACAAAGCCCTAACAACAGTCACTCAGCTAACAGGACAATTTTTTCTTGTGATGTTCAGTTTTCTTGTCCTTTTGGAAGGAGAACTGTACTGTGGGGACATCCAGCATTCTTGTCTTTTTGGAAGGAGAATTGGCTTGCATCTGTCTTGGGGGCCTATTCCATGTTGGTCTTGTCCCTGTTTTAAAGAGATTGTCTCAGGAAGAAAACACCTATTCAAATGCCAATAGATATATTAGAGGAATGTTCCCACTTGGGCTCTGCTCTGTGAACCAGAACTGAATGTTTGAGCTGTTCTAGTTCTGGTGGACTCTAGCCCTACATGTATGGGCTGGGGGTATTTATCTGAATGGATATTATATATTACTACATTGCCCGGCTGGCTCTATATTTTCCAGCATTATCAGTTGTTTGCCAAGTGTACCAGGAGTGGACTAGGTTGACCCCTTTAAAGGAGGGGTGACAGCTTGCACAGATATGTTCTTCATAGGTGCTGCAATACCTTCCAACAAGGAAGCATAATGCACTTGTAACACCCCAGAGTGGTGTTACCACTCCTGCATCAGACTACTAAGTATTTTGTTCAGGTCCTCCGCAATGTGCATTCCTAATATCTTTATGCAACTGTCATGTGATTGTAATGTGCCTGGTTCACCAGCAGGTGGTAGCAAATATGGCAGAGCTGTATATAGGTAGAATGGAGCTTTCCATTCTATTCTAACCCCCCTCTGTAGGAAGGTGGGCTAGCGCTACTTCCTGCAGGAAGGGTGGGAACCAGTTAGAGTTAGTCTAGTTTACCCCCAGCTAGGGAAAGGGTGTGCAGGGGCACATCTCTGCTGGACATGCCAAGCTCTGCTGGCCAAGGAGACCAAAGCTTGAAGCCTCAGGAGCCAGGAGGAAAGTTCCCTGGCATAACCTAGAGTCAGACTAAGAAGAGAGAAAGTGCAGAATCAAGAAGAAAGCAAAGATACTATTTAATATTGTCAGTACAGCAGAGTGAGAGAAGGATACAGCAGAGTGGAGTTTGCCTGCCAGATTAATGCTAAAGCCTGCTGTAACCAAGACAAAGCCTGAAAACTGTTTTAAGAAATGTTTACTCAAAGTAAAGCTGCCATTAAACTTTATCTCAATGTCTAGACTCAAGCACTGTGACACGCATAAAGAGACATTTAGGCCGTACTACACCACTCAGCATTTCCCACACCTGGGACGCGATATAGAGGACCCTGGGGGGAAGCACCCGTTGCACACTCATATCATGTAAATGTAGTGGAGGAACCAGGACCATGCAGGTCGCAGGTTGATAGATTTATTAAGGTGTCAAACAGCACCTGAAAGAATTCTAATTTTCACCTATGTGTCCTGATCCTCTTTCTATGCACTGCTAAAACACCCGAATAGCATACCCACCTGTTCTGCACATGTTTATGGTCTAAATAACTGTGGCATTTTAGACAAAGCACCTGTCCTATTTATAGGGAGTAACGGTTGATGACTTGCGTCGAGAACATGTGCATTCACAAACACCCATTTTCTCAGATCTGTCCTCTTTAAAAATTGCTGCATTTTAGAATCTGAAGGCTTCAAGCTAAATGTACGCCACAGGGCAGTACAAGGAAGGCAGTTTTTAAGATGTTGACAAATTGATTTGATCTGTTTGAGAATCATTTCCTGTGAATTATTATTATAAGTTTGAAACTACCTACGGAATGTGTTGTCCAGACGAGAAAAAAGAAAGAGAAGGTTCTTTTCGTCTATTACTGTTATTTTGAATTCATCCTCGGAGACATGGCTCTTCTGTAGGCATTAGTACCCCACAGCAGGCTAAAATCAGTTATTGTATCGGTGTTATTTTCACCCCCTATTGTGAACAATGTTGTTGTCTTGATGAAAATGCAGAAGATTATAAAGAAAAGCAGGGCAGCACTGCACTTGTCCATCTTTCCCACAAAGCCTTTTCTCTCATCTGTGTCTGGAATACGTCTACGATAAAAGCAATTTCAAAGAACTTTCCTTTTCGACAAATTGCACAAAGTACAGTATAAACTTGACCATTTTCTAAAAAGTGTCACAACAAAAGTTCTCAGAAATAGTGTTTTTATATTTCAACTTGATATTTTTATGTTACCAATACCATTCATAAATTTTCATTGCACTGACTACAGGGACTGGGACCAGCGCTGGGACCCCCATGGCTCTGGTCCTACTACTAAATGAAGGTTATCTAACTATAATAGCAGTGAACTGGAGAAATGTCATCTGGGTTGTAGTTTTTTTTTTTATTCATCTGGTTTAGTGAATTCCCCCTCTCTAAATCACATTTTAAAACATTAACCCCCAGAGTAGTCTCCATTAGCAATGGAGGACTGAGGGCAACCAAATCATGGAACCAAAGCTGCAGGTAAACATTGCAGCCAGGCACTGGCTGAGGCAGGTGATTTGGTCATAATTGGTAGTCACAGAGGTTATAATGGGTAGAAGACACAAAGACTTGGCCAAAAATATAGGCTGAGCGGATACCATACAGAATAGGATCGAGCACACCTTTGCAGACTTCAATACTTTATTTCTTACGCATAAAGTACTATTAGAAGGGTTGAGACATATTGGCATTGGTTGGAGTCAGGTCACTTGATGCTCACTGGCTACTTCTGAAGCAAGGAATCAACACATGCACGCATTCCTTAGTCAGAAGGCCAGATACAGAGGAGAAGATGTGGCTAGAAGGAGAATGATGACCACCTCTGTAGGTAAGCCAGCTAATAACTAAATCTAGGGCAGAAATAGGGGTATCAGTATGGTTGAAGATTTCAATACTGAAGGAGTGATTTAAAAGAATGCTTTAACATGCTTTAAGGAATATGGCGTTGCCAATATTGTATCTGTTCTGGCAATGGGCTATAATTGTATCTACTCTGGCTGTAGGTTGTTACAATTGTACATACTGTAGCCATCGGCTCCTACAATTCTATGTACTGTAGCCATGGACTGCTACAATTGTGTCTACTTTGGCTGTGGGCGTTTTCAATTGTATCTATTCCGGCTGTGGGCTGCTGCAATTGTATCAAATCTAGCCATGGGCTACTACAATTGGCTATCTATAGGAAATGCCAGCATTACAGGTTAAAGCTACTAAAGATGGGTTGTTAATCCCGGGAGTTATTCTGATTGCCCGATTGGAGGCAGGAAGGAATTTTTCCCCCTAAAGTGAGGAAAATTGGCTTCTACCTCACAGGAGTCTTTGCCTTCCTCTGGATCAACTTGCAGGATAACAGGCTGAACTGGATGGACAGAGGGCTTTTTTCAGCCCTCTGTTAAACTATGTGTCATGGACGTTCCCGCGACAGGTGGCAGAAGATCGGTGAGACTGGCAACACTTGGTTTGATCTGACATGTTTTCTGTTTGGATCAAATGACATCTGCTTTGTTTCTGGTGCTTGCCATACCTTCTTTCCCTGGGTGTGGCTATTATGGTCATTTAACTTTCTCTATTTATTGTTGTTTCTCCCACTATGATATGCGGTTTATAGCTTCTGTTTGGGTTGTGAATAGCTGGTGTATGGATCTCTGCTGAGTTTCTGGTGCTGCCATGGCCACTTGAAGTTAAGTGTTTTCTTTCTCTTTTGTATGTTGTTTGGGTTATTTTGTGGGTTGCATTTCCCTGTTTTCTATATTAAGGCCTGAGGGAGACTCCTGTTTCTCCTTCCTTTTGGAGGAACAGGTTGTCTCAGTCCTGACATTAGTACCAGGGTCCTATAGAGTTAGGACATTAGGTATTCCTGTGTATGAACTCACCTACCTCTGCGGTTTATTCATACTGGTAGTTAGTCAAGACTTTGATTAGGGTTTTACTAGGAGGTGTCCATCCCCTTTCCCTAGTTTCCAGGCCTTATTCCCTCACCCCTTTCCCTCCTATGTTTGGTGTGTTGTTTCCCTCCCACACTTGAACATGAAACTATGTCACTATGTTCTTATGTAATACTATTTTTCCCTGTTGTGGCCGCTATGACAACCCCTGCTTACCCTATGGATCTTAATCAGTGGGAGTTCCGGAAGGCAACTTGTGATCAGGCAACTTGTGATCAGCTGATCTTTCTAACTTTTGTAATACTTTAAAAAAACTATGGGGCAGACACAAGGAGTGGGTTTAAATTATAAGTAATTTATTATTTAAAGTATTTGACAGTTGTCTCATAATACTGGGACCTCATAATATGGAATAAACGTGTCGTCTGTGCATTACAGTAGCGTAAGTGGTTATAATAGGCATTACAATAGTATGAGTTACTATTAGAAGCATTAGTTCACCAGCCAAACATTGTAGCATCTTTAATGTGTGACTAATGCAGAGATTAATACAATGATTCATCACCAATTAATACTCAGAAGCCACTTATTTCTCTGCAAATTTAATGATTCAAAACAAAATAATATTCATCTGTTTTCAGACATTCTTCATTAACATTATAACCAGTTTGCTCGCACTACCTGCTCTGACCACTAGATGTGCTCTTTAGAGAAAACTTGTCTGTGAGCAAAACTTGTACAATCGGCTTCTATTCAGTTACAAGCAGGGCAATATTCTACAGCACAACCCAATGGTAGGAAAGGGTACTGCAGTATTTATTATGTTCTTAGCAACCTAATGGTAGGAAAGGGTACTGCAGTATTTATTATGTTCTTAGCAAGCTCGAAACACATTAAATTAATGAATTGTAGTTTATAGATATATCATAGTGTAAGCTATACCCTAATATGGGACATAGTATGATTATTTGTGTCTCTGTTTATTATATGTGCATCAGAGTAATGAATTGGAGTAAAAACTACACACAATTACCAGATCTCTTGATGTAGAATATTAGCATTTCCATCATTGCATCTTCCTCTGTGCATCATCTTCCTGGAAGCCTCTTATTCTGTTTGCGATAGGGATGTTTTGGAAGAAGATAAACTCCAGGTTTTTTGCATGGTGCTTCTATTTCCCTCCTGTTTTATGTTGACTCACTTTGTTTTCTTTGTAGCCGCCTCCTGCTGCTCCTTCTACTCACCCGGTATATCACTTTCTCTTGTTCCTCGCTGCCGCAGATGGGAAGCAGCAGAAAAATCCTCGACTTTGATCTTAGATTCTCCCTTCTTTCTATTTTTTACGCTCTTGCTGGTTCAAACATTTTGAAGCCTTTCAAGAAAAGTTTTTTAATCTTGCAAAATAAAAAAAACACTAGATTTAATGCTTGAATAATTTCTTGAGATGAGAAAACACTAGAGCCGCCTCCAGCCCACATATCTTTTTTTTATTATTATTTAAGGGAGAGTTTGCTTCTATTTTGACAAAAATAATTGAGATTATCCTGATTTTTCTCTAGGACTGTTGTCTGTCAGGGAAAAGCAAATAATGTTCTTAGATCACAACTTCCACTAAATTCTCAGGAAAAAAAAGTTTGTTTCAAATAAATGTTTATTAAGTGAGAAACTAGAGATGAGTGAATTTCACAAAATATGTTTCGAATCCGATTTGGTCAAATCGAATTTCAGATTCAAAAGTTCCCCAATTTCCTTGAAATTGTATACGACATTCTAAGGTCTCCTAAAATATCTACCCCCTTTCAAGCTTTTTAAAAGGTTTGCTCTCTTTTTACTATTGATGACCTATCCTATCAGATCGGCAGCGGGTCAGTACCTGTCACCCCACCGATCAGCTGGCTTAACTGAAGGCCGCCCTCATTCGAGCACTGCCTTCTCTGCTCTGTTTACCTGCTCACCGCAGCGGTGGTGAGCAGGTGAAATTACAAGTATGGCATCCCCCTTTCACTTCTGTCTGTTCAAGTGAATACTACAGAGCTGTCCCATAGAAGTGAATAGGGATGCCATACTTGTAAAGACTCTGCTCACCACTGCATGTGATCAACCAGCTGATCAGCGGTGGTGCCAGGTGCCAACCGCCAATCTGATATTGATGACCTATCCTTAGGATAGGTCATCAATAGTAAAATGCAAACAACACTAAGACAGTATTGGTAATGTCAGAGTGATAGTGATTGATATGAACTATGTGTAAGCGAAGTGTAGTTGGTGGTCAGATTTTTTTAAATAAAAAAAAGTCCAAAAATGATCCCTTTTTGGTGACAGATGCCTTCTTCCCTGTCACAGTACATAACTGATGGCTGCCATATTGTGGAATTCATGCGGGACGCATCACAAAAGTTTTGGATTCAGATTTGCCAAATTTCAAAATTTTTGAGAAATTATAAAAAAATTTGATTTGTGTAAAATCAATTCGTTCATTGTACAGTATGTGAAACCCAAGAACTTTATTCTGAAGGATATCTGTAAAGAATAAATCAAGACCACTGGACTTGCTGTAGATTTCTTGAAAATGTTTCTCTCGTTCTTCCAACGAGCTCTCTCAATTCTGAAAATTGAGAAAGCTCATTGGAAAGAGCGAGTGAAACCTTTTCAAGAAATCTACAGCAAGTCCAGTGGCCTTGATTTATTCTTTACAGATATACCATGACCTGGATAAATGAGAACCTTCACAGACTTTATTCTGAAGGCAATAGTGGCCACAGACGGGTAATATGAGTTCCTTCACACTCTGTAACTAACATAATATCAGTGATGTCTTCATTGGTGAAGAAGTCTTTCCCCCTACTCTAAGATACCAGGGCCTGAATGTGACTGCTACCCCTGCACCTTGTTTTGCTATTTCCTGCAGATAAGTTCACATCATGTTGTCCACTTTTTATGCAATTTTAACTAAGTACAGTAAAAAGTACCTTTTTTTTATTTTTTATATTCCAGCAGTCATCATTGGCATTTCCCTTCCTGCAGATGAGCAATAACCTCCCCAATCTTCAAAAATCCATCTAGAATGATACAGTAAATAGTAGACAAAAAGAAGGGAGATGAAGCTGCAGTTTCTCCCTCTCTCCTTGTGAGATTGCATGCTGTGAGAGGGGAGGAAGGAGGGCAGATACAGAGAACATTTGGCCAAGAGTATGTTCTCTGGAGGAGCATGTCCAGGTGATGTGTTTTTAAATCGCAGGAGGTGTAAAAAGACCTAAACATACAAGTAAGACACACATTTAATGTCTGTGTTTATGCCCTACCTATGCGTTTTTGTCCTCTTTAATCCTCAGGAGGAAGGGTTGTAATAAACTATTGCTAGTCCAGTTGTTGAAAGCTATCAATGATGATGGCGGCGAGTTGTTCACATGATATTATACCATTGAGCCTGATTATTATTATTGTTCATTGTGATGTGCAAATAAAACTGCAGAAACCAACCATCACATTTATAAAGTATCAGCAGAGAACATCACTTCAATTATCGTCATTAGGGATGAGCAAATCGACTTTGGATGAAACATCCGAAGTCGATTTGCATAAAACTTTGTTCTAATACTGTACGGAGCAGGAGCTCCGTACAGTATTATAATGTATCAGCTCCGATGAGCCGAAGTTATTGCTTCGCAAAGTCTCGCGAGACTTTACATAATAATTTCATAAATTAATTTGTACTGTAAGAAAACATTTCCCAAACTTGCGTTCAGTTCCAAGGTACCATTTGGAACCGAACCCAAGTTCTGAAAATGTTTTTTTACAGTACAAATTAATTTATGAAGTTATTACACGAAGTCTCGCGAGACTTTGCGAAGCAATAACTTCGGATAATCAGAGCCGATACATTCTAACACTGTACGGAGCTCCTGCTCCGTACAGTATTAGAACGAAGTTTTATGCAAATCGCCCATCCCTAATCATCATCATCACTGATATTCCGATGTGAAAGAAAAATTTGCATTTATTATCCTTGTTATGTTTGTAAAACAGCACTGTTCTCGTTTCGCCTTATATGGATATAATTAGAAGGAGAGAATTATATTACATCTCGCTCCTTGTTACACAGGTGGTCCTGATATATTTCTGAAGGAAAACGTGATAGTGACAGGTGGAGATTAATAATCCCAGCCTCGCACACTGTGACAAACTAATGCAATCAGAAAATCTGACATCCTTTTAGCAAACATTTAGCTTTTTTTTATATATTTAAACAAAACACCTGTCAAACTCTAAGATTTAACCCTTTCTAGTGACAGAGCTTTCTTAGACTTCTCCTTTGTTTTCTTCATATCTAGAGATGAGCAAATTTCCCTTAAATTCATTTCAGGTCCGATTGGATTAAATTTAGTTCTATATGAATGAATTTTGTCTGTAGCAAAAGTGCTCATGCTGCCCTGGTAGGTAATGGATGACATTCTAGGGTCTCCTAGGACCATATCCAACCCATTTAAAGCAAAGACAGTGGCATATATAGCTATGGGTAAACGCATGGTTGATGGTATTAACAAACAGCTGTCTAATAATAAAATGTGCCATCAGATTTTTTTTTTTTTTAAAGTTCGAAAAGTTGTCCCTTATTGAAGAAAGATGTCTGCCAGTGTTTATACACACACGGTGGTATCTGAAGAAGGCTTGTTGTTTTTAACAAGTACCAGGTTTGGTGTTATTTAAAAAAAAAAATATATATATATATATATATATATATATATATATATATATATATATACATGGGCCTGTGTTGATGTGCCTGATTGTCCTGCAAAGTGAAGAAGCAATGGCTTTTCACATTCACAATAAATATTTGATGGACTGTTTGTAGTAACTCTTTGCTAGAGGTGCAGCTCCGGAGATCACAATTGATATTTTGTTCCAGATAGATTAGGGATGAGCGAACCAGTGGAAGTTCGGGTTTGCCGGGTTCGACCGAACTTCAGGTCAAAGTTCAGGTTCTGGACCCCAACTTTACCCCGAACCCCATTGAAATTAATGGGGACCAGAACGTCACTTTATTATTTTCCGTTATAATATAGTTATATCGGAAAATAATAGCGGTGCCGTCATCGCGCACATCACAGGTCCATTGGCAGGTCCTGCTGAATGAAGATAGAAGAGACTGCTGCGGCGCGATCAAGTGGATGACGTGAAATGTTTTTTGTTTTTTATAACCCCCAAATGGCATAATCTTTTGCATTCTGTCTTAAGTGTCTATATTCATCTATATTCAGGAGAGCAGACCCTGCACATATACTGTGCTGCCCCTAGTCACCAATGAGCGGAGGAGCCCGCACAGCTATATGTGCCACCTTAATGGTCGCCTATTAGACAGGTGGGGCAAACGTGCACGTGAATGTTACTCAGGCCCGGCGCTATCCTAAGGCAGACCAAGTGGCTGCCTTAGAGCGCACCCAGCGCAGAGAAGAGGGGGGCGGCAAAAAACTTTTTTTTTTTTTAAATAAATCCATTCTGACTTGCCTTGCCAGCTGCGCCTCAGGGCCACCGGCCGCCCGCCCCAGCCCGCCTCAGTCACACAGTCACAGAGTGGCAGCACGGGCTGGTAACACAGTCATGCGGTCGGGGGGCGTGACTGACGAATGGCGCCGCGGCTGTGGGCGGCAGCAGGGAATGGAGGATGGAGATGTTGTCTGTTGTTGGTGAGGTCAGTGACTGACTGTGACTCACACACACAGCCAGACCCAGAGGGCAGGTAGCACAGAGCAGAGCGCATGATGAATGTTAATTATGTACACAATATTAATGGGAGGGGGGGCAAATGTAGGTGACAGATGTTTATTACACAAAATTAATGGGGGGATGACATGATGGGAGGGGGAACAAATCGCAAATGTCTGTAGTCTGTGACATGAAGGGGGAGAAATGTGAAATGGGGGTGATGTGACATGGAGGGGAGAAATCTGACATGGGGGTGATGTGACATGGAGGGGAGAAATGTGACATGGGGGTGATGTGACATGGAGGGGAGAAATCTGACATGGGGGGTGATGTGACATGGAGGGGAGAAATCTGACATGGGGGGTGATGTGACATGGAGGGGGAGAAATCTGACATGGGGGTGATGTGACATGGAGGGGAGAAATCTGACATGGGGGGTGATGTGACATGGAAGGGAGAAATATGACATGGGGGTGATGTGACATGGAGGGGAGAAATCTGACATGGGGGTGATGTGACATGGAGGGGGAGAAATCTGACATGGGGGTGATGTGACATGGAGGGGAGAAATCTGACATGGGGGGTGATGTGACATGGAAGGGGAGAAATATGACATGGGGGTGATGTGACATGGAGGGGAGAAATCTGACATGGGGGTGATGTGACATGGAGGGGGAGAAATCTGACATGGGGGGGGTTAATGTGGCATGGATGGGGATAAATCTGACATGGGGGGTGATGTGACATGGAGGGGGAGAAATCTGACATGGGGGTGATGTGACATGGAAGGGGAGAAATATGACATGGGGGGAGTGATGTGACATGGAGGGGGAGAAATGTGACATGGGGGGTGATGTGACATGGAGGGGGAGAAATCTGACATGGGGGGAGTGATGTGACATGGAGGGGGAGAAATCTGACATGGGGGGGGGTGATGTGACATGGAAGGGGAGAAATATGACATGGGGGGTGATGTGACACGGAAGGGGAGAAATATGACATGGGGGGTGATGTGACATGGAGGGGGAGAAATCTGACATGGGGGGATGAGGTGATTTTTTTTAACCCCTCAATGCCTATTTTATTTAGCATTCTGTCTTAAGAATGCTAATATGTTCCGTTATAACCATGTTATAACAGAAAATCATAAAAAAACTGGTGTCAGCACTCGTCAAATTTGGCACATGTGGTTTGAATTTCGCAGAGGTCTGCATATAAGTGGCGATTGACCTGCAGTTCCTGATAGTAATGGACATGTTGTGTTAGACAGCTGTTCACATGGTGCAGTACTGCATGGTGGCCTTTGTTTTGTGGTGCTGCGCTGGTGGGATTGTGGGACCCAGAGCCATGGGTGGCATTGTTGGACAGCAGGGTTGCTGTTTGACTCCTGGGTCCCTCCGCCTACCAGGACAGTGCCGCTTTGTCACCGCATTGTGCTGCGCCCCTTAGTCAGAGTAGGTCCCACTCAAAGAGGCAACCTTATGCCTTTTGATCAAAATGTACACTAATGCCTCTGGTACAGCATGCAGTATAGGGGGCTGTACACATTAATAGAATGCTTAGAAGCAATAGATCAAAGCATAGCATTGTGGATGTGTGACCCAGTGCTCTCTCTCCTGGATATTTGGAAAATAATAAAATCACCCGACCACCGAACCCGAACCCGGACTTCATTGAAAAAGTCCGGGTTCGGGTCCAGTTACCCGAACTTGCAAAGTTCGGTATGAACCCAAACTTTGCAGTTCGGGTTCGCTCAACCCTAGTTTTGACGCTTCTGGTGACTGAACCTTTTCTTCTCCAATAGGAGGCAGTGCCTCCTTGTCTTTTGACAGCATTTTACATGGAACAGTTTTTCACAGTATTTTTTGTATGGACCATTAACATATTTGTATAGGTTAATCATATCCCCCCTTAGACGTCTCTTCTCAAGACTAAATAAATTCAATTATTTTCATCTTTTTTTCATAACTAAGACCCTCCATGCCCCTTATCAGTTTAGTCGCTCTCCTCTGTGCTCTCTCCAGCTCCAGGACATCCTCTTTATAGACTGGTGCCCAGAACTGAACTGCATATTCAGATGAGGCCTCACCAAAGCTTTGTAAAGTGGTAATATCACATCCCTGCCCCGCGAGTCCATGCCTTCTTTAATGCATGACAATACAGCCCAGTCATGCGAAGAGTCCAACCATGTCTCATGCCACACTAACTACATCTATGTGTTCTTCTAGTAACATAGCCTCCAGTATTGTTAGTTATACTTCTGGCATTTGTGAAAATACATTTTGAATTACTATTACCTGTAAACTGAATATCTGGGATTTTTGGGTTACGTTGGTTGATGTTTGTATGTAACAGATTCCTGTTACCAGCAGCTTTATTTTTCATCGGTGTATAGATCTGCCCAGTCTTCTCCCTACTTTCCTCACAAAACCCAGCCCCTACTAAATCCCCAATGTCCCCTCCTATATCCCACTCTCTATCTACGCTATCTACCCCCGTATTAGTTTGAAACCCCACACTCCACCCAGATCCTAGTTTAAAAGCTCCTCCAACCATTTTACCATATTTTCCCCCAGGGCATTAAGGTGCAGCCCATCCCTACTGTAGAGCCTGTAACCGACCAAGAAGTTGGCCCAGTTCTCCATAAACCCAAACCCTTCCTTCCTGCACCAGCTTCTGAGACACTTATTTAACTCCCTTAGCTCCCGTTGTCTCTCAGGTGACGCTTTTGGCACTGGTAGTATTTCTGAAAACACTACCTTGGAGGTCCTGGACTTGGGCTTCTCTCCTAGTTCCCTAAAATCATTTTTAAGGACCTTCCATCTCCCCTTGACTTTGTCATTGGTGCCAATGTGTACCAGGACCGCCGGCTCTTCCCCAGCCCCACTCAGCAATTTGTCAATCCGATCCGCAATATGCCGAACCCAAGCACCCGTAAGACAACACACTGTTCGGCATTCACGGTCTCGGCAACAGATGACCCTGTCCGTCCTCCTGATAATAGAGTCCCCTACCACTAGTATCTTTCTGACCTTTGCTGTACTCCGTTTCTCATCCTTCCTGCAGCGGTCATCCTCCTGGGTGCTAGGAGAAACGTCCTGCTGCAGTGTTGTTGGCCCTGGGCTTTCATCCCTAATATCAGCCAAACAGGCATATTTACTAGGGCGTTCCAGCTCAGGACTAGCCTCCCTGGCACTTTTCCCTCTACCCCTTCTTCCTACATTAACCCAACTGCTGACCTGATAGTCCTGCTATTTGATTACTGATGTTCTCTAACAAACCTCTGAGGCCTTCACAGAACTTTTTACTTCACACATACTTGTTTTGTGTTAGTCTAACAGGAGTGGGCAAACTGCTCTACTCCAGCTGTTGTGAAACTACAATTCCCAGCATGCTCCATTTATTTCTATGAGAGTTCTGAGAATGGCAGAGGTAAATATGCATGCTTGGAGTTGTACTTTCACAACAGCTGAAGAGCCGCAAATTTGCCACAAGTTGCCCGCTCCTGGAATCACGTCAAATTCCAATAAAATACACTTAAGTTTGTGGGTGTGACGTGAACAAATGTGAAAAAGTTCAAGGGGTATGTAACACAGAAGATGAGACACAATTTTGGAGTATCATGCACCAAAAACAGTCTCAGTGTCAATGATAATTGTGGTCTAAAAGTAAATTAGAAAGTTTCAGAATTTTTCTTAAATTTTACTTAGATACATCTGGAAGCTTATCACGTAAGTGCTCCTATGAATCAGTTAATCACATACTCTGCTCTGCTCCATCACTATTGTACAGTTGCAATGTGCTTGTACTATCTCAGTTCTCAGTGATTTAAAGATCCTGAAATGTTGTGGTTGCGTGAATCAGCTCGGCTTCATTTTCCGGAGTCGCTGCTTTTGTGGCAGCATCAAAGGGCTCGACTGCTCTTTTATCTCGCTCAACTTCTTCACTTTTCAGGTTGTTGCGATGCGGTGGGAGGGAAAGATGGAGCTCAACTCGTCTATAAGCACAGAACTTTAACTAAGCTTTCAAGCAGTAATTGAAAATAGTAACATAAGTCAGTATCCAAAAACTGTGATCTGTAACTTTACCCGCTGATACTAACACTTCAAGGGCTTGTCTGAATTATATGGACAATATATGTCCTATTTAAAATCCTTCTGAGCTGATTTTGGCGGGACAGCCCATTTTTACAGGAACAGAACTTTCATTTAAAGTTCTTCCAACAAGAAGACCTATTAATATTAGACATTAAGGCCTGTACAATGGCGAATGAAACAATTCAAAGCCCCATCCTGTGACTGATGTCAAGTCATTAAGTGAGCAACAATGTAACAAAATGTAAACAAATAGTGTTGGTTTGATTGGCTCCCATCTGCACATACTGTTTGCGACACTTGTTAGATAATGTATTGTAAGGGTATTTTTAAGTACTGATTGTTCTGTCCCTTTTAATTCTAGTTAATACTCTGTGTAATAGTTTACAAATTTTCCTTGCAATGTAGTGGGTTAGATAAGAACACATTCCTGAGTGATCTCTCTTAAGGAGGGGCTGATGAGAATACCTGTGGTCTGCACTAAGAATTAATTGGCACTCCTTTGAATACTTCATTCTAGGTAGGATGTATTGATTTGCCCCATTTCTTGTACACCCTGGGGTGTCATCCATGTGCTATGAGATAAGGGCCGGAGTGTCACCCTTGCATTTTTAGGCTATTGATGTCTATTTACTTTTTATTATTCAGTATGTGATTTGCTTGTGTTATCGTGTATTTAATCACTTAATAAATATACTTATTCACTTAGCCTCCGTAAGTTTATTCATTCTCGCATATTTTGAATTCACATTACATAACAGATGAGGCAATTGATATTGTAAGGTGGTCACAGCCCACCCTATGAATACCACCCTCTTCAGTAGTGCTGTCCCTTTTATTGTCAGGCACAGTTGCCATCCCCCCACAGAGCAGGAGGAGGATGCTGGCTCTGCCCCATTGAATAAGCAGTGATACAGCTAGCACATCCCCTAGCAGTGATGTGCTGTCCATCAGAGGCCCAATATAAGCTTGGAGTTTGAGCATCACTGTTTGAACAAACGTGTTCCCCCATAAAAGTGGCACAGTGGTGCAGAAAACCACTTTGCCTTCCCCATGAAAGCAATGCGCCAAAGTAAACGGGTTACATATGAATAGGCTGCAGAATGAGCCTGGGCAAGTTGCATCCTAGGGGCATGGCACAAAAGTACTTGAAGACCGCTGCATATGCTGAATTTGGCCTGGAGCATGCATGGGAGAAAAGGGAGTTTCCCAACGTGCACATGTTCCACCAAAGCAGATGAGACAGCTGCAGGAGATGGCTTCCGATGATGGCTGCAGATGCAATAGCTGCAGTGATAACATCCAGTTAAAATGAGCATAACACAAAGTACAGTACCAGGTTAAAAGATGGGACAATGAAAGACAAGTGCTTTGTGCTACCATGCCTGAAGAAGAGGTCGTGCCCTGGACCTTGCATCAGCCCCTGGAATCCAGATTGGAGTTCAAATGACAGCAGATTGTTTCACTGCAGATTTGAAAAGTGAAATTTTTGAGGCAAATTCTGCTCGATATCTGCGGTGGGTAGTCACACTTGGAATAGCCTCACTTAAATGGGGTTAAATTATGCTGAGACCTGAGGCGTCCAGACAGCAAATCTGCAGAAGAAATCTGAGAATCAGCCTTGGATTTCTGCTGGGGAATACAAGGTTGGTTTTTCAATGTGAATAATAACACTTTCACAGACACACTTGTACACATGCCGTAAACTGTGACAACATTTGGCTCAGTTTGGTGCAAAATCGGTGCAAGTTAGCAATTGTGTGCATTTTTTGAGAAATCCTCTGAACCAAACTGGGCAAGTGGGCATAGCTTACGAGAAAGGGTGTGTGGCTGTGTGGAAAACCGGAGTGTGGCCTACTATGCAACAATTAGCACCAAAACTGTGCCACAATATGTCATAAAAATCTGTCTGAATGTGAGCCAACCAAAAGCTGGTACAGAGTTAGACAGAAGTGTTTGCACCACATTTATCGGCCTCTCTGAGCCCCTGTGATAGATCTGGTGCAGGTCTAGACAACCTGTCTAAGCTTCCGCCATCTACAGGCTTAGCAAATTTGGGCCATTGATCTGAATAGAGAAATGAGTACTTCTGTATTTCCCCTGTGGGGGCGCTGCAGGGAAAGGAAACACTTGCCACATTGAAGTCGATCACTGGGGGTTTCATAAGAAAAACACTTTCTGATTGGCTTATGGGCAAAGGAGTCTTCAAAAAAGTAACAATGGTGTAAAGAGAAGAACTGATTTACATGTGGGACCTCCGATGCTTTAATACAAAGATGTTTATAACTAAGGGCTCGTTCACATGAATGTTTTTTGCGTTCAGTATACCGTCCGTATGGGGAACCATTCATTTCAATGGGTTCCGCAAAAAAAAAACTGAATGTACTCCGCATGCATTCCATTTCCGTATTTCTGTTTTTCCGTTCCTCTATATTTGGAGTCATGTCCTATTATTGCCTGCAAATTACGTTCCGTGGCTCCATTCAAGTTAATGGAGCTGTAAAAAAAACTAAATGCATACGGAATGCATCCGTATGTCTTCCGTATCCGTTCCGTTTTTGCAGAAGCATCTAATGAAAATGTTATGCCCAGCACAATTTTTAAATGTACTTACTGTTAAAACATTATTATATGCTTCCGTTTCCGTTTGCGATCTGCAAAAAATGGATCACAAACTGAAACTATACGGAAACAGAACAGAAGCGGGGAGGAAACGGAAACACTACGTAAACTAAAAACGGAAAAACGGATCCGCTAAAAACAGACGGCAAAACCATACGGTTGTGTGAACGAGCCCTGAGATGTCTCTTCTTCTCCCATATATTGTGCTGCACATCTTACTTCATAAGATTTCAGATCCGATAAATTGAAAGACTTGCAGCCGAAATTCGACTCTTCTAACTGAACCATAAAAAGTTGCTGAAGCAATAAAGACGGGACATAAGAAAGATCTAGTGTAACATTTTATAAACAGGAACGGCGCGGAGCCGAGGTCTCTCTGCCCTCCACATATCCCAGTTTATCCTCTGAAAACCGCCTCTGACACACAGACACTTACAGGAGACTTAACGGATGTAAGGGGCTATCCAAATCTCAAACTAGGTCACAGCTTGCTTCCATCATGGCTCCGGTCAGATCTCCTTATTTTTGACAAATGATTTTGATTAGACGGCAGCTCACAAGTCCACTTGCTTACATTTGACCTTCTAAGATGTAGCCAGGATTTGGACTTCAAAGGCCATATGAGTTTTGCTTTCAGAAAAAAATAAAAATAAAAATCCAGGGGCACTGACGCTAATAATCCCCTTGCCAAATGGGATTCTAGCCGAGAACATATAAAATGAAAAATAAAAAAATGTGCTTTGAAGACAGACTGGCTTTAACCCTCCCGGATGAGGTAGATGGGAGCTTTAGCTGGGTCTCGTTTGACGGACAGACTATATAGTGCGTGTATATACTCTGCACTGTATATAGGTTTGCTGTTTCTAAAAAGAATTAAAAAAGAAATTTCCATTTAGGTGAATGTAAAGTGCGTGCTGTCATGGCGTAAATAAGCTGTCAGGCCTGCAGGATGTCACTCGGGATGCTCTTTCTGATATGGATTATTTCAGATAAATATTTTATTAATTGCTCCGAGGTCGATGGATTTTGGCCCGGTTACACCGCAGATTCTTCTCCGCGTTATTAAAAAATAACCAGACAATCCTGCAAAGGGGCCCGGAGGGAATCATCACCGACTGGAGCGCTGGACACGTGTAAATCAAATCCGGCTGGTGTTTATTATGAGAAATTTAACCCCGTCCATCCTCCACCGCGAGCCGCAAGCTGTGGAGACGAAACAATGGAATGTGCTTAATCATGGAGGTAACCATGGGGGTCACTTATTAATACTGCAAAACAGAAGCAATGTTGAGTCGTGTTGATGCTGCAGTTTTGTTTGTGTCGTTTTTTTTTTTTAATTTACAGATGTAGCAATCATGAATGTAACATGAATGATGAATACAAAGTTGCAGTAAACTTTATCTTGACTTGTTCAGTGTTTTTTACTGAAGACGTGTAGTTAACACGTTAAGTTCACATTTGATACATCTGCCTGCTATTTTAGCAGCTGTAGGATTGACATGTAACTGATGGAGCACATCTGCACTCATCAAATTCCTTTTTTTTAAAAAATTATAGTGGTTACATACATTTTTTGGGTACATTTTGCCTGGGCTTCTCAAACATTAAACTCTGGGCCCTACCAGCCAAAACACCTGATACCTGGGTCTCATCAATGGTCGATGCCCACACAGGACTGTGCAGAGTCCTATCAGTGCCCGTTACAGAGCCACATCAGTGCCCCCGTCAGTACCACATTTACCTTCTCCACTCTCGCAACACTTCTGCTGCAAAATAGAAGTTAAAGGGGCGTCTCCATCTTGGAATTTTAAGGCATAGCACTAGGATATCCCATAAATGTCAGATTTAGTATTGATCGCGAATATTCTAATCGCTAATTTTTATCGTGAAGATTGCCATTTCGTGAATTCGTGAATATTCTAGATTTTTTTCCATCAGTACTACTACTTCTTGCCTGTCGGCCAATGAGAAGGCTGTAATATCTTTGTCAGAGCTTAGCAACATCCCTAGCAACCAATAAGAAAGTTGCCGACCCCTTTCTATATAAGAACCTCCCCAGCAGCCATTTCCTGCTGTTATTTGCAGTTCTGAGAGAGAGAGAAAGAGAGAGAGAGACAGCAGTGTCATTGCTGTGCTCTGTGCTTTACAGACTCATCTGGATCCTAATTTAATTGCATTAGAAAGTTAGTTAGGCCTCTTTCACACTAGCGTTGTTAGGATCCGGCGTGCACTTCCGTCGCCGGAATGCACGCCGGATCCTGCACAACGCAAGTGAACTGAAAGCATTTGAAGACTGATCAGTCTTCAAAATGCTTTCAGTGTTACTATGGCAGCCAGGACGCTACTAGCGTCCTGGTTGCCATAGTAGCAGTGGGGAGTGGGGGAGCGGCATACTTACATTCCGTGCGGCTCCCCGGGCGCTCCTGAATGGCGTCAGAGCGCCCTGCGCGCATGGATCACGTGATCCGTGCGATCACGTGATCTATGCACTGGGCGCCCTGACGTCATCCTAAAGCGTCCCGGGAGCCGCACGGAATGTAAGTATGCTGCTCCCCGCTCCCCTACTCTTACTATGGCAACCAGGACTTTAGCGTCCTGGCTGCCATAGTAACCATTGACAAAAAGCTAAGCGTCGGTTCCGGCAATGCGCGGAAAGCGACGTTTAGCTAAAGCGGATCCAGACTAATGCCCTTCAATGGGCATTAATTCCGAGATCGGCGTTGCGGCATGTCTTCCGGATTTTTGGACGGAGACAAATCCGCAGCATGCTGCGCTTTGTCAACGTCCAAAAAGCGTTGACATACTGAGCGGAAGACATCCTGATGCATCCTGAGCGGATTTCTCTCCATTCAGGATGCATGGGGATAATCCTGATCAGTAGCTTTCCGTCCTAGAGACCCGACGGCGGATCTCTAGGACGGAAAGCTAAAACGCTAGTGTGAAAGAGGCCTTAGTTAGTTAGCTCATATATATATATATATATATATATATATATATATATATATAAATATATATATATATATATAATGCAGATAGTTAGTGGGAGATAGTCAGTGTAGGTTAGATAGTGATATAGTGTAGCTGATAGGTTCCAGTGCAGGGTGTTAGGTAGTGTGATAGGTTCTGCTGTCCATACATACATGCTACAGACATAGTGCTGTGATGTCACATTACATTAGATAGTTAGTTAGTTATCTTATATATATAATACAGATAGTTAGTGGGAGATAGTCAGTGTAGGTTAGATAGTGATATAGTGTAGCTGATAGGTTCCAGTGCAGGGTGTTAGGTAGTGTGATAGGTTCGGCTGTCCATACATACATGCTACAGACATAGTGCTGTGATGTCACATTACATTAGATAGTTAGTTATCTTATATATATAATACAGATAGTTAGTGGGAGATAGTCAGTGTAGGTTAGATACTGATATAGTGTAGCTGTAGGTAGTGTGATAGGAATTACTGTGCTGTGATAGGAATTAGTGTCTAGCAGCTTAAAAAATTTAGCAAAAGTGAGCCACGCCTGTATTGCACGCACAAAATGCGCATATTACATTGCCGATTTTCGCAATCAAGAAAATAATGACTAGAGATCACGAAATCGAGAATTTGCAAAACTTATGCAGAATATTAGGCCAAAAATTTGCTAAATATTGCGAAAACTAATATTGCTTATGCTGCTCATCACTAGTCAAATTGATACAGGTCTCACCTCTGGGACCAGCTCCCTGCTCCAAAATAGGGCCCTCGAAGAAATTGGAAAACAAACCAAACATGCGCGTCCACTCCTCCAGTGACTTCTCTGGGACTTCAGAAAATAGCCAATCCTAGACTTCAGCCCCAAAGTGGTGAATGGAAAGGTGGCTGCACTTATGTGGTTTGCTCTCCACTCACTTCTGTAGGACTTTGGCCAAATGCACTCACTTGGCTATTTTTGAAAGTCCCATAAACGATGATTGCACCACAGTCCCAAGGCCCCGTTCTGGAGATAGGAGCAGGTAACAGAGGTAAGGCCCACACCTATCTGACATTTATGGCAAATCCTATCAATATAAGGGGTTTTCTAGGAATGAGCAGAATGTGAGCAGGACGGCTTATGGGGGGATATGAGGATGGGGCCTCCCTGCGCACTGCACTCTGGCACTAAACATTGGTGAGCGTTGCTTTCAGGCTACTCAGCCATGATAGCAGATTGTAGACAGGACAACATCACTACTATATAATATAG
The DNA here is from genome assembly GCA_033119425.1 of Bufotes viridis. NCBI lineage: Eukaryota > Metazoa > Chordata > Amphibia > Anura > Bufonidae > Bufotes > Bufotes viridis. Next base: position 8,639,761 of record CM065597.1, read on the forward strand.
AGAAGTGTAGTGTGTCGTGAGGTCTGATCCTCTCATGCTCCTACATAGCTCTGCAAATGGAGGCAGGCCTGCTCACATTCTAGGACAGGTTGCTTACGCCATTTTACATCACTCCCGGAGGACCCTGTTAACCAGTAAGTTCCTGTTCAACGTTTTCCTAGATGAATGGATCTATAATAGATCTCTTTGGGTGGGAAAATGAGATAATCCTGCTGAATGCAGGACACTTGGGAGGTGCCTCATCAAGAACTGCCTGGCACCTCACGTATGAGGAGCTTTGCTTTATTATATTTTATTACATGTACTATCAATATTCCATCAACATTTCCATCCAAATTAAAAGCAGACCATAGAACCATCCATAAACCTCACTAGGTGGTGCCTACAGCAACCTGGTTAAAGATTCATTGTTTCGGAGACCTTTTACCGCGTGGCTTAAAATGTTTTAAAAAGTGCCAACTTTAATAACTATGTACTGTAAGAGGGTGCAAGGTGTCATATTTGATGGCAGGTACGTGTCACCGAGGTTGCTGGCCTCGGTGAGGTAAGAGCCGGGTTTTTTTTGTCTGCAGCAGCTAGTGCTGTTTGACTCTGTTAAATAGCATGGCTGCAAAGCCGATCCGGGCCGGCTCTTACCGGGAGCAGCTAAAGTGTAGGGTGGGTGGCTGCTCCCCACGATCCAGTCCTGGTTTTGGGCTGGGTATAAAACACAGCCAGCAGCTGTGTCTGGTGGTGATTATCCTGGAGCCTGCTAACAGGGCTCTGGAGTTCTCTGTCCTGGAGGAAAGAGCTCAGCAAGGAGGTGGCTTTTGTTCCTGGCTACCTGAAGGTGGATTCTCCTGCGGCTGGGCCGACAGCGTGGTGCGAACCTGCACCTACACCTCCCAGGTGACTGAACCTATGTTGGCCTGTTTTGTTTTGCCTCCTTGTTTCTGACATGTGTAAATTACCACCGAAAGACAGTTTGCTGTGTATTTTTGTGTCAGTGTGAATAAAACACTGTTTATTGCACATCCTGGACTCTTTGTTTTGCCTCGGTACTGCACCCGCACCGCTGTCTACCAGAGCGACTCCCCACATTTGGTGTCGGATGCGGGCATGCGCAGTGAGGCTGGCGTGAGCGCCGAAGTTTTTGCTAAAGTGCATGATATATATTAAGCCAGCAAAGTTGCAAGCAGGAATTTCTGGCAACATGGAGGCTGCTGTGAAGGCTCTCATAGAGGCTAACGTGCAGCAGCGGGAGACCAACCAGCTACTGCTACAACATGTGATGGCGTTACAGGCGGCAGGAGCGTCCCACCACGTCCATGATGCCCGGAGAGCGGTCCGTGCGGCGATCCCAAAGATGACCCCGCAGGCGGCGTGGAGACCTACCTGGCGGTCTTTGAGAAGGTCGCCGTGAGGGAAAAGTTACCCGTGACCAGTGGGCCGAGGTGGTTGCTCCGTTCCTGGCATCCGGACCCCAGCAAGTTTTTTGATTTGGCAGATGACCAGGCTGCTGACTATTCCACGGTGAAGGGGAGATCCTGGCCAGACTGGGGGTAAACGTGTTGGTCCGGGCTCAGCGGGTCCACCAGTGGGACTTTAAAGCGGCTGAACCCGCCAGGCCGCAGTACTATGAGTTGCTGCAACGGTTGCAAAAATGGCTGCAGCCTGACATTCTAAGTCCGACTGCTATGCTGGACCGTCTGCTGGCTGACATGTTCTGGAGGGCCTTGCCTTACCCCCTTCAACACTGGATCGGCCAGGTATCCCCCACCAATGCCCTTGAGATGGTCGACCTGGTGGAGCGATATGAGGCCACCAGAAACCTGCAGGGGGTTCTTTTGGGAGGGCCAGTCAAACCCGGAAATCTCCACCCCAGTCCGGCGGCCGGCCAAACCCGCCCGGGATGTACCCCTTGCAGATCCATCCCCAGTGGTCTGCTGGCAGTGTCGGGAGCCTGGACACATAAGGGCCAACTGTCCCCATCGGGGGAACCCATGGAGACTAATTATGGGTACCGGGCTTCCATGTATGCCCGGAGACTGTGTGCGACCGGCACCCCGAGACAATAGACAATCGTCATCTGTGCCAGGTGCAAGTCGGGGATAACCTGGCAGTGGCGCTGTTGGACTCAGGGAGCCTGGTAACCCTGGTAAGTGCTGCCCTGGTACAGCCCACCCAGTATACGGGCCGGAAAGTGGGTGTGGTGTGCATTCACGGAGACTTAAAGGACTATCCCACTGCTGTAATGTCTCTGTCCACGGCGGCCGGCACCTGGACTTGTGAAGTGGCGATCTCCACAAAGCTACCCTATGAACTGATAATTGGGAGAGACTTCCCTGGTTTTCCGTCACTGTGGCCTGAGGTGAAAGTGTCTAATAGCCCTGAGACAGGGGTAACCCTAGCAGAGTGGCCTGATACCACTGGAAGGCCAGAACCCTGGGAGCCCGAGTCTGAAGGGCCAGCGGTAGGGGTGACCACTGCTGCAGCGGTAGTGGGGAGACAACCCCACTGAGTGTAATGGTGGGAGACACGGAGGACTTGCCACCGGGACCTGAGTTGGCAGACCTCAATGTCTCCGGGGAAAATTTTGGGACCGCACAACACCGGGACCAAACCCTAACCAGGGCCTGGGAGAATGTGCTGGAAATTGATGGTAAACCCCAGAAACCAGGGGCTGAATTAATGTTCCCACGATTTATTGTTCTGCAGGATATGTTGTATCGGGTGAACCAAATCCGAGGTGAACCTGTTGAACAGTTGGTGGTGCCCACAGCGTATCATAAGCTCGTCATGGAGCTTGCCCACCAGCTATGTTCTTGGGGGACACCTGGGGTGGCAGAAAACCCAGGACCGCATTCTGCAGCGGTTTTATTGGCCCAGTGTGTTCAAGGAGGTAGAAAACTATTGTAAGTCCTGTCCAACCTGTCAGATAACTAGCCCCCAGCCACATTTCCGTAGTCCTCTGGTACCTCTGCCAATTATTGAAGTACCGTTTGAGCGAATCGCTATGGATTTAATTGGACCTGTACCAAAGTCTGCCAGGGGCCACCAACACATTCTGGTAGTTCTCGACTATGCCACTCGGTATCCGGAGGCGGTGCCTCTGCGACATACCTCAGCTAAGCTCATTGCCAAAGAGTTATTGGAGATGTTTTCCCGTGTGGGCCTGCCAAAAGAGGTTCTGACAGACCAAGGGACCCCTTTTATGTCCAAAGTAATGAGGGAACTGTGTAAGTTGTTGCGTATAAAGCAGATTCACGGACGTCCGTTTACCATCCGCAAACAGACGGTCTTGTGGAGAGGTTTAACCAAACTCTAAAAAATATGCTAAAGAGGGTGGTGTCTAGAGATGGGAAGGACTGGGACCTGCTTCTGCCCTATCTCATGTTCGCAGTGCGAGAGGTGCCCCAGGCCTCTACTGGGTTCTCGCCCTTCGAACTGCTTTATAGCAGACACCCTCGGGGCCTGTTGGATATCGCCAAGGAAGCATGGGAACAACAGCCTGTCCCCCACAAAAGTGTCATTGAGTATGTCGCCCAGATGCAGGAACGGATGGAAAGGGTGTTGCCTTTGGTCCGGGAGCATATGGAGGCAGCGCAACAGGCCCAGAGTAGGGTGTACAATCGTCAGGCTCGGGTGCGGGACTTCAATCCGGGAGATCGGGTTTTGGTTCTGGTACCCACCCTTGACAGCAAATTCCTAGCTAGGTGGCAGGGCCCCTATGAGGTGATCGAGAAGGTAGGGAAGTAAATTACAAGGTACACCAGCCAGGGCGGCGCAAGCCGAGCAGGTGTACCACGTGAATTTACTTAAGCCGTGGAAAGATAGGGACGCGGCCGACGACCACAGCCCCCGACCAGGGCTTCTAGGTGAAAAGGGTCCAGCCCCACAGTTCGAGGCCTGTGAAGCCGTAACCACGGTAAAAATTGCAGACAGCCTGTCTTCCAAACAAGTTCAGGAAGTCAGGGAGTTCCTCAGTCGGAACACGGATGTGTTCTCAGACCTCCCTGGCCGCACGTCTCTCATCCGACATGACATCGTCACTGAGCCTCAGGCCAAGGTCCGGTTAAAACCATACCGGGTACCCGAGGCTCGGCGGCGGGCCATCGCGGAGGAAGTGCAGTTAATGTTGAAGCTCGATGTCATTGAGGAGTCGAAAAGTGAGTGGGCCAGTCCCATAGTCCTAATACCCAAGCCGGATGGGACGTTGCGGTTCTGCAACGACTTTCGCAAGTTAAGCGAAGTATCCAAGTTTGTCGCGTATCCCATGCCCGAGTGGGCGAGCTTGTTGAAAATTTAGGACAAGCCCGTTATTTTCTGTGCTGGACCTCACTAAAGGGTACTGGCAGGTACCCTTAACGAGTCGGCTAAGGAAAAACCGCGTTTGTTACCCCGCAGGGCCTGTATCACTACAAGGTGTTACCCTTTGGCCTGCATGGCGCCCCGCCACTTTCCAAGGTTAATGGACATAGTGCTGCGACCACATCGTCGGTGCGCCTCGGCCTACTTAGATGATGTAGTCATCCACAGCACCGACTGGGAAAGCCATTTACCCAAGGTGCAGGCGGTAGTGGATGCCCTGAGGAAAGCTGGACTAACCGCCAATCCAAAAAGTGTGCGATTGGGTTGGAAGAGACCAAATATCTGGGATATGTAATCGGGCGGGGAGTCATCAAACCTCAGGTAACTAAGGTAGAGGCCATTCGTAACTGGCCCCGACCGGTCACCACCAGGCAGGTAAAGTCGTTCCTGGGGATTGTAGGATACTACATGAGGTTTGTGCCCACTTTGCCACAATAGCAGCGCCATTGACAGACCTGTTGAAGGGGCGAAAGTCTGGGAGGGTTAGCTGGAGTGAGAAGGCGGAGGAGGCTTTCTCCGCGTTGAAGTCGGCCCTGTGTGGGTCCCCGGTTTTGGTGACACCCGACTTCAACAAGGAGTTTGTCGTACAGACCGATGCCTCGGAGGTAGGCCTCGGTGCGGTACTGTCTCAGGAGGTCAACGAGGAAGAACATCCCGTTGTCTTCCTGAGCCGTAAGCTCAGTCCCGCCGAGTCCAGATATAGTATAGTGGAGAGGGAGTGCCTGGCTATCAAGTGGGCACTCGAATCTCTCCGCTACTACCTGTTAGGGAGGAGGTTCCGTCTGGTGACCGACCATTCCCCTCTCAAGTGGATGAGTCAGGCCAAGGAGAGGAATGCTCGGGTCACCAGGTGGTTCCTATCCCTTCAAAATTTCAAATTCTCCGTGGAACACAGGGCAGGCCGCTTGCAGGGTAACGCAGATGCCCTGTCCCGCGTCCACTGCCTCACGTGTGTTCACCCCCTCAGGGTTGAACAAAGGGGGTGTGTAAGAGGGTGCAAGGTGTCATATTTGATGGCAGGTACGTGTCACCGAGGTTGCTGGCCTCGGTGAGGTAAGAGCCGGGTTTTTGTCTGCAGCAGCTAGTGCTGTTTGACTCTGTTAAATAGCATGGCTGCAAAGCCGATCCGGGCCGGCTCTTACCGGGAGCAGCTAAAGTGTAGGGTGGGTGGCTGCTCCCACGATCCAGTCCTGGCTTTGGGCTGGGTATAAAACACAGCCAGCAGCTGTGTCTGGTGGTGATTATCCTGGAGCCTGCTAACAGGGCTCTGGAGTTCTCTGTCCTGGAGGAAAGAGCTCAGCAAGGAGGTGGCTTTTGTTCCTGGCTACCTGAAGGTGGATTCTCCTGCGGCTGGGCCGACAGCGTGGTGCGAACCTGCACCTACACCTCCCAGGTGACTGAACCTATGTTGGCCTGTTTTGTTTTGCCTCCTTGTTTCTGACATGTGTGAATTACCACCGAAAGACTGTTTGCTGTGTATTTTTGTGTCAGTGTGAATAAAACACTGTTTATTGCACATCCTGGACTCTTTGTTTTGCCTCGGTACTGCACCCGCACCGCTGTCTACCAGAGCGACTCCCCACAGTACTCTGACACAAATTACATCAAGATGTAGTCCAGAGGTTTGATGCAAGATGGCCATACCTTCCTTATCCCCCATACACATGCATGCTCAGCTCAGCCAAGCATGCATGTCTTCTCAATATTAACACCTGTGGCAGCAGCTCTCCTGAGAATAAAAGGATTGAGCATGTTGAAATCCAGCTGTCTGATCCTTCCCTTTCCAACATCTGCCATCAGAGGAGAGTTTAGGGCAACCCAGACACATTAGATGGTTGGCTGTTATAGCAAAATTGGTGGATTCGGCCATGATCCTTGACCCCAAGGCCTATCGCAGAGCTCCCATCTACTATGTGACATTTATGACACTGGAGTCTTCATCTCTGGCACATGGACATCTTAGGTACCTGGGGTAAACTTTTTGTCCTCCACACCCCTTACAGCAATGCACAAAGTTGCAATCAACTTTGTTAATGCAAAAATAGAAATACAGTTGCAAGAAAAAGTATGTGAACCCTTTGGAATGATATGGATTTCTGCACAAATTGGTCATAAATGTAATCTGATCTTCATCTAAGTCCCAACAATAGACAATCACAGTCTGCTTAAACTAATAACACACAAATAATTAAATGTTACCATGTTATTATTGAACACACCATGTAAACATTCACTGTGCAGGTGGAAAAAGTATGTGAACCCTTGGATTTAATAACTGGTTGAACCTCCTTTGGCAGCAATAACTTCAACCAAACGCTTCCTGTAGTTGCAGATCAGACGTGCACAGCGGTCAGGAGTAATTCTTGACCATTCCTCTTTACAGAACTGTTTCAGTTCAGCAATATTCTTGGGATGTCTGGTGTGAATCCCTTTCTTGAGGTCAGGCCACAGCATCTCAGTCGGGTTGAGGTCCGGACTCTGACTGGGCCGCTCCAGAAGGCGTATTTTCTTCTGTTTAAGCCATTCTGTTTTCTGTGCTGCCACTGGATGGATCCTCTTCTGTGCATGCTCAAAGAGTTCATGTACTGTGCATACGCAGAAAAGGATCCGTCCGGGGTAAGCACAGAAAGGGGTGACCTGTCCCACGTATACTTATGTGAATGCATCTAAAATGAGGAGTAAAGGTAGCGAACTGGGGTAAAATGTCACGACGAACGAGCCAAAAGAGAATAGGACTTTAACAATGAGCACAATGGCGGCTGCCCGAGATAATCTAATGAGTGGTATTATCTGCAGTCCTATGTAAAAGCAGATATACTGTAGCTGACTCATTATTTGTGCCAACTCATTAGTTCAGTGCTATAACATTTCACAAAATCAGCTCTGCTACATGTGACCACCCAGATGTCTGAGCATTTCTTCATTTGATAAATTCAGCCGCTTTATGTTGCATCTTATAAGCACAGCTCTGCTGCACCTGACAGACTCAGCTCAGCTACCTCTGCATTACTACGCTTAAACTGTGTCTTTTAGGATACAGATTTTTGAAAATGTATCCACTTTGTATCCCATAGGGAGTATAAAATCAGCAATTATGTTTCTGTGTTGGAGAAGAGTCTGTGATGAGCAGCAAATTAAAATCATTACCATTTTTCTGTGTTCTGAATTTGCTATAAATTGACATTTTGTAACTAGATTACGGAGCACGTTTTGTTCCAGATCTCTGGTTAGGGCTGCAGGTGATCCGCCGCCGCTCTGACGGCTCTGCTAAATATTTTCCAATTTCTTTGTCAGGACTGGAGTTAATGATTGAGATGCTGAAGTCGTTCACAGGACTCAATACCTAGTGAAGTAACTTGGCAGTGGCATTGTGGGTGAAACGTGGCACACGTGGCACATAGCCAGCCTCATGGCTATCAAACAGGATAACTGTAATTTTGGATGCTAACTTCACTGTAATGATGACACAATCCTTCCATCATGGTAGTCATTATCCAACATGATGGCTCAGTGGCTACGACATTGGCTCAGAGGTTAGCATGGTGGCTTAATGGCTAGCACTGTGGCTCAGTAGTTAGTATAAGGCCCAGTGGCTAGCACGCTTTATTGGTTCACATTGGGGCTTGGGCCTCATGCACACAACCATATTTTTGGAGTGCATTGTATCCGCATTTTTTGCAGATCGGATGTGGATCCGTTCACTTCAATGGGGCAGCAAAAAATGCAGACAGCCCACCGCGTAGTTATCACAGGGGCTCGAGGTTAGATGAATGGCTCCGCGGTAATCATAGTGGCACAGTGATTTGCACAGAGGCTCAGTGCATAACTGGTACAGAAGCTGAAAATCCAGGAACCGGCTCAGTAGTTACTGTAATCAGGGGCATAGCTAACGGCTCATGGGCCCTGGTGCAAGAGTTCAGCTTGGGCCCCCCTTCCCTCAGTGCTTTGTGTGTCTTCTTATGCAGCACAAGGGTCTTTGGGCCCCCTCAGGCTCCTGGGCCCGGTAGCGACTGCTACCTCTGCATCCCCTATAGCTACGCCGATGACTGTAACAAGATAGCTTGATAGTCAGCATGGTTGGTTCAGTGGTTCATAAAGTCAACCTGATGCATAAGGATCTTCAATCAATATTGCCGTGGTGGTCTCTTCACACACAAATAGATGATGTGAGTATGATTTTCTTTACTTTTACCACCATTTCAAGGAAAATTGATTTGTTACCTTGAAGCACAAGGAAATTCGGCTTTGCAGGGAATCAAATTTTCTCTGAAATTTGGATTGAACTCCACTTTGGACACTTCGATTCGCTCAACACTATCCATAACCACTGGACTATTAATAAGAGATTTTCCAGTTGGACATCTAAATAACTATCTCAATCTTTTGGTGAGAAGAAAGCTTTATTATCGTGCACATTTGGGACGGGCCCTGCAATCAATCTTGTATGAGGGCCCAGAAGCTTTAGGCTATGTGAGGTGTCCTCAGTGGATCAAGTTGGGGGAACCAAAATCAATGCAACTTATGATTCATGGTCAACATTAGTGTTGAGCTAATAGAAGTCCAATTAAAGGAAAATTTGATTAGCTGCGAAACCGAATCCTTGATTGAAGCCGCCATCTTGTAATTAGTTGCAAAGCAATTTTTTTTGTAAAATGGGCCGAAGCAACTTATTCTAATTTTTCAATACTTCGCTCATCTGTGGTTAACATATCCTGTAAATAAAGCACATAGGGACAGCAGCAATATACAGCGCACAGCCCTGGACAATGCACCACCTGACAGCGCCTCCTGGATGTCTATAGTGTACAACGTCCCATGGCACATACACCCACATCTCATACCCAGAGGAAACGCTACAGAAAACCTACATAGAAGAGTTGAGGGTGGCAGACGCCTGACACTGAGCAGTAAGGTAGACCGCTCCGGTAACCCATGTAATTGCAGAGGTATTGCACCTTAATAGTTCATCTTCCCAGGGGAGGCAGATGCAGCGTCGTGTCGCCATCTCCTCCTGTTATTGCTCTTATCTCTTGTAACCTGTCAGAAGGTGACGATACGGACGAGCTGACAGATGACGGCATTCCTATGTAATGCAAAGATTAATAGGACACAAAACAGGAAATGTAGCAGTGCTGAAGGTGCGGTGGAACAGTTTTTTGTCCTATACAGACCAGAGGTGTGCAATACACAACAATGCACTCATACAGGAAGACAAGGCATAAAAGTCCCAACAAGAACCGCTCAAAGCCCCAACAATACCAGAAAGGAGCGGTCTGAGCAGTGTCAATGCCACGGGCAACGGGTCAGAGTCCGGGTCAGGAAGTATGGCAGGTAGATGCAGTTATGGTGGTCGGGGTATGGTGTGGGGGTATATTGTCCTCAGTATCACGAGCATACAGTAAGGACAGGACAGACAGAAGAATACATCTGTAATCCAGACCAAATATCAGAATTGTTCTAGACCCCAGATCAGACCCCAAACTTCAAATTCACGATTTAGACCAGGGACGAGACCTAATAATTTACACTCAGATATTCAGCTCGTAGGTAGATAGATAGATAGATAGATAGATAGATAGGAGATAGACAGTAGATAGATAAATAGATAGATAGATAGATAGATAGATAGATAGATAGATAGCTGCTTCCTGTGCCTATCCTCCTCAAGGGCGAGCATGCTCGGCCGAACACCATTTTGACTCCCAATTGGCTACACAGCCAATAAATGTGCGGGGAAGTACTGGCACTCACTGTAATGCCATAGCCATGTTGCTTACTGACATTACAGTGATTGGCTGGCCGGAACGCGTCATTGGCTGCTATAAAGCATCCGATAACACGTAGTTCGGCTCAGTCTTAGTCAGGGCGAGCTGCAGCAGAAGGGACAGATAGTGTAGGGACAGGAATTTTTTTTTTGTTTTTTTTCTTTAAGCAGGGTTAAGTGTTGCAAGATTTTAGAGACCCAACAGTCCTTTTAAGGACTATTGTTTTATCTGGCTGCAATACATATTATTATCGCAACCTATGCTAAATTGCGTGCAATTGTTTGGCCGCTGCTGACAGTGACACAACTTCTGCTACATCTGTTATGTTACATTTGAGCATCCTAAATATCAGTGACATTCAGCGCAATTATTTGGCTGCTGCTGACAGTGATATTACCTGCGCTACTTCTCCTGTATAACGTTTGTGCATCCTAAATATCTGTGACATTCAGTGTAATTTTATCTTAGCCCCTGGTGACAGCGACATTACCTGCGATACATCTCCTGTATAACGTTTGCGCATCCTAAATATCTGTGACATTCAGTGTAATTTTTTCTTAGCCGCTGGTGACAGCGACATTACCTACGCTACCTCTCCTGTATAACAAATGCGCATCTTGAATATCTGTGACATTCAGTGTAATTTTTTTCCTAGCCGCTGGTGACAGTGACATTACCTGCGCTACATCTCCTGTATAACATTTGCACATCCTAAATATCTGTGACATTCAGTGTAATTTTTTCTTAGCCGCTGGTGACAGCGACATTAACTGCGCTACATCTCCTGTATAAAGTTTGGGCATCCTAAATATCTGTGACATTCAATTTAATTTTAATTTATTTGCACATACACTTACAAAACCTGCGCTACTGTATGTATGACATACTTGCAAGCATATATACCATTTAATATGCTCAAGGCGAGCAGTGGCATGCTGCTGATGGTGCACGCAGAGGCAGTGGCCCTGGGTGCAGTGAAACTGTGCCTGCTGCCCGAGCACAAGAAACACACTCATCCATGATACCTAGTTTTATGTCTCAGTTTGCAGGGCAGCGTAGAACACAACTCTCGAAGTCCAACCAGTGCGACCAGGTGGTTGGTTGGATCGCAGCAGATAATGCTTCCAGTCAGTTAAGTACTACCCTGTCTTCCACAAAGTCCAGTCTCAGTAACCAGGAGTCTAGTCAACAGAATCCTCACCCTGATCCTCCTTCCTCCCACCATGGAGAGTCTTGGCAAACAAGTGATCCTATACTCGGATATTCCGAGGACCTCTTTCATCGCCATTCCTAGATTTGGGCCTCTCATCAAGCCCGCTTGAAGAGGGACATGAGGAGATCTTGTGCACTGATTCAGAAACTTTTGAGCATCCACAGTCAGATGACGGTGGGGAATGACAATTAATGTTTCACGAGATGGATGATGATGATGAGACACAGTTACCAATAAGTCAACTGCAATTAGTGTCTCAAAAGGTTGATGATGAGGATGAGACACAGTTGTCAATAAGTGAGGTTCTTGTTAGGTCAAAAAATCAGGAGGACGACCAGAGTGAGGAAGTGGAAGAGGAGGTGGTGGACGATGAAATCGCTGACCCAACCTAGGAACTAGGCAAGCCGTGTGAGGACAGCAGTACAGAGGGGGAAGGATCCACAGCACCACAACAGGCTGGAAGAGGCAGTGGTGTGGCAAAAGGGAGAAGGTGGGCCACACCAAACAGGTCCGCAACTGTTCACCTGAGCACCCCCTTGCGGCAATCTCCATTGCCAAGGGGTAGGTGTTTCACAGCCTGGCGCTTTTTTGAGGAAAGTGCGGACGATAAAAGAATTGTAATTTGCAACCTGTGCTGTACCAAAATGAGCAGGGGCGTGAACACTAGCAATCTCAACACCATCACCATGATCTGCCACATGGCATCAAAGCACCCTAATAGGTGGGCCGAATGCCTGGGTCCACAATCAGTGTCTGCGGGTCACTCCACTGCCACTTCTCCCCTGTGTTACATGCTGGCCAATCCCCTGTCCAAGACTCAGGCACAGATGCCTCCCGCCCTGCACCTGGACCTTTGCAAGCACCATCAGCTAGCACATCCACTTCTGTGCCCCAGTGCAGCTTACAGATGTCCATAACCCAGGCCTTCGAACGAAAGCGCAAATACCCAGCCACCCACCCACAGGCCATAGAGCTAAATTCACACCTTTCCAAATTGCTGACCCTGGAAATGTTGCCATTTAGGCTTGTGGACACTGAGGCTTTCTGCCATCTGATGGCGGTGGCCGTCCCTCATTACTCAGTCCCCAGCCGCCATTATTTTTCCCGGTGTGCCGTCCCCGCCTTATACCAGCATGTCTCCCATAATATCACCCATGCCCTGACCAATGCAGTTATTGGGAAGGTCCACTTAACGACTGACACATGGACAAGTGCTTTTGGCCAGGGACGCTACATTTCCCTGACAGCACACTGGGTGAACGTTGTGGAGGCAGGGAGCAAGCCATACCCTGCGATGGCACAGGTGCTACCGACGTCAAGGATTGCGGGCCCTAATTCCATCAGGATTTCTGCCACCACCTACATTAGTGGCTGCAAACCGTCTTCTCCTCCTCCACCTCCTCCTCCACTTCCACCTCTGAATTCTCATCTTGCAGCTTCAGTCAGCCATCAGTCAGTAGCTGGAAGCAGTATAGCACTGCAGTGGAGAAGCAGCAACAGGCCGTGGTTAAACTGATCTGCTTAGGTGACAAATAGGACACCACTGCAGAGCTATGGCAGGGGATAAGGGACCAGACTGAGCTGGCCACTCAACCTACAACCAGGCATGGTTGTGTCTGATAATAACTTGGTGGCAGCTTTGGAGCTCAGCAAACTCACACACATACCATGCCTAGCCCACATGTTCACTTTAGTGGTTTCTCAAAACCCACCCCAATTTGCCTGTGCTACAGGTGTAGGTGCACCGCGTGTGTGCCCATTTCCGAAAGTCATCTACAGCTGCCGCCGGTCTGGCAGCGCTGCAGCAGCGCATGCAATTGCCAGCTCACCGACTGTTGTGAAACATGATCCCGCGCTGGAACTCTACATTCCACATGTTGGCCAGGCTTTGTGAGCAGAAGAGGGGACTAGTGGAATACCAGCTGCAACATGGTCATCGCCTTTCCAGTCAGCTTCCGCTCTTCACAAGCGATGAGTGGGCATGGATGTCGGACCTTTGTGAGGTTTTACGCAACTTTGAGGAATCAACACAGATGGTGAGCGGCGAGGCCGCTATTTTCAGCGTAAACATCCCACTACTGTGTCTACTGAAACGCTCGCTGCTCACAATTAAGGCGGACACTTTGCATGTGGTAGAGGTGGAAATGGGGGAATAAAGTACACAGGGTGATAGGCAGACCACTCTCAGTTCATCTTCTCAGCGCGAATTAGATTATGATGAGGAGGAAGAGCAGGAGACGGTTGCTGCCACTACAGAGGGTAGTACCCATAGCAGGTTTATTCCATCTGTTCAGCATGGATGGGCAGAAGAGGATGAAGAGGATGAGGAGATTGAGAGTCATCCTCCTGATGAGGACAGCGAAGTCTTGTCTGTTGGGACTCTGGCACCCATGGCTTACTTTAAGTTATGCTGCCTCTTCCATAACCATCGCATTATACACATTTTGGCCAACTCTGATTACTGGTTGGTCACCCTTCTCACCTCCCGCTACAAGCAGAACTTCTCATCTGTCATTCCAGTGGTGGAGAGAACTAGCAAAATGGTGCAATACCAGAAGGTCCTTGTGGAAAACTTGCTCCAAAAATTTCCAGCTGACAATGCTGGCGGCAGAGTACGTAGTTTCTTGAGATGAGGAGAACACACAGCAGTTCCCACAGAGGCAGGGCAACACTCTCCAAGGCCTGGGACAGTTTCATGACACCCCGCCAGCACCCTCACCCTCATGCGCGGCCTAGTGTCACAAGGAGGGAAAAGTTTTAAAACATGGTGAAGGAGTATGTAGCAGACCGTATCAGCTCATCCCTAATATTTTAGAGGGTTGGCTCAGCAGCAGACCCTCACCCCTAATGTCTTAGAAGGTCACCAGCAGGCCCTCATCCATAATGTTTTAGATGGTCAGATCAGCAGCAAGCCCTCGCGCCTAATAATTTAGATGGTCAGATCAGCAGCAGAGCCTCACCCCTAATGTTTTAGATGGTCAGATCAGCAGCAGTCCCTCACCCCTAATGTTTTAGAGGGTCGGCTCAGCAGCAGACCCTCACCCCTAATGTTTTAGATGGTCAGAACAGCTGCAGACCCTCATCTCTAATGATTTAGAGGGTCGGCTCAGCAGCAGACCCTCACCCCTAATGTTTTACAGGGTCACCAGCAGGCCCTTGCTCCTAATGTTTTTGAGGGTCACCAGCAGGCCATCAATCATAATTTTTCAAGGGTGTGTATGACGCCCTCCTTTATGTGTAATAAAGGGTGTATTGTAGTGCCGGTTCCTTGTAATTTTTGGCAGCCCTTTCACTTAGTACATAGGCTTTATGAGTGTAGGAGTCCCACTACCTGAACAATTGTACCACAATGTGAATGAGCCCTCCTTTATGTTTTGATATACAGGCTGTATCGAAGTGCCTCTTGCTTGTAATTTTTGGCAGCACTTGCACTTTATATACAAGTAAATAAATAGGAAAGAATGTTTCCTAACAATTTTTGCTCTAAAAATGATTTTATCTTTGGTTTTGTGCGTATTATTGTCAGTCTGTAAAAGTGTCGTACAACTCAGACAACATCGTTCCCAGCAGCGACCTGGGAGTCCAAGATGCTTCCAGACATCCTCCCTATGCTGTTCCCGAACTATTTCAGTGGTGTTTCCATCAATTTCTGACCTTTTCCTATGAACCAGACACCGTCCCCTCTTCAGAGCAGGGGGTGCCTGGTTTAATGCTCGGTTTCTCCCATTGACTTTCATTGTGCTCTTGTGCTCTGTAGAGCACCCGAGCATCCTGATGTGTTCGGCCCGAGCACCCGAGCACTTTGGTT
Organism: Bufotes viridis; assembly: GCA_033119425.1. Taxonomy (NCBI): domain Eukaryota; kingdom Metazoa; phylum Chordata; class Amphibia; order Anura; family Bufonidae; genus Bufotes; species Bufotes viridis. Next base: position 8,654,897 of record CM065597.1, read on the forward strand.
GCTCGAACAACACTAGTAGCAACCTGGTGTACCCCTCGGGAAAGTCTATCACCACCATCAGGGGTACTGTGAAGTTTGAGGGGTTCACTTAGACAACGCCCTTAGAGGAGGTAGGACACGTGGCACAGTGGGTTCACACCCGCTGGTTTGAGATAGAAGTCCTGACCAGAAATGAGAACTTTTCTTGTTCTCTTTTTGATGACAGTTCTTCCGGATATTTTTCTCTGCAGTTTGAATGAAAATGATAATTTCTCGGTTTCCAGCCAAATAATTTGTGGTTGATGATCAGCGCCCCGGCCGCTCAATGTTTGCAGATGTAATGAAGACATTAAACGCTACATCCAACGTTAACTGGAATGTAAGAAAATTATCATCATTTTGGGAAATATTCTGTTTTCTCCTGATTCATCATCGTCCTCCCCCCGTCCAATGGCAGGCAGTGGCTCCGGGTTATTCTCTGGCGGTTTTGCGCTCTTTGATGCGGCGCTGGCGGTAAGGTCCTGTTTTGCCATTAACAAGCCTGAGGGGGTTGGCATGAAATTACTGACAAAAATGGCAGAGAGTGAGACAAAACCTGGTGCAGCTCTGTGTGCAGGTGACAGCGCTGGCACTGGACGGCTGGAGAGGAGCCACTCTGCACACAATATGCTGCGTCTCCTTCAGAATCCAACTCCACAGATGTACATTTAGCAATTACGTAGCGCGGCTTCCCCCCCGCAGGCAGGAGCGGCGCTCAGCAATATGCTCTCTGATATAATTCCCAATCCTCAAAGTAACTGTGAAGAGCACCAAGAACGGTTCTTTTTGCCTAAATCAATCATCGCTGTTGAAACATTTCCAGGATCTGTTCTTTTATACTGAACCGTGTGCAGATGTAGCAGAGCTGATCATGTCATTTAACCATTTCTATGTTTAAGATGCCACCCTGCCACCTACAGTACAGTAATATTAATCGTTGCATAGTTATAAAGTTCTGAAACTTGCTAATACACTTTGTTTCAATTTCCTCACTCTTTTCAATATTTCTGCTTGCTGCCAGTGAATTGAATTTTCTTGCTTTACATCCTGAGAATAAAAATCTTTCCCTACCTAAGACTATGTTTACATCTCCTTTTAGGAATTCCTGTAGTCTGGTCTGGCAGACTTACAGACTACCGGAATCACCTTATCCGGCATAGCTAAACACCACCACACACCACCAGGCACCGCCGAATCCCCAGTGATTATAATAAAATCCGTTGAGTTCTCGGCATAAATGCCTGCTTACTTCCAGACAAACTCTACTGTATGCAACGGTATTTGTCCAGCAAAAAACTCTCATGTATTCCGGAAACTCGCTGGATCCCTGTCGGATCCCATTATACTCAATCAGGATCCAGCGGAGCCAGATGAGGGGCAGCTGTAAGGGAACAGACTACAGGAACCCCTAACGGAGATGTGAAAATAGCCTGATTCTTCTCACAAGATGAGGGAAGGATATAATTTGAGATGAGCGAAGTATTCAATTCGGCTGCTTTGCTTAATTTTTTCAAAAATATTATCTTTGTGACAAATGACTTCATCACGAAGTGCATTTCTTTGTAAGTAGCAGGTGCAATGACAGGGAGCAGCGATTGCACCGCCCCCATTATTGTACCCTTCAGATTCCTCTTTCATACATCATCATGGCATCCGATATACATAACACGGTGCAAAATAAAAAATAAAAGAACATTAAGAAAATCAAACTTACCTGATCCATTTTCTTACAATGGGATTGCCGCCGCCATCTTGCATGAAGATCTGGCGCGAAATCTCGCGTTGCCCGAGATGATGTAATTACACTGGCCAGTGTGGTGACATCATACGTCACCGCGCATGGGATTTGGTGTGAGATCTACCTGTGGTGAGCAAATGGAGAAGGTAAGTATGATGTTATTTGTTTTTTTGCACAATTTCAAGTGAAATTGATTCGTTACCACGAAGCACGAGGAAATTCGGCTTTGCGGAAAATCAAATTTATCCTGAAATTCAGATCGAGGTCCACTTCTTGGATTTTGATTCGCTCAACACTAGTTATAATGTAATCAGCCTACGCCAGAGATAAGCAACATCCGGTACTTCAGATGTTCAAAAACTCTCACCCTAGGTACACACCTAAGCGTTTTTCAGCGCGTTCAAATGCGCTGTAAAACGCACAACATGTGGAAAGCCATGCTTCCCTATGGGCATGGTTCACATTTGGGCGTTTTACAGCGCTTCAGCATGAGCTTCTTTTGGGCATTTTAACGCGCCTATGGACCATGCTGAAATAGGGGAGAATCACTGAATCGCGCGTATGATGCGCGTTTCTTAGTTACAAAAACGCGCATCAAAAAACGCGCGTAAAACGCGCGTCATACGCGCGATTCAGAAACGCTTAGGTGTGTTCCCAGCCTCAGAGTACTCCATTCGTAGTATGGAAGATACAAAAACAGCTAAGTAAATGTGCATGCTGGGAGTTGTAGTTTTACAGCAGCCGGAGTGCTGAAGGTTACTCACTCCTGACCCAGGCTGTCAGCTACAGTGGCATGCTAAAGTTTAGGCACCCCTGGTCAAAATTACTGTTACTGTGAAGATTTAAGCAAGTTGAAGATGAAATAATTTCCAAAAGGCATAAAGTTACAGATGACACATTCCCTTTGTATTTTAAACAAAAATATATATTTTTTAATTTCATTTTTTACATTTTACCAAATAACAAAAAAGGAAAACTTTGGGCCCCCTGCATGGTTAGTACCTAGTAGAACCCACTTTGGCAAGTATCACAGCTTGTAAACGCCTTGTTTGAGGGATTTTTCTTTCATTCTGCCTTGCCGACGTCTTCCAGTTCAGTTAGATTCCTGGGCTGTCTTGTTTGGGCTGCTCTTTTGGGCTCGATCCAAAGATTTTTAATGATGTTCAGTAGAGATTAGAGAATTTTTCAAAAATCGATTCGCCAGTTCGGCAAATTTTGGGGGACAAATTTGGTTTGAATCTAATATATTTGCAGCGAATTCCGTTAAAAAAACGGCTATTTCTCGGCTTTAGAGAGCCTGTAAAGGGGTGTAGAACACTGTGCCTTGCAGTAACATGCATAGGGAGTCTGCTGTGGTAGTGAAAGAATACTGTGAGTCAGTATGACAAGTAGATGACAGGCGTCGCTCTTAGAATCACTGCACACTTCACTTATTTGGGCAGTCACGGGGCCAAAACTGACCAAATAACTCAAGTATCAACTCAGCCTTACAGGTCGATGTTAGCACCAAGAAGAAGCGCACTCCTTTTACACAGTCGTCAGCTGATTCCACATAGATGTCTACAGAACCTGTTCTATTAAACGCTTATACAAGTAGAACCCCCCCCCACCCCCACCGACAGAGTGGAGAGAGTGTCAGCAGTAAGGGTACTTTCACACTTGCGTTGGTGCGGATCCATCTGTTTATTTGCACAGACGGATCGGCACCTATAATGCAAACGTTTGTATCCGTTCAGAACGGATCCGTTTGCATTAACTTTAAAGAAAAATGACAAAGTCCAAAACGGATCCGTTCTGACACCAAAATGCTGCATGCTGTGTTTTGGTGTCCATCTCCAAAACGGAATAGAGGTGGAATGGAGCCTAACTGATGCATTCTGAACGGATCCTTATTAACTGATTCGTTTTGGACCGTTTGTGAGAGCCCTGAAACGGATCTCACAAACGGAATCCAAAACACTAGTGTGAAAGTACCCTAAGTTTGTGTTGATGTCACTGATTATTTTGCCCTTCATCTAATCCATCAGAACAATAACCCACAAAAAACGGATCCTGTCTGTTGATTATCCGCCTTTACTCGGCCAGCATTTGGTCAGTAATCAATCAGTAATGCTAACGCCAAATAAAACAGGAGTGGATCCAAAACAGAGATGATACATGAATGGAATATTTGCATGTATTCTGTGTTTTTTACCTACTCCTTCTTTTGGCTACAAATCATAAGCCAATTCTTATGGGACCATGCAGGCCTAACAGCTGCTACACAGACAGGATCTGTTGTGCGTCTCTTTTTCCTTCTTTCTGACAGATCAGATGAAAGGTCAAATAAATGATGATGTCAGCCAGGCCGAAAGCCAAAATAGTGGACCAGTCATCAAGTGGGGAGGGTAGGAACAGCATGAGAAGTCCACAGAGTGGACCTATGACATAGTGGTGAGGTGGAAGCAGCATGAGGAGACCACAGAGTGGCCCAATGACAGGGTCTGGAGGTGGAAGCAGTATGAGGAGGCCAAAGAGTGGCACAATGACACAGTCTGGAGGTGGCAGCATGTTAAGGCCACCAAGTGGCACAATGACAGAGTCTGGTGGTGGCAGCATCAGGAGAAGGCCACCAAGTTGCACAATGACATAGTCTGGAGTTGGCAGCAGTATATGGAGGCCACCAAGTGGCACAATAACAAAGTCTGGAGTTGGCAGCATGAGGAGAAGACCACCGAGTGGCACAATGACAGAGTCTGGAGGTGGCAACAACATGAGGTTACCACAGAGTGGCCCAATGACAGAGTGTGGAGGTGGTGGCAGCAGCATCTGGAGGAGGCCACAGAGTGGCACAATAACGAGTCTGGAGGTGGCGACAGCAGCAGTATCAGGAGAATACCACAGAGTGGCAAGCTGACAAAGTGTGGAGATGGCAGAAGCAGCACCAGGATACCACAGAATGGCAAGGTGACATAGTCTGGAGATCGCAGCAGCAGCAGGATACCACATAGTGACAAGGTGACATAGTGTGGATATGTCAGCAGCATTAGCATCAGGATACCACAGAGTGGCAAGGTGACATAGTGTGGAGATGGCAGCAGCAGCAGGATACCACAGTTGGCAAGTTGATATAGTGTGGAAATGGCAGCAGCAGCAGGATACCACAGAGTGGCAAGGTGACATAGTGTGTATATGGCAGCAGCAGCATCAGGATACCACAGAGTGGCAAGGTGACATAGTGTGGAGATGGTAGCAGCAGGATACCAAATAGTGGCAAGGTGACAGTGTGGAGATGGCAGCAGCAGCAGGATACATCAGAGTGGCAAGGTGACATAGTGTGGATATGGCAGCAGCAGCACCAGGATACTACAGAGTGGCAAGGTCACATAGTGTGGAGATGGCAGCAGCAGCAGCATCAGGAACAGAGTACCCGCTGACGAAGGTGGTTGAAAGAAGGGCCACTTGGCCTCAGATATGTGGCATAAGGTGGGTGGCAGAATCAGAGTAGTAGTTGAGGCAGGTAGCCAGAAGAAACCGGTCTCTTTCTTCAAGGTTTGGGTGAGGCAGCTAGGATGATCTAATCAGATGCATCAGGGATTGGTGGGTGGAAATCCTGGTTGATCCAGGCCTGATTCATCTTGACAAAGGTCAGTCTCTCCACATTTTGGGAGGACAGGCGAGTTCTCCTTGGGGTAACTATGGCCCCCGCTGCACTAAACACCCGCTCTGATGACACACTACTGGCCGAACAGGACAGATTTTCCAGGGCAAATTCAGGCAGTTGGGGTCACAAATCCAGTTTGGCTGCCCAGTAGTCCAACAGATCTTCAATGTGGGGTAGGGGGGTACTGTCCAAGTATGCCACCACCTGCTGGTTCAGGTTCTGCTCCAGGTCTAGCTGCTGCTGCTGTTCATCAGCGTCTGTAGACTCAGGCTGCTGCTGATGGAGCTGGTACTGCTCCTGCCACCCCACCCCTCCCCAGCAGCCATGGCAGTGGAACGTGAGTGCGTGAGTTCAGAGGGCCCCCCTGGTCAGACCTGCGAGAGGATGGACTATGGTGCAGATAGGCAGCGGCGAACTGACTACATAGGATGTCTCTGTAGTAATTACCTATGTCCTCCCTCTCAGTGGGTGTAAAAGAGGCCCCCATTTTGGACCAGTAGCAAGGGTCCAACAAGGTGGAGAGTCAGAAGTCATCCCTCTGCTGATTGGTGACAATTCGGCTGTCACTACGCAAGCAAGTGAGCATGCATCGGGCCATTTGTGCAAGTGATTCAGAGGGACTCCCTGCCTCTAGCTCACTGCATGCTGCCATGATGTGTCTGGGTCCTCTGTCTCATCTTCCTCAACACCCTGTAGCTCCTCTGGCTGCTCTAGCACCTCCTCTCCTGTCAGCTAAGTAGAAATAAAAAACATTTTGCTACACATTGCCTGTGCTCCAATGTCCTCCTCCCCCTCTTCCAGTAAAGCCCCCACAGGGCTCATGGGACCATCAGATCTAGGTGCCACGTCTCCAGTCCCCTGACCTGCCATTGTTACCACCATCTGTTCCAGGACATGAAGCAATGGAATAACATCATTCATTCCGTACTTCTGGAGACTGACAAATAACGTGGCATCGTCAAAGGGCCTGAGCAAACGGCAGGTGTCATTTCTTGAAGAAGGGGTGAAGACTTCAGTAACTGCTTTAGAACCAGGTTGAACATGTGCTCCATGCAGGGCGCATGGCTCAGCCATCGTTGACGCAGCGCTGACACCGTGTTCTTCCCATTATCGGTCACCATGGTTCCAATTTTCAGAATGCCAGGATTCGATTTCTTGATGAATCACACAGAGCAGTTCCTCCCCTGTGTGACGCCCAGGGAAATGAGGTGCAGAACAGCGTGACAGCACCGTGCCCTGCACATGTGATATGCTGGATGGGCATTGTGACTTTTCCCTACAGTAGAGGCTGAGGACATGGTGCAGGATGAGGAGGCAGAGGCGGACATTGTCACAGGACCAACGGCATGACAATGTGGAGGCTGAAGTCGCATCACCTGGCCAAGTTGCTGGTGTGGCTCTTTAGGAACCACATTTACCCAGTGGGCTGTAAAGGACATGTATTGTCCCTTACTGTAGTTACAGCTCCACACATCAGTGATGCCGTGCACTTTGGCAGTCATCGACAGGCTCAAGGACTGGCCCAACTTCTGTTCTACATATTTGTGCAGGGCTGGTACTGCCTTTTTGGCAAATAAATGAAGGCTTGGGAGTCGGGACTCTCCACCTCGGCTCGGCACAAGCCATCAGTTCTCTGAAAGGTGCAGAGTCCACCACTTGGAAAGGGACGAACTGCAGCACCAGAAACTTGGCCTGGAGCACCTTCTGCTTCTGGGAGTTTGGATGAATGCACACATACTGCTGTCTTTTGGCAATCGCTTTAGTGATCGATTGCTGACGGAATGACTGATGAGGAGTAGAAGGAGCAGGAGCATCGGGACCAGCAGATGATGGGAATAAAAGACAGCTCCCTTCGCCTGAGGTGGTGGAGCCTTGACCCTGAAACCTGGTGCGGGCCACTGGGTGGTGAAGTGGTTGCTGCAGCAGGCTGGACCACCACATCGGAGCCACGGGTTCTCCCAGGCCACTGTATGGTGACGCTGCATATGTTGACGCATAGCCACGTTCACCTCCTCTAGCGGCTTAACAAAAAACTGCCACACCGCTGAATAGGTGATTTTCCCCCAACAGTCCGCACTGACTGACTGCTACCACCGCTGCCTCCCTACTTCTCATGCATGTAAGCTGCTTCGAAGCATGTGGTCTACCCTGGGCACGTTTGGCTCCCGACCTCCCATTGCTGCCACCCTGCTGACTCCCAGCCATGCTACTACCGACTGCTTGCTGGGGGTGTCTGATGTCACTTGGGATGAAGTGGATGACCAAGTCAACCAATCAAGAACTGCTTGGTTGCTGGTCAAAACACTACCGCTAGATGACACCGGGACCTCAGGCCTCTCACTGCGACTCCTGCTGCCAAGCCCCCTTATGCTGCTGCGACCTCTGCCTGCGCCAGAAACATTTAGGCCTCTGACACTACTCTGTGCATGGCCTAGCACTTCTCTGACATACTTTTAGCTGAACTAAATAAATTAAAAGCAAATTAAAACACCCCTAAAAGCGAAGAAAATATTTTTCTTTTTGTACTTAAATAGGCCGCTAAATGCTTTCAACACGAATAACTGCAACCGTGAACTGCGTATATATTTTGTCTTTCTGTACGCTTTCAACACATATAACTGCAGAAGTGAACTGTGTATATATGCATTTACAACAAGCTTATCTGCAAGAAATATTAGGACAGGTCACAGGAGCGATGTTCAGTCCATTGACATCAACAGGAGTGACAGAAAGCATATATCTTAGATGGTGAGGAATTAAGGGGCGAGGAAGTAAAAAGTGTATTATTATACTGTAATATTGCAAAATATATTTTATGTTCTTACCTTTTTTTATCTTTCTTTTTTCTTTTCAGTTTGTCATGTCACAGTAAATTTGCTCTTGAGTGGATTATGAGGAAGTAATTTATTATATTTATAGACTACGGTTCAAAGTGAATGTTTAACAATGACAGTTCATGATAGTTCTATAGGAGGAAGGAGATGATTGACCCCTGATACCCTGCACATCTCCCAGGATCTGATCCTCCACCACATGTGACTCTTTCTACAGGATTAAAGGAAAGTAGCTTGAGGGGTTTCATTTTAGTCTTTTCATCTTTTTATGTGAAGTGAGCTTCCTCTTGCACTCTCTCGGGCAAAGTTTTCCAGGATGATCACTCCACCAGACCTCCAAGAAGATGATGCAAACCAGTGCTCCATGAAGGCGATCACAACAGTCTTCTAGGAAAATGACCTCAAAAGTTGTCCCTACTAGTCTTCCAAGAAGGTAATCCCACTAGTCTTGCAAGAAAATGAACCCACCAGTCCTCCGGGAATATGAATCTATCAGTCCTCCAGGAAGATGATGCAAATTCGTCCTCCAGGAAGGCGATCACAATAGTCTTCCAGGACAAGTCCTACAAGTCCCCTAGAAAGATGACCCCACCAGTCCTCCAGTAAGATGATCTCATTAGTTCTGTAAGAAGATGAACCCACCAGTCCTCTAGGAAGATGAACTCACCAGTAATGCTGGAAAATGACTCCACCGGTTTTACAGGAAGATGACCCCACCAGTCCTCCATTAAGATGACCCCACCAGTCCTCTAGGAAGATGAACCCACCAGTTATGCAGGAAAATGACCCCACCAGTTGTACTGGAAGATGACCCACCAGTCCTCCATTAAGATGACCCCATCAGTCCTACAGAGAGATGGCCACATTGGTCTTCCAGAAAGATGACCATGCCAGTGCTCTAGGAAGATGTCCCCACCAGTTGTCTGGGAGAATTACCCCACTAGTCATTAAGGAAGATTATTCCACCAACCCTAACAGAAGATAATCCTATCAGTCCTCAAGAGAGATGACTCTTCTAGTGCTCCACAGAGATGACCCCATCTAAACCTCAAGAAATATCCCACCAGTCCTGCATGAACTTGATTCCATTAGTCCTAATAGGAGAAAAACCCACCAGTCTTTTAAAAAGATGATTCTAGCAGGCCTACAAGAAGATAACCCTAGAGTCCTCCATAAGCATGATTCTACCAGTCCACACTAGACCCCCAACCAGATATCCACACAAGTCCTCCATAAAATTGAATCCAAGAGTATGAGATCATAAACTATAAGTCACAAATCATGAGTGTATAGTGCTTTAATTGTAGATAGAAGATATGAGGCTTTGAAAGTACATTATAGACTCTTCCACAATAAAGCCAACTGCAAAGGAAGATATATAAAAACGTGATTCGTGTCAGTAGTGTTAAGAGAACCGAAGTCAAACAAATTGAATTCAATCTGAATTTCAGGAAAAATGTAATTAGCTGTGAAACCAAATTTCCTCGTGTTTCATGGTAAATTAATTTTCCATCAAATGGTGTTAAAAACAAAAAATAAATGCTCACCTTATCCATTTGTGTGTGGAGAGGCCATTGCATCCATTTTGATTGAAGATACCGGTTTGTCAGGTGCCCACCAGGAGATTCCCCTGTCCCCCTGTGGGCCAGTCCGATTCTGTGTAATATGATGTATTATGCTGTCACTGATAAACTGACAGTTAATCTGTCTACACAAGACAGACCTGGGGGCCTTCTTTAGACCCCCAGTTACCATATAAAGGCATCGTATTCACAGAGTGCTGATGGGTGACATAAGACACCTCCTCCCTTTGAAACCACTTAGATGCTACAATCGCTATTGACCAGGGCATATAATCAGTAAAATGGCTGGTATTTGGACTTTCTCCGATCCTGGCCACTAGAGTAGGTAACCAACTGTCACTCTGTCACTATGTGGGGACTTTATAGACATCAAGACACCTACTCCACCTAGCCCTGGACACACCTGACATTATAAACCTGCGCCTCTGTAAAAAGTTATATGTGCAGGGATAAAGCCATTAGGGACCATCATAAAATCACGCATGGGTGGTCACCAACTGGTTAAACAATGTACTGGGACGTGTTAAATGTACATACATCTGTTAGAGCATATTGTAATCAAGGGATTGACCAGGGGCCACAAAAAAATTGCAAAATTACCAATCAGAAGCCAAAAAATACCAGTCAAGAGCCTAACAGGGACAGTCAGGAGCCGAAAAGGACCAGTCAGCAGAAAATAAAGTACCAGTCAAGCACTAAATATGACCAAACAGGAGCTGAACAGTTATTACTGGGTCCAGGTAATGTTTTTTAAAGGTACAGATGGCAGAAACCAATCTACTAAAGAAATTCAGTAATAAACCAATTTGTCTGGAACAAACACAGTAAACACCACTGGAGACAATTTGGATACAATGAAGGAAATTTATCAAAACATGATAGCATGTAGGGGAAAGTAGGAAAAATTCCAAATGGGTTGGTATTGGAAAACAGATGCAATTCTGCCTGTGGCGTTTCGAAATGTCAGCTTTATAAATCACTCATCTGTGAGAGAGCAGCCTCTATGCGCACGGAGGTGACTTGTTGAATCAGACATTCTCCACTTACAGTTTACGCATCAGACACCCAGGAGTTAATCAAGTAGCTTTTAATCCGGAGATTGTATTACAAGATGTTGCAGGGAATCTAGATGGTAAAATAATTATGCCAACAATATCTCCTTGCTAAGAAGATAGAGATTCTCATCAGAAAGCTGAGCACACACTAAGAGCAATGCATGACTGGGGAAACAGGGAGTGGGAAGGCTCAACTAAATAGAAGCCTAAACAGGGAGCGGGTTGGAGAAGAGAGCATACCAATACACAATGCAAGATACTGAAACAGAACAGTGCCATATTTATTTATTTTTTTATATTTTTTTATAGTCTTTAATAGAGATGAGATAATCAAAGTTGATGAAGTGGAATTCGATCCCAATTTCAGGAAAAATTCGATTTGCACCGAATCTGAATTTCCTCAAGTTTCGTGGTAATGAATCACATTTTTAAAATAGCTGCTGCACGTGTGAGGACATAGAGCAAGGAACTCTGGGAAGGCGGGATCACCCATAATGCCATGCATGCAGCCAATCAGCACCCAGCCAGCCCTGTGATGTCACAGCACTATAAGTAGCCTCAGCCATCTTGGATTCTGCCTTTTTCCAGTGTACTTAATGCAAGGAGAGATGTCAGCAGATGCTAGAGACAGTGCTAGAAAAAACCTAATTGTGCCAAAAAAAGAACGGAAATACAAGTTCAGGAAAAAATTATTTAAGGTGTAGGGAAAGCATAGGGAGGAGTCATTCCACAGCATTGATGTAGAACAGGGTTCAGTAGGGGAGGTTACAGCCTGGGCTTGTGCTTTGTGATACAGCCATTAACAGGGTTTATTACAAGGAAATATTTAAACGTCTTATTTTTTGGCTTGTATTAGTGGGAAAAAGGGGCTTATTAGCCGTTGTGTGGTGAAGTGTGAAAATTACAGCCCTTTTTGCCGTGTATTAGTGACAAAAGAAAAATATATTTGCCGTTCAGCGGTGCAGTTATATGTTCTAAAGCCTTTTGTAGTGTGTATAAGTGAAAACAAGAAAAATATATTTGCCGTTCAGTGGTGCAATTATATGTTTTAAAGCCCTTTTTGTTGTGTATTAGTGGCAAAAGTAAAATATATTTGCCGTTCGGCGGTACAGTAATATGTTTTAAGGCCCTTTTTGTCGTGTATTAGTGGCAAAAAAATTATAATATTTTCCGTTCAGCGGTTCAGTTATATGTTCTAAAGCATTTTGTAGTGTGTATAAGTGGAAAAAAGAAAAACATATTTTCTGTTTTTTTTTTCATCAGTACTACTGCTTCTTGCTTTTGGGCCAATGAGAAGGCTGCAATATCTTTGTCAGAGCTTAGCAACATCCCTAACAACCAGTAGGAAAGTTGCCTACCCCTTACTATATAAGAACCTCCCCAGCAGCCATTTTCTGCTGTTTTTTGCAGTGTCATTGTTGTGCTCTGTGCTTTACAGACTCATCTGGATCCTTATTTAATTACATTAGTTAGTTCGTTAGTTAGTTCGTTAGTTAGTTAGTTAGTTAGTTAGTTAGTTAGCTTTTATATATAATACAGATAGTTAGTGGGAGATAGTCAGTGTAGGTTAGATAGTGATATAGTGTAGCTGGTTCCAGTGCAGGGTGTTAGGTAGTGTGATAGGGATTACTGTGCTGTGACAGCGATTAGTGTCTCTGTTAGACACAGCGCTGTGATGTCACAACAATACTTAGTCTACAAATCAGTAATATCTAATCAGACCTAGTGATGAGTGGCATCGGCTATATATTCTAGTTCCAGCTCCATCAGCAGCAACTTGAGTCTAGAGTCGCTTATCTGATGAGCAGCTTTCTTCACCCGCCTAGTTAAGAAACTACTCACCAGCAGGAGCAGCAGCTAGACCTGAAGCAGCAGGTGGTGGCATACAGTGACGTCAACACAAACTTACTGCTTACACCCTCTGCACTCTTATAGATGCTTGGATGAACAGAACTCCTTGGTCTGTAAGCGATGGGTGCTCGTCTACAGGGGGTGGTAAAAATCCCCCTATATGTAGACAGTCCAATGTAGCTGTAAAAAATAAAAAAATAAGGACAGCACCAATCAGTGGGATTTATTCCAGATGCAACGTTTCAACTGATGAGCCTTTGTCAAGCATGCTATGTGTATGCATGCTTGACAAAGGCTCATCAGCCGAAACGTTGCATCTGGAATAAATCCCACTGAATGGACGTGCTGTCTTCATTTTTTTATTTTTTACAACTACATTGGACCCTCTGCACTCTGTCGGGGGCTCTACTTGTATAAGCGTTTAATAGAACAGGTTCTGTTGACATCAATGAAGAATCAGCTGACGACGGTGCAAAAGGAGTGCGCTTCTTCATGACACTAACATTGACCTGTAAGGCTACATGCACACGACCGTTGGTGTTTTGCGGTCCGCAAATCGCGGATCCGCAAAACACGGAAGCTGATCTGCGTTCCGTTCCGCATTTTGCGGAACGGAACGCAGCCCATTATAGAAATGCCTATTCTTGTCCGCAAAACGGACAAGAATAGGACATGCTATATTTTTTTTGCGGGGGCACGGAACGGAGCAACGGATGCGGACAGCACACGGAGTGCTGTCCGCATCTTTTGCGGCCCCATTGAAATGAATGGGTCCGCGGCCGAGACGCAAAATATGCGGCTCGGACGCGGACCCGAACAACGGCCGTGTGCATGAGGCCTAAGGCTGAGTTAATACTTGAGTTATTAGGTCAGTTTTGGCCCCGTGACCGCCCAAAAAAGTGAAGTGCGCAGTGATTCTAAGAGAGACGCCTGTCATCTGCGTGTCATACAGACTCACAGTATTATTTCACTACCAAAGCAGACTCCCTATGTGTGTTACTGCAAGGCACTGTGTTCTACACCCCTATAAAGGCTCTCTGAAGCTGGGAAATAGCCATTTTTTAAAGCGATTTGCTTGAATTCGGATTGAACCAAATTTTTTCAAAATAATTGGGTGAACCGGCTGAATAAAATTTTTGAAAAATTCGCTCATCTCTAGTCTTCAACATGCTATAAAACTGACCTTTTATTTCCATTCTACAGGTCAGTACGATGACAATGATATAGTTTTTCTTGCATTTTAATACTTAAAAATTGAAAATTGAATGTTTCATCACCATATTCTGACCCCTATAACTTTTTTGTAGTTATGCGTATGGAGCTGTGTGCAGAGTGATCTGTACTGTTCATTAATACCATTTTGAAGTGTGATAGACTTTTTCATCGCATTTTATTTAAAAAAAGTTTGGGGAGTTAAATTGACAAAAAATGTTGAATTGTCAGTTTGAATTTATTTTTTACGTTACGTTATTCGATGTCTGGGATTCATATTGTTATTCTTTAATAGGATGGGTTCCTTTTGCACTCTGCGATACCCATAATGTGTATTTTTTTTTATTGGTTATTGGTTAAGTATTTTCATTTTAATTTTGGGGAAAGGAGGGTGAATTGAACTTTTATTTTTCTTATATTTTTTTTAATTTTTTTTCAGTCACCCTCGGTGACTTTAACTGGCAATCATTAGTTTGCCCATTTTGTTCATTAATAGCTATATAGCCATCAGGGAACACTTCATTTTCAATATACCAATATAGTGCTGCCACCTAGTGAAAGATATTGTTATATTCCACTAATAGCTGCCGAAGCCTTCTTGAGGTTTCGAGCTACATGTATTAGTGCAGTGTAACAGGTTCCCAGATCTCAGTCGGGGAATGCTCTTATGGGAGCGGAAGCGCGCGGCTCCTTCTTCAGGACTGCTCAGATGCCCTTGTCACATTTGGCCACAGCATCTGAGGGGTGAAAGTATGTGATGCCTTGTGGCTGATTAGATACATCCGCCGCAGGTCTCTGCTGTTTGAAACAGCAAAAACCCAGCGGCTATGCATGAGCGGGCGCCATGTTTAAAGACGTGACTGTCAAAGTGCATATAGTAATCAGAAGACACGAGCACAAAGTCCTCATCTTACGCAATGTTTTACTCATCATACGTTCCTGTGAGCAGCGTGTCCTCACCTCCTGACCATCCCTGGCTCACATCCATCTCTGACCCACCTGACTGCTCAGAAACAATTGTAAATCTCAGCCTGACATGAACTCTGATACAGAGTGTTTAGTAATCTGCATCCAGATGTCAGAACCAGTTGTTTTTTCGCACTTTCCTCTGCACTGAGTACTCAATATATTGTACATTTAGTGTCAGGATCCATCCCGGGCTACCACCTCTGTGGCTCAAACCACAGATACCACAGAAAGGTTACTGAATTGCACCTATGTAGCTTGTCCACTATGGCTCAGCAATTAGTAGTAATTAGGCCCCTTGCACACGAACGTTTTTTGCGGACCGTATACTGGCAGTTTTTTCAGTTCAGTATACTGACAGTATACTGAACCATTCATTTCAATGGGTCTGCAAAAAATACTGAAGTGTCTCCGTATGCCTTCCGTTTCCGTTTTTCCGTTTTTTCTGTTCCGTTTAAATATAGACCATGTCCTATTCTTGTCCGCAAATCACGTTCAGTGGCTCCATTCAAGTCAATGTGTCTGCAAAAAAAACGGAAAGCATACTGAAGTGCATCCGTATGTCTTCCGTATCCGTTCCGTTTTTTGCGGAACCACCTATTGAAAATGTTAAGACCAGCCCAATTTTTTCAATGTTATTACTGTATACTGTATATGCCAAACGGAAAAACGGAACGGAACAACGGAACCGAAACGGAAACAAAACGGAAGCAAAAAACGGAAAAACGGATCCGTTAAAAATGGACAGCAAAACACTGATAAAAAAAAACGTTCGTGTGCAAGAGGCCTTACAGTGCAGTAGCCGTAGCTCAGTCCTCATGTGTAAGTGCAGCTTTAGGTTCATGCCCTGAAATTAAAGGGTTGTTCCAGGAATAAATATTCTACATTTTTCAAGACACCTAGATCTAAATACTTTTGTAATTGCATGTAATTGAATGAAATTGCATGGAATTTTGTGCAGTAGCCTCTGAGTTATTCAATTACCGGTAAATCTGTTTGTATGGCGCCAACTGCTGTTTTTTTTTTAAACTTTCTCTGTCCACTGTGCTGAGGCGGTTGCACATGCTCGGTTCCATTCTTCAACTGCCCCCACCCATAACTATTGTTAGAAGCTGTGACAGTTACAGGGACAAAGCTTCAGCAGAAAGGACACATCCCTAGGCTGTGATAGGGACCGAGTTTCAACATAAGGGACACACTCCTTGAGCTGTGATATATAGTGAGCTCCAGCAGAAAGGACACACCTCCTGAGCTATGAGGTGGAGAGTGTTGCAGCAGAAAAGACACACCCACTGAACTATGATAGTGGTACATCAAAAAGTACATGCCCCATGAGCTCTCAGCTTAAAATGTTGGAGTTAAATATTGTCAACTAGACAAGTGAATGGGGAGATCTATGGATCTATGGTACAGGGCTGATTCTAGTTTTGTTAGAATATATATTGTCCCATCCTATCTGATGTTTGATTAATATTTTTTACACTAATCATATGATAACCTCTTTAACCTCTTAAGGACGCAGGGCGTACATGTATGCCCTAGCGTCCTGGTACTTAAGGACTTAGGGCGTACATGTACGCCCTGAGAAGTTCCGATCACCGCAGCGCTGCGGGTGGTGATCGGAACAGGATGCCTGCTGAAATCATTCAGCAGGCATCCTGTGACAATGCTGCGGGGGGTCCTGTGACCCCCCCGTGTCGGCGATTGCAACAAACCGCAGGTCAATTCAGACCTGCGGTTTGTTGCGCTATGTGTAGTCTCTGATCAACGCGGTCTATGACCGCGGGGATCAGAGACTAAAATCTGCCCCTAATTGTAAATTTTAACCCCCCCCTGCACCCCGCCATCTTAGTGTCCCCCCGGGCGGTGCAGGGGGGTGGATTTGCGGGCGGTGCTGCGGGTGGGCGGCGTGGGAGGCGGGCGGTGCAGCAGGCGGGATCGCAATTGCGATCCCCCGCCCGCCTCCTTTCAATCCATTTCCCTGGTGTCTAGTGGGTATAGCAGGGGGTCAGCACATTGCTGACCCCCTGCTATAAACTGCTGACATCTGTGCTGCAGATGTCAGCAGTTTAACCCCTTCTATACCGAAGGTATAGAAGGTGTTAACATGGAGGGAGCTCCTCCCTCTCCCATCGGGGGCTGCCGTACCTTTGCAGCCCCCCCCCGATGGGATAGGATAGTAGAGGGAGGGAGGGAGCTCACCTCTCTTCCCATCACCCGCTGCTCTGTAATGGCAGCGGGTGATGGTTACCATGACAGCAGGACGCTTTCAGAAGCGTCCTGCTTGCCATGGTATAGTAACTCTGGTCAGACTTCTGCTAAAGGCAGAAGTCTGACCAGACTGTGAAAAGTAAAAAAATACAGTGCAGTACACTATATAGTGTACTGTTCTGTATTATATAGACACCAGATCCACTGGATCTACAAGAACCAAGTGGGTCTGGGTCAAAAAAATGTCAAAAAAGTGAAAAAAACGGTGTCAAGAGCCATTTTTGTCACCTTACATCACAAAAAGTGTAATAGCAGGCGACCAAAATGTCATATGCACCCCAAGATAGTTCCAATCAAACCGCCATCTCATCCCGCAAAAAATGAGCCCCTACATAAGTAAGTCGCCCAAAAAATAAAAAAAATATACGGCTTTCAGAATGTGAAGACACTAAAAAAATCATTTTTTTCAAAAATGCTGTATTATGTAAAACTGAAACAAAACCCCCCAAAAAGTTGTCATATTTGGTATTGCCGCGTCCGTAGCAACCTTCTCTATAGAAATAGCACACAATCTAACCTGTCAGTTTAACGATGTAAATAACAAAAAATAAAAACGGTCCGAAAATAGCTATTTTTTTGCAAATTTTCCATTTTAATCAATTTTTCCAGTAAAAAACAAGGGTTAACAGCCAAACAAAACTCAATATATATTGCCCCGATTCTCTAGTTTGCAGAAACACCCCATATGTGGTCGTAAACTGCTGTATGGCCAAACGGCAGGACGTAGAAGGAAGGGAACGCCATATGGTTTTTGGAAGGCAGATTTTGCTGGACTGGTTATTTGACACCATGTCCCATTTGAAGCCCCCCTGATGCACCCCTACAGTGGAAACTCCAAAAAAGTGACCCCATTTTGGAAAGTACGGGATAAGGTGGCAGTTGTGTTTGTATTATTTTAGGGTAAATATGATTTTTGGTTGCTCTATATTACACTTTTTTTGAGGCAAGGTAACAAAAAATAGAAATTCTGAAATTTTATCTCCATTTGCCATTAACTCTTGTGGAAAACCTAAAGGGTTAATGATGTATGTAAAATCAGTTTTGAATACCTTGAGGGGTGTAGTTTCTAGAATGGGGTCATTTCTGGGTGGTTTCTATTATGCAAGCCTCACAAAGTGACTTCAGACCTGAACTGGTCCCTAAAAAGTGGGTTTTTGAAAATTTCTGAAAAATTTCAAGATTTGCTTCTAAACTTCTAAGCCTTGAAACATCCCCAAAAAATAAAATGGCATTCCCAAAATGATTGATACATGAAGTAGACATATGGGGAATGTAAATCAATAACTTTTTTGGGCGGTATTACTATGTATTATAGAAGTAGAGAAAATGAAACTTGGAAAATTGCTAATTTTTCTAAATTTTTGGTAAATTTGATATTTTTTTATAAATAAAAATAAAATTTTTCGACTTAATTTTCCCAGTGTCATGAAGTACAATATGTGACGAAAAAACAATCTCAAAATGGCCTGGATAAGAAAAAGCGTTTTAACCTCTTGCCGACCGCCTCACGCAGGATTGCGTCCTGCGGGCGGTCGGTCTGTTCCTCTTTGACGCGCCCGCGCGTCAACTCGCGAGAGGCGAGATTTCCTGTGAACGCGCGCGCGCTCGTGCGCGCGTTCACAGGATCACGTCGGGGAGAAGGTAAGCTACAGCCTGCCAGCGCTGATCGTGCGCTGGCAGGCTGTAGAAGTTAAAAAAATGGCATATCAGACGCTGTTTTGTTAACAGCGCCTGATATGCTTGCTGATCGTTCCTTTGGTGGTCCCTTTGCTTGGGACCACCAAAGAAACTTTTGTAAGTGCACCAAAACACCACACAGACCCCCCACCCATCCACCCCACCCCCCACCCCGTCACTGATTAACCCCTGATTAACCCCCGATCACCCCATGTCACCCCCTGTCACCCCCTGACACTAATTACCCCCTGTAAGACTCATTCAGACGTCCGTATGTGTTTTATGGATCCATGGATCCACGGATCCGCAAAACACGGACACCAGCAATGTGCTTTCCGCATTTTGCGGATCCGCACATTGCCAGAACTATATAGAAAATGCCTTTTCTTGTCCGCACTGCGGACAAGAATAGGACATGCTCTATCTTTTGCGGAGCTGCGGCCGGATGTTTGGGGGCCGAAACCCGGAAGTTTGCGGCCGCAGCTCGCAAATGCTGATGCGGCGAGCGCATAGTGTGCTCTCCGCATCACCGCCAGCCCCATTCACACTGAATGGGTCCGCATCTATTCCGCAGAATTTTTGCGGACGTGTGAATGGGGCCTTACTACTTTTTTTTTGCACATTTTTTGGCAGAGATTTATTCATCCACATTGATCGATGCGAATGAGGAAATCTGTGCCGTTTTGGGTTTTTTTGCACATTTTTAGTAGAGATTTTTTCATCCACATTGATTGATGCGAATGAAAAATCTGTGCCGTTCATTTTTTTTTCTTTCAGCCCAGAGGCTGAACGGGAAAAATCTCATTACCCGTATGCTCAATATAAGGAGAATCGCAGAAACTCCTAATGCTGGCCATACGTGTAATGACTGCGGAGACCCTCAAATGCCAGGGCAGTACAAACACCTCACATGTGACCCCATTTTAGAAAGAAGACTCCCCAAGGTATTCCGTGAGGGGTATGGTGAGTTCATGTAAAATATTATTTTTTGTCACAAGTTAGTGGAATATGAGACTGTAAAAAAAAAAATCAATTTCCGCTAACTTGTGCCAAATTTTTTTTTCTGTGAACTCGCCATGCCCCTCACGGATTACCTTGGGGTGTCTTCTTTCCACAATGGGGTCACATGTGGGGTATTTATACTGCCCTGGCATTTTAGGGGTCCTAAAGTGTGAGAATCCAAATGCGTAAAAATGCCCTGTGAAATCCTAAAGGTACTCATTGGTTTTAGGGCCCTTTGCGCATCTTGGCTGCAAAAGTGTCACTCATGTGGTATCGCCGTACTCAGGAGAAGTAGGGCAATGTGTTTGGGGTGTATTTTACATATACCCATACTGTGTGTGAGAAATATCACTGTAAACGACAACTTTTTAAATTTTTTATTCAAAGTTGTCAATTTACAGAGATATTTCTCTCACCCAGCATGGGTATATGTAAAAATACACCCCAAAACACATTGCCCCACTTCTCCTGAGTACGGCGATACCACATGAGTGACACTTATTTGCAGCCCGGGTGCGCAAAGGGGCCCAAATTCCAACGAGTACTTTTAGGTTTTATATGGCTGCTCACAATTTAGCCCCACCCAAAATGCCAGAACAGTACAAACACCTCACAAATGACCTCATTTTGAAAGAAGACACCCTGAGGTATTCGCTGAGGGGCATAGTGAGTCCATGAAAATTTTACTTTTGTCAAAAGTTAGCAGAAAGGTAGACTTTATGAGAAAAACAATAAAAATCAATTTCCGCTAACTTGTGCCAAAAAAAATCTTCTATGAACTCGCCATGCCCCTCACAGAATACCTTGGGGTGTCTTCTTTCCAAAATGGGGTCACATGTGGGGTATTTATACTGCCCTGGCATTTTAGGGGCCCTAAAGCGTGAGAAGAAAAATGCGTAAAAATGCCCTCCTAAAAGGTACTCATTGGTTTTAGGGCCCTTTGCATCTTGGCTGCAAAAGTGTCACTCATGTGGTATCGCCGTATTCAGGAGAAGTAGGGCAATGTGTTTTGGGGTGTATTTTTACATATACCTATACTTTGTGTGAGAAATATCTCTGTAAATTGACAACTTTGAATAAAAAAATGTAAAAAGTTGTCGTTTACAGCAATATTTCTCAAACGCAGCATGGGAATATGTAAAAATACACCCCAAAACACATTGCCCTACTTCTCCTGAGTTCGGCGATACCACATGAGTGACACTTTTTGCAGCCAAGATGCGAAGGGGCCCTAAACCAATGAGTACCTTTAGGATTTCACAGGCCATTTTTACGCATTTGGATTCTCACGCTTTAGGGGCCCCTAAAATGCCAGGGCAGTATAAATACCCCACATGTGACCCCATTTTGGAAAGAAGACACCCCAAGGTATTCCGTGAGGGGCATGGCGAGTTCACAGAATTTTTATTTTTGGCACAAGTTAGCGGAAATTGATATATTTTTTTTTTTATTTTGTTTTTTACAAAGTCTCATATTCCACTAACTTGTGACAAAAATAAAATTTTACATGAACTCACCATACCCTCACGGAATACCTTGGGGTGTCTTCTTTCCAAAATGGGGTCACATGTGTGGTATTTATACTGTCCTGGCATTTTAGGGGCCCCTAAAGCGTGAGAAGAAGTCTGGAATCCAAATGCGTAAAAATGCCCTGTGAAATCTTAAAGGTACTCATTGGTTTTAGGGCCTTTGCACTCAGGCTGCAAAAGTGTCACACATAGGTATCGCCGTACTCAGGAGAAGTAGGGCAATGTGTTTTGGGGTGTATTTTATATATACCCATACTGTGTGAGAAATATCTCTGTAAACGACAACTTTTAAACATTTTTATACAAAGTTGTCAGTTTACAGAGATATTTCTCTCACCCAACATGGGTATATGTAAAAATACACCCCAAAACACATTGCCCTACTTCTCCTGAGTACGGCGATACCACATAAGTGACACTTTTTGCAGCCTGGGTGCGCAAAGGGGCCCAAATTCCAACGAGTACCTTTAGGTTTTACATGGCGGCTCACAATTTAGCCCCGCCCAAAATGCCAGAACAGTAAACACACCCCACAAATGACCCCTTTTCGGAAAGTAGACACCCCAAGGTATTCACTGAGGGGCATAGTGAGTCTGTCTGAGATTTCTTTTTTTTGCCAGAAGTTAGCAGAAATTGACACTTTTTTTTTTTTTTTCTCAGAAAGTGTCATTTTCCGCTAACTTGTGAAAAAATGAAATGATACATGAACTCACCATGCCCCTCCGCGAATACTTTGGGGTGTCTTCTTTCTAAAATGGTGTGATTTGGGGGTATTTATACTTTCCTGACATTCTAGCACCTGAAGAAACATGACAGGCGCTCAGAAAGTCAGAGCTGCTTCAAAATGCAGAAATTCACTTTTTGCACCATAGTTTGTAAACGCTATAACTTTTACCCAAACCAATAAATATACACTTATTGGACTTTTTTTATCAAAGACATGTAGAACAATAAATTTAGAGAAAAATGTATATAGAAATGTAGTTTTTTTTAAAAAATTTTACAACAGAAAGTGAAAAATGTCATTTTTTTGCAAAAATATCGTTAAATTTGTATTAATGGCAAAAAAAGTAAAAATGTCAGCAACAATGAAATACCACCAAATGAAAGCTCTATTAGTGAGAAGAAAAGGAGGTAAAATTCATTTCGGTGGTAAGTTGCATGACGGAGCAATAAACGGTGAAAGTAGTGTAGTGCAGAATTGTAAAAAGTGGCCTGGTCATTAAGGGTGTTTAAGCTAGGGGGGCTGAGGGGGTTAAAGTTATCACCACATAAAGTGACAGTGGTCAGATTTGCAAAAAATGGCCAAGTCCTTTAGGTGAAATAGGGCTGAGTCCTTAAGGGGTTAAAATATAATAATGAGCTATTTAGGGCATCTGTCAGCAGATTTGTACCTATGACACTGGCTGACCTGTTACATGTGCACTTGACAGCTGGAGGCATCTGTGTTGGTCTCATGTTCAAATGAGCCTCTAGGAGCAACAGGGGCATTGCCTTTACTCCTAGAGGCTCTGCTCTCTCTGCATCTGCAGCACACTCTGCAGACCTTATGATGTTTTCATTGTCTGGTCCTGTCAATCACAGTGCAGAGGTCGCAGCAGTTGCAGAACGAGCCTCTGTGTCAAGTTCGGGTGTGGGAGGGAAACACCACACCGAACATAGGAGGGAAATGGGTAAGGGAATAAGACCTGGAAACTATGGAAAGGACATGAACACCTCCTAGTAATACCCTAATCAAAGTCCTGACTAACTAGCAGTATGAACAGACCCCGGAGGTAGGTGAGTTCATACACAGGAATACCTAATGCCCTAACTCACCCTATAAGACCCTGGTACTAATGTCAGGACTGAGAAAATCTGTATTCTTAAAAAGGATCTTAAAAATGTATCTGTAATCTTAAAAAGGAAGGACAAACAGGTGTCTCCCTCAGGCCTAAATACAAATGACAGGGAAATGCAACACACAGAACTCAAACAAAATACAAAGTGGGAAAGGAAAGACTTAACTTCAAAGGAGCAATGGAAGCACCAGAAACTCCACCGAGATACACACAACAGCAATCCAAAACTGAAACTGGAGCTATAAACCGCACAGCACAGTGGGAGAAGCAACTAAAAATAAGGAAGGTTAAATGACCACATAAGTAACACCTGAGGCAAGAGGTGTGGCCATGACCAGAAACAATGCAGGCGCCTATTAATCGACAAGGAAACCTGTCAGATCAAACTACGTGTTGCCAGTCTCACCGATCTCCTGCCACCTGTCGTGGGAACGTCTGTGACAGTACCCTCTCTTTTACAGGCGACCTTACCCAGTGAGACCTGTGAAAAGTTTTCACCAAACGACTGGCATTTACGTCAGATGCCGGTACCCACATCCTCTCCTCTAGTTCATAACTCTTCCAGTGAACAAGATACTTAAGAGATCGAGTCAATTATCTTGATGATCTGAAATTCCAAACTACCATCCACCATGACAGGAGCGGGTGGCAAGGAGGAAGGCTCCAAAGGTTCAACATATCTCTTCAACAAAGATTTATGAAACACATTATGAATTTTCAGGGCCTAAGGAAGTTCAAGATAAAAAGCTACATGATTAATAATGGCAGTGATCGATATGGACCAATAAACCTTGGACCCATTTTGTAAGAAGGTACCTTCAACTTAATGTTTCTTGTGGACAGCCACACAGATTTACCCACTCTTAGGTCTAGACCAGGGCAGCCAATCAACCAGCGTTTAAGATGTGTGCCCTTATAAGCCATCACAGCCATGCCTACTAATGGCATGGCTGTGATTGGCCAGTGCAGCATGTGACCCAGCCTCTATATAAGCTGGAGTCACGTAGCACCACACGTCACGTCAGCTCTTACTAGTGTATGGATAGGACGCTGCTGCTGTGAGGTAGAGATTAGGAAAGAATCTGACATCAGAGCTTGGTGTTAAGTCTGCGATCTACAGCGATTTTTTTGTGTGGGTGCAATGCAATATTTTTGTACCCTGCCCCGTGCCCAGTGACACAGAAAAATACGTTTTAATCTTTCTGTTAATTAGGTGGGAATCGGCGGCCATTTTGTGCAAGTGCAGTGCACTTGCACCTGCATATGTGTCAGGGACAATAATTTAATCCTGTTCTTGTTGTTCAGTGGGCGACATATACCCATTTTTTAAGTGCACCTGCACTGCATATGCGGCGAAGTTCGGCCGAACCCGGCGAATCCGAACTTCCAGGTGTTCGCTTAACTCTACTTGGCACCAATAATCTGGTTAACCAAATTGGGAATCAAAGGAAGAGGCTAAGGATCACAGACAGTAATCCGATAGAGCTCACAGAGATCCAGACATGGCCGAAGACCCCGGTCCTTTTTTTTAACAAAAAAGAACCCTGCTGCCACTGGAGACTTGTAACGTCTTATGTGTCCTTTGGCAAAAACTCTCGGTAATATACACTCTTATGGCCAGTCTTTCAGGTTCAGAAAGGTTAAACCTAGATTTTGGCAATTTAGCTCCAGGAATAAGATTGATAGGACAATCATATTCCCGATGTGGAAATAAATCCTCGCATCCACTCTCAGAAAACGTCAGCAAAATCAGATATAAAAGAGGGCAATGTCTTAGTAGTTAAAACAGAAAAAAGATATATTCAGACAATTGTCAATGCAATAATCACCCCAATCCTGAATCTGTCTAGCTTGCCAATCGATGGTTGGATTGTGCTTGCTTAACCACCGTAAACCCAGAACCACCGATACAGGGAGACCCTCCAATACAAAACATAAGATAAATTCTTGATGAAAGTCACCCACTCTTTATCTAATATCATGCACCACTTGAAATAAACACTTCTGAGCTAGAGGTGCAGAATCAATAGCAAAAACTGAAATGTTTTTTTCTATTGCACTCAGTGACAACCCGTGCATACGGACGAATTGAGCATAAATCAGGTTCACCCTGGCAACGCTGTCGATAAACACCTCAATCCCCACATTTTTTTACTCTAGCGCCACCTCAGCAACCAGGAGAAATCGGGTACTACCAGTAAAAGACAAATGCACATTTTCTGACTCTCTTCTCACCCCTCCAAGAGTCAGATGGGAATTAAATGTCCCTTTTTTTTCTTTTCGCTGTTGAATGCATGGACTCACTCTGATAAAATGTCCCTGTTGTCCGCAGAAAAAACACTCACTTCCTATTACCAGTATGCTTAAAAGCAGATCCAGGAGTAGCTCCCCCTAACTGCATTGGTTCGTCCCCAGACATAAACCCAGGAGAATCTTCATCCAAAGTGTCAGAGGAAGACGATACGTTATGTGATAGTACGTCCTAAGAGTGGGGGCCCCTAGATCTCTCTCTCAGGCGTCTATCAATGCATATAGTAAGAGACATAGCAGCTTCCAGAGACTCAGGATTATTATGAAAGGCCAAAGCATCCTTCAGCCTCTCTGATAATCCCTGAAAAAACTGACTACGGAGAGCCGGATCGTTCTACTCAGTATCCATAGCCCACCTCCTAAACTCAGAGCTTTAGTTCTCAGCAGAATGCTCTTCACGACGAAGGCCACGTAGCTTGGTCTCGGCCAGGGAGGTCCAATCCTGGTCATCATAGATGAGACCCAGAGCTTTGAAAAATGTATCCACTGACCAGAGAGGCTGCGATCTGATCAGCAGAGAAAAAGCCCATGACTGAGAGTCCCCTTTAAACAACAAAATAACCACACCAACTCTCTGAATCTCATCCCCAGATGAGTGTGGACGTAGCCTAAAATACAATTTGCACGCCTCACTAAACAAAATGTAATTATCACTTCCTCCATAGAATCTCTCTGGGAGGGTAACTTTAGGCTCGAGGCCTGGTAACCACCCCTAGGACCAGCAGCCTGTGGTCTCTGGATCTGCGGGACGGTCATGCGGAAGTCAGCTACCTCCATAGACAGCCCCTGTTCGGCCAGTGCAGTAGTAGGATCCATGGCTGTACTAAACAAGCAAAAAATTATGGTTTTGGCTTTTTATAATGTCATGTTCTGGTGTGGGAGGGAAACACCACACCGAACATAGGAGGGAAAGGGGTGAGGAGATAAGGCCTGGAAACTAGGGAAAAGAGATGGACACCTCCTAGTAAAACCCTAATCAAAGTCCTGACTAACTAGCAGTATGAACAGACCCCTGAGGTAGGTGAGTTCATACACAGGAATACCTAATGCCCTAACTCACCCTATAGGACCCTGGTACTAATGTCAGGACTGAGACAACCTGTTCCTCCAAAAGGAAGGACAAACAGGAGTCTCCCTCAGGACTAAAGACAAATGACAGGGAAATGCAACACACAGAACTCAAACAAAATACAAAGAGGGAAAGGAAAGACTTAACTTCAAAGGAGCAATGAAAGCACCAGGAACTCCACCGAGATCCACACAACAGCAACCCAAAACTGAACCTGAAGCTATAAACCACACAGCATAGTGGGAGAAGCAACTATAAATAAGGAAGGTTAAATGACCACATAAGCAACACCTGAGGCAAGGGGTGTGGCCATTACCAGAAACAACACAGACGCCAATTGATCCACAAGGAAACCTGTCAGATCAAACCACGTGTTGCCAGTCTCACTGATCTCCTGCCACCTGTCTTAGGAACGTCTGTGACACTATGGATGTAATGGTAAATTTTCTCAGCAATGCAGGCACATATGAATATGGGACCAACACAAATGTCTTCAGCTGCCAAGTGCACATGGAACAGGTCAGCCAGTGTCATAGGTACAAAACTGCTTACAGATGCCCTCTAACCTCTTACGGATACAGGGAGTACAGGTACGCCATGATGTCCGTGTCCTTATGTACGGGCGATGATCAAAATCATTCAGCAAGCACTCTGTGACAATGCCGAGGGGGTTCCTGTGACCCCCCTCGGCATTTTAGCAGAGTGTCAGCACACAGCTGACACTCTGCTTGAAACGGCGGACATCTGTGCTGGAACAGATGTAAGCCGTTTAACACCTTCTAAGCCGGGGTCCATAGGGACCGCTATATGGAAGGGGTTAAAAGGGAGGGGGCCCCCGCCCTCCTTTCCCCATCAGCTGCTGCTCTGTTGTTGCAGCTGCTGATGGTTACCATGGCAACCAGACGCCTTCACAGGCTTCCGGCTTGCCATTGTAAGGCTAAGATCAGGCTTCTGCTAAAGGCAGCAGCAGCCTGATTAGCCTGAGTGTAAAGTCACAATACACTACAGCACACTATAGAGTGTACTGTAGTGTATTATATAGACATCAGAACCACTGGATCTTCAAGAACCAAGTGGGTCTGGGTCAAAAAAAAGTGAAGAAAAGTAAAAAAATATATATCACTGAGTACAAAAAAAAATACACTAGACATGTTTGATATCACCGCGTCCGTAACGACCTGATCTCTGTAACAGTCATGTTACTTTCCCCGCACGGTGAATGCCATAAAAAAAATAAGGTAATAAAAGTGTTCCAAAAAAGTCGTATGTATGCCAAAACTGTCACCTTATTCCGCAAAAATTGAGCCCCTACATGAGACAATCGCCAAAAAATTGAAAAAAAACATTTGTCTCTCAGACAGTAAAATAAATAAAAAAAAGTACACATATTAGGTATCGCCACGTCCGGTAGAACCTGCTCTATAAAAAATTCACATGACCTAACCCCTCAGGTGAACACCATAAAAAATAAAAACTGTGCCAAAAAAGCAATTTTTTTGTCACCTTACATCACAAAAAGTATAATCCCAAGCTATCAAAAATTTATATGCACCCTAAAATAGTACTAATGAAGCCATCCTCTCATACCAAAAAAATGAGCTACTACATGAGACAGTCGCCCAAAAAAAAAAAAAAAAAATGGCTTTCAGAATAAGGAGAAACAAAATGATTATTTTAAAAAAATGCTTTATTATGTAAAACTGAAACGAACAACCAAAAAAAGTTGTCGTATTTGGTATTGTCGTGTCCATAACAACCTGCTCTATAAAAGTACCACATGATCTAACCTGTCAGATGAACACTGTAAATGACAAAAAATAAAAACAGTGCCAAAATAGCAATTTTTTGTTGCGTTGCCTCACAAAAAGTGTAATATAGAGCAACCAAGAATCATGTGTACCCTAAAATAGTACAAACAAAACTGCCTCCTTATCCCATAGTTTCCAAAATGTGGTCACTTTTTGGGGGTTTCTTCTCTAGGGGTGCATCAGGGGGGGTTCAAATGTGACATGGCTGCTTAAAATTATCCCAGTGAAATCTGCCTTCCAAAAACCACATAGCGTTCCTTTCCTTATGCGCCCTGCCGTGTGCCCGTACAGCAGTTTATAACCACATATAAGGTGTTTCTATAAACTACAGAATCAGGGTAATAAATATTGAGTTTTGTTTGGCTGTTAACCTTTGCTTTGTTAATGTAAATAAATGAATTAAAATTGAACATTTGCCCAAAAATGTAAGTTCTGAAATTTCATCTCCATTTGCTAATAACTCTTGTGGAACACCTAAAGGGTTAACAAAGTTTGTAAAATCAGTTTTAAGGATTAGTTCAGTTATGAAGTATCTTTGTGGGGACTACATATTAGAAACCACCCATAAATCAACCCATTTTACAAACTACACTCCTCAAGCTATTTTACAAAGTTTTTTAACTCTTTAGGTGTCCCACGAAAATTAAAGGAAAATGGGAATTAAATTTCAAAATTTCACTTTTTTTTCTCTCTTTTTTCAGCAACACATCAAGGGTTAACAGCCAAACAAAACTCAAAATCTATTATCCTGATTCTGGCATTTACAGAAACACCCCATATGTGCTCAAAAACTGATGAATGGGCGCACAGCAGGCTTCAAAGTGGAAGGAGCACCATATGGCTTTAGGAGAGAGGATTTAGCTGGAATGGTGTAGTTTCTAAAATGGGGTCATCTTTTTTGGGTGGTTTCTATTACGTAATCCTCACAAAGTGACTTCAGACCTGAACTGGTCCTTAAAAAGTGGGTTTTGGAAAATTTCTGAAAAATTTCAATATTTGCTTCTAAACTTCTAAGCCTTGTACTCTCCCCCAAAAAATAAAATAGCATTCCCAACATGAAGTATTCATATGGGGAATGTAAATTTTTTTTAATTTTGGAGGTATTACTGTGTATTATAGAGGTAGCGAAACTGAAACTTGAAATTTGCTAATTTTTCCAAATTTTTGGTAAATTTGGCATTTTTTTTATATATAAAAATGATTTTTTTTTAACTCCATTTTACCAGTGTCATGAAGTACAATATGTGACGAGAAAAATATGTTATTCAAACACTGTACAGATTTGCAAAAATGGCCTTGTCCTTAAGATGAAAATGAGCCCGGTCCTTAAGGGGTTAATGGACTGTAAAAAAACAGCAACTAAAGTAGTTCAGGGGGCTTTGTATTACTAGTACCACTATGGTTACCACAGCTAATAAAACAAGTACTATTACATTTACTACCATCATTAGATTATAAATAGTAATACATTTATTTAACCCCTTCAGGACCCTGCCATTTTTCACCTAAAGGACCTGCCCATTTTTAGCAAATTGGAAATGTGTCAATTTATGTGGTGATAAGTAACTTTAAAACGCTTTTACTTATCCAGGTCATTCTGAGATTGTTTTCTAGTCACATATTGTACTTCATGACAGTGGTAAATTTGGTCAAAATATTTCATTTTTATTTATCATTTTTTTCTTACAAATTAGAAAATTTTAATTTCTCTACTTTTAAAATAGATAGTAATACCTCCAATAATAGTAATTACTTGACATTTCCCATATGTCTACTTCATGTTTGGATCATTTTGAATATTACATTTAATTTTTTGGGGACGTTAGAAAGCTTAGAAGCAAATCTTAAAATTTTTAAGAAAATTTCCAAAACCCATTTTTTTAAGGATTAGTTCAGTTATGATGTTTCTTTGTGGGGCCTACATATTAGAAGCTTTAGGAGAGCGGATTTAGCTGGAATGGTAATTGGGAGCTATGTCGCATATGAAGACACCCTAAGGTGGCCCTACAGTGGAAACCCCAAAAAAGTGACCCACATTTTTGAAACTCACCCCTCAAGGAATCTTACAAGTTGTGTAGTGAGCACTTTGACCTCAAAGGTGTTTCCTAGAATTAGAAAAAACTTGCCAGTGAAAATGATAAATTGCATTTTTTTTCTAGAAAAAGTTGCTTTACACCCACATTTTTCACTTTTCTAAAGGGTAATAGGACAAAATGCACCCCACATTTTATTCCCCATTTCCCCCCAAATACGGCATATGTTCTCAAAAGATGTTGTCTGGGAGCACAGCAGGGCTCTAGAGTCAAACAGCAAAATATGGATTTTGCTTATTTGAATTGGCAGACATTGATATTAGGTACCATGTTGCATTAAAAATATTTCTGAGGTCCCCAAAAATTAAAAACCCCAAGAAGTGGACATTTTGGACATTTTAAGTGGTGGAAAGGGTACTATTCAGCAAACAGGTGTCTCACAGAAGGCAGCAACACTTGTTAAAGGAATTCAAAGCACACATTTGTGAAAATGAAAAATTACTAGCAGACCACAAGTTTTCACTTTCACAATGAGTTAGAGGAGAAAATGCTCCCCATCATGTGTTCCCAATTTTCTCACCATTCAGGAAACAACCCATATGTGCTTGTAGCCTACTGTATGGGTCACAGCAGGCAAACAGCAAAATGTGGATTTTGCTGGCAGGCCTGAATTGGCAGACATAGATTTTAGGTGCCATGTAGCATTTAACCCCTTAAGGACACAGCCCTATTTCACCTTAAGGACCAGGCCATTTTGTCAAAATCTGACCATTGTCACTTTATGTGGTGATAACTTTAAAACGCTTTTTCTTATCCAGGCCATTCTGAGATAGTTTTTTCGTCACATATTGTACTTCATGACAGTGGTAAAATGAAGTCGAAAAATTTCATTTTTATTTATAAAAAAAAATACCAAATTTACCAAAAATTTTGAAAAATTTGCAATTTTCCAAGTTTCAATTACTCTACTTCTATAATACATAGTAATACTGCCAAAAAAAGTTATTTATTTACATTTCCCATATGTCTACTTCATGTATCGATCATTTTAGAAATGCCATTTTATTTTTTGGGGACGTTACAAGGCTTAGAAGTTTAGAAGCGAATCTTCAAAAACCCACTTTTTAGGGACCAGTTCAGGTCTGAAGTCACTTTGTGAGGCTTACATAATAGAAACAACCCAAAAATTACCCCATTCTAGAAACTACACCCCTCAAGGTATTCAAAACTGATTTTACAAACATCATTAACCCTTTAGGTTTTTCATAAGAGTTAATGGCAAATGGAGATAAAATTTCAGAATTTCGATTTTTTGAAAAATTTTCCGTTTGAATCCATTTTTTCCAGTAACAAAGCAAGGGTTAACAGCCTAACAAAACTAAATTTTTATTGCCCCGATTCTGTAGTTTTCAAAAACACCCTATATGTGGTCGTAAACTGCTGTATGGTCAAACGGCAGGGCACAGAAGTAATGGAACGCCATATGGTTTTTGGAAGGCGGATTTTGCTGGACTGGATTTTTGACACCATGTCCCATTTGAAGCCCCCCGATGCACCCCTAGAGTAGAAACTCCATAAAAGTGACTCCATCTAAAAAACTACACCCCTCAAGGTATTCAAAACCAGTTTTACAAACTTTGTTAACCCTTTAGGTGTTCCACAAGAGTTATTGGCAAATGGAGATGAAATTTCCGAATTTCTATTTTTTGTTACCTTGTCTCAAAAAAAGTGTAATATAGAGCAACCAAAAATCATGTTTACCCTAGAATAGTACCAACAAAACTGACACCTTATCCCGTAGTTTCCAAAATAGGGTCACTTTTTTGGAGTTTCTACTGTAGGGGTGCATCAGGGGGGCTTCAAATGGGACATAGTGTCAAAAAACCAGTCCAGCAAAATCTGCCTTCCAAAAACCATATGGCGTTCCCTTCCTTCTACGCCCTGCCGTTTGGCCATACAGTAGTTTACGACCACATATGTAGTGTTTGTACAAACAAGAGAATCAGGGCAATAAATATTGAGTTTTGTTTGGCTGTTATCCCTTGCTTTGTTACTGCAAAAATGGATTAAAATGGAAAATTTGCAAAAAAATAGCTGTTTTGGGACTGTTTTTATTTTTTGTTATTTACATAGTTGAACTGACAGGTTAGATTGTGTGCTATTTCTATAGAGCAGGTTGTTACGGACGCGAAAATACCAAATATGACTACTTTTTGGGGTTTTTTGTTTCAGTTTTACATAATAAAGCATTTTTGAAAATAATTTTTTTTTAGTGTCTCCACATTCTGAAAGCCATAGTTTTATTTAATTTTTTTGGGCGACTGTCTTATGTAGGGGCTCATTTTTTGCGGGATGAGATGGCGGTTTGATTGGCACTATCTTGGGGTGCATATGACATTTTGGTCGCTTGCTATTACACTTTTTGTGATGTAAGGTGACAAAAATGGCTTTTGACACCGTATTTTTTTTTATTTATTTTTTTTGCTGTGTTCAGCTGAGGAGTTAGGTCATGTGTTATTTTTATAGATAAGGTTGTGACGGACGCGGCGATACATAATATGTATACTTTTTATTTATTTATATAAGTTTTACACAATAATATCATTTTTTAAAACAAAAAAAAATCATGTTTTAGTGTCTCCATAGTTTGAGAGCCATATATATATATATATTTTTGGGCGATTGTCCTATGTAGGGGCTCATTTTTTGCGGGATGAGATGGCGGTTCGAATGGTACTATCTTGGGGTGCATATGACTTTTTGATCGCTTACTATTACACTTTTTGTGATGTAAGGTGACAAAAAATGGCTTGTTTGACAACGTTTTTATTTTTATGTTTACGGCGTTCATCTGAGGGGTTAGGTCATGTTATATTTTTATATAGCAGGTCCTTACGGACGCGGCGATACATAATATGTATACCTTTTTATTTATTTTGGTTTTACACAATAATATCCTTTTTGAATGAAAAAAACATGTTTTAGTATCTCCATAGTCTGAGAGCCATATATTTTTCAGTTTTTAGGCAATTGTCTCAGGTTGGGTATCATTTTTGTGGGATGAGGTGACGGTTAGATTGGCACTATTTGGGGGTCATATGACTTTTTGATCGCTTGCTATTACACTTTTTGTGATGTAAGGTGGCAAAAAAATGGCTTTTTGACAAAGTTTTTATTAATTTTTTTTACAGTGTTTACTTGAGGGGTTAGGTCATGTGATATTTTTATAGAGCAGATTCTTACGGACATGGAGATACCCAATATGTCTACTTTTTAATTATTTTTTTTACATTTAACACTAAAAAGCATTTTTGAAACAAAAAAAATCATGTTTTAGTCTGAGAGGCATAGTTTTTTTATTTTTTGGCCAATTGTTTTAGGTAGGGGCTCGTTTTTTTGCGGGATGAGATGGCGGTTTGATTGGTACTATATTGGGAGGCAAACGCCTTTTTGATCGCTTTGTATTACACTTTTAGTGATGTTAGGTGCCAAAAAATGGCTTATTTACTCCATTTTTTTGGTTTTTTTTTATGGCGTTCACCTGAGGAGTTCAGTCATGTGATATTTTTATAGAGCAGGTTTTTATGGACGCGGCGATACCTAATATGTGTAGTGTATTTTATTTTTTTTAATTTTTATTCAGTGATATGTGTTTTTTTTTCATTTTTACTTTTTTTTCACTTTTTTACATTTTTTTTTGACCCAGACCCACTTGGTTCTGAAAGATCCAGTGGATCTGGTGTCTGTATAATACAGTAAAGTACATTATATAGTGCACTGTACTGTATTTTGTACTTTAGAAAGTCTGAATAGACCTTTAGCAGGTCTATTCAGACTTTCAGCACAATGGAGAGCAGGACGCTTCTGAAAGCGTCCTGTCTCCATGGCAACCATCACCCGCTGCCATAACTGAGCAGGGGTGATGGGGAGGAGTGGAGCTCCTCCTCTGTGATCCCATACTGTTGGGGGCTGCAAAGGCACAGCAGCCCCCGATGGGAGAGGGAGGGAGCTCCTCCCTGTTAACCCTTCCATACCGCGGTCCGTATGGACTGCGGTACGGAAGGGGTTAAACGGCTGGCATCTGATCAAGCACAGATGCCAGCCGTTTCTATCAGAGTGTCAGCAATGTGCTGACACTCTGATAGACCCACTAGACACCAGGGATACATTACAGAGGAGGCGGGCGGGGGATCGCAATCGCGATCCCGCCCACAGCACCGCCCGCCTCCCGCACCCCTCCCGCCGCCCGCAACCACCCCCCCTGCACCCCCGCCGCCATAATATGATTGGGGGCTGCAGGGGGGGGGTTAAAAATCAATACTCAGGGGCAATTAACTCTCTGATCCCCGCGGTCACAGACCGCGGGGATCAGAGATCGCACAAAGCGCTGCAAACCGCAGGTCTGCCCGTTCCACAAAAAGATAGGACATGTTCTATAGTTTTGCGGGACGGAAGTACGGAACGGAACCCCACAAAAGCACTCCCTAGTGTGGCACTGCAGGGCTTCAGAAGTTGATCTGAAAGATCCACCTCTCCAATGTGCCTGTTGTAGTCCAGGATACAAACTGGTTTGGGGGGTAGTGGTTGTGGTACCTCGTACAGGAGCAGGGGAGCTGGTGTTAGTGTGAATGGTGGTCAGTACAAGGACATCCCTCTTGTCCTTGTACTTAACCACCAGCATGTTCTCATGGAGGAGAGTCTTACTTTCACCAATTCTCAGTGGTTGCCCTACCAGCAATCTAGGAAGGCCTCTCTGATTTTTGCGCACTGTGCCACAAGCCACAGTACCTATAGCAGTTAGTAAAATGAATAGGGTTATGCTGGTATAATAGCTATCCACATAGAGGTGGTAACCCTTATCCAGCAGTGGGTGCAGTAAGTCCCACACGGTCTTCCCACTAACTCCTACGATGGGGGGCATTCTGAAGGTTCTATCCGGGAATCTTTCCCTTCGTAAATGCAGAACTTGTGGGTGTACCCGGAGCTACTCTCACACAGTTTGTAAATCTTTATGCCATACCTTGCCGGTTTGCTAGGCAAGTATTGGCGGAATCTAATCATCCCTTTAAGAAGTAATAGGGACTCATCTGCACAGATATTTTTATGGGGGCTGTACACCTCAGCAAACCTGGTGTTAAAGTGGTCAAGGACAGGCCTAACCTTGAACAGATGGTCAAATGTCAGGTCGTTTTGGGGTGGGCACTGTGCATTGTCATTGTAGCATAGGAATTTCCGAATTGACTCAAATCGCTTCCGGGTCATGGTGTTAATGTAAATTGGAGTCTGGTAGAAAATGTCCGAACTCCAATATTGCCTAACGTTTGGCTTCTTTACAATGTCGATATGCAGCATGAGTCCCAAAACGTCATCATCTCTGCTGCACTTACTGGGGTCCAACCTAGGGGTCTAGTGTATGACGATGTAGGGATCTGAACAATGAATTGTTGGGCGTATAAATTGGTTTGGGCCATTATTAAATTTCAAAAATCTTCAGGGAAGAAGATTTTGAAAAAATCTAGTTTAGTGAAGCCCGCACATTCTATCTGTATTCTGGAGCTGCCGTCAAAATCTGGAATTTGGGGCAGATAATCGTCAGGGGGTGGGGTCCATATGGGCTCACTCTGGAGGGCTGCCTCAGCTGTTGTTCTGGGGCGCCTTCTAGAGGGTCCCTCATCAGCGGATGATGATGATGATGAGGGGTAGAGAAGTAGAGGAAAGTGGCATCCTCTTCTCCCTCACTGGCAGACTAAGTAGCGTCGGTAAATATGGCGTATACCTCTTCAGCTGAGTATACTTGTTGGGGCGGACGGACCATTTTTATTTTATTGGGGTGTTACGTGTGAAATGTGTAAATCTTTATTTAGTGTGAGCGGTGTGTATGTTGTGTTTTTTTCACACGTGAAGGGGCTTGTAGTAAATTTGAAATATAGAGAAAAGGAGTAGAGAAATAAAGTTAAAAAAAAATTGGAGGATGTACGCACACACAAAAAAGTTCCGTGCATGAAAAATCTACACTAACACTACCTAACTAAAATAGATTTCTAAAGATATGTGTTTATGGAGATTTAGATATTTAGATATTTAAAAAACACTATCTAAAAATCAATCAAAATTTTATATATATAAGATTCTAACTATTAGTTAAAAAAAAAGCACTGGTGCAGTTACTGTGTACATACATTACTTATCCTGTACTGATCCTGTGTTACATCCTGTATTATACTCCAGAGCTGCACTCACTATTCTGCTGGTGGAGTCACTGTGTACATACATTACATTACTTATCCTGTACTGATCCTGAGTTACATCATGCATTATACTCCAGAGCTGCACTCAATATTCTGCTGGTGCAGACACTGTTTATATACATTTCATTACTTATCCTGCACTGATCCTGAGTTACATCATGTATTATACTTCAGAGCTGCACTCACTATTCTGCTGGTGCAGTCATCGTGTACATACATTACTTATCCTGCACTGATCCTGAGTTACATCATGTATTATACTCCAGAGCTGCACTCACTATTCTGCTGGTGCAGTCACTGTGTACATACTGTACATTACATTACTTATCCTGTAGTGATCCTGAGTTACATCATGTATTATACTCCAGAGCTGCACTCAATATTCTGCTGGTGCAGTCACTGTGAACATACATTACTTATCCTGTACTGATCCTGATTTACATTCTGTAGTATACTCCAGAGCTGCACTCACTATTCTGGTGGTGATGTAGATGGAGGAGATATGTTTGATGATAAATGAATCCAGTGTATTTATATGATGACAGATTAATTGAACCTTTCCAGACACGAGAAGGAAGTTTTTGCAGTTTTCTCCCAGTCGGCTCCACTTTTAATGGGGTGCAATCTTCTGGCGGAGGAGCAGTCTATTTAATTGTTAATGTTAATCATGCATAAGACGAGAAAATATTCAAAGCTTGGATTCTTTAATAAACCCTGCTCCTGCTTTAGTGGCGGCTATATATAGTTACCGCTCCACAGGGTATCAACAGCAAATACTGAGTTCTGCGCTCATTAGGAAATAATAAAATGAAGTGCTAAAATTTAATTGCACGAAGGACTGGGTCACCTTGCTGAATGTATGTGTGTATGTAGCGCAGAGATCCTGGTGTTTCAGCTATTTATATGTTTAATAAGCGGAGGAGGCTCACCTTGTGCCGAGCGTCTTAGCAGAAAAGACATGATAATG
The DNA here is from genome assembly GCA_033119425.1 of Bufotes viridis. Taxonomy (NCBI): domain Eukaryota; kingdom Metazoa; phylum Chordata; class Amphibia; order Anura; family Bufonidae; genus Bufotes; species Bufotes viridis. The sequence continues at coordinate 8,692,552 of CM065597.1, forward strand.
ACCCTTAATTGTGCTAATGTCAAGACATGGAAAATTAAAAACTTCATAACCAACTACATCAGGCTTTGTCCTTCCTGCCGCTTTCACTCCCAGGAATGTGAACCCTGGAGATTATGTATATCCACACATCGTAGAGTCACCGGAGGACCTCAGGAACCATTTATGCAGGGAAATACATTAATTTGACATTGTTATTACTGCGGCTCTGGGGACATTTCTAGTATTCCAGAGTAATGGGAGTAACCGGGGAGGTGGGGGGCAGGGAGTTTATGAAATGGCCGGAACATCTTGGAGGTTTTATAGAATAAATTACATTCAGGAAGAGATTATTTTTGCAATAATTACAAGGGGCACCAACAGAGAAAGGGCAATTAGGAGGTTATTCATTGACTGATACAATCATTCACTAGGGTATATTCACATCCTGCAGAATTGTTGCAGAAATGCGTGTAGCTGACACCTCAATCCAGCTGAAGAAGTACAAACAAGTCTAAAGACTTTTGATGTCTTTAGCAAAAATATCTTGTAATAAAATAATCCAGATATTGGACTACGTGACTATGTGGTGGGCTTCTGCTCGTCTCCAGCAGTCTGGCTTAAGAGGCAGAGCTGCAGATGAAGAGGAACATGTGGCTTAATTTATTGACAATGGCATATTCTATCCAGGAGAGGAGAGGGTATGTGTCATAGGTCCACCAGTACCTCTGGTGGCACTGTTCACTTCAACTTGAAGATAACTTCTTTCGATGCTTCTTCTCCTAGAGTTCAGCATCTCAGATATTGATAAAATACTTGATAAAAAGATTTTTTTTTTAAAGGCAAGATAAATAAAAGAAAAATTCTGTGCCAAGGAAATTGTGACCAGGTCATAAATGAGACAACAATGTCATACGAAGAGCAGGTGACAGGCAACTCATAATTATTTTTCTGGTTCAGTTTTATTACTGAGGACCCACATGAGCGTTGTGATTGGTGCCAACATTTTATGATGATAACAATAATATTTTTGTAAAAAATTCTAAAAAGTATAAAACAGCAACAAGACATTTTCCTTTATTGTGATAATTCCATAAAACAATGTCTTTGACCCAAGTTATTATGGGTCTTCCAAGTAAAAAAGGTGTTAGTGTGTAGAATGTGTAAAAAAACGTTGGAGGGGACTGGCTGCTGGGCTCCAAACCATTCTTAAAAAACTGCCCATCACAGCAGGTAATACTTTCTATAACACCCATGCAAATCAGTGGAAAGCCAACCTCTTCCGTGACTTAAAGAAATGTTCTCTACTTGCAATCCAAATTAAAACAGGTCCAGTAGGGGAACCAGAAGCCAGATCAACAGAGATCATAGTTTTATGGGAATGAAAATTGCCAAATAATGTAGTGTGAAAAAGTTGACTTGTTACTACAATGTGGCAAAAAATTTTACAAGCACAATTATTCTTTATATAGAAAGTGAAGGATACATACAGTAAGTGAAAAATGACCACAATTAAAATTATGCATTTCATAACTGGTGCAATGCAAGGTGCCCACCCACAGATTACACATCAAATCGTTGCCAAATCCTTTAAAATTCTGCACTTAAAGTAGGTCAGTGGGTTCTGACCTGTGCCTCTCCAACCATTGCAAAACAAAGATTTACCCTGGGAACACACTTCGCGTGTTCCCAGGGCGCGCATATGACGCGCGCTTCTGCCGCGAAGTGGCTGTTTTATGGAAGCGCGCGTCATATGCGCACTCCCATAATAGAATATGGGTTGGATCGCGCGTGCTGCCGCACGATAGTCATGGCAGCCGACGCGATCGCGTAGGGCGTTTTACAGCGCGGTCGTCCGCGCTGTAAAACGCCGACATGTGAACCATGCACATAGGGATGCATGGCTTTTCACATGTTGAGCGTTTTTAAGAGCGTATGAACGAGCTGAAAAACGCTCAGGTGTGTTCCCAGGGTTATAGTATGGCTGTTTAGGGTTACTATTGGTAGCAACCATGGCTGAGGGCACCTGGTCTACCTTATATACTACTGCATTGATTGTAGAAGAACTTGTGTAAGGACTTGTGGTCATGAAAGCTAAATATCAAGTTCCTTCCAAAGTTATTACAATTAAAGGCTTTCTTTGGAATTCCCTTTTCACAATTGCTCAATGCAGTGTCAGATTCAGATTCCATGAAAAATTCTGAGTTTCTTGTATTTGGTGTTAATTAGTTAGACTCCCCGCAGACAATCCCCTGTGTGTGATCTTCTCAATCTAAGGACTAGTGGATATTTCCATATCATGGTCCTACTGGCACAGACATCTTAGAGACATGTCCTAAAAGTTAATCCTGGGAACTCTTTACATTGAGAAGGACTTAACTTTAGACTTCTTACTAGAGATGAGCGAAGTTTTTAAAAATTTGATTCAGCAACTTCGCAGAAATTAGCTAAGAAATTTGATTTGCTACGAATTAATTTATCCAAAATTGCTATAAATCAGGTATATCCAGGCAACTCTGCCTTAGAGTACAGCCACTAGTGATGAGCGGCAGGGGCAATATTCGAATATGAAATATTTTGTGAATATTTGACCGAATATTCGCCATATATTCGCGAATTCCTGATCAGGCATTATTTTCTTGATTGCGAAAATCTGCATTAAAAAATTTTGCATAAAATTTGCATAGACTGGTATTTAAAAAAAATAAGAATATTCATGATTACGAATATATTTGGAGATTTTCTAAATATTCGTGAATTCTCAAAGTGCAGATATTCGCAATTAAAATTTGAATATTTGTGAGGGGCGGCCGTGCTGCGGGCCAGTTGCGGTCATGCTGCAGTGAAGAACCACGCAGCCAATTAGCCGCACCTGCCTTTAATTTAATAATGAAGACCTCAATGTATAGTCCTTCTTCATTGTTAATGGTCACACATCTCCTTTAAGCAGGGGCTGTTACTGGTCTGGGGTTTGGCTGGTTAGGTGGGGGCGCAATATGCTGATTATTGCTGCTCTTTTCTGCAATCTTCTGCAGCTTATTTGACAGTAAACAATGAATATTAATCAGCTCTGGCATACCCTTTTCTCCAACCCCAGCACTCTCCTGCACTACAGGCTGGGCCCCTCTTCTGCCATCTGCTTTTCCTACTTTTCTACATCAACTAATATTGATGAGAATATGTCATAAGGAACATCCAGCTCCTCCTCTCTCTGCATCTTGCTGAATTTTCTAGGACATGGAGACTTTGACGCATGATTTGGAAGAAGTAAAGCTAGCAAAAGATGAGGATGGTCATCATTAAGACCTTGCCCACCTAAGGGGTGCAGACTGGATGGCATTGGTTGGTATGCTGGCAGTGGAATAATAAAGGATTCCATCTTATTGGTATTGAATTACACTTAAGGCTGATGTAGGAATAAGTAAATGTAGGAATATATAAATAAAAATGGCTCAGCATAAGTCTCCCTACACTCTCCCTGTAGTCTCCCTATACTCTCTCTGCAGTCTCCATGCACTGTTCCTGTACACTCTGTGCACTCTCCCTGGACTCTCTCTGCAGTCTCCATGCACTGTCCCTGTACTCTCCCTGCAGTCTCCAGGCACTGTCCCTGTACTCTCCCTGAACTCTCCCTCTCCAATATTCTTCTTGTAATCATATTTAGAAACAATGTCCCTAGCACATGAGTGCTTGTCACGTCTCTCCCTATGCTCAGCTTACAGGACAATGGTGGAGACCTCGTGGATTGAGGGTTTTATAGGGCTGTTACATCACAGGGGATGGATCTAAGGATTGGCATTATGGATGATCTTGCGATCTTGAGCTTTTTACTTTCACTTTGTAACATAAAGTATGCAGCCGCCATTTAAAAAATAAACTTATTTGTTACCACGAAGTACATAGAAATTCAGATTCGTTTCGAATAAAAGTTTTCCTAAACTTCAGACTAAATTCCACTTCAAATTATTCACTTTGCTCAAAACTACTTCTTACAATGACAGTCAATCCGAGTGTTGTATTTATTAGCAAATAATCAGCTGAAGTTGTGCAAGTATTATACTAAGAGCTGACCTCTGAGAGAGACACATCAATGCATGTTCACCAGATATTCCTTATTCTCGTATTGTCATCTCTTATCTCTGCAAACATCAAAATCTGAGCACAAAAAAACGAGAAAATGAGCTATTGATTTTCCAGCATTGTTTTAACCCGCAGTCTAATTGAAGGTCAGCATATGTATCTCCTTCAAAGACTCTGCTCTGTCATACTGTTCACGGCTTCTGTGTAACAGGAAAATGCTACAAAAGAAATATTGGATCCAAGGATCCTTCAAAATACCCAAAACACAAAGAAGGATTATGGGACGGGATATCCTACATGTAAAGGGTCAGAAACAATATAGAGGTTCAGTTCACCTTACATTTTACAAGACAAGACACTGCTAGGTGAACGGATTCTCACCTTGTTTACATCTTAATTGACTGGAGAGGTAATATTTTATTCTATATTCCATAATACAGGTAAACTAGACACCTTAGTTTTATTCCTGTACATAGGGGGCAGTATTATAGCAGTTATGCTCTTGTACATAGGAGGCAGTATTATAGTAGTTATATTCTTGTACATAGGAGGCAGTATTATAGTAGTCATATTCTTGTACATAGGAGCAGTATTATAGTAGTTATATTCTTGAAATAGGAGGCAGAATTATAGTAGTTATATTCTTGTACATAGGAGCAGTATTATAGTAGTTATATTCTTGTACATAGGAGCAGTATTATAGTAGTTATATTCTTGTACATAGGAGCAGTATTATAGTAGTTATATTCTTGTACATAGGAGCAGTTTTACAGTAGTTATATTCTTGTACATTTGAGGCAGTATTATAGAAGTTATATAAACATGTGAGAGAGTGAATCCTCAAACATTATGCTTTTGATATAACAACTGTTTCTGACCATATTTAAACAGGCTTCTCAGCACAATAAAGCTAATATTTCGCATTGTGCATCCAACTTAGAGCTGGGTACAGTCAAATTTCCTATTGGGTTGTCTTGCTAGAATTAACGAATATAGAAAATATTGCGCTATATGTGTATTTGTCATATTTCTTAATTCTTCACAGCCAAACAATAGTAAAGTAAGTTGCATATACACCCCTCTAAGTTGGATGTGCAAGGTGACTAATATTACTTAATATTCTCGCATTGCGCATCCAACTTAGAGCCATGTATAGGCAAGTTTATTTGTATTGCTAGAATTAGCAAAGATAACAAATACGAATATAGCGCTATAAAAAGAAATGAAAAATTTGTTTTTACAAATATATAGCACTATATTCTAAATATTCGCAAATTAGCAAAGTGTCAATATTCGTAAAAAAAAATCCCTATTCGAATATTCACGCTCAACACTAAAGAGCATTTATTTAAAAGTTAAATTCTTGAACATAGGAGAAGTATTATAGTAGTTATATTCTTGTACATAGGAGTAGTATAATAGTAGTTATACTCTTGAATATAGGGGCAGTATTATAGTAGTTATATTCTTGTACATAGGAGCAATATTATAGTAGTTATATTCTTGTACATAGGAGTATTATTATAGTAGTTATACTATTGAATATAAGGGCAGTATTATAATAGTTATATTCTTGTACATAGGAGGCAGTATTATAGTAGTTATATTCTTGTACATAGGAGCAGTATTATAGTAGTTATTTTCTTGTACATAGAAGCAGTATTATAGTAGTTATATTCTTGTACATACGAGGCAGTATTATAGTAGTTATATTCTCGTACATAGGAGGCAATATTATAGTAGTGATATTCCTGTACATAGGAGCAGTACTATAGTAGTTATATTCTTGTACATTGGAGCAGTATTATAGTAGTTATATTCTTGAATATATGAGCAGTATTATAGTAGTTATATTCTTTAACATAGGAGCAGTATTATAGTAGTTATACTCTTAAATATAGGAGCAGTATTGTAGTAGTTATATTCTTCTACATAGGAGGTAGTGTCATAGTAGTTATATTCTTGTAAATAGGAGCAGTATTATAGTAGTTATATTCTTGTACATAGGAGGCAGTATTATAGTAGTTATATTCTTTTACATAGAAACAGTATTATACTAGTTATATTCTTCTACATAGGTATTATTCTTGTGCACAGTATTATAGTAGTTATACTCTTTAATATAGGAGCAGTCTTATACAAACAGTAATGGATAGTGTTATATTAGTTACACTTTATAGCTGAAAGAATTGTTTTTATACTAATTCTAGGCAAATACCATACATAAGATCCTGCACACAGTTGAGTAAGCCCCACGTAAAATTATTGATAACATGGTGGTCATTTATTATTTATTGATAACATGGTGGTCATTATTTTTTAAGACTCTTTTTAGACACCGGTCTAAATAGGCTCCTGCTCTGGCGGTGGATCCGCCATAGTTATGTAGAGGCGCTGCCCTCTACATAACTTCGCTGTATACACCGCCGGTCCAAATATAAGCCAACTTCCTTACTGTCTAACATTTAGACCATTTTCTGTGCCTAAATCTGGCGTAGAAAATGATGAATGAAATGTACCTGGTGGTCCGTCCCCTTCCCCGCACTCGCCTACTTTTTTAGACCTGGTGTGAGCAGGTAAAAGTCGCATATTGCAGTGCAAATGACCTTTGCGCCGCAATCTTCGCTAGAAATACTCCTAATATAATTGTATTTCTGATCTTTAGAAGTGCTTCTGTTTTTCAATGTCACTATTGGTCTAGGAAGTTCATGAAGTTCTTAATCTGCTTCATCTGCAAAACCAAATTTGGAAGTTATGTCAGCAGAAGCACTGCCTCATGTTGGCCTCATGAAATGAGCTTTGTGGTTGAGCATCTGCTGCAAATGAAAGATCTTCATGTAAAGCCAATTGTTACCTGGATTAGCGCAACGTGTGTAAACTGGAAACAGCTCTGACTGGTTAGCAGTATGATGATGTATGAATATGCTTTTAGCAGATTCTTGGTGATCACTGCCCTCTGTATGCACGATGACCATTGACAGGATTTCTTTGGTGGTGCTGGGATGTACTTAAGTTTCCTTGTTGATTCTAAATTCAGTATAAATTGGAAGAATTTATTTGTTTAGTTAAAAGAATAATAATAATAATAATAATAATAATAATAATAATAATAATAACATAAAGAATAAGAGCAAGAAGAAGAGGAATTTTGATTAATCAATAACTTTTTTGTGTCCTATACATTTACAGCTTGAGAGTGTTTTATTCCATTCTTTTCTGGCATAATCACATCTTGAGCTTCTTCGGTTGTTTCTGACAATTCAATAATTCAATGTTATTCTTTTACTCTTTCATTTAAAATCAGTGTCAACATAGATTTTATCAAAAGCTGAAAATATAGAAATGTATGCAGCACCGGGCTTGTCTGTGTGACAAACAGATTTTATTAAGTGTTTGTTGAGATTTGCCAGATTTCTTTTTAATGTTCAGTGTAAATAAACTTTCCTTCTCTGCATAATAGGAATTGACAAAAAGTTACAGAAGAAGGATAAATTTACATAAAAATATGTCTCACTGCTTAATAGAAAACAGCTGAAAGGAAACACTTTGTTCAAGACGCTTTTCTATGAAGGACGCCGGCGTTTACCAGAATCTTATGCGGAACAATGGAAGTAGCACTGAAACGGAAAACATCTTTAACAATTAATAAAGTTTCTAACAGATTATGCTTTTTGTAGGGGTTCTTGGGTTTAGAAAAATAACTTTTGCACACCCTTTCAGTTCTGAGTTAATAGGGGGATGAAGAGAACCTCTGAAGAGCTTCTCCTGCTCTGGAGGACCCATCATTTCACTAGAAACATGCTATAATTTTTTCGTGTTTTGTCACATTACAGTTCAATGTTTTCTTAATCTGAATTATATGTGATGGATCAGAACACAATAGTCTAAGTTGGTGAAGTGAAATAAGAAAAATATATAAATAAAACTGTTGTTCAGAAATAGAAAACAGAAAGTTGCCCTGTGCGTATGTATTCACCTCCTTTGTTAGGAAGGCCATAAAAAGCTCTGGTGCAACCAATTACCTTCAAAAGTCACATAATTAGTGACATGATGTCACCTGTGTGCAATCTAGGTGTTACATCATCTGTCATTACATATACACACCTAAGAAAGAGGCATCACTAACCAAACACTGCAATGAAGACCAGGGAACTCTCCAAACAAGTAAGGGACAATGTTGTTGAGAAGTACAAGTCAGGGTTATGTTATAAAAAAATATCCAAATCTTTAATGATCTCCAGGAGCACCATCAAATCTATCATAACCAAATGGGATGAACATGGCACAACAGCAAACCTGCCAAGAGACGGCCGCCCACCAAAAGAAGAGACTGGAGGATCTGTAGAGAGGACGACGATAAGCCGTACGCTCCATAGAGTTGGGCTTTATGGCAGAGTGGCCAGAAGACAGCCATCACTTTCAGCAAAAAACAAAATGGCCGGTTGTAAGTTTGTGAAAAGGCGTGTGGAAGACTCCCAAAATGAATGGAGGAAGGGGCTCTGGTCTGAGGAGACTGAAACTGAACATTTCGGCCATCAAAGAAAATGCTATGTCTGGTGCAAACCCAACACATCACATCACCCAAAGAACACCATCCCCACAGTGAGACATGGCGGTGGCAGCATCATGGGGGGATGGGACTGGGAAACTGGTCAGAGCTGAGGGAAAGATGGATGGTGGTAAATACAGGGATATTCCTGAGCAAAACCTGTAGCACTCTGTGCGTGACTTGAGGCTAGGACGGAGGTTCACCTTCCAGCAGGACTGACCCCAAACACACGGCTAAAGTAACACTTGAGTGGTTTAAGAGGAAACATGTAAATAGGTTGGAATGGCCGAGTCACGGCCCAGATCTCAATCCAATAGAAAATATGTGCTCAGACTTAAAGATCGCTGTTCACAAGTGCAAACCATCCAACCAGAAGGAGCTGGAGCAGCGAGGAGGAATGGGCAAACATCCCAGTGGCACCTAAAATAATACTAGAATCTACATTGGGATGCCAGATACAAATGTCCCCTCAATTGACATTACTCCTTATAGGTCTAGATGATTATCCGCCAGAACACAGATCAATATTAGCTAACATATTTATGGCTACTAAACTGGTGATAACTAGTGTTGAGCGCGAATATTCGAAAAGCGAATTTTTTTAGCGAATATCGGCACTTCGCTAATTCGCGAATATTTCGAATATAGCGCTATAAATTCGCTATTTCGAATATTTTTTTTTTTTTTTTTTTTTTTAGTTATATTTTTTTCTTTCCTACTTCCCAAAAGTAGTTCTTACCTGTCCTGAGGATTCCTGGCTTCCTGGCTGCTCTAGTCAGTGCCCGTTGCCGCTTCTGCCGACTTCCGTGCTCATGTGGAGCGTCCCCATCCATGGGAGAATCTCCATATACTAAAATGTACTGTCGGATTTGAGGAATTACGTTGAAATCGCAATGCGATTAATTCAAGTTATATTAATCGCATTGCGATTACAACTTAGCACTGCTATCTTACATAGGCTAGAATTAACGAATATGGAGTATAGCTATGCACTAGCAGTGCTAAGTTGAAATCGCAATGCGAATACTTTAAGTTAAATTAATCGCATTGCGATTACAACTTAGCACTGCTATCTTACATAGGCTAGAATTAACGAATATGGAGTATAGCTAATGCTATGCACTAGCAGTGCTAAGTTGAAATCGCAATGCGAATACTTTAAGTTAAATTAATCGCATTGCGATTTAAACTTAGCACTGCTGCTATATTCCATATTCGTTAACTTCGTTAATTCTAGCAAGCTGACCCATTATAAACCCAGCTCTAAGTTGAAATCGCAATGCGATTAATATAACTTGAATTAATCGCATTGCGATTTCAACGTAATTCCTCAAATCCGACAGTACATTTTAGTATATGGAGACGTTCCCATGGTGATGGGGACGCTCCATGAGCACAGAAGTTATGGTTGGCTTGGTAGAATTAGCGAATAGCGAATATGACGAATGTATTCGTCATATTCCTCAAAACGAAGATAACGAAGTATTCTACATCTTCGTTTTAGCTACCTATTCGTCTCGTCATCGTCAACTTCGCTATTCGCTAATTCTAGCAATCAAATAGGAAGGTTGACTTACAGACAGCTGTGTTAAATTCGCTATGCGATTTTTATTTTTTTAATACAATAATTATATTACTTGATAAAATTATTATAAGTATTCTATTTATTAAAAAAAAAAATCGCATAGCGAATTTAACACAGCTGTCTCTATAGTAAACCTTCCTATTTGATTGCTAGAATTAGCTGAGTTGACGAATAGGTAGCTAAAACGAAGATGTAGAATACTTTGTTATCTTCGTTTTGAGGAATAGACGAATACATTCGTCATATTCGTCATCCTCGCTAATTCTAGATATGAAACCAATAGGAAAGTAGCCTTAAGTACAAATCGCAATATGCGATTATTTAAATCGCATGTTAATCGCGATAACTAGAAAAAATGACGAATATTCGATTTCGACGAATATGAAACGAATATTCATTCGAATATTCGCGAATTTCGTCGAAATCGAATATGGCACCTGCCGCTCATCACTAGTGATAACCAGACACTGGAAATTAAAGAACACACCACATATATGAGAAGTCTTGAGCTCAGTGAATGTAACATGCTTATATGACAGAGTCGTTGCACGTATTCAAAATAGAACACCTACTTTTCAATATAGGTGGAACAGTTGGATGGATAGCAAATATTATGTACCCTAGTGTTAAAATTCATATAAGAGACCTGCCCTTCAGTTAGGGTTATTCCTGGTTTACAGTTTTATGTTTTTTTTCAACTTGTTATCTGATACCAATATACATAAGTATCCATATATCAACTTCTGAAACGCCTTCTTTTACATATATATAAACACACGATATTTAGTTAAAAGTTCAATAAAATGCGACAATAACAGATTGCAAAAAATGTAATAAAAGTAAACACACTACTACTCTTTATTTGAGATTAAGAATATGTGCAATAAAGTATGAACAACAGTGATGTAACTGAACAGATGCAACTTTGTATAATGATGTAAAACAACATTGTATCTATTTTGCTTTTATATTTCTTGCTATATCTAGTTCTTTAAATGATGTATGTCAATCTTTATTTTTGAAAATCTAAAAATTTTATAAGAACATTATTATCAAAAATCCCAGTGGTAAGATGTGGCGAGCTCCTAGAGACTTATCCAAAGCGACTTGGAGCTGTGATTGCCGCAAAAGGTGGCTCTACAAAGTATTGACTTTAGGGGGGTGAATAGTTATGTGGGGTCCCAACTACATCATCTCTACCTACTACTTCTTTACATTACACCTCTATGGTATTTATGCCACTTCCAGAGTGATACAAGTAACTGAAATCATATTTTTTGTTTATTCTGGATTCATGATTATTGCATTTTTTTATATTTATTTCTACAATTATCAATATATATAATTTTTATTTACTTAATAGTTTTTTATGTTTATTTCGGAAAGGAGAATAGAAATGACTTACTGATAATACATCTGTTACACTGTATCTTTTCTATTTTACTCCATGTTTACTTTATGAATGTATACTTTTTTTAAATTTTTATTTCTAATAGGTCTTTTCTATCACTGTACTGTCCCTTTAAATTAATACTTCACCTGCGAGTGCGTATGCCCTAATACACTTTTAAATCTAAATTCAAATGTATTCAAATATATACAGTATCAAACTCCTTGTATCTTATTGTGCCACAGCATTTAACATTAGCTATTGATTTTAGGCCGAATATCTCTACCATCGAAAGGGAAATTAATTTAGTGGAGGTCGCGCTCTATTGTTACATGAAACCAATTGAATTATGAAGTTTTCAAGGATAACCCAAGTCCATCCTGTAGCTTCGAATCAATCACCGAAGGATTATTGAGTCTGACATCCTCTTCATAGAGGCAAATATCAACCCGTAAGATGTGGCAATAGTAAAATCACAAAGAGCGGGTATTAAATGTGTTAATAATTATACGATACCGAATCCCGAGCCCCTTCTCATGAGATTCATTAAACTAAAGCTGCTTTTAACGACCTTTAGTAATTGTAAATGTTGATACAGTAAAATAAAATCTCTCACAATATAATATCTTTCCCAGCTGCTTAGAGATGAAATAGTTTGAAAGTCATAAAAGTCTATGCAAAACATAAGAAACTATTTTAATTAAGAAAAAAATAAGTTTGATTTCTTTATCGGCTTAACATGAAGAGAGTTTAGTTTTTTTTTTTAGAATAAAGCTTTTAGTTTTTCTGTTAATTCCGTTTACAATGTTTTTGTGTCGCTGCCTACTGTATGGTGTTAAGTCAATTATGTGTAACCTCAGGGTGGTCCTGCCCATTGGACTGGTATAGATTTAAGATGTTAGCCAAACCAGTTTATTTCTGCAGGACCAGCCGACCACCTAGTATGTATTGAGATGTCCCCTCAGGGGAATAAAGAGTCAGCCATGTTGGATTCAAACATGCCCTTCCTTTTGTTCTCAACGGAGATAAGTCACAGTTTGAGATATCTTGCAGTGTCTATTTATCTTCTCCCTAGTAAGAACACACGCATGCTTGGCCTAACCGCATACACATGCATATGGAGTGGTCTCTTCTGTCGGTCGAGCGAACATTCAACCTCCAGTTATCAAAGGTGGCCACCTTAAGTCCAGATGTAGAAGACATTTTCTGTTGCCACAACTTGTGATCAATTTGCTGCAAAATGTATCAACTGTCTTAGATTTTGCGAAAGATTTTATCCAATTTGCTCTTGGTGTAATCTGTAGTGAAAATCCACACTCCAAACTACAATATACATGAACTCCATTAATGTATATTGTACTGTAAATGACTCTAAATTTGTTGTGCAGATTCCTACTGCATTTCCACAATGTCTGAATATGGCCTAAAAAAAACAAAGCAAAGTATACAATGTATCTAATACTATAGAAATATATGTTCTCTTCTCATCCTTCCTGCCATCGATCTCCATATCATATTGCTTCAGGACCATGAATGTTCCACTTGGGGTGTTAAGATCATGTGTAGGTTTAATAGTAAGCTCTTCAGCCTGCTTTGTCTCAAGGCCAAAGACAAAAGGAACAGTCATCAACTTTTACTGATTGTTGATATTATTGACTATTCCATGAAGGTACCTCAAACTGTTCTGAATCTTTACGATAAGCTTTAGCAAAACCTAAATCTGCCCTGTAACATTGTGACGACTAAGATCCTGTGTTATCATCAGCCTCTAAACTGGATAATGAAAGTCTTGTCCATGTGATGAAACATTGTAAGATGTTAATGATGTCTTAGAGTCAATAATTTAACGAGGCAAATCCTGAATAGGAAGTTGGGCGCAATATTTGCTATTCTAGACTAATTCCTTTGTCAGGGATCTGCACTGATCGGTCTTCAAAAAGTCTGACCTTGACAAAGAAACAAATGAAAAAACTGCTACTGTCAGTTATGGCAGAACAAACTGGGCTGTCCCATCGTGTCATGTAAAAGTTTTAAAGAGAAATAATTAGAAGTTTATTTAGATAGATTCTCTGTATCTTGTGGAAGGCTCAAATCACAAATTCCAGTATTTTATCAAGGTCAAGATGAAGGGCATACACCTTAGAGACAGCCAAGGCAGGTGTTATTGAGCTTGTGCAGTAAGTGGTCAAATATGGCTGCCTCCTTTTGTAGAGTAAACCTGGAAATGTCTCCTTGTCCACAAAGACTTCCAAATTAGCAAATAAGTAAAGGAGAAAGAAGTTGAAGATACGCAAGCCCCTTTGTTCTTTGAGTACGATGCAGAGAAACCAATAAATACCAGACTCTTCTGTTATCAGAATGTAAGAGATACTTGATCCAGTCCTAAGAAAAGGCCACATTTTGCATTTGCTATTGGGGCCACTGTCTTTATGTCTTCATCTCTTCATTGAGTCTCCAGTATCTATGTGTTCTACAGGTCAGTGTAATATCTGTAGAGCTGGGACAGACGAGGACAGTGAGTCCCTAAACAAAACTCACCCCATTGTCCTTACCTACTTGAAGTATAAGCCCTAAATGGCAGAACCGCAACTGGATGATGGTCCCTACTCTATATAAGTGCAAAGATGAACAACAAACATACAGACATACAAACAAAGGCTGAGTTGACAGAAATAGGTCAGAACCAAATGGGCCATGCACCACAAAACTACCAAAACTGAGAGACAAAGAATGGTCAGTGAAATCAGTGAACCAAGAAAAGGGAAACAGGAACAACACTAGTGAGCCAAAAGACTATCACTGGCAATGGTTCCATAAAAAATAGGGGATTTATATAGAGATTACGATAATTTTTGTCCCCTGGAGGCATCCATACCAAGCGCGGTGACGTCACATGCTGAAAATCCCGGACTTCAAACTGGTGGTTCCCTCGCACGAGTGGTTTGCTGCCGGCCGGAGCACCACCCATGCTAGTAGGTTGAACCCGAAGCCATCTGGACATCTGTTTCCCCACTATGACAAGGAGAATTACTTGCACGTACATCGATCTTCTGCGCACACATCGATTTTACTGTAAGGTACCGATCTATCCATTTCTACATTAGCGCACATGTTTGTGGGTTTCTAAGCCCTTGAACTATCTGTAGATCTTTGTGTGGACATCGATTCTATTACAAGGCCCTGTTCTATCCCACCTTATACTAGTGCACGTGTTGGCGAGTACTTTAAGCCCTTAACTATCCCACAATCAGCGCAGAGTCCCACCCTGGTTATTATAGACCAGACTCAATTTAAATAGAAAGTCAGGTCCCCGGACTAGAACCTGATCAGTCCAGTGACCTGACTCTCAAAAGGTCAAACACAAAACAATAAGGTAATAGGACAGATGGGCTGTCATTCAGCCCACTGCCTGCGTGCTGTGGGGAAAAGACAGACCATTGTGATCAGTAGCTAAGGACCCGGCTGCGCCAAAGCCGAAGTTCGCACCGCTGGAGCCTGGACAGGTAAGTTCCTTACAGTCAGTGCGAAAATTCGTATAACAATAGCTTGACTTTTATTGATCCAGAAGAACTACAAAAATGTTGGTTTTCCATGTACAGTAGATAATCTTTCGTATTATGGAGAATAAGTATTATGTATTTATGCCACTTTCCCCACATTCTGCCTCAAGAAATGTAGAATGTTCATCAGATGCAAGAAAAATGCTTATGGCCACCATTGGTAATTGACTTCAATGTCTTTACAACATTTACGTATTAAGGCATTGCTCGCATTGATAGTTTGATTACAGGATTTCCAACTGCTGAAAATACCAAAGATTAGCTGTAATATGTAGGGAAATCAGGCAGCAGGTGCTCAAATTCCCTGCAGTGCCCCCACAGGGAAAATTTATTATTACTCATTCGGAACTATGGAGTGTTCATGTAGCATATGGCCGTGGTGGGTCCTCCACATCAAGGGGGTTCATTTCCTTAGCTAATGGATATGAATTTTGAATGGGACACCCCACTTATCAATTCAGAAGGTATTTCTTAAAACAGAAAACTCCTTTTACGAAAAGCCAGTTTATAGTCAAGTATGCAAATGCCCCTTATTACATATTTTGATTTTGTGCCTCTAATGTTTGGAAAGTCACTGACGGCCCCAGATGAGAATCTTTACATTCTAGATTCTTCTGGTGTCAGACGCAATCTACATCAGATTTTCTTGCCTTATATCAAAGCATGCAACAGATGGCGAGTTCTATCAATATTTACCCCTAAAGCAAAGATTAACTTCTCCATATCTGTACTCTGCTAGAAAACGCAGACAAAGGAATTGAGAATGTTTGCGTTAAATCTGCTGGAAATTATTGCCTCTTAGTAGAGAAGCCCGGAGATACGACTATGCACCAGAGACTCGGTAACGCAGGTGTTCACTGATATCTTTGCATATTTAACAGATGCTAAGTGTATAAAAACACTTTTCAAAACTTTGAACTAATGGATGTTTTGTAGATAAGCATCGAATGAGATAAATGAAAACATGGACTAGAACCGGAGTATTCACAGCTCCCACGCTCAAGAGACGCAGTGGTTTTATTTATAAGTGTTACCGTGTGTGACGTGTTTTGATAGTAATTTATGACTTCTCTTATGTGGTGAAAAGTCAGGTTATTTCCAGTCAGGCTGGAAAGTTTGGTAAAGTATAACTTTTTCATCAACACATTATAATTGCAAAGGGCGCCTTCCCCTAGGACACTCTATAATGTGTCCCAGGTGTAGGAATGCCGAGTGGTATGTTGCAGCCTAAAATGTCTCTTTATGTTGTCACGGTGCTCCTCCCTGGATACTACTGGACCCCAGGCTTTGGCTCTGAAGCAATAAATAGGGGGAATAATTGAGGGATTTGAAGAAATAACTTGAGTCTGGACCTTGAGATGAAGTTCGATGGCAGCTTTACTTTGCATAAACGTTCTCTAAAACGGTTTACAGGATTTGTCTTGTTTCCAGCAGGCTTTAGCATGAAACTAGCAGGCAAACTCCACTCTGTTATATCTGTTTCTCTCTGACTCTGCTGTACTGACAGGCTGGCTGCATAACTCAGCTTCTTCTATATGCTGTACTTCACTTTGGGGGGTAAAAATGGAAAGTTCCATTCTATGTAAGTATAGCTCTGGCGTGTGTGCTGCCACCTGCTGGTGAACCAGGCATTACATGTGAACATAACATTTGCATAACAAAACAGGAATGCATAGGGCAAGGTTTATCATTACACTTCCATCTTACTCCAATTTCACATAAGTCCAAAGTCACTTTTGGCTCAGTCAGATTTATTAATGGTCCTTTAATACTGTGATAAATGTTGTTTGTTGGCAGCAGTTCATCCTTCAGAAAACGGCTTTACAAAAGTCGCACATATTTACTAAAAAGGTTGCATGTTCTATTAAAAAGTCGCATAAGATAAGCATGGTCCTCACTGGAGTGAAATTGGGACTTTTTTGAGACTTTTTTGCGACTTTTTTAAAAAGTCACAATGATAAATCTGGAGTGAAACTCATTAACATGGCTAACCATGCCCATTTTTACAAAACTGGAGTGAGTGGTGTACACATGTAAAATGCGCAAATGAGTGTGAAGAGTCGCAAATGCCCTATTTTGGGACTTTTTGATACCAGAATTCTGGAGTTAAGGTATGATAAATCATGGCCATAGTGTGTAGGACCTGGAATAAACGCATAAGATGACATGAGGCTAGACCAGTAAAGACAGTAGCAAGGTGCAGAAGTGGTAACACCACTCTGGGGTGTTACCCAATGTGGATAATAATGTAAATTCTTATATTTGGAATAAAAATAATAATATTTTTTTGTTTTGTTTTACCAATGATACACAGTTATTGCTTAAATTGCGTGATGATTATCAATACTACTACTAACAATACTATTACTAAGTTGGTCAGGGTTTATGGAAAGCTGAATGGAGCAAAGAGATATTCTTAAAGGGGTTCTCCCATGATGAATGTAAAAAATAAAATCAGAGATCACATAGTACATGACAATCTCTTTCTAACAAAGCTAGAACCAGCCCTGTACCTGACATGGATCTATAGATCTCCTCAAGTGGATTGTTTTACTGCTGTAGCTCATGGGGCGGGTCCATTCTGCTGCAGCTTAGGGGGCGTGTCTCAGCTCTCCCTATTACAGCTCAGAAGACAGTTGAAGGATGGAACTGAGCATGTGCGACCATCTCAGTGAGCAGGACAAAGAAATAAGAAAAAGAACAAACAGCAGGTGGCGCTATATAGACACATTTTATTGAATAACTCAGTGGTTATACAAAATGTTTAATTCCATGCAATTACAAAAGTATTCAGGTCCAGGTGCTGGTTTGAAAAATGTAGAATATTTTTCTTGCGACAACCCCTTTAATGAAGACCTGATCCAGAGGACTGGACCTTAGACTTAGACAACAAGACAATGACCCTAAGCACACGGCCAAGACAACACAGGAGAAGCTTAGGGACAACTTTGGGAATGTCCTTGAGGGGCCACAGCCAAAACCCTGGACTCAATGGAATATCTCTAGAGAGACCTGAAAATGGCTGTCCACCGACGGCCCCCGTCCAACCCAACAGAGCTGGAGAGGATCTGCAGAGAAAAATGGCAGAAAATCTCTAAATCCAGGTGTACAAACCATGTGGCGGTCATAACTGCAGTGCTACAAAGAGTGGCGGGGAGCATGCTCAGAATGCTGGGATGGACAGGTAAGCAAGGAACATTCTTTTTATTTTTTTTGTTAAGCACTTCCTGCCATTACATAAACTCACTGAAAGACAAGGATGAACACATCACAGGAACCATGCTAAAATACATTAATGTTATATGAACAAAGAACACTGCACACAAAAATGCCGCACATCAAAAATGTAATATTAATTATATAAGGAAGCCGGCTGTGTACCGGCGATACGCGTCGAGCTTGTTTTGCCCCACCACCTTGGACCCGTGCATTACCATGCTACTGTGATAAGTATTATAGCTCTTGTGGATTTTTTAATGCAGATATTGTTATTGTTTGCTGAGTATTGTTTAGATTATCCACTGTGAGCCAATTGCCTGGGATTGTACTATGAGATTATTGTGACAGGGCCGCGTGGTGGGTATCAGTGTTGGACCATATTTCCACACTGTTGGTGATTCATTGTATACAATGTTTTTGACCCCCTTTTTTGTCGTGTGTCATGTTTTGTGTTTTAAACAATAAATTTATATAATTAATATTATATCTTTGATGTGCGGCATTTTTGTGTGCAGTGTTCTTTGTTCATATATCTTGGTCTGTTGATTCACACTGCTGCCAGCACTCGTTTAGTTTGGATAGGTGTGCCCCCATATATTATATCTTTGTTAAAATACATTAATGTTGTTGTTGTTTTAACCCCCCGCCCCACACCAACAAACACACCCAAACACCAGGTGGGATCTGTTGAAGGAGGTATACTTATCTGCTCCCCGGTGCTTGGTTCCGGGTCCACCACTCTCTTCAATGTGCTTAGCTCCATGAGTGCAGCAGCGATGTTTCCCCAAGCGGCACCCCTTTGCTGGGGTCAGTCATTGGCTGCAGTGGCCCACATGACCCCATTCATGCTGGGACAGAAGCACAATGGAGATAGTGGTGGACCTTGGGAGCAAGAACTGAGTGCTGGGGAGCAGGTACGTATGCTTCCCTCGACCAGGGGTGTACATAAAAATAATTGGGCCCCATAGCAAGAATCTGAATTGGGCCCCCTAACGCCGCCCACTACCCACCCCTGGTCCATCCCACCACCTGCCCTGGCTCCTCCTCTGCCACACCCCCATTGTATTCCTACTGACCCAGAGAATGAAAGGCACAGGTCAGTTTAGCCACAAAGGGAACGCCGTAGGAACAAAACCAGAAAAAATGGTGGAGGAATTGCGGGTTTTTATTTTCAATTTTTTGCCCGATTCCAACTACATTTTATGCCATATTAAATGGTGGCATTAGAAAGTACAACTTGTTCCGCAAAAAATAAGCCCTCATATGGATATGTGACCGGAAAAATAGTTATGGCTCAAGGAAGATAGAGAAGAAAAATGAAAAGGAAAAAATGAAAAAACCTCCGGTATCCTAACGGTTAAAGGGGTTATCCAACCCCTATTATGCCCCCCAAAATGCCTGGCTACTGCATACAGGTAATACTTATGCCCGGGGGGGGTTCAGCCAATAGCAGGCCGTGTCGGAAATGAGCCTCCCTAGTGTAACCCCGAGATGCTAAGGAGGCTCGTTCCCATTGTGGCCTGCTATTGAATGCCCCCCCACGTCTCCGGATGTTTTCACTCATGTGACGATGGGGGGGATGCAGTGGCGGCCGTGTGGGCATCACTGACGCGGGTGCCGCTGTGCTCTGGCGTTTTGGGGGGCATTTTAAGGATTGGATAACCCCTTTAACTCCTTGCTGCTGATGCTGAGTTTACCATGAGAAAAATAGCCATTTATCAGGAATAAGGACTTTAGAGAATAAGTTGATATTATTGTCATAACATGCAAGAAATAAAAGCGTGAACATCATAGGTTATACGCAAAAAACATGATCTATTACACGTTACACACCAGTTACTCCACCATATAGTGCTTCTCCATACGCTATGTACAAATAATACCATAATATGCTATACAATGTACACAGATAACGCCACTGTATCCTGTACATAGTGGGACAGGGCAGCTATTAGCAATTTTTTGTCCCATTATTGCCACAGGGTCAGTGCGGGTAATCCGCAGCGTGAATGAGAGCCAAGCCTCGCTCCGGACAGCTGAGACACGGGGTAGTAACATGACTGATAATGCTACGTGCCTCTCTGTGATCTTTTTACTACAAAATAACAGTGAGATAAAGTAATAAAAAGTGTAATAAAAAGATCACAGAGAGGCACGGAGCATTATCAATTATGTGACTGCTCCGGGTCTCTGCTGTCCAGAGCGGGGCTTGGCTCTCATTCACGCAGCGGATTACCCGTACGGCATCCGTTCGTTTGAAAAAGCTCTTAGAGAAGGCAGATGTCCGGGACATAGGAGAGGGTGGGCGATTAGAAGCGTCTAGACGCTCTATGAGGGGAGCGAACATAAAAGACAAAAGGTGATGGAGATCTGTTATCAGAGGGAGGATAGCAGCAGCTGGCATGGGCTCTCTTATAGGAAAGGGGAAAGAAGCAGGTGGCATGGACTGTGTTAGATCAGGGGGCAGAAGTTGACAAGGGCTTTGTGCTAAGTCCAATAGGTGATCAGGGCTCAGTTACTGATGGATGGACAGAAACAGATTGGAGGAGGACAGAAGGTCCCATGGGCTTTGTGAGTGGGTGGTGGTGGCATGGAATACTAAAGGTGGCAGGGGCTCTGTTCTGAGATGGGGGCACAGAAAGTGGTGCAGGTTCTTTGGGTCACAGAAGGTGGCAAGGAGTCTCTGGGGACTTCAGGGAACATAGAAGATGACAGTGGCTGGAGGCCACAGATGGTTGCAGCTATAGCATGTGCTCCCTTTGTGTACACAATGGGAGGGACGGGGGAGGTTCGGAGGGGGGCCCCCATGCCACTTGCCCAATAGCAGCAGTGTGATCTGCCTATGTGGTAGGTATGCCACTGCCCACGACAGATCCCACTGTGTTTGGGGGTGGGAGGGTATTTACCAAAATATATAAAGTTGGAGAACCCCTTTAAGGATAGTACAATAGAAACATTTCGCTACGTATTAGCAAACTCTTGTATCTTGCAGTTTTATTATATGTTTCAGCTTACATATAAAGCTCTGGAGATATTCCTTCTGTATTATATCTCTGTATCTATCTGCCCCGGCTACTTTCTATTTCTATGTGGAAGGTTTTGGACTTTTCTTCACACAAGTCTTCAATTTAATCCTGTAACTTTTAATTGTTTCCTGTTTTAGTAAATGCGACAGGTCCATTCTTTATAGCTCATTCTGTGCAACCCTGGTGAGTTTTTTATTTGATATTTTCTTGCCTTGAGCTAGAAGATGTAACATCTGGAAAGAGCACAAGATTCATAAGCAGATCTCTCTTTTCATCGGTATCGTGATTTAATTTAGTGAATGGTGTTAATTTTTCTCTTTTTCCTGGGCTACTTCTTTGCCATCGGCAACTATTAATAATTCTCTTTTCCTTTCCAGATGCATCTGCTCATCACATCTGGACTGAGACCGAGTTCATCTTATTCTCCTTGTACAGGGAAACAGCTATTATACTGTAAGCTGGGAACAAATGGTGTCCTAATGTCAGGATATGGTATCTATCGATTTATCTATCTATCTATTTAGCTTTCGTTCTATTATCTATCTATCTATCTATCTATCTATCTGATATCTATATAATCTAACCGGACTACAATTGGTTAGTAAAGTAATGTTTTGTAATTTTCATGTTATGTCACCTATCATGCAATACCCTTTGTTCACCAGCAGATGGGGTATCCTTGGCAGTGTTTGGCAACTCCCCTCTTGGTAGGAGTGGGTTGGTGCGACTTACTGCCTAGAGAAGGGCAGAACTATTTAGAGTAGGTCATAGAGGGGAACGTGGGAGTACGCAATCCATCTCCCAATCTTCCAGGCCATATGGACCACAGAGGCAGCTTATCTTGGAGGACAGGTTCTCCAGAGAGCCTGCAAAGATTATAAGCTACAGAAAATTTGTAAACATAATTTTATGTGCATGTTTGTCTTAGTAGAGTGATCAAGCAATCAAGATTATGCTGCAAGGTGGTGGGGAGCACATTAAGACACCACCACAGGTCAGGACAGGCAAAGCTAGAAGCCTGCATCATACAGTGGACGCCTATAGCCACGGGTGCCAGAGTGCAGTTGTAGGGATGGAAAGTGGGGCAGAAACATTGACATCTAGCATATCTGCCATATTACATGGTAACATAGTATATAAGACCGAAAAAAGACATTTGTCCATCCAGTTCGGCCTGTCATCCTGCAAGTTGATCCAGAGAAAGGCAAAAAAACCCTGTGAGGCAGAAGCCAATTTTCCCCACTTAAGGGAAAAAATTCCTTCCCGACTCCAATCAGGCATCAGAATAACTCCCTGGATCAACGACCCCTCTCTAGTAGCTATAGCCTGTAATATTATTACACTCCAGAAATACATCCAGGCCCCTCTTAAATTCCTTTATTGTACTCACCATCACCACCTCCTCAGGCAGAGAGTTCCATAGTCTCACTGCTCTTACCGTAAAGAATCCTCTTCTATGTTTGTGGACAAACCTTCTTTCCTCCAGACGCAGAGGATGTCCCCTCGTCACAGTCACAGTCCTGGGGATAAATAGATGATGGGAGAGATCTCTGTACTGACCCCTGATATATTTATACATAGTTATTAGATCTCCCCTCTGTCGTCTTATTTCTAAGGCGAATAACCCTAATTTTGATAATCTTTCAGGGTACTGTAGTTGCCCCATTCTAGTTATTACTTTAGTTGCCCTCCTCTGAACCCTCTCCAGCTCTGCTATGTCTGCCTTGTTCACAGGAGCCCAGAACTGTACACAGTACTCCATGTGTGGTCTAACCAGTGATTTGTAAAGTGGTAGGACTATGTTCTCATCACCGGCATCTATGCCCCTTTTGATGCAATTCATTATCTTACTAGCCTTGGCGGCAGCTGCCTGACACTGGTTTTTACAGCTTAGTTTATTAAACTTCCTAGATCCTTTACCATGTCAGTGTTACCGAGTGTTTTACCATTTAGTATGTACGGGTGACTTGCATTATTCCTTCCCATGTGCATAACTTTACATTTGTCAGTGTTAAACCTCATCTGCCATTTCTCTGCCTCCAATCTATCCAGATCCCTCTGTAGCAGAAAACTGTCGTCTTGAGTGTTAATATTTTACTGTGCAAGCCTTCTACAAGATCATGAATAAATATATTGAAGAGAATAGGGCCCAATACTGACCCCTGAGGTACCCCACCAGTGACAGTGACCCCTCCAGTACTGACCCCTCCAGTACTGACCCCTGAGGTACCCCACTAGTGACAGTGACCCAATCTGAGTGTGTACCGTTAATAACCGCTCTCTGTTTTCTGTCACTCAGCCAGTTACTTAACCACTTTCAGACATTTTCTCCCAGTCCGAGCATCCTCATTTTATATACTAACCTTTTATGAGGTACAATGTCAAATGCTTTGGAGAAGTCCAGATATACGACATCCATTGATTCGCCGCTGTCAAGTCTAGAACTTACCTCCTCATAGAAACTGATTAAATTAGTTGGACATGACCGATCCCTCATGAAGCCATGCTGATATGGCGTTATTTGCTTATTTTCATTGAGGTGCTCTAAGATAGCAAATCCTAGAAAACCTTCAAACAGTTTACCCTTGATGGATGTTAAACTTACCGGCCTATAATTTCCGGGCTCTGTAATTTCCGGGCTCCTGTGGAACATTCCCTGTCAGTATAGAGTCTGTAAATATCAGAAATAAGGGTCTGGCTATGACATCACTTAATTCCCTCAGGATACAGGGTGTATGCCATCTGGTCCTGGTGATTTGTCTATTTTTATCTTTTTAAGTCGCTGTTGTACTTCTTCCTGGATCAGACAGGGCACTTTTAAGGGGGAATTTACTTTTACATTCTGCATTTCATCTGACAGTTTATTTTCCTCAGTGAATATAGTGGAGAAAAAAATATTTAATAGTTTTGCTTTATCCTCGTCGCTTTCTGCAACACCCCCCTCATTGCTATTTAGAGGGCCTATGCTTTCTTTACAGTTCTATTTATCCACATTGGTTTCTTATTGTTTCTTAGCCTTTTATTCCTATAAGGTATGTACCTCTCACAATTAGATGTTACAATGCTTTTAAAAATCTCCCATTTTGTGGTAGTATTTTTATTTTTGAGGACATTGTCCCAGTTAGTTAGGCCTATGGCCTCTCTTAGTTGGCTAAATTTAGCTTTTTTGAAGTTTGGTATTTTTGTTCCTCCCTGTAGAAATGCTCGTTTGAAGGATAATTGTAAGGTTATTACTTTATGGTCACTATTTCCCAGCTGTCCCCCGACCTGCACGTCTGTTGTTCTATTAGGTCTATTGGTTAATACTAAGTCCAGTATGGCCGTCCCTCTAGTCGGGTCCTGAACCAGTTGGGAAAGGAAATTGTCTTTGGTTATTGCCAAGAACCTGTTTCCTTTATGGGATGTACAGCTTTCAGTTTCCCAGTCTATATCTGCAGAGTTCCCCCATAATAATGACTTTATTATGATTTGCCGCCTCGTCTATCTCATTTAGTAATAGATTTTCTGTGGACTCTGGTATATTAGGTGGTTTATAATAAACTCCTATTAGTATTTTATTATTGTTTTTGCCTCCATGTATTTCTACCCACAGTGACTCCACATGTTCATGTCCCTCACAGATGTCTTCTCGAATTGTGGGCTTTAGACACTTTACATAAAGGCAGACCCCTCCCCCTCTCTGGTTTTGGCGATCCTTTCTAAACAGATTGTAACCCTGTACATTAACCGCCCAGTCATAGCTATCATCCAGCCATGTCTCAGTTATTCCCACTATGTCATAGCTATCATCCAGCCATGTCTCAGTTATTCCCACTATGTCATAGTCATAGTCCTCCTCACACATCACTAATTCCAGTTCACCAGTCTTGTTAGTCAGGCTTTTTACCCTACATCTTTCATTCTGAGCTGTTCTAGTCCCCCCTTCCATTCCTCCCTCAGTCACACTACCTCGCCCCCCCCCCCGGTCTCTATCTGCACTATCTTCCCCTCCTATAATGTAAGTACCCTCCACCCTAGTCCCTAGTTTAAACGCTCCTCCAACCTTCTCGCCATCTTCTCCCCGAGCACAGCCACCCCTTACCCATTGAGGTGCAGCCTGTTCCTACAATAGAGCCTGTAGCCGACAGAGAAGTCGGCCCAGTTCTCCATGAACCCAAACCCCTCCTTCCTACACCAGTTCTTGAGCCACTTGTTAACCTCCCTAATCTCCCGCTGCCTTTCCTGTGTGGCTCGTGGTACAGGCAGTATTTTAGAAAATACTACCTTTGAGGTCCTTGCCCTAAGCTTTTGACCTAAATCCCTGAAATCATTTTTAAGGACTCTCCACCTCTGATATGGACCATGGCCGCTAGATCTTCTCCAGTCCCTCCCATTAATCTGTCAACCCACTCCGTGATGTGTGGAACTCTAGCGCCGGGAAGACAGCACACTGTTCGGTGATCACGATCTTTGTGACAGATCGCCCTATGTGTACCCCTAATAATGGAGTCTCCCACTACCAACACCTGTCTGGCCTGCCCTGCTCTCCTGGTCCCCTGCTTACTGGAGCCGACATTTCCCTGACTGGCAGAGGAAGTGTCCGGCTGCAGCAGTGCCGTCCCTGAACTGACAAAAGGAGCATTCTTATCAAGACTTTTTGCAGCTTTATAATTCTTTTATTTCTCATGCACTGACTGGGACAATAATAACCAATATGCAAAAGTCTTCAGACCCTCTAAATAGCAAATAGCAAATTAGATTTCTTGATTTAAAAAAGGGTGGAGGAGGAAAGAAACTTCTTGGAATAATATAATGTAGCAAATAAACCGACATTACAGAAACCTCAATGATAAGGTTAAGGTGGAAACAAAAAGTCGCCGGCGCCACTCAGTAACCCGTGTTCATTCCGAGTTCATCATCAGTGCAAGCGGAGTAAAAAAAAATCAGCAAATGTACAGCGCTCAGGTCCCAAGACACCTCCAGGAACCAAGGCAATCAGCGAAACATATTGAAAAAATATATTGGCATCTTTTACAATTATAGGACTGACACCAACATCTTCACGAAGAAATGCATGCGGCTGACAATATTATTTTGCTGCAACATATGAAAGCCCTGAATAGCCACGAGCCAAGAAGCCGGCAGAATGTCATTACTCACGTAATTATGGCGGGTGCCCATAAGTTCTACTACAGGGGTTACATGATGGGATGATTTAATATGGTTCAAAAAATCACAGATGTAGCAGAGGTAAAAGAAATAGTTAAAGCGTTAAGTAAACAATGGCAAGAAAATGTTAATTGACTTTTTCAATGGCTTTAGTCTATGAGATGTACGTTATCATAATTACGTATAGTTCTGCTTTTTTTTTTTTTTTTCTCTTTCAATTAATGACCATAAGAGACACATGAATCCATTGTAAACTAATCAAATTCAACCCAAATGTTGTGCGTCCAAAGTTGAATGTTTGGGGATTTGATTTAGGAGAATTTGGGGTAAGGAGGGAGAAAGAGGGAAAATAAAATAAATCAATAAATACATTTCATTTTAAAAAAATGTTAAAAAGTGAGAGACAAGAGAAAAAAAATGGTAAGAGTCGTAGGAGATCTCAGAATGTCCTTGGCAAGGGTCAGAAGGTCGCAGAGGGTGGCTACTCGCTCGGTTTAAAGAGATCGCTCCATAACCTAGTGGTGGGAATGGATTCCGGTCCAGGTTTTCCTGCTTAGGTTTGCGATCATTTTTGTCCCATTTAGGAATCTGTAGCTTTCCCTTTCAGCTGTTTTCTGTCAGCCGCTCCCAGCTTCTATATATTCTTCCTTTCTGCTTCCCTTGTTGCGAGATATAGACCTTCCTTCCAGATCTTTTATTCTGACCTCTGGTGTATTTGTAGTCAGATTTCCGGTTCTCTCCTGTTTGTTGTCTCCCTTTGGGGATTGTTGATTGTGTTTGCGTTGTTTGTCCTTTCCCTGATGTTACCTGAGGTGTCAGTGGTGAGGACTACTGCTCCCACCATGCTATTCACTACCTAGGGCTTATTTCAGGGTAAGCCATGGATGGGGCACGTGATCGGCGTACGGGTTAGCAGCCCGTCTAGGGACGTCAGGGCAGCCAGGTGCCAGTGCCAGGTGAGCTAGCGGTCACCACTCCTCCCTCCTCCTAGTGGAAGGCTCCTCCTCTTCCCTCCCCTCTGCGCCGCGCGTCTTTTACCTGCCATCTCAGACGTGAAACAAATGTTCAGGCCAATTGGAGCACTCTCGATTCAGGCAGGGTCCATTTGGACCCTAAACTAATTGGTTGTCTGATTTTGCCAAATCGAACCTGCATAGAATTTTGAGTGATTCACTCATCTTTAGTATCCACAATATCTATTCAGTACATAACTATTCGTGACTGAACTTTTGGGACTTTGAATGAGAAGCTGGAAATTTTTGACAGCTGCCATAAGGTTTAAAGAAGAGCATGTTTTGGAGGAAAAAAGCCAGACTTGATTGCCACCAAAACCAGATATACTAACCTTTTGAATGCCAGGTGCTGCCATACTATTATGTCTGAAAACCTGTTTTTGTCTGGAAAAACTGCTGTGTCATTGCCATCAAGTATCATTGAAGCTCTAATGCAAGTGTATGACAGATGGAAAGTGTAACATTGTATTTGTTTGTGCTGCGTTTCTCCACTCCACTGCCCAACTAGAATTTTCTAGTTCAGTTGGAAACCATATATAAGGAGAGCAGTCAGAGCCCCTAGTGTTCTGCAGTTAGGGAACAGTGCTTAGAAGAGGAGACTCTGTCACACCATCCCTTCCAGAGAGCAATAACAAGTGGTGACACCTTGACGATGTCCAGGCGACCCAGCGCAACTCTGGGGCCACCCCTAACCCCGCCACTGCAAAAGTAAAGAGTAGCGTTTTTCAACTCACAAATAGCAATGGATACAGTGGAGGCTATGGAGTATATTCCAGTCATTACTTGCCCAGAGACTTAGTCCTGGGTTCGCAGCCCCCCCCCCCCCTCCCATTTTTATACATTTTGTTGTTGGGGCTTCCTGGCAAATCAGCTTGTCTCAGGTACTTCCTCTGTCTTTATTTGCAGGAAGATAATGTTGCCACCTGATGGTACTATCACATGAAGAGCTGACAATCTATCTGCTTGTCCTCATAGTCTTGTGATGTTTATTCTCTCGACCCATCTTGTCAAATGCCATATTCTTGGTGGTGGAAAGGTCAGCATGTGACTCCCAACCAATCCATGCTTCTCTCTCCATTTTCAGCTGGACATTGTCAAACTAACATTTGGAACAAGCAGAACCATCCAAAACGTCATAAGGACATAAAATTGAAAGTTATGGTAGCACTGGATTTGACACATGACCAAGGGTACCAGACAAGCCTTGCTGACTTACAATGGGGTCTTCCGCTAGTTTTTCTGTCAAAAACGAAAAAATTTACAACACAAACTTGAAATGGAGAAATCAATGCAGATATAATCTTACTGTAGGTTATATAAATTCTGCCATAAAGCAACCAAAAAACCAGTTGCCATGTTATGTTAAATAACCTTTTTGCATTACTTCCTCAGAGTTTGCCCTCATATTAACAGGTATCATCAGCTCTTTTTGGCCCCAGTCCCCCAGAATCAGGTGAGAGTTATGCCGCTACGTCATCCTCCAGGCGAGAAGTTAAGGTGTACAAGGACTGAAGAGAAGCAGCGAAGTCCAGCTTTGTAGAGGATAGTCCTCTGGGCATCCTCACCACAGAGCCCAGCCTTCTCATATAACTCCCTGGGGCGTAGCTAACAGCTCATGGGCCCTGGTGCAAGAGTTCAGCTTGGGCCCCCCTTCCCTTAGTGCTTTGTGTGTCTTCTATGCGGCACAAGGGACTTTGGGCCCCCTCAGGCGACTGCTACCTCTGCACCCTCAATGGCTACGCCCCTGCTCCCATCCACAGGCAGGTAGCAGTAATTTCGGGAAGATGCTGTCCCCTGAATCATGGTGTTGTACCAGATCTGGTGCTACTCCAGTCCTATCCACTAGACCCTGGCCAGCTCCATTGAGATAACTACTCAAATATGGACAGTGTGGTAAGGTGCAGGGTGCCGTCGTGGATGGCAGGTATGTGTCACCGAGGTTCATAGCCTCGGTGAGGTAAGAGCCCGTTTTTGTTGATGTCAGCAGCAGCTAGCGCTACTGACAGAGTTTAAATAGCATGGCTGCAAAGCCGATCCGGGCCGGCTCTTACCGGGAGCAGCTAAAGTGTAGGGTGGGTGGCTGCTCCCCACGACCCAGTCCTGGTTTTGGGCTGGGTTTAAAACCTCAGCCAGCTCAGCAGCTGGAGGTGGTGATTATCCTGGAGCCTGCTAACAGGAATGTGAGTTTCACTGTGCTGGAGGACGGAGCTCAGCAAGGTGGTGTTTCCCTGCAACCTGAAGGTGGAATCGCCTGCGGCTGGGCCGACTGCTAGGTGTGAACCCGCACCTAAACCACCCAGGTGACTGGACCCTGTGTTGGCCTGTTTTTGTTTTGCCACGTTATTTCCGTTGTGTGTGAACTGTCACCAAAGAGACTGTTTTTCATTTATGGTGTGCAAGTGTGAATAAAACACTGTTTGTTGCACAATCTGGACTCCTTGTTTTGCCTCTAAACTGCACCCGCACCGCTGTCTACCAGAGCGACTCCCCACATTTGGTGGAGGATGCGGGCATGCGCAGTGAGGCTGGCGTGAACGCCGAAGTTTTGTTTTTCTAAAGTGCATGGAATATATTAAGCCAGCAAAGCTGCAAGCAGGAGTTTCTGGCAACATGGAGGCTGCTGTGAAGGCTCTCATAGAGGCTAACGTGCAGCAGCGGGAGACTAACCAGCTACTGCTACAACATGTGATGGCGTTACAGGCGGCAGGAGCGTCCCACCACGTCCATGATGCCCGGAAGCGGTCCGTGCGGCGATCCCAAAAATGACCCCCGCAGACGGCGTTGAGACGTACCTGGCGGTTTTTGAGAAGGTCGCCGTGAGGAAAAGTTACCCCGTGACCAGTGGGCTGAGGTGGTCGCTCCTTTCCTGGCTTCCGGACCCCAGCAGGTGTTTTTCGACTTGTCGGACGACCAAGCGGCAGATTATGACACCGTGAAAGGAGAGATCCTCGCCAGACTGGGCGTGAGCGTGCTGGTCCGCGCCCAAAGAGTCCACCAGTGGGACTTTAAAGCGACTGAACCCGCTAGGCCGCAGTACTACGATCTGCTGCACAGGCTGCAAAAGTGGCTGCAGCCCGATCTACTAAGTCCCACTGCCATGCTGGATCGACTGTTGGCGGACATCTTTTGGAGGGCCCTGCCTTATCCCCTCCAGCACTGGATCGGCCAGGTATCGCCCACCAATGCCCTGGAGATGGTCGACCTGGTGGAGCGCTACGAGGCCACCAGAAACCTGCAGGGGACTCTTGCGGGGAAGGGGTCAGTCAAACCCGGAGGCCTCTGCCCCAGTTCCGACGTCCGGCGACAGAGCGGCCTGCACGGAATATACCCCTGCGAGTCCGCCTCCTGTGGTATGCTGGAGGTGTCAGGAGCCAGGCCACATCAGGGCCGACTGTCCGCATCGGGATGAGCCGATGGATATGAACTACGGGGTCGTCACTCCCTGTATGCACGGAAGCTGTGCGCAACTGGCACCCGTGAGGTGCAGGACCATAACCACCTGTGTCAGGTAGAGGTGGGAGACTCTCTGGCGGTGGCTCTGCTGGACTCCGGGAGTTTAGTCTCCCTGGTAAGGGCTGCCCTTGTACGGCCTGCGGAGTATACTGGCCGTAAAGTCGGGTCCTGTGCATCCATGGAGACCTGAAAGACTACCCCACTGCACTAGTGACTTTGTCCACAGCGGCTGGTAGGTGGACCCACGAGGTGGCTGTCGCTACTAAACTCCCACACGAACTGATACTTGGGAGGGACTTCCCGGTTTTCCGGCGCTGTGGCCGGTAATAAAGGTATCTGAGGGACCCGAGACAGGGGTGACCCTAGTGGAGTGGCCTGATACCACTGGAAGGCCAGAACCCTGGGAGCCCGAGTCTGAAGGGCCGGCGGTAGGGGTGACCACTGCTCCAGCGGTAGAGGGGAGACAACCCCACTGAGTGTAATGGTGGGAGACACGGAGGACTTGCCACCGGGACCTGAGTTGGCAGACCTCAATGTCTCCGGGGAAAATTTTGGGACCGCACAACACGGGACCAAACCTAACCAGGGCCTGGGAGAATGTGCTGGAAATTGATGGGAAACCCCAGAAACCAGGGGCTGAATTAATGTTCCCACGATTTATTGTTCTGCAGGATATGTTGTATCGGGTGAGACCAAATCCGAGGCGAACCTGTTGAACAGTTGGTGGTGCCCACAGCGTATCGCAAGCTTGTCATGGAGCTTGCCCACCAACATGTTCTTGGGGACACCTGGGGTGGCAGAAAACCCAGGACCGCATACTGCAGCGATTTTATTGGCCCAGTGTGTTCAAGGAGGTAGAGAATTATTGTAAGTCCTGTCCGACCTGTCAGATAACTAGCCCCCAGCCACATTTCCGTAGTCCTCTGGTACCTCTGCCAATCATTGAAGTACCATTTGAGCGAATCGCTATGGATTTAATTGGGCCTGTACCAAAGTCTGCCAGGGGCCAGCAACACATTCTGGTAGTTCTCGACTATGCCACTCGGTATCCGGAGGCGGTGCCTCTGCGACATACCTCAGCTAAGCTCATTGCCAAAGAGTTAATGGAGATGTTTTCCCGTGTGGGCCTGCCAAAAGAGGTTCTGACAGACCAAGGGACCCCTTTTATGTCCAAAGTAATGAGGGAACTGTGTAAATTGTTGCGTATAAAGCAGTTACGGACGTCCGTTTACCATCCGCAAACAGACGGTCTTGTGGAGAGGTTTAACCAAACTCTAAAAAATATGTTAAAGAGGGTGGTGTCTAGAGATGGGAAGGACTGGGATCTGCTTCTGCCCTATCTCATGTTCGCAGTGCGAGAGGTGCCCCAGGCCTCTACTGGGTTCTCGCCCTTCGAACTGCTTTATAGCAGACACCCTCGGGGCCTGTTGGATATCGCCAAGGAAGCATGGGAACAACAGCCTGTCCCCCACAAAAGTGTCATTGAGTATGTCGCCCAGATGCAGGAACGGATGGAAAGGGTGTTGCCCTTGGTCCGGGAGCATATGGAGGCAGCGCAACAAGCCCAGAGTAGGGTGTACAACCGTCAGGCTCGGTGCACGGGACTTCAATCCGGGAGATCGGGTTTTGGTTCTGGTACCCACCCTTGACAGCAAATTCCTAGCTAGGTGGCAGGGCCCCTATGAGGTGATCGAGAAGGTAGGGAAGTGAATTACAAGGTACACCAGCCAGGCGGCGCAAGCCGGAGCAGGTGTACCACGTGAATTTACTTAAGCCGTGGAAAGATAGGGACGCGGCCGACGGCCACAGCCCCCGGCCAGGGCTTCTAGGTGAAAAGGGTCCAGCCCCACAGTTCGAGGCCTGTGAAGCTGTAACCACGGCAAAAATTGCAGACAGCCTGTCTTCCAAACAAGTTCAGGAAGTCAGGGAGTTCCTCAGTCGGAACACGGATGTGTTCTCGGACCTCCCTGGCCGCACGTCTCTCATCCGACATGACATCGTCACTGAGCCTCAGGCCAAGGTCCGGGTTAAAACCATACCGGGTACCCGAGGCTCGGCGGCGGGCCATCGCGGAGGAAGTGCAGTTAATGTTGAAGCTCGATGTCATTGAGGAGTCGAAAAGTGAGTGGGCCAGTCCCATAGTCCTAATACCCAAGCCGGATGGGATGTTGCGGTTCTGCAACGACTTTCGCAAGTTAAATGAACTATCCAAGTTTGACGCGTATCCCATGCCCCGAGTAGACGAGCTTGTTGAAAATTTAGGACAAGCCCGTTATTTTTCTGTGCTGGACCTCACTAAAGGGTACTGGCAGGTACCCTTAACGGAGGCGGCTAAGGAAAAACCGCGTTTGTTACCCACAGGGCCTGTATCACTACAAGGTGTTACCCTTTGGCCTGCATGGCGCCCCGCCACTTTCCAAAGGTTAATGGACATAGTGCTGCGACCACATCGTCGGTACGCCTCGGCCTACTTAGATGATGTAGTCATCCACAGCACCGACTGGGAAAGCCATTTACCCAAGGTGCAGGCGGTGAGTGGATGCCCTGAGGAAAGCTGGACTAACCGCCAATCCAAAAAGTGTGCGATTGGGTTGGAAGAGACCAAATATCTGGGATATGTAATTGGGCGGGAGTCATCAAACCTCAGGTAACTAAGGTAGAGGCCATTCGTAGCTGGCCCCGACCGGTCACCACCAGGCAGGTAAAGTCGTTCCTGGGGATTGTAGGATACTACATGAGGTTTGTGCCCCACTTTGCCACAATAGCAGCGCCATTGACAGACCTGTTGAAGGGGCGAAAGTCTGGGAGCGTTAGCTGGAGTGAGAAGGCGGAGGAGGCTTTCTCCGCGTTGAAGTCGGCCCTGTGTGGGTCCCCGGTTTTGGTGACACCCGACTTCAACAAGGAGTTTGTCGTACAGACCGACGCCTCGGAGGTAGGCCTCGGTGCAGTACTGTCGCAGGAGGTCAACGGGGACGAACATCCCGTTGTCTTCCTGAGCCGTAAGCTCAGTCCTGCTGAGTCCAGATATAGTATAGTGGAGAGGGAGTGCCTGGCTATCAAATGGGCACTCGAATCTCTCCGCTACTACCTGTTAGGGAGGAGGTTCCGTCTGGTGACCGACCATTCCCCCCTCAAATGGATGAGTCAGGCCAAGGAGAGGAATGCTCGGGTCACCAGGTGGTTCCTATCCCTTCAAAATTTCAAGTTCTCCGTGGAACATAGGGCAGGTCGCTTGCAGGGAAATGCAGATGCCCTTTCCCGCGTCCACTGCCTCACATGTGTCCACCCCCTCAGGGTTGAACAAAGGGGGGGGGGTGTGTGGTAAGGTGCAGGGTGCCGTCGTGGATGGCAGGTATGTGTCACCGAGGTTCATAGCCTCGGTGAGGTAAGAGCCCGTTTTTGTTGATGTCAGCAGCAGCTAGTGCTACTGACAGAGTTTAAATAGCATGGCTGCAAAGCCGATCCGGGCCGGCTCTTACCGGGAGCAGCTAAAGTGTAGGGTGGGTGGCTGCTCCCCACGACCCAGTCCTGGTTTTGGGCTGGGTTTAAAAGCTCAGCCAGCTCAGCAGCTGGAGGTGGTGATTATCCTGGAGCCTGCTAACAGGAATGTGAGGTTCTCTGTGCTGGAGGACGGAGCTCAGCAAGGTGGTGTTTCCCTGCAACCTGAAGGTGGAATCGCCTGCGGCTGGGCCGACTGCTAGGTGTGAACCCGCACCTAAACCACCAGGTGCCTGGACCCTGTGTTTGCCTGTTTTTGTTTTGCCATGTTATTTCCGTTGTGTGTGAACTGTCACCAAAGAGACTGTTTTTCATTTATGGTGTGCAAGTGTGAATAAAACACTGTTTGTTGCACAATCTGGACTCCTTGTTTTGCCTCTAAACTGCACCCGCACCGCTGTCTACCAGAGCGACTCCCCACAACATCTACATCACTAGAGCTTCCCCAGGCAGTATATGTCTGATGACGACTAGTGAGGGATGCCATACTGTGGCATCCATTTCCCATAGGCTCCCATTGTAAAAAAAAGTATATGATTATGTTTAAGTATATGCACCATACGGTATGTATGCTGGACGCTGAACATAAACAAAAAGTGAGATGTCAATGAGGCCTTAAAGGGGTTTTTGCATCTAGACGTTTATGAGATCAATAGATGACTCGCTCCTAACCTTAATAACAGACCTCTGGCCTGAATTGAGAGCAAACTGAATACGCGTGGCTTTGTGCATTCAGTGCCACGGGACTTTCCAAAAATTGTCAAGTGTTCTTGCACAGAAGTTCCATAGCAGTGAATAGAGAGAATGCCTTATACGCATGATGTGGTCTTCATTCACAGCGGGGCCCCATTCTTGAGACAGAAATGGGTCCCTGAGGTGGGCCCCTCACCAACTGGACATTTATGGAATATGCTATGAATATGCGATACATTTTCAGATGAGGACACTCCTTTAACCTGGTGGACTTGATACCTGTTTGGATTTTCTACTTGGATCTCATGATTAGCATTAATTGATGGTGGATTCGTGAGCTTTGGGTGGCGCTTACCCTTTAGGTCCCATGAGGTCTCCTATCCTCAGATGTAGCATCCGTCTCCTCAGACAGATACAATGTTTCTCTTGTGTTCATCTGCCACGTCTTCTCATCTGCTCAGGTCTCCGGCCCTGGACATTTCCATGGCTGGATATTGTTTCCTGCTCGTTAATATTATTCCTCGGTCTGAAGTTAAACCCCACGATCTGTCTTTTCCGGTAATAGGTATCTTCTAGTGTCATTTCTCCCAAGGTGATTTTAAAGAACTGCATTTATTGTACATTCTCATTCTTTAGAAAAATGAGAGCATGTGGAAGGCCAAGAGTCCCTGCCTGAGCCACGTGTATCCCAGCTCTTGGGGAGGCCTTTATTAAAAGAGAGTTGCGCGAACGTTTCCTAATTCGAACATGTAAGATTAAAAGGTTCTCTAGGAGGGAGAGGACGGAGGCACTGGAAGGTAAAACACCTGATGTTCCTCATTTGAAGCAAGGAATGTGAGCAGAATAATACGGAAAGCTTCCAGCAAAAAGCGACATGTGGAAAGTATTTATGATGGAGATGAAGTGAAAGCTGCAGACGTGGCATGGATGGAGTCTGAAGCAATAATCGCGTTGGTTGAATGTTAACAAAGAGGCCAAAATTATAAGGAGAAAAATCATTCAAACCAATCATCAAATCTGAAGCTCAGTTATCAGACCCGACATCTGGGAAAAATACAGACATAGAAGAAGTGGAGGAAGTCCTGCTCTCAGGTGGTATAGCCGTGATTAGCCTTCTAGAAGCACAGATCCTGTGTTCACACCCAGCGGTGATCCTTAGAAAAAATAGCAGATGAATCGAGCAAGTAAAAGCAATCAATTATTTTCATATCGAAAAAATTAAAATACGCAAAGAGACATAGTAAAAGTCTGACATATGTCTACCAATAAGGTCATAGTCATGTCTGTGTGAGAGAGGCGTCAAAGATCAAACTATTCTAGTTATGACCCTGGACAGATAGAAGACAGACTGATAGATAGATAGATAGATAGATAGATAGATAGATAGATAGATCAATAATAGATAGATAGATAGATAGATAGATACATAGATAGATAGATACATAGATATATAGATAGATAGATAGATAGATAGATAGATAGATAATAAATAGATAGATAGATAGATCAATAATAGATAGATAGATAGATAGTTAGATAGATAGATAGATAGATAGATAGATAGATCAATAATAGATAGATAGATAGATAAATAGATAGATAGATAAATATGAGATAGATAAATAGATAGATAGATAGATAGATAGATAGATCAATAATAGATAGGTAGATAGATAGATAGATATGAGATAGATAGATAGATAGATAGATAGATAGATAGATCAATAATAGATAGATAGATAGATAGATAGATAGATAGATAGATAGATAAAAATGGAAAAAAGCCAGCAGAAATCCAATATTTTCCAAAAAGTTAAAAAGGTTTATTCACCCAGTGTCAAAATAGTGACGTTTCAACGTCTCAAGACCGCAACAAGCGGTTGAAACGTCGCTATTTTAGAAAGATAGATAGATCAATATTAGATAGATCAATAATAGATAGATAGAAAGATCGATCGATAGATAGATAGATCAATAATAGATAGATAGATAGATCAATAATAGATAGATAGATAGATAGATAGATAGATAGATAGATAGATCAATAATAGATAGATCAATAATAGATAGATAGATAGATCAATAATAGATAGATAGATAGATAGATAGATAGATAGATAGATGATAGATAGATAGATAGATAATAGATAGATAGATCATGCTTGAAG
Source organism: Bufotes viridis (assembly GCA_033119425.1). Taxonomy (NCBI): domain Eukaryota; kingdom Metazoa; phylum Chordata; class Amphibia; order Anura; family Bufonidae; genus Bufotes; species Bufotes viridis. The sequence continues at coordinate 8,729,910 of CM065597.1, forward strand.
CATGCAAGACCTTCTAAGGCACCTGTGAGGGTCTGGCTTAAAATCTTTGGCTCCGTCAGTGCACCAATCCTCGTGTATGGCAGTGAAGTCTGGGGCCCTCACACGTACTGGTCAAGATGGGATTCCAGCCCAACAGAAATATTCCACCTGGAATTCTGTAAGCATCTCCTCCAGGTCCTTCGGAGCACCTCTAGCAGTGCCTGCCGAGCTGGGCAGATTCCCTCTACACTTTATAATCCAGAAGAGGGCGCCATCATTCTGGGGCCATCTCCATGGTAGTAGTGAAGGCTACCATCACCATAAAGCCTTGAGCCTTGCTACACCAAGTGATCCCAGGCAAGGCAAAGCCTCAAAATCAACTTACTGAAACCCAGCACGACCAGAAAATCCCCCCCACCACCTCAAAAGAGCCGGGATCTGGAACACAGTAAACAAGAGAAAAGAGGAATACGTCAGTGAATGGAGCAAAGGGGTGAGGGCATCCCAGAAGCTGACGGTGCACCAGAGCCTGCAGAGAGACTACAAACTGGCCCCATATCTGGAGAAACTCGGGAACGCCAGAGACCGGAAAATCCTGAGCCGCTACAGACTCAGCGCCCACAGCCTGGCCGTCCAATCCGGACGGCATCAACAGAGCTACATGGCTAGAGAAGGCAGACTGTGCCCGCAGTGCCACCTTGAGGCGGTGGAGGATGAGGCCCACTTCCTGATATACTGTCCTAAATACTCAGCAGTGAGGGACATCCACTTTAGGAGACTCTCTGATCTCTGCCCAGACTTCAGCTCCATGGAGAAGGAAGAGAAACTGCCCATGCTGCTGGGAGAGGAAGAGAACTCTGTGGACATTATAGCAATAACAAATGGCAAAACAGGTGCACCCTGCGGTCCTACTAAGCCCTCAAACTGATGTTAAAATTGAGAGATTAGTCAACATGTCCTGCAGTGGAGGACATGTCTAAGCCCGAGCACCACGCCAAGGTTTCTCAAGTTGCTCAGGACCTAACACTCACCTACTCTGAGGACATAGCAGCACAATATATCAGTGCCTGCCACAGACTGATGTACCATGGACTCCGATACCCTGACCCGGGGTGTGTCCGCACCCCTTCTCCCCTGTCATGATACGCCACGGACTCCTATACACCGACACCGGGTGTGTCCCCATTCCTCAACCCCCTATTTCCCACATGCTTTGGCAATACTAATGTATAATTTTAGACCAGCCAATAAAGCTTTATTGATTGATTGATAGATAGATCAAAGATAGATAGATAGATAGATAGATAGATAGATAGATAGCTAAAATTTATTTTGGGTCCCACCATATGGAAAGGAGGATACTGGCTGTCCGGCCTCTGAAGCTAGAAGTAATCTCAGCCACATGAACCCTATAATAAATTGGGTAGGGACCCCCTGAACAGGGGCTCACCGGGGGATTCACCTGTACCCCTGTGCGCCAGTCCAAGCCTGGATAGATAGATAGATAGATAGATAGATAGATAGATAGATAGATAGATAAAAAGATAGATCAATAATATATTGATCAATATTTTTTCGCCCTATAAGACGCACCTAGGTTTTAGAGGGGGACAATAAGAAAAAAATATTTTTCATTACACCTCAGGTCAGACCACCAATGAGGCCCCAAATGTTAATAAGACCCCAATAAGACCTCAAATTAGACCCCCAATCAGACCTCAGCTCAGACTCCAATGTAAATGACCCCTATCAGACCTCAGATAAGAGCCTCATGCCTCTCATCACCCCCATGTCAGCCCCCATGCCTCTCATTAGCCGCCATTATCAGTCCCCATGCCTCTCATTAGCCGTCTTTATCAGCCCCCATGCCTCTCATTAGCCCCCATTATCAGCCCTTATCCCTCATTAGCCCCTATTATGTCTTCCATTAGCCCCCATCAGCCATTATGCCTCTCATTAGCCCCCATTATCATACCTTATGCCTCATTAGCCCCATTATGCCTCTCATTAGCCCCCATCAGCCAATATGCCCCCATTATGCCTCTCATTATGCCCCCATTATGCCTCTCATTAGGCCCCATCAGCCGTTATGCCACCATTATGCCTCTCATTAGCCCCCATCAGCCATTACGCCCCCATTATGCCTCTCATTAGCCATTATCAGCCATTGTGCCCCCATTATGCCTCTCATTGGCCCTCATCAGCCATTACGCCCCCATTATGCCTCTCATTAGCCATTATCAGCCATTATGCCCCCATTATGCCTCTCATTGGCCCCCATCAGCCATTATGCCCCCATTATGCCTATCATTAGCCCCCATTATCAGACCTTATGCCTCAATAGCCCCCATTATCAGCCATTATCTCTCATTAGCCCCCATTATGCCTCTCATTAGACCCCATTATCAGCCCTTATGCCTCAATAGCCCCCATTATCAGCCATTATCTCTCATTAGCCCCCATTATGCCTCTCATTAGCCCCCATCAGCCATTTTGCCCCCATTATGCCTCTCATTATGCCCCCAGCAGCCTCATGTTTTATAAAATAAAAAACAACTACCTCTCCTGCTCCTGGACGCAACTATCTTACTACCTCTGTGTAACAGCAACCTGATTACCTCCTGCTTAACACCCCACCTGACTACTCTACCTCCAGTATGGCACCCCCCTGACTACCACCAGCAGAACACATCTACCCATGCATTTCATAGGCAGTAAGCTCTTGTAATGAACCTCACTGAGCACTGTAAAATAAAAACCCCCATATGAAACAGAGACCCTCTGATAAAGAGCGCAGGAGCATTCTTCTATATTCCGACACAGTCATGTCTGATTCCAAAGAGAAGACATTTTCAGAATGAACTCACATTGACAAACTGTGTATATATTCTATTATTCTTCCTAGCAGCACCTCTATGTATTTGTCCGCATATTTTTTTTGTTTTTACAATTAGGCCTGCACACAGGCATTTTATGGCACCAAATTGTAAAAAAACCTGATACAACACCCATCGTGGTCTATGTGGCTGGACCGGTGCAACGTTACTTCAATAATGACAGAACAAACAGTTATTTATTAGCAGTTCAGATTTTATTATAAGCGACTTTACAAGATGAGGAATGTGGAGGAGCCATGGAGTCCAGAATTAGAACATAAGGGCACAGACCTGCTGCCAATAATAAATGAACCAGGTGGCGGGGACACCAGGCAGGAGCATAGTCAGCAGTGGGACACAGTTAAAAACTGTGGCCAAGGGGCTTAATGGGGTTGTGAAAGAATGGAGAGTAGGCAGCCCCTTCCCCCAATTTGGTTGGACCTGTAAAGGGAAGATCATTCACCTGCTTCCCATTGTTGGCTTCCCGCTCCTTCTCTCTCCTCTAGGCCTGCAATGCTGAGCTGCACTCCCTCGGTGTCAACATCCGGTTTGATATTACTGCAGCCAATCAGTGGTGACCGGCTCCCCTTACATCATGACAAATGGTCAAATTAAACAAGGGGATCCGGTCTCAGTGATTGGCTGCAGGCGATATCAAACTGGATGTTTACAGCAAGGGAGCCCCTCCACTCTTGCCAAAAGCAGCAACCGAAGGACAAAGTATTTCATAGTCACGAGAGCGAAGACTACAAATACCAGGTGTTATGAGCAGCAGGCTAGAACCTGCTTCCCCACGTGACCAACTCCCTCTAAGAACCCCTATTCAATGTTCATGTGTTCTGACCCACAATAGTAAACACCAATCACAGAGAAATAATATCTGAATTCATCATAATGTTTATTAGTCCAAATACATTAAAAAAATTGACAATAAGAATACGAATCATGTACAGCTTTCCACAATCATCATATATCCATATGGGTAAAAGGACACATCAGGTGGTACACAGGAAGAGAGGATCGGGGGGAGGGAGGGGAGGCAAAAAGAGCCCCCTCGATATAATTAAAGTGCTACTAGTGCATAATACATAATATGAATCAAGCCAAAAAGCCCACACCTAAGAACAATATTTTGATATAGCTACAAAGGCAAGTAATATACAATTAGTACACGGCAAATGTAAACAGCATGTAAAAAGTCAGTGCATGTTCCTATAGCTAATCAAAGTTTAGAACAACAAGTTGCCCATGCTGCAAATGGTGAATCACTAGGTCATGGCTATAATGTACCTCACCCGTCCCCTCCTGTGTCACTCACCCACCTCGACGCGTTTCGCACACTGCTTCGTCAGGAGATGGAAACTCAACTCCCTCTAAGGACAATGTCTGAGCACACCCTTCGTTCTTCACATGATACCTCTGGTGGTGAGGAGAGACTTTCCCGAGGGGAGTACCCAGGGGCTACCTCAGAGGGCAATTGGACACAAGGGAATTGGGACCAGAGTGTGAACCCACGGGACTGAGCTCCAGGTGACACAATACACCCAGTGGATGCTGGGAGGCCAGAGGCTGATCAGACGGAAGCGTAGTCAAGGTAGAAAGGCAGAAGTCAGGGCAGATGGCAGTCAGGCAAAGTCCGTAAAACATAATCCTAAGTCCGATACACAGAATAGACAAGAACCAACAGCTCAAACACCTTCTCTCAAACAGGAAACTAGACAAGGTAGGAATCTAAATTGCTCAGGCACCTTCCTGTAGAAGGTGCCTCTAAATACCTCCTGCAGGCCAGCCATAGGCAGGGGAAGATAGAGGGCATGTGCAGGCTGAATCACAAAGGGAGGAGAGACACGCCCTCACACACACCATAAATACACACAAGGAAGTTGGAGCCAGGTGGGAAATTCTGGACGCAGGAGTGCAAACGACAGCTAAGAACCCAGCTTCCCACACCTGTACAGCTCAGCATGCAGCAGGGGAGGAGTGAAGAAGCCTAGCACCCGTAACTGCGTGTAGGGACAGAATCGGGGAGCTGGGCTAACACCAGGAGGTAGAAACAAACTTGAAACAAGACTTCTTGAGGCAAAATCCACAATAGCAAAGGACGGGTCCATCCAAGAAAACGCTTGGTTTAGCCATTGCTTTGCTGGTATAGCAGGGTAAGGACTGAACATAGCAGAGCTGGATTTGTAAGGCTAGGTTCACATCTGCGGCAGGTAAATCCAGTAGTCTGTTCTGGCAGAGGAGAAGACTACCAGAGTTACCATGTACGGTACGGCATAGCTGGACACCTCTGGGTCCTCATTCATCATAATAGGATCCAACAAGGATCTGGCGGCTTTCCAGCATAAATGCCAGCATCTTACTGGAAAAGTACCACTGCATGCAGCAGTATTTGTCTGGCAGAATGCCAGCATTTATGCTGCAAACCTTCCAGGTCCCTGTCAGATACTATTATATTGAATCTGGCAGTGTGCAGTGTTGTCCGGCTGGATACAAAAAGTCTGGTTATCCCCAAAGCGAGAGGAAGAAAACCTGCAGCTGCATCCCCCTCCTCTCTCCCCACCCCCTCCTTCCGATCCTTCCTCTCCTCCCCCTCCTCCCTCTCCTCCCCTTCCTTCCTCTTCTCCCTCTCCTCCTCCACCTTCCTGTCCTCCCGCTCCTCCCTCTCCTCCTCCTCCTTCCTCTCCTCCACCCCCTCCCTCTCCTCCTCCTTCCTAGCCTCCCCCTCCTCCCCCTCCTCCTCCCCCTCCTCCCTCTCCTTCCTCTCCTCCCCCTCCTTTCTCCCCTCTCCCTCCTCCCCCTCCTCCGCCCTTCCTCCCTCTCTTCCCCCTCTTTTCTCTTCTCCCCCTCCGCCCTCTCCTTCCTCTCCTCCTCCATCTACTCCCTCTTCTGACTCTCCTCCCTTGCCTCCCCCTTCTCTCTCTTCTCCCCACCCTCTCTCTTCTTCCTCGCCTCCCCCTCCTCCCCCTCCCTCTCATCCGGCTCCTTCCTCTCCTCCCCCTACTCCCTCTCCTTCCCCTCCTCTCTCTCTCTTCCCCCTCCTCCCTCTCCTCCCCCTCCTTCCTCCCCTCCCTCTCCTCCCACTCCTTCCTCCCCTCCCCCTCCACCCCCTCTTTCCTATCCTCCCCCTCCTCCCTTTCACCTCTCCATTACGGAGCCGTAACCAGAATATAGTAAGAAATAAATCAGCGCAGAAACTCTGACCGAAGAATAATCTGGTGATAAAACTTGGACCTTCACTTGAAGTAAAATCCTTGTGACTTCTGTAAATGTGGTAATGTCATCTCTAAAGCGCAGAAGCCTCCGGTAATAGTTATTGCTTTCCCTTTTTAGCCGGCATCCCGCTGATTTCTGCTCCCCTTTATAATGCAGGTGCTATCGTTATTCTGGGAAACATGGTTTTCCGTGATTTGGCTTTATCAGTAAACTGGAAGCGTTCCGGAAAACAATGTCTATGTTATGCAGGATTTACTATCTACATGGCGTGTAATGAGTGAGACCCGCGCGGTGGCGGCGGTAATAAAAATAGTGTAGCGCGTTAACATTCCCCATTTGAAGATTTCCGTCTCCTCTGAACTTGCACAGAACTCTTTTATTTCTCCTATACAGATTTGCGCTCGCTCCCGGGGGAATGTAATAGTTACAGCCTCATTTTACAGAATTTGCTGACTGCGGCAGTCTGGTGCGGAGACAACAAGACGCGCTCATCCCCGTCCTCTTTCACGGGTCCTGCCTGTGAGCTCTCCATGTGCACAGTATCCTATTGAATGCATTATTCTAGAGAAAGCTGCAGCGTCTGAACACGTACCACGGCTGCTTTACTTCATTGTCGTCCTGGGTAAAGACATTAACATGTGCGTGGGTTTTCACCCAGCGCTCTGGTAGCATTCCACCCTCCAAAATCGTAACCCTCGTGTTTAGGAGAATTATGTTATGAGCCCCAAAGAAGGAAGTACTATAGCATCTATACCGTACAATGAAAAGTGAAAGTGTTCCGGAATAGAGGATCGGACACTGCTCCTAGTATATTTGTTTTAATAACTCCTTGCTAACCCCGTGTAACAGCAATTCTGGAACATCTATTCTTATGACTCTATGATGTGCTGTTCCTCTATTATTCCTACTAGACATTTATAAATGAACCTCAACCAATAAGTGTAAAGTGCACAGAAGGAGGGGGTTGATGGGGGGTGGTCCGTTGAAAAATTTACTACAGGTCCCAGTCAGTTCTAGTTCTGTCACTGCCCCCAGTGGAAGGGGCTGAGTACACGCCACGTGGCTCACAGCTGCACGGTTGCACTCTCCCTAGCGGCGCCCAATTTCTTCACATCACATCTTACATCAACATGGACAGGACCCCCATCTCTCTCCTATACTGAGTGGAGCAGCAGCACCCAGGGCAATTACAGGAGGGCTTGGCCTCTACCTTAAAAAACACTTTAAATCTTCTAGCACTGGAAAAAACCTGCATTCCATTCAGTTGCGTGCCTAGGGTGTTTGGCACCTGGAGAACATTGTGCCCTCTCTGTGCCCCTTTCACAGTTGCAATGCCCTCTTTGCGCCCCCTTCACAGTAATAATCCCCATTATGCACCCTTCACAGTAATATTCCCCATTGTGCCCCTTTTATAGTAATAATGCCTACTGTGCCCCTTTCACAGTAATAATGCCCTCTGTGCCCCCGTAATAAAGCCCTCTATTCCCCCTCCATAGTAATAAAGTCCTCTGTGCCCCCTCCATAATAATAAAGTCCTCTGTGCCTCCTCCATAGTAATAAAGTCCTCTGTGCCCCTCCATAGTAATAAAGTCCTGTGTGCCCCCTCCATAGTAATAAAGTCCTCTGTGCCCCCACCATAGTAATAAAGTCCTCTGTGCCCCCTCCATAGTAATAAAGATCTCTGTGCCCCCTCCATAATAATAAAGTCCTCTGTGCCTCCTCCATAGTAATAAAGTCCTCTGTGCCCCTCCATAGTAATAAAGTCCTGTGTGCCCCCTCCATAGTAATAAAGTCCTCTGTGCCCCCTCCATAATAATAAAGTCCTCTGTGCCCCCTCCATAGTAATGAAGTCCTCTGTGCCCCCTCCATATTAATAAAGTCCTCTGTGCCCCCTCCATAATAATAAAGTCCTCTGTGCCCCTCCATAGTAATAAAGTCCTCTGTGCCCCCTCCATATTAATAAAGTCCTCTGTGCCCCCTCCATAGTAATTAAGTCCTCTGTGCTCCTCCATAGTAATAAAGATCTCTGTGCCCCCTCCATAATAATAATGCCCTCTGTGCCTCCTCCATAGTAATAAAGTCCTCTGTGCCCCTCCATAGTAATAAAGTCCTCTGTGCCTCCTCCATAGTAGTAAAGTCCTCTGTGCCCCCTCCATAGTAATAAAGTCCTCTGTGCCCCCTCCATAGTAATTAAGTCCTCTGTGCCCCCTCCATAGTAATAAAGTCCTCTGTGCCCCCTCCATAGTAATAAAGTACTCTGTGCCCCCTCCATAGTAATAAAGTCCTCTGTTCCCCCTCTGCATTAAAAAAGAAAAAACACAGTACCTACTCACCTTGTCCCATTCCTGAAGCTCACAGTCCTCTCTTCCCTGCAGGCACAGATCGCTCTGCTGCACAGTGTGGGTGGATCTTATGCAGATTTCCCAAATGCAGGCTCCGCCCACGCAGGCCGTCAGCGCTATCCGTGTCTGCAGGCTGAATGGTGGAGCGAGGAGAAGTCTTCCTGCTTCACCATTCTGTGCGACACCGGCTTGAAGGAGGGGAGGAGGAGCGCGGGGAGCTGAGCGGTGAGTGACAGGACCTAGCTCCTTGCGCTCCAGCAATGAGCGCTTCTGTCTGTATTGATGGAAGCGCTCATTGTTTCTGGCATCCCACCTGAGAGCCGGCACCCGGGGCGGACCGCACCCCCCCCACAACCCCCCCCCCCCCCCTCCCTCTATACGACACTGCTTCCATTGGAATTCTTGCTTCAGCTTGCCTGTAATAAAGAGTATTACAATAGAAAGAGACATTAAGGCGTATAATGAGGGGGTTGCACGGAGCACAATAAGGAAGGAGAGCATAGTATTAATTAATGTCCAGGCCCATTTACAATTTCAATGAATTGCCATTTTCTCCATCCAGCCCAGGACGTATTGGCAACAAAGACAACATTTACAATCCCTTCCCGGACAGTTTTCTATTGACCTCCTGATGTGACATATCTACTGTCAGCGCGCTCCACACCAGGAGCCCCGCCCCGTCTCCTCTCCTTTATACACACCAGTACTCATTTGTCTGGTTGAAGCTCAGCTAATTTAATAGGAACTGTTCAATAGCTTCGACCCATCTGACAGCGTCTGTGCGGCCGCTCCGCGCAGCAGAGTCTTTCATTATTTCACACTCTTTCTTCAGAATACTTGAGCAGTAAGTCAAAGAAGATGCTCAGAAGTCAATAGGCCGGACTTTTTCTCAAGGACATGCTTTTTGATGCCAGAAGCTGTCAGCTAGGAAGGACTCATGGAGTGAAGGTGAGAGGACACTAATTAAATGCGCATTTTACTGACCAGAGAACCACAAGGCACAGCTTGCCATGTAATAATCTGCTGGCCGCCTGGCCGGGGTCACAGCTGTCCATCACTGTGCTGCCTCGCTTCTGCACCCTCCACCTCAGGACTACGCCGCCTTTCTCCGTCAACTCGCTGATTTTCTGTGTTTTTTTGGATAAAATGTAATAATTAAAACATTTTAAATACATAAAATCGATACAATTTGTTTCTCCGGAATTTTGGCAAAACCAAACTACATGATATCAATTACCATAGAGCAAGAAAGACGTCCAGGAACTGGGATCTAAGAGGCTCGGAAGTGAAGAATTTATGAAAACTTAGGATTTGTGTTGAAAAGGGGGAACCAGTGCTCACAGCTGGGAGACACAAACTCTTGGACTTTTACTTCTCCAAAAAATCAAATCAATTGTGTCTTCTCAGCCGTGTATCTAATCCTATCATGTGTGATACTGTCTTCTAAGCTACTGTCAGCTCAGCTATGTATCTAATCATAAAACATAGTAAAATAGTTTATAAGGCTGAACATCTGCCCATCCAGTTCAGCCTGTTATCCTGCAAGTTGATCCAGAGGAAGGAAAAAAAAAAAACTGTGAGGTAGAAGCCGATTTTCCTCACTTTAGGGGGAAAAAATTCCTTCCCAACTCCAATCAGGCATCAGAATACCTCCCTGGATCATATCATGTGTAATACTATTTATTGAACTGTGTATCTAATCCTATAATGTGTGATCTGCTGAATTCTAATCCTATTATGTTCGATACTGTCTGCTAAGATGTATATCTAAGCTTATGATGTGTTGTGCTGCTTTTGACTTGAAAAAAATGTTTGCAGATGTGAGGCTGGCTTAGCTACAACTTTGTCCTAGTTATGCTATGTAAATCTGTTTAGAAAACTTAGAAATGATTAGAAGTCTAAGGGCCCTTTCACACTGGCGTTTTTGTTTTCCGGCATAGAGATCCGTCGTCGGGTCTCTATGCCGGAAAAATCCTGATCAGGATCATCCCCATGCATTCTGAATAGAGAGAAATCCGTTCAGGATGCATCAGGATGACTTCAGTTCAGGACCGGAACGTTTTTTGGACGCAGCAAATACCGCAGCATGCTGCGCTTTTTGTTCCGTCCAAAAATCCGGAACACTTGCCGCAAGGCCGGATCCGGAATTAATGCCCATTGAAAGGCATTAATCCGGATCCGGCCTTAAGCTAAACGTCGTTTCGGCGCATTGCCGGATCCGACATTTAGCTTTTTTTGACTGGTTACCATGGCAGCCAGGACGCTAAAGTCCTGGTTACCATGGTAAAATGTAGCGGGGAGCGGGGGAGCGGCATACTTACAGTCCGTGTGGCTCCCGGGACGCTCCAGGATGACGTCAGGGCGCCCCAGTGCATAGATCACGTGATCGCATGGATCACGTGATCCATGCGCATGGGGCGCTCTGATGTCATTCTGGAGCGCCCCGGGATCCGCACGGATGGTAAGTATACAGCTTCTCCGCTCCCCGCTCCTACTATGGCAACCAGGACGCTAGTAGCGTCCTGGCTGCCATAGTAACTTGAAAGCAATTCGAAGAATGATCAGGATCTTGATCAGTCTTCTAATGCTTCAGGCGACTTGCGTTCTGACGGATCCGGCGGGACGGAAGTGCCTGCCGGATCCTCAGAACGCAAGTGTGAAAGGACCCTAAGCAGTATTTGTGAAACACTTGATTTTTTTATTGTTTTGGAAAGTAAGCTGAATTGCCCATGTTTTCCACGTTTGGGTCTCTAGCTTGAAATGCATAATATTTAGTTTTGTTAGAATCCAATTTTTGGGGAAAATTCAGAATGAATGCCAAATTGATATAATTGATTTGCTCATCTTTAGTATCTATATATCTTTTTGCTTCATAGACCAATGCCCCCCCCCCCCTTTTTTTACACTAGGTTGTTGGTGGTAGCCTCAAATTGTTCAATCAATGCTTTTACATTATAAGATGTAATATCTATTGCTGTGGCTGCAACTCCACATAATACTTCTCAAGAAACTTTGCTTGATTGCTTGAGATGCAAAGGATGGGGTAGTATTTGTTCTTATGGAGGACACTGGGTATGGATGAGGAGTATTGTAAGACAGTCAATGCTCCTCTGGGTTTCTGGGGGAAAAAATATATGAAAATTAGCATCTTACATCTGCTGGCACCAGATAGGCATACGAAAGCTAATTTGCATATCTTTCCCTGGAACCCAGAGGAGCACGGGTACTACTCATGGCAGGTGTTCTCTGTATTGAGAAAGAGTACCCTACTCAGACAAGACATCTCTCTCTGTTTCTGTCTGTTACTCTCTCTCTCCCCCTCGCTCTCCAGAGGAGGTCTGGACTCTGCATTTATGGAGTTAGCAGAGTGTTAGTGACTCTGCTCTGTCACTTTACATGGTCTCTACTTTGTGGTTGAGTTGCTGTGGTTCCTTCCACTTTACAATAATACAGCTCAAAGTGATGGTGAAATATCTAAGAGGGAAGACATTTCAGGATGTAACTTCTGGCAGTGGTGGCATTGTATTACAGGACCACGCTGGAATTCAGGGAGCTCTTTACAGTACGCCATTCTTTCACCACTATATACTGGAGAGTGAATCTGGATTGCACATCCTCAACACTATGCTTTTGATATAACGACTGTCTCAGCATAATTACGTGGCATATCCGCCCAATTTGTAATACATTGTATGCTGTGCATAAGAGGCATTAGTATACAGTTTAATCAAAGAGCATAAGCCCACTTACCGCGACAAGGAAGCCTCTGCAAGTGGGAAACTACTCTAACCTATAATGACGCAGCCGTGCGCGGCGACCACCGGCGCCCCAGCACCGCACCAGTAGCAGACGGCGGGACCCAGAAGCCACACAGCGACCCCACTGTGCAGCAAAGCCTCCTTGGCCCTGGGCTCTACCGCTCCACCAGCATAGCACTGAGGCAGCAATGGCAGACACGCAGTACTGCACCATGTGAACGAGTGCAAAGAGTCCACCCAGTCACAACCCCCAGGAAATGCATCTGAGAGGTAGTAGGAGTTTATAAACCCCTTGCAGCTAAGGCTAATTAAAAACACCTAGTCCAAAAGGGGAGGAGTGCTGATACCAGAGGAGGAAAAAGAAGATAGATAATGACAATATATACTGGAGAGTGAATTTGGATCGCACATCCTCAAACCACGTAATTATGCTGAGACAGTCGTTATATCAAAAGCATAGTTTTGAGGATGTGCGTTCCAGATTCACTCTCCAGTATATATTCTTTCACCAGTGTCTGTAAAGGTGACTGCATGATTGGGGATAATGCATATATAGTGTGTATATGGTGTAATGTATAGTGTGTAGAGGCAGACTGGATGGGCAAGGCTGGGTGTTATATACCTGTAATATTGGCAGACTGCATGGCCGGGGGCTGGATGTTATACACTGTGGCTATGGTAGACTGCATGGCTAGAGGCTGGATGTTATACACTGTGGTAATGGTAGACTGCATGGCTAGAGGCTGGATGTTTTACACTGTGGGAATGGCAAACTGCATGGCTAGAGGCTGGATGTTATACACCTGTGGTAATGGTAGACTGCATGGCTAGAGGCTGGATGTTATACACTGTGGTAATGGTAGACTGCATGGCTAGAGGCTGGATGTTATACAGTCCCTGTGGTAATGGTAGACTACATAGCTAGGGACTAGAGGTTACACAGCTGTAAAAATGGCAGACTGCATAACTTGAGGCTGGATGTTATATACTGTGGTAATGGTAGACCGCATGGCCAGGGGCTGGATTTTATATACCTGTAATAGTGGCAGACTGCATGGCGAGGGGCTGGATGTTATACACTGTGGTAATGGTAGACTGCATGGCTAGATGTTATACACCTGTAATAATGGCAGACCGCATGGTGAGGGGCTGGATGTTATACACCTGTAATAATGGCAGACCGCATGGTGAGGGGCATAAAAATACTCTTAATAATGTGAATTTGCCTCTTTAAGAAGAAGAGATGAATTATAAACATGATGTGATATCAGAAGTATCTACAGCCTCTTCTCTCAATATATAGAAGTCATTAATATACATTACCAAATGTGCCCTTACCCTGAGCAAAAATAGAAGCCGTCAATCAAAAAAACCCAGCCCAATGCATCTCCATCTGGGCTGTTATTTCCATCATCTAAATATAAATTGCTGTGGAATGTCACGTATGTTGTGTCCGGTGCAGAAATGTGGCTCTATCCTGTGAAGTGGCATCCAAAGCGTTGAAAAGAGAGACACATTAGGTCTGTAATAGCTTTCAAAAGATCTGCATGGGTCTTCAGTAGGTTTTCAAATTTTCCACTTACAGCAAGCAGAGCTGCTAAAAGTGGGAGAAATTGAAGCACACAGTATATTTTGTTGCAGATTTTCACACTATACAACCTTAAGGTTTAATCTACATAAAACCAGACAAGAATAGTGAGATTGTGATATTATGGACGCCACCAGACTCTTCTCTTCCTCTCACGTTATTGGTTGTGTAATAAAGAGACAAGATTTAACGTATTCATTTCAAACTCATTTACATAACAACAAATTGAGATAATTTCCGTTACCATTCTTATATTTGATTGGGGATGCTAATTGAACAGTTAGAAATTAACTTGTAAGATAAACATATGAGGCACATCTTCATTAAGACATCCCGTCTTCTCTTCAAAGTGCTCGTTCCGAAGTATAGACAATTAGGAACAAAATCACCTTCATTAAGTGAGCTGAATATTCATGGGGTGTGTTATAGAGAAGCTGCAATCACTAGGACTCAGCACAGTGTTTAGGTCACGTCTATAAATTCATGAAGACGTCATGGTCCTCATCAAGTCATCCATAGTGTGAATCTTACTTTATGTTGCATTTGATCAGTGAGAGTGCATGGGGAGGGCAGCATCGCTAATAATAATGATGACTGACATGTCCCACAGTCAAATATATGGCCAGTGTTTCTCAGGAATGTCCCATTTCTGTTTGATTGCCACCATATATCTTGTTCCCAGTAATCTTCAGCATCTGCTTTTATTCCTTCTAGGAAAAAAAAAGTATTTTTGAAAGTGTTTTATCTTAGAATTTTTTCTGTTATATGGTGTCTCCATCTTTTCCAAACATCTATCGTAGTTTAACGTTTGCCCTTCCATACTGAAATTTTTCCTCAAAGGAACTACTGTAGATCTTCTCATAAACCATGCAGAATAATACAGTATATATATTGGGTTCCACTGTTTCTTCATGTAATGTTGCCTTCTATTTGGGCCCTTAGACTTATCAATGTCATGGTTGTAACTAGAGATTAGTGAAATTTTCTAAAATTTGATTTGCCGGTTCGAATCTTTTTGAAAAAGTTTAGTTCAATCCGATTTTATTTGAGGCGAATTTCGTTAAAAAAACGGCTATTTCCGGGCTGCAGCCTTTATAGTGGTGTAGAACACTGTGCCTTGCAGTAACACACATAGGGAGTCTGCTTTGGTAGTGAAATAATACTGTGAGTCTGTATGACATGCAGGTGACTGATGTCACTCTTAGAATCACTGCACACTTCACTAATTTGGGCGGTCACGGGGCAAAAACTGACCAAATAACTTAAGTGTGAGCTCAGCCTTACAGGTCGATGTTAGCGTCTAGAAGAAGCGCACTCCTTTTACACCCTCATCAGCTGATTCCACATAGATGGCTACAGAACCTGTTCTATTAAATGCTTATACAAGTAGAGCCCCCGACAGAGTGGAGAGGGTGTCAGCAGTAAGTTTGTGTTGACATCACTGATTATGTTGCCTTTCCTCTGATCTGTCAGAACAATAACCCCCCAAAAATGGATCCTATCTGTTAAGCAATCGCCTTCACTAGGTCACCATTTGGTCGGTAATCCATCAGTATTGCTAATGCCAAAAAAAACCAGGAATGGATCCAAAACAGAGATCACACGAGAATGAGGAGACCACAGAGTGCCCCAATGTTAGAGTCTGGAGGTGGCAGCAGCATTAGGAGGAGGCTACAGAGTTGCAAAATGACAATGTGGAGGTGGCGGCAGCATCAGGAGGCCACAGAGTGGCACAATGACAGAGTGTGGAGGTAGCAGCAGCATCAGGAGGCCACAGAGTTTAAGGTGACATAGTGTGCAGGTAGCAGCAGCATAAGTAGACCACAGAGTGGCAAGGTGACATAGTGTGGAGCTGGCAGCAGCATGAGGAAACCACAGAGTGACCTGGTGAAAGAGTATGGAAGTGGCAGCAGCATGAGGAGACCACAGAGTGACCCGGTGACAGAGTGTGGAGGTGTCAGCAGCATCAGGAGGCCACATAGTGGCAAGGTTACATAGTGTTCAGGTGGCAGCAGCATCAGGAGGCCACAGAGTGGCAAGGTGACATAGTGTGGAGGTGACAGCAGCATCAGGAGACCACAGAGTGGCAAGGTGAAATACTGTGGAGGTGGCAGCAGCATAAGGGGAGACCACAGATTGACCCGATGACAGTATGGGGAGGTGGGTGGTAATACGAGTACCAGCTGAAGATGGTGGGTGAAAGAAGGAGCATTTGGCATCAGGCGGGTGACAGCATCAGAATAGTAGCTGAGGCAGGTAGACAGAAAGAAACTGGTCTCCTTTGTCAAGGTTTGGATGCAGTAGCATGGATTATCTAATCTGATGCATCTGTGAGATGGGGTAACAGATCTTCATTGTCTGAACACTGCAAAGATTGAATTAAGCGATCTGGACCGACATTCTGCTGTTTGGCCACAAGATGCCCCTGTTTCCAAAACACAGGTAACAGACTGCATATATTTTTATATTCATGAGGGGTGGAGTTTGAGAGCCTGAATAAAGGAAAGGAAGCAGCCATCTTAGAGGGCGCTGAGACTGAGGAACTATGAAAACAGAGAGTCCAAAAGCATCCAGGTGTGAGAGCATCCCTCAATGACCAGAGCTGTAGCTAAGTAAAGCTAATCATGTTCAAGACCCTAATCCTGTCCAGAGGAATGAGTATTGCTTCAAGGAACACTGATGAGAGCTGAGAAGCAAAGCTACATATACTGTGGTACCGCATGCTTGTTGGAGAGGCATTTGTTCTGTTCAGAGTCACCAGCGGATGCAGAGCAGATCGTGCACGCACCTCATTACAGTGTTGGCGCCTAGAGACTCAGAGCCTGCAGTTAGTCAGTTAGGGTCTTAGTTTGTGTCAGGCCACATGTGTTACTACTGTTCATTGTAAGGACTCAATAACTTAAAATGACATTTTAGATTGGAGAGCTGATAAAATTCCCACAAACTCAAGCCAGGCTGGACTTTTGCTCAGATGGAATATTCAGGCATGTGTTACAGTACCAGTTATGGGAGGGGGAATACTGTAGAGCTTTGTAAGATTGTAAACTGTTATGCTGCACTGCAGGCTAGCCTCTTTCACATACCCTTACAGTCCTTCTTGTTTTTTTAGGGTAATAACAGGTAAGGTTTGTCAGTTTAGTTGTGCCCGCCAGTAGGTAAATAACCATGCTTTCCTCCTGCATCTATGGGAGGGCGCTGTGCAGTCCAAGGGTCTCAGCCTTCGAGCTGGGTGTATTTAAGTTTATTGTATGTTCCCAGCATTTTTGGTTGTGTTTATTGCCACATTTAAGTAGAAGTCTGTTTTGGCAAAAGCTGGTGTTTGGGTTGCTTTCCAGGTTCGTGACTTCACTGTATCCTGGGGAGCCCACCCCGGTACATGGCTTACACATCAGGCATTGGTGGAAATCCTGGCTGATCCACACCTGATTCATCTTGACAAAGGTCAATTTCTCCACATTTTGGGTGATTAGGCGAGTTCTTCTTGGGGTAACTATGACACCCGCTCTTATGCCACACTACTGGAGAGGCAGGACAGCTTTTCCAGGGCAAACTCTGCCAGTTGCGGCCAAAAATCCAGTTTGGCTGCCCAGAAGTCCAGGGTATCTTCAATGTGGGATGGCAGGGTGCTGTCCAAATATGCCACCACCTGCTGGTTCAGGTTCTGCTCCAGGTCTAGCTACTGCTGCTGCTGGTGAGTAGTTTCTTCACTAGGCGGGTGAAAAAAGCTGCTCATCAGTGACTCTAGATTTAAGTTGCTGCTGATGGAGCTGGAACTGCTACTACCACCCCACCCTGCCATAGCAGCCATGGCAGAGGAACGTGAACGCAGACCTGCCAGACTGGTCAGACCTGCGAAGATGGACAATGGCATAGATAGGCAACAGCAAACTGACTACATAGGATGTCTCTATGGTAGTTCAGTTTGTCCTCCCTCTCAGCAGGTGTAAAAAAAGGACCCCATTTTGGACCGGTAGC
The DNA here is from genome assembly GCA_033119425.1 of Bufotes viridis. Taxonomy (NCBI): domain Eukaryota; kingdom Metazoa; phylum Chordata; class Amphibia; order Anura; family Bufonidae; genus Bufotes; species Bufotes viridis. The sequence goes on from CM065597.1 coordinate 8,747,644, forward strand.
GAGGGTCCAACAAGGTGGAGAGCCAGAAGTCATCCCTCTGCCGAATGGTGACAATTCGGCTGTCACTACGCAAGCAAGTGATCATGCAGCTGGATATTTGACTCAGTGACTCAGAGGGATTCCCTGCCTCCATCTCCACTGCATACTGCCACGATATGCCTGGGTCCTCTGCCTCCTCTTCCTCATCGCCCTGTAGCTCCTCTGGCTGCCCCTGCTCTACCTCTCCTCTTACCTGTGTAGAAAAACCACCCATTTCGCTACACATTGCTTGTGCTCAATGTCCTCCTCCTCCTCCAGTTCAGCCCCCACAGGGCTCATGTGGCCGTGAGATCTAGGAGCCACGTCTCCAGTCCCCTGACCAGCCAGATTTACCATCATTTGTTCAAGGACATGAAGCAGTGGAATGAAGTTGTTCTTCCCATAGCCCTGGCGACTGACAAATAACGTGGCCTCCTCAAAGGGCCTGAGCAAACGGCAGGTGTCACGCATGAGCTGCCACTGGCTGACAAAGAAGTTACACAGGGGGAGTACTCCGAGTCCTATCCACTTGGATCATCAAGAAATCATTAATGGCCTGTCTCTATTCGCATAGTCAGTCCAACATATGGAGGGTGGAGTTTCACAGGGTGGAAACATTGCATATCAGCCTATGTTGAGGGATGCCGCTCTGCCACTGCAGCTCAAGAAGGGTGTGCTTGGCGGTGTACAAGTGGATGAAGTGCATGCAAAGTTTCCTGGCCATTTTTAGGATGTTTTGCAGATGGGTGGAAGACTTCAGGAACAGCTTGAAAGCCAGATTGAACACTTGTGCCATGCAGGGCGCATGGCTCAGCCCGCCTTGACGCAGTGCTGACACCATGTTCTTCCCAATGTCGGTCACCATGGTTCCGATTTTGAGTTGTCGGGGAAAAAGCCAGGATTACATTTTTTGCTGAAGGACACGGAGCAGTTCCTCCCCTGTGTGACTCTGTTCGCCCAGGCAAAACAGGTGCAGAACAGCATGAGACTGAGAAGTTGCACATGGCTTGCATACACTACATACCTCCAACATATTTCTTGAATCGCTACTAGTGTAACGTGTTGGTTGCAAATATTCGAATCGCGAGTTTTAATTGCAAATATCACAACTTTGAGAATTTGGGGAGATTTAGAATATAGTGCTATATTTTCGTATTCGCGATCATTCTAGATTTATTTTTTCCTCTGAAATCATGATCCCTCCTTGATTCTTGCTTCTGGGCCAATGAGAAGGCTGCAATGTCTTTGTCTGAGCTTAGCAACATCCCTAGCAACTAATAGGAAAGTTCCCTACCCCTTACTTCATAAGAACCTCCCCAGCAGCCATTTTCTGCAGTTCTGAGAGAGACAGCAGTGTCATTGCTGTGCTCTGTTTTTTGCTGTGTCACATTACATTAGATAGTTAGTTATCTTATATATATAATACAGATAGTTAGTGGGAGATAGTCAGTGCAGGTTAGATAGTGATATAGTGTAGCTGATAGGCTCCAGTGCAGGGTGTTAGGTAGTGTGATAGGTTCTGCTGTCCATACATACAGGCTACAGACATAGAGCTGTGATGTCACATTACATTAGATAGTTAGTTATCTTATATATATAATACAGATAGTTAGTGGGAGATAGTCAGTGTAGGTTAGATAGTGATACAGTGTAGCTGATAGGTTCCTGTGCAGGGTGTTAGGTAGTGTGATAGTTTCTGCTGTCCATACATACATGCAACAGGCAAGTTCACAACAATACTTAGTGCACCAATCACTAATATGTACTCAGGACTGCTAAACTGTGAAGTTGCACATATTGCGCAAAAATATCATTAATTGACGATTTGCGCAATTGCCATTATATATGAGCACTCTATCTGCATATAAAGCTATTGCAATGTTCTGCTGTGCCAACCATTTTCTCTAGTCCCTGGAAACTCTGTAAAAAATGTTGCAATAGTGACCCACCACGCAATACGCACATATTACATTGCCGATTTTCACAATTAAGAAACTTATTGCAAATTCCTAAATGCGCAAATTTATGAAAAATATTCACTTAAATATTTGTGAAATATCACAATTTCGAATATTGCCCCTGCCGCTTATCACTAAACTCTACATAAAAATAATGTATTTGCTGTAAATCGCCAGAGGGGCATAGTTGGAGACATTGACTTCACAAGAGATGCAGAGCAGCGGAGTTCAGCCACCTCTATTTGCTTCCTGCTGTTTACTGCTCCTGAATTAAAACGGGGGCAACCAGCTTCAGCTTCCTCTGATGTATATGCCTACGGAGTCCTTTTGTTATGTCTTTGCACAGGGAGCAAGAATGTTATGCACAATTCTGATGGAACTCCTGATCTTAAGAAACTGGACTTGGACTCTAAAGCAGAGGCTCTCCTGTCATGCCTTGTGTGCTGTGGAGATCGAATGCAGACAGAGCAGATAAAAACACATTATTAATATTTTCAAGTTTCTGAAGTTTTTTTTTAGGACAATGAAGTATTTCCTAGCACTGTCCCTAGCGCCTGCTGACACGTCTCTCCCTGCACTAAGTACACTGGAAAATAAGAAGAAGTGTGGTTGTCCAGCTCACCTGCACATGAATGTCCTTCTCCCAGGGTGCACGGATGGATCCAGGAGATCCTTGGAAGTAGCAGAAAAAGAAAGATTCCAGCACTCCAGTAAATTCAGTTAAAAAGCCTTGGCATCCTTTATTTTCGGTGGACGTAATCAACATACAAGTATAAGTTTTTCCAGCATAATTACACCCGTGCAGCGGTCTACGCGTTTTGAGCGTTACCGCTCTTACTCATGACCTCCAGTGTGTCTGCAATCTTAGACATCTTAGACCATTTTTTCTTGTGTGCTAGTCAGACAATTGCCAGTTACACTTTCAGTGTAAATAGATCATTGTTTGTTTGTAATGTTGTTTTTAACTAAGAATATGTTAAGTTGGTGATAAAACTTATCCAAGCAATGTTCACCAGTGCTTCTGCAATCAGGTGTAAATTGAAACACCTGATGTTTCATTTACTTGGAGGAAGGTTTCCTCCCCCACTACACAGTATTTATTTGCTAAGATTGCAGACACACTGGAGGTCATGAGTAAGAGCGGTAACGCTCGAAACGCGTAGACCGCTGCACGGGTGTAATTATGCTGGAAAAACTTATCCTTGTATGTTGATTACGTCCACCGAAAATAAAGGATGCCAAGGCTTTTTAACTGAATTTACTGGAGTGCTGGAATCTTTCTTTTTCTACACTGGAAAATGGCTGAATCTAAGATGGCTGAGGCTATTTATAGGGCTGTGACAACACAGGGCTGGCTCACTGCTGATTGGCTGCATGCATGGAATTATTGGTGATCCCAAACAAAACAATAGCTGATCTCAGAGAGACCAGCTACAGAATAATTAGTGGAGCCTCATTTAAGAGTCTCAACACAGCAATCCAAAGTACAAAGCTCCCTGGGAAACAGGAATATGCAAAATAAATGTGGAGCCCCAGTTATGGGTCTACAACACAATGAAAGCCAGATATCCCTCAAAGGAAGTGAAACCGAGCAAAGGGGTGTCTCCATTACAGATATCACCAAATCCACCATATTAAGTGGCTCCTATGTCAAGATCCCACTTTTTTACAAGCTTTAAGGATGTGACGGGGAAAGCCTAAGTCTTTTATCCGTCCACAGACAGCTGTTTCTGGGCCTAAGTCAGTTATCCATCCACAGACAGCTGTTTCGGGGTGTTGCCCCTCATCAGTGTGGAGTAGGATTCTGGCTAACCGGGAGCAATGCCTTGGAGACTACTGAAACAAAACAATAGCTGATCTCAAGGAGACCAGCTACAGAAAACACAGCGGAGCTTCACCTAAGAGTCTCAGCACAGCAATCCAAAGTGCAAGGCTTAGCCAGAATCCTACTCCACATTGATGATGGGCATTGGGCAACACCCTGAAAACTCATCTTCTACTTTTGCCTTCATCCATTTCTGGAGAAATAGTCTTTTTGAAACAGCTAGATGTTTTCACAGTACATGATGTCCAAGAAAAGATTTAGCTTCAGTGTCAATGTTTCTCCAAAATGTCTCATCTTTTGAGTTTTCAGGCTTTGAATTGTCATGTTCTTATGTTAAATCTTTCTTCCATCCTTCATTTCAGTCTTACCTGAGAAGTGAGTGAGATCTTCTCATACTTAGATGAACACAGGGGCAGATTGGCCATAGACCCTACAGGGAATTTTCCTGGTGGACCGATGCCCACAGGGTCCCCTGAGCCCTCCCCACTGCTGCTTGCTTGGTATATACCACTGTGGGAACGATAGAGGCTATTATTAGAAGAAGTCTAGGCAGCATGCTAAATGTAGGGCTTGCTTGGTGTTCTGGCCCACATCTCACCTCCCAAGCCACCTGCTCCACATCTTAATTAGAGACAATTGGAGGTCGAGGAGGAGGACAGAAAGTGGCAGCTATTGATGGCCACCACAGAGGGGCAGCTTCTAGAGAGGTATTTTGTGATGCACTGTGGTATTTCTGATTCTGCTAACTTGTATTGGTCTCGTCTAGTCGTTGCCCACCTTCTGTCAATTTGGGCCCACTGAGAACATTGCGGCCACATTTAGTTTTTTTTCCAGGGCCACTTTAAGTTCCCAGTCTGGATGAGCAGTAGTGTTTCCAGTGTATTGTTATCTTCTATTTGGGTCCTCACTCAGACTTTGCAATGCTGTATTCATGAATTCTATTTAAGTTCCTTCATTTTCTTTCTTATCAATTTCATCTACTTTTACCTTCATCCCTTACAGGACCAATAGTCTTTTAGAAAGAGCTAGATCATAGTATGTCCAGGAAAACATTTGGCTTCAGCTCTAGTGTTTCTCCTGAATGTTCCATATTTTATTTAGGATTCTCAATGTCCTGTTTATAACTTCTATGGCTGTGTAATCTCAGTATATCTTGTTGCCAATCATCTTCTTCTATGTTGTTCAACTTTTCCAGAATAAGATGTAGTGTTTCCAATTTTATCCAAGTTGTCTAGACATTTTTACTGGGTCTTCAGTTTCCTTAATGCTATATGATGAGTTTTTTTATTTTCCCCCCTCCCTCTTGTTGCTGGCAGTCAGCTTCAATTTCCTCTTCCACTCTTCCATGGAAAATTGTCTTTTTGAACATATTGCGTCTTTTTATAATATTTCCATAGTAAGTCTGGTCATGTAGAAGGTTTAGCTCTAGTTGGTCAAGGATTCACATATTTATTTTTACTGTCATCTGCAGAAGTCTCATAAACCTTTATTTGTAACCGTAGAATTTCAAAATCACACCAAGGACGTGGACACTGGACATTTTCACTAGGGCACCAGAGAGGTAGGCTTGCCTTAGGGACTTTCTCATGGTAGTAGAATAGTTGTCAAGGTTATATAATTTGAGTCATCAACTGGTATGTCCCATAGAAAGCAAAATGGTCAGAAACAAGTTGGATGGTCAACACTGTAAAGAATAGTGTTGAGCCTGAATATTCGAATTGCGTATTTTAATCGCGAATATTGCCACTTTGAGAATTTGCTAATATTTAGAATATAGTGCTATATATACTGTATATTCGATTTTGCTAATAGTGTTAATCACGAATATTCTAATTGTGAATTTATCGCGAATGTACCGTGAATATCGGCACTTAGCAACATCCCTAGCAACCAATAGGAAACTTAGTATTGATTGTGAATATTCTAATCGTGAATTTTTGCCGATTTTAGCAATCAAGTAAATAATGACTGGAGATCACAAATTCTCGAATTTGCAACTTTATGGTGAATATTCAGCCAAAAATTCGCAAAATATAGCTAATTCTTATATTGCCTATGCCGCTTATCACTAGTAAAGAATTAGTGTCCAAGGGAATAACTCACTTCTGGCAGGTGTTCAGTACTTGAGAGGAAGATAACTTGCGTAAAATATGAAATTGGAGGTTAAATGTAGAGAGTGATTAACGGAATTAATGGATTAAGCAACCCAAAGGGTCCTTTCTGCATAGAGCATAGATGATATTGACCAGGTCTGGAAAAAGACCAAGTGAATTCTTTACAAATAGGTAAAATCACCAGTTTAAATGTACCCCTCATCCTCATTCCCCAGTGGACACAAGCCTTCAGGTAATTGTTTGTCTTTCAAGAATAATATACTCATATTATTTTCTCAGTGAAGACCATTGTATGCACCACGGATCTGCGGAGTGCCGACTGAATCTCTCAATGCTTATTATTTTCTTGAGTGCCAATCCTTACTTTATTTAAGACCATAAATGAAACCAGCAGAACTTGACAATGTAACTGGAGAGGATAAAACAATAGCTATTCTTTTAGTTAGCAACACATTATCTAATTGAATGCAGCTGGATCGGCTGCAGAAGGGAATTTCAATTAGTTAATTGTCAACCTAGTGACATTATAATTAACCTATCATCAGGATTCATCATGCTCAAAGCAGATTTTTCAAATTGCTCAATTATATTGGTCCGGAAAATATCCCATCAGTATTTAAACCAATAAAAACAATGCTGTCGTTTAATGTAGGCAGCCTCTCCGAAGGACACAGAGTGCATTTCCATACACAACAAGGTATTAAAATGAACAGTTCTCAGCAGCTATTTAACAGTAAACTGCTTCACATCTCGAGATGAGAAGTGTCTCCAATAACTATTATGGTAAGAAGTCTTCTATTTTTCTATACTGAATTGCTAGACTTCTGAAACTCTAGTACAGTGTCTCCAATGTGTGCTTCTCTAGCTATTGAAAAACTACAAGTCCTCTCATGCCCAACTGTAATTATGCAGGTAGTTTGCAAAACTGCAGAATTTGACTTCCATTATTACAGTCACCTTTCCTAGGTTCTAACTATGGCTCTTGGTGTTCAGAAATTGAGTAGAACAGAATTATGTAGCAACCGACAGGTCACCAGAAACTGCACAGATCTTTCGCTATGTCCAACAAAGAGGCACAGAAGCTAAAAGTATTTAAAGGCATAACAATCATCATCAAAAACCCTTCCAGCAAACACCAGACTAAGCAAATTGATAACAGAAGTAGACAACTGCCTCAGACAAAGCTACTGAGAAACAGGCAAGAGATCCCTGTTGCTCGTAATATTGACAGCCTACTTCTCCTTTATCCACTGCGAGCAGCCATGAAGCTACGTGATGTGAGTATCAAAAGGCATTTCATGTTACTTCCTCTTCCTGTGCAGATATCGATCATCAGAGATAAGCTCGGGGGGGAGGTAACTACTGCAGAATAAATCTATTATTAATGGTGGATTCTGATACAGTGCAGGGAAGCAGAAGTTTATCAAAATGCTGCCCCCAGAGTCATCATGGGGTACTGCATTGGGAAAAGTGCTCATCTCTCTGTTTGGATAAGGCTACTTTCACACTAGCGTTTTGGCTTTCTGTTTGTGAGATTAGTTCAGGGTGCGCAAAAGCCGTCCCAAAACGGATCCGTTTTGCCCTAATGCATTCTGAATGGAAAAGGATCCCCTCAGAATGCATCAGTTTGCCTCCGTTCAGTCTCCATTCGCTCTGGAGGCTGCCTGCAGTGTTTTGCTGTCCGCCTGACGAAGCGAAGCCAAACGGATCCGTCCTGGCACACAATGCACGTCAATGGGGACGGATCAATTTTCTCTGACACAATCTTGCAAAATAGAAGACAGATCCGTCCCCCATTGACTTTCAATGGTGTTCAAGACGGATCCGTCATGGCTATAGAAGACATAATACAACCGGATCAGTTCATGCGGTTCATGTGCATGTGGTTGTATTATTGTAACGGAAGCGTTTTTTGCAGATCCATGACGGATCCGCAAAAAACGCTAATGTGAAAGTAGCCTAAATCTACTGCTCTATATTTACAGCAAATATGGTAGAACTGGGGCAGTGGTTTACATAGAAGACGGGGTCTGAAGGCTAAGATAGAACAATTTAGACCCTTCCAGGTGCTGCTTTACACCAGCACATTTTATCTGTGTCAGTAGATCCTGGGGATTCATCACCTTTGTATTTGGGACAAGGGACAGCACCCCGCAGTCAGTATGTGGTGTGGTGCAGGTTAGCTTAAGCTAAAGATATCCCAGACACAATGGATGTGAATAAAATGTCTTCTTTACTATGAGGCATGGCAAGACAACAGAAGGGGTTCATCCAATAATATGGATTGCAGAACAGTCTTCTCAATGTGAATGGTACAAAGCGTATACATTAGATATAGCTGCATTCAAGTATAACGGTGGCAAGACAGCAGTGGTGACTCTCTCGTGGAGCAGATTGCAGATTGTGACTGGATACTGCCGAGCCTTGTAACAAACCTACTTCGTAGTCCGGGTCACACCACAGCCTCCCCATCCTACCTCAGTGATTGAGTGGCTAACATTACCACCCTATGCATCAGAATAAGTGCCCTTAGACCAGCCTCCAGCACTCGAATAGTCAACCCCTTAGCTATGACGTTTACCAGACACCACGGCTCATCACAGAACGAAGCGCTGCAGTGAACATGGGCACATAGCCAACTCCCAATGGTGGGAAGGACAGCCACTTATATGATTTCAGTCACTGAGCCATGCAAAATGCCACATCCCTAAGCTAATGCTCCCCTCATGCTAAAAAGGGCATGACCCTGTAATTCCCCCCAATAATAGCTTCTTCAGCAATATATTCTGACAACGCTATACTGGAAAGTGTTGCATCATTTGCTTCACTGTTCGGCCCAGTGCAGAATCCATCGGCCGACGAGCTTCTATACTGTACTGCATTGACTAGTAAACGAGCAATAAGAAGACTTCAGGAGTAGTGATAAGCGGTAGGAGTAATATTTAAATTCACGATATTTCGTGAATATTCGTTAGAATGTAAAAATCGCATAATGCGTATTCGTAACGCAAAATACAGGTGTGGGTCACAGTTTCCTGAGTTTATCCTGACTGAATTAGAATATTCTTCATTATTTAATCTATTTCTTCTTATGCGATAAAACGGCAATGTGATATGCGTGTTAATCGAGTAAGGAAGGGTTATAGGAAACTTTCTTATTGGGTTTGCTTGCTAGAATTTGCGCATATGTAGAATATAGTGTGATATATATTCATAAAACGAATATTTGTCTTTTTTTTTCATCTAAACCCATTACATTTACTACTTTAATGGGTTCACATGAAAAAAAATGCAAATATTCATTTTTACGAATATATATCACACTATAGTCTACATATTTGCAAATTCTAGCAAGAAAACACAATAGGAAAGTTGCCTATAAACCATCCTTACTCGATGAATGTGCATATTACATTGCCGATTTTTCGCATAAAAAGAAATAAATTAAGTAATGAAGAATATTCTAATTCACTAAATATTGCAGGCCTCTCACATTGGCTCACAAGCAAGAAACAGGCAGGTAATGGGATGCGATGAAAAAAAATTGACGAATATTTGTTTTTACGAATATATATAACTATATTTGAAATATTCGCAAATTTTCAAAGTTGCGATATTCGCGATTAAAATTCACTATTCGAATATTCGCGCTCAACATTATTCAGGAGGCTTCAGTGTGACTACATCTTCACTGTCCTGGCCCTGTCAGTCAAAGTGGTGCGGGTTCGCCCGGGAAGGAAAAGGAGCAGAGCCTTGGATGCAGCGAGGTGCAAAGGCAGTGCCCTTGTTGCACCCGAGGGGTAATAAGCAAGAAAAGTCACATTTTTCCACAATGAGGCCACTGATAGAAATAGGACCATAGATGACCATAGATGTTCATACTTCTGCACCACCACAGGGGAAATGAAGGAAACGAAGTATGGCACAGTGCCCATGTAATAGGCCATGCAATGCTGTGTTCTCCAACCTACGGCTATCCACCTTCTGAAAACTACAACTACAGCCAGAAAACCACAGGTAGGAGACCGCTGATGAAATGCATGGATGAGCCCTATCCTCCAGAGGAAGAGACACTATTTGCATCAGATTAATACTCTGGTTAATGTATTAGAGTCACGAAAAGAAGAGCCTACTTCTCTATTAATTCAGTTTTCCCTTTAACCCATTCATAACTGTACATAGACTATAAACATCTGGATTGTCTGCGTTTCTTTAATGTCCTTGCACAGATGGCAGCTACATATGTAATACCCCAGAGTGGTATTACCATTTCTTCACTCTGCTACTGTCTCTAATAGTTAACCTAAATGTAATTTTTGTATTTATTTCCAGGTCCTTCACATTGTTTGTTGATAATCTTGTTATGTAACTGTTATGCTCATGTTATATTCCTGGTTAAGAAGCAAGTGCCAGCGTATATGGCAGACAGATCCTTAGATAGAATGGAACTTACCATTCCATTCTCCGCCTTTTGGGCAGAAGTGGGCGTGTCCTGTTTCCTACCAAAGGCAGGGGTTGCAGTTCTAGTTTGTTCCATTTTAGACTCGATAGTGGAGCTGTGAAGACATGAAAGATGTAGCAGCGAGGGGAAAGTTCCACCTCTTGCAGCAGAAGTCTCAAAAGGGAAGTAGCTCATAGAGCACCCTGACTCCTTACAGATCTACAGACAGAGTGTCACTAGGGGGTCAGCAGCACTCCAGAGATATCAGAACAGTCCTTAAGTCCAGCTACCATACTAAAGATGAGTTTAGCACAGCAGAGAGAGAAAGCAGAGTACTCAAGTGTTTCTGACAAAGCCTGATGGAACCAAGAGAAAGCCTGAATATTGTCTGGATGCAAGTTGATGCAAGTAAAGCTGTTGAACTTTATAAGAGTCTGGACTCAACTTATTCTCCACTATTACTATATCCTCTTTATTGCTTTGGAGCCTAACTCTGAGGATCGACGGTATCCAGGTAGGAGCACCGTGACACACACACAGACTACTAAAGATGGCACCACACCACTGAACATTCCTATCGACTTGGGACACGATCGGTCCTGCACACGCTAATTGTGGAGCTGCAGGAGCCGGGTGCTTATTGTCAGTAACTCTCCATTGAGAAGGCAGAAATTATTTTTTATAACCCCTTAATTCCCCATCACGGTATAGCCAACGCCGAATGAACACTCTGTACACAGCTCCAGAAGGAGCAATGCTGATTCCTGCTCCAGTACCAGCAATCACATGATTGCTGGGTCCTGAAAACTGCTTAAGGCCGCCTGAACACGGGTGCGGGTGAACGCACATAAAATCCCCATAGATTTCCATGTGAATTTATGTATGCTTCTGCAACATATCTGCACCAAAATCCCCAATTTCTAATTGCAGATTATGATTCAAATTTGATGGCGTCTTGCCGCAGATCTCATTCTTCATTGGAAAAGGGTGAAATCTGCAGCTAAAACCGCAAACATAATTAACATGCTGTGGATTCGGAAATCAGGTCAACTTCTGCAGAAAAAAAAATCTGTGAAATGTGCATGACATTTCTACAATCTAATACACTTTGCTGGTGCTGAACTACGCTGCGGTTTTTCATCACAGGAACCCACGCAGAAAAATGCAGGAATTCCATAACATGTGTTGGTGGCCTAAGATGAGGAGTCAGCTCAGCGGTGTATACCAGGAGGCTGCATTCCTACCAGACCCATGTGTCAGCCCCAGTGCAGGGCAGAGCACCAACTGTGAAAGCAGAAGAGGAGGGAACTGTTGACTGTGTAATTGTCTTTTAGTGGCTCCAAGTCAGAGCTTCACTTTATAATGAATACATGCATGAAGATGCAAAGAAAACCCTGCTGCAAATCTCCGCAGTGTGTAATATTTCCAAATGAAGACAGCGACTATCATCAAAGTAAATGACAGAGCCCAGTGTGGTGCGGGATTATTATGACAGATATTTCATTATTCAATACCTGTCCCGATAATGCTAGCTCCCCCACTGGGCGCCGCTGATTACTTTGAAGTTAATCCTCTGCCTCTGTTCAATAAGTGTAATACACTGACAAAATCTCTGGCTTATACGTATCCAGGTATTTCACTTCTTCCTCATGAAATTAGCGCCCCCCCCCCCCCCCCCTTACATGTCCTACAAAAACTTACTTTGCATTTGAATTTATTCTCCACTTTTAGTCCTAATTTGTCCTCTTTAGGTGACTAAATGTAGCAGTTCAGCTCAGGGTGTGAATGGTTCACTATGGAGGATGCCTGAAGCACATCTGGTTGACATTTTACTACAGTACTGCCATATTATCGTAGCACTGGTGGAGTTGTGGATTATTGTTCTAAAGTATTTGCTGCCATTATTTACGTTGCACTGCACCATCCTTTACACTGTGTGATGCCATCCTTTACATTGAACTGTGCCATCCTGTACATTGTGTGGTGCCATCCTTTACACTGTGTGATGCCATACTTTACATTGAACTGTGCCATCCTGTACATTGTGTGGTGCCATCCTTTACATTTATCTTCAAGCGAAGGAGAATATTAAAATGAGCGGCACTCACCGATTGTAGAGGGGTATGCTTTATTTCATAGCAGGAGGGGGGTACATACAATGCAAACACAGCATGAAGCAACAGACGTTTCGCGCGTGTGCGCTTCTTCTGGCTTCTCACCAGAGCCAGAAACGACTGTTGCTTCATGCTGTGTTTGCACCGTATGTACCCCCCTCCTGCTATGAAAGAAAGCATACCCCTCGACAATCGGTGAGTGCCGCTCGTTTTAATATTCTCCTTCACTTGAAGATACTTGTATACTTACTGCTGCAACTGCTGCAACAGGCTGAGCACCACCGTCACTCCTCTCTATTGGTATCCAAATTAAATATAGGTGCGGTGTAGTGCCACTGGTTACATTCTCTACATTTTATATCATCCTTTACATTGTGTGCTGCCATCCTTTACATTGCACTGTGCCATCTATTACATTGTGTGCTGCCATCCTTTACAGTGTGTGCTGCCATCTATTACAGTGTGTGGTGCCATCTATTACAGTGTGTGGTGCCATCCTTTACACTGTGTGATGCCATCCCTTACAGTGTGTGCTGCCATCCTTTACATTGTTTTCTGCCATCCTGTACATTGTGTGGGGCCATCCTTTACCTTGTGTGCTGCCATCCTTTACATTGTTTGCTGCCATCCTTTACTGTGTGGGCTCCCATCCTTTTCATTGTGTGCTGCCATCCTTTACATTGTTTGCTGCCATCCTTTACATTGTGTGGTGCCATCCTTTAAATTGTGTGCTGCCATCCTATACAGTGTGTGCTGCCATCTATGACTATTACAGTGTGTGCTACCATCCTTTACATTGTTTGCTCCCAACCTTTACAGTGTGTGCTGCCATCCTTTACATTGTTTAATGCCATCCTTTACATTGTTTAATGCCATCCTTTACATTGTGAGCTGCCATCCTTTACATTGTGTGCTGCCATCCTTTACAGTGTGTGCTGCCATCCTTTATATTGTGTGCTGCCATCCTTTACATTGTTTGCTGCCATCCTTTACTTTGTGTACTGCCATCCTTTACATTGTGTGCTGCCATCCTTTACATTGTGTGCTGCCATCTTCTACATTGTTTGCTGCCATACATTACATTGTTTGCTGCCATCCTTTAAATTGTGTGCTGCCATCCTTTACAGTGTGTGCTGCCATCTACGACTATTACAGTGTGTGCTGCCATATATGACTATTAAAGTGTGTGCTGCCATCCTTTACATTGTGTGCTGCCATCCTTTACAGTGTGTGCTTCCATCTTTATTCTGTGTGCTGCCATCCTTTACAGTGTGTGGTGCCATCCTTTATTCTGTGTGCTGCCATCCTTTACAGTGTGTGGTGCCATCCTTTACAGTGTGTTCTGCCATACTTTACATTGTTTGCTGCCACTCTTTATATTTTGCAGTGCCATCCTTTACAGTGTGTGCTGCCATCCTTTATTCTGTGTGCTGCCATCCTTTACATTGTATGCTGCCATCCTTTACACTGTGTGCTGCCATCCTTTACAGTGTGTGCTGCCATCCTTTACAGTGTGTGATGTTATTCTTTACATTGTGCCGTGCTATTCTTTACATTGTGTGCTGCCATCCTTTACAGTTTGTGCTGCCATCCTTTACATTGTGTGCTGCCATCCTTTACAGTTTGTGCTGCCATCCTTTACAGTGTGTGCTGCCATCTTTTACATTGTGTGCTGCCATCCTTTACATTGTTTGGTGCCATCCTTTACAGTGTGTGCTGCCATCTTTTACACTGTGTGCTGCCATCCTTTACATTGTTTGGTGCCATCTTTTACATTGTGTGCTGCCATCCTTTACATTGTGTGCTGCCATCCTTTACATTGTGTGCTGCCATACTTTACACTGTGTGATGCCATCCTTTACATTGTGTTCTGCTATCCTTTACAGTGTGTGATGCTATTCTTTACATTGTGCAGTGCCATTCTTTACATTGTGTGGTGCCAATCTTTAAAGTGTATGCTGCCATCCTTTGCATTGTGTGCTGCCATCCTTTACAGTATGTGCTGCCATCCTTTACATTGTGTGCTGCCATCCTTTACAGTGTGTGCTGCCATCCTTTACTTTGTTTGCTGCCATCCTTTTCATTGTTTTCTGCCATCATTTACATTGTGAGCTGCCATCCTTTACATTGTTTGCGCCCATTCTTTACAGTTTGTGGTGCCATCCTTTACATTGTGTGGTGCCATCTTTTACATTGTGTGCTGCCATCCTGTACATTGTGTGGGGCCATCCTTTACAGTATGTGATGCTAATCTTTACATTGTGCCGTGCCATTTTTTACATTGTGTGGTGCCAATCATTAAAGTGTATGCTGCTATCCTTTGCATTGTGTGCTGCCATCCTTTACAGTATGTGCTACCATCCTTTACATTGTGTGCTGCCATCCTTTACATTGTTTTCTGCCATCCTGTACATTGTGTGGGGCCATCCTTTACCTTGTGTGCTGCCATCCTTTACATTGTTTGCTGCCATCCTTTACTGTGTGGGCTCCCATCCTTTACATTGTGTGCTGCCATCCTTTACATTGTTTGCTGCCATCTTCTACATTGTTTGCTGCCATCCTTTACATTGTTTGCTGCCATCCTTTACATTGTGTGGTGCCATCCTTTAAATTGTGTGCTGCCATCCTATACAGTGTGTGCTGCCATCTATGACTATTAAAGTGTGTGCTGCCATCCTTTACATTGTGTGCTGCCATCCTTTACAGTGTGTGCTTCCATCTTTATTCTGTGTGCTGCCATCCTTTACATTGTTTGCTGCCACCCTTTACATTGTGTGCTGCCATCCTTTACAGTGTGTGTTGCCATACTTTACAGTGTGTGGTGCCATCCTTTACATTGTGTGCTGCCATCCTTTACAGTGTGTGATGCTATTATTTACATTGTGCCGTGCCATTTTTTACATTGTGTGGTGCCAATCATTAAAGTGTATGCTGCCATCCTTTGCATTGTGTGCTGCCATCCTTTACAGTATGTGCTACCATCCTTTACATTGTGTGCTGCCATCCTTTAAAGTGTGTGCTGCCATCCTTTACTTTGTTTGCTGCCATCCTTTACATTGTTTTCTGCCATCATTTACATTGTGAGCTGCCATCCTTTACATTGTTTGCACCCATTCTTTACAGTTTGTGGGGCCATACTTTACCTTGTGTGCTGCCATCCTTTACATTGTTTGCTGCCATCCTTTACTGTGTGGGCTCCCATCCTTTTCATTGTGTGCTGCCATCCTTTACATTGTTTGCTGCCATCTTCTACATTGTTTGCTGCCATCCTTTAAATTGTGTGCTGCCATCTATGACTATTACAGTGTGTGCTACCATCCTTTACATTGTTTGCTCCCAACCTTTACAGTGTGTGCTGCCATCCTTTACATTGTTTAATGCCATCCTTTACATTGTGTGCTGCCATCCTTTACAGTGTTTTCTGCCATCCTTTACATTGTGTGCTGCCATCCTTTATATTGTGTGCTGCCATCCTTTACATTGTTTAATGCCATCCTTTACATTGTGTGCTGCCATCCTTTACATTGTGTGCTGCTATCCTTTACATTGTGTGCTGCCATCCTTTACATTGTGTGCTGCCATCTTCTACATTGTTTGCTGCCATACATTACATTGTTTGCTGCCATCCTTTAAATTGTGTGCTGCCATCCTTTACAGTGTGTGCTGCCATCTACGACTATTACAGTGTGTGCTGCCATACATTACAGTGTGTGCTGCCATATGACTATTAAAGTGTGTGCTGCCATCCTTTACATTGTGTGCTGCCATCCTTTACAGTGTGTGCTTCCATCTTTATTCTGTGTGCTGCCATCCTTTACATTGTTTGCTGCCACCCTTTATATTTTGCAGTGCCATCCTTTACAGTGTGTGCTGCCATCCTTCATTCTGTGTGCTGCCATCCTTTATAGTGTGTGGTGCCATCCTTTACAGTGTGTTCTGCCATCCTTTACATTGTATGCTGCCATCCTTTACAGTGTGTGGTGCCATCCTTTACACTGTGTGCTGCCATCCTTTACACTGTGTGCTGCCATCCTTTACAGTGTGTTCTGCCATCCTTTACATTGTATGCTGCCATCCTTTACACTGTGTGCTGCCATCCTTTACAGTGTGTGCTGCCATCCTTTACAGTGTGTGCTTCCATCTTTATTCTGTGTGCTGCCATCCTTTACATTGTGTGCTGTCATACTTATATTTTGTGCTGCCATCCTTTACATTGTGTGCTGCCATCCTTTACATTGTGTGCTGCCATCCTTTACAGTGTGTGTTGCCATCCTTTACAGTGTGTGTCTGCCATCCTTTACATTGTGTGCTGCCATCCTTTACAGTGTGTGCTGCCATCTTTTACATTGTGTGCTGTCATACTTATATTTTGTGCTGCCATCCTTTATATCTGTGTGCTGCCATCACTTGCTGCCATCCTTACAGTGTGTGCTGCCATCCTTTACAGTGTGTGGCGCCATTCTTTACATTGTGTGCTGCCATCCTTTACAGTGTGTGCTGCCATCTTTTACATTGTGTGCTGTCATACTTATATTTTGTGCTGCCATCCTTTACATTGTGTGCTGCCATCCTTTACATTGTGTACTGCCATCCCTTACAGTGTTTGCTGCCATCCTTTACATTGTGTGCTGCCATCCTTTACAGTGTGTTCTGCCATCCTTTACATTGTGTGCTGCCATCTTTTACATTGTGTGCTGTCATACTTATATTTTGTGCTGCCATCCTTTACAGTGTGTGCTGCCATCCTTTATTCTGTGTGCTGCCATCCTTTACATTGTGCTGTGCCATTCTGTACACTGTATGGTGCCATCCTTTACAGTGTGTGGTTCCTTTGTATTCATTTTGCGCTTGCATACTTTGCATTGTGTGCTGCCATCATTTGCTTTGTGTGGTGCCACATCCTTTACATTGTGTGTTGCCACCCTATGCTTTGTGTGCTGCTATACTTTACATTGCACAGTGTTATACTTTACATTGCACTTTGCCATCCTTTACATTGCACTTTTCTATCTTTTATATTGTGCTGTGCCATCCTTTACATTGTGTGCTGCCATCCTATGCTTTGTGTGCTGCTATACATTACATTGTACTGTGCTATACTTTATATTGCACTTTTCCATCTTTTACATTGCACTGTGCCATCCTTTAAATTATGTGCTGCCCTCCTTTACAGGTCATTACTATTGTGATCAGGAATTTAGGGGTAATTTTTACTTTAGAGGGGCACTAATGGGGCATCTCTACTGTGGGAGGGGACTAAAGGACTAATGGGGCTCCTTTACTGTGAGGGGGCACTAAGGGGCTCCTTTACTGTGAGGTGGCACTAAAAGAACTCCTTTACTGTGAGGTGGCACTAAGGGGGCTCTTTTACAGTGAGGTGGCACTAAGGGGGCTCCTTTACTGTGAGGTGGCACTAAGGGGGTTCTTTTACTGTGGGGTGGCACTAAGGGAGCTCTTCCTTTCATGTGAGGGGCACTAAGGGGGAATCTTTACTGTGTATGAAGATTCTAAGGGGGCATCAAGACTGATAACAGGGACTAGGGATCATTTTCACTGTGCAGTAAGGGGGCATCTGCACTATGAGGAGGTTAGTCAAGAACTTCACCATGGTCTTCAGAAAGCTGTGGGCAAAACTAGCAGGTAGATTATTACTAACCTAAACCATTACTGTGTAACTACAGTATACCTAACCACATACGCAACTCTATTTGACTTTGTAACCTGTTCAGAAATGGACGTCACTGTGGATCCCTACACATCATAGCACCACCATCCTGTTCTCCGCCTTACTATGATATACTTTGCTGTGTTTTTATCATGTCTTCTACCTGTGTCGTCCAGAATCACAATTCCCATCACAGCATGCATGTATTCATTTAACTAAAAGCTGAAGAGTGCAATTGCCAGGGGCTCGCCAGGCACTCGACATTGAGAATAATAGAACATGACATATCTAGGGTTAAGTAGCCAAACATCCAGTGCGGCATCCTTCACCTGCCAACAGGACGCGTCCCCCGCTATCACTTCAAAGGAAACCAAAATTCAATAAACATTTAAATAAGTAATAGAGACTGCGCTGTCAGGCTAACATCTATGGGTATTTCACAGCGCGGCCCCTCACTCTAGACTGATACATAAATCTCATTATTCAGGATCTCGAATCCGTTAAACAGTCAGGCTCTCAAATACGACGGCATTTATTTTTAATAGGGCAGGTAATTGAAGCAAGTGCCATTGTAAGCGGCTCATCTGAATATTCCATACACGGGAATTCTACTCAGCCGCTCATAATTTCATATAAAGCCATGACGGCGGATAAGGGGCTGGGGTGGGATCGCAGTCAGTAATTGCTTTGATATTTAAGACTTCAAAGTGCAGATTGTGTCCATTGCTTTTCCAATAATGTTCCTGTGTCTGGTGAAGACAGAGGAGATGGTGATAATAATGTTCTATTAGGTTTTACATGAACTCATCTTAATGTACTGCTAACCTCTATCGCATTATGGCTGAATCCAGGCACTGTGCCATGTGATGAGATTCTTCTGCACACTAAATAGTTAATAAAAAGTACTGCTGTTTCTCCTCACAACTGAAAATGATAAATTCCATGCCCTCCTCCACCAATGTCTATGTTGTCATTCATTACTCACAAAAAGTTGGGGATATTTGGCTTTCTGGTCAAATTTATGGAAAATGTAAAAAGTTCCGGCTCCAGTGATATTATATCATGAAAGTCGGGCATTAAGTAGAAGCAAAAATGGTGATTTCCTCATCTTAAACAATTTATTGACTCACAAGCCGACCCCAGGGCTGGGTATACCGCCACAAAAATGTCAGTGTCTCAGGAACTTGTCATATGGCCTTGATCATCAATTCTAGCTTGACAATGATGTCTCATGTTGTTCAGAAGTCAGCCTATTGTCTGCTGAGGCATGGCATTCCATTCTTCTTGAAGGGCGGCTCTCAGGTAATTGAGCTTCTGAGGTACAGATGCAGCACGTTGGGCCACAGAGGCAACACGGGAGGCTACGGTGGGCCGATGATGGTAGTAGTTCATTTACTCACAGTTAGTAGAGCCTCCCTGGGTCGGCAGTGCAGTGGATGGGAAGACAGCACTAAATCCTCCGGGGCACTCTCTATTGCAGGGAACACCAGCCAGATGTTGGTTGAGGTGCCCTTCATGGTAGTGGATATGCTTAGGGTGCTTTGGTGGCTTGGCACCTGTGTTTGTGACGCCAGCACCGTAAGGTGTAAATGTTGAGAGTTGTAGAAAGGATGAGGAGTCAGCTGTAGTAAACAACAATTGAACTTTTACTGAATCAATAGTCTCAGGACAGTTGTTACAGTTCATTTGTATATCAAAGGCAATAATGCAGATATTACTTTGGCTGTACCTCCTTAATACAGGTCTGGCAATTGTTAGTTGAGGAGTTATCTAATGCTGTTTCTTTAAAGGCAAATAATTGGTAAATTTGCATTTAGTCCTCTTTCTAGCACTCAGGTATTGAATAGAAAGATTTCCTCTTTAGCTTGAGCAATCCAATAAGGGCCTTCTCCCTCGTGGCAGGCAAACTCTCTGCTACATTATTTGATGCAGGATTCTCTCCTGAAATATTTAGGTTCACTATGTTCCCAGAAGGCATTAAGTGAAAAGATAACAATTCTGCGCACTAATTATCCAGTTGTGTCCAGGTACCTTTAAGTTCCTCCTGGTCAATGGTGCTTGTGAAGTCCCTTGGCTAGACTCAGCTCTAATCTTCACTAGATTTGCTTTATATTCATACATAGACTTACTGTCTTGTGCTGGGCTGCTGTAACTCCTTGGTCTGTCATCTGCAGGCTTGATCACTGCCCAGAGGAAAGAAATGCAGCTACATCTTGGCCAGAGCCTGTCCTCCTCCATACACTTCCTTCTCGTCACCTACTACTCTCTGAACTGAATTCACTTCCTGTCTAACTCTTAGCAAACCCCAAGCTACAAATAATATGTGGCGCCAGCACCACTTAGGAGTGAATGGGTTAATTGACAATGCCAGCCTTACATTAGGAAAATACAATATATTAGATACATTAAATATGATATTCAGCAGCAATTTAAAGTTCCCACCTATAGCACATAGTGCACAGAGTTTCGAGCCTCTAAATGGCGACTCAGCTGATCCCTTAGTTTTTCTATGAGATTCAGGTTTGGAGAAAATGCAGGCCACTCCATTTGCGGTCCGCCAGTCTCCAGCAGCCATTTGCTAATGATGCTGGGTTAAGTAATATGTCTATACATTACATTTGCTGGGGGATATATATTACATTTGTAAGTTGTTTTACATGCACGATAATTTGCTTGCTTTAATGGAGGGGGCATGGCCTCCAATGGCCAAAATGTTATCTATAATTAATGACAAAATATGTTGTAAAAATGACCAGAATGGCTTAAACCTCGCTATTAGCCCACCGTCAAATGCTGCTGTATTTCACATTTTTTTCCACTTCCTAATCCAAGACATAGGATATATCTGGAAATGCCCAAATGGTTACAGTAATCAGTGGCTGAGTCATCAGGGATTAGCTGAATGGGCATTTTCAGCCATTTTCCTTGTGTTCAGTTGGGACTCGGACGTGGAGATTATTTGCCACATAGGTGGAGGAAGTTTCTGTGCAGTGTAGAAATCAGATTGCAAAAGGTTGAGAAGAGAGTAAGCAGAAAGATAATGAAGGATGAACTAGCAGAGCAAGAGTCCAGAGGACGAGAGATAAGGAGGACAATAGAGAGCAAAGAATTTTGGCACAACGAAGACCTTAGATTGCCTGTAAAATTCTGGATGTTAATTATATTTCTCAATGTGTGAGAGGTCAGTGTCCTGGGAAGGGTAAGACTTCTTTATTAAAATAAAGGATAGAAATCTTTGGTCAGAGTGGGAGGAGAAAACTTTGTAGAGTTGAAGGAGCAGAGTTGCCATTGCCAACCAAAATGTTTATTTTTTTTCTCGACAATTTAATAAAAAAATCACGGACAGCCAACATTTTTTACAGACAAATTGGAAAACTATACTTAACTATAAGTAAGATATGATATATAAGTAAGTCTCATAATTCAAACTCTAATACCGAACACCAGCATTTACTATGAGCCCTAAAATTACAATCAAAGTGATCTGCTCAAATACCACCAGGCTCCAAAAAAATTATAGACACATCTAATGTCCTCTATTTTTACAAACAGTCCAGGATTTTCTGGATGGATGGCAACCCTGGTTTGGAGAAGCCCATGTTACCTTGGAAGGGATGAGAAATTGATTTTTTTTTTTTTAACTCGGTTTATTAGAAGTAAATAGCACAGGTATGGTATACATGTTACATAATGTCCGCCCACGCAGGGGCTGAAAGAAAAAAGGAGTAGAATGACTCTGATTCATGGTTTATAATACAAATACAGCATCGTTAATACAATAGAGCATGTAAAGCAAACATTATGATAAGACTGTGTATATGAGAAATATATATGACATCTAGCACACCATTACAGCCGGAGGGGGTTAGGAAAGGCGAGTCGATATACTAGGCCTGATCATCAGCCGCTGAGTACATATGTGATGCATGTAGGGTCAAAGGGAAGAGCACCATTCCCCCCATACCTTATGAAACTTCTGAGGACACCCCTATGTTTGAAGACAAAGTTCTCCATGGAGACTGTTTGATTTACTAAGGCTAACCACTGCCCCACTGTGGGAAATCTGTCTCCCATCCAGTGCAAAGCTATGGCCTTTCTTGCAAAAATAAAGTCTCCCCTAAAAAGATTCTGTGATAGTGTGTCCAGGATTCTTCGTCTAGTACACCCAAGACACACAGTTTAGGATATAAAGGCACCGTTACTCGGACGACAGTGGAAAGGACTTCCAATACCGAGGTCCAGAATTGGTGAATTGGCCCACAATCCCAGATCATGTGCCAAAAATCAGCACCTTCCATCTTGCATCTGTGACATCTAGTGTGGTTGAGGCGTCCCATTTGGTGTAACCTGGTGGGGGAGAGGTAGGTGCGATGTGATATGTATAGTTGTATCAGTTTGTTATTAATAGAGGGTGACACTTTCGTTGGAGCTGATAGTGCTTTGCACTATTCTTCACAAGTCAAAGAGGGTGAAACAACCTCCACCTATTCTCGACTGTCAGTAGGGATATGGTCATGCGGTAGTTAAACAAGTGCGTGTACAACACAGAAATGATACCTTTAGGGCCTTGCGACCTTAGCACTCCAATAATGGGGTAATTTGAGATACCCTTCTCTGCACCCTGGAACTGAGCTTGCAGTGCGTGCCTTAATTGAAGATACCTGTAGCATAGCGCATGAGGCACTACAAATTTTTCTTGAATTTCTGAGACGGAACGCAGCTGACCCCCCTCATACACATCTCCCAAGGTGAGCACTCCATGGCGTCTCCACTCAGCCGCCCCCTCCAGCAGTAACAGGTGCGTAAACATGGAATTGTCCCATATAGGGATCATATCAGTTAGATCGGCGTTTAACTAAGAGGCCTTCCAGACCTGATGAGCCAGTCTGTGTAAAGGCAGAAGGCAGCCGCGTGGAGAGTTAATGCCTTCCAGAACGGGCCACAGCATGTGATTATAGGTATAGGCCTTTGGGTAACAGCAGCATTTTCACTAAGTTCAGTCTTCCCATGATGGACAATGGGAGAGCCCCCCAGAATTTCATTTTTTCCTGAAATACTGATTCTAAGCTCTCAATATTCAAAGTGTAAGACAGGTGCGGGTCCTTCGTAATTATTACCCCTAGATATTTGAAGCGGTCAACCCCCAGTAGGTTGGGACAGTGCGACGGCCAGTCGTGAGACCATAAAGGCATGATGGCTGACTTGGCCCAGTGTATGTGGAGCCCAGAAAATCGACAAAATTGCTCGATTATCGTTATCGCTCTAGGAAGAATGAGAAATGGATTTTAAACTCTTATTAATGATGCAGTTTTAGGTGGAGTCAATGATCATAAATGGTGAAGCCAAAGCAAAAGTCCAGATAAAGGTCGTCCGAAAGTTTATGATGTTACCTACTAGAGTTAAGTGCTTTAAAGGACATTGCCAGAACTAAAGAGAAACCGGACGGTAAAGGGTTAAGAAGAAAGTTATCAAGGAGACATTAAATTAGCTGAGAGTAGACTAAAAGTGGATTTGGATGGGCCAACTGAGCTGCCGATTGTCAGGAAGGACGTGGTTGTTCCTGGCAGTCGGCTGCTAGTGAATGGCCGATCCTGATAATGTAGACGATTATTGGTACTTTTAAATCCACCTTAAGCGTTCTGAAGGTTTTGAGATGAAGAAGAGATTAGAGGAAAAAAAAACAATTAGACAATGAAGATCATAGAGTGTCTGTAAAGGTGGACTTAGACACACCATTAATCGTTCAGAATATCGGGAATGACCATTCCTGCAAATGGTTGTTCATGATCACCTGGCCATCTAAATGTGCTGCTGAAATGCTTGATCATCGGTGATCTTGTCATTCATGCAGGCTTCTGAGCAGCAGATAGTGTGGCATAAACAGCCTTCTGCTGCTCAGAAGCCATGATTGTGTATGGGGACGAGGAATCGCTATAGCCACCCCTCGTCATCATACAGTGAAGGAGATCGCTGCATGTAAATGAGCGGTCTCCTTCACTGAGCGAGCAGCCGACTGTCAGGAAGCAACGCTTCCTTCCCAACAATTGGCCACTCAGTCGGGCTGTCTAAATCCACCTTTAGAAGCTGGACATTACAGTATTGATGTGTCGATTATGTGTGAGATAATAGAGAGTATGAAGAAAGGTAAGATGTCTTGGTTAAAGTAAAGGACTGAAGGCTGTGGTGAGGGATTGTCCTGATTTTCCTTTCACAAATTCTGTTCCTGTCCATAGGTTTTGTCTGGTATTGAAGCCTTGCCAAATTCACTCAGGTGCAGTAGGGTGAAGCAGCAATACCAGACAGGAGTGGTCATGTTTCTGGAATAAGAAGTAGACCCTCAAGTTTCTGCCCAGCCCCATAAACTTTCCTATATGAGTAAGCATTAGTGGTTGGCAAATAGTTATATTTTTTACTAATAAAAAATGTCACATGCAACAACAGATTAAAAAATGCATGTCAGCCGGAACGGGCAACGCAGGACCCAAGAAAACATTTCCTTTTCCCATTACTTGTAATGTGCACTCCAAATGAGCCGCTTGCCATTTACCTGCAATATTTTGGCACACGGCTTAAATATGATAAGTGACAAGAGATTCCTTCAGGGGATCATATGCAATGAATTTGCAAAGTTCAAATACATAATCCTTACATTATTACTGATTACGATTGTCAAAACCTTCAGTGACATCTTCATAGATTTGTAATCAAGTGTGACTGACAAGACGCAGGTACCTGGGGCCAAGCCACAATGTCGCCCATCGATACGTTTGTTCTCCTCTGTAAATGAGGCCGCGCTCCACAATAATGGCAAAAAACAGCAAAGATTGATCTCTAACTAAATTACCTCTCAAAGCAAAGAGAGAATAATATTTTATAAGACGATAAACACAAGAGCAGAAGGAGAGGAAGATTCTGCATTATACAACACAGGAACCATTGTCACAGCAGTTACATTCCTCTACATAGGAGCAGTATTATAGTAGTTATATTCTTGTACATAGGAGCAGTAATATAGTAGTTATATTCTTGTACATAGGAGCAGTATTATAGTAGTTATATTCTTGTACATAGGCGGCAGTATTATAGTAGTTATATTCTTGTACACAGAAGGCAGTATTATAGTAGTTATATTCTTGTACATAGGAGACAGTATTATAGTAGTTATATTCTTGTACATAGGAGCAGTATTATAGTAGTTATATTCTTGTACACAGAAGGCAGTATTATAGTAGTTATATTCTTGCACATAGGAGGCAGTATTATAGTAGTTATATTCTTTGTCAAATATATTTTTATTGAGGCAGTGATACATAGAAAAGAAGCAGTTACAATCATGGAAACACTGCATATATAGAGCTTACAACATCTTACAATCAAGAGCTCAAAGTGTAGCACAGGAGAAAGTCAAAACATGCAAAGTCAGTAATATAGACTTCTATTACAGAGCTTAGCATAAAGCATGTGCAGTCATATACGTTAAACAACAAGTAACCAATGAACTGGGGTATAAAGGGGAGTGGGGGGGAGGTATGACGTCTCCCAAGGGGATCATACCTATAGGTCAGAGTATACCAACAATGAAAGGAGGTGAATGAGTATAGTGGTAATAGGATCGTGAATGAGTGATATGTTCCTGTGTCAACGGGGAAGGTCTTCCCATGACACGACATCTAATACGAAGTCTATAGACATAGGATGTGCCGAGTCGGATGTACAGTTATCCTTGTACGTGGGGAGGGGTTGGCGGTTGATGTGAATACGTGTATTGTAGCCAGGGTGCCCATAATTTCTCGTGTTTGTAGTGTGTCCTAGCCCCCCAGCTAGCTAGCTCTTCTAGTCTTTGCAGGGATAGGACTTTTGCTGTTCATTGTGTGATGGTGGGGGGGTCAGTGCTAAGCCACTGCAAGGGGATGAGTAACCGCGCTGCTTGTATGAGGTGAGTTGCTAGGTTGTGCTTTGAGGGGGTCAAGGTGTCAGAAGGTAGCCATAAGAGGACTAATTCAGGTGTTAAATTCACCCTGGCCCCGGTGATCTTGTGAATTTCATCAGAGATCTGTGCCCAGTAAGGCTTGATCTTCGGGCATGTCCACATAATGTTTAGGAGTGTCCCGCTGTCCTCCTTGCAACGCCAACAAACGTCATTAACACTGAGTCCGCTGCAAAATAGTTGCGCGGGTGTGCGGTACTATAGTAGTTATATTCTTGTACATAGGAGCAGTATTATAGTAGTTATATTCCTGTACATAGGAGCAGTATTATAGTAGTTATAGTCTTGTACATAGGAGCAGTATTATAGTAGTTATATTCTTGCACATAGGAGCAGTATTATAGTAGTTATATTCATGTACATAGGAGCAGTATTATAGCAGTTATATTATTGTACATAGGAGCATTATTATAGTAGTTATATTCTTGTACATAGGGATAGTATTATATTAGTTATATTCTTGTACATAGGAGGCAGTATTATAGCAGTTATATTATTGTACATAGGAGCATTATTATAGTAGTTATGTTCTTGTACATAGGGATAGTATTATATTAGTTATATTCTTGTACATAGGAGGCAGTATTATAGTAGTTATATTCTTGTACATAGTAGACAGTATTATAGTAGTTATATTCTTGTACATAGGAGCAGTATTATTAGTAGTTATATTCTTGTACATAGAAGCAGTATTATAGTAGGTATATTGTTGTACATAGGAGGCAGTATTATAGTAGTTATATTGTTGTACATAGAAGCAATATTATAGTAGTTATATTCCTGTACATAGGAGCAGTATTATAGTAGTTATATTCATGTACATAGGAGCAGTATTATAGCAGTTATATTCCTGTATATAGGATCAGTATTATAGTAGTTATATTCTTGTACATAGGGGCAGTATTATAGTAGTTATATTCTTGTACATAGGAGCAGTATTATAGTAGTTATATTCTTGCACATAGGAGCAGTATTATAGTAGTTATATTCTTGTACATAGAAGCAGTATTATAGTAGTTATATTCTTGTACATAAGAGCAGTATTATAGTAGTTATAATCTTGTACATAGGAGCAGTATTATAGTAGTTATTTTCTTGTATATAGGGAGCAGTATTATAGTAGTTATATTCTTGTACATGGGAGCAGTATTATAGTAGTTATATGTTTGTACATAGGAGGCAGTATAATAGTAGATATATCTTTGTGCATAAGATCAGTATTATATCAGTTAAAATTTTGTGTATACGAGACAGTGTTTTAGTAGTTTTTTTCTTGCACATAGATGGCAGTGTTTTAGTATCTCACAGAGAGGCAGAATTGTAGTAATGGATACATTCTTGTACAGATTCAGTAAGGCTATTAGTAAGACTAATATAACGTTGTTGTTTTTTAGTTCCCTTTGTTAATTATGGTTGTTTTCTGTTTTCAGCTTTCTCAGTTTGTTGTCCATCATTTAGAATAAATTACATCAATTTAAAGATATATTAGCAAAGTTAAAATAATTTAATGAAATATATTATGTTTTGCACCCTGAGGGAATTGTGTCTAAATTCATATCTTTTTAGCAATGTAAGTTATAGGCATGGCTAAAGGCCATGAGTTACTTATGTCTATACAGATATTATTGTTGTCCAATATAATTCAATGCAATGAGGTAAGATGCAGGTGTGTTAACAGTGGACCATGCATCGGAACTCTAGGATTGTAATTACATCTTAGTGCTTGATTGTAGATAGTGTCGAGCAAATCGAAGTTTGACGGAGTGGAATTTGATCAGAATTTCAGGAAAAATTACATTTACCATAAATCTGAAATTCCTTGCACTTCATGGTCACGAATCAGATTTTTAAAAAAATGGCTGCTGCACATGTTACAAAGTGAAAGTAAGAAGCCCGAGAATGAGGGATCACCCATAATTCAGCACAGCCAGCCATATAGTAGATAGCCGGCCCATGTGATGTCACAGCCCTATAAAATGCCTCATCCTGCCCGGTCTCTGCCATTTTGCAGTAAACTGAGCATATGGACAGAAATGACAAGTGCTAGGGAAAGTGCTTTACTGAGCTTTTAATTGTATATTCTGGGATAGAGACAGTGCAGGGACAGTGTAGGAAGATGGTGGGGAGAGTATTTAGACACTTTAGCGTAGGCATAGGGATAGCATAGGGAGATTGCAGCATAGTGCAAGCTCTGTAAGCAGAAAGGATCCTATCCTTAGGGGACAGCACAGTGTTTATGAGTCCTCTGTGTAGGGAACAGAGGTAATTAATTGAACGGTGCCCATATTGTTTCATAGATAAGCAATTCTGTTATGCCTTGATTCTTAATTTAGGTGAATAAACTGTGTAATATAACCGTTACAGTGGTGTGTCCACATTGACATTGACTAACTTATTTTACACATACAGTTACTGTTACCATACAATATGTCCAAAAAAGAGGTGCCAGGGCCCTCCAAAGGAACAGTGACAAAAATGTTTCTGAAGCCAGCAGAAGTAGCAGCAGGGGAAAGGGTGATGGTAGCAGCAGCTGCAGGAACAGGCCAATGCTGTCACTGTCATCCAACGGTCATGTTTTGACAACCAATCCCGCTGTCCTTAAATGGTTTCACTTGGTCTTCATTATCATCTCAACTGACATCAGACACTGTGTCTGAGTCTGTGGCTTCCACTGACACCACACTTAGTTGGCATGGTCCAGGAACAAGTTCTGTGCTGTCACCTGTCCTGAACCTGCCTCTTTCCTTTTCTGTTCCTTCTGCCAGGTGAGTGATGTATGCCGCCGGTTCTGCTCTGCTTTTCAGTGAGGAAGATGCTACGGAGGACAGTCAGCAGCTACAGGCCAGCATAGATTTGGAGGAGTAGTCCTCCTGTAGGAATTCAAGGAGCGATGATGAGAATTGCATGGGAGCAGGTGTTGAGAGTAGTCAGGGATGCGGCCATGAGACTGGTAAGGATGACATAAGTGATGAAGGAGCAGAGTGCATCTTTTACTTCTCTTACCCAAGTGGAGAGATTCTAATAATGAAAATGGGTAAAGTAAAGCTGCAAATAGATAACAACGGGTGAAGAAGGAGACACATATATAGGCTGAACAAGGTAGACAAGTGTAAGGTATGGAAGGGTAGGGTAATGAGGAGACAATGGAGTTCTGTGACCAGCACACTCACCCACCACTATTAAAGGATCGGATTTCGACCAGAGGAAATCCAAGTAGCTACTGTATAGTCAGTGTGTCCAAGTCTGTAGAAAGGTCTTGGGAGTGTTCAGAGGCTCTCATTTCTTCCATATGCTGGAACACATTATCTGCCTCCACCCAGGCAGCTTTAGGCCTCTTTCACACTTGCGTTCTGAGGATCCGGCAGGCACTTCCGTCCCGCCGGATCCGTCAGAACGCAAGTCGCCTGAAAGCATTAGAAGACTGATCAGGATCCTGATCAGTCTTTCGAAATGCTTTGAGGTTACTATAGCAGCCAGGACGCTATTAAAGTCCTGGTTCCCATAGTAGTAGTGGGGAGCGGGGAGTGGTATACTTACAGTCCGTGCGGCTCCCGGGGCGCTCCATAATGACGTCAGAGTGCCCCATGCGCATGGATCACGTGATCCATACGATCACGTGATCCATGCGTGTGGGGCGCCCTGACGTCACTCTGGAGCGCCCCGGGAGCCGCACGGACGGTAAGTATACTGCTCTCCCGCTCCCCACTACACTTTACCATGGCAGCCGGGACTTTAGCGTCTTGGCTGCCATGGTAACCATTGAGAAAAAGCTAAACGTCGGATCCGGCGATGCGCTGAAACGACGTTTAGCTTAAGGCCGGATCCGGATTAATGCCTTTCAATGGGCATGAATTCCGGATCCGGCCTTGCGGCAAATGTTCAGGATTTTTGGCCGGAGCAAAAATTGCAGCATGCTGCGGTATTTTCTCCGGCCAAAAAATGTTTCGGTCCTGAACTGAAGACATCCTGATGCATCCTGAACGGATTTCTCTCCATTCAGAATGCATGGGGATAATCCTGATCAGGATTTTTCCGGCATAGAGACCCGACGACGGATCTCTATGCCGGAAAATAAAAACACTAGTGTGAAAGAGCCCTTAGGCAACCAAACAGCTGATCTTCAATGCCATGGGATAATTTACCTCATAGCCATTATAAAGAACTGCAAACATGCAATCCTGACTTAGGATTTAGATCCTGGAAATATAGAGAGGAGGGGTATTTCCAGGGAGGCAGAGATAGAGGCTCAATAAGAGGTGTTATGAAGTGCAAAGAAACCCAATCGTAGTGAATATACCCCAGCGAAAAACCCAACAGATATGAAACATCGAGCCATGGGCAGAGGAGCATTTCTAGTGTATGTCAGGAACTGAAAGGTAAAAGCTATGCAATTTTTTATCGGGGTTTTATGCCATTGTGACAAAATTTTGTAATTCAGATACTGTAACTTACAAGCTATAGAGATCTTATGGGTCAATAGGAGGGATTTGTAAAGGAAATCCTCGGAAAATTGATATCCCTTGTAGGTCAAAAGACTACCAACTCATCCTCTGTCTCCTCACCCTGCATAATTTTGTCAACTACAGAGGTAGTATGTTGGGAAGCCGAGGATGCTGTACATCATTTTTCAAAGGTAGTCAAACTGGAAAGGAGCTGAGGCGAGGAATTAGCTGAGGTGAGGAGTTAGAGATGAAATGAGGCTACAAGTTAAAAATATTGGAGCCAAATGTTCGCAAACTGGGCAAACGATTCCCTAATGTCAGAAAGGAAGATGAGCCCAGTACATCTCGGTCTCTAGAAAGGATGCCACGAGCTGGAAGCTGAAGAAAAGAACCCTGGGTATCTATAAGAGGAGTAAGGAGGTTTGGAGAAGTAATGAGTCGAGTAGAACATTTGTTTAATATTTTCAAGAGGCGTTTCAAGAATGGAGAGACTCCCACTTCAGGCCAGATGACCAAAACAACTTAAGAAATAAATCCGAGTAACCTATTTTTTTAAAAAAACTTCTACACTTTTACAAAGATTCCATGATCTTTTTCCTTTTTTTTTTCATTTTAACTTACATAAACTTCGGCCATATTTTCTAGAGCTGTAACACATAATAAAAGAATAGCTGCACGTTGTCGGTGCACATCCTGTTACAGAGGCTTGCAATTTATTTCATCCCTTTCAAGGCCGCACTTTCTACTTTTGGTTTTTGGTAGAATTGACCTCGTTCTTCACTACAGTCGGGTTTAAAAAGTAATTGAAAACTACATGAAGGCCGAGGTGGTATCAATAGACATAGGAGGCACGGGCAGTAAATGCATGTGCAGGGTGTTAGTATCCAACAATTGTCAAAGTCTATCAGGAAATGAATGTCTATGGATGATTCCAGAATAGCTCTGTCATTTCTTGTTACAGATTGAGGGGCTTTGTTACATTGTATGTCAGTACAGAGAAAAAAATGCTGGTTTTATTACTTTGTTTCCTGAAGAAACAAGATTCTTTATCTTGTACAGTGAACAGCAAACCTATCAGAGTCACTGATCAATGGTGGAGCCTTGCTAAACTTTGCATGCATAACTCTGAATGATGACCTCGCTGCATTACTAATACCAGCACAAAGCAGAGCTAATTGTTCATAGGGTGTTCCAAGATTTTTGTATTGATGGTCTATCCCAGGGATCAGCAACCTCCGGCACTCCAGATTTTGTGAAACTACAACTCCCAGAATGCTCTATTCACTTTTATGGGAATTATTAGAACAGTCGAGCATGTTTGCATGCTGGGACTTGTAGTTTTACCACAGCTGGAATGCTGAAGGTTGCTGATCCTTGGTCTATCCTGTGGTTCAATTGCGGAGCTCCATCTATTGTTTAATAGACAGAAGTGGTCACTGCAGTGTTCACTTCAGTGGGGGCGGCGTTGCATTTACCAGATCTGTCTACTACAAAATGCAAGGAGCTGTGTAGTTCTGGCTCCAGCTTCCAGTGCCAGATCTACACTGAAACAGCTGATTTGTGGTGACAGGTGTAGGACCACATTGAGCAGATATGCATTAATATGAAATTCCTAGAATACCCCTTTATGCTCTGTTATATTAATTAGAGATGAACGAATCAAAGTTGACACAGCGGAATTTGATCTGAATTTCAGGAAAAATTCGATTTGCACCGAATCCGAATTTCCATACGAATCACATTTTTTCCTAAAGAGATGAAGCAAAGAACTCTGGGAATGAGGGATCACCCAAAATGCCATGCATGCAGCCAATCAGCAGCCAGCCATCCCTGTGATGTCAAAGGCAGATGACCCAGGCACACTGTGGCAATATGCAGTGGAGATGGAGGCAGGGAGTCCCTACGAGTCACTTGTGCAAATGGCCCAATGCATGCTCACTTGCTTGGGTAGTGACAGCCGAATTGTCATCATTCAGCAGAGGGATGATTTCTGGCTCGACACCTTGTTGGACCCTCTCTACCGGTCCAAAATGGGGGCCTTTTTTGCACAATCTGAGAGGCAGGAAAAACTGATCTACTATAGAGACATCCTATGTAGTCAGTTGGCCGCTATCTATCTGCACCATCGTCCATCGCCTCGCAGGTCTGACCGGGGATGGCATTTGCGTTCTCGTTCCGCTGCCATGGCTGCTGTGGCGGGGTGGGGGGTAGGAGCAGTACCAGCTCCATCAGCAGCAGCTTGAGTCTAGAGTCGCTGATGATCAGCTTTCTTAACCTGCCTAGTGAAGAAACTACTCACCAGTAGCAGCAGCTAGACCTGGAGCAGAAGCTGAACCAGCAGGTGGTGGCATACTTGGACAGCACCCTGCCACCCCACATTGAAGCATACTGGGCAGCCAAACTGGATTTGTGGCCGAAACTGGCCAAGTTTGCCCTGAGAAAGCTGCCCTGCCCAGCCAGTATTGTGGCATCAGAGCAGGTGTTTAGTGTGGCGGGGGCCATAGTTACCCCAAGGAGAACTGGCCGAAATGTGGAGAGACTGACCTTTGTCAAGATGAATCAGGCCTGGATCAGCCAGGCTTTCCACCCACCAATGCCTGATGTATTACATTAGATCATCCATGCTGCCTCACCCAAACCTTGCAAAAGAGACTGGTTACTTCTGGCCACCTGACGAAGCCGCATCGCGGTGAAACATGTCGGGTGGAGGAGTGTTAGGCGCGGCATTTTAGCCAGGAATGGAGAGCTAATATGGCCCATGAATGTGTGTGACCACCACTGTTTGTTTAGGGGCAGACATCTTTGGCCTTTGAGACGCCTAACAGAGAGATAGCTCTCAGGAACAGGAATTAAATGTAGTGTGCTGGTACTGAGCCGCAGTTCCTACACAACGGACCTGAGTAGTGCTCTTGGTCTGAATGTGAATCGACTGTATGTTATTTTCACCAATGATACAATCCTATAACCATTGGCAGTAAGTGCCACGAGTTTGTGATTGAGTGCGATACTTACCAATTTTAGTGTCATAATTCCAACGGCAATAGACACCATTAAGAGTGTGAATGGGAAATAAATTCCCACTCCAATCTGTACCACAGAGAGGCCGGCAGAGACTTAATAATAGTTGTGTCAGCTCAAATAAAATTTATAACATTGCCAGCACTCTCAGCAAGATAACACTCACTGGTAGCAACCTAGGTTGCACCTAATTGTGCACCAATGATCTCCTAGTTTTGCACAGCAGTACCACACATGCAAACTATACCTGATCTTTAATGTAGCCTAGCTATCCTCAGGTTTATGAAAGGCCCTGCGCCCATGGAATAAACACATGGTTTATGTAGTGTGAGGTGGCACCAATTGCAAGTGAGGAACAGTCACCCCCTCCTCATTCCTGATAGTTTTAACCTATCCCTGTAGGTCTTGTGATTTTAGATTTGTAACAATAAAGATATTTAGTTTAGCACCCCTACAGGGATCTTCGTCAGTCCACTGTCCGAATTGAGTACTTCTGGCTACCTGCCTCAGCTTCTATTCTGATGCTCCTTCTTACACTCACCATCGTCAGTGGGCACTGTTATTGCTACCCATCTCCCCACTCTGTCACTGGGTCACTCTGTGGTCTCCTGATGCTGCTGACACCTCACCACTATGTCACCTTGCCACTCTGTGGTATCCTCATGCTGCTTCTAAATCAACACTATGTCACTGGGCCACTCTGTGGTCTCCTGATGCTGCTTCCACCTCACCACTATGTCATAGGGCCACTCTGTGGTCTTCTCATGCTGCTTCCACCCTCCCCACTTCATGACTGGGCAACTATTTTGCCTTTCGGCCTGGCTGACATCATAATTTGTTTGACCCTTCTTTGGATCTGTCAGAGACGCACAACGGATCCTGTCTGTGTAGCAGCTGTAAGGCCTGTATGGTCCCATCTGAATTGGCTTATGATTTGATAGCCAAAAGCAGGAGTGGGTACAAAACAATTCCATTCATGTTTCATCTCTGTTTTGTACCCACTCCTGTTTTTTTTGTTGGCTTTAGCAATACTGATGGATTACTGACCAAATGCTGACCGAGTGAAGATGCTCAACAGACAGGATCCGTTTTTTGGGGCTTATTGTTCTGGCGGATAAGAGGAAGGGCAAAATTATCAGTGACGTCAACACAAAGTTACTGCTGACTAGGTAAAGTCAGGTCCTCTACTCTGCTTCATGCCTGCACCAAATCTCTTAAGGCCCTATTAGAACAACAGATAATCGCTAACAAACATTGATAGTAATGCTTGTTAGCAATCATCTGGCAGTGTAATACTGCTGCTCATTCATTAGGTAATCAGAATCT
Source organism: Bufotes viridis (assembly GCA_033119425.1). NCBI lineage: Eukaryota > Metazoa > Chordata > Amphibia > Anura > Bufonidae > Bufotes > Bufotes viridis. Next base: position 8,782,552 of record CM065597.1, read on the forward strand.
TTTAATGTTTAAAAATCCTCATTTGCCGGCGGCAGATCACGCCATGTAATAGGCGCTCTGCTACCAGCAAACAATGATAAGTACAAGCGATGGCATTAAAAATCTCTCGGCCCTGTATTAAGAAGGAGATCGCTGCATATAATAGCAAGCAGGCGATTGACAGGAGGGAATGCTTCCATCTCCGCAATCGCCTGTTTTATCTGTCAGTGTAATAGTACCTTTATATTGGTTTAGCTCAAGATCCATGTCAAGATGCCTTCAAATAACTGCACTACCATTGTCTTCCTGACCCAGTGTACTAATTCTACCTATTGACCATAAAATGTACTATGCGAGTCAGTGCATGTCTATGATATCACACATGCCTTTATACTTAAGAAGTTAGGGAAAACTTTTTTTCCCTTACAGACATCCACTGCACTCTCAGCTGTCAGCTGTAAGCGTGCAGTGTCAGGTCATAGTGCAAGAACTACGTCCTGCCGCTGTACGCGCTCAGGACAGTGAAGCGCCGGCCGGGGAGAGTAAGGGGCTGTCCGAGCTGCAGCAGAAAAGAGGGGAGAAGGCGAGGAGCACTAAAACGGCCCCAAGGCTGGTGGCCTACCGGCAAATTTCCCGGTATCCCACAGGCCAGTCTGACCCTGCCTACATTACAAGGATCCAATGCAGGACAAAACCTACCACAACCGAATATCAAAAAGAGTTGCCAAAGGGTCCAATGGTAGGCTACTAATTTTAGAATATGGCAGCAGGGGCGTAACTACCATAGCAGCAGACCATGCAACTGCTATGGGCCCAGGGCAAGAGGGGGCCCAGTTGGAAGCATCCCCTCTTCTACTGGTGGTGAAAACTTGGTCAGGGCCCTCTAAAGGAACTACTTTTAGCAAATTAGGCAGTGAAAGGGTCATTGAAAAGGGTTTAGGCGGTAACCCTTCTGCCCTGTGTGGGGGGCCTGGTTTGATCCTTGCTATGGGGCCCTTACTTCTCTATGTATGCCACTGTATGGCAGTTTTGATAAATGGTGGTATTTGGGGAAAGTCATATGAAAGTGATATCTGTTGGGCAGAATACATTGATATTAGTGGCACAACCTCTTCAAAAACGTCAACACCATAATCAGCCCAGTAATGACACCTCCCGTTCTCAAGCTTCCCATACTTTTGAGTGAACTTTAATGAATCTTGGTTCAGGGGTCTTCTCTAGATGCACCTGCTAATGTAGTTTCATGCTCCGAGAAGCAGAAAACACAGATAGATTGATACACACAACATCTGCCCTTTTCCTTCACCTCAATCCTGTCACCCACAGGACCTGTCGTTTCTCAGCATGCCTAAAATATATGGAAAGAATAAACAGCTGACCTTACAATATTGTACATGATGACTTGAAAAATGTTCCTGTTTTAATTGTTGACAACCACAGTTAGGTAAGCCCTGCACAGATATATAGACAACATTCCTGTGTAGGAGAAAAAAACTGCTGCCAAGAGAAGGCATCACCGTTTTCAATTTGGGTTAGACATGACCTTGAGCAATGGCAAATCAAAAATTAATACAATGGAGAAATCAATAGGCCCACCACTGTAGTGTTTTTCTTTTTCTGCACAAATTGTGCTGAATACATGTGATATTTAAGCACCAGCCTTTTGTTACTAATAACTTACAAAGTGTGTAGAAGTCAGCTTTTGCACTCTATTGCTTCCTAATTGGTTCACCTTACCTGTCAAGGAGGCTGACTGGATTGAAACATATGTAAATTCTCTACAAGCCAAATCCAACATGATGCAGATAGAAAAATGACTAAATGTTTTATAAGCTGCACCGAGCATGTGACTCCCCCACAAGGTCAAATTATTGTGGTTAATAATTCATGCCGCACAAACATGTTGATACAATATAACAAAGAAACATTTAATGAAAATGCCTCTGTTTATAAAATGCACAGTAGCTATTTCGAGAATCCGACAATTCATGGTAAAAAAAAAAGCCAAAAACTATCATGGGGAAAAATGGAGTATAAATAAAAGTTATTGTTTACAGTTCGAGAAGATGAATCGAAGTTTTCAAAAATTTGATTTGGATGCTTTGCCTTATTTTTTTCCCAAAAAGTTTGATTTGATCCGAATTAATTTGTCATGAAGCACGTGAAAAATCAGCTATTTCCTGTCCTTCAGAGAAAGTATATATCAGCATAGATCAATGTGTTACTGTGCGTCAGTATGACAGGCAGGTGACAGGCGTCACTCTTAGACTCAATTCACACTTCACTTATTTGGTCAGTTACAAGTCAAAAACTGAGCAAATAACTCAAGTGTGAACTCAGCCTCTCTTAAATTGGTTTTATTCAGATGAGAAAGAAGTCCTGCATTCAGGACTTTAATGGCCTTTATCACACGGTCAGTATTTGGTCAGTTTTTTGAATCCGTATTGGTAAGGCAAAATCAGGAGTGGGTCTAAAACGGGGATAACATGTGATGGAAATATTTGCATGTCTTCTGTGTTTTGGACCCACTCCTGATTTTGGCTTCCAAATCATGATCAAATCCTGATGCAATATTGACCATGTTATAGAGGCCTTATGAATGCTCCAAAGACTGGATCTGTTGTGTTTTTCATTTTTCGATTCTTCTGACAGATCAGAGGAAGGGTAAAATAAACAGTAAAGTCAACAAGGCCAAACAGGGACACTGGTGGCCCCATCACAGAATAGTGAGGGTGGCAACACCATGAAGAGTCAACATAGTGGCCTAGTCACAGAGTGGGGAGGGTGGCAACATCATGAAGAGTCAACATAGTGGCCTAATCACAGAGTGGGTTGGTGGGGGGCAACAGCAGTGTCAATAACAGCACAAGATTGTGGATGGCTGCAGGTGTGTTGAATCAGGCGGGTGGCAGCAAGTGGCGTACTGCCAATATAGGCAGGCAATGCAGCTGCTGTGGGGCCCATGGCACGGGGGGCCCAGAGCGCATGGAAGGCCCGGCCCCCTACTTCTGCAGACTCAGTCAGTTTACTAACTAGTAACTTATGGGGCATTGAGGCGGCCCCCGGCCCGCCCACTTGTCTTCCGTTCTATCCTGGGCCCTGCTTACTTCCCTATGCTCAGTCAAGACAGGACCCCCTCCCCCTATTGTGTGCTCAAGTAGCACGCGCCGCCGATGTCCCGCGGCAGCGACCCTCCTCTGACTTGTCCATGATCCAGGCTCCAGGCACTGCTGCACTGACTGCACACTGGCCAATCAGCATTTAGCAGTGCAAAGCTCCAGAGCTCTAGGCTCAAGCAGACAGGGCACGGCAGTTTTATACCATGCTCACACACTGCCTGCCGCCTGCCTCATCTGCTACCCTAGGGACTGAAGAACCGCTCGTCACTCTGAAGTTCTGAACACAGCCAGGCCACTGACCCCAGCATCACCACCGCAGGCCCAGCCAAAATAAACACTACTTGCCTGGCTGCCTGCCTCTGTAGTGCGCCAGTACCACAGCCGAGATGGCCGCCCACAGTCACAGCAGTCTTAAATAAAAGTTAATGTGGGTATTCTTGATGGGCGTAGGGCAACAGCAAGCAGAGTTTCTGTGGGTTTGGGGGTGGTGGCACTGTAGGCTTATAGAGGATTCAGGAGGACAGTGTGCTCCCCCCCATGAACTCTGCTTGCTGATAGAAGACAGTGTGCCTAGTAGCACATCCCGGCTCAGTCACCTCGCAGTGAGGAGGGGTGATTGGTGACTATGCACTCTAAGCTTTAGCAGCAAGGAGTTAAAGGGGTTATCCAACCCCTATGCCCCCCAAAATTCCTGGGCACCTTAGTCACCTCACTCCCTGGCACAACATTTTTCCTGATGCTGGCACGGCCGCCTTTGCATCCCCCCATCTCATGGATGAACACATCCAGCGATGCGGGGGGCAGTAAATAGAAGACCACAATGGGAACAAGCCTCCTTAGCATCGCGGGTGATGCTAGGGAGTCTCATTTTCGTTGCAGTCTGCTATTGGATGAATAGTGGATGAAGCATGTGGTCAGAAGTAATGGGACATTTTCCATGATGTTTTGGTGACGGCAGCACATCAGGCACCGAAGTGTCTGATCACCTGATCAGCTAGGATTTCAAAGTTTAATCTCTCAACATTTCCTGATGAAAGGCGAGTTCGCCTTGGGGTAACTATTCCCCCCGTTGCACAAAACACACTCTGATGCCACACTCCTGGCAGGGCAGGTAAACTTGCCCAGGGAAAACTTGGCCTGTAGAGGTCACTGCAGGGCTCCATATGGTGACCAAATTGGTCGCCAATGCGACCAGAAATTCACAAATGGCGATAAGACTTTAAAGTCTTGTCGCCATTTGCGACTTGTCCCACCACCGCTCTGTAGCTCCCTTTAGCAGACGCCCCACGCTGCCTGCATGTCTCGGCTTATGATAAGCCCGGCCCTGCAGGCAGTGTCCTCCTGCCTCACTCACCGTGCCAGTCTGCGATGCCTCGTCCTTGGCCCCGCCTCCTCACACAGCCCGGGAAGAGAGTGCCCTCAGGAGCCTTGAGAGAGGGAGACTTGCAGAAGGATGGCCGGGCCCCAGGAAAATGACCTGATCATTGGCTCCGTCTCCTGCAGTTCTCCGTGCTCCTGACAAGCCCCGAGTTTTTTAGTGCGAAAAAGAGAGTGGCTACTCCTGCCTTCCTCCCATCACCAGAGTCCCTGCCTTGCTTGCTGCTGGCTTGTCTTCCATCTAGTAAGGTGCCATGTCACTGAGCTGTTTCCATTAGCCAAATAGTGAGTCTCCGCTGGCACCGCTCTCCTCCCATGATGTCCCATTTACTTATAATTAGGACACGCTGTACTCGTCCATGCTACATCCTTAGTGGGTGTCGTCAGTAGCTGCTGTCACCACCAAGTGTCGCTGATGACCCCCCTTTAGGGTCCAGTCACCCCACTAAGGCCTCTTGCACACGAACTTGTTCTGTCCGCAGCTGTAGTGCGGCCCGCAAAAAAAAATAAAAGGAATTTTTTTTTCTTTATGTGTTAATGCCATTCACATTTTTGGAGTATTTCATGCCATCTGTTGAAATTGTAAGGGCCGGATCTCCTGCACGTTATCCGCAGCGAGAATGAGAGCCAAGCTGCGCGGTGGACATCAGAGGCACGAAGCAGTAACATGATAGATTCTGCTCCGTGCCTCCCTGTGACCCTTTTCCTACAAAATCACGGTGACAACCTTATCTCACGGTGATTTTGTAGTGAAAGGGTCACAGGGAGGCACGGAGCAGAATCTATCATGTTACTGCTTCGTGCCTCGGATGTCCACTGCGCAGCTTGGCTCTCATTCTCGCTGCGGATAACACGGACTGCATCCGCTCGTCTGCAAGAGCCCTAAGTGTTCAGGATGGTCAGATGATACCATTTTATTACAATATTGCGGTTTAGTGGGGGGTCTGTTTACCCTCTGACATATATTAGGTGACGTTATCATGAAAATAAAACATTACAGCATATTTATCATACATCTGTTCAACTTTCTGGTTCTCCTTGGGCACTATGACCATGTAGAAATATGCAGTGCATCCTTGCCGCATGCTTGCTGGGGTTTTCGTTTTCGATTTTTTTTTTTTTGTCAATTCAGACACTCCCATAATGAATCAGTATTGGTTGCAAATGAAGGGGTAATGTTCCCCTAGGTTTGGTACTATAAGTCCAGATACCTGTCTTTCAATACACAGGTCTGGCAATTGCATTTTCTATTGGATGACAAAGCTGTCATTCTGACTGGGTGGCCTTTTTTTACCTCCATGGCAGCACCCAGCCTCGTTGCTGCCCGTGACACTGATGAAGCCATTTGTTGGTGAAACATGTTGGGGGGTAGTTAGAAGTTTGTAGGTGTCTGCATCCAGTATAGCGTAGCTAAAAGCCTCAGTGGATCTGCAACCAGTGGATGGTGGTGCATTATCCTTAAGGGAGTCTAATTGCCAGTGAAGTAACTGGTGATCTCTGCACAGTTTCACTTCAGCATTTCACAGACATGGACGCTTGTGCAGCATTGGGGGGATAGTCCACGTCCCCTCAGGCTACCATCTGTATACTGCATGATTTATAGCATACGCACTGGATACAGCCAATTTTAACTGTTTTGTTGGCTCACAAAAGTTCTTTTAAATCAGCACTAATAAAAGTTACATTTTATATACACTTTATATCAGGGTCAAGTTTGAGTAAGGCTACTTTCACACACGGGTTATTCTTTTCCGGGATAGAGTTCCGCCAAAAGGGCTCTACGCCGGAAAAGAACAGATCAGGCATATCCCAATGCATTCTGAATGGAGAGAAATCTGTTCAGTTTGCATCAGTATGCCTTTCGTTCAGTCACTGTCAGGCGTTTTGGGCGGACATAATACCGCAGCATGCTGCGGTATTATGTCCGTCCAAAATGCCTTATCAGTCGCCGGAATACCGGATCCGGCATTAATTTACATTGACTTGTATAAGCATTGCGAAACAACTGAAGGACGGATCCGTCCTTCTGCGCAGACCGGGAAAACTGTAAAAAAGTGTGCAGGACGGATCAGTCCGTCCGCATGACAAGCGGAGAAATGGATCCGTTCTTGCAATGCATTTGTAGACGGATCCGCACCCGGATCCGTCTACAAATGCTGTCAGTTGTCACACTGATCGGCGGATCCGGCAGGCAGCTCCGACGACGGAACTGCCCGCCGGATCATACTAACGCTAGTGTGAAAGTAGCCTAATTTGCCTTTATTGGCTTTTAGTGCTATTAGTATACATTTGCCGGTACCCTGATAGGGTCCATTAGGGAATTTTGGTACATGTCCGCAGTACAGGGGCATCGGCCCGTGTGCACTCCACATCACATATGCGAAATCAGGAGATGCAGAACGGAAGCACAAATCAGAATCCCGCGTAAGCACTTCAGAGTGATTTCCTGGTGTTTCTGTCCGTGCCCCCTGTTCTGCAAAATTATAGAACATTTTCTATTTTTTGCGGAACGAATGGATCATGGACTCATTCCAGTCGGGTCAGACAACAGACTGCAATGACGGGGAACGGTGATGACACCAAGCCTTGTCATTGCAGTCGGATGTCTGGGACACTGCACACAGTAATGCCTTATTCACACAGTCAGCCCTCATTAACACATCAGTGTTTGGTCAGTGATTTTGACTTAATACCAGGATTAGAGCCTCCACAGTCATGAAGTATAACCCTGGGTTCAGACCTGAGCGTTCTAAAAACGCGCGTTTTACGTGCGTTTTTGTCGCGCGTATTTCAGCGCGTTTTTGCAAATAGGAAACGCGCGTAAAACGCGCGTTCTTGTGATTGACTACTGTGGTGTCAATCACAAAACGCGCGTCAAACGCCCCAAAAGAAGCTCAAGTACTTGTTTATGCGTTGGGCGTTTTACAGCGCGTTCAAACGCGCTGTAAAACGCTCAAGTGTGAACCACTCCCATAGGGATGCATTGGTTTTAATCTGCTGAGCGTTTTACAGCGCGTTTGAACGCGCTGTAAAACGCTCAGGTGTGAACCCAGGGTAAGGGAAAGATCTGCACATGTTCTGTGTTTAGAGCTGCACCTGGTTTTGGCTAAAAAATCACTGATGGAATTCACTGACCGAATCCGTGTTCGGTCAGTGATTTCCATCAGATGCAGCTCTAAACACAGAACAGGAGCAGATCTTTCCCTAACCCTGGGTTCACACCTGAGCGTTTTACAGCGCGTTCAAACGCGCTGTAAAACGCTCAACAGATTAAAACCAATGCATCCCTATGGGAGTGGTTCACACTTGAGCGTTTTACAGCGCGTTTGAACGCGCTGTAAAACGCCCAACGCATAAACAAGTACTTGAGCTTCTTTTGGGGCGTTTGACGCGCGTTTTGTGATTGACACCACAGTAGTCAATCACAAGAACGCGCGTTTTACGCGCGTTTCCTATTTGCAAAAACGCGCTGAAATACGCGCGACAAAAACGCGCGTAAAACGCGTGTTTTTAGAACGCTCAGGTCTGAACCCAGGGTTATACCTCATGTCTGTGTAGCATACACTCCTGGCTTTGGCTCACAATCACTGATGGAAATCACTGACCAAACACTGAATGAGGCAATTTTTTATATAATAATTATATATGTATTTAAATTTGGTGACTAAACATTTTATTTGGCTCCTAAATTTTTCAGTTTAGGAGCCAATGGCTCCTAGGTAATTTTTTTGGTCTGGAGCCCTGCACTGTTAAGAGGTTACTGTCAATGGAGTGGGGTGCTGTGGAACTCACTGTTAAAGGGGCAGGCTGCTGTAAAGGTCAAAGTTAAGGGGGTGAGCTGCTGTGGAGGTCCCATTTTAAGGAGGTGGGGCACTGTGTGGGGGGGTGAGTGTTAGGGGGGTGGGGAACTGTGGAAGTCACTGTTATAGTGGATACTGTCGATATCTTTTAACGACACACACAAACATTAAATAAAATAGATGAAATATACCAGTCCGAAGCCGGATCCTTCTGCCAGCAGGGGCGTAACTATAGGGGAAGCAGGGGAAGCGGCTGCTTTGGGGCCCTGACCCAGAAGGGGCCCATCCAAGAGGAGGAGGAGAAGTACTAAAAGATTTTGTCAGGGCCCCTCAACAGTATTACACAATGAAATTATATAAAGTGGCAGTATAGACAGAGTAGAAAACGGATGGAACAGCTGCTGGGCCTGGTCTGAGAGAGCGATCTTTACTAGCCACAGGAAAGGGGGCGGCATGAAAGGAAGGGGTTGTGAAAAAATTACTGGGGGGGGGGGGGAGCGGGGCCCATTCAACAATTTGCTGCGGGGCCCAGTCATTTCTAGTTACGCCACTGTCTGCCAGTATATATATATATGAATATATATTTAGCAGAAGGTTACCGACCATAGGTTACAGTCCCCCTTAACTGACCTCCACCATTCCCGGCCCCCCCTTTAACAGATACCTCCACAGCGACTGCCCCTTTAACAGTGACTGCCACAGTACCCTGCCCCCTTAACAGAGAAGTCCACAGTGCCCGCCTCTTTAACAGTAACCTCCACAGCATCCCGCCCTCTTAACAGCGACCTCCACTGCGGTCGCCTCTTTATTAGTGACCTCCATAGTACCCCATTTCCTTAACAGTGATCTCCACAACACTCCGCCCCCTTAACAGTGGCTTCTACAGCAATCTGCCCCTTAACACTGACCTCCATATGGGACCGTCCCCGTAACTGTGACTTCCACAGTCTGCCCCTAGGGTAGCCAGAGGTCCGGTCTTAGGCTGGACCGTCTGGCTTTCAGACTTCCTGTCCTCCATCCGATGCAGGGCCTGGATGGACACAGGGATGTGCTTTTGAACAGCTCACTCTCAGACAGCAGCATGTGCTGTCTGAGCGTGAGCTGCAGGGAGAAAGTCACACTCCCTCCCACCCCTGCAGCTGACAGAAGTTGATTTTTATCTTCATTTTTTCAATACCTGTCAGCTGGGAAGTGGAAGGGGCGTGACCTAACCGGGTCAGGGGTGTGGCTTAGACAAGAGTCGGGGTTTTAAGTTCGTCTTTTGAGGGTTTCCTGAATTGCCACCATACCTGCCCCCTGAACTGTGTCATCCACAGCACCCTGCACTTTTTATGCGGACCTGCAGCAGTGAAGAATAATGGCTGGGTTAACATAGTAACGAAATACATAAGGCCAAAAAAAGACATCTGTCCATCCAGTTCGGCCTGCCATCATGCAAGTTGATCCAGAAAAAGGAAAAAAAAAAAACACAGTGAGGTAGAAGCCTATTCTCCCCATTTAAGGGCAATAAAAAATTCCTTCCTGACTCCAATCAGGCATCAGAATAACTCCCTGGATCAACGACCCCTCTCTAGTAGCTGTAGCCTGTAATATTATTACACTCCAGAAATACATCCAGTCCCCTCTTGTACTTTTTTAGTGAACTCACCATCACCACCTCCTCAGGCAGAGAGTTCCATAGTCTCACTGCTCTTACAGTATAGAGTCCATAGTCTCACTGCTCTTACAGTAAAGAGTCCATAGTCTCACTGCTCTTACCATAAAGAGTCCATAGTCTCACTGCTCTTACAGTAAAGAGTCCATAGTCTCACTGCTCTTACAGTAAAGAGTCCATAGTCTCACTGCTCTTACCATAAAGAGTCCATAGTCTCACTGATCTTACAGTAAAGAGTCCATAGTCTCACTGCTCTTACCATAAAGAGTCCATAGTCTCACTGCTCTTACAGTAAAGAGTCCATAGTCTCACTGCTCTTACAGTATAGAGTCCATAGTCTCACTGCTCTTACAGTAAAGGGTCCATAGTCTCACTGCTCTTACAGTAAAGAGTCCATAGTCTCACTGCTCTTACCATAAAGAGTCCATAGTCTCACTGCTCTTACAGTAAAGAGTCCATAGTCTCACTGCTCTTACAGTAAAGGGTCCATAGTCTCACTGCTCTTACAGTATAGAGTCCATAGTCTCACTGCTCTTACCATAAAGAGTCCATAGTCTCACAGCTCTTACAGTAAAGAGTCCATAGTCTCACTGCTCTTACAGTAAAGGGTCCATAGTCTCACTGCTCTTACAGTATAGAGTCCATAGTCTCACTGCTCTTACCATAAAGAGTCCATAGTCTCACTGCTCTTACAGTAAAGAGTCCATAGTCTCACTGCTCTTACAGCATAGAGTCCATAGTCTCACTGCTCTTACCATAAAGAATCCTCTTCTATGTTTGTGTAGAAACCTTCTTTCCTCCAGACGCAGAGGATGTCCCCTCGTCACAGTCACAGTCCTGGGGATAAATAGATGAAGGGAGTGATCTCTGTACTGACCCCTGATATATTTATACATAGTTATTAGATCTCCCCTCAGTCATCTTTTTTCTAATGTGAATAACCCTAATTTTGATAATCTTTCAGGGTACTGTAGTTGCCTCATTCCAGTTATTTCTTTAGTTGCCCTCCTCTGAACCCTCTCCAGCTCTGCTATGTCTGCCTTGTTCACAGGAGCCCAGAACTGTACACAGTCCTCCATGTGTGGTCTGACTAATGATTTATAAAGTGGTAGGACTATGTTCTCATCACGGGCATCTATGCCCCTTTTGAGGCAACCCATTATCTTATTGGCCTTGGCAGTAGCTGCCTGACACTGGTTTTTGCAGCTTAGTTTGCTGTTAATTAAAATTCCTAGATCCTTTTCCATGTCAGTGTTACCGAGTGTTTTACCATTTAGTATGTATGGGTGACTTGCATTATTCCTTCCCATGTGCATAACTTTACATTTGTCAGTGTTAAACCTCATTTGCCATTTTTCTGCCCAAGCCTCCAATCTATCCAGATCCCTCTGTAGCAGAAAACTGTCCTCTTCAGTGTTAATTACTTTACACAGTTTAGTGTCATCTGCAAAAAAATTATATTTTACTGTGCAGGCCTTCTACAAGATCATTAATAAATATATTGAAGAGAATAGGGCCCAATACTGACCCCTGAGGTACCCCACTAGTGACAGTGACCCCTCCAGTACTGACCCGTGAGGTACCCCACTAGTTACAGTGACCCCTCCAGTACTGACCCCTGAGGTACCCCACTAGTGACAGTGACCCCTCCAGTACTGACCCCTGAGGTACCCCACTAGTGACAGTCAGGGGCGTAGCTATAGGCTCATGGGCCCTGTTGCAAGAGTTCGATTTGCCCCCCCCCCCCCTCCGTTCGACCGTTCCGTTCTCCTGCTCTGTTATAGGAGCAGATGAACGCAAAGTACGCATTCGGCACATAACTGAGCCGAACAGAGCCTAAGGATCCCATAGACCAGGGGTGTTAAACTCAAATTCATCGGGGGCCGCATCAGCAGTTTGGTCACCCTCAATGGGCCGGTTGTAACTGTAGGACTATGTGTCCACTCTTTATTATCATAAATTATTGTCACTGCATTCAATTATTACTGTTTTTAGAGCTTCATGCATATTTTTGAACTGTTACAGGGGGACATCTGTGGATGGCACAGTTATGGGGGGACATCTGTGGATGGCGCAGTTATGGGGGGACATCTGTGGATGGCGCAGTTATGGGGGGACATCTGTGGATGGCGCAGTTATGGGGGGACATCTGTGGATGGCGCAGTTATGGGGGACATCTGTGGATGGCGCAGTTATGGGGGACATCTGTGGATGGCGCAGTTATGGGGGACATCTGTGGATGGTGCTGTTATGGGGGACATCTGTGGATGGCGCAGTTATGGGGGACATCTGTGGATGGCGCAGTTATGGGGGACATCTGTGGATGGCGCAGTTATGGGGGGACATCTGTGGATGGCACTGTTATGGGGGGGACATCTGTGGATGGCGCTGTTATGGGGGGGATCTGTGGATGGCGCTGTTATGGGGGGGACATCTGTGGATGGCACTGTTATGGGGGGAGACATCTGTGGATGGCGCTGTTATGGGGGGGGATCTGTGGATGGTGCTGTTATGGGGAGGATCTGTGGATGGCACTGTTATGGGGGGGATCTGTGGATGGCGCTGTTATGGGGGGGATCTGTGGATGGCGCTGTTATGGGGGGGGATCTGTGGATGGCGCTGTGCCATCCACAGGGACTTGGGGTATTTTAGGGAACGCTTAGCCCTAGGGAAAGGTTCCGGACGGGGGCCCAGCTAGTGGGATACTCCGTGGGTAGGTCTCCAGGGTTAGACCCAGGGACAGGTTCCGGACGGGGACCCAACTAGTGGGACACTCCGTGGTTAGCACTTTTTAGGGTAAAACTTGGATCGTAGGGTGAATTAGGGTCTCCCAAAGCATCTACCCTCCTTCCAATATCCCCTATCCGTTCAGCTGTACCATCCCTTATACGGAACCCCCCAGGGCTGCTGCATGTAAAGAATATCTGAGCTGGCACATCACCAAACTTTCCCATCAACAGTACGGTAGGACAATTGGTTACGGTGCCGCCGTGCACTTTCTACACCCTTATGTGGTTGTGGGTGGAACCACATATATCATACTGTGGTTTACAAGTGCTTGTTTCTTTCAATCGATGCCTCTTGTAAACTAAAATTGTGCATCCCTTCCTCCATCCTCTTGTTGTGTTTAGGAGGCTGGAGGACATCCGTAATTGGTTTTATATATATGTACAGTCACCTGCTCTTTCACATGATACTGACTGAAATAATTGATGACTGTTTCGTCTTGATGTACCGGATTGGTCAGAGAATCTCTGTTCCCATTTACTGTGTACAATTACTCCTCCTCTCCCCTTATTACTCTTTAAAGGGCCGACCGACACCTTCAAATTCATATTTTTTAGCATTTATATATCTGAAGAACATTTTAGGGTAAGGCCTCTTTCACACGAGCGTGTCCGGATTATGTCCGGATGCGTTGCGGATGCGTTCAGGGAAAACTGTGCGATTTCACAGGCAAAGCCATTCAGTTTTGCCTGCGATTGCGTTTAGTTGTTCAGTTTTTCCCGCGCGGATGCAATGCGTTTTGATGCGTTTTTCACGCGCGTGATAAAAAACTGAAGGTTTACAAACAACATCTCCTAGCAACCATCAGTGAAAAACGCAACGCACCCGCACCTGCTTGCGGATGCAATGCGTTTTTCACGCAGCCCCATTCACTTCTATGGGGCTAGGGCTGCGTGAAAAACACAGAATATAGAACATGCTGCGATTTTCACGCAACGCACAAGTGATGCGTGAAAAAAAACGCTCATGTACACAGACCCATTGAAATGAATGGGTCAGGATTCAGTGCGGGTGCAATGCGTTTACATCACGCATTGGCATTGCACCCGCGCGGAAAACTCGCCCGTGTGAAAGGGGCCTTAGTTTTACTCTCTTTGGCAATTAATCTCTCGTCTGTAGTTTGGCCGCTTTTATTTGTTTTTTACATGTTCTATTTTTTTTTCTTGTAGTTTTGTAATGTTTCTGCACTACCCTTCTGTTTTAGTGATTTAAATGCTTTCTTTTTGACATTTATTGCTTTCTTTACATTTCTATTTATCCACATTGTTTTTTTTTTTGTTTCTTAAATTTTATTCCCATAAGGTTTGTACCTCTCACAATGAGATTTTAGGATGCTTTTAAAGATATCCCATTTTGTGGTTGTATTTTTTATTTTTGAGGACATTGTCCCAGTTAGTGAGGCCTATGGCCTCTCTTAGTTGGCTAAATTTAGCTTTTTTGAAATTTTTATATTTTGTTCCTCCCTGAAGAAGCACTATTTTGAATGTTAATTGGAAGGTTATTACTTTATGGTCACTATTTCCCAGGTGTCCCCCGACCTGCACGTCTGTTGTTCTATCAGGTCTATTGGTTAGTACTAAGTCCAGTATGGCCGTCCCTCTAGTTGGGTCCTGAACCAGTTGGGAAAGGAAATTGTCTTTGGTTATTGCCAAGAACCTGTTTCCTTTATGGGATGTACAGCTTTCAGTTTCCCAGTCTATATCTGCGGAGTTCCCCCATAATAACGACTTCATTATGATTTGCCGCCTCGTCTATCTCGTTTAGTAATAGATTTTCTGTGGACTCTGGTATATTAGGTGGTTTATAATAAACTCCTATGAGTAATTTATTATTGTTTTTGGCTCCATGTATCTCTACCCACAGTGACTCCACATGTTCATGTCCCTCACTTATATCTTCTCGGACTGTGGGCTTTAGACAGGACTTTACATAAAGGGAGACCCCTCCCCCTCTCCGGTTTTGACGATCCTTTCTAAACAGTCTGTAACCCGGTACATTAACTGCCCAGTCAGAGCTATCATCCAGCCATGTCTCAGTTATTCCCACTGTCGTAGCTATCATCCAGCCATGTCTCAGTTATTCCCACTGTCGTAGCTATCATCCAGCCATGTCTCAGTTATTCCCACTGTCATAGCTATCATTCATGGGCGGAGCAGGAGAGGTAAGTTAATTTATTTATTTTAAGGTCTGATACTTGGGGAGTCTCACAAGGTCTAATGGTGGTCTCATCTGAGGTCTGATATGGGGGGAGGGTCTGACATGGAGTCCTGATCTGACGTCTAATATAGGGGGAGGGTTTAACATGGAGTCCTGATCTTGTGTCATGCGGGGATTTGACATGGAGGTCTAATAGATCTGATCTGAGATCTGATATGGGGATCTCACATGGAACTCTAAAGAGGGTCTGATCTGAGGTCTGATATAGGGAGGGTCTAACCTGAAGGTCTGATGTTGGGTCTGATCTGAAGTTTGATATGGGGTCTATTCTGAGAATCTGATACGGGGGTCTGAGGATCTGATACGGGAGTCTGATTGGAGGATCTTATTTGGGGATCTGATCTGAGGTCTGATATAGGGGGCCTGATCTGAGGTCTGATATGGTGGTCTGATCTGAAAGGTAAGATGGTATTTTTTGTACTGGCACACAATATTAGGGGTATTTTTGTACTGGCGCACACTGTAAGGGGATATTTGCACTGACACACATTATAAGGAAGTAGTTTTTGTACTGGCGCACATTATAAGGGGGTATTTTTGTACTGGCACACATTAGGGGATATTTTCTATCGGGACACATTATGAGGAAAAGAATTGGTACTGGGGGCTATGGGGAACATTATTGCTAGTAGGGGCACAATGGGACTTTATTACTATTGATGGCCCTGTTAACACTATGCACTCTAGGATATTTCTATTGGTGGGACTTTGAGGAGCACTCTTTTTGTGGGGGGATCCTTCAAGAGTTTAGCACAATTAGTTTTGGGGGACATTGTCACGAAACACAGGGAGGGGGGAGGGAAGTGACCACTGAACTCCACTCTCACCCCCTATCCCTGCCTACTTGCCTCGCAAGTCCTAGCGACAAGGGACAACTGGACGACAATCCCTAAACTCAGCTAAGTGCAGGGAGAACAAGACAGACACAGAGTAGTTAGACAAGCCGGGTTAATGCCAAGAGAGCTATATGGTACCAAAACGGAGCATGCGGAGAGTTGTCAGGAACGAACCAAAGTCAATACAAGGGTGGAGCGTCAGAACAGAAGGAGCAGGCAGCCGGCGGGGAATCAGGAACACGTGGAGATCAGGAAATGCAAACAGCAGGATTGCTGAGAAGACCTTAATAACAGGCAATCTGTGGCCAGCAGACTGTCTGTTTAAATAGGGAGCCAAAGGGGTCATGTGACATGGCCAGCATCACATGACTCCACACAGCCGAGCACCGAGTGATCAGTTTGGCGCTCAGTCCTTAAAGAATTCGCACGGATGCGCCTAGATGCGCAGGCGGCACGCATAGTAGTATCAGGAGTGCGGGTAACGTCGGATGCGCTGATGATGCGCGTGCGCTCTGGACGTGCCCGCCTCCTAGATCTCGCAGGGACAGACATTTTATTTGCACTATTAGTGTCAGGGGCACTAATGGGCACAGTTACTTTTTAGGGCACTGTGTGCCAATAATTATTGAAGGGGCACTATCTGTGTGATACTAATATTTTCAGGGGGGTTATCTGTTTCTGCTGTATAGTATTAGGGATCACCGCGGGCACAGTATTGGGGGTGGCAGGATGGGATGTTGAGAAGGTGGGAGGATGATTGAAAAGTAGGAAATTAAGATGTCTGTTTGTCAAACTGCAGAGACTAGAGACTGTATTACCCTGCATGTTTTGTAGTGTTGTATGTAATGTTTACCGAGTCTTTATCTGAGGGCTGGAGGGGAGGGGTTAAGTTGAGAATTTGGCATGGGGGGGGGGGGCATTTACATTTTTTCCTCAGGCAGCAGAAAGGCTCGGCGCTCCCCTGCCCATTGCCACTGAGGGAAGGGGGGGCAAGTTGAACTTTTGCACCAGGGCCCATGAGCGTTTAGCTTTGCCCCTGACTGTAGACCTATTTTGGTGAACATAAAGTAGGTCTACAGTTTTGTAAGAAGCACCGTAGCACACCTCCCAACTTTTGAAAAGGCAAAAAAGGAACAATAGCAGTGTGCTCCCACAGTGACCTCACAAAGTACTTATACCCCCATAGTGCCCCCACACAGTACTTACACCCCCATAGTGCCCCCACACAGTACTTATACCCCCATAGTGCCCCCACACAGTACTTATACCCCCATAGTGCCCCCACACAGTACTTATACCCCTATAGTGCCCCCACACAGTACTTACACCCCCATAGTGCCCCCACACAGTACTTACACCCCCATAGTGCCCCCACACAGTACTTACACCCCCATAGTGCCCCCACACAGTACTTACACCCCCATAGTGCCCCCACACAGTACTTATAGCCCCATAGTGCCCCCACACAGTATTTATACCCCCAAAGTGCCCACAAACAGTATTTTTACCCTCAAAGTGCCCACACACAGTATTTATACCCCATAGTGCCCCCACACAGTACTTATAGCCCCATAGTGCCCCCACACAGTATTTATACCCCAAAGTGCCCACAAACAGTATTTATACCCCATAGTGCCCCCAAAGAGTACTTATAGCCCCATAGTGCCCCCACACAGTATTTATACCCTATAGTGCCCCCACACATTACTTATAACCCCATAGTGCCCCCACACAGTATTTATACCCCAAAGTGCCCACAAACAGTATTTATACCCCATAGTGCCCCCACACAGCATTTATACACCCATAGTGCCCCGACAAATTATGTATACCCTGATATTGCCTCCACACAGTATTTACACCCACATAGTGCCCCAGACAGTATGTATACCCCATAGTGCCCCCCACAGTATTTACACCCACATAGTGCCCCAGACAGTATGTATACCCCATAGTGCCCCCCACAGTATTTACACCCACATAGTGCCCCACACAGTATTTATACCCTCCCAAAGTGCCCCCCCAAAGTATTTACACCCACATAATGCCCCACACAGTATGTATACCCCATAGTGCCCCCACACAGTATTTACACCTCCATAGTGTAAAAAATCTCAGAAACAGAAAAAAAAACATCCTGCACAATATGATAAATTGATATGCAGATGTGCATGGCTACATTTATTAAAGAAAAATTACAGAAAATAATGCACTCAAACAATAGATGCAAACATTATATATGGACTAAGCCCTCACTCTGGTATAATAAAATCTGAGACTCTCAGCCAATATATTTTGATCAAAACACATCTGTGCCAACCTACCAGCGCCAAGGTGATCTCAGTCAGGCAGGTCCTACTCTAAACCTATATATGCTGTTGGGCATCTATATTCAGGAGAATGGGCCCTCACAGTATATATACCTCATAGTGCCCCCACACAGTATTTATATCCCCAAAGTGCCCTCACACAGTATATACAACCCTATAGTGCGCCCACACAGTATTTGTGCCCCCATAGTACCCCCACACAGTATGTGTGCCCCATAGCACCCCCATACATTATTTGTACCCCCATAGTACCCCCACACATTATTTGTGCTCCAATAGTACCCCCACACATTATTTGTGCCCCTATAGTACCCCCACACACTATTTGTGCCCCTATAGTACCCACACACATTATTTGTGCCCCATAGTGCCCCCACACAGTATTTAATCTATAAAGCCTTGAGGAAAGAAGGGATATCATGATCGAAACCTTTAAATATGTTATAGGTTTGAATAAGGTTGAGAAGGGAAGTTTTCTCTATAAGAAGCAAAACACAAGAACAAGGGGCACAACCTGAAATTAGCTAGGGGTAGGATCAGGAGCAATAACAGGATATATTATTTTACTGAAAAAGTGGATGAAGCTTGGAACAAAGTTCCAGCAGATGTGGTCGGTGAAATCTACAGTGAGTGAAATTAAACCTTTCTGGTTTTTCATGTTTTTATTTATGCCCCCATAGTGACCCATCAATAGTTATGCCCCCATAATGCCCCCAACATTGTTAATTTTAAAAAAAATACTCTCCTAGCTCTTTTCTCCCGATGATGGAAGCACATCCTGCACTCCTCCCACAGGTGTGATGCTGTGACACATGGTGCCTGCTGGGCTGTGTAGGTGGAGCACAGAGGCTGATTCCCTGGACTGTGTGCTCCTCCTACACAGCCCAGCAGACACAGTGTGTCACCACATCACACCTGAGACTTGGTGAATAAGGGAACTGATGGCTCAGGATGCAGAGATTGTTGAGATTGGGACATACCTCAGCAGTCTCAGCACCATGGGACAGCCGCCAAAATCTGAGACTTTTGGGAGGTTTGCTGTAGTAAAATGAAAGCTGTGCTGATTGTTTAATATAGGAAACAAAGTTTCTCTTTTAGAAAGCACATGCAGGGAGATGAGAGGCAGACTGAAATTCAGGGGAGATGAGAGGCACATTGAAATGCAGGGAGATGAGAGGCAGACTGAAATTCAGGGGAGATGAGAGGCACATTGAAATGCAGGGAGATGAGAGGCAGACTGAAATGCAGGGGAGATGAGAGGCACATTGAAATGCAGGGGAGATGAGAGGCACATTGAAATGCAGGGAGATGAGAGGCAGACTGAAATTCAGGGGAGATGAGAGGCACATTGAAATGCAGGGAGATGAGAGGCAGACTGAAATGCAGGGGAGATGAGAGGCACATTGAAATGCAGGAAGATGAGAGGCAGACTGAAATGCAGGTGAGATGTAAGAACCAACAGACTCCACGCAAAGGAGCACTCCCAAAACAGGTGCAAAGATGTTCCCTCTGTGAATGGGCACCTGGGCCAGTAGCAGGTTTTACACAGTTTGCAGGTAAAGTGTTAGGGCGCCCGTACACATTTACGGCTATCTCTCCTGTCTTCCAGCTCCCCATACACATGCAGCTCAACCAAACATTTTCTCCCGATCCTTCTCTCACCGACATCAATTGTTGGGGGAGAGTTAAGAGCTCTCTATACACTTTTTGGCTAAACTTGCAGAGAAAAGCAGGTGCAGCCAACAATATTGTAGATCAGTAATGCCCAACCTGCGACCCTCCACTTACAGCTATCAGGACATGTTGGGAGTTGTAGTTTTGTAATAGCTGTAGGGTCGCAGGTTGAACATCCTTGCTGTAGAATAATGTATGGCGGCCTATAAAGAAAAAAAAAAAAAACACGAATAAAAGATTTCTTTACTATCTGGGCCAAAGAAAAAAACAATGAGGATTTCTAGGTAAGAAAGAAATAGCTTTAGAAAATATTTATACAGACAGATGTACACCCGGGAGACGACGACTATATACAATATTACTAATATAAAGAAAAGAGAGGAGAGGCGGCAAGTTGTGCTTTATAAGTGTGGCGGTATTAATGTGTGTGCTTCCTGGGAATGAGGCTGGAACAGTTAATTTACTATTATACAATGTATATTGTATTTTGAATTCTGATATTACGGATTATTCTGTAACAAAACATACATTTAGTTGATACATATTGTGTGATGTTATCCTGCTGTTACTATGTATCGCTACTTAATGCGATAAGCTATGTTGTGTTTTTGTTAGCTTACCTACTCTATGGGGTATAACACAGAATGTAACTCAGGATCAGGACAAGATAAGTAATGTATGTACACAGTGACTGCACCAGCAGAATAGTGAGTGCAGCTCTGGAGTATAATACCGGATGTAACTCAGGATCATTACAGGATAAGTAATGTATGTACACAGTGACTGCACCAGCAGAATAGTGAGTGCAGCTCTGGAGTATAATACAGGATGTAACTCAGGATCAGTACAGGATAAGTAATGTAATGTATGTACACAGTGACTGCACCAGCAGAATAGTGAGTGCAGCTCTGGAGTATAATACAGGATGTAACTCAGGATTAGTACAGGATAAGTAATGTATGTATACAGTGACTGCACCAGCAGAATAGTGAGTGCAGCTCTGGAGTATAATACAGGATGTAACTCAGGATCAGTACAGGATAAGTAATGTAATGTATGTACACAGTGACTGCACCAGCAGAATAGTGAGTGCAGCTCTGGAGTATAATACAGGATGTAACTCAGGATCAGTACAGGATAAGTAATGTATGTACACAGTGACTGCACCAGCAGAATAGGGAGTGCAGCTCTGGAGTATAATACAGGATGTAACTCAGGATCAGTACAGGATAAGTAATGTAATGTATGTACACAGTGACTGCACCAGCAGAATAGTGAGTGCAGCTCTGGAGTATAATACAGGATGTAACTCAGGATCAGTACAGGATAAGTAATGTATGTACACAGTGACTGCACCAGCAGAATAGTGAGTGCAGCTCTGGAGTATAATACAGGATGTAACTCAGGATCAGTACAGGATAAGTAATGCATGTACACAGTGACTGCACCAGCAGAATAGTGAGTGCAGCTCTGGAGTATAATACAGGATGTAACTCAGGATCAGTACAGGATCAGTAATGTAATGTATATACACAGTGACTCCTTCAGCAGAATACTGAGGGCAGCTCTGGAGTATAACACAGAATGTAACTCAGGATCAGGACAAGATAAGTAATGTATGTACACAGTGACTGCACCAGCAGAATAGTGAGTGCAGCTCTGGAGTATAATACAGGATGTAACTCAGGGTCAGTACAGGATAAGTAATGTATGTACACAGTGACTGCACCAGCAGAATAGTGAGTGCAGCTCTGGAGTATAATACAGGATGTAACTCAGGGTCAGTACAGGATAAGTAATGTATGTACACAGTGACTGCACCAGCAGAATAGTGAGTGCAGCTCTGGAGTATAATACAGGATGTAACTCAGGATCAGTACAGGATAAGTAATGTATGTACACAGTGACTGCACCAGCAGAATAGTGAGTGCAGCTCTGAAGTATAATACAGGATGTAACTCAGGATCAGTACAGGATAAGTAATGTATGTACACAGTGACTGCACCAGCAGAATAGTGAGTGCAGCTCTGGAGTATAATACAGGATGTAACTCAGGATCAGTACAGGATAAGTAATGTATGTACACAGTGACTGCACCAGCAGAATAGTGAGTGCAGCTCTGAGTATAATACAGGATGTAACTCAGGATCAGTACAGGATAAGTAATGTATGTACACAGTGACTGCACCAGCAGAATAGTGAGTGCAGCTCTGGAGTATAATACAGGATGTAACTCAGGATTAGTACAGGATAAGTAATGTATGTATACAGTGACTGCACCAGCAGAATAGTGAGTGCAGCTCTGGAGTATAATACCGGATGTAACTCAGGATCATTACAGGATAAGTAATGTATGTACACAGTGACTGCACCAGCAGAATAGTGAGTGCAGCTCTGGAGTATAATACAGGATGTAACTCAGGATCATTACAGGATAAGTAATGTATGTACACAGTGACTGCACCAGCAGAATAGTGAGTGCAGCTCTGGAGTATAATACAGGATGTAACTCAGGATCAGGACAAGATAAGTAATGTATGTACACAGTGACTGCACCAGCAGAATAGTGAGTGCAGCTCTGGAGTATAATACAGGATGTAACTCAGGATCATTACAGGATAAGTAATGTATGTACACAGTGACTGCACCAGCAGAATAGTGAGTGCAGCTCTGGAGTATAATACAGGATGTAACTCAGGATCAGTACAGGATAAGTAATGTATGTACACAGTGACTGCACCAGCAGAATAGTGAGTGCAGCTCTGGAGTATAATACAGGATGTAACTCAGGATCAGTACAGGATCAGTAATGTAATGTATATACACAGTGACTCCTTCAGCAGAATACTGAGGGCAGCTCTGGAGTATAACACAGAATGTAACTCAGGATCAGGACAAGATAAGTAATGTATGTACACAGTGACTGCACCAGCAGAATAGATAGTGCAGCTCTGGAGTATAATACAGGATGTAACTCAGGGTCAGTACAGGATAAGTAATGTATGTACACAGTGACTGCACCAGCAGAATAGTGAGTGCAGCTCTGGAGTATAATACAGGATGTAACTCAGGGTCAGTACAGGATAAGTAATGTATGTACACAGTGACTGCACCAGCAGAATAGTGAGTGCAGCTCTGGAGTATAATACAGGATGTAACTCAGGATCAGTACAGGATAAGTAATGTATGTACACAGTGACTGCACCAGCAGAATAGTGAGTGCAGCTCTGAAGTATAATACAGGATGTAACTCAGGATCATTACAGGATAAGTAATGTATGTACACAGTGACTGCACCAGCAGAATAGTGAGTGCAGCTCTGGAGTATAATACAGGATGTAACTCAGGATTAGTACAGGATAAGTAATGTATGTATACAGTGACTGCACCAGCAGAATAGTGAGTGCAGCTCTGGAGTATAATACCGGATGTAACTCAGGATCATTACAGGATAAGTAATGTATGTACACAGTGACTGCACCAGCAGAATAGTGAGTGCAGCTCTGAAGTATAATACAGGATGTAACTCAGGATCATTACAGGATAAGTAATGTATGTACACAGTGACTGCACCAGCAGAATAGTGAGTGCAGCTCTGGAGTATAATACAGGATGTAACTCAGGATCAGGACAAGATAAGTAATGTATGTACACAGTGACTGCACCAGCAGAATAGTGAGTGCAGCTCTGGAGTATAATACCGGATGTAACTCAGGATCATTACAGGATAAGTAATGTATGTACACAGTGACTGCACCAGCAGAATAGTGAGTGCAGCTCTGGAGTATAATACAGGATGTAACTCAGGATCAGTACAGGATAAGTAATGTATGTACACAGTGACTGCACCAGCAGAATAGTGAGTGCAGCTCTGGAGTATAATACAGGATGTAACTCAGGATCAGTACAGGATAAGTAATGTATGTATACAGTGACTGCACCAGCAGAATAGTGAGTGCAGCTCTGGAGTATAATACAGGATGTAACTCAGGATCAGTACAGGATAAGTAATGTATGTACACAGTGACTGCACCAGCAGAATAGTGAGTGCAGCTCTGGAGTATAATACAGGATGTAACTCAGGATCAGTACAGGATAAGTAATGTATGTACACAGTGACTGCACCAGCAGAATAGTGAGTGCAGCTCTGGAGTATAATACAGGATGTAACTCAGGATCAGTACAGGATAAGTAATGTAATGTATGTACACAGTGACTGCACCAGCAGAATAGTGAGTGCAGCTCTGGAGTATAATACAGGATGTAACTCAGGATCAGTACAGGATAAGTAATGTATGTACACAGTGACTGCACCAGCAGAATAGTGAGTGCAGCTCTGGAGTATAATACAGGATGTAACTCAGGATCAGTACAGGATAAGTAATGCATGTACACAGTGACTGCACCAGCAGAATAGTGAGTGCAGCTCTGGAGTATAATACAGGATGTAACTCAGGATCAGTACAGGATAAGTAATGTATGTACACAGTGACTGCATCCAGCAGAATAGTGAGTGCAGCTCTGGAGTATAATACAGGATGTAACTCAGGATCAGTACAGGATAAGTAATGTATGTACACAGTGACTGCACCAGCAGAATAGTGAGTGCAGCTCTGGAGTATAATACAGGATGTAACTCAGGATCAGTACAGGATAAGTAATGTATGTACACAGTGACTGCACCAGCAGAATAGTGAGTGCAGCTCTGGAGTATAATACAGGATGTAACTCAGGATCAGTACAGGATAAGTAATGTATGTACACAGTGACTGCACCAGCAGAATAGTGAGTGCAGCTCTGGAGTATAATACAGGATGTAACTCAGGATCAGTACAGGATAAGTAATGTATGTACACAGTGACTGCACCAGCAGAATAGTGAGTGCAGCTCTGGAGTATAATACAGGATGTAACTCAGGATCAGTACAGGATAAGTAATGTATGTACACAGTGACTGCACCAGCAGAATAGTGAGTGCAGCTCTGGAGTATAATACAGGATGTAACTCAGGATCAGTACAGGATAAGTAATGTATGTACACAGTGACTGCACCAGCAGAATAGTGAGTGCAGCTCTGGAGTATAATACAGGATGTAACTCAGGATCAGTACAGGATAAGTAATGTATGTACACAGTGACTGCACCAGCAGAATAGTGAGTGCAGCTCTGGAGTATAATACAGGATGTAACTCAGGATCAGTACAGGATAAGTAATGTATGTACACAGTGACTGCACCAGCAGAATAGTGAGTGCAGCTCTGGAGTATAATACAGGATGTAACTCAGGATCAGTACAGGATAAGTAATGTATGTACACAGTGACTGCACCAGCAGAATAGTGAGTGCAGCTCTGGAGTATAATACAGGATGTAACTCAGGATCAGTACAGGATAAGTAATGTATGTACACAGTGACTGCACCAGCAGAATAGTGAGTGCAGCTCTGGAGTATAATACAGGATGTAACTCAGGATCAGTACAGGATAAGTAATGTAATGTATGTACACAGTGACTGCACCAGCAGAATAGTGAGTGCAGCTCTGGAGTATAATACAGGATGTAACTCAGGATCAGTACAGGATAAGTAATGTATGTACACAGTGACTGCACCAGCAGAATAGTGAGTGCAGCTCTGGAGTATAATACAGGATGTAACTCAGGATCAGTACAGGATAAGTAATGTATGTACACAGTGACTGCACCAGCAGAATAGTGAGTGCAGCTCTGGAGTATAATACAGGATGTAACTCAGGATCAGTACAGGACAGTAATGTAATGTATGTACACAGTGACTCCACCAGCAGAATAGTGAGTGCAGCTCTGGAGTATAACACAGAATGTAACTCAGGATCAGTACAGGATAAGTAATGTATGTACACAGTGACTGCACCAGCAGAATAGTGAGTGCAGCTCTGGAGTATAATACAGGATGTAACTCAGGGTCAGTACAGGATAAGTAATGTATGTACACAGTGACTGCACCAGCAGAATAGTGAGTGCAGCTCTGGAGTATAATACAGGATGTAACTCAGGGTCAGTACAGGATAAGTAATGTATGTACACAGTGACTGCACCAGCAGAATAGTGAGTGCAGCTCTGGAGTATAATACAGGATGTAACTCAGGATCAGTACAGGATAAGTAATGTATGTACACAGTGACTGCACCAGCAGAATAGTGAGTGCAGCTCTGGAAGTATAATACAGGATGTAACTCAGGATCATTACAGGATAAGTAATGTATGTACACAGTGACTGCACCAGCAGAATAGTGAGTGCAGCTCTGGAGTATAATACAGGATGTAACTCAGGATTAGTACAGGATAAGTAATGTATGTATACAGTGACTGCACCAGCAGAATAGTGAGTGCTGCTCTGGAGTATAATACCGGATGTAACTCAGGATCATTACAGGATAAGTAATGTATGTACACAGTGACTGCACCAGCAGAATAGTGAGTGCAGCTCTGGAGTATAATACAGGATGTAACTCAGGATCATTACAGGATAAGTAATGTATGTACACAGTGACTGCACCAGCAGAATAGTGAGTGCAGCTCTGGAGTATAATACAGGATGTAACTCAGGATCAGGACAAGATAAGTAATGTATGTACACAGTGACTGCACCAGCAGAATAGTGAGTGCAGCTCTGGAGTATAATACAGGATGTAACTCAGGATCATTACAGGATAAGTAATGTATGTACACAGTGACTGCACCAGCAGAATAGTGAGTGCAGCTCTGGAGTATAATACAGGATGTAACTCAGGATCAGTACAGGATAAGTAATGTATGTACACAGTGACTGCACCAGCAGAATAGTGAGTGCAGCTCTGGAGTATAATACAGGATGTAACTCAGGATCAGTACAGGATCAGTAATGTAATGTATATACACAGTGACTCCTTCAGCAGAATACTGAGGGCAGCTCTGGAGTATAATACAGAATGTAACTCAGGATCAGGACAAGATAAGTAATGTATGTACACAGTGACTGCACCAGCAGAATAGTGAGTGCAGCTCTGGAGTATAATACAGGATGTAACTCAGGGTCAGTACAGGATAAGTAATGTATGTACACAGTGACTGCACCAGCAGAATAGTGAGTGCAGCTCTGGAGTATAATACAGGATGTAACTCAGGGTCAGTACAGGATAAGTAATGTATGTACACAGTGACTGCACCAGTAGAATAGTGAGTGCAGCTCTGGAGTATAATACAGGATGTAACTCAGGATCAGTACAGGATAAGTAATGTATGTACACAGTGACTGCACCAGCAGAATAGTGAGTGCAGCTCTGAAGTATAATACAGGATGTAACTCAGGATCATTACAGGATAAGTAATGTATGTACACAGTGACTGCACCAGCAGAATAGTGAGTGCAGCTCTGGAGTATAATACAGGATGTAACTCAGGATTAGTACAGGATAAGTAATGTATGTATACAGTGACTGCACCAGCAGAATAGTGAGTGCAGCTCTGGAGTATAATACCGGATGTAACTCAGGATCATTACAGGATAAGTAATGTATGTACACAGTGACTGCACCAGCAGAATAGTGAGTGCAGCTCTGAAGTATAATACAGGATGTAACTCAGGATCATTACAGGATAAGTAATGTATGTACACAGTGACTGCACCAGCAGAATAGTGAGTGCAGCTCTGGAGTATAATACAGGATGTAACTCAGGATCAGGACAAGATAAGTAATGTATGTACACAGTGACTGCACCAGCAGAATAGTGAGTGCAGCTCTGGAGTATAATACCGGATGTAACTCAGGATCATTACAGGATAAGTAATGTATGTACACAGTGACTGCACCAGCAGAATAGTGAGTGCAGCTCTGGAGTATAATACAGGATGTAACTCAGGATCAGTACAGGATAAGTAATGTATGTACACAGTGACTGCACCAGCAGAATAGTGAGTGCAGCTCTGGAGTATAATACAGGATGTAACTCAGGATTAGTACAGGATAAGTAATGTATGTATACAGTGACTGCACCAGCAGAATAGTGAGTGCAGCTCTGGAGTATAATACAGGATGTAACTCAGGATCAGTACAGGATAAGTAATGTAATGTATGTACACAGTGACTGCACCAGCAGAATAGTGAGTGCAGCTCTGGAGTATAATACAGGATGTAACTCAGGATCAGTACAGGATAAGTAATGTATGTACACAGTGACTGCACCAGCAGAATAGGGAGTGCAGCTCTGGAGTATAATA
Source organism: Bufotes viridis (assembly GCA_033119425.1). NCBI lineage: Eukaryota > Metazoa > Chordata > Amphibia > Anura > Bufonidae > Bufotes > Bufotes viridis. Next base: position 8,810,559 of record CM065597.1, read on the forward strand.
CAGGATGTAACTCAGGATCAGTACAGGATAAGTAATGTAATGTATGTACACAGTGACTGCACCAGCAGAATAGTGAGTGCAGCTCTGGAGTATAATACAGGATGTAACTCAGGATCAGTACAGGATAAGTAATGTATGTACACAGTGACTGCACCAGCAGAATAGTGAGTGCAGCTCTGGAGTATAATACAGGATGTAACTCAGGATCAGTACAGGATAAGTAATGCATGTACACAGTGACTGCACCAGCAGAATAGTGAGTGCAGCTCTGGAGTATAATATAGGATGTAACTCAGGATCAGTACAGGATCAGTAATGTAATGTATATACACAGTGACTCCTTCAGCAGAATACTGAGGGCAGCTCTGGAGTATAACACAGAATGTAACTCAGGATCAGGACAAGATAAGTAATGTATGTACACAGTGACTGCACCAGCAGAATAGTGAGTGCAGCTCTGGAGTATAATACAGGATGTAACTCAGGGTCAGTACAGGATAAGTAATGTATGTACACAGTGACTGCACCAGCAGAATAGTGAGTGCAGCTCTGGAGTATAATACAGGATGTAACTCAGGGTCAGTACAGGATAAGTAATGTATGTACACAGTGACTGCACCAGCAGAATAGTGAGTGCAGCTCTGGAGTATAATACAGGATGTAACTCAGGATCAGTACAGGATAAGTAATGTATGTACACAGTGACTGCACCAGCAGAATAGTGAGTGCAGCTCTGAAGTATAATACAGGATGTAACTCAGGATCATTACAGGATAAGTAATGTATGTACACAGTGACTGCACCAGCAGAATAGTGAGTGCAGCTCTGGAGTATAATACAGGATGTAACTCAGGATCAGTACAGGATAAGTAATGTATGTACACAGTGACTGCACCAGCAGAATAGTGAGTGCAGCTCTGGAGTATAATACAGGATGTAACTCAGGATTAGTACAGGATAAGTAATGTATGTATACAGTGACTGCACCAGCAGAATAGTGAGTGCAGCTCTGGAGTATAATACAGGATGTAACTCAGGATCAGTACAGGATAAGTAATGTAATGTATGTACACAGTGACTGCACCAGCAGAATAGTGAGTGCAGCTCTGGAGTATAATACAGGATGTAACTCAGGATCAGTACAGGATAAGTAATGTATGTACACAGTGACTGCACCAGCAGAATAGGGAGTGCAGCTCTGGAGTATAATACAGGATGTAACTCAGGATTAGTACAGGATAAGTAATGTATGTATACAGTGACTGCACCAGCAGAATATTGAGTGCAGCTCTGGAGTATAATACAGGATGTAACTCAGGATCAGTACAGGATAAGTAATGTAATGTATGTACACAGTGACTGCACCAGCAGAATAGTGAGTGCAGCTCTGGAGTATAATACAGGATGTAACTCAGGATCATTACAGGATAAGTAATGTATGTACACAGTGACTGCACCAGCAGAATAGTGAGTGCAGCTCTGGAGTATAATACAGGATGTAACTCAGGATCAGTACAGGATAAGTAATGTATGTACACAGTGACTGCACCAGCAGAATAGTGAGTGCAGCTCTGGAGTATAATACAGGATGTAACTCAGGATTAGTACAGGATAAGTAATGTATGTATACAGTGACTGCACCAGCAGAATAGTGAGTGCAGCTCTGGAGTATAATACAGGATGTAACTCAGGATCAGTACAGGATAAGTAATGTAATGTATGTACACAGTGACTGCACCAGCAGAATAGTGAGTGCAGCTCTGGAGTATAATACAGGATGTAACTCAGGATCAGTACAGGATAAGTAATGTATGTACACAGTGACTGCACCAGCAGAATAGGGAGTGCAGCTCTGGAGTATAATACAGGATGTAACTCAGGATCAGTACAGGATAAGTAATGTAATGTATGTACACAGTGACTGCACCAGCAGAATAGTGAGTGCAGCTCTGGAGTATAATACAGGATGTAACTCAGGATCAGTACAGGATAAGTAATGTATGTACACAGTGACTGCACCAGCAGAATAGTGAGTGCAGCTCTGGAGTATAATACAGGATGTAACTCAGGATCAGTACAGGATAAGTAATGCATGTACACAGTGACTGCACCAGCAGAATAGTGAGTGCAGCTCTGGAGTATAATACAGGATGTAACTCAGGATCAGTACAGGATCAGTAATGTAATGTATATACACAGTGACTCCTTCAGCAGAATACTGAGGGCAGCTCTGGAGTATAACACAGAATGTAACTCAGGATCAGGACAAGATAAGTAATGTATGTACACAGTGACTGCACCAGCAGAATAGTGAGTGCAGCTCTGGAGTATAATACAGGATGTAACTCAGGGTCAGTACAGGATAAGTAATGTATGTACACAGTGACTGCACCAGCAGAATAGTGAGTGCAGCTCTGGAGTATAATACAGGATGTAACTCAGGGTCAGTACAGGATAAGTAATGTATGTACACAGTGACTGCACCAGCAGAATAGTGAGTGCAGCTCTGGAGTATAATACAGGATGTAACTCAGGATCAGTACAGGATAAGTAATGTATGTACACAGTGACTGCACCAGCAGAATAGTGAGTGCAGCTCTGAAGTATAATACAGGATGTAACTCAGGATCATTACAGGATAAGTAATGTATGTACACAGTGACTGCACCAGCAGAATAGTGAGTGCAGCTCTGGAGTATAATACAGGATGTAACTCAGGATCAGGACAAGATAAGTAATGTATGTACACAGTGACTGCACCAGCAGAATAGTGAGTGCAGCTCTGGAGTATAATACCGGATGTAACTCAGGATCATTACAGGATAAGTAATGTATGTACACAGTGACTGCACCAGCAGAATAGTGAGTGCAGCTCTGGAGTATAATACAGGATGTAACTCAGGATCAGTACAGGATAAGTAATGTATGTACACAGTGACTGCACCAGCAGAATAGTGAGTGCAGCTCTGGAGTATAATACAGGATGTAACTCAGGATTAGTACAGGATAAGTAATGTATGTATACAGTGACTGCACCAGCAGAATAGTGAGTGCAGCTCTGGAGTATAATACAGGATGTAACTCAGGATCAGTACAGGATAAGTAATGTAATGTATGTACACAGTGACTGCACCAGCAGAATAGTGAGTGCAGCTCTGGAGTATAATACAGGATGTAACTCAGGATCAGTACAGGATAAGTAATGTATGTACACAGTGACTGCACCAGCAGAATAGGGAGTGCAGCTCTGGAGTATAATACAGGATGTAACTCAGGATCAGTACAGGATAAGTAATGTAATGTATGTACACAGTGACTGCACCAGCAGAATAGTGAGTGCAGCTCTGGAGTATAATACAGGATGTAACTCAGGATCAGTACAGGATAAGTAATGTATGTACACAGTGACTGCACCAGCAGAATAGTGAGTGCAGCTCTGGAGTATAATACAGGATGTAACTCAGGATCAGTACAGGATAAGTAATGCATGTACACAGTGACTGCACCAGCAGAATACTGAGTGCAGCTCTGGAGTATAATACAGGATGTAACTCAGGATCAGTACAGGATCAGTAATGTAATGTATATACACAGTGACTCCTTCAGCAGAATACTGAGGGCAGCTCTGGAGTATAACACAGAATGTAACTCAGGATCAGGACAAGATAAGTAATGTATGTACACAGTGACTGCACCAGCAGAATAGTGAGTGCAGCTCTGGAGTATAATACAGGATGTAACTCAGGGTCAGTACAGGATAAGTAATGTATGTACACAGTGACTGCACCAGCAGAATAGTGAGTGCAGCTCTGGAGTATAATACAGGATGTAACTCAGGGTCAGTACAGGATAAGTAATGTATGTACACAGTGACTGCACCAGCAGAATAGTGAGTGCAGCTCTGGAGTATAATACAGGATGTAACTCAGGATCAGTACAGGATAAGTAATGTATGTACACAGTGACTCCACCAGCAGAATAGTGAGTGCAGCTCTGGAGTATAATACAGGATGTAACTCAGGATCAGTACAGGATAAGTGATGTATGTACACAGTGACTGCACCAGCAGAATAGTGAGTGCAGCTCTGGAGTACAATACAGGATGTAACTCAGGATCAGTACAAGATAAGTAATGTATGTACACAGTGACTGCACCAGCCGAATAGGGAGTGCAGCTCTGGAGTATAATACAGGATGTAACTCAGGATCAGTACAGGATATGTAATGTAAGTCCACAGTGACTGCACCAGCAGAATAGTGAGTGCAGCTCTGGAGTATAATATAGGATGTAACTCAGGATCAGTACAGGATAAGTAATGTATGTACACAGTGACTGCACCAGCAGAATAGTGAGTGCAGCTCTGGAGTATAATACAGGATGTAACTCAGGATCAGTACAGGATAAGTGATGTATGTACAGAGTGACTGCACCAGCAGAATAGTGAGTGCAGCTCTGGAGTATAATACAGGATGTAACTTAGGATCAGTACAAGATAAGTAATGTATGTACACAGTGACTGCACCAGCAGAAGAGTGAGTGCAGCTCTGGAGTATAATACAGGATATAACTCAGGATCAGTGCAGGATAAGTAATGTATGTACACAGTGACTCCACCAGCAGAATAGTGAGTGCAGCTCTGGAGTATATTACAGGATGTAACTCAGGATCAGTACAGGATCAGTAATGTAATGTATATACACAGTGACTCCTTCAGCAGAATACTGAGGGCAGCTCTGGAGTATAACACAGAATGTAACTCAGGATCAGGACAAGATAAGTAATGTATGTACACAGTGACTGCACCAGCAGAATAGTGAGTGCAGCTCTGGAGTATAATACAGGATGTAACTCAGGATCATTACAGGATAAGTAATGTATGTACCGAGTGACTGCATCAGCAGAATAGTGAGTGCAGCTCTGGAGTATAACACAGAATGTAACTCAGGATCAGTACAGGATAAGTAATGTATGTACACAGTGACTGCATCAGCAGAATAGTGAGTGCAGCTCTGGAGTATAACACAGGATGTAACTCAGGATCAGTACATGATAAGTAATGTATGTACACAGTGACTGCACCAGCCGAATAGGGAGTGCAGCTCTGGAGTATAATACAGGATGTAACTCAGGATCAATACAGGATATGTAATGTAAGTACACAGTGACTGCACCAGCAGAATAGTGAGTGCAGCTCTGGAGTATAATATAGGATGTAACTCAGGATCAGTACAGGATAAGTAATGTATGTACACAGTGACTGCACCAGCAGAATAGTGAGTGCAGCTATGGAGTATAATACAGGATGTAACTCGGGATCAGTACAGGATAAGTAATGTATGTACACAGTGACTGCACCAGCAGAATAGTGAGTGCAGCTCTGGAGTATAATACAGGATGTAACTCAGGATCAGTACAGGAAAAGTAATGTATGTACACAGTGACTGCACCAGCAGAATAGTGAGTGCAGCTCTGGAGTATAATACAGGATGTAACTCAGGATCAGTACGGGATAAGTAATGTATGTACAAAGTGACGGCACCAGCAGAATAGTGAGTGCAGCTCTGGAGTATAATACAGGATGTAACTCAGGATCAGTACAGGATAAGTAATGTATGTACACAGTGACTGCACCAGCAGAATAGTGAGTGCAGCTCTGGAGTATAATACTGGATGTAACTCAGGATCAGTACAGGATAAGTAATATAATGTATGTACACAGTGACTGCACCAGCAGAATAGTGAGTGCAGCTGTGGAGTATAATACAGGATGTAACTCAGGATCATTACAGGATAAGTAATGTATGTACCGAGTGACTGCATCAGCAGAATAGTGAGTGCAGCTCTGGAGTATAACACAGAATGTAACTCAGGATCAGTACAGGATAAGTAATGTATGTACACAGTGACTGCATCAGCAGAATAGTGAGTGCAGCTCTGGAGTATAACACAGGATGTAACTCAGGATCAGTACATGATAAGTAATGTATGTACACAGTGACTGCACCAGCCGAATAGGGAGTGCAGCTCTGGAGTATAATACAGGATGTAACTCAGGATCAGTACAGGATATGTAATGTAAGTACACAGTGACTGCACCAGCCGAATAGGGAGTGCAGCTCTGGAGTATAATACAGGATGTAACTCAGGATCAGTACAGGATATGTAATGTAAGTACACAGTGACTGCACCAGCAGAATAGTGAGTGCAGCTCTGGAGTATAATATAGGATGTAACTCAGGATCAGTACAGGATAAGTAATGTATGTACACAGTGACTGCACCAGCAGAATAGTGAGTGCAGCTCTGGAGTATAATACAGGATGTAACTCAGGATCAGTACGGGATAAGTAATGTATGTACAAAGTGACTGCACCAGCAGAATAGTGAGTGCAGCTCTGGAGTATAATACAGGATGTAACTCAGGATCAGTACAGGATAAGTAATGTATGTACACAGTGACTGCACCAGCAGAATAGTGAGTGCAGCTCTGGAGTATAATACTGGATGTAACTCAGGATCAGTACAGGATAAGTAATGTATGTACACAGTGACTGCTCCAGCAGAATAGTGAATGCAGCTCTGGAGTATAATACAGGATGTAACTCAGGATCAGTGCAGGATAAGTAATGTAATTTATGCAGGGCCAGCGTTATGTGGGCTCAATCTGGGCAATTGCCCAGGGCCCCCATAGTCTAATGGGCCCCCTGGTTCAGTGCTGCTGTTCAGCTGAACTCCAAGAAAGCAAACGGACAGCTGAACAGCTGCACTTAAAAATGCAGTAGACGGTCCCGTCCCTCACATATAAGAAAAATCATTAACCTAGTGCTGACAGGACCTGCGATAATGTCAGGTGCAGGAGGCGGAGCTCAGCAGAGAAGAGGGATGAAGGACCTTCGATGACCTCACCATCATGTGACCAGAACAGGAGGTGGAGCTCAGCAGAGAAGAGGGATGAAGGACCTTCGATGACCTCACCATCTTGTGACCAGAACAGGAGGCGGAGCTCAGCAGAGAAGAGGGATGAAGGACCTTCGATGACCTCACCATCTTGTGACCAGAACAGGAGGCGGAGCTCAGCAGTGCAGTAAAGAAATAAAGAAGAAGACCAGCCAATCATGTGAAGAAGTATGAATTCAATGTAAGTGCCAGGGAAATACTGGGATTTGTTGTCTCCTCCTCTTATACCTCCTGGTATGTAATATCAGAGTACATTACAAAAGGAGGTATAAGAGAAGAGGACTACAACTCTCAGCATGTCAAGGCCATCATTATATAATATCAGGGTTCATTACAACACCCTGGATATGCTGGGAGTTGTATACCTCCTCTTATAATGTACTGTGATATTACCTAATAACTGCTTGGACATGCTGGGAGTTGTAGTCTTCTCTTATACCTCATCTTGTAATGTACTCTGATATTACATAATAACTGCTTGGACATGCTGGGAGTTGTAGTCTTCTCTTATACCTCATCTTGTAATGTACTCTGATATTACATAATAACTGCTTGGACATGCTGGGAGTTGTATTTCCATCCTCTTATAAGTCCCCCTGTAATGTGCTCTGATATTAAATAATAGACATGCTGGGACGATGGATAGGAGAGGGTAGTCATCTGCCTAGGGCGCCACTTCACCCCATAAAGGGGCGCCGCTAGGCCTCAAGCCTGTGAGGTGCTAGAACAGAGCAAGAAGCTGAAATGACATCACTGCAACCTCCTGCTCTGGGTCTCGCATGATGACGTCATCACGTGAGACCCGGAGCAGGAGCGGTGATGTCATTGGGACCCCATGCATCAGGACGCAGCAACACAAGCCACAGATAAAACTGTGGTCTGCATCGCAGACAGCGACGGGGGGGCGGAAGGGAGGCGTTTTTTTTTTCAATACTAAATGTCCACACTTCTGGAGGCACCAGGGATGGGGGAAGGAGATAATTATATATACCTGGTACTACTGGGGACGAATGGAGGAGCATTACATATATATATATATAGGCACTATGGGGGGAGCATTATATTTTGGAACTAGTGGGGGGCACTACAGGGGGACATTAGAGCCACTGGGAGCATTATGGTTATATTATTACTACTAGAGTACTGTAGGGGCGTTATTATTATTTGATGCAATATGGAGGGCATTGCTACTAATGGGGGGTATCCTGGGGAGTAATGTCACTATTGGGGGCACCATTACTAATGAGGGCAGTCTGGGTGGATAGCATAGTGTTTGTGGACATGGGGGGAGCACAACAGGCACAGTATTGGGGGGAGCTTCAAGAGGTTCTCCGATTTTTTCATATTGGGTAGGTCACCGATATTAGATTGGCGGGGTCTGACACCCGGCACTCCCGACAATCAGCTGTTTGAGGAGATGGCGTGCGCTGTGCGTATGTGCCGTCTCCCTCCTCTCTTCTGTATGTCTATGGGACAGCAGCAGTAAACAGCACGCGTCGTCTCCTCACACAGCGGATCGGCGGGGGTGTCAGACTGTGTTTTTAGCACATTATTACAAGATGTGGGCCCCCTCTTTTGATTTTGCCCAGGGCCACATTTTGTCTAAAACCAACCCTGAATGTATGTACACAGTGACTCCACCAGCAGAATAGTGAGTACAGCTCTGGAGCATAATACAGGATCTAGAAAAAAGATATCTTTAAAAAAAAGTCCAAAATGGCACACAGTAAGACATCTTTCCACCTGAGTCAACGCGTTTCAGACTGTACTCAGTTCTTATTCATGACATAAAACAAATGAATCCCTTTTACGTTTAAAAAGACTGCAGTCACCCGGCTGCAAATGTCACACACAACATAAATTAACGATATTTGAAATAAAAAAATCTATGGTTTTATCCAAGACCCGAGTGCGGGGCCCACTACTTTTTGCTTCTCCTAAGGATCCGTGCACCGAGGGCTGGCAAAGGCGGTGAGCTGATTGCATTTATTTCTTTGTATAATGCGGGTTATGTAATATGTTCACACTGACTCTACCGGCAGAAATGCGAGCAACTCTGAATACAGACTATAACTCAGTAAGTTAAGAATTGTAATGAAGGTACAAAAAGACTCCATTTGCTGTGTGTATTATGTCTATATACAAGCTAAGTTTTTAACATTTCTACTTGCTGACAAGCTCCATGAACAGCTGTGGGGAGTCGATTAGCTTTTATTGACAGGCAGCAGCAATATTTCTGCAAGTAAGTGTCCTACAGTATGTATCATGAAATTGAGGAAGTTGTGATGCCATCTAGTGGCCAAAATTAGAAGTTAAAAAATACCTTTTCTCTCACAATTCCGTCCACTGCACCAGTTCCCTATGAGCGTAGCACCCACAGCGATATTTAGTTGTGCTTTCTGCTTTAAAAGCGGAAAGTTATTGTAGTTTTAGCAGCAGTTAAAAATGTGATTTTTCTTAAGGTTTGCAAAAAGCTGGGTGACAGACCCCGGTGACAGTGTTTCAATAAAAACAGCCTTGTATATCCGGGTATACATTGTATTTAATGCGGTGTCTGTACGTCCGGAGACATTTACAATCCCAAACATAAACCCTTTTAGTCAACATTTTCAGCAATTCTGTAGAAACTTGCTGCAGTCCCTTCCTGGATCTTCTCATGCGCGGTTAAATGATGGCGATTTTTAGAGATGAGCGAATTTCATATTTTGAAATTTGTTCACGCTTCGCTTGGTCGTAAAAACCTAATTGCATTATGGATTCCGTTACCACGGACCATAACGCAATTCTATGATGGAATATATAACGGAATACTATTAGTGGCATTCCGTTATTCATTCCGTCATAATAGAAGTCTATGGCCTGCATAACGGATCCGTCCGGTTTACATTTTGCAGGAGAGGACTCCAGCATAACGAAAACCGCCACGGTATGATTGGAATCAAATCAGGCCTTAGGAAAACCTATTGAAATATCATAACCTACAGCAGTGGCCTCCAACCTTTCTTATCTTGAGGGCCACATTCAGCGCTGAGAGATGGTCAGGAGCCACACTTACCACGAGAAGATTGTAGAAGCCACAGAACCAACAATAGACGGTTCGGTGACAGGTTCGTGTTTAGTGTTGATCACGAATTTTCGAATTGCGAATTTTAATTGCGAATATCAGCACTTCGAGAATTCGCGAATATTTAGAATATCGCAAAATATATTCGCAATTGCGAATATTTGTTTTATGCAAAAAAAATTATATGCAAATTTTCGCAAGCAAGAAAATTCGCATACAAAATTTGCATAATTTAGCACAAAAATTCGCATAAGCTGGTATTTAAAAGGTATCTTAAATGCCAGTTTATGCGAATTTTTATACTAATTTATGCAAATTGTTATGCTAATTTATGCGAACTTTTATGCAATTTTCGCAAACAAGAAAATAATCCCTGGAGATTACGAATTTGCGAATTTTCGAATATATGCCAAATATTCGCCCAAATATTCGCAAAATATCGCAAATTCGAATATTGCCCCTGCCGCTCATTACGAATCGTGTTCTCAAAATCTGGATTACGGTTAGTGACAACCATAGCGTGCAGTCACTTCAATATAATCATGACTGAAAATCCAGATTCCACCATAGTGCCGCCAGTAGGTATAATGACCCCTATAGTACCATGATTAGATATAATGCCCACCGTAGTGCCCCTAGTAATTCTAATGCCCCCATAGATATGATGTCCCCTGGTGCTCCAGCAGTTATTTGTCCCCATATAGTGCCCCAGTAGGTATAATGACCCCTTTACTATCACAAGTAGATATAATGCCCCCTATAGTGCCCCCAGTAGGTATAAATACTCCTGTAGTACCACAAGTAGATATAACACTCCCTACAGTGCCCCTAGTATTTATAATACCCCCTATAGTACCACCAGTAGATATAACGACCCCTAGTGTCCCTCGTAGTTGTATTTCCCCCTATAGTGTTCTCAGTAGTTATATGCCACCTATATTGGCCGTAGAAATTATAATGCCTGCTGTAGTGTCCATAGTAATTATAATGCCCCCCTATAGCATTCCCAGTGGGTATAATGCCCCTCTGGAATGTCCCAGCAGGTATACTGTCCCTCCGAAGTGCCCCTGGTAGGTATAATGCCCCTGTAGCGGTCCTCGTATTTTAGGTAATCCCTTGTAGTTGTCACCCACATAGTGCCCCGGTACCATCTTCCCCAAAGGTGAGTCAAAGCAAAAAGCACAATACTCCCCTGACTCCCTGCGATGCAGGCCAAAGACCTCTTCCAGCCAGCAGCCTCAGATTCTGGGTTCTTTAATCATATGAAAAAATGGACCCTCTGCCTGTATACTGGTGTAGGTGCATGTGATGACATTTCTTGAGAGCCTGCGCCAGTGGTCTTTGGCATATGAGAGTAAACAGTGGGGCAGGGATCCATCGTCCTTCCGCATTAGGGTACTTTTACACTTGGGTTGTCGCCGGAACTGCCTTGCCGGATCCATCAATCTGTATGCAAAGGATACCATTTGTAGACGGATCCGGGTGCAGATCCGTCTCACAAATGCATTGCAATAGCGGATCCTTCTCTCCAGTTGTCATCCGGAAAAACGCTTTTTCACAAGGATCGTCAATGCAGTAATTTTAAATTTTTGATCCAGCACTAATACATTTCAATGGAAATTAATGCCGGATCCGGCATTCCGGCAAGTGTTCCGGATTTTTGGACGGAGAAAATACATGCTTCGGTATTTTCTCAGGCCAAAAAACGTAAGAGAGACTGAACTGATGCATCCTGAACGGATTGCTCTCCATTCAGAATGCATTAGGATTAAACTGATCAGTGTATTTCCGGTATTGAGGCCCTAGGACGGATCTCAATACCGGAAAAGAATAACGCTAGTGTGAAAGCAGCCTTACACCATCCTGCAGTTAGAAATGCAGCAGCACAGCCCAGCGACAAGCTCCCGATTCTCAGTACAGATCTGTCTCCAACATGTCTTTGGATCAAGAACTATGGGAAGGGGTCACTGATCTAGAGCAAAAGTGAATTCAGACTGAACTGACAAAGTTGGCTCTGCTAAATCTGTACAAAGCTATGGCTTTGCTGCCGTGGATTGGAGCGCACTATATTTCCTCTGATTTCCCTGGCTGAGCAGCGGACAGATGACACCACGTCCTCGTTTGATCTTTCATGCATGGGAAAGGATTGCAGTCCGTCTAGCCGTGTGTTTGTGCAGATAACTAATGCCCAGCACTGACGGCGACGAGACACTGACACGGCGAGATGAATCAGCCCAACCAATCACCCTCCATATTTCTTCTCTCCATCTGGTCTGGACAGACTTCCATTTATCCCGTTGCTACCAAATCTCATTCATTACAAGAAATGACCGTGAAGCCCCCAAAGCTTTGTAGCATCCATGTCAGAGGGTTGCAGACTGGAGACTGTGATTGAAGCGTCAGCCTCTGGGTCATGGAATTACCAGACCGTCTCTTGGGCAGCCATGGCTGATCATACAACTGTACATGGGAACTACTTTCTTCATCTCTAAAATCCCTGGGATCAGACTGGATATCATTGTCTACTACCGTCTCTACACCCATATTGCTTTGTGTTAAAGGGGTCCTCTAGGATTAGAAAAGCTCCACACCTGCCCACGGTTATGTCTGGCCTTGCAGCTCAACTCTATTGCAGTTTATGAGGCTGAGTTGTGCAATGCAACACACATCCAGCAGACAGGTCTAGTGCCCTGGGGCAAGGGTACTTTGAACTATGGATGTTTGTGGACATTTGCCCTTATTGCTACTATGCAAATACATCAATTCACTACTTTACTGCACTTGGAAGGGTTAACTTGAACTATGATTTATGCTGTTGTGTGGACGTATACTGTTGTATATTGGTGGACTGCATTTATATGTTTATTGTAATATATACTGCAGTGCACTGTGGAAAGGGTTAATGCATAACCAAGTTAATACTGATACTTTGGGACTTCCTATCTGCACACTGAGAAGTTAGAAATCTTTCACAGTTACTGTAAGGCCCCATGCAGACGAGCTTGACGGATTAAGTCCGGATGCGTACCGGATAGGTTCAGTTAAAAATGCGCAATTTTGCAAGCAAGTTCAGACAGTTTTGTCTGCAATTGCGTTCAGTTTTTATCACGCGGGTGCAATGCGCATTGATGCGTTTTTCACGCAGCCCCATTCACTTAATGCAGAATATAGAACATGCTGCGATTTTCACGCAATGCACAAGTGATGCACAGACCCATTGAAACAAATAGGTCCGGATTCAGTGCCGACACAATGCATTTGCAACACATATTGCACCTGCACGGAATACTTGCTTGAGTGAAAGGGGCCTAAGGGACCATGCAAAGTTTTGGAGGGAAACAACAGAGACGTTGACCTTCTGACCGTCTGGTTTAGCTCTGTTGTTTATGTCTGAGAACTTGTTTATGCCTGGAAAAACTGCTTAGTCATTTCCATAGACTTGTATTGAAACTCTATACAAGTCTATGACAGACTGAATTTGCAACATTGTTTCTGTTTTAGCTGGGATCCTGCATTCCATTCTATTCACCATTCCATCTCTCCCACTAGAAAAAGAGCAATTTGATCCCCTAGTTTTCTGGGACCAGTGTTAAGTAGAAGAGACTCTGCCAGACTGCACAAGTGACCAGAAGAAGATGCTGAGACAGGAATACTTTGCCAAAGACCCTGGTTCACCAGCCCTTTAACCATAGGGCCAGCCGGATGACAGAGCCACAGGCCCAGGGCCACCAGCCCTTTGGCCAGGATACCAGCCTTCTGAGAGAGATTGGGACAGTAAGTTCAGATCTTTCCTCAGCACAGAACCTTCTTCTGCCCAGGAGGAGACTGGAGAAGCCAGCTGAGTGTTGGGAGTTCCTCCAGTAAAGACGGGGATCAAACAGGTAGCAGAGTCTAGGAATACAAGTACGAGTCAGGAACACAAGTGGATATCAGGAATCTTAGCAGGACACAAGGACCTTGACACTGAGGCATCTGGGAAGGGGGCTGAGCCACTTATACATGTGCAGGAAGGATAGCATTGGTCAGGGAGGACGCACTGGCAGCAGAACACTGCTGAACTTGGCGCCCGGGACCGCGGCGGTAATCGGGGGAACTTCGGCGCACAGCAGCCGCTGTTACATCATAAGAGTACCACCATCATGCTGGTGACATCAGTAGTTAGGAAGTAGATAACTTCTGGTATGTATCCAAACCAATGGGGAAATTTTATTTTTCACCTCTGACATTTTTTTTTTGAATCTTAAATGCTTGCTTTTCCCCTTCAAGTTATGGTAGATGCCACCAAGAGGAAATGTAGGATTACATGGCGTTCAATCATATAAATGGCTATGTAATAAATCCTCCGTCGCTTGGTCCTCAGCTAGTTACCAGCATGATGAATATACCAGAATATACAACAACACAGAGGTATTGGACAGATCATTTGCCATTCAGGACTCCAAAAAATGCGGGAGCCCCCTCCCCTGTGGGAGGTTTGTAGGCAGCCATTTTTCACTATAACTAAGAAAATTCTAAAGAGAACATTGAGCTCCTCGACTTTAGGATGATTCAAGGATTCATATTTTAGGTGCTTTATTTTATTTTAAGGGGAAGTACTCCTTTAATCACCTTCCCTCCCGTCTTCCTTCTTCTGCACGCCACGTCTAATGCGGCTTTTTTTAATTGAAGCATTATTCAAGTGCAGCCATTCTTTTGATCAGACACCTGTTAACATGATAAAAGTCCTCCAGATTCCACTAATGTCTTGTCCATGATCATAATATTTTTTAATAGTTTTTAACATCTGTGAGGCAGAATTGTAATGAAGTCCTGAATATTAATACGTTCAGCGCTGTCAGTCAAACCATTGAGCTTCTGGAGCATCATTACAGCTTCAAAGTAGCGGCAGCTTTATTCGAGAGGCGCACCAGATGCTGCGATCATTACAGGCACGTCCCTCAACCAGAACCGACTCCAAGTTCTGCAGAATCTTTTGGTTTTCGCCATTTGTGAAAGATCTGTCCGTGACTCAGAGATGTGAGGATAACACTCCTTAATGGCTGCACGCGTAGTAGAGAATAATTGGGTGTCGTGGAACAGAATACAAGTGAAGAAAGTAACATTCAAAATACATTGTAAGTAACTAAAGATGAGCGAATTTTTAAAAAATTTGATTCGCTGGTTCGCCAAATTTTTCTGTAAAATTTTTATTTGATCAGAATATATTTGCGGTGAATTACATTAAAAAACGGCTATTTCCTGGCTGCAGAGAGCCTTTATAGTGGTGTAGAACACTGTACCTTGTAGTAACACGCATAGGGAGTCCACTGTGGTAGAGAAACAAAGCTGTGAGTCAGTATGACATGCAGATGACAGGCGTCGCTCTTAGAATCACTGCACACTTCACTTATTTGGGCAGTCACGGGGCCAAAACTGATCAAATAACTCAAGTATGAACTCAGCCTTACAGGTCGATGTTAGCGCCAAGAAGAAGCGCACTCCTTTTACACGTCGTCAGCTGATTCCACATAGATGTCTACAGGACCTGTTCTATTAAACGCTTATACAAATAGAGCCCCCCCCCCCCCCAACAGAGTGGAGAGGGTGTCAGCAGTAAGTTTGTGTTGACGTCACTGATAAATTTCCCCCATTCTTTGATCCATCAGAACAATTACCCAGAAAAAAACGGATCCTGTCTGTGGAGCATCCGCCTTCACTTGGTCGGCATTTGGTCAGTAATCCATCAGTATTGCTAATGCAAAAAAACAGGAGTGGATCCAAAACAGAGATGACAAGTGAATGGAATATTTGCATGTCTTCTGTGTTTTCTACCCACTCCTCCTTTTGGCTACCAATGCATAAGCCAATTCTGATGTGGCACAATAACAGAGTCTGGAGGTGGTATCTTTTTACTACTAGGTGGTAGTCTTTTTTTTCCACAATCGTTTTTCCACCTGTTGTTCCTATCACCTTCTCACTTCTGTCCCTGCACTCAGAACATTGGAAATGTCTGACTGTAAGATGGCCGTTGTATTTATAGGGCTGTGACATCACAGATCTGGCTAGCTGCTGATTGGCTGCATGCATACATGTCAATCTGGGTGATCCCGCCTTCCCAGAGTTCCTTGCCCCATGTCCTCAGTCCTCACACGTGTAGCCGCCATTTTAGGAAAATTGAGATTCGTTACCACGAAGCGATAGGAAGCCCTTTAAGAAGACATGAGATCCCACTAAGGAACAGGAGGAAGTCCCACTCTATCAAGAGCATGCCTCATCTCTAAGTATTGGTAAAAAAAAGTGGGGATATGAAACCATGATGTAAGGACTCAAAAGATGCCATCTTATACTGAGTGATTTAAATCCACAATCCCCGGATTTTCCAGGGGAAAATTGTTAAAATATAGTGAATGGTAACTAAATGCGGAAATTGGGATCTCTGACGTGTTGAGAACGAAAACTTTTGTGGATTTTAAGTAATTATTCCATGTCCCAATTGCACTGTCCCACTTGTGATCGTGGGGCACCGTAATCTGCTTTTGCTATGATTTATTGTCATATATTATGTCTGAATGCCGTACTTCATCTCATGTCCTATTCTCCCATGTCACTACGTGATTCTATGTAAGATCCTTTTCATACAGGCCAAATTAGGTTGCACTACACTAGTCTGACCACTAGAAGGGGGCAGTGTGACAGTGTATATATAGCTTAGCTCGGGCCTAGTAAGTCAGTCCAGTCTAGAAGTTTAGTCAGTGTGCTGTCATGTAGCTGCCTGCTGGAGGGAGGCCTCCTGCCTCTCTGCTCTCTCCTTCATGGCTCCACGGCCCAGGGTTAAAGCCTATAAGATTCAGCCTAGAGGTGAGAAATCTACTTCTATAGCTCGCCCCTCGGGGGTGACCAGTGACAAAGCTGCAAACAGCAAGTTTCAAGGGACCAGTATATGTATTCAAGTCAAAGGATAGCAACCAGCCGTACTAGAGGGCTTTCCAGGCACTTTTGCAGTTAGGTGTAGGACACTTCCAGTGCATATCCTGAGGACAGTCGGGCCGACTGTCAGAAAAGCACTGGAAATAGAGGGTCAAGTATTCTGGAAATCACCTTTAATCAAGGTTAGAATAAGGCGAGAGTTGTAACCAGCCTAAGCAGGGCTGGGACAAGGTCCACCACCAACAGAGGCTGAGCTGCCCAAGTGCGCCCCCAACTTGTGAAGTCTTTACTAAATACTTAATGTTGTAATCACACATAAATATGCACAGTTTAATGTACAAATTAACTATAGCAGTAATCAAATGCACAACCTCTTTAGATATTTATCAACAAGACAGTAAGTCAATAAGAAAAAAAAAACATATTTTTAACCAAAAGATGCTTTGGGTGGGTTTTGAACTAATGGGAGGTCTGTTAATGGGACACTGTTATGGGGGATCTGTGAATGAGACACTGTTATGGGGGATCTGTGGATGTGACTGTTATGGGGGCACTGTGGATGTCACTGTTATGGGGGATCTATGGATGACACGGTTATGGGGGATCTGTGGATGTCACTGTTATGGGGAATCTGTGGATGACACTGTTATGGGGGATCTGTGGATGTCACTGTTATGGGGGCACTGTGGATGTGACTGTTATGGGGCACTGTGGATGTCACTGTTATGGGGGATCTGTGGATGTCACTGTTATGGGGGATCTGTGGATGACACTGTTATGGGGGAACTGTGGAGGTCACTGCTATGGGGGCACTGTGGATGTCACTGTTATGGGGGCACTGTGGATGTCACTGTTATGGGGCACTGTGGAGGTCACTGTTATGGAGGATCTGTGGATGGCACTGTTATGGGGGATCTGTGGATGTCACTGTTATGGGGGATCTGTGGATGACACTGTTATGGGGGATCTGTGGATGTCACTGTTATGGGGGGATCTGTGGATGACACTGCTATGGGGGATCTGTGGATGACACTGATATGGAGGATCTGTGGATGACACACTGTTATGGAAGATCTGTGGAGTACGCTGTTATGGGGGATCTATGGATGACACTGTTATGGGGGATCTGTGGATGACACTGTTGTGGGGGATCTGTGGATGTCACTGTTATGGGGGATCTATGAATGACACTGTTATCGGGGATCTGTGGATGTCACTGTTATGGGGGATCTATGGATGACACTGTTATGGGGGATCTGTGGATGTCACTGTTATGGGGGCACTGTGGATGTCACTGTTATGGGGGATCTGTGGATGACACTGTTATGGGGGCACTGTGGAGGTCACTGCTATGGGGGATCTGTGGATGTCACTGTTATGGGGGATCTATTGATGACACGGTTATGGGGGATCTGTGGATGTCACTGTTATGGGGGGATCTGTGGATGTCACTGTTATGGGGGCACTGTGGATGTCACTGTTATGGGGCACTGTGGATGTCACTGTTATGGGGGATCTGTGGATGTCACTGTTATGGGGGATATATGGATGACACTGTTATGGGGGCACTGTGGAGGTCACTGCTATGGGGGCACTGTGGATGTCACTGTTATGGGGGTACTGTGGATGTCACTGTTATGGGGGATCTGTGGATGACACTGATATGGGGGATCTGTGGATGTCACTGTTATGGGGGATCTGTGGATGACACTGTTATGGGGGATCTGTGGATGACACTGTTATGGGAGATCTGTGGATGACACTGTTATGGGGGATCTGTGGATGACACTGTTATGGGGGATATGTGGATGACACTGTTATGGGGGATCTGTGGATGACACTGTTATGGGGGATCTGTGGATGACACACTGTTATGGGCGATCTGTGGATGATACACTGTTATGGGGGATCTGTGGATGACACTGTTATGGGGGATCTGTGGATGATACACTGTTATGGGGGATCTGTGGATGACACTGTTATGAGGGATCTGTGGATGACACTGTTATGGGGGATCTGTGGATGACACTGTTATGGGGGATCTGTGGATGACACACTGTTATGGGAGATCTGTGGATAACACTGTTATGGGGGGATCTGTGGATGTCACTGTTATGGGGATCTGTGGATGACACTGTTATGGGGGATATGTGGATGACACTGTTATAGGGGGTCTGTGGATGATACACTGTTATGGGGGATCTGTGGATGATGACACTGTTATATGGGATCTGTGGATGACACTGTTATGGGGGATCTGTGGATGACACTGTTATGGGGGATCTGTGGATGACACTGTTATGGGGGATCTGTGGATGACACTGTTATGGGGGATCTGTGGATGACACTGTTATAGGGGATCTGTGGATGACACTGTTATGGGGGATCTGTGGATGACACTGTTATGGGGGATCTGCGGATGACACTGTTATGGGGGGATCTGCGGATGACACTGTTATGGGGGATCTGTGGATGACACTGTTATGGGGGATCTGTGGATGACACTGTTATGGGGGATCTGCGGATGACACTGTTATGGGGGATCTGCGGATGACACTGTTATGGGGGGATCTGTGGATGACACTGTTATGGGGGATCTATGGATGACACTGTTATGGGGGATCTGTGGATGACACTGTTATGGGGGATCTGTGGATGACACTGTTATGGGGGATCTATGGATGACACTGTTATGGGGGATCTGCGGATGACACTGTTATGGGGGGATCTGCGGATGACACTGTTATGGATTGTGATTCACAATGGATATTGGGAGCCAACAAATTACAAGGAAGGCAGCGGTGGGGGGTGGGGGATGATTGATAACATACATATCTAAATGGCTGGGGGGATGAGGGCTTGACTTGTGTCATCTACTGATCAGAGCATTAGAATTAAAGGAATAAATAACATCTAAATGTCTGGTGGGGTAGATGGGGGGGGGGTACACGTAAATGGGGTGGTAGGACAAGGGCTGATGGGGGAAGGGGGGCCGGGTTAGATCATCCAACCCCCCTCCCTCCATCAGACCTCGACCCCCCCCATCTACCCTACCAGACATTTAGATGTTATTTATTACTGCAGCTCTGATGCTCTGATGATGATCACTGATCAGTAGATGACTTAAGTCAAGCCCCCCCACCCCCCTGCCATTTTGATATGTATGTTTGTTATTAATCATCAACTCTGTGAGACCAGAGCAGCTGAGCCGGAGTGGCGGTGCCAAGCTAGGAGGTGGAGAGGGGAGGGAGCATGGTAAGTCGCTGCCAACAAGTGCTCACGCCTCACAGTCACTACTCCCTCCGTCCTCCAGCGCGGCCAGCAGGAGCGAGGTGGTCAGTGGCCTCCCCAGCCTCTGTGTCGGCCCGGCCCTGAGCCTAAGACTTTTCATACTTCAAAAGCCTAGTCTGAAGCAGTAGCTTTCACATAAAAAAGACAAAGAGCCTGCCTTACCTGAGGACTTACATTTCCCTACTCTCGTATGCATGAGAGGCTGTAATTCATATCTGGATGTAATAGAGACTGTTTTATACTTGGATGTAACTGTTACCAGGAGCAACGTTCAGTAAAAGTTATAGGCTGGTTTGTACCATCCTTGTCTCCATCTACAATTCCTCAGTTAACACTACAGTAAATGGTTGTACCACCATAAAAGATACTGGCATCCTGACAACCAGGGACCTTGCCATAGATACATAGATACATCATGCCAGGCTTGATAAAGACCAGAGTGGTCAAAACGTCGCACCTGTGTTTGATGTAGGAATAAAGAATAAGGAACAAGGAGATCAAGGTGTGCTGCGGTTTTCGTGTGTGTATGGATTCCTGAATAAGGGCTCATGCACACGGCCGTAGGTGGTCTGTTCCATGCATTGGGGACGGCAACCTCCGTACGGCCGCAGGGATAAATCCAGACCCATTCAACTTGAATGGTTCTGCATTCATTCGTTCCACTAAAGATAGTGCTTCCATAGTGTTCTGTTTCGTGATTCCGTTCAGCACTGTTCCGCATCTCCGGATTTGCGGACCCATTGAAGTGAAAGCGTCCGCAATATGGCAACAGACAGCATACGTTCGTGTGCATGAGACCTAAGAGATGTGATCTGGTGACCAATTAGATTTATATTTTAATTTTTAAGTTCAACATGCTAAGGAAAAGAAAAGGATGTGGTATTAGGTTTGTAAAGTAGGGTGTTGCATATGGATGGAGGTTACTGCTGTTTTTTTCTGGCTTGGTGAACGTCGGTATCACGTTGTCAGCATAGAGACCTATAGTATGAGGATGGTTGTCTACTGATATTCCATATATGGACAGATCCATAAGGATTTTTGTAGCTAGTGGCTCCATAATAGGGGGGAAGGTCAAAGGTGGCAAAAGACAAAGCAGATACCCTCATTGACAGCTATGACAGCCTGACAAGTCCCTTTAACTGCCTGCTGCCAGCCGATGTGCCAGTACAGCACATTATGTCACTCTGCTGATGTTGGAGAGACGTTACGTGCAGATTGCCAGACATTGGACTTTAGGCTGAGCAGTCCAGCTTCCGGCTCTCAGTCTTCCTGGGCTGTGTATTGCAGCGAGTGCTCTGTCCAGCAGCACTGTCCTCCAGCATTCAGTGCTCTCTAACATGTGCCTTGTTACTGCAGCTGCACAGCTTTCTCCAGCGGCAGTCGGAACAGAAGAAGGAGGAGGGCCTGGTTGTGTAGATAGCAGCAGGCAGAGACAGCAGGTCAGGAACTTTACACTGGGCTGTTAGTCCTGCCAGGTCTGGGTTGAACTCAAGCTACAGGAGGTGACAATGTTGAAGGCTTCCTGACCAGCATTGTGCCTGCATACACCATAAATGCCAGCCATCCCAGTCCCACATTTCGATGGCTGTCCTGTGGTCCCAGAATGACTGAGGTATGCCCTGTTGTCAGCTGATTATAATGGTGAGGCAGGGAGCTGTTCGCTTCCCATTTCACCATTCACCTCGGCACCCGCGCCCCACAGCAGCAGCACAATATATTTCACACATCGCACTGCTGGGCTGTGTAGGAGGAGAGGTGTTGGCCAGGAATCAGCCTCTGCTACTCCTACACAGCAGCGCGATGTGTGACTGTATCCTGCTGCTGCTGGGGAGCTATAATCATTGGAGGAACCAGGTGAGTATTTACTGTTTGTTTTTTACTTCCTGTGAAAGGGGCACATATCTGGGCATAACTACTATAAGAGAGCACATAAATGGACATAACTACTGTGAGAGAGCATGTATCTGGGCATAACTACTGTGAGGGGACACATATCTGTCAGAACTACTGTGAGGGAGCATATATCTGGACATACCTACTTTGAGGGGCAACATAATCTGTCATAACTACTGTGAGAGGACACATATCTGGCATAACTACTGTGAGGGGGAACATAATCTGTCATAATTACTGTGAGGGGACACATATCTGTCAGAACTACTGTGAGGGAGCATATATCTGGACATACCTACTTTGAGGGGCAACATAATCTGTCATAACTACTGTGAGAGGACACATATCTGGCATAACTACTGTGAGGGGGAACATAATCTGTCATAATTACTTTGAGGGGGCACATATCTGGCATAACTACTGTGAAGGGGCACATATCTGGACATAATTACTGTGAGGGGGCATATAGATGGGCTTCAGTTTTCGCAGCAGTATTTGAATTGGACCTCCGCAGATTTTTCTTCATGGAACGGATGCTTCTGCTTCATGGAACGGATGGACATTCTGAAGCTGAATCTTGCCTGCCCTAGTCCTGCATGCTTTACAATGTGTCAGTGCAGGTAAGAATTATTTACACTAATACAATGTAACAAACTATGCTACAACCTATGTGGAAGCAGGACATGGTTACAGATAGTGTTGAAGGAATCAAGTTTGAATCCAAGATCAGAAGTTGATTCGCCCCAAAATTTGTTTTATTGCTGTATGCAGCTCACTTTGCACACCACTAGTTACAGGGAATGACTATACTGGTACAGAGGTAGCAGTTGCCTTGGGACCCTTGTGTCTGCAACATAGGAGGACAACAGTATTATACAGGAAAACTGAAGCCTGGGGTCTTGTTACAGATTTTGCGTTGGGGCATTGCCTTTGTATGGTGAAGGGGGTTGAATCTTGGAAATCTTAAGCATCTTACCAAATATACATACATGTAAAGACCAAGGGACCCACAAAGTGCTCTAATTTAAAGGGGGCCTACGGCATTAGGGCTCCTTTCAGATTTGAATTGCAGGAAATGGAAACCATGAAGCACTGCTGCATGTGCTGCACAACAGACGGATCCTATTAACTTCATATGGAAGTCTATCTAGTTCTTCCATGCCGTCCCTCTTTTGACAGTGAGAACAGCGCTGCGTGCTGGACTACTCTTCCCATCAACCATGATGCAACCTACAATGGTGGCTCCTAACACAGATGCAAACATTGCATTAAACAGCAGCACAACCGAAGTTGAAATCACGCATAGCCAAAATTGTTGAAGTCATGTGGAAATCTACAGTGGCTATTATGCAGCCCCTTAGATGGTGTCCAGGAGGCATCTATGAGCGGTTATTCTATAACATAAGAACTTCCACGTTTACAGCTCTTGGATGAGACGTAAGGAGGAGGTCACCATCTGCTGAGGTCTGTGAGCCATCTTCCATTGCAGCTAGGCTGGAATGCTGCACGCTGGGCTCGAGCTGACATTATAAGTTGCAGAATTTATTTTGCTTGAAATACTATGTTTCCAACCACTTTATTGCAACTTCCTGATCCTACAGAGAGCAGTGCAGATAATAGAGATGCATGAAGGAATTGGTCAATCCTCAGTGTACAGGTGAACCTGCCAATGTGAGGAGCAAGTCTACAACCGTTTACCATCTCTGGCTGGTTTACATGACTGCAGTGAGATCCCCATGATGCAATATGTCAGGGTTGTCTGTGACTCCGCATTATTACAGAGTCAGGTCGATTGGGACACACTCTTTTCTCATCACTCTGCACTGTGTGCACTTTCCCATTGATAGATATTAATTAATCATTGCAAATTACCCCATAAACCTAAAAAAAAAAAAAAATCTGATTGTAGAATTCTTGGTCGTATAAATCTCTTTAAATCCTTTACAATTTTTTCGCAATTAGAGATTAGAATTGGATGAAGGAGAAAATGAGAAGGTTATTTTTGGTGAACCTTGACCTAGGATGGACGTGGCCGGAGCGTCGCAGTGATCCTAGTTACGGATGGATTGTGCAAAAGAAGCTACTTTTAATGCATGTAACTTAGGAGGAGTGGAATGCAAACGTTCAGAAGGTCCTGGGCCACGGTGCACCATCTGTACCAGGGCTTCCATCTTCCATATCCCATTTATGCTACTGGATCTTCTAATATGCCAAATAGGCCATTGGGCCCCGTCAAGCACCAGGACCCCAGTATAAATGTTATCTCTACACCCCCTATAGCTACACTGCTGCAAATATGTGGCGCTGTAACGTTGGCCCCCATTGCTGAATATGATCGGGATTAACCTTATGCTCTCCCTTGCAGTACAAGGACTGAGGATAGTGTTGAGCGCAAATATTCGAATAGCGAATATTTTTTACGAATATTGACACTTCGCTAATTCGCGATTATTTAGAATATAGTGCTATATATTCGTAAAAACAAATATTCGTTATTTGTATTTATTTTTTCAATCAGAACCCAAGAATAAGATACCGTTAACAAAGATAGAGGATATAGCGCTATGTTCTCTATCTTCGTTAATTCTAGCAAGCCAACCAATAGGAAAGTCATAGCCCGTTCAAAGTCTCATTCGCAGTACGTGAATATTACATTATGTAATATTCGCGTACTGCGAATGAAACTTTATACGGGCTATGACTTTCCTATTGGTTGTCTTGCTAGAACTAACGACGATAGAGAATATAGCGCTATATTCGTATTAGTTACCTTTGTTAATCCTAGCAATACAAGAAAACTTGCCTATACACAGCTCTAAGTTGGATGCGCAATGCGAGAATATTAAGTAATATTAGTCGCATTGCTCATCTAACTTAGAGCGGGATATATGCAACTTACTTTACTATTGTTTGACTGGGAAGAATTAACGAATATGACGAATAAGAATATAGCGCTATATTCTCTATATTCGCTAATTCTAGCAAGCCAACCCAATAGCAAAGTTGACTGTACCCATCTCTAAGTTAGATGCGCAATGCAAAAATATTGCCTATTTTTGGCAATAAATTGAATAATGAGTCAGTATTCTGTTTATTGAAAAAAAAATAGGTAAAAGTAATATTTTCGCATTGCGCATCCAACTTAGAGCTGGGTACAGTCAGCTTTCCTATTGGCTTGCTAGAATTAGCGAAGATAACGAATATAGCGCTATATTCTCTATATTCGTTAATTCTAGCAATATAACCAATAGTAAAGTTGCCTTTATACCCCATTCAAAGTGCAATTCGCAATACGCGAATATTTAAATCGTATATTATTCGCGATAAATAGAATAATAACGAATATTCGAATTTGAAGAATATATGACGAATATTCAATCGAATATTCACAAAATATTGCAAAATCGAATATGGCACCTCCCGCTCATCACTAACTGAGAATGCATCCTTTGAAAATGTTCATACATCACTTCAAATGGATTAGATGTTTATCCGAGGAACTGCTTAGTGATTTATTTATTTGTACTTGTGCATACATATATGTTCTGCTTATTACTGCTTTCTATATGATGCCTTTACATTGAAGGTTGTCTGAGGGCTAGGCTTCGATACTGAGCTACTGTATATTGCTATAGCTGGCCATGGGAATGATAGAATTCTTTATTGTCAGCTATGAATGGAGGTATAGATGTCATTGGCCCAGCAAGAGCGTGATCCTGACTTTGGGGATGTTGTTGGCAGGAACATTTAGGAGGAGATATAAGGGATCAGTTTGGTGCCAACTGGGTGCAGATAGTATGGTTGCAGTACCTAATGGATCTGTTGTTTGACTTTAGTGATGAGCATAGGCAATATCCGTTTTTGTGAATTTTTTGCATAATATTCACAATAAATTCGCAAATTCTACAGTCATTATTTTCGCGATTGTGCAAATCGGCACTAATGATGCTCATATTTTTTGTGCAATACGTGCAACTCCACATTTTTTCAGTACCTGCCCTGTAATTGCCGTGTATCCCACATGCTTCCCCTCCTCTAGGTCCTCCTGCACGTCTCTTTGCACCGCCAGTCACTTCCTTCACCAGGCTGGGTGAGAGGTCAGAAGCGCTCTGCATAATGGAGCAGAGCTGAGGTGAGAGGAGCTGACAGGAGGACGGGCTGTTTGCTGCAGCAGCGTGACTGTACTTATAGCTGTTAGGGTCAGACTCAGACAGGAGCCTCAGCTCTGCTCACTGTAGTGCATATACATATGGGACCTGAGGCATGTGCTGGATGCTCCAGATAGCCTACCGCGAAGGTAGAAGGATGGAACATGACTAAAAATGCTCAGCTCTGCTCCCTGTTATTAACAAAGAGAAGTTGAGCTGTGGGACAGAGATCTAATGCTGTGGACCTGAAGAAGATCTGTCCCAGGGGTCACATCCTTAAGATCAGCTATTGTTGTGTTTGAGTAGTCTCCGAGGCATTGCTCCCGGTTAGCCAGAATCCTACTCCACACTGATGAGGGGCAACACCCCGAAACAGCTGTCTGTGGATGGATAACTGGCTTAGGTTTTCCCCGTCACATCCTGAAAGCTTGTAAAAAAGCGGGATCTTGACATAGGGGCCACTGAATATGGTGGATTTGGTGATCTCTGTAATGGGGACGCCCCTTTGCTCGGTTTTCCTTCCTTTGAGGGATATCTGGCTTTCTTTGTGTTGTAGACCCATAACTGCGGCTCCACATTTATTTTGCATATTGACCAGTGTGGACAGTCCTGCTGCAGTCCTTAACCCTATAGACTCTCCTCTGCTTTACACCTATCTAAAAATAATTAAAACTTAAAGGGTAAGGCCAAGTTCACCGTTTTTGCCATCCGTTTCATGAATACATACAGTGGCATCCTTCATCATAGAGTTTACAGAAGAATGTATAGGTTAACGTATGCATTTTTTCTAATGGACTCTGGAGGATAGAAAAGCGTTGGGTGCTGCACTTTTTTATCTTTTTTTCCCCCAACATATTTGTAAAAACGGATAGAAAAACGTGATTTGAACACAGCCTAACCTTTCATCTAACCCCTAATGTACCCCACGCCCTCACTAATCAGTTTTAATAATTGTACTTTTTATTGGGAGGGGGGGGGATTGTGGGTTTTGCTATGGGGCCCCATGATTTCTATGTGCGCCCATGCCTCTGCGTGACGACATCAGATATCTATATTCTTGTGGAGATCCGATGTTGTCACTTTCAGTAAGGTCATGCAAAGGTTCTTGTACAAGTCACCAGCCCCTCCAGTGCTAGCTACCAATGAGAAGGAAAATGGAAGTCAGGAGAAAAGACAGAAGAACTGATCACTGCCAGATTTTTCTTCAAGAAAAGCTGTAAAGTTTTTTATGAATTGTAAATATTGCTCACCTCTCCATAATGTTCTACATTACTTCCTGTAAGTGACACAGAATAGAAGAGATAAGCTAACTGATTCTAAAGTTTGAAAGTTTGACACAAATTTTCTAAAATTTGTACTTTTCATGATCCTGAGTCTTTTGTCAAGTGATTTAGGAGAATCTGAGAGAGAGATATAGACAGGAATAGAGAAAAATAACTTTTCTAGGCAATCTAAGCACTTTCAATTTGGGTCGAAATTATTCAGGCCCGAAATTAATTGGCCATCTGATTCGGCTGAAAAGGACCAGAATATACTTTTGAGAAAGTATCCCATCTCTAATTAATAGTTACAAAACAGCAAATATTCTATCTTGAGATAAAGGGCAGGAGGGCATAGCCACAGGCTGTATTTGCATATATTCTAAATTATAGTAGAATATTGTCCCGCCCCTAAGGAACAATTATTTAAAACGCTCAATCCACTTAAAACACTTGCTGAAAAATAAAGTGAGGTTGTCCATATTTATTCAAACCTGAATCGAATTGGCCTCCCGATTCAGCTGAATTGGATCAGAATTTGATTTAAAGACATTTGCTCGTCTTTACTTAATAAAGAGCAACATAAATGCCAGTTGTAGATAAGGTCAATGAACGATGACAGAGGCAGCATGTCCGGAAAAAATCGCTTTATTGGGAACTGCTTACATGCAAAACGTGGTTACAAAGTTGCTATGTTTCAGGTATTCCAAGCCTTTATAAAGCAGTTGATAAAGGCTTGGAATAGCAGAAACGTAGCAACTTTGTAACCACGTTTTGCATGTAAGCAGTTCCCAATGAAGCAATTTTTTTCGGACATGCTGCCTCTGTCATCATTCATTGGACTGCATATATAGGAGTCTCTGTGGATCTAGGACTCCAGGTGGGCTGATGCATTCCGGAAGACCGTGAGATCCGGCGTGTGCGACTCTTGATTTTTGTGTTATACGAGTTGTAGATAAGGGAAAGGACGGCATAGCTATAATTTTCTTTTGCACATAATCTGAATTGTAGTAGCACCTTGTCCCGCCCCCGAGGAACAGTTCTTTAAAACCATCTATTCTTCTCAGAATGTAGGGCAGCTGTCAATTCTAGCAATGCCTGAAAGATATAGGGAGGCTGTTGGTAATGCTATTAGTGAAAGCGAATCTTGCTGAGATTTTGAAAAGCAATAAATAGCTCAGACTTGATCAGTGTAATGTAATTAGCAAACCATTAAGAATCAGAAGTGTGGTTAAATGATCTCCAACGGCAAGAAAATAAATCTATTTTATATTGAGTCTGAAATAAGTATTATGTTTTAAATACTCCCAGGACCTCGGCTACCAGACATCCTAAAAGGCGTAAAAAGCACAGACAACATAATGCTCTTGGCCTGAATACAAAATAAAATAAAAAAAAGAAAGAAAGAAAGAAAAATATCCTGTATGGTTAATTTGCCAAGTGAACAAGCGATTAAGAGCAAGTGAAGTTTTCTCCTTCAACTCTATGAGTAGCGCCACTTAGAGCCGAATATAAAGTCTCATAGATTTTTCCTCCTTCTTCTTCTTATAAGATTGCTATAGATCCGTCTGCTTGTTTAAGAGGGAAGTGATATGTTCTCAGGATGGCGGCCTCACAGGGAAAGGCCTAATTGCATTTGGCTCTGTAATAACATTTATCCGATATAATTTCGTTATCAAGCTTTTCCTTGATTGAAATCTGACTTAATAATTTCCAACAAGACCAAGCACTAGACCCGACCTTGTTTACATTCACCTCGAAGTTTGCATCCAAAACTATTTTAATGCAGTTTTAATGGCACTTTTATTGGAAATTGCCGCCTGATCCTCATTTCATTTACACAGTGAAGGAGTGCAGCTTTGGATAATTAAGTTTGATTTCTATCACATTAATATGTTCATTGAGTGGAATCAAATAAGGACAACATTAGCTGAACTATCACAAACAGACAAAAATATGAATTACAAGCTTTTGCCTTAAGATAATACAAGACTTGGGTTGGGATTTAGGTGTTTTTACAGGTATTAGGATAAGGGGAAAATAAGCCTTGTGGAGAGGATGACATTGGGTTTGGAAGGGTTGATCATCTACCAATTTGCACACAGGCCACGGAAACATGGTGGACAATGGTAACAATCATACGAGCATTGGTCCGGCTTCAATCCTTTCCAAAAACCACCACTCGATTAAAGAGAACATAACTTCTATGTAGGTGTCTTGGCTGAAAACCAATTATATCAAACAAAGAAGCCGAGCTGGATGAAGACATCACCATCGCAAGCTTCCTACGTTGGGCACTTGAACAGTAATGTTTGCTTTAAAATGGACATCATTAAGATTTTTTTGCAAGTGCGTAGGAATTGGCAGTCACTTTTCTCAAATCTTTCCCACTAGAGATTGCTGATAAGTATTAGACAGGTCACAAGTGGAAGAAGAAACTGCTTTGGATCTTTAAGTGTGGACAAGTATTAAGACATACTGGGCACTGTTATGGGCAGTAAGTGTGGACCCATTGTGTCAACCAACCAGTTTGACTTTGGGTTAGACCTAATGTAGGCATCCTGGTGGTTCTCTGGTTTTCATCCAACAACCCCAATACAGGGATATGGCCTTTGCTGCAGGGGAGCCACCGGGCTGCTATCTCTTGAAATAGTCCTAGTCTGGTTGGCTGCTGACCCACTGGGATCAGAGACACCAGTGTGAAGTACTGCGGGAACAGACACTATACATAGTCAGGAAACAGGAAGGTAAGGGCAGGCAGAGTACTTATAAATCAGAGAAACAGTCCAGAAGTCAGGCCTGATGTCAGAGGGTCAGAATCCAGGAAACAGGCAGAAGTGTCTGCACAGACAGATAAATGGTTTGTAGCTCTTTTGCAGGGCCTAGCAAACACTTGAAACTAAAAGGAATCTAAATGATTGATCAAGAAAGAGGTAGAACAAATTGCCCAGCATATATATATAGGAAGGGTTCTGATCGCATTAGAGAAACAGTTAAACAAAGAGCAAAAAGGGTAATTAACCCTTGCATTGCAGCAAAAAAAGGTTCAGTGAATAAACAGTAATACAAACAAAGAAAGAGATATAGCAACCAGGCTGCAGCCTTACATATGACACACATGGGTCTGTGGCCAGCTCCAAGCAGAATCTAGGTGGATGATGTGGCACTTGTGGTCACCCTAGAAATCAAGATTGTGGTGGTCATGGAGCAAGGCCATGAGAGGTACAAAGGGATATGATGTAGCCTAAGAGTTCAAAAGAAACAGGTCCTCGTCTCCAGTCTGGTGGAAAATGAAAATATTTTATTTTTTTTTGCTACAGGAAAGATTCTTTACTGTAAGAGATGTGAGGAGCAGTCACCACACAAAATGGTCCTAGCAGAATGAGAAGACAGAAGTTCAGGTAATTTTTTGATAGAACATGAAATAGTGGGTTCCTTAAATTTACAGAGATGCCAAGTTGATCATTTTTAGAGAAAAAGTTAACAAAAGTTAACTAAATCAGAAAATTTATATCCACCTTTACCTTTCCTCTTGGACCCAAATTTTGAGATGGAGTGAGATAAAAGCTTTGAAAAAGTATGATTTTGGGATACTCTGCTGGGAGTTGTATATGATAAATGTGTCTGTGTGTTTCCAGGCAGTGGTTTTGCTGTGAACTAAAGCCTTCCGAGGGTTTTGCTAGAATCTAATGATATTATATTAAATATTCATTATGAGAAACCAAAGTCCTTAACTAGAAATGGTGAGGGACACATCTTCCAATACACTAAAAACTGAAGATGGAGAAGAGACTTGAAAGGCTTGTGACCATACGTGTATTCAGATGTAAGCATCACTTTTGGTTGCCTTAAACCAGTCCTAACCTTATAGTCAAGATAATAGTGACTAATAGTGCCTAAAATGCCAACATCATAGCAGTACCGGTAGTTTCCAATGAAAATCTCCACTGTGTCTATCTCACAGTAGTCTCATAGCTTCATGCTTGCATCTTCGTTGCTTGCACAGTAATCCC
This sequence comes from Bufotes viridis, assembly GCA_033119425.1. Lineage (NCBI taxonomy): Eukaryota > Metazoa > Chordata > Amphibia > Anura > Bufonidae > Bufotes > Bufotes viridis. The sequence continues at coordinate 8,842,090 of CM065597.1, forward strand.
ATAGTGCCATCTGTAAGATAGTACCCTGTGGGCCAGATTACAGGACACAACTCTAATACTGTACTAAAATAGCTGCTCTATATACCCAAACTGCTAAAAAGTTCTCCCCTTATGGATGGTGCACTTCTCTCCATCCAGTAAGTAAAAGTTTTAAGCTAGTTTTACATCTCCGGCTGAAATTCCAACAGCCTGCCTGAATTCTCTGGATCGGGCACTGTTGGATGCAAACATAATGCCTGCCGGCCCATTAACTATAATGGGGTCCAGCGGAGACATGGAGGTAATCCAGCAAATATGAAGAGAATTGCAGGATCCTATACATAACTGATGCAGCAGAGTTGTTTTCTTTTTGACGGGATCCTGTTTTCTTTTTTTCTCTTTTTCTCACGGATAAGAAGAATGGAAAATAAAACAGAGACATAAACTCTCCCAAAGGCTGAGTTCACATCACCGTTTAGCTTTTCACTGTGATCATTCAAAAAAAAGAAAGAAAAAGAAAAAAAAAACGGATCCATTATTTTGGGCATCAGTTATAATCAATTTGAATTAGTTTGTGTCCCCTGTGCCTGTATTGCGGCCCACAATATTTCGGGACCAGCCGCATGCGCACCATATAACGGATGCAGACTCATTCACTTGAATGGGTCTGCAATCGAGAAGATACAGTGCGGAGGCACAAAGCGGAAGGCCACGGAAGCATTGCAGAGTGCTTCTGTGGCATTTCGGTCCATGCCGCCACACCGCAAAAAAATAGAACATGCTCTATTTTTTTTGCAGTCCGGATGGTTTGCAGACCCATTCAACTTGGGTGGTTGTGCATCCATCATCACTGGCCACACGGATGGTGCACGTGCATTGGGATGCGGATTTGCGATCCCCAATGCATGGCACTGCCAGCACACGTTTCTGTGCCTACGTCCTAAATGAGGTGGAGCTGCAATACATAACCTCTTCCTGACCAGCGCCGTAATAGTACGGCCCAGCAGGACGTGACTTGCCACCCAGCGCCGTACTATTACTGCCCACTGATAGCCGGACCCCTGCTGTATGCGCCGTAATAGTACAGCCCAGCAGGACGTGACTTGCCATCCCCTTTTTACCCCTGCTGTATGCTCCAGCATCGGTAAAAACACCGATGTCGACGCATTAACCCTTGTTGTGCCGCGGTCAGTGCTTAAAGTGAAAAAAGTTTTAAAAAATAAAGTTTTACAAAAAAATTTAAAAGTTTGAAGAAAAAAAAAAAGCATTTTGTAAAAAATAGGAAAAAAAAAATGAAAAGTAGACATATTGGGCATCGCTGCATCGTATCGACCGGCTCGATAAAAATATCACATGACCTAACCCCTCAGATGACCAAAGTCAAAAAATAAAATAAAAACTGTGCTAAAAAAAAAATGTTTTGTCACTTTACTTCACTAAAAGTGCAACACTAAGCGATCAAAAGGGCGTGTGCCCCCCAGAACAGTACCAATCTAACCGTCACCTCATCCCGCAAAAAAATGATACCCTACCCAAGACAATCGCCCAAAAAATAAAAAAACTATGGCTCTCAGACTATGGAAACACTAAAACATGTTTTTTTTTGTTTCAAAAATGCTGTTATTGTGTAAAACGTAAATAAATAAAAAAGTATACATATTAGGTATCGACATGTCCATATGAACATGCTGAATAAAAATATCACATGACCTAACCCCTCAGGTGGACACCGTAAAAAAATAAAAATAAAAACAGAGCCAAAAAAGCCATTTTTTGTCACCTTACATTACTAAAAGTGCAACACCAAGTGATTAAAAAGGTGTATGCCTCCTAAAATAGAACCAATCAAACTGTCACCTCATCTTGCAAAAAATGAGACCATACCTTAGACAGTAGGACAAAAAAAAAAAAAAAGGCTGTCGCTCTCAGACAATGTAGACACTACAATATGATTTTTTTTTGCTGCAAAACTGCTATTATTGTGCTAAAGTGAAATAAAAAAATAAAAAAGGATACATATGAGGTATTGCCGCGTCCGTAACTACCTGCTCTATAAACATATCACATTACCTAAACACTCAGATGAACACCGTAAAAAAAGTGTGTCAAAAAGCTATTTTTTTGTCACCTTACATCACAAAAAGTGTAATACCAAGCAATCAAAAAGTCATATGCACCCGAAAAAAGTACCGGTCTCAACCTGCATTATACATGATTTATATTATCTGGCTGGGTACCAGATTATAGATCAGAGCACCCAATCTCCATAGCTTCTTGTATTGTTGAGCCACTCCATTTGCTACATTCCTCCATTAAATTCTTTAAATTATCCCAGCAAAATCTGCCTTCCAAATACCATATGGCGTTCCTTTCCCTATGCGCCCTGCCATGTGCCCGTACAGCAGTTTAGGACCACATATGGGGTGTTTTTGTAAACTACAGAATCAGGGGCAATACAAATTGAGTTTTGTTTGGCTGTTAACCCTTGCTTTAAATGGAAAAAATGGATTAAAATGGAAAATCTGCCAAAAAAGTGAAATTTTGAAATTTCGTCTCCATTTCCATTAATTCTTGTGGAACACCTAAAGGGTTAACAAAGTTGGTAAAATCAGTTTTAAATACCTTGAGTGGTGTAGTTTCAAAAATGGGGCCATTTTTGGGTAGTTTTGATTTTGTAAGCCCCACGAAGTGACTTCAGACCTGAACTGGTTCTTAAAAAGTGGGTTTTTGAAATTTTCTGAAAAATTTCAAGATTTGCTTCTAAACTTCTAAGCTTTCTCACGTCCCCAAAAAATAAAATGTCATTCCCAAAATGAACCAAACATGAAGTAGACACATTGAAAATGTAAAGTAATAGCTATCTATTATAAAAGTAGAGACATTTAAATTTGCAAATTTTTCCAAATTTTTGGTAAATTTGGTATTTTTTATAAATACAAATGAATTTTTTTTACTCAAGAATCTCAGAATGGCCTGGATAAGTAAAAGCGTTTTAAAGTTATTTCCACATAAAGTGACACATGTCGGACTTGCAAAAATAGCCTGGGCAGGAAGGTGAAAACTGGCCCAGGGTAGAAAGGGTTAAAGTAATCTGTTGACAATGCTGGATATATCATATTTTTCTGTACTGTCCCTTTAAGGGCTGGAGATTGATAATGGAATGTGGGTATGCGGATCGCCTCCCGGCGATGTTCCTTATCTGTCATTTTGCTTCCTGCTCCCAAGTAGTTTAATAGACATTTTGGCGTATTAAATATCACGGAGACCTATTGTACTACATTTCACATACTTGTGGAAAATTTCTGTGTCTTCTGTTAAAAGGCAGATAATGAATGTTATGATATTAAAAATCTTTAGTAGAAGCGCTGAACTTTCACACCGCGCTCATCCGTCTTTCCTGTCCACATTTGAACTCTTGCGCTCGGGGTATAGACGACATTCTCCAGCACAAAGGCAGAATAAAGGAAAATGATCGCCCTGCATCCTTCCTCTCTCAATAAGAGCCCCGCAACTCTCAATATATGATTATTATTTCTGACCTGCAGATGAAAGAAATTTACCGATCTGGACTGCGGCCAGTAAAAGCATTTTCCGCTCGACGCTCCATTATAAAGATCACTCTCTCTCCCTATCTGCAGATATATTTCTCCTCGTGGCCTCTGTGATAATGCCTGTATTCATACTGCAGAGACATCACATAAAGTGCTTTATCTCTCAGGGTCTCTGGCCTATTCAGTCTTGGAATCTGGTACAAGAGAAGGTAGGAAAAGACAAGAGCGGCACGTGTCCTGGACGCAGAGAAGGAAAAGCGCTTGATATCGTGATGGATTTCTACTTCTTTAATAGAGAAAATGCCAAGTAATATTAAGGGGATTGTCTGACTTCCGCAAATGCTATTTATCATGTAAACAAATTTAACCAGTTCCCAACGGTCAAACATTTATATACGTCAGCGATCTGGTATTTAAAGATGGCATCCGTTCATGAGCGCAGCGGGAGCCATAGCCGCTGGGCGCCTGCTGTTTTAAACACCCAGGGCTAATGTATGTGATGGACGCAACAACTTAGATACCTTGGTGAAATGTGATCATGGCATCAGTGAGGTTAACAAACAGCAGTGCATGCTCCCGACCATGTACAGGCTTCCCCGATCCTCGCTAGGTAGCCTCGATCCTCCTGAATGATCCAGGGCTGGCACACATGAGTTCTTATGGAGTGCCTGCCTGAGGCAGGGCTCTGTAGGAACACAGTGAAATTCTCTTACCCTGGGTTCAGACCTGAGCGTTCTTGAAACGCGCGTTTTACGCGCGTCTATGTCGCGCGTTTTTGTTGCGCGTATTACAGCGCGTTTTTGCAAATAGGAAACGCGCATCGTACGCGCGTTCTTGTGATTGACTACTGTGGTGTCAATCACAATACGTGCGACAAACGCCCCCAAAAAAGCTCAAGTACTTGTTAATGCGTAGGGTGTTTTACAGCGCGTTCGAACGCGCTGTAAAACGCGAAAATGTGAACCAGTCCCATAGGGAAGCATTGGTTTGCATGTGTTGAGCGTTTTACAGCGCGTTCGAACGCGCTGTAAAACGCGCAAATGTGAACTTAGGGTTAGGCTCCTATGCTAATGCATTGAAGTCTATTGGAGAAGCAATCTGATGATTGCTTGTTTAAGTTCCCATGGGAGAACTATTAAAAGTGTAAAAAAAAGAAACAAAAAAATAAAAATAAAAAAGCTTTTAAACATTTCAAATTGCCCCCTTTCTCCAAAATAAAAATACATAAACAATAAAAAATAAACATCTTGTAAAAACTTGTTAAAATATAAAAACATTTTTCCCAAACGAGAAAACAGGAAAATAAAAAGTCAAAATGGCTGATTTGCTGTTTTTTGGTCACTTCACCTCCCATAATAAATGTATAATTATATATAATTATGTAAAGTGATCATTCACACTCCGAAATGGTGAAAAGTAGAGATCGCCCTGCAAAAAATGAGCCCAAACACAGTTCTTTACACATAAAGATAAAAAATGTTATGGGCGTAGTTCTTTTTTACACAAGAAGAGCTATACGTGTGGTATCGTAATCGTACTGACCTGGAGAAGGAACGTATATTAAACTCTGTAAAAACAAAAACCCATAAAACTGTCAGAATTGTGTTTTGTTTTATAATTTCACCCCATTTGGATTTCACTACATTGGGTGCAACCTTAAATGCTGCCATTGGAAAGTACAACTTGTCCTGCAAAAAACAAACATTCATATGTGGATAAAAAAAAAAAAAAATAATGGAAAAAACGGAAAATCGCCTGTTCATAAAGGGATTATTACAAGGTCCTTACTAATGTATTGTGATGGTCCATATTGCCTCTTTTTTTGGCTGGATTCTTATTTCCATCACATTTTACACGGCTCGTTTCCAGGGGTTATGAGTGACCACCCTGCAATCCAGCATTGATGGTCGTGCTTGCACATTATAGCGAAAAGCATTGGCTTGGCCAGGACCGTGGAAGCACGCATAAGCACGCATGAGTAGCAATCTCCCGTTCCGGCCACATACGGTGACCACAACCCTTGGATACGAGCAGTGTATATTATGATGGAGAAATGAATAAAGCCAGGACTGAGAACCCCGTACTCGACAGGTAGCGGCCATCATTCCTCTTCTGGGTTCAAAGAGAGATTCTCTTATCCTAGATACGTCGGGAGTGTAATTACTAAAAAGTTTAAGGCTACGCTCACACCCTGCCGGATACGGCAAAAATGCTGATAATACAACCATCTGCATCCGTTATGAACGGATCCGGTTGCATTATCTTTAACCCCTTAGGGACCAGCCTGTTTTGGGCTTTACTGACCAAGCGTTTTTCTTCCTTTTTTCATCATTGCGTTCCAAGAGCTATAACCTTTTTATTTTTCCGTCTATATAGCTTTATGAGGGCTTGTTTTTTGTGGGACAAGTTGTCATTTTTTAATGGCGCCATTTTGGGGTACAAATAACTTTTTGATTAATTTTTATTAACTCTTTGTGGGAGAGACATGGGAAAAACAGCAATACTGCCACTGCATTTTTACATTATAAATTTTACGGAGTTCATTTTTCGGCATCAATAACATAATATTTTTGTTCTCTGGGTCAAGAAGATTACAGTGATACCAAATACATATTGTTTTTTTATGTTTTACTACTTTTTTAGCAATCAAACCCCTTTTTTTCAAAGAAAAAAATGTTTTTGCATTGCGCTTCCCAAGACCCATAACTTTTTTCTTTTTTCTTTCTATGGAGTTGTTTGAGGGCTTGATTTTTGTGGGACGACTTGTATTTTTCATTGGTATCATTTCGAAGTAAATGTCGCTTTTTGATCACTTGTTATTATGTTTTTTCTGTGGCAACTAAGAATAAATGAGCAATTCTGTCTTTTTTTTTTTTAAACGGCGTTCAATGTAGGGGATAATTTATGTTATATTTATGTAGTCTGGGTCGTTACGGATGCGGAAATACCAAACATATGAGGGATAATTTAATGGAAAAAAAGCGTAATTTTTAATTTAATAAATGTGTTTTTTTTTTGTTTTTTTTACCACTTAATAGACTCACAAGGGGACTATAACAGACAGTATTTTTATTGCTTTATTGCTTTTAAAGTGTAATGCACTATCCCTATAGAGGCGCAGCCTGCTGGAAATTACTGGAGGCTGGTCTGGGGCCTACATAAGACCCCTGCCAGCCTTCACACACATCGGCACCCCGCGATTGCATTTGCGGGGTGCCGATGGTAGACAGAGGCCTGGGGCATGTAAAGTGTTAAACAGCCCGGATCGGCACTCCTGCCTTTCCGGGCTGTAAGAGCAGGGCCGCGGCCCAGCCTAAGGCCCTTTGGTGACTGCTGTAAAAAGCCGAATGGGTGGTCGCTAAGGGGTTAAAATAGCAATGACGGATCCGACATGAACTCCATTGAAAGTCAATGGGGGATGAATCTATTTTCTGTTGTGTCTGAGAAAACTGATTTGTCCCCATTGACTTGCCTTGAGGGTCATGAAGGATCTGTTTTGCTCCACAACTGAAGAAAACCGCAGCTTGTTGCGGTATGTTCTCTGGTATGGGAACGCAACCAAATAGAACGCAATGCATTTTGCAGCATTCCTTTCTGTTCCTTTACGTTTTGTCGGATCTCAATACCGGAAAAGAGAAACGCTAGTGTGTAAGTAGCCTAAGTTACGCAACTGAATGTCTACTGCATGAAGACTACTTGAGACTTCTTATACTGCTAAGCCCTTGTTAAAGGGGTTGTCTAGCTTCAGTAAGGGCTCATGCTCACGAACGTGTGCCGGCCGTGCCTGTATTGTGCCATTCGCAGAAGGAATGGTCAAAAAATAGAACATGGAGCCATTCAAGTTGAATGGGTCTGCACCCATCTGTGGAAACCACACGGATGGCACCCGTGCATTGGAGACCGCAAATTGCAGTCCCCAATGCACGGAAAGGCTGGGCAACAGCCAATTGCATGAGGCCTAAATAACATTTATCATGTAGAGAAGAATAATACAAGGTCCTTACTAGTGGATTGTGATTCTCCATATTGCCTCCTTGCCGGATTGATTCATTTTTCCATCACATTATACACTGCTCGTTTCCAGGCATTACGACCACCCTTCAATCTAGCAGCGGTGGTCGTGGTTGCACACTATAGGATAAAGCACTGACCTACTGTATGCACACTCTCATGGTCTCGGCCACCAGAGATGCTGGCGCCTTTTTTCTACAATGTGCAAGCATGACCACTGATGCTGGATTTTAGGGTGGTCATAACTAGAAATGAGCAAATCAACCTTTGGATCCAAGCAGTAATCCAACGTTGGCTTTTGCACCAGCTGGTACCTCGGTACCCAAGTCGACTTCAGATCCAAGTCTTAGAATGACTTTCAAGTTGAAAAATCAAATCCCAAAGTCATTTACCAAAGTGCCGCGAGACCTCAGCGATATCTAGTTTCCCTCGCCAGAGCCCATACATTTGACTGCTGTAAAGCAATCAAACGAAGTTTTGAACAAATCGACTCCAGATCTTGGATCCGAAGGTCGATTTGCTCAACACTAGTCCCAACTTCTGGAAATTGCCGAAGTTAGACAACCCCTTTAAGATTCCTGAGTCTGTCAACCACAGAAATGGCTTCCCTGGGGGTCTGACTCCCGGGATCCCTGCCAATCATCTGTACTAAGATGCTGCCCCCAGATCCCAGGAGTGGGACCCCTGCCAATCTCATATTGATAACCTGACAATATGTCATCAAATTAAATCCCAGAGAATCCCATTAACATACAGCTGTGCCATTACTTTTCTTCTTGGCTGTACATATCCTGATATGTGTATCACACGACCACAAATAACATGACTTAGTGATATTCTGTCATGAGATGTCTATGCTACGTGTGCGGCCACCCAGTGGTTGTGATGTGAATTACAGCCAACGTTTTGCTAGTATGTTGCACAATTCTAATGAATTGATTTAATGAGAAATTGGAGTCCTTAATCAATTCCTTATGGTAAGAGTGGATCTTCGATCTCTATAAAGATATACTGAGAAATAAATCACTACAGAATGCTGGATATATTTTGATGGCCGACATTTGGTGCCCTCTTGGTCAAGAGATATGAATAAACTTTGTCCTTTGACAACACAATGCAAAACATTGTTCATTCACACCTCCTGAAGGATCAAAGTGAAGAAGCACCCCAATTACTAGAATCCGAATAAACCCTTATACTACATGGAATACGAGTGATTGGCTTATTAAAAATGCAAATGGGCCGGGGACTTACAGATTCTTTTCAATTAAAGTGTTACTTACATAAGTTTTTCCTGTAATTTTTAAATATTTCATCGTTAATGTAATATGGTCCGCACACTGGTCAACGCTACCCGCTCGCTGTCTTTATCAGCTTCATTAAGGCAATAATATCTTCATTTAAGAAACAATTACAGTTAATTAGTTCCACGACAGCAAGAGAAACTCTATTCTAGTGGAGATAGTTTTAATATACATATTACAGCGTGGAATAAAAGCCCAATTATAATAAAGGAAGCTTCGTGAATAGGAGCTAGCATTAATGGTAGGAACCCTTCTGAGATACGAGAGCTCGGGGTCTGGGGGTGATGAGTCTCGGGCGCTGGTTGTCACTTTGCCTTGACAAGGGTATTTAGATACTGAGGAGGGCAGGGACTGGGATTTGGAGGGGGAGACCATCTACGGCTCTGTTTTTAGATATTCTACAACAAAGGTTATGAACCAGGAAAGAAAGAGAGGTCCAAGCTAAGTGAGGCAGAGAAGTCCATTTCATAGTGGGGGTTCAGGATTTCAGGGATGGGTCAATGGCTGGTTTAGGTTAAGGGGCTTTTCAGGAGTACAATACTGCTGACCTGTCCTCAGTATCTGATTGATGGGGACTCTCCTTAGGCCAGTGACGTCATGTCAATCAGTCACATGGCCTATGTGCAGCTTAGGGTCCTTTCACACTGGCGTTTTTCTTTTCCGGCATAGAGTTCCGTCCTCGGCGCTCTATGCCGGAAAAATCCTGATCAGGATCATCCCCATGCATTCTGAATGGAGAGAAATCCGTTCAGGATGCATCAGGATGTCTTCAGTTCAGGACCGGAACGTTTTTTGGACGCAGCAAATACCGCAGCATGCTGCGCTTTTTGTTCCGTACAAAAATCCGGAACACTTGCCGCAAGGCCGGATCCAGAATTAATGCCCATTGAAAGGCATTAATCCGGATCCGGCCTTAAGCTTAACGTCGTTTCGGCGCATCGCCGGATCCGACGTTTAGCTTTTTCTCAATGGTTACCATGGCAGCCAGGACGCTAAAGTCCTGGTTGCCATGGTTAAGTGTAGTGGGGAGCAGGAGAGCAGTATACTTACCATCCGTGCGGCTCCCGGGGAGCTCCAGAGTGACGTCAGGGCGCCCTACACGCATGGATCACGTGATCGCATGGATCACGTGATCCATGCGCATGGGGCGCTCTGACGTCATTCTGGAGCGCCCGGAGCCGCACGGACTGTAAGTATACCGCTCTCACTATTACTATGGCAACCAGGACTTTAATAGCGTCCTGGCTGCCATAGTAACCTGAAAGCATTTTAAAGAGTGATCAGGATCCTGATCAGTCTTCTAATGCTTCAGGCGACTTGCGTTCTGACGGATCCGGCGGGAGGGAAGTGCCTGCCGGATCCTCAGAACGCAAGTGTGAAAGAGGCCTTAGTCTCATTCAAGAGAATGATCGTGAGCTCCAATACCAAGCACAGCCACTATCTAATGACTCTCTGCTTGGTATGTTACATACTTTAGATCAGGGATGCCCAACCTGTGGCCCTCCAGCTGTTGCAAAACTACAACTCCCAGTATGCCTGGACAGACTACAGCTATTCGGGTATGCCGGGAGTGGTAGTTTTGCAACAGCTGGAGGGCTGCAGGTTGAGCATCCCTGCTTTAGATGAACACACATCTCAGCGCATGCGCATTTTACTGCCATCCTGTTCCTCTCCATGGACGTGCTCACGGGAAACTTCTAGACGTCCAGGTTATCAGAAGGGGTGCCCACTGCCTACATGTTTTTAATTTTTAATTACTTTCATGGTGGCCTGCTAATTTAAGTTACCATTTAGCTCATTTTTGGGTGTGAGCAGTCTCTGCATGTGTCTGCGTGAGTATTTTGTGCAGGTTTTCTGACATCTCCAGAGCCACTGCAGGGGAGATGGAGCGCGAGCTGCTCTTTGCAGTGTCTCTATGTTCTTACTTATCAGTGTGGGCCCCTCTTTGATGTCTATACACCACAACAGAACATATGGAAAGAGGTTGTCCATGTGTGGCAGCCCCATAAACCTTTTCCACCATCCACACATATGTGTACGTGGTCATCATGGGGGTACACGCTATCACCCACTGGAGGACCCACTACCTCCACTCCCGGCATTTTAACCTCTCCTACACGATCAATGCAGACTATAGTGCTGACAAACAGAGCCGGTTATACCATCACATTGCCGTCTACCAGAGGGCCACAGAGCTGTGCAGTGTAAGCTCTTGTTATAGCTGAGCTACGCCACAACACTGCCTGCACGTTTATCATGCACAGAATGCAACATAAATAAATGATATATTTTTATAATTAAGTTTACAGTAACTAAAATAAATAAATGATAAATAAATACAAAAAAATGAAATAAACAAATAACTTACTGTAAATACATAAAGAAAGATAAATGTCATAAATAAAATAAATGGATAAATTAAATACATAAATAAAATAGTGATATATATATATATATATATATATATATATATATATATATATATACACAAGAACTAAATTTGTCATTTTGAAAAAAAATTGTACAAACTATTAACTTATATTGACTAGTGATGAGCGGTATAGGCAAAATTCAAATTTGCGATATTTCGCGAATTTTGGGCTGAATATTCACCATAAATTCGCAAATTCGAGAATTCGTGATCTCCAGTCATTATTTACTTGATTGTGAAAATCGGCAATGTAATATATTCACAATAAAAATTTTCTATTAGAATATTTGCAATCAACACTAAGGGGTAGGCAACTTTCCTATTGGTTGCTAGGGATGTTGCTAAGTGCTGATTTTCGTGATAAATTTGCGATTAGAATATTCGTGATCAACACTATTCGCGAATATGAATATATAGCACTGTATTCTAAATATTCACCAATTCTCGATATTCGCAATTAAAATTGACAATTCGAATATTCACACTCAACACTAATATTGACCCCAAAAAAATCTCTGAAAGCGAAAAAAAAAAAAATTCCACTTCAGCCAAAAATGAAGCCCTGAACAGTTCTAAGATGTAATGAAAAATTAAAATTATGGCTGTGAGTAAAAAAAAAAAATCCTAGAAAGGGTTGGCCAAGATAATCAAAGAAATAGGCCAAAGGTGAGAAATGTGACTTCAAATGAAAAGACGTCCTGTACGGGTTTAATCTTCCTCCGTTTCAGCACTGTGGTGCCGCTTATCCCCACCAGCTATAGCTGTGATGTGCCTTTATGCCCCACATAACTACTGCAGCCAATCACTGGCCTCAGCAGTACACGGCTCAAGAAAACAAAGACCTGTGATTGGCTGCAGCAGTCGCTCGTCAACGCTGCAGCCACGTACCGTAAGCAAAGCCTCCTGGGAAGAAGCTGAGCGGTGGTGCTGAAGCAGAGGAGAATTGAACGGATGAGTATAGGAGTTTTTATTATTATTATTATTATTATTATTATTATTATTATTATTATTTTAACACATTCCTGCATTTTTTTTAATTATTTTGAGTGACCTGTCACCTCACCTGACATCTGCATTAGTAACTCAGTGCGTTCACCATGTAATAAAAAATCTGGAACACCTATTCTCATAGCAGTATGTTGTGCCATTTCTCTATTATTTCCCCCGAAACTTTATGAATAAAGGTCTATCTGGGTTTTGCCAGTTGGGTGTGTGTCCCTGCACAGTGTCAGACAGTGATAGGGACACACCCTCAACTGGTAACACCCATCGGAAGCTTTATTTGTAAACTTCTAGAAGGAATAATAAAGGAATGGCACAAGATGGAGTCATAGGAATAAAAGCTCCAGAATTATGATTACACGGGAAATGCAAGGAGTTACTAAGGCAAGAGAGGTGACTGGTGCACTTTGAAGCTATAATGGTCTGAGTCGCTATATATTAAACGGTCTGCTGTTAATTTAGACTTAGTAAGTTTACGGAATGTTACTATTACTTTACCTTTCACAGTCAAAAGTAACATCTAATAAAACCAATAAAATATTAACAAATACAAAATAATAATAATAATAATAATAATAATAAATATAACACTCTGTATTAATAACAGTAACATTAATAAATTATACAAAAATGATAATAGGTTATTGTTATTATTATTGTTGTTATTATTTCGATCATACTTTGCTCCCTTGCTCTGTCAGGATCCTTCCAGCCGCATTTCACTGCCCGCCTCATATAAAGCACTTGCTTCTCTGCTGAAGTCGACGTGTGTGCCGCTCATTAATGAGTAAATCATTTGCAGAAAGTGAAAATTGCTTTCATCTAATGTATGTGCAATGGTCGCTTCCCTCTGTGATATTTAGATCATTAGCAGTGACCATAGATGGAGGTCTGAGCACCGCCGCGCCTCGGCAGAAAGTCTTCCCTATGGGGATAACGTCATTGTTCAGTCTAATGTTCTCTGACATTTTTTGCCGTTTAAGTGTGGAGATTGTTGTTTTCCTCTTTTTAAGGTCTTTGCCTTTTGGATGCCGACAGCTCGTCCTCTACAGCTCGTAAACAAAGGCAGAATTTATTTCTTTTGCTGAACTTTTTCTTCATTATTTGGTTTATGTGGAAGATTTTTTTTTTTTTCAGTGAAGTAGAGTTAGTATATCTGTATATGTATTAAGGCTGACTGGTCAGCCTGCATTTGTGGGAGGGGCGGAGGCTCTTCTTAAACAAGCCACTGCCTCACTCCTGGGCGTGTGTTCTTCAGGTGCACAGGTGCTGCTGGGTGTCATTAGTGAACTAGCTTCTCTGGTGGCAGGATCTCTTTCTTTGCAGCATGGAGCCAGAACGGAGGTTTTGTTTTCTCTGCTATCGTAGCAATGCACGCGGGGTAATACGTAAGTAAGTTGGGCCGTGGCCATCCCTCCTGGCCGGTCAGAACCCGACTTTCCTAGCGAACGGGAGGCTTCGCCTCAGAATCTTCTGCCTCAGGTTTGTTTTGTTGGGGCTAAAAAATTTCTATTTCTTTTTCAACATCGTTTGTTTGATAATAAGAATTAGTTCCGGTATATCTTGCAAATTTACGTCGCTTGTTTGTCGCATGGAAAATTACTTCAGCTTATACGCAGTTAGGGAACAGTCACCCGGGCTGCATGTGACGTCCTGATTGAACATCAGACTCAGCGGTTGTTTGACCTGTTGCTGTAGCTGTTCCTCGCCATGTGACTCCCCTCTCCCAGCCACCACCATCTTTAGACTTCATGTTTTTCCCGGCTTTATGTACTAAAACCCTGATGCACTTTATGCTCTGCTCTTATTCTGAGCGGCAGTTCCACGTTCGGCTCTACTTCTGGCTTATACCTGCTTGCACCTCGCTTTATACGCCTCACACCCTCAGATGTATCCGCACGTCTTTTATTGTCCATCACTTTCACGCTGCTCGTTCTAGACGGCCTTTACATTTTGCTTTACACATGTTTTACTCTCTGCTCACTGGAGCTGTGTCCACATGTCTGCTATTTTCATCATGCTTCATACTTCAATCACATTCGAGTTGCATTCACCCGTTGGCTGTTCACACTTGGCTGTTGCATCATGTTGTTGTGTGTGGTTAGAGCTGCGTTTATGCGTCGGCTAGTATACCATGTTGCTCTGCTCACAGTCAGAGCTGCGTTCACATGTCTGCTGTTACAACAGGTCATTCGAGGCTTGTTTTCAGAGGTGCATTCACGTTCGCTGTCACATCATGTTCATGCTCCACTCACATTTAGAGCTGCTGTTATACCTATTTTCGTTCTCGGCTCACTCACAAAGGAGCCTTCACACTTACGCAGTCAAATTCACGACCAGGGCTGCGTCCATACGTCTATTGGCATATCATGTTTGCTCTACTCACACCCAGAGCTGCGTTCACACGTCCATTGTTACTACGGTTCTTTCCAGGCCCATTTCTAGAGCTGCGTTCATGTCACTTTCACAGCATGTGTCACGCCCCATTCACAACCAGAGCTGCCGTTATACCAATCGTTTGCTCTGCCTATACCCAGAGTTGTGTTAACACTTCTACTGCTACAACAGGTTTTATACCCCACTCGCCAGAGCTGCTTTCCCCTGCTCCTTCCAGTATAACTCTCATCCTGTGACCTCCACAGGATCAGCACACTCCCTCCTGAAATCCTCTGTGCTGCTGGGACCCTGCTCCTTCCACTATGTAACTCTCATCCTGTGACCTCCACAGGATCAGCACACTCCCTCCTGAAATCCTCTGTGCTGCTGGGACCCTGCTCCTTCCACTATGTAACTCTCACCCTGTGAACTCCACAGGATCAGCACACTCCTCTCCTGAAATCCTCTGTGCTGCTGGGACCCTGCTCCTTCCACTATGTAACTCTCATCCTGTGATCTCCACAGGATCAGCGCACTGCTCTCCTGAAATCCTCTGTGCTGCTTGGGGTACCTGACTTTGTAGTTCTCTATGTATGTAACCTAACACAAGGTCATCAGAAATCCTCTGTTTCTGGGCTGGTGATGTCACTATTATAATGTAATGGTCAGTCTGTTCTCCTGAAATACTCTGTGCTGCAGCAGCTATCGTATTTTACGTGTGATCACAGGAGATCTGACACGTCCTTGAGGCAGGAAATATATTGATTGAACCTCCCACTCAAAACTGCATCCTCATGTTACTTGCTACACTCAGTAGTCTTAATGGGGCACTCCGCACCCACTGCTTAGTACTCTCCCGGTAAACATGGCTGCTTTCTTTTCAGGCGTACGTTTTTCCTCGGTGGTGTGGAAAAAAAAATAATTTTTTTTTCTTTTAAATCCTGATTCGTGTTCACTCAGATTGGTCTCCTATACTCCTGGTTTGCATTCACTCAGATTGGTCTCCTGCCTAGTTCAACAAAACAGCTTCTCAGCGGAGGCCAGTGGGCCTACCATGTTTTACAAGTTGTTCTTTTGTTTGTTGGGAAGGTACTGTACCTTCCCTATGACTTCGGGGGTCCGACGACTGCTTCGGCCCCATGGCTTCGGGGGTCCGACAACTGCTTCGGCCCTATGGCTTCAGGGGTCTGACGACTGCTACGGCCCTATGGCTTCGGGGGTCCGACGACTGCTTCGGCCCTATGGCTTCGGGGGTCCGACGACTGCTTCGGCCCTATGGCTTCGGGGGTCCGACGACTGCTTCGGCCCTATGGCTTCGGGGGTCCGACGACTGCTTCGGCCCTATGGCTTCAGGGGTCCGACGACTGCTTCGGCCACATGGCTTCGAGGGTCCGACGACTGCTACGGCCCCATGGCTTCGGGGGTCTGATGACTGCTTCGGCCCTATGGCTTCGGGGGTCCGACGACTGCTACAGCCCTATGGCTTCGGGGGTCCGACGACTGCTACGGCCCTATGGCTTCGGGGGTCCGACGACTGCTTCGGCCCTATGGCTTCGGGGGTCTGACGACTGCTACGGCCCCATGGCTTCGGGGGTCTGATGTCTGCTTCGGCCCTATGGCTTCGGGGGTCCGACGACTGCTACGGCCCTATGGCTTCGGGGGTCCGACTACTGCTTCGGCCCTATGGCTTCGGGGTCTGACGACTGCTACGGCCCTATGGCTTCGGGGTCCGACAACTGCTCCGGCCCTATGGCTCGGGGTCTGACGACTGCTACGGCCCCATGGCTTCGGGGTCTGATGACTGCTTCGGCCCTATGGCTTCGGGGTCTGACGACTGCTTCGGCCCTATGGCTTCGGGGTCCGACGACTGCTTCGGCCCTATGGCTTCGGGGTCCGACGACTGCTTCGGCCCTATGGCTTCGGGGGTCTGACGACTGCTACGGCCCTATGGCTTCAGGGGTCCGACGACTGCTTCGGCCCTATGGCTTCGGGGGTCCGATGACTGCTACGGCCCCATGGCTTCGGGGGTCTGATGACTGCTTCGGCCCTATGGCTTCGGGGGTCCGACGACTGCTACGGCCCTATGGCTTCGGGGGTCCGACTACTGCTTCAGCCCTATGGCTTCGGGGGTCTGACGACTGCTACGGCCCTATGGCTTTGGGGGTCCGACGACTGCTTCGGCCCTATGGCTTCGGGGGTCTGACGACTGCTACGGCCCCATGGCTTCGGGGGTCTGACGACTGCTACGGCCCTATGGCTTCGGGGGTCTGACGACTGCTTCGGTCCCATGGCTTCGGGGGTCCGACGACTGCTTCGACCCCATGGCTGCGGGGTGTCCGATTACCTGTTTTCAGTCCTGCCTGGTTGGTTGTCCATCCATGGTTCCAGGCTGATTGGGCCCAAATGTCTCACATTCATATCTGCTTCCCTGATCACCTGCATACGGCCCATGTTTTAAACTAAAGTCTGTCATCTGCGGGGTTCAGTCAGGTTCACTTGTTACTCAACTAAGTTTCCTGCTCCTTACGTTCTTTAGGTGTAACACCTTATTAATGTCCAGTGTCTGCCATGCTCCAGGATCACACTTCAATTACTGGAGCTCAAATCTTTAGGGTCACCTGCCATGTCGGTCAGGTCACTTTTTTCAACCATATTCGCCTGCCACGGTATTCGGGCCACGTGGGTTAATGGTAGACTCAGATACCAGGTCGGTTTTCCTGGTTCAGGATTAAACCATCCTCAGGGGTTCACAGAAGAATGCAGGGGCCATGGCAAGCAGATAGTTGATGTCTGGGGAACTATTCAAAGATTCCCTTCCTACTTTCATGGTTTCTTTTGCCCCTCACTTCTTGCATAGTCTAGGCAGGCAGGTTTCTCTTTCGGTTCCACAATCTCCGGAGGCCAGGGCAATTGTCAGTACTAGAACCACAGGTCACCAGGTTCAGTTAATATCTCATGCTCCTTTCCACAGCGCATTCCCATTCCTTCATTCCGCTTCGGGGCACTATCTGCAACATCGAGCATCATGTCTACGGTTTCGTCATTTGCAAGCTGTGATGTACGTCTTCTTATGGTTTTGCCGCATACTTCCTGAATGTGCGGTCAAGATTGCCGATGCCTTACAGTTGGTCACGGATTTGTTTGCACATTCATTGTTTCTTTATAACCTACTTGGCTTGGTTTTTGCCCCCTTTTAGGCCTACCCACGGCTATGGCTAAGGGCACAATTCAAGCCATTAAGTTAGGTTTAGCTAGCACACGGCTAGCCGGGTTAGGTTGTTCTTGATGTTTATCTCCCTAGGGTTCATCAAGCATCGTTGGCCGTAGCCATGACCACAAGTATTAAGGCTGACTGGTCAGCCTGCATTTGTGGGAGGGGCGGAGGCTCTTCTTAAACAAGCCACTGCCTCACTCCTGGGCGTGTGTTCTTCAGGTGCCCCACCCTCCCTCCCTTCTCTTTTCATTTCCACAGGGTATGCCCCCTTTTAGGCATACCCACGGCTATGGCTAAGGGCACAATTCAAGCCATTAAGTTAGGTTTAGCTAGCACACGGCTAGCCGGGTTAGGTTGTTCTTGATGTTTATCTCCCTAGGGTTCATCAAGCATCGTTGGCCGTAGCCATGACCACAAGTACAAATATAACATAAGGGGTATTCGCACCCGAGACATTGATGGCAAATCGCTAGACTATGTCATCGTTGTAAAATAGATGAGACTGCACTCCAGTGGTAAATGCTTTTTATGTTTTATTTAGCCGGGCATGGTGGTGCAATTAAAGCAACGTTTCGGGCAAACAATGTGCCCTTCATCAGGCGAGTGGTATGCACGTCTGGGGAGTACAAGGCCGGCCTTGTACTCCCCAGACGTATGCCTACTTGCCTGATGAAGGGCACATTGTTTGCCCGAAACGTTGCTTTAATTTCACCACCATGCCCGGCTAAATAAAACATAAAAAGCATTTACCACTGGAGTGCAGTTTCATCTATTTTACAAAGTTTAAATAGTTCCAATCGGTGGAGTAGGAACTCAACGTGACTTGCACCCAATATTGGTCAAAAGTGTGACTGAGTGCTGTGGTCCCTACCAAGAATTGTATGCTAGAATATGTCATCAATGTCAGAAAGGAACAAGTCCCAGATGTGGGACCTGCAGCTATTTCAAGAAAGGGACTGCCAAAGTGAACAAAGGACAGCTGTGCATGCGCACCCACCATCCATGGGAAAATAGCGGAGTGCTGGCTGTACTGGGGCGATGACCTTGCTTGCACAGTGTGCTCTCCATTCACTGCTATGGGACTTCTGAAAGTCCAGCGTACTCGCAGACCTATTCTTATAACTCCTATAGCAGTGATGCTGAACCTTTTAGAGACCGAGTGCCCAAACTGCAAACCTACAACCCACTTGTTTATCGCAAAGTGCAAGCGCGGCAATTTAACCTGAATCCTACAGTCCAGTATAGTATAGTACATCTTCCATGTACTTCATCATTTAGCTATAATAGCCTGCCTACATTCAATGTGCTGCCTGTGCCGTTCATAGTGCGCTCTGCGCTGATGGATGACAGGATAAGTCTACCGCATATTGGTACACCATAGACTCTTTCCAGGGTGCGGGTGCCCATAGAGAGGGCTCCGAGTGCCGCCTCTGGCACCCGTGCCGTAGGTTCGCCACCACTGTCCTATAGTGAAGAGCAGGTCGCGCATGCAGAGAGTGCTCTCCTTCACTCTGAGGTGGACCATGTTCTCTAGACAGAAGCGGGTCCTAGAAGTGGGACCTCCACCTAACATTGATGGCATATTCCAGAGTTATGCGGTCAAAGTAGCAGATGGGAATACCCCTTTAAAGGGATTCTCCGGCCCCTACTTGAAAATTGTCCGTCTTTATAACCTATAGAGGGAAGGTTATTGCACCAGTACTTACCCTCCACAGAGCAGCCCTTCCTACGATCCTCTTCACGCTCACGTGACTGCTCCGAGTCCTGAACCGTTTTGAAGTCTTCCGGTCCAGTACCATCTTCTACTTTCCCTGGCTGAGGCAGAAGACGGAACGTCATCACTGACATCACCGCCTCCTGCCGGCCTTTCTTGATTCCGTTGCTCACACACTACTGCGCATGTGCCGGGAGTCTTCTGAGTGTACAGGTTTCTATGTGAAGCCTGTTCTGACTCATGTACAGTGCAATGTGGATGGCATTAGGGGCACTGTGGATGGCACATGGGGACATTGTGAATGGCATTAGGGGCACTGTGGATGGCACATGGGGGTACTGTGGATGTCATAAGGGGTACTGTGGATGGCACATGGGGGTACTGTGGATGGCACATGGGGGCACTGTGGATGTCATTAGTGGCACTGTGGTTGGCAAATGGGGGCACTGTGGATGTCATTAGGGACACTGTGGATGTCATTAGGGACACTGTGGATGTCATTAGGGACACTGTGTAAGGCACATGGGGGTACTGTGGATGGCACATGGGGGCACTATAGATGTCATTAGGGGCACTGTGGATGTCATTAGGGGCACTGCTGATGACATTAGGGGCACTGTGAATGGCACATGGGCTTCTGTGGATGACACATGGGAGTACTTTGGTGGCACTGTGGATGTCATTAGGGGCACTGTTGATGACATTAGGGGCACTGTGGATGGCACATGGGCTACTGTGGATAGTACTTGTGGGCACTGTGGATGGCACATGGGAGCACTGTGGATGGCACATGGGAGCACTTTGGGGGCACTGTGAATGTCATTGGGGGCACTGTGCAATGCACATGGGATACTGTGGATGCCACATCGGGGCACTGTGGATGGCACAAGGGGCACTTTGGGGACACTGTGGATGTCATTAGCGGCACTGTAAAAAGGCACATGGGGGCACTGTGGATGGAACAAGGGGCACTTTGGGGGCCGTGTTGATAGCACATGGGGCACTGTGGATGGCACTGGGGGTACTTTGGATATCACTGTTATGGGAACTCTCTTGATGTCACTGTTATGGGGCACTGTAGATAACATATTTAGGTAGGAGCACAGTGACACGTGCATACAACATCTACAGAGACATTGTAGGCCACTCTACACCACTCTGGGAATTCTACCCCGGGTTGCCAACACTATCATCTACAAAGGGGAGTCCAAGTCCTTGTTGCGTAACTGCAACTGGCGTCACAACTACTTGCTCTAACAGAGGGACATATAATCTTAAATACCTCTTAAATGGCAAGGGATCCCCAGTCGTTGGTAATAGGCCGCTACACACACAGTGTACAGTGGTCCCTCAAGATACAATATTAATTGGTTCCAGGTGGACCATTGTATGTTGAAACCATTGCACAAAATGGCATCCAAGAAGAGAGAAAGTAGTACATATAAAGTATACTGTCCTCTGTAGTATATATATACAGTATACTCTTCGTCCTCTGTAGTGTATATATATATATATATATATATATAGTATACTGTCCCCTCTAGTATATATATACCGTATACTGCCCTCTGTAGCACATATACATTATACTGTCCTCTGTAGTATATATATATATATATATACACAGTATTCTGTCCTCTGTAGTGTATATATACAGTATGCTGTCCTCTAGATTATATACTGTGTGTGTGTGTGTATATATATATATACACTGTACTGTCCTCTGCATTATATACAGTATACATACAGTAAATTGTCCTCCGTAGTATATATTGTATGCAGTCCTCTGTAGTATATATACAGTATACTGTCCTCTGTAGTATATATATATATATATATATATATATATATATATATATATATACATACAGTATGCTTTCCTCTATAGTATATACTATATAGTATATACTGTATGCTGTCCTCTGTAGTATAAATATATACAGTATACTGTGCTACGTTTATATATATATATATATATATATATATATATATATATATATCAGTATACTGTCCTCTGTAGTATATATATGTATATATATATATGTATATATATATATGTATATATATATATATATATATATATATATATATATATATATATATATTTATATACAGGATGGGCCATTTATATAGATACACCTTAATAAAATGGGAATGGTTGGTGATATTAACTTCCTGTTTGTGGCACATTAGTATATGTGAGGGGGGAAACTTTTCAAGATGGGTGGTGACCATGGCGGACATTTTGAAGTCGGCCATTTTAAATCAAACTTTTGTTTTTTCAATAGGAAGAGGGTCATAAGACACATCAAACTTATTGGGAATTTCACAAGAAAAACAATGGTGTGCTTGGTTTTAACGTAACTTTATTCTTTCATGAGTTATTTACAAGCTTCTGACCACTTATAAAATGTGTTCAATGTGCTGCCCATTGTGTTGGATTGTCAATTCAACCCTCTTCTCCCACTCTTCACACACTGATAGCAACACCGCAGGAGAAATGCTAGCACAGGCTTCCAGTATCCGTAGTTTCAGGTGCTGCACATCTCGTATCTTTACAGCATAGACAATTGCCTTCAGATGACCCCAAAGATATAAGTCTAAGGGGGTCAGATCGGGAGACCTTAAGGGCCATTCAACTGGCCCACGACGACCAATCCACTTTCCAGGAAACTGTTCATTTAGGAATGCTCGGACCTGACACCCATAATGTGGTGGTGCACCATCTTGCTGGAAAAACTCAGGGAACGTGGCAGCTTCAGTGTATAAAGAGGGAAACACATCATCATGTAGCAATTTCACATATACAGTGGCCTTGAGGTTTCCATTGATGAGGAATGGCCCCACTATCTTTGTACCCCATATACCCCCACACCATACCATCAATTTTTTTGTTCCAACAGTCTTGGAGGAATCTATCAAATGTGGGTTAGTGTCAGACCAATAGCGGTGGTTTTGTTTGTTAACTTAGCCATTCACATAAAAGTTTGCCTCATCACTGAACAAAATCTTCTGCGTAAACTGAGGGTCCTGTTCCAATTTTTATTTTGCCCATTCTGCAAATTCAGTGCGCCGATCTGGGTCATCCTCGTTGAGATGCTGCAGTAGCTGGAGTTTGTAAGGGTGCCATTTTTGAGTAGCTAATATCCGCCGAAGGGATGTTCGACTAATGCCACTCTCCAGTGACATGTGGCGAGTGCTACGCTGTGGGCTCTTGCTGAATGAAGCTAGGACAGCCACTGATGTTTCTTCATTAGTGACAGATATCATGCGTCCACATTTTAGCAAATCCAACACTGAACCAGTTTCATGAAACTTAGCAAGCAGTTTGCTAACTGTAGCATGGGAGATGGGTGGTCTTGTAGGGTGTCTTGCATTGAAATCTGCTGCAATGACCCAGTTACTGCGTTTACCAGACATCAACACAATTTCTATCCGCTCCTCACGTGTTAACCTTGGAGACATGTCAATGGCTGTAAACAAAGAGAAACTTGTAAATAACTCATGAAAGTATAAAGTTACGTTAAAACCAAGCACACCATTTTCTTGTGAAATTCCCAATAAGTTTGATGTGTCACATGACCCTCTTCCTATAGAAAAAACAAAAGTTGGATTCAAAATGGCCGACTTCAAAATGGCCGCCATGGTCACCACCCATCTTGAAAAGTTTCCCCCCTCACATATACTAATGTGCCACAAACAGAAAGTTAATATCACCAATCATTCCCATTTTATTAAGGTGTATCCATATAAATGGCCCACCCTGTATATATATATATATATATATATATATATATATATATATATATATATACTGTCCTCTGTAGTATATATATATATATATATATATATATATATATATATATATACACGAAAAATGGCGGCACTGACTACAGGAACAGGCGGGTGCACGTTCAATGGGATTAGGCTTCTTACCCCAAAATAAGTCGAAAGCAACAGCACATCCAGAAGTCAAAAAAGGTGTTTTATTCACCCATGTGGTACGACGTTTCGGCCCAAACTTGAGCTTGAAAAAGGCTCAAGTTTGGGCCGAAACGTCGTACTACATGGGTGAATAAAAACACCTTTTTTACTTCTGGATGTGCTGTTCGATTTTCGATATATATATATATATATATATATATATATATATATACAATATGCAGTCCTCTGTAGTATATATATATATATATATATATATATATATATATATATATACAACATACTGTCCTCTGTAGTATGTATACAGTATGCTGCCCTTTGTAGTATATATACAGTATACTGTCCTTTGTTGTGTATATACAGTATACTGTCCTCTGTAGTATGTATACAGTATGCTGCCCTTTGTAGTATATATACAGTATACTGTCCTTTGTTGTGTATATACAGTATACTGTCCTCTGTAGTATATATACAGTATACTGTCCTCTATAGTATATATATACACAGTATACTGTCCTCTGTAGTATGTATATAGTATACTGTCCTCTGTAGTATATATATATATATATATATATATATATATACAGTATACTGTCCTCTGTAGTATATATACAGTATACTGTTCTCTGTAGTATATATACAGTATACTGTTCTCTGTAGTATATATACAGTATACTGTCCTCTGTAGTATATATACAGTATACTGTTCTCTGTAGTATATATACAGTATACTGTCCTCTGTAGTATATATACAGTATACTGTCCTCTGTAGTATATATACAGTATACTCTCCTCTGTAGTATATATATATATACAGTATACTGTCCTCTGTAGTATATATACAGTATACTGTTCTCTGTAGTATATATACAGTATACTGTCCTCTGTAGTATATATACAGTATACTGTCCTTTGTTGTGTATATACAGTATACTGTCCTCTGTAGTATGTATACAGTATGCTGCCCTTTGTAGTATATATACAGTATACTGTCCTTTGTTGTGTATATACAGTATACTGTCCTCTGTAGTATATATACAGTATACTGTCCTCTATAGTATATATATACACAGTATACTGTCCTCTGTAGTATATATACAGTATACTGTTCTCTGTAGTATATATACAGTATACTGTCCTATGTAGTATATATACAGTATACTGTTCTCTGTAGTATATATACAGTATACTGTCCTCTGTAGTATATATACAGTATACTGTCCTCTGTAGTATATATACAGTATACTGTCCTCTGTAGTATGTATACAGTATACTGTCCTCTGTAGTATATATATATATATATATACAGTATACTGTCCTCTGTAGTATATATACGGTATACTATCCTCTGTAGTTATATATACAGTATAATGTCCTCTGCCATGTTAATTACTTTACACAGTTTAGTGTCATCTGCAAAAATAGATATTTTACTGTGCAAGCCTTCTACAAGATCATTAATAAATATATTGAAGAGAATAGGGCACAATACTGACCCCTGAGGTACCCCACTAGTGACGGTGAATGCTCCAGTACTGACCCCTGTGGTACCCCACTAGTGACGGTGAATCCTCCAGTACTGACCCCTGAGGTGCCCCACTAGTGACGTTGACTCCTCCAGTACTGACCCCTGTGGTACCCCACTAGTGACGGTGAATCCTCCAGTACTGACTCCTGTGGTAGCCCACTAGTGACAGTGACTCCTCCAGTACTGACCCCTGTGGTACCCCACTAGTGATGGTGACTCCTCCAGTACTGACCCCCGTGGTACCCTACTAGTGATGGTGACTCCTCCAGTACTGATCCCTGAGGTACCCCACTAGTGATAGTGACACAATCTGAGTATCTACCGTTAATAACCACCCCCTGTTTTCTATCACTCAGCCAGTTACTTACCCACATACAGACATTTTCTCCCAGTCCGAGCATCCTCATTTTATATGCTAACCTGGAGAAGTCCAGATATACGGCATCCATTGATTCGCCGCTGTCAAGTCTAGAACTTACCTCCTCATAGAAACTGATTAAATTTGTTTGACATGACCGATCCCTCATGAAGCCATGCTGATATGGCGTTATTTGCTTATTTTCATTAAGGTGCTCCAAGATAGCATCTCTTAGAAAACCTTCAGTTTACCCACAGCAGATGTAAAACTTTCCGGCCTTTAGTTTCCATGTCCATGGACACATCATGTCCTGCACATACCGAAGGTTGGTCAATGTTCCCCCATGAATACTAGATGGGAATGGCGATGGTACAGTAGCTAATGGCGCCTTACACCATAACACTTGGTATTGGTCCTGTGTGTCTCTGCACTATGCATGATGGCAGTAGGCTCTAGCAGTTTATACTTTGCCAGTCTCAGCTCAATCACATGAAGTTTTTCAGGTGTTTTTTTATTTTTTATTTTCTTGGATTGTAAGTCTCCATACACCCACTGGATCTCTTCAGTGAGAACCAGCACCCCTTCCCCAAACTTCCTGGGCTTAGGTTAGCTCCATGCCTGTGTTAAAGGCAGGTGTGGATCTAGCCCTCTGGCAGAGGAACAGCCTGCTGGAGTTCACCGTATTCAGCCAAGCCGGATACTGCCATGTACCGCCAGACCCTATTGACTATAATGATGTTCAGCGGGGATAAGTCTGGTTTCCAGCATGAATGTAGGATTTTAGATGGACAAAACCTGGGGCATGGCGGTATCTAGCTACTCCAGCAGCCGCCTGCCCGATGTGTGGAACTAGCCTTGGATACATATTACCAGATACGGTACAGCCCTGATAGCGGCGAAGCTGAGACATCATCATCTTCATGAATGATGTTAAAAGTCTTATCCGGCAGATCAAGCAGATGTTTCTATCAGACAAGGAGCATGGTACATTCATCTTAAAATCTGACGCTTTCAGTGGTGAACATCCTTAACATTTGAGAAATGAATCCCGCGGAGATCGTCTTCCTCTTCTTTTTATAGGCTTCGTGTGTCTCCGTCTTGCATACTTCATTTAACACACAAATACCCAGGAGCTCTTAAATATATTTGCTTTGTTTTTTTCCCCTCCATGGAATCACTTTGACCTTATCAGATAAATGCATGCTGACAACTTCTACAAACCCGCGTCTTCCGGAGAGCTGAGACATGTATGGATGAGAAATATCAGAGTGATAAATCATTGTGTTTTTATCCTGGGAGGCTCCGGCCATAGGACTTGTATCCCGATGTAAGGATCCACCCATCAGATTATTGCCGCCTTGACCCTATGTAAAAGTATGCGCGGCAGGACGCTATGGATGATTTTGCTAAATCTTCATGGATATTGACATTTAAAAATGTCACACTGGGCAGAGTCAAGCAGAAGTGCTGTAAAATGTCATCTCGTGATGGATTGTAATGACACCTTCGAGAAGCCTCAGTTTTCAGCCCTATACTTGTATATGATGGTGGGGTGAGCAGAGCTGGGAACCATTACGGTTGGTTTTCGGGATATTGTGCAGTGATTTAACTAAACCGGACACACACATTACAATTGCAAATTCTGGGGGACACACTTATAGATAGGGACCATTTTGTAGGAAACAGTCTAGAAGCCCCCAACTTGCCAGTTTTAGACGTTTTTGGATTAATAAACAGCCTACGACACCAAATGTTAAATGCTTACACAATACAAATAACATACAATAATGCCATAGTTATAGAAAATATTCTGGTGCTAGTGCTACGCTTATTTTGTAAATTTGAGATTCTTGGTAAATACATTTTTGTACAAAATTATTTGGGCCCATCAGCTAGCGTCAAGGCTATCTCTATAGGATGGGAACCTAACACTAAATACTACCTGTTGTGTGCCATAGTGGCCACCATAAAATTCAGGGAATGCAGGTTCCACATGCATGCTGGGTCCACTCTGCCTTTTACAATTTTTTGTGCCCTAATGGCCTCCATTATATCCAGGGAATACAGGTTAGGTTCCCGTCTTATAGCGATTGCCTTGACGCCGGCAGACAGGCGCAAATAATTTTATTATTTGT
Organism: Bufotes viridis; assembly: GCA_033119425.1. Classification (NCBI taxonomy): domain Eukaryota; kingdom Metazoa; phylum Chordata; class Amphibia; order Anura; family Bufonidae; genus Bufotes; species Bufotes viridis. Next base: position 8,869,635 of record CM065597.1, read on the forward strand.
GTTTGCAGAGTGCCTTGGCATTGTGGTTTTTTTTTCTTCTTCATGTTTGTAGCCATGGCGGCATCCACCTGCGCATTGGGATGTGCTGACTGACTCCCTTTTTTTGCAGTTGTGCTCACACAATACAGCCATTTCTTGCCACACTGGTATCACCATGCAGAGCCCGAATACTACCTCCTGGGGTGGACTGGTCATAGATCCTACAGGGAAATTTCCTGCTGGGCCGATGCCCAGGGGCTGCCCAAGTCCTCTTCGTAACCACCGGCTAAGGTACATAATGATACGATATTCTCAGCATTAACCCCTTCAGGACCCTGCCATTTTTCACCTTAAGGACCAGGCCATTTCTTGCAAATCTGACATGTGTCACTTTATGTGGTGATAACTTTAAAACGCTTTTACTTATCCAAGCCATTCTGAGATTGTTTTCTCGTCTCATATTGTACTTTTTTAAAAATTCAATTTCTCTGCTTTTAAAACAGATAGTGATACCTCCTAAAATAGCTATTACTTTACATTACCCATATGTCTACTTCATGTTTGGATCATTTTGTAAATTATATTTTCTTTTTTTTTTTTTGGGACGTTTGAAGGCTTAGAAGTTTAGAAGCAAATTTAAAAATGATTGAGAAAATTTCCAAAACCCAATTTTTAAGAACCAGTTCAGGTCTGAAGTCACTTTGTGAGGCTTACATAATAGAAACCACCCATTTTAGAAACTACACCCCTCAAGGTATTCAAAACTGATTTTACAAACTTTGTTAACCCTTTAGGTGTTCCACAAGAATTAATGGAAAATGGAGATGAAATTTCGGAATTTCACTTTTTTGGCAGATTTTACATTTGAATCAATTTTTTTTTCCAGCAAACAAAGAAATGGTTAACAGCCAAACAAAACTCAATACTTATTATTTATTATAATATTATTATTATTCTGTAGTTTACAGAAACACCCCATATGTGGTCGTAAACTGCTGTACAGGCACACGGCAGGGCGCAGAAGGAAAGGAACGCCATATGGTTTTTGGAAGGCAGATTTCACTGGTATAATTTTAAGTTGCCATGTCACATTTGAAGACCCGCTGATGCCCCCCCCAGAGTAGAAACTTCAAAAAATGACCACATTTTGGAAACTACGGGATAAGGTGGTGGTTTTGTTGGTACTATTTTAGGGTACATATAAATTTTGGTTGCTCTATATTACACTTTTTGTGAGGCAAGGCAACAAAAAATAACTGTTTTGGCACTATTTTTATTTTTTCTATTTACAATGTTTTTGTAATTTTTTTTATTTAAGTTTTACACAATAATAGTATTTTTGAAACAAAAAAAATCATGCTTTAGTGTCTCCATATTATTTTTTGCCCGATTGTTTCATGTTGGGGCTAATTTTTTGTAGGATGAGATGACGGTTTGATTGGTAATATTTTGGGGGGCATACACCTTTTTGATCACTTGGTGTGGCAGTTTTTGGTTAGTGATGCCTCTTGCTTAGGTGTTACAACCTCTGGGGTCTTTCAAAAAAGGTGTGTATATGTAATGACAGATGATGTGACACTTAGGCCTCATGCACACGACCGTATGTGTTTCGAAGTCCGCAAAAAAAACGGATGACGTTCCGTATGGCATCCGTTCTTTTTTTGCGGATCCGTTATTTTTGCGGATCCATTGTAATAATGCCTATCCTTGTCCGCAAACTAGAAAAAAAAAGGAAATAGGGAAATTGAATGCACACGGAGTAACTTCCGTTTTTTTTTGCGGACCCATTGAAATGAATAGTTCCGCATATGGTCTGCAAAAAAAACGGAACGGACACGGAAAGAAAATACGTTTGTGTGCATGAGGCCTTAGATTGCACACAGGTGACATAATTTCACTAATTATGGGACTTCTGAAGGTAATTGGTTGCACCAGAGCTTTCTATTGTTCTTCCTAACAAAAGGGGTGAATACATACGCACATGAAGGGGGTGAATACATCCGCACAGGACAATTTTCTGTTTTCTATTTCTAAACAATAGTTTTATTTATATATTTTTTTTATTTCACTTCACCAACTTAGACTATTGTGTTCTGAATCCATCACATAAAATTCAGATTAACAAAACATTAAACTTAATGCTGTAAAGTAACAAAATACGAAAAAAGTCAAGGGGGTTGAATACTTTTACAAGGCACTGTACGTTCGGACGGGAGGTGAGGAGTCATTATAGAACCTATTGCACATGCGCAGGGCATCGCTTTGCTGAGCAGTGGGGAATGCTCCCTTCCGAACAGGCAATAAAATGTATTGGCGGACGGGAGGTGAGGATAATTAGTGGAGAGAGGCCTTTGAAGATTCGGGGCATATAAGTGATATATAATACACACAGATCTGTGGAGCCTGGTGTCTGTTAAGGGTATTGAGAAGAGAAGCGGTAATATTCACATAACCACAATAACGACAATGGCCAATACAATGTCAGAAGGGTAACCTTATTAATATATAATTTTTAATCAATAATGCAGATAAAATGATGGCCCATTAAGTCAATCAATTAAATAGAAAGTACCGCACGTTAGTGGGGTAAATAGCAGTTCACAAGAAAAAGGAACGGTCTTACCAGGGGTACGTCCTAAAGTCTAATGGGGGTCTCCCTTGGATTGCCCTGCTTGACCTGAGCTAAATCCTATTGCCTAGGGAGCAACTTGCTCACCCTCAAAAGCGCGACCCCTCTGGCTGGCCGGGAGAATGGCCCAGGTGGCCTCCTGGGCATCGGCCCACCGGGGAATTTCCCTATAAGGTCTATGGCCAATATCCCCCCTGCTGGTGTAACGCCCCAGAGTGGCATTACCACTTCTGCACCCTGCTAGTGTCTTTAATGGGCTAATATCATATCATCTGTGTATTTATTTCAAGTCCACTACACTGTGCATTCCTATTTCTAATGTAACTGTTATGTTCAAATGTAATGTGCTTGGTTCACCAGCAGGTGGAAGCAAATACTGCAGAGCTAGGTATAATGGGGCCTTCCATTCTATTCTAACACCCCCCTTTTTGGAGAAGTGGGTGAGAACCACTTCCTGCATTAAGGGTGGGGACCAGTTTCTAGGCGAAGTCTAGCTTACCCCCTGCTAGGGGAAGGAGGGTGTGCTGGGCATGTCTCTGCTGGATGTGCCTAGGCCAAGCCAAGCCAGCCAGAGCACCTTCAGCTCTGCTTGATGTGGAGGCACAGCTTAGAGCCTCAGAAGCCAGGAGGAGAGTTCCTTGGCATAATTAAGAGACAGACTACCAAGAGGGAAGTTGCAGCATAAAGAAGTTATAGTTATACAGCAAGCCTGTCAGTACAGCAAAGTCAGAGAGCAACAGATGTAGCAGAGTTGAGTTTACCTGTCAGAGTTTTAATACCAAAGCCTGCTGGGCCCAAGACCAAGTTTGAAGATTGTGTCTGATGACAGTTTATCAAAGTGAAGCTGCTATTCAACTTCATCCCATGGTCTGGACTGAATTATTTCTTCAAATTCATCAATTATTTCCCCTTTTTGTCTGCTTTGGAGCCAACGCCTGGGGTCCATCCTTACCTCCTCTGTTTGATCACAAAGAGCCAGCCACTGCCATCTTGATTGAAGATCTAGCATGAAATCTCACGTCGGCCGGCGTGGTGATCTCATCATGACATCATACATCACCATGCACGGGATTTTGTGCGAGGTCTTCAGTCAAGATGATGGCGGCCGGCTCTTCGTGCTCAAACGGATGAGGTAAGTATGATTTTTTTACCTCTATTCGGTGAAAATTGATTTGCTACCATGAAGCATTAGGAAATTCGGCTTTGCTCAACCCTAAATATCATGCTATGATATATATGGATGTGATGGGGTTAAATTCAGCAGTTGATATTAAGGTAACTGATTTTACAGATTTACCTACAATTCTAGAAAATCACATTTGCCCCACATTTACTGTGAGATTGGTGTCTTTTACTTAGCAGGGTGACTAGCAGATGCATGCCGATTAATACATTCTGCACTTTTTTGACCTGGCATAAAATTAAACATACACCTGCTGCGATCAGGCGTAGATGTGCAGAATAAATTTGTGCTTTCTTTCACAATATTCACGTGATGAATTGAAGACGAGCGACGTCTCCTTGGACACCAAGTCTACGTTCCTGTCACTCTTCACATTTGACTTGTGATCCTTTAATATTAAATGTGCACAGATGAGCCGTGTTATACATCTGTGCGAGAAAGTCAGACATATCTGTCTTCAAAACTTTTTGAACTTTTTGAACTTTGGTTTTATTGAAGGCACAGTTGGAGCGCAGTTTGTTGCAGCTATGAGTCGTCTTATCAATTTCAATGGAAAGAGTTTATCTTACCGAAGTGGAGCAAAGCTGATCCTGGGAGTCCTACTAGATCATGGGGGCCCTTTTTATAGTACGTTCAGGGCCCACATGTCATATACTAGCTAATGTGAGCATTGTAGTGGCCACAGGGGTTCCACTGACACTGGGTGGCATATAAACCTGCATTTTATTGCCATTGCTACATGCATTGTTCGATATTTGCTGTGTCAGTCTTTACTCTAGCACTAGATTTCTATTCACAAAACATGATAATTAGGGTAAAGAATGCTTTAGGTTTCGAGGAGGTATTATGAAGTGGGATTATTATCAATAAGCAATGCTTTAGCTGTAGTTGTATCTATTGGGGCTCCAATATCCCTTTAAGAGAACTGATAAGTAAATATCAGTATGGATACTTCATTTTATTAGCAGAATCCATGTTTCCGTTTAACCCTCTAATCGCCAGGGCACTTCCATACCCAGGAGGACATCATGTAAAGCAGTTTATTATTATTAGCTGTCAGTCTGCAGGTCTCTTTACTGCACCGGGAACCGTTCATTTATTGACCGGCCGGTCTCTCTTGGCCAATCCAACCTCTAAGGTGTCAATAGTAATTACCACTCTGATGTGAAGCTCATTTTCAGCTACAAACGACTGAAGCCCTTTCAGATTTACTGCCAAGATACTATATTTAATCTTCTCCTCACTTCTCAGCCGTCTCCTATCTCAGTCCTCAGAAATTCCCATTAAAGATTATCATATTTACATCTTCTGGCAAATGCAAAAGAATCAAGAAACCAACACAATAAAATCCCATGAAGAAAAACTTCTTGTTTTTCACATCACAGAGAAAAGAAGCGGAATAAACCAGATTGTGGGGTGAAACAGAAGAACATTTCAAGTCTCCTCTTCTTTAATCATCTTCTAGATCAGGCATCCTCAACCTGCGGCCCTCCAGCTGTTGCAAAACTACAACTCCCAGCATGCCCAAACAGCCTTCAGGTATTAGCCTACAGCAGGGCATTGTGGGAATTGTAGTTTTACAACAGCTGGAGGGCCGCAGGTTGAGGATGCCTGTTCTAGATGGTCAATGTCCTTCTCTTCCTGTTCACTTTTTCCTCCTCTTCTCATTCACTTTTACACTGGGTTCAGACCTGAGCGTTTAGAAGCCTATCGTTTTATGCGCGTTCAAGATGTGCGTCTAGGCGCGTTTTTTCAAGCGTTTTGGTAAATAGTGTAGGCGCGTTTGACGCACGTTTATGTGATTGACTGCATAGTTGGCCAATGACCTATGATATAGTTTGGCCAATCTGAGTGCTTTAGAGGTGTGACATTCCATGGTGGCTGATTCAGCATGTTGCAAACTGTGTAAAACGCGCATCCATAGGCGCGTTTTACGCTGCACAAACGCCCGAACAACACGCCTATCGCGTTTCCCATTGAAGTCTATTGGCACCAAACGCTCGAAAAAAGCCTGAATTAATGCGAACATACTTGCTTATGCGTCGGACGTTTATAGGCGCCTACGAACGCGCATAAAAACGCGCAAGTGTGAACCACACCATTGGAATGCATGGTTCCTGTACTGTTGTGCGTTTTTATGTGCGTTCGAACGCGGCGTTTTACGCGAAAGTGTGAACTGAGTGTTATAGCCCTTTCCTTATCACATCCTGATCTTTTTGCTTCTCTCCACCTTGTCTTCCATATGTGTTCCTCTTTCTCTTTCTTCCTCTTGTCCTTCTCCCCCTTTTTCCCAGTGTTTCCCCCTTTTCATCTAAATTCTTCCATTTCCTTATTTTCCTTCTTCACTTCCTCATATATCTATAAAACCATAACACGTTTCGACCCCCCGCCAATCTAATATTGATGACCTATCCATTCCTGAGGATAAGTCATCAATATTAAAAGCCCGGACAACCTTTCCTCACCTTACTTCCTATCTTTATCTCTTTTTTTTTCTCCTTCATCTCTTTCTCTATTCCCTTTTCATCTTCCGTCATGTCTTTTCCTCGCTTTTCTTTTCCTCTTTTCTCATCCTACTCTTTCTACTTATTCTTTCCTTATTTCAACCTCTCTACCCTTTCTTATTTCTTTTTCCTCCCTCTCTTCATGGTTTAGTTCCCTTTTCTCTTTCTGTGTTTCCTTCTTCCTCTTTTTCTTTTCCATTATTCATTTATTTTTCCTCCCCATTCTCCAATGTTCTTTTCCCATCTCCAAATGTTCTGCCCCTGCTTCCTGCTACTTCTTCTTATCTATCCCCTTTGTCTCAATCCCTTTAACCCCCATTTTTCATTTCCCTTTCCATTATTCATTGACATATCCTTCTCTGTTTTGTTTCCTGTTCTCCTTCTTCCGCTTCTTTTTTAACTTCACTTCTTTCCCATTGCCCTATGTTTTCCTGTCACATCTCCACCTCCCATTTGTTACCATTAAATAGATTTAAAAGGAATAGCCCCATTTGTAAGTCATAAATATCCTTGAAGTAATGGTCACTTCCCTCATGGACAGCTGATACAAAGCGTATTACTCAACAGGGGGTGACAGCTAATGAATGAGAAAGCTCCTCACACAAAAACCTTAGTCATGACCAGAGGGACATTTAGAAAAGAACAAAAGTTATTTAGCAAAAAGTTTTTTGTAAAGTGTCTTCATCAGGTACCTGCAGAGTGAGAATTCGGTATCAGCAGAGTCTGGAATTGCTCTTTAAGACAAGATCTTTTTAATTCCGTCTCCCATCTTCTCATGTCTTGCTCCTGTTATCTGCAGCAGTTCCTTCTTGGAGAAAGTTTTACCACTTACTGTTGTTGTTGGAATTAATGAGAAGAGTAAGTCCATCATTAGCTTGGACTGAAAACCCTAAAGGCACCAAAATAACAAACAGTCAAAGTTATATCACGTCCAAGTCAAAATGGAAAAAATAAAAGAGAAGATGAGAAATACAGAATTCTCAGACATTTCCAGCTTCTCTTTTCTTCTACATTGTAAGAAGCCAAAAATGAAATGACTCATAGCTTTAGATCCGGAGATGTTCTCACTGATGAATCCAGACCTTCTGTTGCTTTTTCAAGGGCAGAGCATGGAGAACATTTGAAAAGTATCATGAATATACAAATTTAATAAACTTAGTAACTTGGTCTTATTTTGTGTCCAGCCATGGTCTCCGGTATGCATGGAAGAAATGGTGCACCATGAAAAACAAGAAAACAACCAATAGTACAAGATTTCCTCAATATCTGATTGGTGTGGGACTGACCCTCATCAGTGACATAAAAAGGGGGCTTTTATGGTGCGCTGGTCCCTTCACCCCAGTATCTGTCACAGCCCACTGCTCCTCGATACAGCTGTGTCAAGTACTGAAGCTTGGACCCATTCATTTTAATGAGTCACAGTACTGACATAGCGTTTTGGACATAGTTGGTGCTCTTGGTTATTGCTGTAAGGGGTCAGCAGAGCTCTGACAAGCACCCTGGCATATTCGCTCACATAGGCCAACGCTTTTGCCTGTAGTGTGTAAGCAGGGCCACTGCTACTAGATTTTCATGGTGGTCATAACCCCTGGAAAACAGCCGTGTATAATGCGATGGAAAAAATGAATCCAGCCAGCAAAGGAGACAATATGGACAATCAGAATAAATTATTAAGGGCCTTGTATTACCTTGTCTACATGACATATGGCATTTGTAGAAGCTAGACAACCCCTTTAAAGGGCAAATAACTATATATCTGGTGGTCTAGTGTGGTTTATGGGTTGAGTTTATTTCAGGTGCTATATGAAGGTGAAAGAACTACCTACAATGGTCTAGGATAAAGAAGGGGTAGATAGCAGCCTTTCTCGTGGTCTAGTGTATTGTTAGGGTCAATACCAGCTTTTCTGGTGGTCTGGGGCATTCTGGGGGTTAATACCAGCTTCCTTGGTGGTCTAGGTTATTGGGGTGGTTAATACCACCTTGCCCACTGCTCAGTTTTCGGAATAGGCTTCAGTGCTCGGACAAGCATGAGCACCTCATCCTCTAACGTTATGTCCATCAGCCACATGGTGTTACTGCAGCTCAGTCCCTTTAAGTGAATTGGATTGCAATATCAGGAACAGGCACTGTACAATTTATTGCACTCTGCTTGGTATCCCATAAAGAGGTCGCAGTCCAAGCACCACAGTCCCTACAAATAGCTTCTCAGCAGGGGTGCTGCTGGGATTTGGATCCCCACCTGTCTGATTCTAATGACCTGCAGAAAAAAGCTATAGTGAGGTATATTCTTCTTACTAGTTCCATCCGCTCTAGATATCTAAGGGCTGTAATTAGACTTTAATTGGATTCCATCACTTTTCATTTTCTAAGAATCTACTGAAGACCTTTAAAGACATTTTCCTCAGTAATTCTCAGTCACACGAAAACTTTATTTCTTTCTAGAACATCACTGTACATTCGTTGGCCTCAGCCGCTGACTTTGAGGTCGTCTTGAAGTTGTGCTTCCCTTTGATTATTGTTTTATTACTTCACAAAGATGTCAAGAAACAAGCAAATGTCAGATTATTGGCTGCACCGCGTCCATGCTGCTTATTTGAAATATTGATGGACTTTGCTTGCTTGGCAGTCGGATAATTTTATCTATGATTGCCTTTTGCTCATGGCTGGAGATAAGCCACACTGCATTAGGTCAAAAGGTTCCACATGTCTGCTGCAGCCGTCTGCTGAATATTTTCCACCAGATCTCTTTTGATTATGATATTAAATTCCCTGCTACTAAGGTGAACAACCTCGAGGTCATTTTGATCCTGATTTTTTCTTTTGATTATTGCTTTGCTGCTTTCAACATTTCATAATTTCTGGAGAAAAGTAAAAGTTTGCTGTGCAATTAAACTTGTTCCAGCCATTGTCTGCTCCTCACTATGCAAACTTCCATACTGAAAAGAGTCAGTACAACTTGTAATTATTTCATTGTTCGATTCAACATAAAATTTAAGGGAAATTTTCCATTTTCTGATCTTTCCTTTTAGTATCTCTAATAATACATCAGTTTTTTACACTATACTCGTGCAAGATTGAATTTAACATTCTGCTAGTTTTGTGGAGATAGGAATAGTCTGGGCAAAGCGGATTCACTGTTGTCTGCTTAGTGCAGGTCCTCAGGGGTGGAGCATGACACAGGGCAGGGGTGTGGCAGGGGAGTAAATACAGGGAGTCCAAAGGACACATAAGATAGTAACATTAGAAAGGTGGTCTCTGATATAGGTTTTGTACTATTGTCCTAGGAGCTTTTATACTTCACCCCTGAGGACCTGCCCTGACATAATATGGAACTTTATACCTCCAGTCATTCCCTTCTTGCTCAGTGTCTGAAAAGGTATTGAATGCATGAATATGTAGAAGATCAATATTCAGCAGTCTGATGTAATCAGTAGTTATTCAGCTACTAAAAAGCAAAAAACTAAAGTGCCATCTATTATAGGAACCCATGATACAAAAAAGAGAACAGAGAATAAGATCGCACATCCACAAGCTTTGCTTTGATCTATATCTACTTCTCAGCACAATTAAATTCGCTTCTCAGCACAATATATAGTGTACGGCCCCCTATGCTGCATGCTATATAAGAGTCATTAGTGTACATTTTGATCAAAAGGCATAAGCCCACTCACCGCACCAAGGTTGCCTTTTAGAGTGGGACCTACTCTAAATTTGGTCCGGCAATGCCAGGCGACCGCCGGCGCCAGAGCCACACACCAGCAGGCGGCAGGATCCAGCTGCCAAACAGCAGCCCTGCTGTCTAGCTATGCCTCCCTGGCACTGGGCCCCACCAACCCACCAGCACAGTGCCACAGCAACAATGGATGCCACCCAGCGCCGCACCATGTGAACAGTTGTTAAAGCTCACCGTGTTACCTGGTCGTAGAAACTCAGACTGAGGGCTGGTAGGTCAATTCACACATATATTCAGGCTACTGCTAATTAAAAGCACCTGTATCGAATGGGAGGAGTGCTGATCCTATTCAGAATTATCATACATGATACAAAAAAAGAGAAAAGAGAATAAGATCGCATGTCCACAAGCTTTGCTTTGATCTATAACTGCTTCTCAGCACAATTAAATTCGCCAGGCAGTGCCACGCCAAATTTAGAGTAGGTTCCACTCTAAGAGGCAACCTAGGCGCGGTGAGTGGGCTTATGCCTTTTGATCAAAATGTACACTAATGCCTCTTATACAGCATGCAGTATAGGGGGCCATACACAAAATATTGCGCTGAGAAGGAAATTTAATTGTGCGGAGAAGCAGTTATAGATTAAAGCAAAGCTTAGGATGTGCGATCTTATTCTCTTGTCTCTTTTTCTGTATCATGTATGATAATTCTGTACAGGATCAGCACTTCTCCCATTCGATACAGGTGCTTTTAACTAGCAGTAAACTGAATATATGTGTGAATTGACCTACCAGCCCTCAGTCTGAGTCTTTTAGACCAGGTAACAAGGTGAGCTTTAACAACTGTTCACATGGTGCGGTGCTGGGTCGTGGCCATTGTTACTAGGTAGTTGGTGGGGCCCGTTGCCGGGGTGGCATAGCCAGACAGCAGGGTTGCTGTTTGGCGGCTGGATCCCACTGCCTGCTGGTGCGGGGCTGTGACGCCGGCAGTCGCCAAGCAGTGCCGCACCAAATTTAGAGTAGGTCCCACTCTAATAGGCAACCTTGGTGCGGTGAGTGGACTTATGCCTTTTGATAAAAATGTACACTAATGCCTCTTATATAGCATGCGGTATAGGGGCCATACACTAAATATTGTGCTTAGAAGTGAATGTAGTTGTACTGAAAAGCAGATATAGATCAAAGAAAAGCTTGTGGCTGTGCGATCTTATTCTCTTCTTTTTTTTTTTGTATCATGTATTATAGGAACCCACCTCCAGTTCTTTAAGGTTCTTATCCTAGAGCACGAAGACTGAGAGTGGGTTTGGCACTTCCCGGCTTCTTAAAGGAAAGTCAGTGTAACGGCCGACTCTCCTCTTCCTTCATATGCTATTTTTGCAACACATGTTCCGAGGGGGAAGGTTTACTCCGCCCATGAGGAAGGTATTAGGACAACCTGTGCTTTCCTATCCACCACAGAAGCCATAAGGGCTGTGTCTTTGCCTATTACATGGCAGAAAATCAGCTGTGAGTTTCATAAATTGTGCTACAATGTGTTTGGTTACTGTGAACATCAATGTTTCCTGTTATGTTATTTGTACAAAGCTGAATTTGGTATTGAGCTGTTTATTTTATATACACCTCTTGCAGTCCTACGGGATTACATGTTCTTGATATATATCATGAAATAACCTTGAGTTGTGCCATAGCTGCTTTGAGAAATTGAGCTCTGCTGCATCTGTGATATCGTGACCTGCACACAACTCTGAGCTATGGCTGTACATGCCAGAGACAACTGAGGCTTTGTTATTGTGCAATATTCCTATGAAAAGTATCATTGATCCTCATTTGGGAAAATTAATTACCTTAATATAACTCTAGAAACTCATAAACCAAGATGGCACAGAACTGCTGCGAGCTCCACTTGCCAAAACCATTTTCGCTGGGTAACATATGTTTCAGCTGAATTTCACTCTTCATTCCAGGCGAAATTATACACAAAGGTCTAATTATTATCGCAGAGAACTCAGGCAGTATATGGAACAATAAAGGAATGTGAGACTTCCGCCGCTGATCTTCATCATAGATGATTGGAACCAGCGCAACGTCTTAATTACTGACGATAATCATTTTGAAAAGAAGAAAATGCAACAAACAGGAAACATTGTTGCTATTTTACGGATGAATCTTGTTTATTATTATGATAAAGTTCTGAGATTTATGTCTGACCGAATCTTACACAGTCCATGGAATCTGCTGTAAGACGTAACCTATAAATCAATCATTTGTATAACGCCGGCAGATTTACTGTTATGATGATGTGAAAGGCAAAGCCCAAATAAGCTGAGTTATCCGCCTTGGAATGAAAGAATGATTTACGACACAATAAAAATAAAAACTGTATAAGCTGGACATTTCCCTCAGATATAATGTATAAATCAGAGTAACTGATTTCCAGAAAGATCGACATTAAAATTTAGTTAGGGGCATAAAAGTAGAAAAGATGCTGCGTTAAGTCATTCAGAGGAGGATGGAGATTGAGGTTGTTCAACATAGTACTGTAAGTTGATACTAGAGAGCAGAGTTTGCTTCTAGAGCAGAATTTGTTTTCTCATTGTCGGACCATGGTGTCCATATTCTCAAAGCCTTGGTTACCAACCAATGGCTCAGGAGACAAATGTCATTCTGGGGCCCTTAGCATAAGGATTTCTAGCTGATGGATGCTCATACCTTGGTGATATATTTAAAAAAAAATCCTCTTAATATTCAACACAACCTTCTGTATTTGACAGTGACTCTTAAGCCACAAAAGTTTGCAGAATTTTGCTTCAGAGAGTGGCGTAATGGCTAATGTTGATCGCGAATATTTGAAAAGCAACTTCGAAAATTTGCAAATATTTCGAACATAGTGATATATATTCATAAAAATGAATATTCATCTATTTTTTTTTTTCATCTAAACCCATTATCTGCCTTCTTCTTGCTTGTGGGTAGTGTTGAGCGAACAGTTCGAGCATAGTTCGGGTCCGTACCGAATTTTGGGGTGTTCGTGACACGGACCCGAACCCGAACTTTTTTGTAAAAGTTCGGGTTCGGGTTCGTCGTTCGGCATGTATTTTGGCGCATTTTGAAAGGCTGCAAAGCAGCCAATCAACATGCATCATACTACTTGCCCTAAGATGCCATCGCAGCCATGCCTACTATTGGCAAGGCTGTGATTGGCCAAGTGCAGCATGTGACTCAGCCTCTTTATAAGCTTGTGCGCACGTCGGGACGTGCTCACTCCCGATGTGAATATAACAGGGATAGACGCAGCTGATGCTAGGGCGAGAATAGGCAGGGATAATTGAATAACTGGAAGCAAATTTCTCTCCTCCACCTGTGATTCATCTGAACAACTGCAGCTGAGCTGCTTTTTTGATAGGGATTGGCTATTTTTAGAGTGGCCAGAGTGATTTTTCCATCCACATGTACCTGGGCTGACCGCCGGCCGCCATTTTGCGACTTGTAGTGCTGCAGCAGAAGCTGCCACAGTGTGCATTCCAAAGCTCCAAACAAGTCAGACATCTACACCTGGGATTCAGACCAATAGCGATTTAGCAGCACAGTCCAAGGCTATTTTTTTAAAGGTTGTGCAGACCATTTTGTGGCACATGTTACTGGGCTGATAGGCGGCGGCCATCTTGGGACTAGTGCTGCAGCACAATCTCTCCCAACGTCCATTAATCACTTGTAATAGTGGTCTGTGCCATAGAAATCCTACATCAGGGACTTGGGTGTGCTTGTGTCACCCCTACTAATACCAGTCCACCTGTAATCCATACAGTCAAAAGACTGAAAGTATTCCAGTGAGGGAATTTTTTTTTATTTAAAAAGGCCAAGTTAGTTTATCTGGCGTTCAATATACTAGATACAGTTAGGCCTGCGTTTCATACATCTGGAATTAGCAAACTAATGTGCTGGGGTTGGGAAAACATATATGTACCCATACTAGAATCTGTCAAAGAAAGCGGTACTCACATATAACAGTCATTCCATCTGTAATCCATACAGTCAAAAGACTGAAAGTATTCCAGTGAGGGAATTTTTTTATTTAAAAAGGCCAAGTTAGTTTATCTGGCGTTCAATATACTAGATACAGTTAGGCCTGCGTTTCATACATCTGGAATTAGCAAACTAATGTGCTGGGGTTGGGAAAACATATATGTACCCATACTAGAATCTGTCAAAGAAAGCGGTACTCACATATAACAGTCATTCCATCTGTAATCCATACAGTCAAAAGACTGAAAGTATTCCAGTGAGGGATTTTGCTTATAAAAAATAATATATTTCATTGTGGTGCGAGTTGAATCGCAACAATGAAGAAAAATACTATTAAGGGACGAGGGCGCGGTCGTGGTGGTGTCCGTGGAGCCTCTGTTGCTGGTAGAGGACGTGGCCGTTCGGCCCCAGGCGCACACAGTAGGGAACGAACTCCCTCAACTAGCCGGCAGAATGTACCGCAATATCTCGTGGGGCCCAATGCCGCTCTTAGGATGGTAAGGCCTGAGCAGGTACAGGCATTAATCGATTGGGTGGCCGACAGTGCTTCCAGCACGTTCACCACATGGTCTTCCACCCAGTCTTCTGCGGAAGCGCACAGGTGGCACCTGAAAACCAAGCCCATCAGTCTGTCACATCACCCCCAAGCATATCAGGGAAACGGTCTGAGCCACAAGTTATGCAGCAGTCTCTTCTTCTGTTTGAAGACTCTGCTTCCAGGGTTTCCCAGGGGCGTCCACCTAGCCCTTCCCCAGTGGAGGAAGACATACCATGCACTGACGCACAACCACTTATGTCTCCAGATGAAGAGGACATGGGAATACCACCACAGCAGAGTCACCGACTCTCTGATGATGACGAAACACAGGTGCCCACTGCCGCGTCTTTTGCAGTGTGCAGACTGAACAGGAGGAGGTCAGGGAGGAGACTGGGTGGAAGACGATGCAGAGGACGATGAGGTCTTAGACCCCACATGGACTGAAGGTCGTGGCGATGACTTTCACAGTTCAGAGGAAGAGGTAGTGGTGAGACCGAGACAACAGCGAAGCCAAAGAGGAGCAGGGGGCCAAAGCAGACGAGCCGCCGCCCCAGAGTTCGCCTGCTACTGGACATCGCCAACAGGGACCCAGCCCCACAAAGGCAGCTTCAAAGAGTTCCCTGGCATGGCACTTCTTTAAACAATGTCCTACCGACAAGACCCGAGTGACTTGCACGCTCTGCCATCAGAGCCTGAGGCGAGGCATTAACGTTCTGAACCTCAGCACAACCTGCATGACCAGGCATCTACATGCAAAGCATGAACTGCAGTGGGGTACACACCTTAAAAACCAGGCACTCGCTGAGGCTCCCCCTGCTCCCTCTACCGCTGCTGCCTCGGCTTCCGCCTCGAGAGGAATGTTGCCACCTGCCGGCAGCAAACAGAGGATGTGCCACCGACACCACCACCACCGCCACCGTCAACTAGCGTCTCCACTATATCACACAGCAGCGTTCAGCTCTCAATATCTCAAACCTTAGAGAGGAAGCGCAAATTCCCCGAGTCACCCTCGAGCCCTTGGCCTGAACGCCAGCATTTCTAAACTGCTGGCCTTTGAAATGCTGTCATTCCGGCTGGTGGACACAGACAGCTTCAAACAGCTGATGGCCATGGCTGTCCCGCAGTATGTGGTTCCCAGCCGCCACTACTTCTCCAAGACAGCCGTGCCTTCCCTGCACATGCAAGTGTCCGATAAAATCAAGTGTGCACTGCGCAACGCCATTTGTGGCAAGGTCCACCTAACCACAGATACGTGGACCAGTAAGCACGGCCAGGGACGCTATATCTCACTAACTGCACACTGGATGAATGTAGTGGCGGCTGGGCCCCGGCGGACAGTTCCTTGGCGCACGTCCTTCCGCCCCCTAGGATCGCAGGGCATCATTCTCTGCCTCCTGTAGCCTCCTCCTCCTACTCGGCTTCCTCCTCCACTGCTTCCACCAGCTCATCCGGTCAGCCACACACCTTCACCACCAACTTCAGCACAGCCCGGGTAAGCGTCAGCAGGCCATTCTGAAACTCATATGTTTGGGGACAGGCCCCACAGCGCAAAGGAGTTGTGGCGGGGTATTGAACAACAGACCGACGAGTGGTTTCTGCCGGTGGGCCTCAAGCCAGGCCTGGTGGTATGCGATAATGGGCGAAATCTCGTGGCAGCTCTGGGACTAGCCGGTTTGGCGCACATCCCTTGCCTGGCGCATGTGCTGAACTTGGTGGTGCAGAGGTTCATTCACCACTACCCCAACATGTCAGAGCTGCTGCATAAAGTGCGGGTCGTCTGTGCGCGCTTCCGCCGTTCACATCCTGCCGCTGCTCGCCTGTCTGCGCTACAGCGGAACTCGGCCTTCCCGCTCACCGCCTCATATGCGACGTGCCCACCCGGTGGAACTCCACCTTGCACATGCTGGAGAGACTGTGCGAGCAGCAGCAGGCCATAGTGGAGTTTCAGCTGCAGCACGCTCGCGTCAGTCGTACTGCCGAACAGCACCACTTCACCACCAATGATTGGGCCTCCATGCGAGACCTGTGTGCCCTGCTGCGCTGTTTCGAGTACTCCACCAACATGGCCAGTGGCGATGACACTGTTATCAGCGTTACAATACCACTTCTATGTCTCCTTGAGAAAACACTTAGGGCAATGATGTTAGAGGAGGTGGCCCAGGTGGAGGAGGAGGAGGAGGATGAGGGCTCGTTTCTAACACTTTCGGGCCAGTCTGTTCGAAGTGGCTCAGAGGGAGGTTTGTTTAAGCAGCAGAGGACAGGTTCACAAGTCGCCAGCCAAGGCACTGTACTGGAGGACGAGGAGGATGAGGAGGAGGAGGTGGAGGGGACGAGGATGACGCAAGTTCACAGCGGGGTGGCAGCCCAGGCCCATCACTGGTGCGTGGCTGGGGGATACGGTGGACGATGACGATACGCCTCCCACAGAGGACAGCTTGTCCTTACCCATGGGTAGCCTGGCCCACATGAGCGAATATATGCTCCAATGCCTGCGCAACGACAGCAGAGTTGCCCACGTTTTAACGTGTGCAGACTACTGGGTGGCCACCCTGCTGGATCCCGGTATAAAGACAATGTGCCCACTTTAATTCCTGAACTGGAGCGCGACCGTAAGATGCTGCGAGTACAAGCGCACGCTGATAGAGCGCTCTTGAGAGCATTCCCACATGTCACAGGGGAACAGGTGGAAGGTGAAGGCAGAGGAGTGGCAAGAGGTCGCCAACGCAGCTGTGTCACGGCCAGCTCATCTGAGGGCAGGGTTAGCATGGCAGAAATGTGGAAAAGTTTTGTCTCCACGCCACAGCTATCTGCACCGACACCTGATACGGAACGTGTTAGCAGGAGGCAGCATTTCACTAACATGGTTGAACAGTATGTCTGCACACCCCTCCACATCCTGACGGATGGTTCGGCCCCATTCAACTACTGGGTTTCGAAATTGTCCACGTGGCCAGAGTTAGCATGTTATGCCTTGGAGGTGCTTTCCTGCCCGGCGGCCAGCGTTTTATCTGAGCAGCGTATTCAGCACGGCAGGGGCGTCATTACTGACAAGCGCAGCCGCCTGTCCACAGCCAACGTGGACAAGCTGACCTTCATAAAGATGAACCAGGCATGGATCCCACAGGACCTGTCCCTCCCTTGTGCAGAGTAGTCCTTATTAACTGCCTAAAACATGTCTTGTTGTGCTACGGGCCACTTCTTTATTTGATACAAATTTTATGAAACCCACAGTTGAATGAAACTCTTCTCTGTCTGGGCGCCGGGGCCTAACCAGATGAAAGTGGCCGGTTAAACTAACGGGTGACATGAAGCCATAACCTCTGCCATGCTACCTCTGTCTTCTGTCTGGGTGCTGAGGCCTAAGTCAAATAAAGCGGTCTTCTGCTGTGCTGGGGATATGAAGCTAATCTCTGACCTCTCTCCTCTGTCTGGGTCCAAAGGCCTAAATCACTGAAAGAGGCCTTCTCCTGTGGTGTGTGATATGATGCCAGAATATGTGCTGTGGGGCCTCTCTCCTCTTCCTGGGTGCAGGGGTCAAATAAACTAAATTGTGGCCTACTCCTGTGGTGGTTGATATGATGCCTGATTCTCTGATGTGGAACCTCTCTCCTCTGTTTGGGTGAAGGGGTCAAAGTAACTAAATGGTGGCTTCTCCTGTGGTGGCTGATATGATGCCAGAATATGTGCTGTGGGGCCTCTCTCCTCTTCCTGGGTGCAGGGGTCAAAGTAACTCAATGGTGGCTTCTCCTGTGGTGGCTGATATGATGCCAGAATATGTGCTGTGGTGCCTCTCTCCTCTTCCTGGGTGCGGGGTCAAAGTAACTCAATGGTGGCTTCTCCTGTGGTGGCTGATATGATGCCAGAATATGTGCTGTGGGGCCTCTCTCCTCTTCCTGGGTGCAGGGGTCAAAGTAACTCAATGGTGGCTTCTCCTGTGGTGGCTGATATGATGCCAGAATATGTGCTGTGGTGCCTCTCTCCTCTTCCTGGGTGCGGGGTCAAAGTAACTCAATGGTGGCTTCTCCTGTGGTGGCTGATATGATGCCAGAATATGTGCTGTGGTGCCTCTCTCCTCTTCCTGGGTGCGGGGTCAAAGTAACTCAATGGTGGCTTCTCCTGTGGTGGCTGATATGATGCCAGAATATGTGCTGTGGTGCCTCTCTCCTCTTCCTGGGTGCAGGGGTCAAAGTAACTCAATGGTGGCTTCTCCTGTGGTGGCTGATATGATGCCAGAATATGTGCTGTGGGGCCTCTCTCCTCTTCCTGGGTGCAGGGGTCAAAGTAACTCAATGGTGGCTTCTCCTGTGGTGGTTAGTATGATGCCAGAATATGTGCTGTGGGGCCTCTCTCCTCTTCCTGGGTGCAGGGGTCAAAGTAACTCAATGGTGGCTTCTCCTGTGGTGGCTGATATGATGCCAGAATATGTGCTGTGGTGCCTCTCTCCTCTTCCTGGGTGCAGGGGTCAAAGTAACTCAATGGTGGCTTCTTCTGTGGTGGTTAGTATGATGCCAGAATATGTGCTGTGGGGCCTCTCTCCTCTTCCTGGGTGCAGGGGTCAAAGTAACTCAATGGTGGCTTCTCCTGTGGTGGCTGATATGATGCCAGAATATGTGCTGTGGTGCCTCTCTCCTCTTCCTGGGTGCGGGGTCAAAGTAACTCAATGGTGGCTTCTTCTGTGGTGGTTAGTATGATGCCAGAATATGTGCTGTGGGGCCTCTCTCCTCTTCCTGGGTGCAGGGTCAAAGTAACTCAATGGTGGCTTCTCCTGTGGTGGCTGATATGATGCCAGAATATGTGCTGTGGTGCCTCTCTCCTCTTCCTGGGTGCGGGGTCAAAGTAACTCAATGGTGGCTTCTCCTGTGGTGGCTGATATGATGCCAGAATGTGTGCTGTGGGGCCTCTCTCCTCTTCCTGGGTGCAGGGGTCAAAGTAACTCAATGGTGGCTTCTCCTGTGGTGGCTGATATGATGCCAGAATATGTGCTGTGGTGCCTCTCTCCTCTTCCTGGGTGCGGGGTCAAAGTAACTCAATGGTGGCTTCTCCTGTGGTGGCTGATATGATGCCAGAATGTGTGCTGTGGGGCCTCTCTCCTCTTCCTGGGTGCAGGGGTCAAAGTAACTCAATGGTGGCTTCTCCTGTGGTGGTTAGTATGATGCCAGAATATGTGCTGTGGGGCCTCTCTCCTCTTCCTGGGTGCAGGGGTCAAAGTAACTCAATGGTGGCTTCTCCTGTGGTGGCTGATATGATGCCAGAATATGTGCTGTGGTGCCTCTCTCCTCTTCCTGGGTGCAGGGGTCAAAGTAACTAAATGGTGGCTTCTCCTGTGGTGGCTGATATGATGCCAGAATATGTGCTGTGGTGCCTCTCTCCTCTTCCTGGGTGCGGGGTCAAAGTAACTCAATGGTGGCTTCTTCTGTGGTGGTTAGTATGATGCCAGAATATGTGCTGTGGGGCCTCTCTCCTCTTCCTGGGTGCAGGGGTCAAAGTAACTCAATGGTGGCTTCTCCTGTGGTGGCTGATATGATGCCAGAATATGTGCTGTGGTGCCTCTCTCCTCTTCCTGGGTGCGGGGTCAAAGTAACTCAATGGTGGCTTCTCCTGTGGTGGCTGATATGATGCCAGAATGTGTGCTGTGGGGCCTCTCTCCTCTTCCTGGGTGCAGGGGTCAAAGTAACTCAATGGTGGCTTCTCCTGTGGTGGCTGATATGATGCCAGAATATGTGCTGTGGTGCCTCTCTCCTCTTCCTGGGTGCGGGGTCAAAGTAACTCAAT
The DNA here is from genome assembly GCA_033119425.1 of Bufotes viridis. Lineage (NCBI taxonomy): Eukaryota > Metazoa > Chordata > Amphibia > Anura > Bufonidae > Bufotes > Bufotes viridis. The sequence continues at coordinate 8,889,933 of CM065597.1, forward strand.
GGTGGCTTCTCCTGTGGTGGCTGATATGATGCCAGAATGTGTGCTGTGGGGCCTCTCTCCTCTTCCTGGGTGCAGGGGTCAAAGTAACTCAATGGTGGCTTCTCCTGTGGTGGTTAGTATGATGCCAGAATATGTGCTGTGGGGCCTCTCTCCTCTTCCTGGGTGCAGGGGTCAAAGTAACTCAATGGTGGCTTCTCCTGTGGTGGCTGATATGATGCCAGAATATGTGCTGTGGTGCCTCTCTCCTCTTCCTGGGTGCAGGGGTCAAAGTAACTAAATGGTGGCTTCTCCTGTGGTGGTTGATATGATGCCTGATTCTCTGCTGTGAAACCTCTCTCCTCCATCTGGGTGTAGGGGTCAAAGTCTTTCAAAGTCGCCTTCTCCTGTGCTGATTGATATAAAGCTGATGGTTGTGCCATCTGACATGGTTGCCAGGGTCTGATTCAATGGGGGCCTACTCCTGTAGTGGGTGATCTAAATGCCTGATTCTCTGCTGTGAAACCTCTCTCCTCCGTCTGGGTGTAGGGGTCAAAGTCTTTCAAAGTCGCCTTCTCCTGTGCTGATTGATATGAAGCTGATGGTTGTGCCATCTGACATGGTTGCCGGGGTCCCATTAAATTGGGGCCTACTCCTGTGGTGGGTGATCTAAATGCCTGATTCTCTGCTTTGAAACCTCTCTCCTCCGTCCGGGTGTAGGGGTCAAAGTCTGTCAAAGTCGCCTTCTCCTGTGCTGATTGATATAAAGCTTATGCTTGTGCCATCTGACATGGTTGCCGGGGTCTGATTCAATGGTGGCCTACTCCTGTGGTGGGTGATCTAAATGTCTGATTCTCTGCTGTGTAACCTCTCTCCTCCGTCTGGGTGTAGGGGTCAAAGTAACTAAATGGTGGCCTACTCCTGTGGTGGGTGATATGATGCCTGGTTCTCTGCTGTGGGACCTCTCTCCTTTGTCTGGGTGCTGTGGTCAAAATAATAGTAAGTGACCTTCTCCATTGGTGGGTGACTTGAAGCCTGATTCTGTGCTATGGGACCTCACTCCAATTAATATTGTTTAATTTTTATTTATTTTATGTTAACTCATCATTTCCCTATCTACATTTGTTTGCAGGGGATTTAACTACATTTTGCTGCCTTTTGCAGCCCTCTAGCCCTTTCCGGGTGTGTTTTACAGCCTTTTTAGTGCCCAAAAGTTCGGGTCCCCATTGACTTCTATGGGGTTCGGGTTCGGGATGAAGTTCGGGTCGAGTTCGGATCCCGAACCCGAACATTTTTCGAAAGTTCGGCCGAACTCGTCGAACCCGAACATCCAGGTGTTCGCTCAACTCTACTTGTGGGCCAATGTGAGAAGGCTGCAATATCTTAGTCTGTAGTGAATTAGAATATTCTTCATTATTTCATTTATTTCTTCTTATGCAAAAAATCGGTAATGTAATATGCGGGTTAATCGAGTAAGGGCGGGTTATAGGCAACTTTCCTATTGGGTTGGCTTGCTAGAATTCGCATATATGTAGAATATAGTGTGATATATATTCGTAAAAACGAATATTTTTTTTTCATCTGATCCCATTAGAGTTGTAAAATTAATGGGTTTAGATGAAAAAAAAAGATGAATATTCGTTTTTACGAATATATATCACACTATATTCTACATATTCGCGAATTCTATCAAGCCAACCCAATAGGAAAGTTGCCTATATCCTGCCCTTACTCGATAAACCCGCATATTACATTGCCGATTTTTGGCATAAGCTAATATAAATTAAATAATGAAGAATATTCTAATTCAGTCAGTATAAAGTCAGGAAACTTCTTGCAGCTTGAAAAATCTAGCCAAAGTGACCCACACCTGTATTTCGCATTACGAATTTGCATTATGCGATTTTTACATTGCAAATTTTTCACAATCAAGAGAATAATCTCGAATACAAATATTTGCAAATATATGACGAACATTCTAAATATAGTGAATTCGAATATTGCCCCTGCCGCTCATCAGTAGTAATGGCTAGAATTTATGATCTTTCTATAGGGGTTTATCTGCACCTCTAGTTGCATATTGGGTTTCCTGGGTACTGTATATTATATTGGAGCCCACCTTTGGACATAACATACCACAACTGAACCTAGTGTATACTGTATGCTACTTGCTTGGATATTCTATAAAGGCTTATTATTCCGTCTATATTGTGGCTTCAGGCAAAGTAGTAACCAAGGAGGACCACTGTTAGAAGTAAATGAAGTTATCAAAACTTAGATTCGGCTGCTTCGAATTTCCAAAAAATTTGCTTTGTGATGAATTACTGTAAGTAGTGGGCGGAATGACAGGGAACAGCGATGGAGCTTCTCTGTTATTGAGATGACCATTGAGAGTCGTCAGGGTCAATCTGTTAAAAAAATACTCACTTTATCCATTTGCTCGCAAAGAGTCTGCCATGGCCATCTAGATGGAAGATCCAGTGTGAAATCTTGCGCGTTGCATGTTGACGTCATCACGCTGGCCGGCATGGTGACATCGAACGTCACCGCACAAGAGATTTCACACGGGATCTTCAATCAAGATGGCCGCGGCGAACTCTTCGAGTGCAAATGGATGAGTTGAGTATGAATTTTTTTATTTTACTGCCATTTGAGGGAAAATCAATTCATTACCACAAATCTGTATACTGATTTGCCCTTTTATACCTTGGTGGTGCAGCATAATGCCATATACACTGTAGGGTAAGTGTTTATGTAGGATACAATGCAGAATTTTGATTGGCTATTTAAAAGTTTAGATCAAAAATTTGTGCCCCCTTCTCCACCCAGCATCGCATTTATATCTGCATTTACTGCTATACTGTTTAGAGATGAGCAAAGTATTAAAAAGTTACATTCGGCTACTTCGCCGAATTTTACAAAAAGGTTTTCTTCGTGACGAGTTACTTTGTCATGGAGCGCATTTCTTTGTAAGTAGTGGGTGCAAAGACAGGGAGCGATGATTACGCCACTCCCCATCATTGTACCCCTCAGATGCCGCGTTCATAGCTGATTGCTGCATCTGAGAGTAATAATCAGGAGTAAAATTTAAAAAAAATTAATGAAATCATACTTACCTCATCCATTTGCTCACGACAGGCTGGCCGCTGTCTTGATTAAAGACCTATTACCAATGATGACATCATCATGTTGGCCGGCGTGATGACGTCATACGTTACTGTGTAAAGGATTTTGTGAGTGATGTTCAATCAAGATGGCGGCGGCCAGCCCGTTGCGATCAAATGGATGAGGTAAGTATGATTTATTTTTTTGTTCTTTAAACTATTTCATGGAAAATCAATTTGCTACCATGAAGCATTAGAAAATTCTGCTTCATGGCGAATCAAATTTTCCTTGAAACTAGGATCGAAGTCTATTTCGTGAACTCCGATTAACTCAACACTACTCACTGTACAAGGGATAGAACAAGAGGTCAAGAAACCATCTGCGTTACGACAAGATCCCTTTATCTTTGAATCCTTTGGTGACCTAGTACAAGCATGCCATCACAGCTTCTAGATCCACATGTATCCTAGGCCTTCTTCTATGTCTGGAGGAAAGAAGGTTTTCAAGCATCACAGATGAAATTCTTTCCTAGAAGAACAATGAGACTATGGAGCTCTCTGCCAGAGATGAATATGACAGTGGATTCATTGTGCAAGAGTCTGGATGTCTTATTCAAAAGCAATATCATCACAACCATAGCAGTAAGGACTTCCTTCCTGTAATATGAGGCAATTGGCAGCCAGGATTACGGGTTGGTTGGTTGCACCTGTATCTTTTTCAACTATGTAAAGCTACTTTTCTTTGCCCAGGCGAGGAGACGGGTGGTCTTCCACAGTTTCTGGACCTCAAGGCCATAGCTTTACCTCCCTCTCTGGTAATTATGCTGTTACATGCAATGCAATATGTATACAGGTCCTTCTAAAAAAATTAGCATATTGTGATAAAGTTCATAATTTTCTGTAATGTACTGATAAACATTAGACTTTCATATATTTTAGATTCATTACACACAACTGAAGTAGTTCAAGCCTTTTATTGTTTTAATATTGATGATTTTGGCATACAGCTCATGAAAACCCAAAATTCCTATCTCGAAAAATTAGCATATTTCATCTGACCAATAAAAGAAAAGTGTTTTTAATACAAAAAAAGTCAACCTTCAAATAAATATGTTCAGTTATGCACTCAATACTTGGTCGGGAATCCTTTTGCAGAAATGACTGCTTCAATGCGGCGTGGCATGGAGGCGATCAGCCTGTGGCACTGCTGAGGTGTTATGGAGGCCCAGGATGCTTCGATAGCGGCCTTAAGCTCATCCAGAGTGTGGGGTCTTGTATCTCTCAACTTTCTCTTCTCAATATCCCACAGATTCTCTATGGGGTTCAGGTCCGGAGAGTTGGCAGGCCAATTGAGCACAGTATTACCATGGTCAGTAAACCATTAACCAGTGGTTTTGGCACTGTGAGCAGGTGCCAGGTCGTGCTGAAAAATGAAATCTTCATCTCCATAAAGCTTTTCAGCAGATGGAAGCATGAAGTGTTCCAAAATCTCCTGATAGCTAGCTGCATTGACCCTGCCCTTGATAAAACACAGTGGACCAACACCAGCAGCTGACATGGCACCCCAGACCATCACTAACTGTGGGTACTTGACACTGGACTTCAGGCATTTTGGCATTTCCCTCTCCCCAGTCTTCCTCCAGACTCTGGCAGCTTGATTTCCAAATGACATGCAAAATTTGCTTTCATCCGAAAAAAGTACTTTGGACCACTGAGCAACAGTCCAGTGCTGCTTCTCTGTAGCCCAGGTCAGGCGCTTCTGCCACTGTTTCTGGTTCAAAAGTGGCTTGACCTGGGGAATGCGGCACCTGTAGCCCATTTCCTGCACACGCCTGTACACGGTGGCGCTGGATGTTTCTACTCCAGACTCAGTCCACTGCTTCCGCAGGTCCCCCAAGGTCTGGAATCGGTCCTTCTCCACAATCTTCCTCAGGGTCCGGTCACCTCTTCTCGTTGTGCAGCGTTTTCTGCCACACTTTTTCTTTCCCACAGACTTCCCACTGAGGTGCCTTGATACAGCACTCTGGGAACAGCCTATTCGTTCAGAAATTTCTTTCTGTGTATTACCCTCTTGCTTAAGGGTGTCAATGATGGCCTTCTGGACAGCAGTCAGGTCGGCAGTCTTACCCATGATTGCGGTTTTGAGTAATGAATCAGGCTGGGAGTTTTTAAAAGCCTCAGAAATCTTTTGCAGGTGTTTAGAGTTAATTAGTTGATTCAGATGATTAGGTTAATAACTCGTTTAGAGAACCTTTTCATGATATGCTAATTTTTTTAGATAGAAATTTTGGGTTTTCATGAGCTGTATGCCAAAATCATCAATATTAAAACAATAAAAGGCTTGAACTACTTAAGTTGTGTGTAATGAATCTAAAATATATGAAAGTCTAATGTTTATCAGTACATTACAGAAAATAATGAACTTTATCACAATATGCTAATTTTTTGGGAAGGACCTGTATAATAATATATTAATTGTCTTGCTTTAATTGTGAGTCTTCATAAGGGCGTCATCAGTCTCAGTGATGTGTGTGGATGAAATAAAGATGGGGTTTTGAGGTAGGTTAAAATCTGGGATAAAGTTTCTGACGAAAAGATCAACATACCATTGCATGCAGCAGTATTTTGTCTGGAAGAATGCAAGGATCCATACTGGAAGACCAAGGGGCCCCATTATAAGCATTGGTATACCCCGGGCGTCATTGGTGCCCATAGATAAATGTAAACTTACACACTTGCAGTAGTCATCCTCTCACCTAAACAACATGAGCACGACTGATAGATTGAATGAAACACAAGGTGCGACCGTGCGCAACGTATAATTAGGACTTACTGATTGACATGAACCCAAGACAACGACTACTGTGCAGGAATTTGAAGGACACATGAAATTTGCAAGGCTCTTCTTGATAAATGTGCCATTTGTGATTGCATATTAATTCTATGAATATGTAAAATGTAGATTACACTCAAAATCAAGAAAGATGGAGAGACGGGTAATCACTGGACTCGCTTCTCAATATATCAGTATACTGATTTGCCCTTTTATACCTTGGTGGTGCAGCAATATGCCATATACACTGTAGAGTAAGTGTTTATGTAGGATACAATGCAGGATTTTGATTGGCTATTTAAATGCTTAGATCAAAACTGTGTGTCCCCTTCCCCACCCAGCATCACATTTATATCTGCAATTACTGCTATACTGTTTAGAGATGAGCAAAGTATTAAAAAGTTAGATCCGGCTACTTCGTCTAATTTTACAAAAAAGTTTACTTTGTGACAAGTTACTTCGTTATGAAGCGCATTTCTTTGTAAGTAGTGGGTGCAAAGACAGAGAGCGGTGATTACGCCGCTCCCCATCATTGTACCCCTTAGATGCCGCATTCATAGCTGATCGTGGCATCTAAGAGTAATAATCAGGAGTAAAATAAATAAAAAATAAATAAATAAAATCATACTTACCTCATACATTTGCTCACGACGGGCCAGCTGCTATCTTGATTGAAGACCTATTGCCCATGATGACATCATCACATTGGCCGGCGTGATGACGTCATACGTCACTGTGTAAAGGATTTTGTGCGAGATCCTCAATCAAGATGGCGGCGGCCGGTCCGTCACGATCAAATGGATGAGGGAAGTATGATTTTTTTTTGTTCTTTACACTATTTCATGGAAAATCAATTACGTTACCATGAAGCACGAAGAAATTCGGCTCCACAGGGAATCGAATTTTCCCTGAAATTCGGATTGAATTCCACTTTGTGGACTACGATTCACCCAACACAGATACTGTTGCACTCTTCTTTCCTGTTCTAGTTGGGATGAAGTTCGGGTCAGAGTTGTGTCCAGGCCACTCATGTTCTTCCACATCATAATCCAGGTTAGTGCATATTGGTGGTAGTCCTCCATCACACTCCAGGATTAGGTCTACACTTTGGGGTAAGAAGCGCTTTTCTGGCATCTGCTAGACACAATCTACATACAGTACATAATCCATCATAATTATCTAATAAAAATATCCAAAGGCAAGGATGGAATTCAACCATCTGTCTCCAGTTTTCCCAAATCAGTTCTTAAAATAACAGCTGGTTTGGAGAACCAAAGAGAATTGAGTTCAATTGAACCTCATCCTTAGGAGGCAAAGGAGCCCTGGCTGCGTGCCCCAAAATGTGTCTCCTTGTCTGTGACGGCGTGATTATGTTATTGCGCCATATGTGTCATTCCAGAGATGCCAGGCCAGGCCGTCTTTACATTGCTAGATGGTAATGTAGGAACAAGTGACCTTTTTTATGGGGCACAGTCTACAGGGATATTTATTTCAGGGACCTGTGAGTTTTATTATTAGCGGGATAACGTGTAGCACTAGTTTCAGATGGCACAGTACGGCACTATATTTTCAGATGGCACAGTATGGCACTATACTATCAGATGGCACAATATGGCACTATATTATCAGATGGCACAGTATGGTACTATACTTTCAGATGGCACAGTATGGCACTATATTATCAGATGGCACAGTATGGTACTATACTTTCAGATGGCACAGTATGGCACTATATTTTCAGATGGCACAGTATGGCACTATATTTTCAGATGGCACAGTATGGCACTATATTTTCAGATGGCACAGTATGGCACTATATTTTCAGATGGCACAGTATGGCACTATTATTTCAGATGGCACAGTATGGCATTATTATTTCAGATGGCACAGTATGGTACTATATTTTCAGATGGCACAGTATGGTACTGTATTTTCAGATGGCACAGTATGGTACTGTATTTTCAGATGGCACAGTACGGCACTATATTTTCAGATGGCACAGTATGGCACTATATTTTCAGATGGCACAGTATGGCACTATTATTTCAGATGGCACAGTGTGGCACTATATTTTCAGATGGCACAGTATGGTACTGTATTTTCAGATGGCACAGTACGGCACTATATTTTCAGATGGCACAGTATGGCACTATATTTTCAGATGGCACAGTATGGCACTATTATTTCAGATGGCACAGTATGGCACTATATTTTCAGATGGCACAGTGTGGCACTATATTTTCAGATGGCACAGTATGGCACTATATTTTCAGATGGCACAGTATGGCACTATATTTTCAGATGGCACAGTATGGTACTTTATTTTCAGATGGCACAGTATGGCAGTATATATTTTCAGATGGCACAGTATGGCACTATATTTTCAGATGGCACAGTATGGTACTATATTTTCAGATGGCACAGTATGGTACTGTATTTTCAGATGGCACAGTACGGCACTATATTTTCAGATGGCACAGTATGGCACTATATTTTCAGATGGCACAGTATGGCACTATTATTTCAGATGGCACAGTATGGCACTATTATTTCAGATGGCACAGTATGGTACTATATTTTCAGATGGCACAGTATGGCACTATATTTTCAGATGGCACAGTATGGCACTATATTTTCAGATAGCACAGTATGGCACTATTATTTCAGATGGCACAGTATGGTACTATATTTTTATATGGCACAGTATGGCACTATATTTTTAGATGGCACAGTATGGCACTTTATTTTCATATGGTACAGTATGGTACTATATTTTCAGATGGCACAGTATGGTACTATATTTTCAGATGGCACAGTATAGCACTATATTTTCAGATGGCACAGTATGGCACTATTATTTCAGATGGCACAGTATAGCACTATATTTTCAGATGGCAGAGTATGGCACTATATTTTCAGATGGCACAGTATGGCACTATATTTTCAGATGGCACAGGATGGCACTATATTTTCGGATGGCACAGTATGGTACTATATTTTCAGATGGCACAGTATAGCACTATATTTTCAGATGGCACAGTATGGCACTATATTTTCAGATGGCACTGTATGGTACTATTATTTCAGATGGCACAGTATGGCACTATATTTTCAGATGGCACAGTATGGCACTATATTTTCAGATGGCACAGGATGGCACTATATTTTCGGATGGCACAGTATGGTACTATATTTTCAGATGGCACAGTATAGCACTATATTTTCAGATGGCACAGTATGGCACTATATTTTCAGATGGCACTGTATGGTACTATTATTTCAGATGGCACAGTATGGCACTATATTTTCAGATGGCACAGTATGGCACTATACTATCAGATGGCACAATATGGCACTATATTATCAGATGGCACAGTATGGTACTATACTTTCAGATGGCACAGTATGGCACTATATTTTCAGATGGCACAGTATGGCACTATATTATCAGATGGCACAGTATGGTACTATACTTTCAGATGGCACAGTATGGTACTATATTATCAGATGGCACAGTATGGTACTATATTATCAGATGGCACAGTATGGTACTATATTTTCAGATGGCACAGTATGGCACTATATTTTCAGATGGCACAGTATGGCACTATATTTTCAGATGGCACAGTATAGCACTATATTTTCAGATGGCACAGTATGGTACTATATTTTCAGATGGCACAGTATGGCACTATATTTTCAGATGGCACAGTATGGCACTATATTTTCAGATGGCACAGTATGGCACTATATTTTCAGATGGCACAGTATGGCACTATATTTTCAGAAGGCACAGTATGGTACTATATTTTCAGATGGCACAGTACGGCACTATATTTTCAGAAGGCACAGTATGGCACTATATTTTCAGATGGCACAGTATGGCACTATATTTTCAGATGGCACAGTATGGCACTATATTTTCAGAAGGCACAGTATGGTACTATATTTTCAGATGGCACAGTATGGCACTATATTTTCAGAAGGCACAGTATGGCACTATATTTTCAGATGGCACTATATTTTCAGATGGCACAGTATGGCACTCTTATTTCAGATGGCACAATATGGTACTATATTTTCAGATGGCACAGTATGGCACTATTATTTCAGATGGCACAGTATGGCATTATTATTTCAGATGGCACAGTATGGTACTATATTTTCAGATGACACAGTATGGTACTATATTTTCAGATGGCACAGTAGGGTACTATTTTTTCAGATGGCACAGTATGGCACTATTATTTCAGATGGCACAGTATGGTACTATATTTTTATATGGCACAGTATGGCACTATATTTTTAGATGGCACAGTATGGCACTTTATTTTCATATGGCACAGTATAGCACTATATTTTCAGATGGCACAGTATGGTACTATATTTTCAGATGGCACAGTATGGTACTATATTTTCAGATGGCACAGTATGGTACTATATTTTCAGATGGCACAGTATGGCACTATTATTTCAGATGGCACAGTATGGTACTATATTTTCAGATGGCAGAGTATGGCACTATATTTTCAGATGGCACAGTATGGCACTATATTTTCAGATGGCACAGTATGGCACTATATTTCAGATGGCACAGTATAGCACTATATTTTCAGATGGCACAGTATGGCACTATATTTTCAGATGGCACAGTATAGCACTATATTTTCAGATGGCACAGTATGGCACTATATTTTCAGATGGCACTGTATGGTACTATTATTTCAGATGGCACAGTATGGTACTATTTTTTCAGATGGCACAGTATGGCACTATATTTTCAGATAGCACAGTATGGCACTATTATTTCAGATGGCACAGTATGGCACTTTATTTTCATATGGCACAGTATGGTACTATATTTTCAGATGGCACAGTATGGTACTATATTTTCAGATGGCACAGTATAGCACTATATTTTCAGATGTCACAGTGTGGCACTATATTTTCAGATGGCAGAGTATGGCACTATATTTTCAGATGGCACAGTATGGCACTATATTTCAGATGGCACAGTATGGCACTATTATTTCAGATGGCACAGTATGGTACTATATTATCAGATGGCACAGTATAGCACTATATTTTCAGATGGCACAGTATGGCACTATATTTTCAGATGGCACAGTATAGCACTATATTTTCAGATGGCACAGTATGGCACTATATTTTCAGATGGCACAGTATGGCACTATATTTTCAGATGGCACAGTATGGTACTATTATTTCAGATGGCACAGTATGGCACTATATTTTCAGATGGCACAGTATAGCACTATATTTTCAGATGGCACAGTATGGCACTATATTTCAGATGGCACAGTATAGCACTATATTTTCAGATGGCAGAGTATGGTACTATACTATCAGATGGCACAGTATGGCACTATATTTTCAGATGGCACAGTATAGCACTATATTTTCAGATGGCACAGTATGGCACTATATTTCAGATGGCACAGTATAGCACTATATTTTCAGATGGCAGAGTATGGTACTATACTATCAGATGGCACAGTATGGCACTATATTTTCAGATGGCACTGTATGGTACTATTATTTCAGATGGCACAGTATGGCACTATATTTTCAGATGGCACAGTATGGCACTATATTTTCAGATGGCACAGGATGGCACTATATTTTCGGATGGCACAGTATGGTACTATATTTTCAGATGGCACAGTATAGCACTATATTTTCAGATGGCACAGTATAGCACTATATTTTCAGATGGCACAGTATGGCACTATATTTTCAGATGGCACAGTATAGCACTATTATTTCAGATGGCACAGTATAGCACTATATTTTCAGATGGCACAGTATAGCACTATATTATCAGATGGCACAGTATGGTACTATACTTTCAGATGGCACAGTATGGTACTATATTATCAGATGGCACAGTATGGTACTATATTTTCAGATGGCACAGTATGGCACTATATTTTCAGATGGCACAGTACGGCACTATATTTTCAGATGGCACAGTATGGCACTATATTTTCAGATGGCACAGTATGGCACTATTATTTCAGATGGCACAGTATGGCACTATTATTTCAGATGGCACAGTATGGTACTATATTTTCAGATGACACAGTATGGTACTATACTTTCAGATGGCACAGTATGGCACTATATTATCAGATGGCACAGTATGGTACTATATTATCAGATGGCACAGTATGGTACTATATTTTCAGATGGCACAGTATGGCACTATATTTTCAGATGGCACAGTACGGCACTATATTTTCAGATGGCACAGTATGGCACTATATTTTCAGATGGCACAGTATGGCACTATTATTTCAGATGGCACAGTATGGCACTATTATTTCAGATGGCACAGTATGGCACTATTTTTTCAGATGGCACAGTATGGCACTATATTTTCAGATAGAACAGTATGGCACTATTATTTCAGATGGCACAGTATGGTACTATATTTTCAGATGGCAGAGTATGGCACTATATTTTCAGATGGCACAGTATGGCACTATATTTCAGATGGCACAGTATGGCACTATATTTTCAGATGGCACAGTATGGCACTATATTTCAGATGGCACAGTATGGTACTATACTATCAGATGGCACATTAGGCACTATATTTTCAGATGGCAGAGTATGGCACTATATTTTCAGATGGCACAGTATGGCACTATATTTCAGATGGCACAGTATGGTACTATACTATCAGATGGCACATTAGGCACTATATTTTCAGATGGCAGAGTATGGCACTATATTTTCAGATGGCACAGGATGGCACTATATTTTCGGATGGCACAGTATGGTACTATATTTTCAGATGGCACAGTATGGCACTATATTTTCAGATGGCACTGTATGGTACTATTATTTCAGATGGCACAGTATGGCACTATATTTTCAGATGGCACAGTATGGCACTATTATTTCAGATGGCACTGTATGGTACTATTATTTCAGATGGCAGAGTATGGCACTATATTTTCAGATGGCACAGTATGGCACTATATTTTCAAATGGCACAGTATGGTACTATTATTTCAGATGGCACTGTATGGCACTATATTTTCAGATGGCAGAGTATGGCACTATATTTTCAGATGGCACAGTATAGCACTATATTTTCAGATGGCACAGTATGGCACTATATTTTCAGATGGCACAGTATGGCACTATATTTTCAGATGGCACAGTATGGCACTATATTTTCAGATGGCACTGTATGGTACTATTATTTCAGATGGCACAGTATGGCACTATATTTTCAGATGGCACAGTATGGCACTATATTTTCAGATGGCACAGGATGGCACTATATTTTCGGATGGCACAGTATGGTACTATATTTTCAGATGGCACAGTATAGCACTATATTTTCAGATGGCACAGTATAGCACTATATTTTCAGATGGCACAGTATGGCACTATATTTTCAGATGGCACAGTATAGCACTATTATTTCAGATGGCACAGTATAGCACTATATTTTCAGATGGCACAGTATAGCACTATATTATCAGATGGCACAGTATGGTACTATACTTTCAGATGGCACAGTATGGTACTATATTATCAGATGGCACAGTATGGTACTATATTTTCAGATGGCACAGTATGGCACTATATTTTCAGATGGCACAGTACGGCACTATATTTTCAGATGGCACAGTATGGCACTATATTTTCAGATGGCACAGTATGGCACTATTATTTCAGATGGCACAGTATGGCACTATTATTTCAGATGGCACAGTATGGTACTATATTTTCAGATGACACAGTATGGTACTATATTATCAGATGGCACAGTATGGTACTATACTTTCAGATGGCACAGTATGGCACTATATTATCAGATGGCACAGTATGGTACTATATTATCAGATGGCACAGTATGGTACTATATTTTCAGATGGCACAGTATGGCACTATATTTTCAGATGGCACAGTACGGCACTATATTTTCAGATGGCACAGTATGGCACTATATTTTCAGATGGCACAGTATGGCACTATTATTTCAGATGGCACAGTATGGCACTATTATTTCAGATGGCACAGTATGGCACTATTTTTTCAGATGGCACAGTATGGCACTATATTTTCAGATAGAACAGTATGGCACTATTATTTCAGATGGCACAGTATGGTACTATATTTTCAGATGGCAGAGTATGGCACTATATTTTCAGATGGCACAGTATGGCACTATATTTCAGATGGCACAGTATGGCACTATATTTTCAGATGGCACAGTATGGCACTATATTTCAGATGGCACAGTATGGTACTATACTATCAGATGGCACATTAGGCACTATATTTTCAGATGGCAGAGTATGGCACTATATTTCAGATGGCACAGTATGGTACTATACTATCAGATGGCACATTAGGCACTATATTTTCAGATGGCAGAGTATGGCACTATATTTTCAGATGGCACAGGATGGCACTATATTTTCGGATGGCACAGTATGGTACTATATTTTCAGATGGCACAGTATGGCACTATATTTTCAGATGGCACTGTATGGTACTATTATTTCAGATGGCACAGTATGGCACTATATTTTCAGATGGCACAGTATGGCACTATTATTTCAGATGGCACTGTATGGTACTATTATTTCAGATGGCAGAGTATGGCACTATATTTTCAGATGGCACAGTATGGCACTATATTTTCAAATGGCACAGTATGGTACTATTATTTCAGATGGCACTGTATGGCACTATATTTTCAGATGGCAGAGTATGGCACTATATTTTCAGATGGCACAGTATAGCACTATATTTTCAGATGGCACAGTATGGCACTATATTTTCAGATGGCACAGTATGGCACTATATTTTCAGATGGCACAGTATGGCACTATATTTTCAGATGGCACAGTATGGTACTATATTTTCAGATGGCACAGTATGGCACTATATTTTCAGATGGCACAGTGTGGCAGTATATTTTCAGATGGCACAGTATGGCACTATATTTTCAGATGGCACAGTATGGTACTATATTTTCAGATGGCACAGTATGGCACTATATTTTCAGATGGCACAGTGTGGCAGTATATTTTCAGATGGCACAGCTTGTGGACCTAATATAGTTAAAATGATGATTCTTGATCTGGGGAAATCCCAAGAAAAATATTATTTACTGGAGATGGATAAAGAAATAATACAATATCATTTCACTGCCCACCAACATGGGCCAGATAGGCGCTAGAACAGGGATCAGCAACCTCCGACACTCCAGCTGTTCTGAATTTACAATTTTCACTTCTATGAGAGTTACAAGAATAGTTGAGTAAGTGTGCATGCTGGGAGTTGTAGTTTTACAGCAGCTGGAGTGCCGAAGGTTGCTAATCCCTGCACTAGAATATAGATTTCCCCCATATTAGATACATCAGAAGTCCAAAGCGCTGCACTTGTATTCCCAGTTGCATGCATCCTCTTGGATTTCCACCTCCACCACCTTCACCTGTACAGGTCCTCTATCTTGGATTTCATTGTAGTCTTGGATGATTTCCAGAACTTTTTTTATTTTTTTTGCTCAGTGCATCATTTCTCTGGACACAACTTCATTTAGTTCATATTTAATCTGTGGAGTTAATGTTCTTCTATTTTCCGCACTTACGTACTGCTATTATCCGTCCGCTCCGGCTACAATAAACCCCCCAATGTGGTCATGTCTAAATTCTACCATAAACTTTATAGGTTTTGTTTCTCTTTTATGGCTGATTATTACACTCCTCGGATGTAGATGAAAAACTTTATAGGTTTATTTGCGGTCATACATAAAAGCGAATTCGAGCGACCTTTTAAAAAATCACAGTAAAGAGTTTCCAAGGAAGGTCCAATAAACCTGGAACTCGAGGGCTAAAAGGACAGAATGTGTAAGAATATTTAGAAAAATAAGCTACATTTTTTCCGATTTTAAGATGCACTGGAGCATGAGGCGCTCTAATGTTGTAGATATATAAATATTGCTATAAAGTCATTTTATTATTTATGTTTACTTTTTAGAAAAAATATTTGTAGCGTGCTTTACACAGTGAGCTCAGAACCTCCACTGGGCCCTGGTATCACTTTCCGATGGGGGCAGCAAGTCTCTGGATATAAGAAAACTAGATCCGAAAACAACCTATTGACTTCAATGGGAAAATGTAGTGGGCATGCTCAGTGTCAAGTGCTAAAGGTACTGCCTAAGGCCTCTCTCACACGAGCGTGGCGGATTGGCTCCGGATGCGTTCAGTGTGCGTTCAGTGAAACTCGCACCATTTTGCAAGCAAGTTCTGTCATTTTTGTCTGCGATTGTGTTATATTGTTCAATTTTTGCAATGCATTCTGATGCGTTTTTCACGCGCATGATAAAAAACTGATGGTTTACAAACATCTCCTAGCAACCATCAGTGAAAAACGCAACGCACCCGCATTTGCTTGCGAATGCAATACGTTTTTCACTGGAGCCCCATTCACTTCTATGGGTACAGGGCTGCTTGAAAAACGCAGAATTTAGAACATGCTGTGTTTTTCACGCAACGCAGAAATGATGCGTGAAAAAAAAAAAAACGGTCATGTGCACAGACCCATAGAAATGAATGAGTCAGGATTCAGTGCGGGTGCTATGCGTTCACGTCACGCATTGCACCCGCGTGGAAAACTCGCCCGTGTGAAAGGTGCCTAACTTGTGATCCTGCATAATTGTACATCAGCAATGTCTATTCTATTCTTCCCCACTCCTCCATACACATGCAAGCTTTCTTGGCTGAGCGTACATTTGTTCTCAATGGAGGCAGAAAAATACGCCGCAGCCAAATGCCTCACAGCAGCTTATCTCCCGCAGGAACAAAGTATTCGGCATGATGAAGTCCAACATGATCCCTCTGCCCCCTGCTGGAGGAGGACAGTAAGGACACCCCAGACATACAGATTAGATAGTACGCTGGTCCTGCTAACTTACATCTAATGTGTATTACCTTTCATTGTAATCCTGCATTTGATAATAATGAAGTGACTGCTGAAGCAGCCCCAGTATGCACAGTACAAGCTGAAAAGTGTTAACCCTTTGTGATAAGATTTAGAATTGTTTCATGAAAATATTGACAAAACGAAATAAAAACAAAACAGCCCTGTATGGTTAACTAAGGAAAAAATAGAGAATTTGCAGGCGATAGATTCCCTCTAATAATAATAATATGACAGCCGTAGCCGATCCTCCACAAATGGCAGCAGTTTGCCGCGTTATTTTTTGCCCACATATCAGGCTGAGATTTATAGCACTTAATTAGTACGACATCTCATGGACACGTTGTAGGCGGGCTAGCTCGGCTCTGGTTGTAAATCGTCTTTGTCGCTGCAATTATTTCCAGGCTCTTTGTGCTCCAGAACATGGCGATTAAAGATTCAACTTCCAGTAAGAATCGCTCTCAGCATCAATGCGCGTCTTTCATTGTCTTTTACAGCAAGGTTGCAATGAATATTATGGTTGCCACAAAAATGTCTGATCCCAAAAGAGGCCGGATGTTCATCTCATGTCGTCAAGGACTATAAGATTCAGCACAATGACATAGAGGTTTTCCAGATTTATGTAAATAAGGCTTAATCACGGTATAAAGGAAAATAAACTTGTGTTATAATAATTCCTCCTCATTTTAATTTTTTTTTGGTGAATACATAGTTTCCATAGTGTCCGTAGAGAGTCCTGCTCTTGCTGAGAATTGGATACAATTGTATCCAGTCTAGACAATGCCCTATGAGCCAGCACCTACAGTGCTACAATGTATCAGTCTGAAAACCAGCGTGTTTAGCATGGTCCAGAATGGCTACAATTGTATCCACTTTTTGGCAGAGAACAGAACTTGCTACATACAATACTGTCTCTGAAAGGCTTCACATTTACTGGCTTCAACCAAATATCTCAAAAATGATGGTAAACTAAAACTAATGTATGCAGTGATTTATAGTTCTATTTCTACAAAGCAGGAAAACCTCTTTACTGTAAAGATGCAAGAGAATGTAACTAATGTAATCTGGGCTCAGATTTTCTGGACTATCAAGTTGCTGGATGTTGAGGAAACCTATAATACCCCTAAATGTTACCCCATTCCCAACATCCACTGTACATGAATGGCAGATGTCGGGACACTTTATCTGTCAAATCAAATTTATTAAAAAGGAATCAAAAAGACATACATAGGCCAGTTTGATATCAATAAAACCTACAGTTTTTCCAGCAATACTCAAAAAGGGTCCAAAAACAGAGCCCGGAAACTATAGGCCGGTAAGTTTAACATCTGTTGTGGGTAAACTGTTTGAAGGTTTTCTAAGGCCCCTTTCACACGGGCGAGTTTATCTCGCGGGTGCAATGCGTGAGGAGGACGCATTGCACCCGCACTGAATCCGGACCCATTCATTTCTATGGGGCTGTGCACATGAGCGGTGATTTTCACGCATCACAGTTTTTTTTTTTTCCTTCCTCTGGATCAACTTGCAGGATAAGGCTAGATGCACACGTCCATTAAAGCCGGACGTGACCAGTCCGTGGTAACCAGGACTGGATTTCTTCTTTACAGCAGGAGCGCACGGCGTCATTGGTTGCTATGACGCCGTGCGCTCCCTACTGCCGCTGCAGGACAGTAATACATTGGTATGATCTATACCAGTGTATTACTGTAGTGCAGCTGCGGCAGGGAGCGCACGGTATCATAGAAACCAATGACGCCGTGCGCTCCAGCTGTAAAGAAGAAACAGTCTGGTTACCACGGACTGGTCACGTCCGGCTTTAATAGACGTGTGCATCTAGCCTAACAGGCTGAACTGGATGGACAGATGTCTTTTTTTTAATAAACTATGTTACTATGTATGTTAATGTCCATCAATGAAAATCATAAAAATATGGGTGTCAGAATATGTTGATGCAAAGAAAAAAAAAAATTAAGAAAAAGCTAAATGAAACCCATAAAACAAATGTATTTTTTCCAGTTCCACCTATTGAGATTTTTTTTTTCCATGGTTTCAAATACATCACATGGAATAACAAATGTGCCATTAAGTAAAACTTGTTTTGCAAAAAACAAGCCCTAACATGGCCATGATAACAAAAAACTAAAACATTTATGTCTTTTAGTGGGCAAAGAGGAAACAAATAAAAACACATAAAAAATGGAAAATGGCTGCATCAGGACCGGGTTACAAATATTCAGCATCCCAAATATCAGCAATCTGGGAGGCCATTTAGTGCGTGCAATGTAAGGGTATGACTACACCGTGTGGTCATCAGCCGTTTTGTGCGTGGCCAGTTGCAGTCGACTACCACACGGCCAATTAGGCCACAGCTGCCTCTTATTTAACTGATGAAGCCCGCACCGCTTAGCTGGTCTGCATTGTTAATGGCCGAGCGGTATTGAAGGTGCTGCGCTGACATTAACAATGCAGACCACCTATACAGTGTGGTCTTCATTCGAGCTGTGGCCTAATTGGCCGTGTGGTACTCGACCACAGCCTGCTGCTCCCCAAACAGTCATGACCACGCCGTGTGGTCGTACCCTAAAAAGCCCTAATAAAGAATAAGGGGAAGGGCTACCCATTCCTCATAAGAAGAAAAACCATACATCTTTCTATGAAAAGTGTCATCACCTTCAGCAAGAAGAAGGTTAAACTATAACATAGAGCTCTTTAAAATGTGCAAGGCAAGCAGACATTGATTGCGCCTGAAATACCAAGCGGCTCTGTTAACAGCCCCTCTATAGCCAGCGAGGACTGTATGTATTAATTGAACACACATTTAATCAAACACAGCATATGGGAGCAAGCTAAACAAAAGCCTAATGAAATAGATTGATTGCTTCTACTTCCAGATCCCACAAAGGGAAGCAGGACTTTCTCTATCTGCTAAGTAATTGAAGATCAATACATTAGAAGCTTCAGTGAATATTGTCTTCTGCTGAGGGAGGCTCAGAATTACTCCAAGAAAAAAATACTGGAAAACATCAGAAAACCTTCCCCATCAGCAGGAGCATAACCAAGAGTAAGGAATACTGAACGCCGCCCCGAATCCCTGCTACCTCCACATCTACCTGGAAGCAAAGAAAGAGTCCGACCTGGACCAAATGGAAACATTGTAACTGTGTTTTGTTAATGTGTTTTCAAAAGGTTGGAAACAAAAACGATACATTCCTCCCTGCCCCCGCCCTGTGGTGTCAGGTTTTTAATACATCAATATACATTGATGAAGGGGGCTTTAGCTCCACACCAGCCCCCACGTCAGCTCAACGTCTGGCAGTCCACAGATGAGCTTCAGAACTGTATGGACAAATAGAAGGGTATGCAAGGGCCGTCCATAAGACTGTTATGGGGCCCTGGAGGAAGGGGGCCCTGCACAAGTTGACCGTGTGTCTGGCTGATGAGAGGCATTTTTACATTCCATACATCTTTAGCCAAGAAGGTATAATGATTTACCCCAGTGGAAGGTGACGGGGTGCAAAATAGCACCAATTAACTGCCCCAGGTCATGAGGGGTGTAACGGGTTTAACCAGCACCATTTAAATTATTTCCATTGGTCACATCTGTTTATATCCAAAATTGTCTGAAATAAAAACTGACTAAAAGGGGCGACACACCACCTGTACCTCTGATTTAGGGGGTCACTGATGTGGTCGGCTGAGAAAAAAATACTGAAGGAGCTGACCTGTTGATTCTGGGGGGTAGGGGAAGACGGGGGATTGTGACTGAGGCGGAGCTGAGCAAGGTGAGGGGGCTGAGCTTAGTGGTGAGACGTGTGCCCCCCTACATAACTTTGCATGGGGCCCCAGAAATTTCAGGTCAGCCCCTGTGCACATCCCGCTTATCCTGAGCTATGGATTGGTGCTACAGAGGGAGGTCCAGTATCCCCCCCTTAGCTAGACCTATGACCTTCCATTACAGTAAACCAGTTTTGACTAGTGATGAGCGCATAGGCAATATTGGAATTTGCGATATTTCGTGAATTTTTGGCCGAATATTCGCAAATTTGAGAATTCGTGATCTCCAGTCATTATTTACTTGATTTTGAAAATCGGCAATGTAATATCTTCGCAATACAAATTAGCGATTAGAATATTCGCGATCAACACTAAGGGGTACGCAACTTTTCTATTGGTTGCTAGGGATTTTGCTAAGTGGCGATATTCGTGATAAATTCGCAATTAGAATATTCACGATCAACACTTCGCGAATATGAATATATAGCACTATATTCTAAATATTCGCAAATTCTGGAAGTGGCAATATTCACGATTAAAATTCTTGATTCGAATATTCACGCTCAACACTAGTTTTGAGGCATATAGCAGCTTACTTGTATTTTCACATCGGAGAGCTGAGCGCAGTATTTCTACAGGGGCTTTTGACAGGTTACGTTTACATAGAAATTTAAATAACCATACTTTTATCGAATTGTACTGATTTTTGTCTCCAGTCACATCCAGAGCTGCACTTAGAATGACACTTCTGTAATTTTTCCATTAGTTCTGAGCGGACAATCACTCCTCATAAAGAAGATTCTGCAATGAATGGCAACTGACAGAAGCAGAACATGTGTGTGCATATCCTGAACCAGCAGGGGGAGCAGTGAGCTCCTGCTGCCTGAGATCAGAAAAACTTCAAAATTGTACATGCAGCTTTGTATGTGATCGGAGTATAATACATAATGTGAATCAAAAGGAATAGAAATGCAAAGTCAAAAGAAGTAGCAGCTAGGTTTAACCTGTAAAGTGACTAAATTGTGTCTCACAGTGCAATAATGTCTTCAACTTGTTAGTCTTCACTGTTGTTCTGGCATTCTATTCATGAACCAAGATGCCTAGGATGAACAGAGCTACAGGTGTTTGTGAGGATGGTGAAAAAAAAAAGAAAAGTATGGTAAGCTGAATGCTGAGCCGCAATCTATGAGGATGTATTGGAATATGTCTGTAAACTCATCTGAAGGTGCAAACTCACTTTTGGACTTCTTTGAAGACATTGCGCATTTTCATCTTTTCTTGGCCGGATTCCACAGAGCATCGATCTTGAGCCTTACAGCCATCAGTTGGCAATTCTCTGGAGTGCCAGCCACATGAAATGCCGGCTGATGGGTCCTGTCTATTTACTTAATGACAAATGATGGCGCTGCAATGGATTATCATTGTCTCCTCCAGTACACGCAGCGGCTAATTAATGTAATAGCGCGCCTCATCTCATATTCCGACGCGCCTCTCCTGCATTTAATGATTTGGACAGTTTTCCAGTGAAACTATTAACGTGCTAATGATCCTTTGGATTTGTTTGAATGCAGAGATGATGGCGTGGTGGTATCAGTCTAAAGTTTCGCTTGTTTTTAGCTTAAAATGAATGCGCTCTGAGATGCAGTCACGTACCCCGCGAGCTGGAAAGCCCCATTAAAATGATCATCAATAGCACAAGGTTTAATTGCCTCGGGTGGGGGGTGAATGCAATGCTTTGTCTAAATTATGCAGATAGAAGATAGTATAGGAGAAAGTTCTAACAGGAAAGTACAGTAAGAAAAGTCTGGGCAGAGAAGGACATGGACCATGCGTTAGATGTAATCCGCCCCCAATACCTCAGACCTCTGACCCCTGGGGTACAAAGGATAACAGGACATTGGTTTACGGATTACAAGATGTCGTCAGGTGGATTATAACAGCAAAGGCAATGCAGCTTCCTCTCTTATCTGACAATGAGAAGAAGATGAGGGTGCTGTGGGCCATGCTGAATTAAGAGAGGATGAAGACATATTGCATGGCACGAAGCCTTGTAAGGGGGTCAGACCTTATAGAGAGAAGGCATTTTGGTCCGGAGTGGTGTACTGTATACAGGGGTGCACCTAGCCTTTCTGCTGCTTGAGACAAAAACTGAAACAGCGCCACCACCCCTTCCCAATGCCAATTTCTTAACCTGCCCCCCCCCCCTCTTGCCCCTACCTGGTGCTGCCTCACCTGGCCTCATTGGTGGTGCACCCCAGACTGTATATGGCTACCCACTGAAGGGTGAAGGAAAGAATCAGGCTAAGGGCTCATGAACACAAACGTATTTTCTTTTAGTGTCTATTCCATTTTTTTTGCGGACTGTATGTGGAGCCATTCACTTCAATGGGTCCGCAAAAAAAACGGAAGTTACTCTGTGTGCATTCCGTACGTCTGTATGTACATTCCACAAAAAAAAACATGTTCTATTATTTTCCGCATTATGGATAAGGATAGTACTGTTCTATTAGGGGCCAGCTGTTCCACAAAATACGGAATGCACACGGAAGTCATCCATAATATTTGCGGATCCGTTTTTGCGCACCGCAAAATACATATAGTCGTGTGCATGAGCCCTAACACCACTACAAATCATACAAGGCGTGGGAAACAAGCTTAATGGTTACAAAAGTAGTTTGACAGGCAACAAGCATAGCTAGAGGCATCTGGTTAATTACTAATACTGTCTCTTTAATTGGCAACAGTAAATATAACAGTGTCCCTTCCGCTACACTACGGTTTTGGGCGTGACCCCAACCACAGAATCACAAAAGTCCAACAGTGTTGGATTTTATGCAGTCCTTTGATAACCATCATAGCAAATGTGCAAGTCACACTGCAACTCAATTCACTTTTTTTTGTAGCTGCCCTTCTGCACTGCGATACTTTGGTGTGAGACAGGTGTTACCCCCAAAATCACTGTGTAGCCAAACACTTAAGTGGTAACCACTCATTCTACCTCCTGCTTGCATTGCACTCAACTCCCTTTGTGAAGAGACTCTGGGGGTAATTTATGATGGCATAAAAAACTCACAAGAACCAGTTTTACGACTTTTTAAATACTTGTGGAATATTTTGTTGCACTGGTGTTGTAGCGTCTTGCTCGTTACTTGTGAGTGGCAAGAGATTGTCAGGGGCCAGGCCGGGACTGAGACATTGGGTCCAATACGTTTACCATCTTTTAAACCTTTAAACAAAAGCAAAAGTGGAGTGAACCACCCCAGTAAGGAGTTGGAGTAGTTTTTACTCCAGGCTCATGGACTGCCAAGCACATGTTACCACAGGGACTATCAAAGACCCCCACTGACTCTGATCTTACAAGAATGGTGGCAATAAAGTCTGTATCTGCATTCATCACCACAGCTTTCTCTCCAAGTGGCAGAGTAACGCACAATTTGCACAGTGTCTCCCAGGATATTTCTGTCGTGCACTATACCCAGTTGCAAGATGCCCTTTTACTTGGCACAGTATTGCACACAGTCTCTAGCATGGGGGTTGCTTACAGGCTGCAGACTCACTGGTCTTGGTTACAGGCCTGACTATTATTCAGGAATCAGCTGCTTTCAGGATGCATAAATTTGGAGGTTTCTTTCTACCCCTCAACTCCTCTGTGATTTTCAGCTGCTTTCAGGTCCCATCTACCGTATGCCCTACAGTCTTGTACACCTCCATTGTTAGCTTGATACATACAGGAATATTGCTGGCCATGTTTCCAGCAGCAGGCTGCCTTTAACTGACGGGTCTGCAGAGTACTGCTCTTTATCCTTTCTGACTTGTGCTGTCATTGCACCAAAGGGGTTGTCCGGGTTCAGAGCTGAACCTGCACATACCTCCATTTTCACTCAGGCAGCCCCCCTGACTTGAGCATCAGAGCAGTTCATGCTCCAACGTTCTCCTTTGCCCTGCGCTAAATCGCAGTTTCGGTGACGAACCAGGCTCTTCATGGGGCTGCCAGGAAGCCAGGTGACATCACTGGCACTGATGGGCTGGCTTTAGCGCTGCTATAGCCTGTAAAACGGCTAGGGCAGTGCTAAAGCACGCCCATCAGAGTCGGTAACATCACCGAACACACTACAGAGTGGAAGCTTTCGCCCGGCAGTGTGTTATTGTAAACAAAAGAGCCCTTGCCCTATTTTAAGAACACTGCATGGGATTTTGTGTGACCATGCTCCTCCACCATACTCTGGACACTTGTGCTATTACAGGAACTGAACTACTCACCTTCTTCGATTTCAAGCCGAATCTCCTTCCCCAAACATATTGACCAAGAATCTGGTGCAGTCTGATGAGGGTGCTCAGAAGTTCGATGTTGCAGTACCATCTCTGCGTGTTCATGCTCTTCTTCTCACTTGCATTATATGGTTTGTATGATTCCTATTAAAGCAGTGATCTCCAACCTGCTGTTCTCCACATTCACAACTACAAGTCCCAGCATAAACAGCGTTTGGAAAACTAGAATGTATTTTGATTGTGTGTTGGACCTGACCTCGAAACACGCCTCGATTGCTGAATGGATTCCACTATCTGTCTTTGAGAAGATTGTCTCATGGACAGCATTGTGGCTCAGTGATTAGCACTGGTGTCTTGCAGCTCTGGGGTCTCAGGTTGAAATCTGACCAAGGTCACCATCTGCGTGGAGTTTGTATGTTCTCCCTGTGTTTGCAGGGGTTTTGTGGGAATCTCACCTTCAACTACAATTTGGGCATCAATAGCCATACTTGTATTGCTTGAACTGTTTGCAAATCATCATCAATTTGTGCAGAAAGACTCTATGATGAATGAACAAAGTTCACAATGTGTCCTCATGCTCCACCGGGCCCTGGTTTAATGTCTCCTGTACGACATAACTGATATTAGATGGCAGGATAGGGATTTTAATCCTGCAAAATGATTGCAGGAACTTGTAAGTTTCTATTTAAATTGTCCCAATACATTCTGCCTTATTCAGTGGTATTGACTTAATGCTACAATAAAGAGAACACATATCATTTCTCTAATGGCTTTTTGATGCATTTTAAATTATACCATTTCAAAATTCCTCAATGTACCTAAGCTCTGATATGAAGAATAATGAGTGAGACGCTACTGGAAATGATGGGAGAGAACAAATAAAAACTATTCCTTCATCACAAGCAATGTGTGGAGACAACTAGTATGCTGCGATGTAACATGGCAGTAGATTGTAGCAGATGGTGACTCTTGCATAAAATGGGTCTGCCTCTAACAGGATTTATTAAAAGCAATACACTTACAGCGTGGTCAAAGACTGTACGGACCATGCATTTACACGCAGTAGCTAGTTTCCATACTTCCCTCTATATCAGTAGCTCCATACACCAAGTGCCCTACCCTGCTCTTGTGTCTGGTTGCTTCAGTTTAACTGTAAACTCTGTCTCTGTTCTTTTATGGAACTCCCAATGGTCCCTGTCACTGTTCTTTTATGGAACTCCCAATGGTCCCTGTCACTGCTAAGACCTCTGGTACTAGACCGATTGAGTCTTTGAAGCACTAAGAGTTTGGCCATCAGACATTCTGCACTACAACTGCAGTACTACTCCTTGAAAACTGCAAGAAAGTTTCTGTGACCATGTTCCTGCACCACACTCGTGCCTTTACAGGAACTGAACTACTGGCCTACTTCCAGCCCAAGCCAAAACTCTTTTCCTGACATACCAAGAAAGATCAGGTGCCCGCTGCTGAAGGTGCACAGGAGTTAGATGCTGCAGCAGCATCTCTGTGTGTTTATATTCCCATCTGAATTGTATGCAGTGGCGTACAAACAGAAGTAAGGGCCCAATAGCAAGGATCAAACCAGGCCCCCCACACAGGACAGAAGGGTTTCCACCGAGACCCCTTTCAATGACCCTTGAGCCATTTTTCCTCTGCCTCATGTACTAAAAGTTGTTCCTTCAGAGGATAGAGTCCATGCTAAGTTTTCACCCCTAGTAAAAGAGGGGATGATCCCAACTGAGCCTCCTCTTGCCCTGTGCCCCATAGCAGTCGTTGGTCTGCCACTATGGTAGTTACACCACTGATTGTATGGTTTGTTTGCTTCCTGCTACAGAGAAGGTGTATCCAACTGTTTCAAAACTATAACTCCCAGAATAAGGAGCCTAGGGAAAGCCATTTTTATTGTGTTTTTGGACCTTAAAACAAGCCTCCATGTTTCTGCATGACGTTCACTATAAAGTTAATGTCTTTGAGAAAGACTGAATTATCTCAAAAGCTTGTCTTATGTCACCTTCAAAGAGACGTTGACCTGGCAATGGCAGGTTCAGCTGCAGATATCCATGGTGGTCAGATTTCATCACCAAAGGACACTATAGACATTATATATCAGTACAAAATGTAGTAATACTAGTCA
Source organism: Bufotes viridis (assembly GCA_033119425.1). Taxonomy (NCBI): domain Eukaryota; kingdom Metazoa; phylum Chordata; class Amphibia; order Anura; family Bufonidae; genus Bufotes; species Bufotes viridis. The sequence continues at coordinate 8,916,994 of CM065597.1, forward strand.
TTGAAAATAAGGTCCATCCATGTAATGAGATAGATGTTCATTGTTGGTGAATAAAGATGTGTCCAACCTTATGTTTGCTCAAATTTTCAAAGGCTCCCAATCCTCATGAAACCAGATCAATACAATATGGTGACATGCTAGCAAAACCCTTGAAAGGCTGAAATTCACGTCATAACCACTGGGTTGCCTCATTACATAGTTACATAGTTAATACGGTTGAAAAAAGTCCCTCAAGTTCAACCAAGGGACAGGTGGGGACGTGAATCCCAGAAGGAAGTGAGACTCAGATTTTTATACATTTTCATAAGCATTAATCTCATTTACTTTCAAGAATTCATCTAAACCCTTTTTAAACCCGTCCACTGTTCCTGCTGTGACCACGTCCTGAGGAGTCTATTCCACAGATTCACAGTTCTTACACTAAAGAAGTTTTGACCCTTCTGGAGACTGAACTTTTTCTTCTCCAGTCGGAGGGAGTGCCCCCTTGTCTTTTGAGGGCATTTTAGATGGAACAATTTCTCACTGTATTTTTTTATATGGCCATTTAAATATTTGTGTAGGTTAATCATGTCCCCCCTTAGACGTTTCTTCTCAAGAGTAAATAGGCTTCTTTTTAAAGCTGATCATCTGAGGAAATGCTAAGCCAAGTGGAAAGGTAAGCAAGGACACATCTGTACCTGCTGTGATCATAGAGAAAAGTTTCGAGTTGAGTCCTCCTCACATGATGTCCATATGTCCTAATAGGTGAGACAGTCCCTTGAAATAGCTATTTTTATAATTTGGAGTTCACCTGGCTAGAACAACCTCTATTTTTTTTAGTTTTATTTTTCTTATTTTGGGTTGAATTTTTCCATTTTTAAAGTCACTATATATATTTGTAAAAAAAAATCCTTTCATGCTGATCACTTAATTTATAATAGGCTGACACTTCTTGTCTTTAGTGATCACTTTTCAGCAATCATCTCATTATCATCACAGACAGGGTTACAATGACAGGTATCACTTAGATAGATAGATAGATAGATAGATAGATAGATAGATAGATAGAAAGATAGATAAATAGATGATAGATAACTAGATAGATAGATAGACACAGGATACAACATTCACAATAGATGGCGATCACAGCTCATCTCCTCCACTTCTGTGCACTGTGACCTCTGAGCCTCATAATAGTGGGCTGACACTTCCTGTTCATTAGAGATCATTTATCAGCAGTCATTATTATTATTACATGAAATATTACTGTTCACATGAATGTAATGAATAGAGAATAAATTGGCTTAAGCAGGCTAAGTGCTAAAATTAAGTGTGATTTATTTTAAGGCAAAACAGACAAATTATATACAGAATAAATAAAAATCAATCACCTGGCCTACACAATGCAACATGGGGGAAGCTCCTGTCCCCATGTTTTAGCACATGGCTGATACCTCATAATAATACAATAAGGATATCCAGTGTGGAGTATGCATGTCTCTGAGATAATCACTCAGGAATGCAGCTTTCTCAGCCCTATGGGGGTCTTTGTATATGTAATTTATTATCTCTAACTCACTAAATTACAAGAAACATCATTAAAAGAACATAGAAGGTGATATAATAATTAAAGTGGGAAACACCAATTAGTACTTAATTATGTAAAATACCCTTATAACACAATTTCAATAATAGGGCATCCTCCATTCACAATAGATGATGTTGCAGTTTACTCACCCTCTCTGCACAATGACCTCTATATAGTTCACAGAGCATGCCCAGAGCATGTTCACACAGCATTCTTTAATGAGTTATCTGCTGTCTATTTTATGGCCCACGTAGCTTCTGTTAAGCATGTCCCTAAAAGTTACTAATGTTTTTCTGACATTTTATTATCAAACCTATTTACGGAAAATAGAAAAAAATTCTGCAATCATAAAAAGAGACTTAAAAAAAATATGTGTCAGTATCAGGTTTAATGAGTAAAAAAAATCTAGTTGATACAATTCCTATAAGTACCTTCCATACATGTAGCTCTACAAATATCAAGATACCTGGCCTCCACAGTATGTTCCACTGCTGTATAGGATGGTGCATCATCTGCATTAGTGATGAGCGGCAGGTGCCAGATTCGTTTCATATTCGTCGAAATCGAATATTCGTCATTTTTTCTAGTTATCGCGATTAACATGCGATTTAAATAATCGCATATTGGGATTTGTACTTAAGGCTACTTTCCTATTGGTTTCATATCTAGAATTAGCGAGGATGACGAATATGACGAATGTATTCGTCTATTCCTCAAAACGAAGATAACGAAGTATTCTACATCTTCGTTTTAGCAACCTATTCGTCAACCTCGCTAATTCTAGCAATCAAATAGGAAGGTTGACTATAGAGACAGCTGTGTTAAATTCGCTATGCGATTTTTTTTTTTTTTTTTTTTTAATAAATAGAATACTTATAATAATTTTATCAAGTAATATAATTATTGTATTAAAAAAATAAATAAATCGCATAGCTAATTTAACACAGCTGTCTGGTAAGTCAACCTTCCTATTTGATTGCTAGAATTAGCGAATAGTGAAGTTGACGATGACGAGACGAATAGGTAGCTAAAACGAAGATGTAGAATACTCGTTATCTTCGTTTTGAGGAATATGACGAATACATTCGTCATATTCGCTATTCGCTAATTCTACCAAGCCAACCATAACTTCCGTGCTCATGGAGCGTCCCCATCACCATGGGAACGTCTCCATATACTAAAATGTACTGTCGGATTTGAGGAATTACGTTGAAATCGCAATGCGATTAATTCAAGTTATATTAATCGCATTGCGATTTCAACTTAGAGCTGGGTTTATAATGGGTCAGCTTGCTAGAATTAACGAAGTTAACGAACGAATATGGAATATAGCAGCACTGCTAAGTTGAATTCGCAATGCGATTAATTTAACTTAAAGTATTCGCATTGCGATTTCAACTTAGCACTGCTAGTGCATAGCATTAGCTATACTCCATATTCGTTAATTCTAGCCTATGTAAGATAGCAGTGCTAAGTTGTAATCGCAATGCGATTAATATAACTTGAATTAATCGCATTGCGATTTCAACGTAATTCCTCAAATCCGACAGTACATTTTAGTATATGGAGATTCTCCCATGGATGGGGATGCTCCACATGAGCACGGAAGTCGGCAGAAGCGGCAACGGGCACTGACTAGAGCAGCCAGGAAGCCAGGAATCCTCAGGACAGGTAAGAACTACTTTTGGGAAGTAGGAAAGAAAAAAATATAACTAAAAAAAAAAAAAAAAAAACGAATATTCGAAATAGCGAATTTATAGCGCTATATTCGAAATATTTGCGAATTAGCGAAGTGCCGATATTCGCTAAAAAAATTCGCTTTTCGAATATTCGCGCTCAACACTAATCTGCATAAGGCCCGATGCACACGACTGTGTCCATTTTGTGGTCTGCAAATCCCAGATCCACAAAATATGGATGTGGTCCATGTTGCTTTAGCATTTTTTAAGAACCCAATGTATTCAATGGGTTCATGGTCCTCATCTTGCGCACAAGTATTTCTTTTTCCAGAAGGGAGATACAGATGTGGAAAGCACACCAATCATCCGTGTGCTTTCCGCATCCATATGTCCGATTCACAAAAGAGATAGACTATGTCCGCAAAATGCAGACAACGGACCCACAAATAAAATGTGAACAGCACACAGACCACATACGTATTTTGCAATTTGTGGACCACAGTACAGATATGGTCGTGTGCATAGAGCCAAATGGTGAGGAATCAAAATTAAAATCGGTTGCAATAAGCATTTATTTTTTTATTTTATTTTTTGTACCCATAAAACCCAAGTTGTCAGAAGTTTTCCGGAGAGGTAATCTCCTGCCTTTTATTTTTTTGGGGATGAAATCTCTTAAGTTTGCTTCATTTTAAATTGAGCAGTAAACTTGCAGCTGTGTTCTGCTAATGTTCACCAGCCCATGAGATTTTATCTCTGCTCGTTTGTCAATTTCTATCACTTGCCACTCAGATAAAAACCCAAGGCCATTAGCTGTCATTTTTGTTGTGGCAGTGCACAACTTCATACAATAAATGACAGAAAGTTCTTGCTGCTGCTTTATTAACACTGAGATTGGTGGTTTTGTTTTTGCATCTTTCGGGACAATGATTAATACGTGGGATGTTTGATGACAATGAATGTCAAGCATCGGACATTCAGACTTTACTGAGCTCCAATAATTCCTCACCGGGCTTCTGTTTTACCATGGATCCACTGGAACGAATCATTTTTTATTCTCTGGCTATAGATCAAAAGATTCACGTCAAAACTTACACTATGAAAAAACTTTTACTTCATGTGTTACAGTATGGTTTCTACATTGTATCATATAGTGACTATTATCTCCATGGACATGGGTGAAGTACAGGAGTTGAAGATGGAAAGTTATCACTAAGGGCTCATGCCCATAAGCGTACAGGCAGTCTGCAATATATGGGCACTCGTCATGTGCACTCTGTGGTGCGGATGACTTGAAATGGTCCATAATCCGCAACATACAACCGAAGATAGGACTTCACCTATGTTTTGAGGAGTGGAGGCACTACGAAGTTCTTCAGTGGGCTTCCGATTTAACATTGAAGTCTATGCAAGTTTCACTGTGCTCCCCTCAAGCCCTGCCATAGGCAGGGCCTGAAAAGGAACTTCACTATGGAAGGCCTCGGAGCCTTCAGAAGACCAGAGACTGCCATAGCAACCAAACAGCTCCCTCAATCTTGCTGTGTGGGAGGTATTGCAGAATGAGCACTGGTAAAAAGCCTTGGAGGGGTTCGACACCTTCACAATTTTTTTTCCAGAAGTGCTATAAACAACGCTCTAAGTGACTTTCCTTTAGGTCAGTAGAACAAGAGTGATGTCCTCTTATCAAACGTCTCATCCTTTTCTTTGAGTACAATATCTTTGCTGATTTAATGTTGATCCCACCAGGAAAATGGCCACTTTTGGAAGGGCCTCTAACCAGTCCTGTCCATCAGAAGCCTCTGTTGAATAACACTGCACCAATTATGTGTGCAGTGCCGTGCGCTAATGGATGGTTCTGGTCTAGTTTCATGCCCCTCCATCAACCACCATTTTTCAGGCTATGCAGTCACTGAGGAGACTGTACTAAAGAAGGGGGTGGAACTTCCGATATGGAGACCTTGGTGTAGATTCTATTATAATATTCTATGGGTCACTTTTTGAACTATTATTGGTATATAATAAACCTCAGAGCTTAATTATAACTTTGGATCTTCATCCGGGAATGTGCACTTAGCCAACTTTTCTCCCCAATTGAGATTTTGTCCTCTGATCGACAAGATCATTAATAATAGTGACTCTGACCATTTCTGGACCCGTACATAGAAGCCTCTAATAGTGTCAAGGCTAATACAACCAGACAAGGTGAGCACCTCTGTAGCGGAGTAGTAGTATAATCCACGGTTTCTCCGCTGGTAGTCTTATTCAGCATACAACATACAGGTAGCATAAGTATAATCACTTTTTCCTAAGAACTGGACGACTCACAGTTTGGGAGTCAACCACGCCTCTATTGCAATGCAACTATTTATATACAAGTCCCCATGCAAGGGGTTTGCATAATGACATTCCAGGGGTTTATACAAGTCCCCATGCATGGGGTTTCCATAATGGATTTCCAGGGGTTTATACAAGTCCCCATGCAAGGGGTTTCCATAATGGCATTCCAGGGGTTTTCCCTGGTCGACTTTGTGGAAACTTAACCTGCAAGGCTATTTCCCATGATTAGAGATGAGCGAACACCTGGATGTTCGGGTTCGAGAGGTTCGGCCGAACTTCCGGAAAATGTCTGGGTTCGTGATCCGAACTCAACCCGAACTTCATCCCGAACCCGAATCCCATAGAAGTCAATGGGGACCCGAACTTTTGGGCACTAAAAAGCCTGTAAAAGACTCCCGGAAAGGGCTAGAGGGCTGCAAAAGGCAGCAAAATGTAGGTAAATCCCCTGCAAACAAATGTAGATAGGGAAATGATGAGTTAACATAAAATAAATAAAAATTAACCTGTAAAAGACACCCAGAGGGATAATATACCGCAATAAACGCATTGCGATTACAACTTTGAGCTACCGATCACCATGGGAACGCCTCCTCCAGTAGAATGTACTGTCGGATGTGAGAATTAAGTTGAAACCGCAATGCGATTATTATATATCTGCTTAATCGCATTGCCGTTTCAACTTAGCACTGCTAAATAATTCCATCCATATCGTTAACTTACTGAGTCAGTAAGTTAACGAATATGGATGGAATTATTTAGAAATGCTAAGTTGAAACGGCAATGCGATTAAGCAGATATATAATAATCGCATTGCGATTTCAACTTAATTCTCACATCCGACAGTACATTCTACTGGAGGAGGCGTTCCCATGGTGATCGGTAGCTCAAAGTTGTAATCGCAATGCGATTAAGCAATACATAAGAATCGCATTGCGATTCCAACTTTTAGTACTCAACTTTTAAAATCGTACACCACTTTAAGTTCCAAAGTTGCAATCGCGCTCGAATAGAACTTAAAGCTGTCTCTTAGTCAGTTTTAGTATTGGTGTGTTGTAATAGAAGTTACATTCGTACGCGAATATAACTTAGAGCAATACAGTCAACTTTACACTGTTAGTTTTATTATCGCGATAATACAACTATTCAAGAATCGTGTACGTGCGTCTGTACGTGTGTGCGTTACCTCGACACTATTCTATTTTGCCAGCCACAGCTGAAACCACTGATTTATGGTATTGCTATTTTGGCAATTGAATTTAACCCCAGAAAATAATCTATCCTTTGCCAGACAGCAGACAGTATTATACTTGTCTAACCAAAGCTGGAACACCAGATTTAGGGGATTGGTATTTGGGCAATTGTATTTAACCCCTTAATAAAATATAGAAATTTCTTTCCTGAGTTTCTAGGGGTGACAATTAGCACAGCCAAGCCCCTGATGTAGGATATAGCAAAAAAAAACTAGTATTGATGGATTGATGGACTTGGTGGCAGCTTCTTCTGGCGCACCACAAGTCACAAAATGGCCGCCGATCAACCCAGAAAATAAGTGACAGAAAAACGCTCTGTGCAGCCTAAAAACCAGCGAGCAAGTAACTAGCAGAAGTTCAATGATTCTCAGCTGTAAATTGATCCGTTCATTAGGTGCTGTTGCTGACTTTAAAATGCTTAATCTCGCCCTGATAGAAGCTGCGTCCTCTCCCTACACTAATCAGAGCAGTGTGACGTGCGGCGCTACGTGACTCCAGCTTAAATAGAGGCTGGGTCACATGCTGCACTTGGCCAATCACAGCCATGCCATTAGTAGGCATGGCTGTGATGGGCTCTTAGGGCAAGAAGTAAAACGCTAGCTGATTGGCTGCTGTGCAGCCCTTCAGAAAGCGGGAAGTAATCGACGAACTCCGAACTCGAACCCGAACTTTTTTGAAAATGTCCGGGTTCGGGTCCGGGTCCTGGACACCCCAAAATTCGGTACGAACCCGAACTATTCTCGAACTGTTCGCTCAACACTACCCATGATGCCTTTCTGTACTGGAGAGATAATTGCATAAGAGTATACAATTAACACATGAACCCAGCCTTTGATATACTGAAGTGGCTAGTTTTACCACAACCTCTTCACCGACACAACACTGATCATTATCAAAACAACATAGTCCCATGTGGGACCATGCTTTTAGGTTTTTCCTCAGTTTTAAGCCTTTTTTTGTCAACAATTGGCCAATCTAAGTGCTAGTACAGTCTTAAAGGGTTGTCCAAGGTCAGAAAAAAAACATCCTCATCCTGGGTCTTTGTTTGCTGGTCACTTTAATGGGACTTAGATGCAATAATTAAACACAATTAATAGACAGGAGTGACGTTATTTTTTCAAAAATGCTGATTTCTTTTCCTAATCCTGGACATTTCCTTTAAGATGTCTTTCTATTTCAATGCCTTTTAGAGGGTCCAAATTTATCTCTGTCTGTGGAAATGGCATAGGACCTTCTTAAATGGAGATGGATTGTTGAAGTGAAAAAAGTGTCAAGCCCTCTTGTCCCAAGTTGAAAGGCTAAATGAGCACCATTTTGGTTTTGTGGAGGCTCAACTCTTTTAAGTGTTTGACTTTCAGGCAAAGGTAGATTAAAAGTCAAAGGGGTCCTTTGGGCTCCACTGGCATCCATCATGCAATGGATCTGAGAGAGCAATGTGATTTCTATCATAAACGTATACCACAACACAGATGTGAACAGCCTTAGTGGCTTTGGGTCCCCATGGTTAGGATCCAAATGGTCAGTCCACTCCTTCCATTAATGTTTTTGAATGATATTCAGACCTCTAGACATCAGGTTGATCTAAAGAGCTGGACTGTCACATTTCTATGTAAGATCATAGATTTTTTTCAGCTGCTAAATTCGTAAAATCCTGTGTCTTCTCAGATATTTTTGCTTTGTCTTGACACAAGTCTAGCAGACAACGTCACGTAGCCTGTTTAGATAATCTGTATGAATGAATGTGACTTCTGTAGGTATTAATTTAAGGAGCTGTCTAATTGAAAACCCTCAGGTGAAAACAGAGAGGAATTGCCATTTCTAAGAGTTTAAATTTGTTTCCTGAGCAGGAGGGAGGCACAGATTTCCCTTTCGGCAGATCCGTGGGCTTAGACCTTCAATGTCTATCAGATCTCTGCACAGAGCACTTCAACCGTCAAACTAAATGAATTATGTGATTGTTTGGAAGGACGCTCCTCTTATAAGATAAGACGTTTTCCGGTGAAAGTTTTGAAAGAAAAGAGGGAAAAAGAAAAATAACATGATTTAGTGCTTAAACAATTTCTGTTCGGATACAATTACTACCAGAAAAAACTTCCGGTGCTTGTTACAATGTATATTCGTTAGCATCCATAGAGATTACAGAAGAGCGAATCGAAGTTGACGAACTGGAATTTGATACGAATTTCAGGAAAAATTTGATTCACAGATAAGCCGAATTTCCTCACGCTTCGGGGCTGCTGCACGTGTGAGGACATGGAGCAAGGAACTCTGGGAAGGCGGAATCCCCTATATTGACATGCATGCAGCCAATAAGCAGCCAGCCAGCACTGTGATATCAGAGCCCTATAACTAGCATCAGCCATCTAAGATTCTGCAATTTACCAGTGTACTTGGTGCAGGCAGAGACATCAACAGGCGCTAGGGACAGTGATAGGAAATACTTGATTTTGGTGAAAAAACGATTTATAAGTGTAGGGAAAGGATAGGGAGGAATTGTTCCACAGCATTTATGTAGAACAGGGTTCAGTCGGGGAGGTTACAGCCTGGGTAATAAGAACAATCCTATTACACCTTGCTGCACTGACTGGGGATCTAAATTGCCATTATACAGCTATGTCATTCCAGCAAACTGTTCTTGTTATTGGGGTACAAGTGCTGTGTGATACAGCCATTAACAGGGTTTATTACAAGGAAATATTTCTACAGTATGTCATATTTGCCCTTGTGTGATGCAGTTATATGTTGTAAAGCCCTTTTTGCCATGTATTAGTGGTGAAATAAAAATATCTTTGCCGTTCAGCGTTGCACTTATCTGTTGAAAAGCCTTTTGTATTGTGTAAAAGTCAAAAAAAATTAGGGCCTGATTGGCGTTCAGCTGTGCAGTGATATATTCTAAAGCCCCGTTTGCCGTGTATCAGTGGCGAAATAAAAATATATTCGCTGTTCAGAGTTGCACTTATCTGTTAAAAAGCTTTTTGTGTTTTGTACAAGTAGAAAAAAATTAGGGCCTAATTGGCGTTCAGCTGTGCAGTGATATATTCTGAAGCCCCGTTTGCCGTGTATCAGTGGCGAAATAAAAATATATTCGCTGTTCAGAGTTGCACTTATCTGTTAAAAAGCTTTTTGTGTTGTGTACATGTAGAAAAAAAATAGGGCCTAATTGCCATTCAGCGGTGCTGTGATATATTCTAAAGCCCTGTTTGCCGTGTATTAGTGGCGAAATAAAAATATTTTCGCCGTTCAGCTTTGCCCCTCTCTGTTGAAAAGCCTTTTGTGTTTTGTGCAAGTAGAAAAAAATTATGGCCTAATTGCTGTTCAGCTGTGCAGTGATATATTCTAAAGCCCGGTTTGCCATGTACTAGTGGCGAAAGAAAAAATATTCAATCTAACATTTCATTATTTGATCTAACAGTATGTCAGACAGAGAAGTGTCAGGCCCTGCACAGAGGAGTGGCAGAGGCTTAAATGTTTCTGGCGCAGGCAGAGGTCACAGCAGAGTAAGGGGGCGTGGCAGCAGTGGTCGCAGCAAGAGGCCTGAGCTCCCGGTATCATCTAGCGGTCATGTCTTGACCAGCAACCCAGCGGTTCTTGAATGGTTGACTCGGTCATCCAGTGGGAGGTCGGGAGCCAAACGTGCCGCTTTGTAGGAGTCTACCTGCCTGGGAAGTAGCGGTGTACGGGCTAACGGAGGCAGCGGTGGTAGCAGTCAGTCAGCGCGTAGTGTTGGGGTTAAATCACCTACTCTGCGGTGTGGTAGTTTTTTGTTAAGCGGCCGGAGAAGGTGAACATGGCCATATGTAGAAACTGTGGACAGAAGGTGAAGCATGACCAGGGTGCCAATGTTGGCACCACAGCCCTGGTCAACAAATGAAGCGTCACCATAAATGGGCCTGGGACAACCGTAGCTCCAATGTGGTGGTCCGCTGCATTACCCAGTGGCAGGCACCCGGTTTCAGGCAGTCAAAGCTCCACCACCTCAGCCAAAGGGAGCTTTCTGTCCTTCCCATCATCTGCTGGTCCTGATGCTCCTGCTTTTCGCCCTCCTACTCCTTGTCAGTCATTCCATCAGCAATCGATCACCGAAGCGATTGCCAAGATACAACAGTATGCGTGCACTCATCCAATGGCGCAGAAGCTGAATGTGCTCCTGTCCAAGTTGCTGGTGTTACAGTCCCTCCCTTTCTAAGTGGTGGACTCTGCACCTTTCAGAGAACTGATGGCTTGTGCCGAGCTGAGGTGGAGAGTCCCAAGCCATCATTTCTTTGCCAAAAAGGCAGTGCCAGCCCTGCACACACATGTAGAACAGATGGTGGGCAAGTCCATGAGTCTGTCGGTGTCTGCCAAAGTGCACGGCAGCGCCAACGTGTGGAGCTGTAACTACGGTCAGGGACAATACACTGGTGGAATGTGGTTCCTGGGGAGGAACGGCTCCTTTTCCTTCATCAATAAATAGAATCCTGGCTTTCTCCGCAACAACTCAAAATCGGAACATGGTGTCGGTGCTGCATCGAGGAGGGCTTCACCCATTTGCAAGACATCCTAAAAATGGCCAGGAAACTTTGCATGCACTTCAGCCACTCCTACACCACAAAGCACACCCTCCTTGAGCTGCAGAGGCAGAACTGCATTCCTCCAACATTGCTGATATGCAACGTTTCCACCCGTTGGAATTCCACCCTCCATATGTTGGACCAACTATATGAACAGAGAAGGGCCATAAACAAATTCTTGATGATGCAAGCAGACAGGAGTACTCCCCTGTGTAACTTCAATGTCAGCCAGTGGCAGCTCATGCATGACACATGCCGTTTGCTCAGGCCCTTTGAGGAGGCCACGTTATTTGTCAGTCACCAGGACTACTGGATGAAAGATGTCACTCCACTGCTTCATGTCCTGGAACAAATTCTGGTAAATCTGGCTGGTCAGGGGACTGGAGACATGGTGCCTACATCTCACAGCCACATGATCTATGTGGGGGATGAACTGGTAGAGGAGGAGGACATTGGAGCACAAGGAATGTGTAGCAAAATGGATGGTTTTTCTACACAGGTGACAGGAGAGGAGGAGCATGAGCAGCCCTAGGAGCTACAGGGCGATGAGGAAGAGGTGGCAGGGGACCCAGACACACCGTGACAGTGTGCAGTGGAGATGGACACAGGGAGTCCCTCCAAGTCACTTGCACAAATGGCCCGATGCATGCCCACTTGCTTGCGTAGTGATAGACTAAATGTCACCATTCGGTAGAGGGATGACTTCTGGCTCTCTACCTTGTTTGACCCTTGCTACCGGTCCAGAATTGGGACCTTTTTACACCCGCTGAGAGGGAGGACAAACTGAACTACTGTAGAGACATCCTATGCAGTCAGTTGGCCACTGCCTATCTGCACCATCGTCCATCCTCTCACAGGTCTGACCGGGGGGCCCCCTGCACTCACGTTCCACTGCCATGGCTGCTGGAGAGGGGTGGGTGGCTGGAGCAGTACCAGCTCTATCAGCAGCAGCCTGAGTCTAGAGTCGCTGATGAGCAGCTTTCTTCACCCGCCTAGTAAAGAAACTATTCACCAGCAACTAGAACTGGAGCAGGACCTCTAGACTACGGGGCAGCCAAACTGGATTTGTGGCCACAACTTGCAGAGTTTGCCCTGGAAAAGCTGTCCTGCCCGACCAGAAGTGTGGCATCAGAGTGGGTGTTTAGTGCGGCGGGGGCCATAGTTTCCCCAAAAATAAGTCGACTATCCATCCAAAATTTGGAGAGACTGACCTTTGTCAAGATGAATCAGGCATGGATCAGCCAGGATTTCCACCCACCAATGCCTGATGCATCAGACTAGATCATCCATGGTGCCACAATAACACTTTGACAAAAGAGACTGGTTTCTTTTGGCTTCCTGCCTCAGCTACTATTCTAATGCCACCACCCGCCTAATGACACACATCTGATGCCAAGTGCTCCTTCTTTCACCCACCATTTTCAGCGGGTACTGGCATTGCCACCCACCTCCACACTATGTCACCTTGACACCATGTGGCCTCCTTATGCTGCTGCCACCTCCACACTATGTCACATTCCCACTCTGTGGCCTCCTGATGCTGCTGCCACCTCCACACTATGTCATCTTGACACTCTGTGGTCTGCTCATGCTGCCGCCACCTCACCACTATGTCATAGGGCCACTCTGTGGCCTCCTTATGATGCTGCCACCTCCACACTATGTTGCCTTGTCACTTTGTGGCCTTCTGATGCTGCTGCCACCTCCACACTCTGTCACCTTGCCACTCTGTGGTTTCCTCATGCTGCTTCCAACTCCACAATCTGTCACCGGGTCACTTTGTGTTCTCATCATACTGCTGCCACCTCCACTCTATGTCACCTTGCCAGTCTGCGTCCTCCTTATACCGCTGCCACCTCCACACTATGTCTCCTTGCCAATCAGTGGTCTCATGATGCTGCCGCCACCTCCACACTGTCATTGTGCCACTCTGTGGCCTCTTTCTGATGCTGCTGCACCCCCTACACAATTTGTCATTGTGACACTCCGTGGTCTACTGATTCTGATGATGCCAGCTCCACACTGTCATTGTGCCACTCTGTGGCCTCCTCATGCTGCTTCCACCCTCCCCACTTCATGACTGGGCCACTATTTTGGCTTTCAGCCTGGCTGACATCATGATTTATTTGACGCTTCTTCTGATCTGTCAGAAGGAAGGAAAAATGAGACGCACAGCGGATCCTGTCTGTGTAGCAGCTGTAAGGCCTGTATGGTCCCTTCAGAATTGGCTTGTGATTTGGTAGCCAAAAGCAGGAGTGGGTACAAAATACAGAAGACATGCATATATTTCATTCACATGTCATCTCTGTTTTGGATCCTCTCCTGTTTTTTTGGCTTTAGCAATACTGATGGATTACTGACCAAATGCTGACCGAGTGAAGGCAGATGCTCGACATGCAGAATCCATTTTATGTGGGTTATTGTTCTGAAGGATCAGAGGAAGGGCCAAATAATCAGTGACGTTGACAAAAACTTACTGCTGACACCCTCTTCACTCTGTCAGGGGGCTGTACTTGTATAAGCATTTAATAGAACAGGTTCTGTAGACATCTATGTGGAATCAGCTGAGGACGGTGTAAAAGTAGTGCACGTCTACTTGACCCTAACATTGACCTATAAGGTTCACACTTGAGTTATTTGGTCAGTTTTGGCCCCGTGACTGCCCAAATAAGTAAAGTGTGCAGTGATTCTTAGAGCGACGCCTGTCATCTGCATGTCATATGGACTCACAGTATTATTTCACTACCAAAGCAGACTCCCTATGCATGTTACTGCAAGACAAAGTGTCCTACACCACTATAAAGGCTCTCTGCAGCCCGGAAATAGACATTTTTTAACGCGATTCGCCAAAAAAAGAAATTCAGACCGAACCAAATTTTTCCCAAAAAATTCTGTGAACCGGCAAATCGAATTTTTGAAAAATTCGCTCATCTCTAATAGAGATGTTAATTTAGGATTTAATTCACCCTTCTCTTCTAGTTGTCTTCCTGGAGATCGACACTTAAATATAAGGTTAAAGCCCAATAGAAGTCAAAATTATTGTTCTTGGAGTTCACCTTAAATATAATAAACTGAAATGAGGATCCGGAGTCTGACTGGTTTGTATGGGTTATATGGACACCTTTGTATTATATGTCCCCCAGAATAAGACTTGCTGCTTGCTTTTACAATAAGAAGGGGTTTTAATTGGACATCAGCCTATTATATAGAAAGGTAATACCATGACCAAGAGAAACATATAAGAAGGTTAGTTTTAGTGTGTGGCACTTGAACCTGCAAAGGTACCTCATTTGGTGCAGTAATAAATCCAGACACAGAATTGTTCAGTTTTGCAAGTTTAACGGTTACAGATTAATGAACTTGGCTTGGGAGTTACAGTATAAGTAACGACACACAGTTTAGTGGTTTTAGTTTAATAGACACACAGCTTGATGATTACGGCCTCCAAAAAACACAACTTGGTGGTTACATTCTCTAATGGGCACACAGCTTGATGGTTACAGCCTCTAATAGATGCAGCTTAGTGGTTACAGTTTCTAATGAGCACACAGCTTGGTGGTTACAGTCTCTAATGAGCACACTGCTTGGTCATTACAGCCTCTAATAAACACAGCTTGGTGGTTACAGTCTCTAATGAGCACACTGCTTGGTCGTTACAGCCTCTAATGAGTACACAGCTTGGTGGTGACAGTCTCCAATGAGCACACAGCTTGGTGGTTACAGCCTCTAATGAGCACAAAGCTTGGTGGTTACAGCCTCTAATGAGCACAAAGCTTGGTGGCGACAGTCTCTAATCAGCATACAGCTTGGTGGTTACAGCCTCTAATGAACACACAGCTTGGTGGTGACAGTCTCTAATGAGCACACAGCTTGGTGGTGACAGTCTCTAATGAGCACACAGCTTGGTGGTGATAGTCTCTAATGAGCACATATCTTGGTGGTGACAGTCTCCAATGAGCACATATCTTGGTGGTGACAGTCTCCAATGAGCACACAGCTTGTTGGTGACAGTCTTTAATGAGCACACAGCTTGGTGGTGACAGTCTCCAATGAGCACACAGATTGGTGGTGACAGTCTCTAATGAGCACACAGCTTGGTGGCTACCTTCTCTAAAGGACACAGCTTGGTGGTTACAGCCTCTAATCGGCATACATCCTGTTGGTTACCATCTACAGTAGTAATGCCCATATTGTAACCCTCACTGTAATTAGCCAACATTGTGCCCCCCCCACAGTAGTAATACCCACATTCTGCCCAAATCACAGTAGTTATGCCCACATTGTGCCCCCCCACAGTAGTTATGCCAACATTGTGCCCCATCACAGTAGTAATTCTCTTTCATTTGCTGACTATTTTTAAAAAATAACCTTTAATGAATCCTGCTTTAAAAGGATATGTTATATATCTCCTTCTTATTTTATAGTGACTAACTTTAAAAGTGCTCAGTTCAGAGCAGGTTTTGTTAGCTGTTGTAAACTATCTGCTTTTATTACTCTCACAGCAGTTAATGTGGGGATATTCGCTCTATATCCCTTCACTCTGTAGCTTGCCCTATGCGCACGGGCTTGCTACATGTTACTACATGAGTTGCTATTCCTCTTCATTATTCCCTAACATCTGCTCGTCTCTGAATTCTAAAACTTAACACACACTATATTAGTCCCTATTTCCCGACATGTTTCACCAGATAACACCAGCGTCTTCAGGGGAAGCATAAGCGGTGTGTTGGGGGCGGGGACCCTCTTTTATAAGGTAGGTTTGATGACGGTATCTCTAAAGCAACCTATTATTTTAGTTGTAACATTGACTTCCTTTCTTATGTTTCTCCCTATACGTTGCTCAATTAAGGGGGTGTTTTTTCTCCTCCACATCATGCTCACACTCCGTGTCATCCTATTAACAGCATTAGGAGGCTAATCCTCAGGCCTGCATCGCTCCTACTACACAGACTGGCATTGCCATGTGTGGACTGCTGAGGGGCAAAGGAGCTCAGCTGAACTGTGAAGCAGGGGGCTCATGGCTCAAAGCTTCATCATCTAAACGAGCAGCCTGGGTGTGCCTTCAACCCTCTGCGTCCAGGTCATCCACCCCACTCACTCCCTCTTCACTATGGCCCACTACGACTGGTGAATAAGACTTGCAAAAGTGCGGGATCACCCCCTTACAAAGTGATTCCCATACAGTATGTACTATTTTTTTGTATTTTTCTAGAAATTGGGAAGGAACCCAAGTCACTCAGTGCTGGATCCATGTATATGTGGGCCTTACAATCACAATGCCCCCCCGTCTACTTTAACCTTGCTTCCAAGGTCTTCATAGGATACGCCAGCCCAGTTGGCCCTGGCATTTGTTGTGTGGTTGGGCCGATGCTAAACTGCTGCAATGAGTTTCTAACCAGACTTTCCTATGTGTTTTTTGACAGAGCCCTCAGTCTCTATCCTGTGGGGTATTATACTGTGTAGATAGACATCTAGGCTTTGAAGTTTTCTCAGCTATCTCTACGAAAAAGAACCTGACCTGCCTGCATAAGATATTTCTGATAATACGCCATCCCTCCAGGTAACGTGTTAATGTCTTAATTGGCTTTATTTTACATGCCTTGATTCCAGTGGCAGGAAAACTTGCAGAATGCTAATTTTTTCTGTAGGTTAAACAGGACCCCGGGGTCCACAAAACCTTTTTCTACAAAAAAAAATATAAAAGACTTCAAAACGGCGCACACCAGAGGATTCCGACTGCCATTTCTTCTGTAGACATTATTATCTGTGATGTTATGTTGTACTCGATTAATGTAAAAATATTTTATTGTGGATATGTTTCAGGAAGGAGCCACCGCCTGGAGAGAGAGCTGCTCACTCTCATTCACTCATCAATAATGACACTGGATAATTTATGACAGAAAATTATCACTTTTGTCAGCTTTAAACTCTGATTAACATTTCCAGGCAAGAAACCGAGCAGCATCGTGTGCAGCGCGTCCTATCATTTTCTCAATAATGTCCTTATTCTTGGGTGGATGGATTCTGCTTCATCTTCTATACAAATGTAACTGTAAAAAGGAAAAAAAAACAACTATGTGTAAAATATCTATTTATCTCATATGTATCTATTATCTATCTTATATATATCTATCTAGCTAAAAAAAATTGATCAACTCCACGACACATCCAAAAATAACGTAAGTTTATTCACCAGACATACAGCAATGTTTCAATCCGCTCAATGGGATCTTTCTCAAGCAGAGATGATAACAAAATGGTGCCCACAAAGTAATCAATCAATAGAAGTGATTAATATAAAGCAGTGTATAACAACATTAAAATCGTAACAGTGCACATACATGACTTCAATATACGTGTACAGTTGTGTTCAAAATTATTCAACCCCCAATGCTGTAAAGGGTTTTAGGGAATTTAGTGTACATTTGTAATTGTGTTCAGAATGAAATCTTACAAGGACTTTGCAAAAAACCAAATGCAACTAAAATGACATCAATTATTTTTGTAATACAGTATTAAATGTTTTTTTTGTGATTTCTTCATTGACACAATCATTCAACCCCTTAAAGACGACCGCTCTTAAGAACAGAGGTTCATTCAAGTGTTTTCGATCAGGTATTGAGAACCCCTGTGGATGTCAAGGAGCAGCAATCAAGCAGAATAAGCCCCAATTAGGCCGATGTAAAATGACTGTGATACTCAGCTCCTTCTAGACATTTACTGGTGTGTTTACAGACATGGTGAAGTCAAGAGAATGGTCCAGGAAGACAAGAGAAGAGGTGATTTCTCTTCACAGGAAGGGCAATGGCTATAAGAAGATTGCAAAGATGTTAAACATACCAAGAGACACCATAGGAAGCATCATTCGCAAATTCAAGGCAAAGGGCACTGTTGAAAGCTACCTGGTCGTGGCAGAAAGAAGATGCTGACTTCGACTGCTGTGCGCTACCTGAAGCGCAAAGTGGAGAAAAGTCCCCGTGTGACTGCTGAGGAACTGAAAAAAGATTTGTCAGATGCGGGTACTGAAGTTTCAGCTCAGACAATAGGGCGCACACTGCGTAATGAAGGCCTCCATGCCAGAACTCCCAGGCGCACCACCTTGCTGTCTCCAAAGAATAAGAAGAGTCGACTGCAGTATGCCAAAAGTCATGTGGACAAACCACAAAAGTTTTGGGATAGTGTTCTGTGGACTGATGAAACAAAATTAGAACTGTTTGGGCCCATGGATCAACGCTATGTTTGGAGGAGGAAGAACAAGGCCTATGAAGAAAAGAACACCTTGCCTACTGTGAAGCATGGCGGGGGTCAATCATGCTTTGGGGCTGTTTTGCTTCTACAGGTACAGGGAAGCTTCAGCGTGTGCAAGGTACCATGAATTCTCTTCAGTACCAGGAGATATTGGATGAAAATGTGATGCAGTCCGTCACAAACCTGAGGCTTGGGAGACGTTGGACCTTTCAACAGGACAATGATCCCAAGCATACCTCCAAGTCCACTAGAGCATTGCTGCAGATTAAAGGCTGGAACATTGTGAAGTGGCCATCGCAGTCACCAGACTTAAATCCGATTGAGAACCTCTGGTGGGACTTAAAGAAAGCAGTTGCAGCGCACAAGCCTAAGAATGTGACTGAACTGGAGGCTTTTACCATGAAGAATGGGCGAAGATACCCATAGATCGCTGCAAGACACTTGTGTCAAGCTATGCTTCACGTGTAAAAGCTGTTATACCTGAAAAAGGATGTTGTACTAAGCACTAAGATTGAATGTCACTTGGGGGTTGAATAAAACTGATAATGATGTGAGCACAGAAAAGACATTTGTGGTTATTTCATTATAAATCTTATGTTATATTTGTCTGACTTACAAGGGCCTCTGTGATTTAATTATAAACAAGATGACTGAAATGATCAAAATCAACGTCAAACTGGTCAAAACACTCAATTTCAGTGGGGGTTGAATATTATTGAACACAACTGTATACTAGATAAAGTGAAAACTTATAAAAACAAGTCACAATATTCAAATATCCAGATATCATAATAAAATTAGGATCCATCATAAAGTGTGCTAATTGTATAATTATAAACGTGTGGATATCCATATATAATCAATTAAAAACAATGTTGGACGATAGAGGCAAGCAGTAAACACTGACAAGCGTGGGAACATCTCCATTGCCTGAGCGTCTTCCAGTTTACACTGCGCATGTCAGAGAAAAGTGTCCGGTCACGTGAACACCCGACTTCAGCAGGTATAGGTCACGTGATCCACTGGACACAATAGGCGCCCGCCTCCACAGGCCCTCGAAGCTACAGTGAAAAAAACAAAGTGCATCAATGAAAGAAGGAAAAAGGGAAGGAGGGAGGAAAGAAGGAAAAAGGGGAAGGAGTGGGGAAGGAGAAAGGGAAGGGCGCGGGGGGGGGGAAGGGAAAAACTGGAGGAGAGGTACAGGAATGAGAGGGGAAACAGGGATTAGTTTAGAATCCACGGCCTATATTCAACATTTAACCCATGAGGTCTTAATGTATTTAATTCAGTAATCCACTATAGTTCTCGTTTTTTCAATACCAGATTTCTATTACCACCTCTCCAGGGAGTAGGAATATGGTCTAATGGCATGCATCTTAAATCGCTTTCTTTGTGGTCACAATCAGTAAAGTGTTTAGAAACAGGAAGGTCCATTTGTTTTGTCCGGATGGTATATCTGTGCTGAATACATCAAGTTTTAAAATCCAAGGATGTTTCACCCACATACAAAAGATTGCAGGGGCACCATAATACATAAAAAACAAAAGTGGAGTCACAAGTCAAAAAGTATCTAATCTTATACTTCTTGGAGGTGAAAGGATGTACAAACGAATTCCCTTTGCATATGTATTTCTCCAATTGACCCACTTGCGACAGGGGAAACATCCCATCTTTTGCACCCGTAAGAAGCTTTGTATGATCTTTTTTTTGTGAACCTACATCAGTGTGTACCACTTTGTCCCTTATATTACTCGGTCTCCTGTATATTAATAAGGAAGGGGATTTAAATTCCTCAATGTTAGTGTATTCACTCCTAAGAACCGGCCAATGTTTAACAATAATATCTCTAATGTGATGACTATTCTCCGTGAACGTAGTAAGCAATAGGATCCTATGGGAGGACACCTTTTTATGTTTCTTACCCAATAGATCAGTTCTATCACGAGTGCAAACAGTAGCTAGATGTGAATCTAGGATGGAGTCTGGGAAACCTCTTGTTTGAAATTACTTTTTCATCTTAATTAATGTTATGTCCAACTGTTGTTCATCACTCATTATTCGCCTAGCCCGTAGAAACTGGCTTAGGGGAAGTGATTTAACCATTGCTCGGGGATGGGAACTATTAAACCTTAAAAGTGTATTTTTATCTGTGGGTTTGACATGTACATCCGCATCAAAGTGTCCATCGCGTATCATGACATTAACATCCAGAAAGCTGATAGCTTCACTGGAGTAATTCAAAGTGAATTTAATATCATCGTCAATAGTATTGAGAAAATAAAGAAATGAAAGTAATTGTTCTTCCGCACCTATCCAGAGTACAAAAACGTCATCTATGTATCTCCACCACTTCAACACCTGCGTGAAGTGGGGCGACACATAGATCAACGTGTCCTCAAGGTATGCGACCGCCATGTTGGCATAAGTTGGGGCCACATTGGACCCCATAGCGGTCCCTTTGAGTTGCAAATAAAAATGTTCCCCAAATAAAAAAATAATTAAATGTTAATGCAAGATGCAAAAGTGTCAGGACAAAATGTTGGCATCCCAATGAAAGGTCAGAACATCCAAGGGCCCTCTTGACTACATCAATCCCAAAGTCATGTCTAATGGAGGTGTACAGGCTGGTGACAACTAAGGAAGCCATAATTATATTAGATGGAATGTCTGTATCGTATCATTTTTTAAGGAAATCAGTACTGTCAAGTATGTGTGATATTGCTGATGTAGCAAAATTATGTAGTACTTTATCAAGAAAGATGGATATATTACTCAATAGTGATCCTGTGTAGATATAGCATAGGTGTAATTGAATGTTTCACAGTAAGAAACTCCTTGAGTTTATCATCAATGAAACCAGCCTGTACACCTTCACATAACACATGGCTAATGCTTCTCTCAATATCTATCTATCTCTCTATCTATCAATCTATCTCATATCTATTATCTATCGATCCTATCTATCTATCCATCTATCTATTATCTATCTATCTATCTATCTATCTAATCTTTAAATCTTTTTCTCTGACTCCATGCCTCCCTACTTATCTTTCTTCCTCCCTTTAATCCATCTAGACCCCCCTTTCCTTCTTTTCCACCTCCATCCCTCTCATCCTTCTTTTATTCATTCCATCCATTATTCTTACCGCCTGAATGTTTCTGCATAGGAAAACAAAGTCCAGCAGGAGCAATAATTCTGACATTTTGCCATATTTATAATGCAAACGATGTTCAAACTAAATTTGCCAGCCATTTGTGCATCTATCCAACCAACCATCCATCCACCTATCCACCCATCCGTCTGTCCATCCGTCCCACCATCCATCCCACTATGCAATCATCTGTCCATTCACCCACCCATCCATTCATCCATCCATCCATCCATCCATCAATCTATCCATCCATCCCACTATCCCTTTCTCCATCGAATACCTTTTGGATTTCACTTCCTTTGTATCTGTGTTAGAAAGGCTGTTATTATATATTATTTCTTTTGAAACTCCTCAGATCTGGATGTAATTAAATACATTATTTTCTCCTCCGCTCTGTGGTTGCCAGAAGCAAACCAGTGAATGCCAAGGCCAGGCTGCCTGTCAGGTGTCGTCTCACCAGCAGCAATCAGAAAGTAGAAGAAACATAATGAATCAACACTTAACCGATGCACCTGTCATTCTCCCCACAGCAAACATGAGAAGATTTTGGTTGGTTGGACTTAATATAACAAATAAATATAAGGATGATATATGTTTTACCATCTGTTAAAATGTGAGTCAGATGCTATAATCAGCAGAAAACCATGATAATAATATTACATGTATTTTCATAAAATTACAAATTCAGAAGCGTAGTCACCTGTTCACAAATTTACCAACTTGTAAAGTTCTCTTATTCCTTAATAGAAGACAATGGAGGTTAAAATGCATCCTCCATTGGCTTCATAATAGGAAATCTGGCAGTCGACTAATTCATAAACTGGCCAGTGGTGGTACTTAGAGAATTGGAGCCCACAGCAAAGATAAAAACAAAGCATCTTTGATGCTCCCCAGCACCAAAGGTCTTGGTGTCCACGGCTTTTTTTATGGCTCAAGTATGTTTTTCATTATCTTCCTAACATTGCATCAGAAGTGGCGACCACATTTCTGCTCTGGTTCTCACCACTAGTGTTGAGCAAAACCGAACTTTACGATTTTTGGTACCCAGAACTGAACCCGAACTTTGCCGGAAAATTTTGGGTTCGAGTTCGGTGTTCGGACATTTAATAAAGCTTGTTGAAAGGGCAGGGCAGCCAATCAACAACCTTTTAAGCTGTGGGCACTTAGAAGTGATCACAGCCATGCCTACTAATGGGATGGCTGTGATTGGCCGGTGCATCATGTGATCAAGCATCTATATAAGCCGGATGACATGTAGCACCGCCCATCAGCTCTGAGTAGTGCAGGCATAGGAAGCAGGCAGCTGAAGCGAGGGAGAGTGTTAGGAATCTCATCTGGCTGTTAATTCTGTGGGTTACCTATAGCGATTTTTTTTGGGTGCAATACAACATATTTGTACCCCTGACACACAAATATAATAGTTAATCCGTCTGTTAGTTCGGTGGGTGACATTATACCCATTTATTGTGTGAGTTACACCTGCACTGTATACATGACAGGTAAATAAATATAGCTAATCTGTCTGTTTGTTAGGTGGGTGACATATACCCATTTATTGTGCGAAGTACACCTGCACTGCATACGTGACAGGGAAAATAATATGGTTAATCCATCTGTTAGATTGGTGGGTGACATATACCAATTTTTGTTTGAGGTACACCTGCACTGCATACATGACAGGGAAAAAAATATATTTAATCCGTCTGTTAGATTGGTGGGTGACATATACTCATTTATTGTGTGAGGTACACCTGCACTGCATACGTGACAGGGAAATTAATATAGTTAATCCATCTTTTAGTACAGTGGGTGACCTCAAAGACTGAGGAGTGCATCAAATAAGGGACGTGGCCCTGGTCGTGCTGCTGCGGGTGTTGGTGGAGCTCCTGTTGCAGGGAGAGAACGTGGTCGATCTGTGCCAGCTACACACCCAAATGATACAACTTCCTCAGGTGCACGTAGGTGACAGAACGTTCAGCGTTATTTTATAGGCCCGAATACCGGTGTACGAATGGTGAGGCCAGAACACGTGCAGGACATAGTAGATTGGGTGGCTGACAGTGCCTCCAGTTCCTTCACATTGTCTTCCATCCGGTCCCCTGCTGAGAGTCCAGAGTTGGCACATGAAGCCTATGGGCATCTGTCTTTCACCTCACCCCCTTGCAAATCAGCCAAGCAGTCTGAGCCCCAAGTCATTCAGCAGTCTCTTCTGCTTTCTAATGACTCTGCTGGCAGGTTTTCCGTGTGCCATCCACATAGCCCTGCCCCTGAAGTGGAAGAGATTGAGTGCACTGATGCCCAACCACTGATGTTTCAGGATGTAGACATGGGGGGACAACTGCAGCCCGTTTCTGATGATGACGAATCACAGGTGTTGACTGCTGTGGCTTTCTGCAGTGTGCAGACCAACAAAGAAGGCAAGGGCGAGGAGTGGGTGGAAGATGATGTGGAGGATGATAAAGTCCTAGACCCCATATGGAATCAAGGTCATGCAAGTGACGTGTTCATTTCGGAGGAAGAGGTGGTGGTGACACAGCGCCAGTTGCACAGCAAAAGAGGGAGCAGTGTGCAAAAGCAGAGTGGATGTCCCCTAGCCAGTACGCCTGCTACTGCCCACCACACCCAGGGACTGAGCACACCAAAGCCAGCTCCAAGGAGTTGGAGTCGGCGTGGCAGTTCTTCAGATAATGTGCAGATGACAAAAGGCGAGTGCTTTGCACGCTGTGCAATCAGAGCCTGAAGCGAGGCATAAATGTTCTAAACCTGAGCACCACCTGTATGACCAGGCATCTAAATGCAAAGCACGAGCTGCAGTGGAGTAAACACCCAAAAACCATGAAAGATCTCAGGCTCCTCCTGCTCCATCTTCTGCTGCTGTTTTAACCTCTTCCTCTCCCTCTGGAGTGACAGTGGCACCTGCCACCCCGCAAACACAGGATGTGGCAGCAACGCCACCACCTCCGTTACCAAGCATCTCCACAATGTCCCATGGAAGCGTTTAGCTGTCCATCTCCCAAACAATGGAGAGAAAGAGGAAGTACCCCCCTACCCACCCATGATCCCTGGCCCTGAATGCCAGCATTTCAAAATTCCTGGCCTTTGAAATGCTATCGTTACGTCTGGTGGAGATGGACACTTTTAAAAACCTTATGGGGGTGGCTGTCCAAAACTACAGATGCCATCTGTGGCATAGTCCACATAACCACCGATACGTGGACCAGTAAGCACGGGCAGGGATGTTATATCTCCCTAACAATACACTGGGTAAATGCAGTGGCGGCTGGGCATAAGGGGGATAGAAGTTTGGCGCATGTCCTTCCGCCACCAAGGATTGCAGGACATTTCTGTTTGCCTCCTGTTGCCTCCTCCTCCACTTTCTTCTCTACCGCCTCCTCATCCGGTCAGCGTAACACCTTCACCATCAACTTCAGCACAGCCTGGGGGAAACAACAGCAGGCTGTTCTGAAACTCATCTGTTTGTGGGAAAAACCCCACACCGCGCAGGAGCTGTGGAGGGGCATGGAACAACAACAGACTGATGAGGGGTTGCTGCCACTGAGCCTCAAGCCCGGCCTGGTGTGCGATAATGGGCGAAATCCTGTAGAAGCTCTAGGCCTAGCCGGTTTAACGCACATCCCTTGCCTGGCACATGTGCTGAATTTGGTGGTGCATAAGTTCCTGAAAAAATACCCCGATATGTCAGAGCTGCTAAAGAAAGTGCGGCCCGTCTATGCGTGCTTTTGGCGTTCTCACCCTGCTGCTGCTCGCCTGTCTGCGCTGCAGCGTAACTTCGGCTCGGCCGCTCACCGCCTCATATGT
This sequence comes from Bufotes viridis, assembly GCA_033119425.1. NCBI lineage: Eukaryota > Metazoa > Chordata > Amphibia > Anura > Bufonidae > Bufotes > Bufotes viridis. Next base: position 8,942,593 of record CM065597.1, read on the forward strand.
GACGTGCCCACAAGGTGGAACTCCACCTTGCACATGCTGGAAAGACTGTGCGAGCAGCAGCAGGCGATAGTGGAGCTTCAGCTGCAGCACGCACGGATGAGTCACTCTGCGGAAGAGCATCACTTCACCACTGAGTGGGCCTCTCTGCGGGACTTGTGTGCCGTGTTGCGCTGTTTTGAGTACTCCACCAACATGGGCAGTGCTGATAACGCCATCCTCAGCGTTACTATTCCACTTCTATGTCTCCTTGAAAAAATGCTTCAGGCGATGATGGAAGTCATGGCACAGTTCTGGAGGAGGAGAAGTAACCGTGTTCACAGCAGGGTGGCATCCAAAGCAGCTCATGGGCATTACTGGAGCGTGGCTGGGGGGATACAGAGGACACAGACGATACACCTCCCACAGAGGACAGCTTGTCGTTGCCTCTGGGAAGCCTGGCACACATGAGCGACTACATGCTGCAGTGCCTGCACAATGACCGCCGAGTTGCCCACATTCTAACCAGTGCTGATTACTGGGTGGCCACCCTGCTGGATCCCCGCTACAAGGACAACGTACCATTCTTAATTCCATCACTGGAGCATAATCGGAAGATGTGATGTGATCGGAAGAACTTCTAGGTGTTCGCTCAACCCTACTCACCACCCATTATAATGTGGATTGGGCCATCCTGGAATGGACCTTCTCCATCCAGGGTACTCCTATCGTATCAGCTGTGTGGGCTTTCTCTATGGTATATGAATAAGATAGTTAGGGATGATCAAACTCGTGAAAGTTCAGGTTCGCCGGTTTCGGCTAAACTTCAGGTCAAAGTTCGGGTTTCGGGACCCGAACTTGACCCTGAACCCCATTGAAGTCAATAGGGACCCGAACATCACTTTAACATGGTTATAATCTGAAAAAAATAGCATTCTTAAGACAGAATTCAAAACAATATGGCCATTTACGCGTTTTAAAAAAAGCAACTCGCCTCATCCTCTTGATCGCACTGCAGCAGCTTCTTCAATCTTCATTCAGCAGGACGTGGGAAAGCGCAGTGACATCATCATGCATATCGCAGGTCCTTTGGCAAGTCCTGATGAATGAAGATAGAAGAGACTGCTGCAGCGTGATCAAGTGGATAAGTTGAGTTGTTTTTTAAACCCCTAAATGGCCATATTCTTTTGCATTTTGTCTTAAGAATGCTATTATTTTCTGATATAACCATGTTATAACGGAAAATAATAAAATCACCTGAACACCGAACCCGAACCCTGGCTTCAGTTTAAAAGTCCGGGTTCGGATCCAGTTACCCGAACTTGCAAATGGTTTGAACATCGGGTTTGCACATCCCTAGATATAATACATTCAGAAAACTCTGTCCAATTTGGAAAGAAATGGGACAGTTTATAAAGTCATTAGAGATGAGAGAAGTTATGAAATTGAATTTGATTTGGCTGGTTCACCAGATTTCACAAATTACTTCACGAAGCGCATTCCTTTGTATGTAGCGAGCGCAATGATGGGGAACGCGATCGCGCCGCTCCCTGTCATTGAACCCCTCAGATGCCGCATTCATCACTGATCGTGGCATCTAAGATTAAAATGAATGCCTTTCAGGGGCAAATCCAGATCACAGAGAGGCCATCTTAATTGAAGACACCGTGCGCACACGTCGTCACCCTGCGCGACATTTAACATGGTTTATGCAATCAAGATGGCCATCTTTCGATGAGGTGAGCATGTTTTTTTCTTACCGCCATTTCAGGAAAAATAGATTTGTTACTGTGAAGCGAGAGGAAATTTGGCTTCGCAGCAAATCAAATTTTTCCTGAAATTAAATTGAAATCCACTTTTTATATGTCAATTCGTTCAACACTAATAGTTATTTCCAAATCAATGCGATATGCCGTTAGTTTATAATCAGAAGGGGTCTGACTGCTGGGGGCCCCTCCATTCTAGAGAAAGAAAAACTGGTGCTGCCGCCCCTTCACAGCAGCGCTCCTGGTCACCCAGTTGAGCACAGAGCTGCCACACAAGTCAATTTGAATGAAACTGCTGTAGATTCTCTGTGCAGCTGGGAAGAACTGGCAAGTAGAATTCGCGATCTTGTCATTATTTTCGCAATTGCGCAAATGGGCACTAATGAGGTGCATATTTTTTGCTCCATTTGCTCGCAAAGGGCCCGGCCGTCATCTAACTTGAAGATCTCTGCCAAAATCCTGTGCGCTGTGACATATCTCGGGTGGCGCGAGATTTCTTGACGAGCTCTTCAAGCAAGATAGTGCCGACCCGCCGAGAGCAAATCAAGCAGGTAAGTGATTTTTTATTTTATTCTTTTTGAAATTTTACACCATGTTCTGTATATCAGATGCCGCAATTGCCGCTCCCTGTCATTGCACCCACTACTTACAAAGAAAGATATTTTGTGACGAAGTAATTTGTCACAAAGAAGGAATTTTTCTAAAATTCGGCGAAACCACCCTCCACAGCTAGTTTACCTGCTCGAATGGTAGTGGATCAAATTGGAAGCACAGAGCTTGGGCTGCATATAAATACTTTTTCAAGGCACTGTAGTCATTATCATTAAAAGCCAGGGTTACTAGAATCATCTCATAATTCATTTGGGTCAGTGTAGGCATCTCATTATCATTATATGACAAGGTAAGCAGAGTCACCTTATTTTCATTAGACGGCAGGGGATTTAATGACATATTACAGCTGTATTGTACTTGTGGAGCCTGAGATAAATCTGGATAACAGCAGTATACAATACACAATTGCCCTGTATGCCCTGCCACTCTTTGGGAGGAGGCTATACTCCTTCTCTTCCTGGAGACCACATCAGTCTATGGACAATTTTTAGTTCATTAACTTCTATTTAATGCAGCTTCGATAAAGCATAGTCATAAAGCTGCTCACGATATAAGAAGAAATATGGCTGACCCCAGAAAAGTTTTTAAAATAAAACATATGTAATAAAATTAATATGTAGATAATAATATAAAATAATGATAATAATAATGACAATAATTAATGAAACACTTAGGATAGAGCCTTATTCCAAAACTATTCCTTCTGGAAGTGCAGTAAATCCAGAAAGCTTTTACGAAATCTCACTTCCAAGAAAGTCTAATATTTTTACAAGCTCTGTCAAATTTTACATCGACATGAAGTCTAAGGAGTCCTGCACCTGCAGTCTCTCCGAGAGTCGCTATTAACATGCATATAAAATGCTACATAAATATGCAGACGGTTTGTATAGTTTACTATGTGTTTTGGAGCTTTTTAGAGCTTTTACAATAGTCCTGGGAGTTAGACGCCACCGTTATTTATGGCTGACTATACTTTTTGGACATGCTACATTACATTACATTTATTCCCTTTGGCATCAACCCCTGTATGTATGGAAACATATTACATTCCCCCTATTAAAACTGATTGCCGCTGTATACATGTTTGACAGAGCCAAATAAGAAATGAGAGGTTCCATTAAATTGATATGGATGGTGACTGAGTCTCATAGTGGAAGCTTCGTAGGGAAGGCATTTGTACTCCATGAGCAGAAAATCATGTTGAGATGAATTGGATAATACAGAGAATTCTCCTTAAGTGATATCTCCGAAATACAGAATGTCAACTGGAATCCGAGCCATGGCAAGGTAAGGTCACATTGATGCATATCTCTTCCATACCCCCCTCCTTCCCCTCCCCCCCCAATTGTATTACATTACATCAAACTGAGCTTGTACTAATAGGTATGCAGGAATGCAGTGTGAAGTAAGAAGGAGAGACAGAAAAAACTGAAGGGTGATCCTCTTAAAGGAGCCAAGTGAATCGATTCAGTCACCAAAACCTACAGTGAGTATCCTCCAGACCCCAACAAAGGCCTCTCAGCTAGTTGATCAAATTTTATCTCATCTGCTCTGATAAAGAGTGATCACCTGGAAAGAAATATTCGCAGATGAGATGCTAACTTAGCAATTAACCAAGTTATACTATGTATAATGCATTTTTTCATAGTCAGCACTCAGCCTTTTAAGCAGGCTATAAAGCAGAACTTGGATAATAGCTAAATCAGCATCTCATCTGTACACAGCTCTTTCCAAGTAAGTACCCTTTATCAGAGCAGAGAAAATTGTCTTAACTAGCTGAGATGCCTTTGCAGGGATATTGGGGTTGCTCTTTTTTATTATCGAGAGCACCTAGTGAGCATGAGGAGTATTGTAGTGCAGGCAATGCTGCTCTGGGTTCCTAGGAAAAATATGTGCAAACTAGCATGTCTTACTTCTGCTGGCATCAAACAGGCTTAGCTTTCTTTTCCTTTTGGAAGGAAAGTTAATTTTTATATATTTAGGTTTCTGGGAAAGATATTTAAATTAACTTACCTTCCGAAAGGAAAAGAAAGCTAAACCTGTCTGATGCCAGCATAAGTAAGATATGCTAATTTGCATATATTTTACCCAAAAACCCAGAGCAGTGTTGCCTACCAACCAGATCATGCATATATATTTCCTAGAAACCAAGAAATGAGCTCTCAATAGATAGATAGATAATAGATAGATAGATAATAGATAGATAGATAATAGATAGATAGAAAGATAGATAGATAGATAGTAAACTCATCATCCACCTTTTATTCAGTGAAGACAACTCAATGACTTTGTATACTCTATGTTATCACTGGAGGATTCTTCTGAGCCGAATCCTGTGTCCTCATCTTATTGCTGATAAACATTAGTGGCGGGCGATTGCATGTGTGAAGATTCAGGGTGATAGAAGGGTCACAGCGATGACTGGAAAAATTAGTCCTGAGTAACGACGCTCAGCTGTTTATGAAACATATTCCTCACTTCGATCTGGCTTTTCCTTTACTGAAATGGGGCTTTAATAAAATTCAGGATGTTCAAAAGTGAAGATGACTAAAAACTCACATTAAAATGGGTCCATTAGATGGAAGTGGTCTGCAAGATATCAACCCAATAAAATAGCTGCACTAAGTGATGTCTATGGCAGAGGTGAGCAGAAACTGTTCAAGAGCATCATCTACAGCACTGACTCATTATACCAAGCAGTTGGACGGTTATTTTCTTTCCTGGAAGGCAATACATTGAGGAGCTGGAATCTGTAGGAAAATAACAAGACCATTGACCCATTTATCCCAGTGCAGTTATCTGCCCTTCCATCCCACAGCACATACCTACACTATCGATGTGTTCCCATGAGCAGTCTCAACTGCCAGTGCTAATAGGTCTGCAAGACAGAAGGGGGGATGGACCTGTGTTCTGTGACTTTTACTTTCCCTTCTGGTAACTATATTAAATTAGGAGCCAATGAGCAAATTAAGCCATTTAAAGGCCCTATTACATGGAGCGAATATCGTACAGATTCTCGCGCATACAAGAGAAAATGAACGAGAATCATGTGAAGTATTAAGTACAAATTATTCTAATGATTCAAAGATGAGCAACAAGCCGCTCATTTCTCGTGCATTGTGATCTTTCAGCATGCTACAAAATTATAGCTCCTCGGTAATAGATACATTTGTATAATATGATGTTGTCTACTATCTAGCAATCTCATACCACCCTCTTGACCAAGCATCTTCCTTCCATCTTTACATGTAATAACAACGAACGATTTAAAAGCAAACGAGTAACGACTACAAGTACAAACGATTATCAATGTGTATAATAAGCAAAACTGTCATCGTTAACGAGTCACTACTGTTACATCTTCTGATGTAACAGTACCTTAACAGGAGCAAGCTGAACGATGGAGGAAAATAAGGCAAGAAGTACAGTAATCTGTAACATGGAGGAGATGCCAAAGTGGAAGTACTGTAGGATAAGAAAGATAAGCCAAAGGGAAGCTGGAACAGCAATTGGGAAAAAGCAGAAAGTTGAAATGTAGGAGAAAGTGAGGAGCCAAGGAGCAAGGTGGACCATTGTGAAAGACAAGCCAAGTATTCTATACTATGTAGGAAGAGAAGGCTACAAGTGAGTTCAACCATGAAGGAGAAGGTAAGAAGTCAACTGAACCGTAGAGGAGAAGAGGACAAAGAGGAAGCCATGTATGATAAAAAAAAATGAGAAACAGAAGGTGCGAGGGGAAGGGGGAGGGGGAGGAGCTGTAAAGTGGTTTAAGGGGAAAAATAACCAAGGATAAAGTTAAACCATATAGGACGAAGAAGAGGAGCCAAGGAGCAAGCTGGACCACTAAAGAAGAGAAACTGTTCAGTAATCTGCTCCATAGTGGAAGAGAAGGAGAATCCTAGAAGTCAGCAGAACAAGAAGGAATCATGTAAGATAAGAAAAAGGAGCTAGGGGAGGAAGAAGCTGTTACATGGATTGGAAGAAAAAATAACCAAGATGGAAATTGAACCATATAGGGCAAAGAAGAGGAGCCAAGGAGCCAGCTGCACCATTGAGAAAGAGAAGCCAAAAAGTAATCTGTACTATGGCAGAGGAGACAAAATAATAATTTATGCCAAAAGATAAAAAGCCATACACACAGACAGCAGCATCTAAGCATTTCGGGTCATTGCATACAGACCCGACTCATGACATTTGTCATGAGTAAGGGTTTTTAACTCTGTATGCAATGACACAAAACGTGTAGACGCTGTTGTGTGTTTATGGCTTTTTATAATTTTGCATAAATAAACTAGGGATTTTTATGGAAGCTAAATTTCCGCATATTTTTTGGTCAAGATTAATACACCTGATACAGGTGTTATCCTTGCTTCCGAAATTACCCACAGGTGAGCTGGACTTGTGCATTATGTTCATGGGGAAAGAGAAGATGTTAGCTGACCCATGGAGGAGGAGAAGCCAAGGAAGAAGACATGTTAAATAAGAAAAAAAGTCAAAAGCTGGTACATGAATTAGGAGGAAAGGGGAAGCCAAAGCAAAAGTTAACCCAAATACATTAGGTGGAAGAAGAGGAGCCAAGGATCAATATGGACCATTGAGAAAGAGAAGCCAAGGAGCAAGATAGGCCATTGAGAAAGAGAAGCCAAGAAGTAAACTGAACCATGTTAAGTAGGATGAGAAAGATGAGCCAATGTGGAAGCTGCTACATGGGTGAAGTAGCAAAGACGTAAGTTGAAGAATGTAGAATAAAATGAGAGGAGCAAAGTAAGGGAACGATGAAGGAGCCATGGTGGAAGCTGGGACGAGAGTGAAGGCAAAATATAGACCATGTCAGAGCAGGAAAATGAGCTACAGTAAGATAGAAGTTAAAACATTAAGGAAGAGACGACTCTAGAGATGAATCTATACTTGGAGGATGAGGAAGTGGGCAAAGCAGCAAGCTGGGTCATGAAGGAGAAAAAAGAGCCAAGGAGAAATTTAAGCATGGAGTAGGAGAAAGAACTAAGGGTAAATTCAAACCACGGAGGAGAAAGAAAAGGAGCTAACGTATAAAATAAGACGTTATGGGAGGAAAGTATTTCTATGCACATCCATGGAAACTGCTCCTGTACAAGTATTATCGGTGAATAATATATTACGATATTACAATCCATCATTATTATAATACTGCTATCACTTCAGTTGAAATATTTCTGGCTGCCCTAAAATGCTCTCATTAAACGCTCGAGCGCCGTCCCCCAAGAGTGAATTTCACTCTTCAGCACCATCTTTACTTAGACACAAATACCTACAGTAAATGTCTCCAAATCTAAATGTGAATAGAATTTTGATGGCCGTAAAATGCAAATGATGCCTCACATTCCCACCATCTGATTTTGTCTTCTGGATTACTATCAGCCTCCCACCTTGGTGAAGCAGATTGATCTGCCTTGATAAACAATACCTCGACTGCCGTATAATGACAGATGAGACTGTCTCCCCATCAAGAAATATGCTGCAATCAAGATCTTGAATAAATAGAGGTCTATGTACAGATGAGTCTAGCGGTGAGGACGGAGTATTCTGTGAAATATGTTGGGAAGTCTAAGCACATCCCGTGTTCCTCTTAAGATCTCAACGCTTTGCAATTCAGTCATGTTAATGCAGTTTAATGTCATTGCAGAGAGTCACCGGGTGACAAGATATACGAGCCGCTTAGCCAGAAAACCTTATAACACTTGGGCAACTCGGCTTTCGCTCAGACACAGAGGCCAAATTGAAACTACTAACTAAAAGAGTGAGTTAACCAAGTATCAGATGCTGCAAGGAACTTCATACTGCGTTCAGCTCAGCTGCCATGGTGATGCTCAGATAACTCTAATGAATGCCTCACAGACGTTTATATGGAGATAAAAAAGGACAGCTGATGTGAGCGTTAGGCAGAAGGGTCTAAAAACCGGCTAAGGCATAAGAAGAGGTGAACTGAGACAGTGCTGGGGCCACAACTGGGATAAGTGGCTGCATCTAGCAGGGTGACAGAATAATTCACTTTGCCGAAAACTTCAGATGGGAGACCTCCACTTTGCACTTGTCAGGTACTCAAGTTTTACAACAGACTTCATAAGGCCAAGGAACTGATAGGCCAAGAGGTAAGCAGAAGGTAGGATGTTCTACGTAAGGGAGCTACAAGGAGTTAGGTCTCTTTCACATGAGCGAGTATTCTGCGTGGGTGCAATGCGTGATGTGAACGCATAGCCCTCGCACTGAATCCTGACCCATTCATGAGGCTGTGTACATGAGCGATGTTTTTCACGCGTCACTTGTACGTTGCGTGAAAATCGCAGCATGTTCTATATTCTGTGTTTTTCACGCCCCATAGAAATGAATGGGGCTGTGTGAAAATCGCAAGCATCCGCAAGCAAGTGCGGATGCAGTGCGATTTTCACACATGGTTGCTAGGAGATGAGGATACTAAATAGTGATGAGCAACCCCGGTAAATGCACTGTATTATTTTCCTTTCTAACATGGTTATAAGGGAAAATAATAGCATTCTTACTACAGATTGGTAACTAAAATATCCATTAAGGGGTTAAAAAAAAAACTCACCTCATCCACTTGATCGTGGAGCCGGTATCATCTTCTTTCTTCTTCCAGCAGGACCTAAATGAGGATAGAAGATCCTTCTATCTTCATTCAGCAGGACCTGCGCAGATGTCACCATGCTCACCACGTGGTGAGCGCGATGACGTCAGCGCAGGTCCTGCTGGAAGAAGAAAGAAGACGATTCTGTCTGTGCGATCAAGTGGATAAGGTGAGTTTATTTTAATTTTATTTTTTTACCCCTCAATGGACATTTTAGTTGCCAATCTGTAGTAAGAATGCTATTATTTTCCCTTATAACCATATTAGAAGGGAAAATAATACAATCAACAGAACACCTAACCCAAACCCGAACTTCAGTGAAAAAGTCTGCGTCCGGGTCTGGGTGCCACATTCATTTTTTTCTCAAGCACGTGCAAAATGCATTGCACTCCCGTGGAAAAAACTAAACAACGGAACGCAATTGCAGACAAAACTGACTGAAATTGTGTACCTACTCGCGCGGGTTTCCCGCAATGCACCCTGAACGCATCCGTCCATCACTCGCCACTACAGTGTGAAAGAGGCCTAACAGATGTGTCCACACTTAGTTTTCCCAAAAATTTCTTAAGGACCTAAACTTCTCACAATGCAAATCCGATACACTATTCCAACATTATAACAAACTTCTGCACAGGCTGCAAGTCACATCACAACCACTAGGTGGCCACATAGAGACACACTTAGCATAAACATCTCCTGACAGAGTATAGTACAATCTGGTCATGTTGGGAAACAGCAAGCCAAGAAAAGTGAGGAAGAACATGTCAGTAGGTAAGTCATTGGTGAGGTTTTGTCAATAAGGTACCCCCGATTATACAAATTGGTTATCTCTGTAATAGAAAAAAGACCGATACCACATATGGCCTGATGAAGATGCAGTTCCTGCATGGAAACATATTGTCTGTTAATTTTATATTTTTTACGATAGGCAGCGCTATGACCAATTTTTTTGTTTTTCTTGATTCTTTAGATTAAAACTGTGCAGGTAGCAAAGCTTCTGGTTCCAGGTCACATATGGGAAACTTGGAAATGCCAACACGTACCCCCATCCATTGCCGTGGCCACCAGCTGTACAGTATCAGCACCCCTTCCCTTTTCTACTGAATGATATATCAGAAGACGAATGAACAAGAATACTGGAGTTGGGTTTGGACCCACTGAGCTGAACCATGGGAACACAGATAACACAAAACTGCGGTACCAAATCAGAAGTAGGAAGAGATAGTCAAGAGTATCTGAGGTCAGCAACAGTAATCAGGCCTAAGTCATGGCAGCAGACCGGAAAATGGACAAGTTAGATCAGGAAATGTAGCGCAGACATTACCAGACACCTTAGCAGGGAAATGGAATCTATGCAATTCTGTTGCTTAGGCCTAGAATGGAGGGGGATCCTTTAAGAAGCCTGGGGCATCAGGGAAAAGGCTTGAGCAGAAGTGCAATGGCATGTGCTGACCCTTCAAGAACCAAGAGCACTGGAGGTGCCAGCAGAAAGGCAGTAGTGGCAAGCAGAATGCCGACGACGGTAGCCAGGAGGCAGACAGCCAGAACGCCAACCCCGGTACTTACAGACTGTGAGAAAACTGTTACTGAACATTAACCCAAGTGCCCAGTTATTGAATGATAGGCCCAGGTCTGAATCTCTAATATGCAGCATATACACAAATATCACCTCTATTAACAATGTGATGATGAACTTCTCGCTCAATGACAGATATTTCATCCATATATTACAACCACGCTCTATGAAAACCCCACCAGACTCGGAAAGTGTTCCCTAAATGTCTTTTCCTCCTCTCTTGGATAATTTGCATGCTCTGTAATCAAGGTCAAGACTCATCCCTCTCATCGCAGCTTATATATCCTTCTTTGAATGCATCGCGTCATCGCACTTACCGACTTCAGAGGTTAAGGTAAATGAATGCATTTTGATGAATGCCTTTTTAAAAGCTTTTTCACAATGTTGTATTACACAAAATACATAAAAGATCAAGTACCAAAGGCAATGTCACGGTCGCAGTATTGACGGTGGAAACACCTGGTTTGTCCTATTGTCGAATATATTAAAATATTTCTGTGCTGAAAGGCTGGATGACTTAATGCGTCCACTTTAGTAAATTCATTCATTATTATTGTAGCATGCATTACGATAATTTATTCTGTAAAGTTAATAAGTAGGGATAAGCGAATCGACTTTGGATGAAACATCCAAAGTCGATTCGCATAAAACTTCGAACCTTGGAACCGAACCCGAGTTCAGGAAATGGTATTTTACAGTATAAACCAATTTCTCGCGAGACTTCGCAAAGTAATTACTTAGACTCATCTGAGCCAATACATTCTAATACTGTACGAAGTTTTATGTGAATCGACTTCGGATGTTTCATCCGAAATCGATTCGCTCATCCCTAGTTATGCGTCAATTTGCCTAGCAACCATTGTTTTCTTGTCTGGGCGACTACAGTTTCTACAAAAATTGGTCACAGGAAATTCCGGGGCATGAATGTTTTCGTATTTTGTTATACTTTTTCTTGCCACTTTGCACTGTGGACTTCTGTGTCTGGCAGTTTTTCATGGGGCATTTGTGATTGGCACTCATTATGGGTGGATCAGCAGTTAATGAGGCATCTTGGGGGCCACTTGAAAGATGATTTATATGAAATTGGATATGGAATGCAACCAACTGGACATATACCCATTGTGTATTGCCATCTGCAGACACAAATATTATAATGTATGAAAAGATACAAGACAAGGGGGATTTATCATTTATCAATAGGGACGAGCAAACCCAAACTGCAAAGTTCGGGTTATTACCAAACTTTGCGAGTTCGAGTACCCAGATCCAAACCCGGACTTTTTCACTTAAGTTCGGGTTCGGTGTTCGGGTGATTTTATTATTTTCTTTTATAAAATGGTTATATTGGAAAATAATAGCATTCTTAAGACAGAATGCAAAACAATATGGCTATTTAGGGTTTAAAATAAAAAATCACTTCATCCACTGTTGGTGCCGCAACAGCTTCTTCTATCTTCACTAAACAGGACCTGCCAAAGGACTTGCGATATGCGTGATGACATCACCACATGGGAGAGTGCAGTGATGTCATCGTCCACATCGTAGCTCCTTTGGCAGGTCTTGATCAGTGAAGATAGAAGAAACTGCTGCAGAGCGATCAAGTGGATGAAGTGAGGTTTTTTAACCCCTAAATTGCCATATTGTTTTGCGTTCTGATTTAAAAAATGCTATTATTGTCCGCTATAACCATGTTATAACGGAAAATAATAAAGTAAAGTTTGGGTCCCCATTGACCTTAACCCAAACTTTGACCTTAAGTTCGGCCGAACCTAGCGAACCGAACTTACACAGGTTCGCTCATCCCTATTTATCAAGGTACCGAGAAGGAGAATACAGTGTCAGAGTTCAGCTTGCACTACCATCCAGGGCTGTACTGGTCGGGTTCCCATGCTAAAGAGACAAGTCCCGGCTGCTCGACCTGTCAGTGTGACTGGAAACTGAGCCAATTAGATTCCTGTCTCTGTGTCCAATCCTAGAGCTATGAGTACAGAAGAGGAACCGGCGCGCTGCTTGTATTATTATTGGTTTGAATCTGATTAAGGGGCCCGTTTGGCCCTGTAATCAGTTATTCCCTCCAATAAAATAATACGAGCAGGGCGACAGTTCTTGTTCTTCTGCAGTCAGGTGTCTCAGGCCACTGCTCCAAACACAACACCAAAATGTGAGCCTTCACTCTGCTACACACGAACCTCCTGTCCTAAGCAGGTTCTACCTATCTGCATTTTTCTTTGTTTACTCCTACAATCCTAGAGCTAGGCGGGATTTAAGTCAGATGTTTGCTATCATTTTTGCCTGTGATTGCATTTGTCTTCTCTAGGCTCTGTATTGTGCATCTTACTGAGACTTCTCTAGTTTTTGACTTCTGGCTTGTTTTTTGGATCATACTTGGGGCTGGATCATTTTTAATTCAATTTTACTTTAAATTACTTTTTGGTCCCCATAGGGGACTTGAACCTGCAATCATTTGATCTCTTGTACTTTATACTGTAATACTTCCATATTGCAGTGTATAGTGACTTTATTGAATTCCCACTACAGCCTGTCAGAGGCAAAGTGTAAGAGGATGAAATGGCAGGCATGGGGGCCTTCACCATTGTATCACATTGTGGGGTCAATGGAGGAAAGACACCATCTCGTTTTCCCTAGTCACCATGGCATTTGAGTAGTTAAATGACAGGGATCAGAGTTTTTTCCGATCCTGGTCACTGCAAGCAGGTGTCAGATGTATAAAAGAGCTGACAACTGCTGTGAACGGAGCCCACTACATAAACCCCTTCAAATTTTAGGAGGGAGTTAAGGACCATTATCATTGCACACACAAGAAGTTATCATAGGGTCTAATAGGCTACATGTGAGTCATCCCATATACCCCAGGGGCAAGTGATTGGCTCCAAAGTCACCTCTAAATGGAATTGTGTTCTTCTGGCACCCCTAGATTATCTTCTGGCATCCTTATGGGTCCGACCAGGCCCAGGATACATGTGTAGCAAAGAAGGTTTTACAATTTGTTATATTTTATGCTTCGGGGTTTGGCTATTCTCTCAGACCATCAGAGAAAGTTCTGCTTAGTCTTTGGCTGCCATTGACAAGTGTCAAGAATGAACACGTAAACCCAGATATTGATGGCGACATTAACCAGCTTGGATTTTTCTCTCGCAGCGATATGTAAAGACGTATAGAACCATTGTAGGCATTGTGATTATCAAGCACGATACGTTCTATTATTGATTCTGTCCTAAAAGCCAGAAGATTACTCAAGGGACACGAAAAATCACTTGAGCAGATCTACGCCACATCTTCTGAATATAGCTTAAGCTTATGCATCACGATGCCCTCATTTCATCAAGAAAGTAAGGGACATGGATGAGACAGAAAACGCCAGTCACCAGACGAGACAAATAAAGTCATATTTGTCAGAGTTAACACCGGACTGCGAGGGAAGGTGGAAGGAACGAGAGGCTTGTGTCAATGGAAAGACTCAATTAATTGAATTTCCTTAAAGCAGTGGAAGGAAAGACTTTAATTATAAAGGGCGACAGTGAAAGTAATGAATTTTAGATGTTATCTCAACTCGGCAAAGATTTTACAAACTTTCTGCTTCTTGAGCTTCTTATTTGTCACAGTCCTAATTTTAAGGTTTTATCTGAAGTTCAAAATTTTGGGAAAACATTTTACCCACAATAACAAAAACTTTAAAAAGTGTTAAGCTGATAACAAAATTCTGACTGCAGAAAGTAATGTTACAAATGGACTCTATAAGGGGTTACGAGGGAGTTACAAAAGTGCTTGTCTCCTGAGAAGAGTGTCACAGTGTAGTTCACAGTTTCAGGGGTTGCCGTATGTACTCGCTTTAGTAGCTCTCTGGCGTACTGGCTGCAGTGGATTCCGTGTAGGTTGGTTGCTATGACCTACGTGTGGTCGCGGCTTCCCATGTGTGAACTGTGGCTTTTATTGGTCTCCCTGTGTCTTCGCTGTTCAGTTCCCTATTGTCACGGTTCATAGCTCTGTGGGCTGACTGCCCTTTCACTCATACTGGCAATGGTAGATTCCATGCATGTCGGTTGTTTGTTTGAGTGTCATGGCTGCAGTATACAGTATGTGACCTGTGTGTGAACTGTTCCCTGCTGTGGTTCTTGTTACTTATGGTTCATGTGGGGTTAGCATTCCCTCTACTGTTGGGGTATGTCTGCTAGGTGGTCAGATTACCCCGTTACCCTGCTATTTGATCTTGTGAGCTGTGGGTTTAGGGATCAGTCTGTCTCTAGCTTTGCTGGGTGCAGAAGCTATGCACCTGACCTGGGGATATTCCATCTGCTCTGTCTGTGTGTACACCTAGTGATAGTTCAAGGTCACCTTGTCTGGTTCTGAGTCTTATGGTGCAGCTGTCTGTTCGCCCATGGACTAACTCCGCATGGAGAATAAACATTTGCTAGTCCAGGGCTATGCCTTTGGTGACACATCTAGTCTATGTATGCAACTCTGCTTGTGATCGTCTTGCATCCGTTCTGAATGGGGTCGAGGTATTTGCTTATCTGCCTGTTTGGGCAGCTCTGCCTGTGACCACATTGCATGGGCTCCAGGCATCGGCTTGTGTTCCGGTTCCCATTATGTCTTGTCTGAACTGTGTCCTGTGTGGTTGTTTGAGTTCCTGTTCATGTGTCTGAGTTCCAGTCCTTCTCCGGTTTGTGTGGAGAACATCAGTCTTTGCAGGTTAGTGGCCAAGTGCACCGGGACCATCCTGGAGGTGCGACCAGTGAGCTCTCAGCTAAGTTCATCCCCACCATCGGGGGATCTGTGAAGAACCGGGCTCACTAAGCCCCTGCCCTCTGTGTTTGGGCCCAAGTCAAACCGGTGCACTTGGTCCAGTGGTATTACCTGCCACTGGCCCCTTACCTGCTGGTCCTGTTTCCTGCCATGTCTTTATCCCTGTAAATAAAGTATCCCTTTTTGGTCCTTGCTATTTTGTCTTGCTATAGCTTGCCTTGTGTTTTTTGCCCGAGATATGTTCTAGGGGATGGTAGGACCCTCGCTAGAACATGACACAGAGTTTGTGATAATGAGACATCTCTTCTTCAGTAGGGATTAGGTCTGACAAAATTAGAGTCTCCAGAGTAGAGGTGTTTGACAGTGATGGTTTGGAGATTGTGGCATTCCAGTTGTTATTCATGGTAATCAGTGCATCTGGTATTTAAAGCATTGGAGGTGGGAAGGAGAGAAAGTGTAAAAAGGGAGTGCATTTTGTCCAAGTGGACCACAAGGCCTGGGATACGGGAAACTCATAAGTTCTAGTCACTTACCCAAGTTATGTCCTCTTCAATCTACACATATAAAGTTTCTATTTGGTGCACATGGGCTCTGTCTCCATGCTAAATAGACTAGTAAGCTCTGTGTACTGCTCAAAGAGCCTTCTCCACATTATAGAGATTAGGGCTCATTCACACAAACATATGGGTTCTGTTTACGTATTGCGTACTGCATATGCGGATCCGCAATGATTGGACACCGTTCTGTGTGCATTTCGCATCACGGATGCGGACCCATTCACTTTGATGGGTCCGCAAATCAGGAGATGCGGTGCGATGCGGAACTAAAGCACGAACTGAACCATACGGAAGCACTACGGAGTGCTTCTTTGGGGTTCCGTTCCGTACCGCATAAAGATAGAACATGTCCTATCTTTTCGCAGAACGGAGGGATGCGGACCCATTCAAGTTGAATGGGTCTGGATCCATCCCGGAGGCCTCACGAACGTTCTCCATGCGTGGGGAACCGCAAATTGTGGCCCCAATGGACGGAACGGAACACATACAATCGTGTGAATTAGCCCGTAGGTGTTTCTATGTGTTACATATGAGACTTGCTCTCTATGCTACTCACATTTAAAAGTTTCGCTTTCTGCATAATACATTCTCTTTTTCTGCATCCCAATTAGATCTCATATTGATATTTTGTGCTCAAAAGGCTCCTTCTCCATGCTACATAGACTTGTTTTAAGACGTTCCCTTTCCATCAAAGTAATAGGAAGCATAGAAAGATTCTATGTTACAGGTTCCTTCGCAAAAACAAGTTGCAAGCTTTTTACTTGACTTGGAGGGGAGGCTTTTTTTTTTCTTTAGAAAAAAAATAGGTTTTGGCCTAATTACAGTAAAATCCCTTTAATCTGCACCTGGGAATCAGGTAATGACAGTACATTTGGCACTGAGCCTTTTCAGAAGACAAGATGGAGGCAACCAAGGAAACACATCTGAAGCCGTTACTTCTTTTATGCTCTCAGATTCAGAGGGGGCTACCATATGGCATTGACCAGCGCCTCTTACAAGACACGGCACTTAAGCAGACTTGAACTTACCCCTTATGTTGTGGACTTAAACTGTGGCTTCGCCCAGTGGAGTTATCTCGACATCTGTGCTGTTAACATGGATTTATTTTATAGGTCGCATGGAACGGTAGGGACATGGTGGTCTCTGGTCATGTGTGTGGATGCAGCAGCATTGGGCAGCATTGCCTCCATGACAAGGTGGAGCTGAAGTATACAGGAGACATTTTGCTGCACCTTGAGCTTTTTGTCAGCCTCTAGTATGGTTATGGACCAAGGTGGGTGGTAGTTTTTTCTGTCGTATGAGCTTAACAGACACTCTGCCATTGTCCCCCCCATAGAAATGATAACTGTCATGCTGTGTGCCTATTAAAGACTGTAACCAAGTTGTCTGCCTACAGAGATTATAACCATCATGATGTGTTCCCCATTAGAGACTGTAACCACCAAGTTGTCTCGCCATAAAGATTATAACCATCATGATGTGTGCCCATTAGAGACTATAACCACCAAGTTGTCTGCCCATAGAGATTATAATTATCATGCTGTTTTGCCCATTAGAGACTGTAACCACCAGGTTGTTTGCCAATAGACAGTATAACCATCATGTTGTGTGCTCATTAGAGATTGCAAAAGTCAAGCTTTATAGCCATAGAAATGTTGATGTGTATCCATTAAAGACTGTAAAAACTAAGTTGTGTGTCCACAGAAATTACAGCTCTCCTGCTACATGCCCATTTAAAACTGTAACCACCAAGTTGTCTCGCCATAGAGATTATAACTATCATGATGTGGGCCCATTAGAGACTGTAACTACCAAGCTGTCTGCCTATAGGGATTATAACCATCATTATGTGTTGCCCATTAGAGACTGTAACCACCAAGTTGTCTGCCGATAGGGTTTATAACCATCGTGCTGTGTTGCCCATTAGAGACTGTAACCACCAAGTTGTCTGGCCATAGGGATTATAACCGTCATGCTGTGTGTCCATTAGAGACTGTTACCACCAAGTTATGTGCCCATAGAAATTATAACCGTCCTGCTCTGTAACCATTCGAGACTGCAACCACCAAACTGTATCCCCATTTGTTACTGTAATAACCAAGCTACTTTCCACTGTATGTAACCAGTAACCACTGTATGTACCCCAGCGGGGTAAGGATCTGTTCCTTTAAAATCTGATGTGTCCCTTCTGTTACTGCCCAGTCCTCGAGTGGGTATCGTGTCTGGATCAAGGGCCACACATCAAGAACTCAGTTCATTTACGCTCTGGATATTTGGATCTCATGAGTTAATATTTTTGATTGTTTTATTTGTATCAAGTCTTTATATCCGAGTGATATTAAAGCCCTAAAATCTTTATGTTCCCGCTCACAATTATTGATCATTAGCACTTCGAATGATGGATGATTTTTGTCTATCACAATTTGCAAATGTATAAACCAAACTTCCGGAGAACACAAGCTGCGCCCTGGAGGGAAATGTCTAATTCATGCTCCTGCAGATAGCAGCGAGCAATCGAAATGCAGCTCAGGTTCCCTAGATTTCTCTGACAAAAAGTAAAATTTGCAGTAGCTGTCAATTTTTATGTGATGATAAATATATATTTGGTTTTTGATTGCTTAGACATCAAAATGAAATGTCGCACTGAATTGGAAAACACAAGTAAAGCGCCCAACACGAAATAACGCGTTCCGGGTCCAGAGTCTCGTCAGCTTGACAGGTTTTATTCAGCCCAACTTTTCATAGATCATGGACCAGAAATGAATTTATACAAAGTGGTAAAATCTTCACGACTGTCATTAAATTACTTTATGTAAATAATCAGCGATGGGACGTCTTATCTTCCTCTGTCATATTTATGGCCGCCATTGACAGTTTGTCTCATTCGGTGATATGTTGTCAAAACTTTTGCCTTTTTGTTCGAAAATAACTAAAACTTCTCTTAAAGCTCCTCTGATACAACAGAGGTCCTATAAACAAGAGCATCTATAAAACGCTGCCACCCCTGTCCACAGGTTGTGTGTGGTATTACAGCTCAGTCTCATTCACTTCAATAGGGCTGTGCTGCAATTCCACGCACAACCCACGGACAGATGTGTGATGTTTTTGTAAGAGAAGAACCATGTTTTTGTAATTTTGCATAACACCTTTAAACCAGTGGGTGAAAAGAACCAATATTATATAGTAGAAACATTTGCTTAGCATCCAGCTGAAATGGAGAGTTCAGAGAAATAGCATGTGATGCCAATCAGCTGAGCTTAGCCAATCAAAATCAGTGACAGCATTTCCAGCAATGCTGATTGGCTGAATACTGACTGGTGCATAGGACTCATCTCAAAATATTCCTCCCAAATCTCCTTTTCAGCTGGATGCCAGACACGGTATGCAGCCTCACCCTAATGTGTTATTTTACATCATAATATGAAATGAAAATACTTCTGGTAATTCGCAATTCGAATATTCGCGCTAAACACTAGTAGTTACTACAAAAGACGTGTCAGGAGGGAAAAGACGTGTCAGGAGGGGGGCAGTATTTTTTTTTAATAAACGGCAGAACTGCATAAAACGACGTTATTACATATTTTCATTTGAGGTTCAGCAACTTTATTTTTACCTCAAGTGATGAGCAAAGTTTACAAAAATTTGATTCGGCTGCTTTGCCAAATTTCAAAAAGGAATTTGCTTTGTGGTGAATTACTTCATCCTAAAGAGCATTTCTTCAATGATAGTGAACGGCAATGGCGCCACCCTCCGTCACTGAACTCCTCAGATGCCACGTTCATCTGAGAGTAAAAAAAATGAGGGCTTTAAAGGGTTAATCGGTTTGAAAAAATTCTCATTTGAGTGTGAGGAGGCTGACGTGGCCATCTTCATTGAAGATCCCGCGCAAAATCTCGCGAGGTGTGTGATGATGTCATCATGCTGGCTGGCGTGCTGACGTCATCCATCACCATGTACGAGATTTTATACGGGATCTTTAATCAAGATGGCCACCCACGGCTTAAAATGGATGAGGTGAGTATGATTTTATTTTTACTGCCATTTCAGTGAAAATTGATTCGTTATCATGAAGCCTAAGGAAAATCGGCTCCGCGGCGAATCAAATTAGTGTCGAAGTCGACTTCTGATACTTCAATACGCTCAACACTAATTATCTCCATAAAAGTCAAAGAAAATTATACTTAAAGGGGTGGTCTACTTTAATTCATTTTGAAGTAAAAAGACCCCCCCTCCCCCATAGACTGAAAAGCGAGGACGAGGTACGTGCAACAAATGCTGCTTCTACCGTCTTATCTTCTTCTTTACTGATCTTTAAGTGACATTCGCCGTAGGATGAACTTTCACCTGAGCTGCAGTTGCAGATGATAATTAGGGAGTAACAGAACTGTTTGCTAATTATCTTGTATCAATGATACATTTCATGGAGTGACATCTATGACAAGATACAATGTAGCAAATGTGAAGAAATGACCCCCATCCTTCAGAAGAGAAGACATATTACACTGAGGGTCTCTGCGCCGGGGTAGATAATGATATTCTCACTGTGACTATAGGGAAATATCTCTGGGTTACCGATCACCCATAATGCAGAGATCTCCGAAAACCTCCCATTGTCCCACGTCATTATCATTCACTGCGCACGGAGAACATTTTCTACCATTCGCTCTCGTAAACCTCACTACAATAGATATGAATATGTGAGCTCGCCGGCCGGTGAGTCTGTAAGTGGTTGAAGAGCTGAATGAAGAATGGAAATTCTGCAATATAAAATCTTCATGTGTCGTGAGCAGCTCAAAAGCGACGCGTCGAGCCTCAGCCCCCCTTGTAACTACTTTGCGTAATGTCAAACCTTTGCATATTCACTGCTTTCCAAATCCCATCCCGCCCTGTGGAAATTACATTCCTGCATGCCAGACTCGCCGCCGCAGATTGAGGTGGCGCGCCTCGGCCTTTTTAGATTTTACAGGTGGCGCCCCGGAGACCGAATACATAAAAATGAAAGAAAACGTATCTTACATATGAGACACTGCGCCAGAGGAGAGGTCCAATCCCCGCTCCTGATCTCAAGACATCTTAGAGCACGTCAGTCCTGGGCCCTTTAAGCAGAATTTTTCATCTCATGGATGTCATTGTCGTCAGGGATGTGATGTTTAGCGGGCGACAAACTTTTCAGTCTTCCAAAGGTATCCACCCAAGATCTATAACAACCAGCGGGATTACTGAAGGTCCGAAGCACTGGACTGGCTCAGCAGAGGACAACAGATTGTATATAGTCCACCAGTCAACTGGAGATTATAATGGATCGTTTATTAGTACACACAAGCAATTGAACAAGTGTTCAGTCGGCATTTACACTTGTTTCCAGACGAAAACAGTGAATTTAATGAGAACATTGTACAAAGTCACAAATTTGCAACTTTTTTAGCCTAAGGACTGGTATAGCGTTCTTTGTAAATGGCCCCGAGTGTGGGTAAAAGTATGCTAATTATGTTATATAATGTAGTAGATGTTATCTGCAGTCCTATGTAACAACACAGATAACACAGTAATAACTATCTGAATATAGATGATGCAGTAGATGTCAGCTGCAGTCCTATGTAACACCACAGATAACACAGTGATAACTCTCTGAGTACAGATAATGTAGTAGATGTCACCTGCAGTCCTATGTAACACCACAGATAACACAGTGATAACTCTCTGAGTACAGATAATGTAGTAGATGTCACCTGCAGTCCTATGTAACACCACATATAACACAGTGATAACTCTGAGTACAAAGTATGCAGTAGATGTCTCCTGCAGTCCTATGTAATACTACATAAAACAGTCATAACTCTCTGAGCACAGATACTGTAGTGGAGGTTACCTGCAGTCCTATGTAACACCACAGATAACAGAGTGATAACTCTCTGAGTACAGATAATGTAGTAGATGTTACCTGCAGTCCTATGTAACACTATATATAACAGTCATAACTCTTTGAGCACAGATAATGTAGTAGATGTCACCTGCAGTCCTATGTAACACCACAGATAACACAGTGATAACTCTGAGTACAGATAATGTAGTAGGTCACCTGCAGTCCTATGTAACACTACAGATAACACAGTGATAGCTCTGAGTACAGATAATGTAGTAGATGTCACCTGCAGTCCTATGTAACACCACAGATAACACAGTGATAACTCTCTGAGTACAGATAATGGAGTAGATGTCACCTGCAGTCCTATGTAACACCACAGATAATACAGTGATAACTCTCTGAGTACAGATAATGTAGTAGATGTCTCCTGCAGTCCTATGTAATACTACATAAAACAGTCATAACTCTCTGAGCACAGATACTGTAGTGGAGGTTACCTGCAGTCCTATGTAACACCACAGATAACAGAGTGATAACTCTCTGAGTACAGATAATGTAGTAGATGTTACCTGCAGTCCTATGTAACACTATATATAACAGTCATAACTCTTTGAGCACAGATAATGTAGTAGATGTCACCTGCAGTCCTATGTAACACCACAGATAACACAGTGATAACTCTGAGTACAGATAATGTAGTAGATGTCACCTGCAGTCCTATGTAACACTACAGATAACACAGTGATAGCTCTGAGTACAGATAATGTGGTAGATGTCACCTGCAGTCCTATGTAACACCACAGATAACACAGTGATAACTCTCTGAGTACAGATAATGGAGTAGATGTCACCTGCAGTCCTATGTAACACCACAGATAATACAGTGATAACTCTCTGAGTACAGATAATGTAGTAGATGTCTCCTGCAGTCCTATGTAATACTACATAAAACAGTCATAACTCTCTGAGCACAGATACTGTAGTGGAGGTCACCTGCAGTCCTATGTAACACCACAGATAACAGAGTGATAACTCTCTGAGTACAGATAATGTAATAGATGTTACCTGCAGTCCTATGTAACACTATATATAACAGTCATAACTCTCTGAGCACAGATAATGTAGTAGATGTCACCTGCAGTCCTATGTAACACCACAGATAACACAGTGATAACTCTGAGTACAGATAATGTAGTAGGTCACCTGCAGTCCTATGTAACACCACATATAACACAGTGATAGCTCTGAGTACAGATAATGTAGTAGATGTCACCTGCAGTCCTATGTAACCCCACAGATAACACAGTGATAACTCTCTGAGTACAGATAATATAGTTGATGTCACCTGCAGTCCTATGTAACCCCACAGATAAAACCGAGATAACTCTCTGAGTACAGATAATGTAGCAGATGTCACCTGCAGTCCTATGTAACACTACAGATAACACAGTGATAACTCTGAGCACAGACAATGTAGTAGATGTCACCTGCAGTCCTATGTAATACTACATATAACAGTCATAACTCTCTTAGTACAGATAATGTAGTAGATGTTACCTGCAGTCCTATGTAACACTACATATAACTGTCATAACTCTCTGAGCACAGATAATGTAGTAAATGTTACCTGCAGTCCTATGTAACAACTCAATTAACACAGTGATAGCTCTCTGAGCAGAGATACTGTAGTAGATGTCACCTGCAGTCCTATGTAACACCACAGATAACACAGTGATAACTCCATGAGTACAGATAATGTAGTAGATGTCACCTGCAGTCCTATGTAACACCACAGATAACACAGTGATAACTCCCTGAGTACAGATAATGTAGTAGATATTATCTGCAGTCCTATGTAACACCACAGGTAACACAGTGATAACTCTCTGAATACAGATAATGTAGTAGATGTCACCTGCAGTCCTATGTAACACCACAGATAACACAGTGATAACTCTCTGAGTACAGATAATGTAGTAGATATTATCTGCAGTCCTATGTAACACCACAGGTAACACAGTGATAACTCTCTGAATACAGATAATGTAGTAGATGTCACCTGCAGTCCTATGTAACACCCCAAATAACACAGTGATAACTCTCTGAGTACAGATAATGTAGTGGATGTCACCGGCAGTCCTATGTAACACCACAGATAACACAGTGATAACTCTCTGAGTACAGATAATGTGGTAGATGTCACCTGCAGTCCTATGTAACACCGCAGATAACACAGTGATACCTCTCTGAGTACAGTTATTGTAGTAGATGTGACCTGCAGTCCTATGTAACACCACAGATAACACAGTGATAACTCTCTGAGTACAGATAATGTAGTAGATGTCACCTGCAGTCCTATGTAACACCACAGATAACACAGTGATAACTCTCTGAGTACAGATAATGTAGTAGATGTCACCTGCAGTCCTATGTAACACCACAGATAACACAGTGATAACTCTCTGAGTACAGATAATGCAGTAGATGTCACCTGCAGTCCTATGTAACACCACAGATAACACAGTGATAACTCTCTGAGTACAGATAATGTAGTAGATGTCACCTGCAGTCCTATGTAACACAGTCACTAATTAGATACCAGCTCCATTGTAATAATTGTAGCTTATATGAATACACCCTCCAAGTACTGCATTTTCAACATTAAAAACACATCCTGTGACCTTTTTTATTACTCTCCTCCTCTGAGGTTCTCTTTGGTTTTTTAGATCATGATCCTCACTCCAGATATTTCTTCTACCACTAGGTGGAGCTATAGGGATACAGAGCTATATCTGCGCGCTGCGCTCTGGGTTGGTTTTGGGCAACTTTTTCCTGGTAACAGCAACGTTTTTCAGAACAAAACCTTCACTTTTAGAAATCGTCATGAAAAATAAATGACATAAAGCAGTGATGCCCAACCTGCGGCTCTTCAGCTGTTGTAAAACTACAACTCCCACAATGCCCTACTGTAGGCTGATAGCTGTAAACTGTCCAGGCATGATAGGAGTTGTAGTTTTGCAACAGCTGGAGGGCGGCAGGTTGAGCATTCCTGACATAATGGAACGGAAACAAAGAGTTAATTAATCTCTGCTTCTACATCTCTTCCCGTTTACCGTCTATCCTGCGTTCTTTGCGCTCCGTAATCCCCTCCCCCTCCCTGGGCTATTATCGCTTAATAGAGATGGAGATTACATTCACTGCTGCTCAGAACAGGTGCTCGCTTCACTTTATTTCCCGGATCTGGTCGCAGCGCGAGTATTAGTCGGCAGGAAGACGTCTTCATTTCTCACCTCAGTCAGGTCTTTACCCATAGATTAGAATTCATTATAAATAATTAATATGCATCAGTCCCTGGTATCTTAACCGATGAGGAACCTGTCAGGTACAAAGCTGCATTTCACTGATGTAGCAGGGCTGAATATGTCAAGCAATTCTAGGACAGCAGTGTTTGGGCACACAGGAGAGTGTAGAGATATCATTTACACCAAGGCCCTGGTCCAGAGTCTCCTTTGCCACAAACTACCATATTTTTTCCTTTATAAGACACACCCCCCCCCCACGAAAAGTGGGGGGGAAATGTCCATGCATCTTATAGAACGAATACTAGTGAGCGCTTCCATTATGGAAGCGCTCACAAGTTTGTATTAGGAGCGGGGAGCGAAGCGCCGCAAGCGCAGGGAATACTTGCCCTCCCTGGTCTGCATGGCGGCTCCTCTTCAGTACCCCCAGTCAGACCTCAGATTAGCCCATCAGAAATTAGATTAGCGCATCAGTATATCAGACCTCAGATCAGCCCATCAGACCCCTATCAGACCTCAGATCAGCCCATCAGACCCCCATCAGACCTCAGATTAGCCTATCAGACCCCAGATTAGCCCATCAGACCCCCATCAGACCTCAGATCAGCCCATCAGACCCCCATCAGACCTCAGATTAGCCCATCAGACCTCAGATTAGTCCATCAGAAATTAGATTAGCGCATCAGTATATCAGACCTCAGATCAGCCCATCAGACCCCCATCAGACCTCAGATTAGCCCATCAGACCCCAGATTAGTCCATCAGAAATTAGATTAGTACATTAGTATATCAGATCTCAGATCAGCCCATCAGACCCCCATCAGACCTCAGATCAGCCCATCAGACCCCCATCAGACCCCCATCAGACCTCAGATTAGCCCATCAGACCCCAGATTAGTCCATCAGGCTTCAGATTATCCCATCAGTACCCCCATCAGCGGCAAAGGCTAATGACAGAAATCATATGGACATATTGGGACTAGACTGTAGGCCAGTTATTACAACAGACGACAGAATTCACTAAATACGGGCACTCTTTGAGGGTCTAAATGTTTATGGTGTACAATATTATACCTTCCACATGAACCTTTCCCCGCGACGGCACACGGCTAGAAGGTGGGGGGGGTGGGGGGTTAATAAAGGGTGGGAGGGGAAAAATTATGTTTTATTTTTTTTCTTTGGGCGCAAG
Organism: Bufotes viridis; assembly: GCA_033119425.1. Lineage (NCBI taxonomy): Eukaryota > Metazoa > Chordata > Amphibia > Anura > Bufonidae > Bufotes > Bufotes viridis. The sequence goes on from CM065597.1 coordinate 8,968,820, forward strand.
ATACAATTTTAAAAACTATGTCTAATAGTACAGAGATCGTCCTGTGCATACAGAATAAGAGTACAGGGCAAAGTGTTAAAAGTGATGTAAATGCATGTGAAAGCTCTGTATGTTCTGTTATATGTTATATTTATTGGATATGTACTTTGGAAATCTTAGAAAGATAATAAAGGGAAAAAAAAAGTTATGTTCCTAATAGAAGAAGCAGAGCAGCGACGGACCTGGACCGCTTATGTAACAGGGCATACATTTATTAAAGGGGCACAATGGGAAGTTTGTGTGAGTTAGGAAGAGGTAAGGCAGAGTCTGGAAAAGTGAGGAGCCAAAGATGTTCCAAACTCTTCAGACACAAGTCTGAAATGTAGGGAGTAGTCATGGTGGTCTGGAACAGATGGAAACGATAAGAAAAGTAAATGATTTCAAGTGGAGAACATGCATGTCAAGTGAAAGTCACAATATTTTACAATGCTGTTATCACTTAAACAGTCTACCGGGCATCTGTGTAAACTTATCTACTATATAGATTAATACTGGTCTTTGTACAGAGCTGTATGATTTTATTGTCCAGTCACTATTTAGTGGTATTTCTAGTGGTTATGATGCACATTACCTGGGTTAGGGGCCCCTTTTGGCAATGGAAGCACATTTGTGCCCCCCCCTCCCCCGCCTAGTTACACTTCTAGTAATCTGCAATGGTTAGGAATAAAAGAACAATTTTGTCCATGTCTTTGTTAACAATAACAAAGCAAAACATTACATGAGCAAAAAAATATATGAAATGCAGAAAATGCAGGAAAAAAATGCACGATTCATAAAAAAAAAAAGTGATCAAAAAGTCGTTCCTTACCCAACAGGGTAACCATACAAAATAAAGGTAACCACAAAAAAACAAGCCCTCACATAGCTCTGGAGATGTCATAAAATAGCAATGCAAAGAAATTTTGATTTTTTCGAAGAATTTTTTTTTTTAAAGTCCGGCACGTGATAAAATATTGCTTTGTTCTCTGTGCTCTACAGATGACATGATGTCCTTATTCTCTGGGTCAGTACAATAACGGTGATACCAAATTTGTATCGGATTTATTGGATAACCTTGTTGGTCACTTCTTCCCACATACATTCTATCTTGTCCAGACGTCCGTTTATCCATCACTTCCCTGGTCTCGTATCCAGGTCTCCTGGATTATCTGTGCATCCTTCAGACACTGTCACTATAACTCCCAATATCCAGTGATTTATTGAGACAAAACCTGGGATAACTAGCCCGGGAAATCAATGGTGCTCATTAGAAGCCGCCTTCACTCACTGGCTGATGAGTGTTTTTGTGGGGAGTCCTGCAGTAGAAGTCAATGTGGGGGGAGCGAAGTCCAGCGGTGACATACGGTGTAACCCCGGCTGCTCCTTACAAATTAATTTTCATTTCTGAGATGAAACACGGCGCTGCCGCCATCCATCCGTGTGCGACATAAAACCAATTCTCCATGTAGCAGGTGATTTTCCGCAGCGCTGTGAGCACGAGGCGTCTTGGGTGAATGGACGTCGATTCTTACATCAATACATTTATTTCTTGCCTTTCAATTCCACTCATGAAGAATATTAGGCTCATTAAACAGAGAAATTGGTGAAGGCTCGGCGTAATCCATTTCCCTGCGTAACCTATGGCCAAGCTTCTTATAGAAGGCGAATGTATGAAACGCAGATATGCAGGACGGGGAAATGTTCATCACAACCCCTACCACATGTAACAGGTGAGAACGCTCCTCAGGACCCAAAATATACCCCCAATACCCCCAGTTATAAGGGTTCTCCTTTAAATAACAGAACAACAATAAATCAAATAAATACGTTATTCACAAAATGTTTGGGATATTTGGCTTTCGGGTGAAATGGAAAATGTTAAAAATTCTGTCTCCAGGGATATTATATCATGAAAGTCGGGCATTTAAGTAGAAGCAGCAATGGTGATTTCCTCATTACTGGAACAAAAACAGTAGTGGGTATGCCCCTCCAAAATGTCAGTGTCTCAGGAACTTGTCATGTGGACTTAAGCATCGATTCCAGCTTGACAACGACGTCTCCTCCTGCTGTTCACAAGGCGACTTATTGTCTGCTGAGGCATGGTATCCCACTCTTCTTGAAGGGCGACCCTCAGGTCATTGAGGTTCTGAGATTACAGAGTTATGAGACTCTACTCAGCTGATCCCATAGGTTTTCAATAAGATTCAGCCCCTAGAGAAAGTGCAGGCCGCTCCATCTGAGGTCCCCCGGTCTCCAGCAGCCGCTCCATGTGAGGTCCCCCAGTCTCCAGCAGCTGTTCCATGTGAGGTCCCCCAGTCTCCAGCAGCTGTTCCCTAATGATGCGACCTCGATGAGCTGGGGCATTGTCCTCCATGAAGATGGAATCGTGTAGCTCATGCCGAGGCACGATGACTGGATTGATGATGTTCTTCAAGTAGTATGGACTTGTCACTGGACCATTCACAAAGTGTAGGCCATTTCTGTATTGACTAGACACACCGGCCCACAGTGTAACACCGCCACCACCAAAGGCTTATCTGGGGACAACAGTGGCTGATGCATAGCGCTCTCCTTGGCGTCTCCAATATCATTGGCGGCCATAATTTCTGCTCAGCATGAATCGACTTTCATCAGTGAACAGCACTGAGGCCACTGCTCCCTCGTCCAGCGTATATGCTCCCTGGCCCATGCAAGACGCCTGTGCGGTCAGGTACCCTTGCAAGTTGTCTAGCACGCAGACCACACGGATGTAAACAGTTTCGAATGGTATGACGTGACACTTGGGTGCCTCTCATCTCGCTTAAATGTACCTGGAGTCGTGTGGCATTCATCATCCGGTTCTGCAGGGCCTTGTTCACAATAAAGCGTGTCAGTGTGGGGTGTGATGAAAGGATGTCCACTTCTCTGCCTTTCTGTGACTCTTCCAGTCTCTGTTAGTGATGTCGCGAACATAAAATTTTCAGTTCGCGAACGGCGAACGCGAACTTCCGCAAATGTTCGCGAACGGGTGAACCTGGCGAACCGCCATAGACTTCAATAGACAGGCGAATTTTAAAAATCAAAGGGACTCTTTCTGGCCACAATAGTGATGGAAAAGTTGTTTCAAGAGGACTAACACCTGGACTGGGGCATGTCGGAGGGCGATCCATGGCAAAACTCCCATGGAAAATTACGTAGTGGACGCAGAGTCGGGTTTTAATCCATAAAGGGCATAAATCACGTAACATTCCTAAATTGTTTGGAATAACATGCTTTAAAACATCCAGTGTGTGTATACGATCAGGTATGATGTTGTATCGATCAGGTAGTGTAAGGGTTACGCCCGCTTCACAGACATTGACAGACCAAACTCCCCTTTTAATGCACCGCAAACAACCGCAAACTCCCCATTTGCACAAGGTTGGATACCAAGCTAGCCACGTCCCGGTGATGTCATTGAAGGTTTCTTCCTCCACCCAGCCACGTACAACACCAAGGGTCCCCGAAAGGTCAATTGAATTGATTTTTCGAACGGGGTTTTAATCCACGGTCACTGCGTCTGCGCCGTGCAATTTACTGTCACACCCGATATGAGTGGTATTTTCTGTAGAACTATTCTCATCAGTTTAATCCCTGTTACGTCCCCAATCTGGGGGCCATTTATTGAATAGATTTTTCGAACGGGGAGATGGTTAAAAAAACGCTGGCTCCCTCCCTTTTGTTTTAATCCATGGTCACTGCGTCTGCGCCGTGCAATTTACTGTCACACCCGATATGACTGGTGTCTTAACTAGTACTATTCCGATCAGTTTAATCCCTGTTACATCCCATATCAGGGATTGCCTTTTGTGAAAAAAAATGTAGGCCGGGTACCTTGGACTTCCCACGACTCAGTTTCTTTTGGCACAGGTTGCAAATGGCATTGCTTTTATCAGAGGCAGACACACAAAAAAAATGCCACAATGCTGAGCTTTGCAATGACGGCATTCTGGTGGTGGCAACAGCATGCGTTGACTGGCGTGCTGTCTGGCTGACCCCGGGTGCCGATACATGCTGTCTGACTGTGCCACTAACTCCTTGCGACGACCTCCCCCTGCTTCCAACTCGTCTCCTCATTCTCTCTGTCTCCCCTTCAGAACTTTCCCCCTCTTCTTCTCTTCGAGCAGGCACCCACGTGGCATCCGTGGACACATCGTCATCATCAACCGCTTCACTTGTATCTGACACCTCAGCAAAGGAAGCAGCAGCGGGTACAACATCATCATCATCATCATCATCATCATCATCACACTGTACGTCCATGTGTGTAATCCTGCCTGACTGAGACATATCCCCGTAAACTACATCATCTGGCAATAATGGTTGCGCATCACTAATTGCATCCAACTGATGTGTAAATAACTCCTCTGACGGATCAAGTGAAGCGGCTGTGGTGGCTGTGGTGGTAGTGGTGGTGGTGGCGGCGGGTGGGCGAGTGGTAACTTGAGAGCAGGTGACCGAAGCTGAGCTGGAGGAGGATGGTGCGTCAAGGTTCTTAGCGGAAGCTGTTGAAGATTGGGTGTCCTGTCTAAGCCAGTCAACTACGTTCTCTGAATTTTTCAGGTTCAGGGTACGTGGCCTCTGAAAACTGGGCATTATTCCAGGGACAGTGGAAATCACAGCACCACGACCACGACGGCCCCTGCGGGGTGGCCTGCCTCTGCCTGTCATTTTTTTTAGATAAGTGGTACTACACGTGCTAGGTACTGTGCCACCCGGTATGAGTGGTGGGCACTGGCAGTGGGCACACTACAGTCTGTGGAAGTCGGCCTGACACACACTGGCACCAGGCAAGCAACTGAAATTAGACTAAAGTGTAAAAATTAAATGCCTTATTTATCTGCAAGCTACTGTGCCACCCGGTATCAGTGGTTGGCACTGGCAGTGGGCACACTACAGTCAGTGGAAGAGGGCCTGACACACACTGGCAGCAGGCAAGCAACTGAATTTAGACTAAAGGGTAAAAATTAAATGCCTGTGCCACCCGGTATGAGTGGTGGGCACTGGCAGTGGGCACACTACAGTCTGTGGAAGTCGGCCTGACACACACTGGCAGGCAACTAACCTTAGATTAAAGGGTAAAAATGAAATGCCTTTGTTTGATGCAAAGTCCTGTGCCACACGGTGTGAGTGGTGGGCACTGGCAGTGGGCACACTACAGTCTGTGGGCCTGCAACTCCTCACACACAGGCAGGCCAGGCAACTGCAATATATATATGGAGAAAAAAAAAAAAGCAGACTAATGTTGCAGCCCTTAAAAGGGCTTTTTGGGGTGCTGTCAGGAGGCTGTCCTTACAGCAGAGATCAGATGAGTCTTTCAGGACTGGAGTGGACACTGAATTCACTAGCCTAGCTATCGATTTTCCTATTAAATCAGCAGCAAGTACACTCTCCCTCCTCTCACTAAGACTGCAGCTTAAGAATGAATCTAAAATGGATGCTGTGCAGGAGATGGGAGGGTCTGGGAGGGAGGGTATGCTGCTGATTGGCTGGAATGTGTCTGCTGACTGTGAGGTACAGGGACAAAGTTTGCTCAATGATTGCATATGTTCGCCCGCCGAGGCGAACACGAACAAGCTATGTTCGCTGGGAACTGTTTGCCGGCGAATAGTTCGGGCCATCTCTAGTCTCTGTATCTCTGATACAATCTGCTGATGACACTCTGTGACACCCTAAGCTCAGTGGCCACTACCGTCTGAGAACATCCGGCTTTAAGCCTCGGAATGACGAGGTACTGCTGATGAATTGTTAGGTGTCGTCTTGGTCTCATGATGTCAAAATGTGAGCAGCATGATGAGGAGGACTATTTACATACTGATTCTAACTGAACTAGGAAATGTATTGGGCGATACACGAGTCAAACACCTTTTGTTATTTTGCCGTTAAGCTCCTTGTTAGAGAACAGCAAGTTGTGCAAAATGTCCTGAAACATTGAACAGTTGGACATGTGCATTAAGAAGGTTAGAGAAGGTCACATTAAGTTCACCTGTAAAGCTTAAAGGGAATTTTATGTTCATCCTGAAATTTCACGCACAAGTCAAATATCCCGAACTTTTTGTGAGTAGTGTATATTTAAACATTCTTTGTAGAATCGATACATAAAGTAACACTGTGCAGAACTGTTAGGCTAGGACTACATGGCGAAAAAATGGGTACAGCTGCACAGTGACAGTTGTTGTACACTTCATGTAAGGTATTTCAATGGTGTCACAATTTTACATGTCGCTGCTGCGAAGCAACAGTTGCAAAAAATCCAAAATAAATGTATTTTTTGCGATTGTCGTGACGAAGAACGTTTCTTTACGGACAATCAGACGCTCCATCAGCCCATATAAATCCAGCTTAAATCACAATATTTGCTGTATTGTCCTTTAAAACTGAACAACTTGGATGTGTGGTGTTTTGGAGGATGAGGTCACTATGTCACATGAAGATACGGTTTATTTCGATGATTCCATTCACTGTCAGCCAGAGACTAATCGTTTTTCTGCCTCATTTCCAGGTCACTAGTCACAAGCTTTATGCTGAGCATGCCCCACTTCTTTTCTGAGACTTTTAAAGGTGACGTGATCTATTTCCCCTCTGGTCAGCGAGGCAGTGAAGGTTCTTTACATTCAGATCCAGTCAGGCAGCAAAATCTGGCCGCAGAGTGCGAAGACTGCACATCCCTCCGACAGCCGAGCAGGTGAACGCTGGCTAATCTGACATCACCATTGGCAAGATCATGAAAGTTTTCAAGTTACTTAAAGAGGGAAAACTTTGTATTAAAAAATAACAAAATAGAATTAAAAAAACAGAAAATGTCTCCTTGACGATTTTTACTGGGTTTTCTTTTAGATTTTGCTCATCGCCGGAGCAGCAATGTTTATCTTCAGGGAAAATTCTAGCTTCTTTGCTGCATGAGGCGAAAATAGAAATGGCGACCTCAATCTAACTTACGACCCCCCCCCCCCCGATCTACTGCTAAAGACATATTTAGATGGACATTACATACAGTGCTACAGTGCTATGCAACATATGGCAACTAAATACCTTTTACATCCAATAATGTCTCCTCTGATGTAGATTTTCTCTTTCCTCATATTCTCAATTCAGTCCAGACTGCCATGATGACATCTGACAGCCATGTTTCATCTGCGCAGAGTTTGACACACAGATTGTCAGACCGTCCAGGGAGCCAGTAGTGAGATGAAGAACCCACTGGCAGTAAGCAGCTGACAGTCCAGGAACGCGGTACAAGTATAGAGATGATCCAAGAGGGGTAGTCCATGTCCAATCCGGGTCGAGGCAGGCAGCAAAGGTTCAAGGGCGGAAGACGGTCCAAGGGTCAGTAATCGGGAAGGATACAAAGGGGCAACAGGCAATAGAAGGATCCGCAGGGAGGCTAGGTGTTCACCATAAGGTGGAATAACTCAGCAATAAGCCAGAGCTCAGGCCAGGTCTTTATAGCTAGGGGAGGTAGGACCACGCCCTGGTCACTAAGGCAACCAGAAGGCCTCCCTCCCCGGGAACCAATGGCAGGCGAGGAAGGTGTGTATGGTGAACCTCACCCAGAAAGGATCGTACCTGAAAGCCAGATGATGCAGGAAGGCTATGCTCCCGGAGATGCGCACGCAGCCTGCGTACTGCGCATGCGTACTCACCGCGTGACTCGCGCACCCTCACCTCGGGCACCAGGTGTTCTACCGTGCTGAAGGGAAACCCGTGCACCGTGCTCGCAGTCCCCGAGTAGGGGTAACACCCCCTGCTTCCTGACACAGATATCTTAAGTTCCTTCCTTCTTTATCATCCCGCTCCTAGAGCCACGACAGTGCTATCCTACCGCCCATCAATACTGGGCCCGCTGTGCTCCCTGAAGCCATCAAACCCTACACTGCAAAAATAATAGTGCCATACATATGGCCCCCCCATAGCAATATTGCTCCCAAACTGTTCTCAATAGTAATAGTGCCCTCCTATAGCATCCTCAATTGCAATAATGCTTCCAAAGAGTGCCACCGTTAGTGTCAGCGCCCTCTATTTTATTCCCAATAATAATCCCCTCACAGTACTACCCAGTAGAAATAATGTACCCACAAAGCCCCCAGTAATAATAAGGCTCATTTATAAAACACCCCAATAGTGCCAGCAGTGGCAATAAGCCCCCTATAGCACCCTTAGTAGTAATAGTGCCACCATAGTTCCACCGGTAAAATTAAGGCCCTCCTGTAGTGCCCTTAGTAGTAAGAAAGCCCTCTGTAAAGCATCTCTTTAGACCCCCTGGAGAGATAGGGGCAAGCTGTAAGGCACACCTAGAAAGCCCTCTATAGTGTCCCGGGTAGTTATAATGCCCCTTTTGGTGTCCCTGGTACTTACACAGAAAATATAATGCCCCAGTCCCAACATGCAGGCCCATTCAAAGAACATCATGCCCTTCTCTCCAGCCCGCTCCCACGCACAGTCCCATGTAAAAAACATCAGTCCCCTCCATTCCATCCCTCCAATGCTGCTCTCGCTGCTATAGAGCTGTGCAAAGACAGAGCAGGAACTAACATGGAGCACACGGCAGGAGCGGAGAAGCCACCAGAGAGGACTGGGAGTGCAGCGAGCACCGCAGTTTCGGGCAATTTAGCAAAATAAGTTGAGAGCAGTTCCTGCCACACAGAAAGTGGATTTCCATAGTCTGGATAGCAGAAGGAGGGCAGAGACATAAACCAACTAGCCGTCCCTGCCGCCAGTAGAACATGGAAACATAGACAGGCACAGAAGAGGAGGCATCGGCCAATGTTTGTTAACTGCTGCACCAATGCTGCCCCCTCAAAGACACTACAAACTGCCGCCTGAGGCAAGGTTCTCCTCTTGCCTCATGGCAAAAGCGCCTCTGCTTATCTTTACACTTAGGGGGAGATTTATCAGAACTGGTGCTAATAAAAACTGGCTTAGTTGCCCATAACAACCAATCAGATTGATCCTTTCATTTCCTAAAGGAGTTCAGAAAAATAAGAAGTGTTATGGGCACTAAGCCAGGTTTCTTTAGCACCAGTTATGATAAATCTCCACTTTAATGTGTTTCATAAACAGCTGCAAGAAACTTATTTGACTTTTTCAACGGTTTTCGATGACCTTTATAAGTTAATATCACAGTCAAGTTAGAATCTGTACACTGTTCATATCCAAAGCTGTGTTGGTAGTCGTGTACTGAAATCTGTCTGCTGACAGGTGAGGTTCTGCTGCACACCGGGTAATTCCCAGGCTGCCATGAGAGCGGAAATAGATTCCTACAAAATTACCAGGGAACTGTTTCCCTATTTTGTCATAAATGGCTCATAGTAAAGAGGGGTGAGCAGTGGGCGCCCCATTTACGATAAAATAGGGAAACCATTCCCTGGTAATTTTGTCGGAATCTATTTACTCTCTCATGAGCCATAGTGTGACAAAGCATGTGTGCACAAACATAGGAATTAAGTCAAGTGGTTCCAGCGCCATAATATAAGTGCAGTAGGAGCAATAGAAATCTGCTCTATTATACAATCACATTGTTGCAACACTGACTTACAATCAGAATCTGACTGCCAAGAAGCTTTCAAGAGTGAGCAATTGGCTACACATTCCAGTGTTGCAACAAAGTTGTCGGTCGCCATTAAGAACAATGTTGAGCAACGAATGCGCTGGATTCCTGATAGGAATGTAGAAAAACATATGCACTAATCTATGGCAGATGCACACATTATAACACAGCAAAGTGACCTGCAGCCATAAGCAGTACCTCCAAGTAAGAGGATTTCACACATTCAGTATTGAGGGGAATATCTGATTCCTTCCCTGATAATTTTAATGGGACTGGGTGTATAAATAAATGTATCAGCTTTTATAAAAATATAATAAAGGTTACGTTTTAATATCTATGTTGTAACCACTAAAAGGATTTAGTGGGTCTATGTGACCTTTTTGTAAATAAATGTGTAGTATCCTGAGGGTACAACGTGGGCATTGGTGTAGTTTGTTTTGAGAACCTAGCAGCGTCCCTGCAAACATGTGTGATATTGTCTGCTGAGCTGTGTATCCAATGCTATCATGTGTGATACTGTCTGCTGAGCTGTGTATCCAATGCTATCATGTGTGATACTGTCTGCTGAGCTGTGTATCCAATGCTATCATGTGTGATACTGTCTGCTGAGCTGTGTATCCAATGCTATCATGTGTGATACTGTCTGCTGAGCTGTGTATCCAATGCTATCATGTGTGATACTGTCTGCTGAGGTGTGTATCTCTTCCTATTGTGTGATACCTGAGCTGCATATGTAATCCTATCACTATCCACTGAGCTGTGTATCTAATCTAAGGATGAGTGAACCACTTCAGTCCTAACTTTGCTATTTTCCGGACAGAAGACGAACCTGTATATTTTCAGGTTTGTTTTGAAAAAATCTACTAAAACGGCGTGTAGCGCCTTTTTAGCGCATATGTCGGCAGGTAAAATACCGTAGGGAGGAAGAAGAAGTGGCATACATGACCCTGAGCGGAAGTGGGGGGAGGGCTTGTCCTGATTGGCTCTTAGCCTGACAGACAGTCTGGGAACCAATCAGTGGTGCAGCAGGCAAGGAGGTGCCCTAACTGAACAAGAAGAATGCCATTCTGTGCTGGGCTGTGAATGAAGGTGGATGGGTCTTACAGTGTCTGCCAGAAAAACCATTAGGGAGTAAGGGAGAGTCAAAAATCAATGAAGCTTATTGCCAGGGAGAGTGAAGGGAAAGGCTAGGATTCCAAAGAAGAAGAAGAATTGTGTGTGTTGTGTACAATAGAGAGACGGAGGGCAGACAGGGAGAGAGGAGACAGGACCTGTGACTGTGCTTCTATCAACAGTGCAGGTGCACCTCTAAAGCAAATACTTTCGTTTTCCCTCGGTTTTCTCAGAAATCCTTTTTTGAGGAGTTCAATTTAACTAAGCTGCATGTATATGTGATTACTGCAGCAATACCCAAGGTCAGAAGCTCCCCTTTAACTAATTTACCATATATGAGTGAAGCATCAGAGCATTTGTGTCCTAGGCTGTAAAATAGCCTAGAGCAGCACTAAAGACCGCCCATTTGTGCCGGTGACATCACCGGGCTCACTGCTAGGTGAAAGTCTCCATCTAGCATACCCATGAGAAGCCCGGTACGTTACTGGTAGTAAAGAATAAGCCCTTGCTTTGCCCTGCATCATGCAGGAAATCCTCCGATGCTCCACTCATACATGATAAATAAGTGAAGGGGAGCTTAGGTCTGGGTTCAGCTCTGAAGCCAGACTACTCCTTTAAGGTGACATTGAGTGCCAAGCCTTAATTGCTATTTACATATATTCAGTTTCCACACTGTCGCAATGAAAACATTTTTTGGGCGGGGTTCAATTTAATTAAGTTGCATATATATTTGATTACTGCAGCAATACCCCTGGTGTGTAAGCAATCTACCAGTATGTATTAAGGTGAAATTTAGCATCAAGCCTCAATTGTCCATTTACTCTTTTTTCACATGGTTGAAATGATGTAATTAATGTGGATGAGCAAACCCGATGAAGTTCCGGTTCGCGGGTTCGGCCGAACTTCACGTCAAAGCTCGAGTTCGGTACCCGAACACCGAAACTGAACACTGACCCAATTAAAGTCAGTGGGGACCCGAACTTCACTTTATTATTTTCCATTATAACATGGTTATAATGGAGAATAATAGAATTCTTAAGATAGGTAAGGGCAATTGGAGCAATTGAAACGAATCTTGACTGGTTCGTTCATCTCTAATCTAGTCCTATCATGTGTGTTACTGTCTGCCGAACTTTGTATCTAATCCTACCATATGTGATACAGTCTGAAGAGCGGTGTATCTAATAATACCCTATGTGATGCGGTGTCTTGAGCTGCTATATCTAATCCTACCATGTGTGATACCGTCTCAGAGAACCTCCCAGCCCCATGCCCCCTGGGGTCAGCAGTGAATCAGCAGTGTGGTTTGTATGTGGATGCAGTGGGCCGTGTTTAATGCCTCATGCAAACGTCAGTGTCAGTTTTGGATCAGTGTTTAATCCGTGTTTAATGATAACTGAGCATATATGTCATAATCCCGGGAACGTCAATGTTCCTTCTCCTTCCACAGAGAATCAATTCCCATCCACACAAATGTCTGTCTGAATTTTCCATACAGCAGGAAGGGGCGTGAGTGGCTTTTATTTGCAATTTGCCAGATATGATCAATCTGATCAGCTTGAAGTCTGCAGTCATTAGGCAGGATCCAGTGTAGAGCTGTGCTTTGCTGCCCTCTATAGGCGGATGTAAGTTGCTTCACCTTAGTTTTGCCTCTGCGCTCTAGACATTGATAATTACAGAAAGAAAACTCAAGGAAAATGTCTTTGTCCACACATGACTCCTGGATTGCAATATGTTAACAGAGCTGCTTGCTTTAGTAGAAGTTTATATAGTTTCCCGTTATCAAAATCTTGGTTTATTTCCTGTGGTGTAAGCAGTTTTACATTTTTTAATGAAAGTTTAGCTGCTGTAGAGCTACAAATCCCAACAGGCACCAAAAGCATCCATTGTACGCACTGCCCGGACTGCAGATGGACACATTGTGCTGATACATTGTAGCAAACTATCTGGACAGTAAAGCGATTTGTATGAAAGATGTGCTGGGAAAGATGGGTTTGAATGAGCCCTTAGGATGTTTCCAATCACTAACAGCAAGCAGAGGTTTGAAATTGGCGAATAATTATAACAGAGATTCATTAGAAAGCTGTAGACATTTCCATGAATACAAGGATTTCAAGTCATTTTATGTGTTTAGCTAAAAACATAAAAATGCTTAAAACAGGAAAATTCCAAATAGTTTCTGGAGTTTATTTTTCCATTTTTCAGCTGTTTTTTGATTCCTGTCCCACGATACAGGAGACGTTTCTGCAGGTAATCAGAGCAGATGTTTCCATCGCGTCCTCCCGACGCTGGCGTCTTATCTCCAGAAGACCTGACACAGGCAGACATATTACTTGTGGCTGTCATTTAATTTCTACATCCAATACACCAAGGACACAGCAACGTTACCAGCAAATCAATCAGCTGCGATGGGATAAATCTCCACAGCAACCCATTACTGCGCGGCGCCCGTCATCAGTGAACGCGTCACCTCATCACTTAAGGGGATAATCCTGTGGCGGTACCTGCTGGGGCTTCCCATGTTCTGCTGTGATACGTTCAGGAGCATGCGGTTGACCCCTGGTGTCTAACCCTGGGTTCAGACCTGAGCGTTCTAAAAACGCGCGTATTTCAGCGCGTTTTTGCAAATAGGAAACGTGCGTTCATACGCGCGTTCTTTTGATTGACTACTGTTGTGTCAATCACAAAACGCGCGACAAACGCCCCCCAAAAAAAAGTACTTGTTTATGCGTCGGGCGTTTTACAGTGCGTTCAAACGCGCTGTAAAACGCTCAAGTGAGAACCAGGGCCATAGGAAAGCATTGGTTTTCATGTGTTGAGCGTTTTACAGCGCGTTTGAACGCGCTGTAAAACGCTCAGGTGTGAACTTAGGGTAAATGTCACTGAGAATTCCTGCTAAGGACAGGGGTTAGCAGACACTAAGGCTAGGTCTACACCACCACATGTGTCGCGCGACAATAAGTCACGCGACACATAGGGCACAACTACACTGCAACATTTGGCGCGCGACATTTTGTCGTTTTTATGTCGCGCGACAATTCTTACAATGATAGTCTATGGTGTCGCACTGCGACATGCTGCGACTGCAACAGTCGCTGAAAAATCCATTTCAAATTAATTTTTTCGACTGTCGCGTCGCAGTCACAGCATGTCACAGTGCGACACCATAGACTATCATTATAAAAATTGTCGCGGAACATTAATGCGATGAAATGTCGCGTGACAAATGTCGTTGTGTAGACCTAGCCTAAAAATTTCATCGCATGGAACGCACGACAGCTGGAAACTCTGGAAAGTTTGTGAACCCCTAGAAATGTTCTTAATTTCTGGCCTGGCACAAGCATTAAAGAATTTAACTATTTTTTTTTTAACTGCTTCATTACCCGGCAATTTTCTGTTTTCATTTTTAACTCCCTGTCTTTCCTGGGCCATAACTTTTTTGTTTTTCTGCTTTCATATCCGTATGAGGGGTTTTTGTTTTGTTTTTTTTGTTTTTTGTAATGGCACCATTTAATATTGCATATGATGTAGTTGGAAGCTGAAAAAATTCCAAATGACGTGAAATTTAAAAAATTAAAAACACCATTCTGACCCTTGGAGGTCCCAACATGCAATTATTAAATTACCGTTTATATTCACTAACGCATTTTTATCAGTATGTTCCAAAGTCTGGCCTGCATTGGAATATTCCAGTAATAAGCCTAGAAACCTTGTACGGATTCTTCTAGGTTTTTTGACTTTCAGATGCTGTGGTCACATTTGACCACAACACTTGAAGGGTTAAATGCCTGTGATCAGTGTCATTGCCGATCGCAGACATGAGCCTTGTTAAACAGCAGACACACTATGGCTCCTGCTCTGCTATAGAGTGACCGCCATTTTTAAAGACCCTAAGGGTTCTGGAGGATATTGACAATTGATTTGGCCATTGTTAACAAAGGGAAGCTCTCGGGAATAAAGAGGGTGTCCTATGAAGCTAGAGGCATCTCAGACCGTTAACCTTTACTGTCCGTGAAAGTAAAAGGCAGATAATTTTTTAGGTTTTGATTCATTGTATATGATATGAGTGATTATGAACATAGTTTTATGGAGTTTATTTTTACGGCGTTCCCTATGCGGTAAAACTGACCTGTGCCCTTCATTCTCTCTGGATTGAAGAAATGATGCCAAATCTCTCGCCTGCTGACATATAAAGTTACCACATCATCACTGTGGCCAGGCGCGGTGATGTCAGCACTGATGACGTCACCTCGCCCGGTCAGCGTGCTGACGTGGTGATGTCATACGTTAGCACAAGAGAAATTTAGCGTATTTTCTTCAATCAAGATGGCCTCTCCGCGATCAAATGGATGAGGTGAGTAAATTTTTTTAAAACCCCGGATTAACCCCTGAAAGGCCTCAATGTGACTCTCAGATACCACGATCAGTGTTGAACGCAGCATCTGAGGGGTTCAATGAAAGGGGCAGCGCAATCACCGTTCCCCATAAATGCACCAGCTACATACAAAGGAATGAGATTCGTGACAGAGTACTTCATAACAAATCTGGAATTCTAGTCGAAATTCGGCGAAGCAGCCGAATAAGATTTTTGAAAATTTCACTCATCAGTAGTGAAGGGGGTTAAATGCCTGCGATCAGTGTCATCCCCGATCGCAGACATAAGCCTTGTCTGTCCGTTGACTGTTGTGTGAAAGAGCAGACATCCTGTGAGGGTGTCCTCTGAAGTTAGAGCCATCTCAGACCGTTAACCTCAGTTTTTATTAGAGGTTTGTTTATTGTTCAAGATGCAGTTAAGGGAAGAGATAAAGATGTTGAGGTCAGGTCTTGAAAAAACGTAGAAGAACCGGAGTGTAGATATCGGGGTTGCAGCGGCAGTTGGCTCAGGATTCTTATAATAAATACCATCTTCAGAAAGGGCAGATCTTTCTTAGGGCTCATGCAGACGACAGGAGTCTGTTTACGGACCTCAAATAGCTGATCTGCAAAACACGGACACTGGCTGCGTGTGTTCCGCATTTTGTAAAACAGACAAGAATAGGACATGTTCTATTTTTTTCCGGGTGTAACGGAAAGAACATATGGATACGGACAGCACACCATGTGCTGTCAACACCCTCTACAGCCCCATTGAAGTGAATGGTTCCGCATCTGACCCCCACAAAATAAGGATTGGATGCGGAAAAAATAGGCTTGTGCGCATGAGCCCTTAGTCAGAGGACACACTGCAGGTATCTGGTTAAAAAAAACGCAATTCCAAATACAAAGTTTTTGGGTAGTGTTGAGCGAACAGTTCGAGAATAGTTCGGGTTCGTACCGAATTTTGGGGTGTCCGGGACCCGGACCCGAACCCGGACATTTTCAAAAAAGTTCGGGTTCGGGTTCGTTGTTCGGCGATTACTTCCCGCTTTCTGAAGGGCTGCACAGCAGCCAATCAGTTAGCATTTTACTTCTTGCCCTAAGAGCCCATCACAGCCATGCCTACTAATGGCATGGCTGTGATTGGCCAAGTGCAGCATGTGACCCAGCCTCTATTTAAGCTGGAGTCACGTAGCGCCGCACGTCACACTGCTCTGATTAGTGTAGGGAGAGGACGCAGCTTCTATCAGGGCGAGATTAGGCAGGTTAAAGTCAGCAACAGCACCTAATGAACGGATCAATTTACAGCTGAGAATCATTGAACTTCTGCTAGTTACTTGCTCGCTGGTTTTTAGGCTGCACAGAGCGTTTTTCTGTCACTTATTTTCTGGGTTGATCGGGCGGTCATTTTGTGACTTGTGGTGCGCCAGAAGAAGCTGCCACCAAGTCCATCAATCCATCAATACTAGTTTTTTTTTTTTTGCTATATTCTACATCAGGGGCTTGGCTGTGCTAATTGTCACCCCTAGAAACTCAGGAAAGAAATTTCTATATTTTATTAAGGGGTTAAATACAATTGCCCAAATACCAATCCCCTAAATCTGGTGTTCCAGCTTTGGCTAGACAAGTATAATACTGTCTGCTGTCTGGCAAAGGATAGATTATTTTCTGGGGTTAAATTCAATTGCCAAAATAGCAATACCATAAATCAGTGGTTTCAGCTGTGGCTGGCAAAATAGAATAGTGTCCGAGGTAACGCACACACGTACAGACGCACGTACACGATTCTTGAATAGTTGTATTATCGCGATAATAAAACTAACAGTGTAAAGTTGACTGTATTGCTCTAAGTTATATTCGCGCATCGAATGTAACTTCTATTACAGCACACCAATACTAAAACTGACTAAGAGACAGCTTTAAGTTCTATTCGAACGCGATTGCAACTTTGGAACTTAAAGTGGTGTACGATTTTAAAAGTTGAGTACTAAAGTTGGAATCGCAATGCGATTCTTATGTATTTAGCTAATCGCATTAGTGATTACAACTTTGAGCTACCGATCACCATGGGAACGCCTCCAGTAGAATGTACTGTCGGATGTGAGAATTAAGTTGAAATCGCAATGCGATTATTATATATCTGCTTAATCGCATTGTCGTTAACTTAGCATTGCTAATAATTCCATCCATATTCGCTAACTTACTGACTCAGTAAGTTAACGATATGGATGGAATTATTTAGCAATGCTAAGTTGAAATCGCAATGCGATTAAGCAAATATATAAGAATCGCATTGCGATTTCAACTTAATTCTCAGATCCGACAGTACATTCTACTGGAGGAGGCGTTCCCATGGTGATCGTTAGCGCAAAGTTGTAATCGCAATGCGTTTATTGCGGTATATTATCCCTCTGGGTGTCTTTTACAGCCTTTTTAGTGCCCAAAAGTTCGGGTCCCCATTGACTTCTATGGGGTTCGGGTTCGGGAGGAAGTTCGGGTTGAGTTCGGATCACGAAACCGGACATTTTCCGGAAGTTCGGCCGAACCTCTCGAACCCGAACATCCAGGTGTTCGCTTATCTCTATTTTTGGGGTTTTGGGGGTCATTTACTATTCTGATATACACCTAAATTAGGCGTATTTCAGGTGCAAAGGCTCGCCCCGATTACACAAGGTCTAATTGTGGCCGTGACGGGGGCGGGGAAAGGGTCGGGCAGTCAGGCCCATCTCGTTTACCATTTTCTATGCCTAAAAGATGCGTAGAAAATGGTCTAAACCAACCTGCGGCCCTCCAGCTGCTGTAAAACTACAACTCCCACCATGGCCTGCTGTAGGCTGATAGCTGTAGGTTGTCCAGGCATGCTGGGAGTTGTAGTTTTGCAACAGCTTGAGGGCCACAGGTTGAGCATCCCTGGTCTAAATGTAAAAGAGCTCGGAAGCCATCTTGCATTTAGAACTGGCGCCGAATGTGCCAAAGTTATGGAGAGGCCGGTGCCTCTTCATAACTCCGCTGGTCCACCGCCAGCTATAGGGCTTTATTAAAACCAGCGTCTAAAACGCCGGTCTTTATAAATGTGCCCCTTTGTCTTTCTATTGTTCTCTGTGCAGTAAAGCTTCATTCTCCAGGTCAGTACAATTGCAATGACACCTCATTTATATTGTTTTTCTGGTGTTTTACTACAAAAAAGTTAAAACTTTTGAAAAATAATTATTTTCTTTTCATTTTCCGACCTGATAACTTTTTTATAGGTACGTCTATTGAGCTGTGTGAGGTTTTTATTTTATTTTATTGTATTATTATTATTTTTTTTTTTTTTTGGGGGGACGGTAAAGGGTGATGTATAGTTTTTATAGATGCCAATACCAGCTTGGAGCATGTATGAATTTTATTATTTATTTTTTATTGAGGATGTCAAGCAACAATAATGCCATTTGATTTTTTCCATTACGGTGTTCACCATACGGGATAAATATGTTTATATTATAATGGCGCATTTTGAGATGTGTGATGCCTATTTATTTATTTTTTATTGTTTATATATTTTGATTTTCATTATTTGAAAAGTTTTTAAAGCATTTTTTTTTCAACTCTTTTGAAGAAACAATTATTATATTTCTTCTCCCTTACATTGCAATTCATTGCAGATTAACTATGTTCGTCTGGAGCTCGCCGCCTTCAGAGAAACCAGGGCTTTTACATACAACCAACTGTTCCACTGATAAATTACCTGATAAATGTGGAGTGTGGATTTTTTACAGATGCTGCAGTGTCTAATATATGGAGACTTTATTTGAGATTCTATTTATTGAAACGTTGCAAAATACATACGGTCGTGTGCAAGAGGCCTAAGTATTGTGGTCATTGAGGGGTTAAAATCCCGGTTGTAGCTTTTTGGATTAGGAAGGAATATATATGATATGTCACCTATTTTGAACAAGGACTTAAATCTTTTGAGTCACATAGAAGAGAGTTTGGAGCAACTGGTCAGGATTGGCTTAAATATCTACCGATGTAATCAGTTTGTAAAAAGTTTGGATGCAAATTAGTCTTCACACTGAAGGTCCCAGGATTTACGACTTTTTATTGAGAAAAAAATCTGAGAAAAAGTATTATTTCTGCTTCATATAATGCCTCATTCACATGTCAGTGTTCAGTCAGTGATTTCCACGGGATCAAATCCAGTGCTGAGCCACGCCCCCTGCACTGATCACATGACAGTGACGTCACCCCAGGTCCTTCGGCTGTTCAACAGTTCGGGTTGGTGGCAGCCGCCCCTTATGGATTCCATATGCCGCTATAGTGGAATCCATAACGGGATGCGCGACTTACCACAACCCGTACGCCGATCATCTCTACTTATTAGCCGTTGTGTGGTGAAGTGAGAAAATTACAGACTTTTTTAGGGTGTTTTAATTTCCTTTTTATTTATTTATTTGATCTAACAGTATGTCAGACAGAGAAGTGCCAGGCCATGCACAAAGAAGTGACAGAGGCCTAAAAGTTCCTGGCGCAGGCAGAGGTCGCAGCAGAGTAAGGGGGCATGGCAGCACGAGTCGCAGCGAGAGGCCTGAGCTCCCGGTGTCATCTAGCAGTCACGTCTTGACTACCAACCCAGCGGTTCTAGAATGGTTGACTCGGTCATCCACTTTGTCCCAAGTGACATCAGACACCCCCAACCAAGAGTTAGTGGGTCCGTCGGACACAACCCTTAGTTGGCATGGCCCGGGAGCAGGCCCTGTGCCCTCTCCTGTCCCCAATCTACCTTTGTCCTTTTCTGTTCCCTCAGCCAGAGAACTATTATATGCCGTGGGCTCAGCTCCACTATACAGCGAGGACGAGCTACTAGAAGACAGTCAGCAGCTACTGGCCAGCCAAGATGTGGAGGAGACATCCGCCACTTCCTCCGGGAGGCGGGCAAGAAGCGATGAGGAGAGTGGCGTGAGAGCTGGTGTTGCGGCTAGTCAGGCTCCTGGCTCAGAGACCATTGAGGAGGACATCAGTGATGTGCAGACACTAGTCGATGATGATGTAGCTGATCACACTTGGGAGCCGAGTGCAGAAGGGGCTTCATCATCATCAGGAGAAGAGGGTGGCAGCTTGCGCATGAGACAGCGGCAGAGCTAGCAAGTCGCTAGCGTGGCTGGGAGTCAGCAGAGTGGCAGCAGTGGGAGGTCGGGAGCCAAACATGCCCGGGGTAGACCACCCGCTTTGAAGGAGCCTACCTGCCTAGAAAGTAGTGGTGCAGGGGTTCCCAGAAGCAGTGGCGGTAGAAGTCAGTCAGTGCGGAGTGATGGAGGTAAAATCACCTACTCGGCGGTGCGGCAGTTTTTTATTAAGCCTTCGGAGGAGGTGAACCTGGCCATTTGTAGAATCTGTGGGCAGAAGGTGAAGCGTGGCCAGGGTGCCAATGTTGGCACCACAGCCCTGCGTCAACATATGCAGCGTCACCATAAAGTGGCCTGGGAGAACCATGGCAGCAACTACCGTGGCAGTATGCAGTGGAGATGGAGTCAGGGAGTCCTTCCAAGTCACTTGCTCAAATGGCCCGATGCATGTTCACTTTCTTGCGTATTGACAGACGAATTGTCAGCATTCAGCAGAGGGATGACTTCTGGCTCTCCACCTTGTTAGACCCACACTACCGGTCCAAAATGGGGGCCTTTTTTACACCCGCTAAGAGGGAGGACAAAATGAACTACTATAGAGACATCCCATGTAGCAGCACCATGCCACCCCACAATGAAGATCAGCTGGACTACTGGGCAGCCAAACTGTATTTGAGGCCACAACTGGCAGAGTTTGCCATGGAAAAGCTGTCCTGCCCGGCCAGTAGTGTGGCATCAGAGCAGGTGTTTAGTGTGGCAGGGGCCATAATTACCCCAAGACGAACTCGCTTGTCCACTTCAAAATGTGGAGAGACTGACCTTTTTAAAGATGAATCCGGTGTGGATCAGCCAGGATTTCCACCCACCAATGCCTGATGCATCAGACTAGATCATCCATGGTGCCACATTAACACTTTGACAAAAGACACCAGTTTCTTCTGGCTCACTGCCTTAGCTACTATTCTGATGCTGCCACCCAACTGATTCCACACATCTGATGCCAAGTGCTTCTTCTTTCACCCACCATCTTAAGCTGGTATTGCCACCCACCTCCCCCCTCTGTCAATGAGTCACTCTGTGGTCTCCTGATGCTGCTGTCACCTTATCACTCAGGTCTCCTGATGCTGTTGCTGCTACCTCCACACTGTCATTGTGCCACCCTGTGGCCTCCTATTTATCCTGCTGCTGCTGCCACCTCCACACTGTCGGCTACAGGCTCTATCATAGGGACGGGCTGCACCTCAATGGGGAAGGGCCAGCTGGGAATAACTGAGACATGTCTGGATGATAACTATGACAGTGGGAATAACTAAGACATGGCTGGATGATAGTTATGACAGTGGGAATAACTGAGACATGGCTGTATGATAGCTATGACAGTGGGAATACCTGAGACATGGCTATATGATAGCCATGACTGGGCAGTTAATGAACAAGACTGTTTAGAAAGGATCGTCAAAACCGGAGAGGGGGAGGGGTTTCCTTTATATAAAGTCCTGTCTAAAGCCCACAGTCCGAGAAGATATAAGTGAGGGACATGAACATGTGGAGTCACTGTGGGTAGAAATACATAGAGGCAAAAACAATATTAAATTACTAATAGGAGTTTATTATAAACCACCTAATATACAAGAGTCCGCAGAAAATCTATTACTAAACGAGAAGGATGAGACGGCAAATCATAATGAGGTCGTTATTATTAGTGATGAACGGCATAGGCAATATTTGTTTTTGCGATATTTTGCGTATTTTTCGCATAATGTTCGCAATAAATTCGCAATTGTGAAAATCGGCACTAATGATGCGCTTTTTTGCACAATACGTGCAACTTTACATTTTATCAGTTCTGAGTAGATATTAATGATTGATGCACTAAGTATTGTTGTGACATCACAGCCCTGTGCCTAACCGAGACACTAATCCCTATCGCAGCGCAGTAATCCCTATCACACTACCTAACACCCTGCACTGGAACCTATCAGCTACACTATATCACTATCTAACCTACACTGACTATCTCCACTAACTATCTGTATTATATATAGAAGATAACTAACTATCTAATGTAATGTGACATCACAGCACTATGTCTGTAGCATGTATGTATGGACAGCAGAATCTATCACACTACCTAACACCCTGCACTGGAGCCTATCAGCTACACTATATCACTATCTAACCTACACTGACTATCTCCCACTAACTATCTGTATTATATATATATGATAACTAACTAACTATCTAATGTAATGACTCAGCAAAGCACAGAGCACAGCAATGACACTGCTCTCTCTCTCAGAACTGTAAAAAACCTGTAGAAAATGGCTGCTGGGGAGGTTCTTATATAGTAAGGGGTAGAAAACGTTCCTATTGGTTGCTAGGGATGTTGCTAAGCTCAGACAAAGATATTGCAGCCTTCTCATTGGCCCCACAAGCAATGTGCCGATATTTGCGGTAAAAATTTGCAATTAGAATATTTGAGATCAACACTAGTTAGTATGGGGGACCTCAACTACCTAGATATAGACTGGGAAACTGAGACCTGTACATCCCATGAAGGAAACAGGTTCTTGGCAATAACTAAAGACAATTTCCTTTCCCAACTGGTTCAGGATCCGACTAGAGGGACGGCCATACTGGACTTCGTATTAACCAATAGACCTGACAGAACAGCAGGCGTGCAGGTTGGGGGACACCTGGAAAATAGTGACCATAAAAAATAAAAAAAATACCAAACTTCAAAAAAGCTAAATTTAGCAAACTAAGAGTCCATTCAGACGTCCGTGTGTGTTTTTCGGATCCACGGATTCGCAGATCCGCAAAACACAGACACCGGCAATGTGCATTCTGCATTTTGCAGACCGCACATCGCCGGCACTCTCATAGAAAATGTCTTTTCTTGTCCGTAATTTCGGACAAGAATAGGACATGTTCTATTTTTTGGGGAACGCAATTGCGGACCAGGTAAGTGCGGATCCGCAATTGCGAATGCAGGCGGGTCATAGTGTGTCCCCATAGAAATAAACGGGTCCGCAATTCCGTTCCGCAAAATGCAGAACAGAATTGCGGACGTGTGAATGGACCCTAAGAGAGGCCATAGGCCAAACTAACTAGGACAAAGTCCTCGAAAATAAACATACAGCCACAAAATGGGATATCTTTAAAAGAATCCTAAAATCTCATTGTGAGAAGTACATACCATATGGGAATAAAAGTTTAAGGAACAAGAAAAAACCAATGTGGATAAATAGAAATGTAAAGAAAGCAATAAATGACAAAAATAAAGCATATAAATCAGTAAGAAGGGTAGTGCAGAAGCATTAAAAAACTATAAGGAAAAAAATTGAATATGTAAAAAAAAAATAAAAGCAGCCAAACTAGAGACCGAGAGATTAATTGCCAAATAGAGTAAAACTATCCCTAAAATGTTCTTCAATTATATAAATGGTAAAAAGTATAAATCTGAAAGTGTTGGCCCTTTAAAGAGTAATGAGGGGGGAGTTGCAGAGAGCGACGAGGAGAAAGCAAAGCTGTTAAATATTTTTTTCTCCACTGTATTCACTGAGGAAAATAAACTGTCAGATGAAATGCAGAATGTAAAAGTAAATTCCCCATTAAAAGTGCCCTGTCCGACCCAGGAAGAAGTACAGCTTGATGATGTTTTGATTTTTCCCCCAGAGTCATGTGTCTCATGATGTTTTAAGGAAGAATGCATTGGCGGCCAAACAGGAGAGATGTGTTTTTGGGGTACAAGAGATTCTGTATATTGGGTATGTCCTCACTCCTCATGCTTTTAAAATGGATCCTAGCAAGGTATTGGCAATTTTGGACTGGGTAAGGCCATCATCCTTAAAATGTAACACCAATCCAAAATTCCCCACAATCGGTACTATACTACATATCCAATCAACAGAAAAACAACCAATCAACAATATGTAGAAAAATTGTATTTTATTAAAGACATGATTAAACAATATACCATGATTCAAAAAATGTCTCAATTTATTACAAAAATACGTACAAAGTGAAAGACCACAAAAATATATTTAAAAATACATAAAACCACACAAAAATGGTCCGTAGGGGTTGGTCTGTGGATCTGGTGGCGACTGAACTCAGGTGTGTATAGCATTCATGCTTTTATGTTATAGTGGACAATAGTTCTCCAATCTTTATTGTTATTGGTCATGGCATTCAGCCATTATAAAACCTTAGTGTTTTGCGATTGATTGTTGCCTATATGACCTGTCGGTAGATTGGTGAATGTCTGTCTTTAATTTTCTCGCCTGAGTTCAGTGGACCCTAGACCCACGGACCATTTTTGTGTGGTTTTATGTATTTTTAAATATATTTTTGTGGTCTTTCACTTTGTACGTATTTTTGTAATAAATTGAGACATTTTTTGAATCATGGTATATTGTTTAATCATGTCTTTAATAAAATACAATTTTTCTACATATTGTTGATTGGTTGTTCATCATCCTTAAAAGCCTTACAATGTTTTTTAGGATTTTCTAATTATTACCATAGATTTATAAAGAATTTTTTGTATTTGCTAGGCCCTTGACCGATCTCACCAAAAAAGGGCCAGACCTGGAGAACTGGTCTGTTGAGGCTACTGAAGCATTAGAGACAGGCTTTCAGCGCTCCAGTTTTGATTCAGCCGGATCAAGAGAGACCTTTCATTGTGGAGATAGATGCCTCTGAGGACGGAGTGGGGACGGTCCTCTCTCAAGGTCCCACTAGTCTTACCAATTTAAGGCCTTGTGCCTTCTTTTTCAAAAATTTTTCCCCAACCGAGAGAAATTATGACGTGGGGAATCTTGAACTGCTGACTATCAAGTGGGCGTTTGAGGAGTGGAGAAATCCCCCTGAGGGGGCTTAACATTGTGTTACCGTTGTTACTGATCACAAAAATCTGATGTTTCTTGAGTCTGCTAAGAGGTTGAATCCCCGTCAAGCCAGATGGGCATTATTTTTTACACGCTTTAATTTCTCCATCACTTTCAGGCCAGGGAGTAAGAATGATAGACTAATAGATAGATAGCTAGATAGCCTAATCTAACTAATGTCACCATAGGTTAATCCTTAATTTAGTGTATTACCAACCTTAGCTGTAGTCTAACTATAGTCTTCAAGCTGAGACGCACGCCTGCCGTTTCCAGGAAGTGACGTGTGCGCTCCAGTCTGAGCCGCATGACGTCACATCCGGCGGTTTACAACCAGACGATCTGTTTCAGGTGTGTTCAACTTTAGTGACCTATCAGTGTGAAGGGCGGGGGATATAAACAGGGGAGAGGGATGCAGTATCCTCACAGCACTTTATACCCTTGAAGAAGCCGCTTTGGTGAAACGTACGTCGGGTTGGGGACGCAGGAGATTGTCACTTGTTTACATCAGGTAGTCTGACCTCTTTGGAGATTATTCTTATTTCACTTATGTTGCACTAGGCACTTTACATTGTATCATGTGTTTCCTTATATAGGTTGATTACCATATATTATACGCTGTCATTTGCACATTATTATTCTCCTGATATACCTCTGGTGCTTTTTATACCACCAGTTCTTGTTTACTGCTATTTTTATGTCTTCATCATGATTTTATATATACGAATATATTAATAAAGATTATTTTGTTTATTCCGGATGAATTTTTTGGTGTTCTATTTAAGTGGGCGGTCCGGTGATAGGCGCTTGCCCAGCACCATTTTTTGGTGTGTAACTATAGTCTTTGTTTGATTAAGTATATAACACTAACCCTAATCTAATTTATCCCTAACCTTAACTATAGTGTGACCCGAGTAAAACCTGTTGCCCTGGTTAATCCTTGCCTTGGGTGCTGGAAAGCCTAGCTACACTCCTGTGATAGGTATCACCCGTTCAAAAAATGTCCAAACTATTACAATCCAAACGCAATGGGGACATTTAGATGTTTTTTTTTGTTCGACTGTATGTAACCCTATATGATGCTTTATTGTACTATGATTTGTACTCTTTTGCATATTCAATTGTTACTCTTGTACATTACATTTGACTATGCTTTCGTTAATTTGAAAGTTTTCTTGTATTGCTAATAATTATGCATAAAAAACTCAAAATAAACATAATTTAAACCAAACGCAATGGGGAAAAACAAATCTCAATTACCAAATAACTATTTTTTGATTACCCGCAGGACGAAAAAATCTAATAAAAAGTGATCCAAATGTGTATTTACCCCAAAATAGTACCAGCTCGTCCCACATTAAACATGTGATATTTCAAAGGTTTTAATTTTTAAAAAGATAATAAAACCTACATGAATTTGGTATTGGTGCGATCGTACCGACCTGCAGAATAAAGACGTTATGTCATTTTTAGCACACAGTAAAAACTTAAAAACAAAAGCTTAACAAACAATGGCAGAATTCAATTTTTTACATTTCAATACATAATTAATTGTTTCCTGTTACAATTACGAGATATGATAAGTTATTTGGTGCCTTTAATATGTATTTGGTGCCTTTAATATGGCCGCCCTCATATGGCTGTGTGGATGGAAAATTAGAAAAAGTGGTGACTCTCGGAAAGTGAGGATGACAAAAAAAGAAAGAAAATTGGCCTGGTCCTGAAGGGGTTAAAAGGATCCTCATGAAAGTGAGCGACTTTCGCGCATCGTACTGTCATCCTCCTCTGACGTTCAAGAAGTTCTGGGTAATTTCTCTGTCATTTGTGCTCAGTATCACTCGCGATCCATCTTCTTTTCCTTCTCCACGAGACATGACGACTTGTTACGATGTCAATAGGGCACTCCGGAAAATGAAGACTTCAAGAAGCGCTGACTTTTCTTTGGACCATTATAACATTTTAAGATGACCTTTAAGAGGCGAGCTGATATGCCGCCGTATTTATTCCCTTGCCTCAGTAAATTAAAGCCAGCAGTGGGATGTCATGAGGAGATATGGAGATATTACAGTAAACAGGAGTTTTTGTTAGAAATTGGCGGCTTTGAGCGTTGGATAATTACCACCTTCGACTTAACAAGATCATGGAGCATTGAATCGGCTAATGACTGCTAAAACCCGGCTCCACATTCAGATCTTTTATGAGCTCCTGGTGCTTACGACTGTACATTTGTTGCACAGCAAGGGCTCGGCTGAAGCATTCACATTTGGCACATGCTGCATAATATGAAATTACAGTGAAATGATTATACATCAGGGCACTGCTGGAGAATGCAAAGATCCTGATACATTTCTCACTTGAGGAGTGGATTCTATAATCTGAGGTGTGAAATCTAAGGCATCGCCCTTCTCCTCACCCTTGGGACTAGCGGTGGGATGAGATGGAACCATAGTCAGGATAAAGGCCAGGAGTCAGTCCTAGAAGAAGAACCACAGGAACCAAAAAAACACATCTGAAAGAAAAGGCAACAGTATCAGCCAGGAACAAGGTCTAGGTCACAGTCAAGAGTTAAATACACAGAGACAGTAACAACGCAAAAGATCTTACCTTAAACTGCAGGTGATTATTGCCAAGACAATTCAGGACATCAGCTTTGCTTCCTGAGCCAATGCCCAGGTAACATGCTTGTTTACAAACTGCAGCGGTGATTTGCCAGTATACAGCACAGATCAATGTCACTCATCCTGTCACTCGGAGTACAGCACAGCCCACCTCTGGTCCCCACTAAATAGAAAACGTGAGGTGCCCTCTACATGTACATCACTGCTGACAGTCAATAAATGGCATAAATGACATATGACCAAGGACCCCACAACTCATTGGCTGGCAGCATTGAGATGCATGTAGGGGGCACGTCACATTTCTGGTCCTAGGCTGTACCCAGAGGGCTTGGCACCATGCGCAGCACCATGACCATGTCTTCCCTGTCTCAAAGAACAAAAGAGTAGAAAAATAGGAAAACCATGATTTAATTCATCCAATTTCATATTAAAGGACTTTCTTACAACCAGTACTAATAGCATCTACCTGTTACCGATGCCCACATGTGTCATCACAATACTACATGAAAGTCATTACAACAATGCACTATAGCGGCAAATTGAGAAACAACACTCTCTGGAGAGGGAGAGAGAATAGTATGCTACTCCGGGTTTCTGGAAAATATATATGTGTTGTCTGGTGCATTTATCACTATGGAGAGTGCCTAGTATGTGTGTGTATTGTAGGCCAAGCAATGATGCTCTGGGTTTCTGGGAAAAATGTATGAAAATTTGCATTTCTTTCTTCTGCTGAAATCAGACCGGCTTAGCTAACTTTTCCTTTTGGAAGGAAAGCTAATTTGAATATCTTAAGGTTTCTGGGAAAGACATTCAAATGGACTCTATACTCCAGTCTAGCCAAAGCCAAACCAGGAGAGAGATTCCTTAGGCTCTGTATACCAACATCAAACCAGGGGGAGATATCTTAGACTCTACGTCCCGCTCTAGCCAATACCAAACCAATTGTGGCTTAGAGGATCCACATATCTCACAAAAAAACAATAATTTGAGATGGGGGTGAATTTCCTCTGCTAGGGGAATGTGAACTTCCCAGTTTGAGTAATGGGAGGGCTCTCACTGGTAGAAATTCACTGACACCAGAGTGAACAGTCAAAGAATAATTGTTTTTTAATTAAAAATTCCATTCAAATCTATTGTGTAATATGATGGCTAACAAAATGTGGTGTGGTCGCCACATTGGTAAATTGACATTTTGTAGCCCTCACAGTGGCTGCCTTTGATCCACACATTAGTAAAATGTAATGGATGTCTTTTATAATGAGATACATGTATTACCCTGCTTGCTCTTAGGTCCCTTCAATTAGTTAAAGAGGTTGTCCAGGATTAAAAAGAAAAATTGGCTGCTTTCTTCTGAAAACAGCACCACACCTGTCCACAGGACGTGTCGGGTATTGCAGCTCTACACTACAGATTCAAGCTGCAATACCAGACACAAATCATGGACAAGGGTGGTGCTGTTTTATGGAAGAAAGCAGCCATGTTTTTCTAATTCTGGATAACTCCTTTAGGGCTTATGCACAAACTTATTTTTGGGATCCATTCATTTCAATGGGACCACAAAGGTTGCAGAAAGCACACCCATGTGTTAGCTACATTCGTATGTCCATTCCGCGGCCACGATAAAAAGTAGAACATGTCCTATTTTTGTCCATTTTACGCACAAGGATAGGACAGTTCTATGAAGGGCAGGACTTTCCATCCACAAATGCGGAACACACACAGCCAAAAACCGCAACGTGCATGAGACCTTAAGTGCATTAATTTCTTCATGTTATCTTATATAAAGTCCAACTTTTCGGGTAAAAACTTTACCAGCAACAACAATTGCTAATAAATGTGATTGATATTTTGCCATTTTTTTTAAATTTAGGAATTCATTTCTTTCATTTTTTTAAATAGACACAATTATCTACATTATTTCAGTGTGATAAATACTAATCAGTTACAATCGATCACTTAAAGGGGTTATCCAATGTCTCCAACAGCTCCCCCATGTGCCGGGCCCCTCACAGGTAATATACTCACCCTGCTCCCTGTGCCTCTCCTGGTCTCCACACCGCCGCTGCTGCTTCTCCCTGTACACGGATGAAAACATCCAGTGTCGGGGAGGGGGGGAGTAGCCAATGGCAGACGGGGACAAGCCTCTCTAGCATTGCAGGTGGAAGCTCGTCCTCGTCTGCCATTGTCTGCTCCGCCCGACACCGGATGTTTCCATCCGTGTACAGGGACGGTGAGGGGACCAGGAGTGGCGCAAGGAGCGGGGTAAGTATATTACCTGCGAGGGGCCCGGCACATAGGGGGGCTGTTGAAGATATTGGACAACAGTGACACATTTCTGGTTATAAAGGAGATAAAGACCAAAAATAAGTACAAAAAAAACAAAACAAACTAACAGCAGAGAATAGAATAAATTTATAGCCCTGATGGCCATAGGAACGGATTCGGTAGTATTATCTTTAACAAAGCCAAGATGGATCCGTCATAAACTCCATTGAAAGTCAATGTGGGGTGGGTCCATTTTCTATCGTGTCAGATTGTGTCAGAGAAAACGCATCCGTCCCCATTGACTTGCATTGTGGGTCATGCTGCATCCGTCTTGCTCCTCATCCCATGACAGAAAGCAAACCGCAGCATGTTGCAGTTTGCTCTCCGGTATGAGAACGCAACCAAACAGAACAGAATGCTTTTTGAAGCATTCAGTTCTGTTCAGTTACGTTTTGTCCCCATTGACAAGGAAGCATTTTTCTCCGGTATTGAGACCCTAGGACAGATTTCAATACCAGAAAATAGAAACGCTAGTGTAAAAGTAGCCTTAGTTCCCTATCAGTATGTCTTCGGGAGGAAACCGCAAAACCTGGAGGAAATCCACGCAAACGCCATGCAGATGTTGTTCTTGTTTGGACTGGAACGGCAAGGCACCAGTGCTAACCACTGAGCCACGAGCTGCCCTTCCCTATTGTTATAATTTCAATAACATGGAGATCATCAACCTCCAACGACTGCAGAAAACACACTAACGTCTTAATTAGGTCTAATTAATAGGCTGTAGCCATTAAATATTTCCACGCTTTGTTGATCACTGCATTGCAAGTCATTTTGATCACCCACAAATCAGCCGTCGCTCTGCTCCATCTGCACCCGCCCTCTAATAATTACCAAACTCGTTAGCTTGTTTAATATTTGTGATAAATAGTTTGAAACACGTGCGCCTGGGGCGATGTGCAGGTCTCCAACTACACGTGGATTAATGGAGACATACTGTATGTGTGAGAGGTTTGTGGTTATTTAGATATTTTAATTAGCTTTAGCTCTTAATTTCCTGCTGATTATAGGATATAAAAGACAATTATTATGTAAACAAACATGTAACTAATATGACATTATAGCCGCACTAATGACTTTATGCATCAGTGTGATATACAGAAAGATAAGAAAAATGTAAAAAAACATATTAATGCTCTGTACAAACATGTAGGGAAAATACTTGTAGAATGCAGCGAGACCCTCGAGTGTCACAAGATCTTGTCTTAAATAAGAAGGTTTACCGAAGTCAATGAAAATGATTTTTTGCAGTAAAAGAAGTAAACTGAAAAAAAATCTTTAAAAAAATAGGAAAAATGATACTTTTATTGAAATTATTTTATTTTTAAATCAAATCCAGAGCAATTGCATAAACGCCACAACTCGTTAAAACAGCAGAGGTGCCAGGAATTTGACCTCCGCCGATCTGATGTTAATGATCAATCCTGAGAAGAGGTCATCAATTTCCTGACACAGCACACCCCTATATTATGATTTCTGTCAAGATCAGGGAAGCACTGGGTTTAATTGTAATTACCGGCTGTTTTTCTTACAGTTGTGTTTTGGTGATCATTTATCAGGACCAAAAGAAACAACACATACAGCAGTGTGCCCACAGATATTGGGAAGGAAGGAAGTGTTATAAGTCCATTACATAATGTATCTCTTACTGATTCAGAGTTACATCTAGTATTATACTGCAGAGCTGCACTCACTATTCTGCTGGTGGAGTCACTGTGTACATACATTACTTATTCTGTACTGATCCTGAGTTACATCCTGTATTATACTCCAGAGCTGCACTCATTATTCTGCTGGTGGAGTCACTGTGTACATACATTACTTATCCTGTACTGATCCTGAGTTACATCCTGTATTATACTCCAGAGCTGCACTCACTATTCTGCTGGTGCAGTCACTGTGTACATACATTACTTATCCTGTACTGATCCTGAGTTACATCCTGTAGTATCATACGTTCACGTGTCTGTACTCATCTGAGTTCATCTGTATATACTCCAGACTGCACTCACTATTCTGCTGGTGCAGTCACTGTGTTACATACATGTACTTATCCTGTACTGATCCTGAGTTACATCCTGTATTATACTCCAGAGCTGCACTCACTATTCTGCTGGTGCAGTCACTGTGTACATACATTACTTATCCTATACTGATCCTGAGTTACATCATGTATTATACTCCAGAGCTGCACTCACTATTCTGCTGGTGCAGTCACTGTGTACATACATTACTTATCCTGTACTGATCCTGAGTTACATCCTGTATTATACTCCAGAGCTGAACTCACTATTCTGCTGGTGGAGTCACTGTGTACATACATTACTTATCCTGTACTGATCCTGAGTTACATCCTGTATTATACTCCAGAGCTGAACTCACTATTCTGCTGGTGGAGTCACTGTGTACATACTTTACTTACCCTGTACTGATCCTGAGTTACATCCTGTATTATACTCCAGAGCTGCACTCACTATTCTGCTGGTGCAGTCACTGTGTACATACTTTACATTACTTATCCTGTACTGATCCTGAGTTACATCCTGTATTATACTCCAGAGCTGCACTCACTATTCGGTTGGTGGAGTAACTATGTACATCTAACATATAAAGCTGAGTGTATGTATGTATGTATGTATTTCCGCTAAAGAATCTGCACCATCGCATTTACAATCACAAAATTTCGCACATAGGTACCTCTGGTGTCTGGGAAGGTTTTAGACCGCATCTCAGCACTCTAGCACATACCGTTCCTTAGATATTCCCAAACAATGCAATAGCCATAGGTCATATGACCCTTATCAGCCAATAGAAGCTTGCAGGCCCTTAGTCTCCACATACAAACAGTTCATGCCACCCTTTAAAAGACAGACTTAAAATCTCCACCCCCAGGTCCCACTAAGCCACACCCTGACCTGGTTAGACTACGCCCCCTCCCACTCTGCAGACGATGAGAAAAAAATGAAGGTAAAAATCTACTTCTGTCAGCTGCAGGGGTGGGAGGGAGGGTGACTTTCTCCTGGCAGCTCACGCACAGACAGCAAAGTGCTGCTGTCTGAGAGTGAGTTGTTCAAAAGGACATTCTTGTGTCGGTCCTGGCCCTGCGCCGAACAGAGTACAGGTAGTCAGACAACCAGAATGTCCAGCCTAAAACTGGATCTCTGGCCACCCTAGGGGCAAGCTGCTGTGGAGGTCATTGTTAAGGGGTCGATCTGCTATGGAGGTCAGTGTTAAGGGGTATATTGCTGTGGAGGCCACCGCTAAGGGGATGGGGAGTTGTGGAAATCATTTTTAGGAGATGGGGTACTGTGGAGGTCACTAATAAAGGGGCGGCCGCTGTGGAGGTCACTGTTAAAGGGGCGGGGTACTGTAAATGTCACTGTTATAGTGGATACTGAGGATATCTTTTAACGACAAACACAAACATTAAATAAAATAGATGAAATATACCCGTGCAAAGCCAGGTCCTTCTGTTAGTACATTAGATTACTTGAGAGAAAAAAATCAATAGGGTGGCTCAACCACTTATTTTCATAGACATGGTGCTCACTCCGTCAAAAGGTAGATACATGGTATAAAGTTTAAAGACAGGCCCTCTTCATCTGAGAGCAATCAGAGAAAGTATGTCTCAAAATACATATTTTAATAGGTAATAATAACAGAAGTAAGCTCCAAATGAAACCCAAATAGAACAAATAATTAAAAAAATATAAAAATAATTTAAAAATAATTAAAAAATATTGCAGTGGCGATATAAACAACTGTGTGAATGCCCAATTTGTTATAGATTGTTGTTAGTTATTGGCATCCATATAGTCGTACAATATTGTAGTAGTATAAATCACATTAAAAAAATGTCAGTGATATAAAGATAAGATGCATCATGTCACAGCTTGAAAAACTAATTCAAACGGATATAGTTATTTTCTTTTTAGTAATAATCATATCCAACTCGTTAATTAAAGAAAAATCGCCATGTTTGGTACCCAGACCCGAATCCGGACTTCATCACTGAAGTTCGGGTTTGGGTTCAGTATTCTGTTGATTTTATTATTTTCCCTTATAACATGGTTATAAAGGAAAATAATAGCATTCTCACTACAGAATGCATTGTAAATCGTGGATGGAGGGGTTAAAAATTGGGTAAATGTAAATGTTCCCATTGTGTCCACTATACTTTGTGTAGATCAACCTCATAGACAACAATATTACTTTTCACGCTGATCGATGGTGTATCCATAGATAAAAAGTCACTTTCAGTAGTATTTGTGGACCTTTTGTTTAATTAAACGAGTTGGATACATTTAGGCCCTTTTCACACGGGCGTGATTTCCGCACAGGTGCAATGCGTGAGGTGTAAGCATTGCACCCGCACTGAATCCGAGTAAAATGTGGATGGAGGGGTTAAAAATAAAAAAATTAACTCACCTTATCCACTTGATCGCGTAGTTGCAATCTCTTCTGTCTTCTTCAAGCATTAGCTGCCTGCTAAAAGACCTGTGATGACGTCACCGAGCTCATCACATGGTCCAATCACATGGTTCATGATGGACCATGTGATTGGACAATGTGATGTGATGTCACCACAGGTCCTTTAGCCGGCAGCTAATGCTTGAAGAAGACAGAAGAGATTGCAACTACGTGATCAAGACGATAAGGTGAGTTAATTTCCACATTGTACTAAGCATTCTGTATTGAGAATGCTATTATTTTCCCTTATAACCATGTTATAAGGGAAAATAATAAAGATTGGGTCCCGTCTCTTAGGAACCTTGCGGGAAAATCACACTGCATCCGCACTTGCTTGCGGATGCTTGCGATTTTCCTGCAGCCCCATTCACTTCTATGGGACCTGCATTGCGTGAAAAACGCACAAAATAGAACATGCTGCGATTTTCGCGCAACGCAGAATTGATGCGTGAAAATCACTGCTCATGTGCACAGCCCCATAGAAATGAATGGGTCCGGATTTAGTGCGGGTGCAATGCGTTCACCTCACGCATTGTACCCGCTCGGAAATCACGCCCGTGTGAAAGGGGCCTAAATTTATCCAACTCGTTTAATTAAACAAAAGGTCCACAAATACTACTGAAAGTGACTTTTTATCTATGGATACACCATCGATCAGCGTGAAAAGTAACATTGTTATCTATGAGGTCGATCTACACAAAGTATAGTGGACACAATGGGAACATTTACATTTACCCAATTGGCATAAACAATATTACAAGCGAGTTTCTACTAAAGGGGAGGTTTTCACTAAAAAGAAAATAACTATATCATTTTGAATTAGTTTTTCAAGCTGTGACATGATGCATCTTATCTTTATATCATTGAATTTTTTTTAATGTGATTTATACTACTACAATATTGTACGACTATATGGATGCCAATAACTAACAACAATCTATAACAAATTGGCCATACCCACAGTTGTTTATATCACCACTGCAATATTTTTTAAATATTTTTTTTATGGATCGTACGCCGCATTGCTCACAAAGCATAGCTTTGACGTCATTGACCTGGTGACCTCATCGAGGAGCGCCCCGGCCGCCGCACGGAAGGTAAGTAGCTTTTCCCCCGGCTCCCCGCTTCTTTTCCATGGCAGCCGGGACTTTAGTAGCGTCCTGGCTGCCATGGTAACCTGAAAGCATATTGAAGACTGATCAGTCTTCAAATGCTTACAGTTGTCTTGCGTTGTGACGGATCCGGTGGGCATTTCCGGCGAAGGAAGTGCACGCCGGATCCTCACAATGCAGATGTGAAAGGGGCCTTAGTCTGTACGGAGGGTGTGAGGGCGGTTTATTCACAGTGCAGCTAAAACTGACAGATAGAGCGCGATATCAAGATTCTTTTATTTATTGTTTATTTTCTGTGGCAGGCATCTTGCGGTCGTGCTACGATAATGCAGCTTCACAGCGAGGAGGGTGAAGAGCGCTACTAGAATAAACACACAGCTTTTTTAATTATCTGTTCTATTTGTGTTTCATTTGGGGCTTACTTCTGGTATTATTACTTATTAAAATATGTATTTTGAGACATAGTTTCTCTGATTGGTCTCAAATGCCTGTCTTTAAACTTTATAACTAGTGTTGTGCGAACCCAAACTGTAAAGTTCGGGTTCGTACCGGACTTTAGGGGTTTTTGTACCCGGACCCAAACCCGAACTTTTCCGTAAAAGTTCGGATTCGAGTTCGGTGTCCGGCCGTTTAATAAAGCTTGTTGAAAGGATGCAGGGCAGCCAATCAACAAGCGTTTCACTAGTCTGCCCTTAGAAGCCATCACAGCCATACCTACTAATGGCATGGATGTGATTGGCCAGTGCAGCATGTAACCCAGTCTCGTAGGAGTCACGTAGCGCCGCACGTCACTTCAGCTCTTACTAGAGTAGGGATAGGACGCTGCTGCTGTGAGCGAGAGATTAGGAAAGAATCTGACATCAGAGCTTGGTGTTAAGTCTGCGATCTACAGCGATTTTTTTTGTGGGTGCAACATTTTTGTACCCCGCCCTGAGCCCAGTGACACAGAAAAATACGTTTTAATCCGTCTGTTAGTTGGGTGGGTGTCGGCGGTGCACTTGCACCTGCATATGTGCCTGGGACAATAATTTAATCCTGTTCTTGTAGTTCAGTGGGCGACATATACCCATTTTTTAAGTGCACCTGCACTGCATATGTGCCAGGGGAAAGGAAAGTAATATAGATAATCTGTGTGACTTCAGGGACCCAGAGGGTGAAATATTCACATTTTTTTCTGTAAAGTACCCCTGTGCTGCATATGTGACAGTGTAATCAATTCAGTAAATTCATCTGTTAGATTCTGGGGGGACAAATATATATTTTTTTGCCATAAAGTACCTTTGAGGCCTGCACTGCATTTCTGAGTGTGAAATACAATCAGTAAATCCAGCTCTTAGATTGTGGGTGGACATATCCACGGTTATCAGGCCAGTCATTCACAAGTGGCTTGGAGGGTCTGTTCCTGCTGCACTGCATACCTGACTGGGAAATATATTCTGAAAATTCGGCAGCGTTTAGATTGTTGTGTGCTGTAGTTATATGCTGTAAAATCTCCATGATAAATCTGCAGCGTGGGGGCCCGTGTGGCTTCTACACACTTTCAAAATAATCCTTTAGCGGAGCGAATAGATGCCGGATAACCGGGACGCTCCATGATGACCCCTTTTTTCTTTCACCCTACCCCTGCACTGCATACCTGACTGGGAAATATATTCTGCACACTGGTAGACGCGCTGCCGATGACATTCCCACCTGACACCGGGGCCTCAGTGGAAGCACAAGACAAAGGCAGAGGAGGAAGAAGAAGTCGCCAACGCAGCTGGGGCACCGCCAGCACCTCAGAAGGCAGGGTTAGCATGGCCAACCTGTGGGAAAGCTTTGTCACCGCGCCACAGCAACCAGCACCACCAGCTGATATGGAACGTCTTAGCAGGAGGCAGCATTTCAGCAACATGGTGGAGCACTAGGTGTGCACACGCCTTTACGTACTGACTGATGGTTCGGCCCCATTCAACTTCTGGGTCTCCAAATAGGGCACATGGCCTGAGCTTGCCCTTTACGCCTTGGACATGCAGGCCTGCCCTACGCCAATGTATTGTCTGAATGTGTATTTAGCACGGCAGGGGGCGTCATCAAAGACAAGCGCAGCCGCCTGTCCACAGCCAACATGGACAGGCTCACGTTCATTAAAATGAACCAGGCATGGAT
Source organism: Bufotes viridis (assembly GCA_033119425.1). Lineage (NCBI taxonomy): Eukaryota > Metazoa > Chordata > Amphibia > Anura > Bufonidae > Bufotes > Bufotes viridis. The sequence continues at coordinate 9,006,536 of CM065597.1, forward strand.
CCCTCAGGACTTGTCCGTACCTTGTGCAGAGTAGACATGTATACCGGCCTCATCCAACCATTGTTATACTGCAGCGCACTTTCTCTTTGTTTCTTTTCTATATTTCTCAATGTTTTGGGGTCTACCCAAAAAAAAAAAGGAAAGAAAACAGTCTTGTTGGCGACTAGCTCCTCCACCACCGCTTCCACCTACACCGCCACGTCCACCTACACCGCCACTTCCACTGCCTCCTCAACCTCCGACTCCATACGGACCTCCTCCTTCTAGTTCAGGATTATTATTTTTAATTTTTATGTATTTTATCATCCACATAGCCCTTTCCATTACTTTTTTAGAGTGATTTTAGTGCCCCAAAGTTCGGGTCCCCATTGACTTCAATGGGGACCGGGTTCGGGGTCAAGTTCGGGTCCCGAACTCAAACTTTATGAAGAAGTTCGGCCGAACCTGGCGAACCCGAACTTCCAGGTGTTGCTCACTCTACTTATAACATTACATTACTGATCCTGGTTTACAGCCTGTATTAAACTCCAGAGCTGCACTCACTATTCTGCTGGTGCAGTCACTGTGTACATACATTATTTATCCTGTATTATACTCCAGAGCTGCACTCACTATTCTGCTGGTGGAGTCACTGTGTACATACATTACTTATCATGTAATGATCCTGAGATACATCCTGTATTATACTCCAGAGCTGCACTCGCTATTCTGCTGGTGAAATCACTGTGTATATAGATTACATTACTTATCCTGTACTGATCCTGAGTTACATAATGTATTATACTCCAGAGCTGCACTCACTATTCTGCTGGTGCAGTCACTGTGTACATACATTACTTATCCTGTACTGATCCTGAGTTACATCCTGTATTATGCTCCAAAGCTGCATTCACTATTCTGCTGGTGCAGTCACTGTGTACATACAATAACTTACTTATCCAGTACTGATCCTGAGTTACATCCTGTATTATACTCCAGAGCTGCACTCACTATTCTGCTGGTCGAGTCATTGTGTACACACATTACATTACTTATCCTGTACTGACCCTGAGTTTCATTCTGTATTATACTCCAGAGCTGCACTCACTATTCTGCTGGTGCAGTCACTGTGTACATACATTAACTTACTTATCCTGTACTGATCCTGAGTTACATCCTGTATTATACTCCAGAGCTGCACTCACTATTCTGCTGGTGGAGTCATTGTGTACATACATTACATTACTTATCCTGTACTGACCCTGAGTTTCATTCTGTATTATACTCCAGAGCTGCACTCACTATTCTGCTGGTGCAGTCACTGTGTACATACATTAACTTACTTATCCTGTACTGATCCTGAGTTACATCCTGTATTATACTCCAGAGCTGCACTCACTATTCTGCTGGTGGAGTCATTGAGTACATACATTACATTACTTATCCTGTACTGACCCTGAGTTTCATTCTGTATTATACTCCAGAGCTGCACTCACTATTCTGCTGGTGCAGTCACTGTGTACATACATTACTTATCATGTACTGATCCTGTGTTACATCCTGTATTATACTCCAGAGCTGCACTCACTATTCTGCTATTGCAGTCACTGTGTACATACATTACTTATCCTGTACTGGTCCTGAGTTATATCCTGTATTATTCTCCAGAGCTGCACTGACTATTCTGCTGGTGCAGTCACTGTGTACATACATTACTTATCCTGTACTGATCCTGAGTTACATCCTGTATTATTCTCCAGAGCTGCACTCACTATTCTGCTAGTGCAGTCACTGTGTACATTACATTACGTATCCTGTACTGATCCTGAGTTACATCATGTATTATACTCCAGAGCTGCACTCACTATTCTGCTGGTGCAGTCACTGTGTACATACATTACTTATCCTGTACTGATCGTGAGTTACATCCTGTATTATACTCCAGAGCTGCCCTCACTATTCTGCTGGTGGAGTCACTGTGTACATACCTTACTTATCCTGTACTGATCCTGAGTTACATCCTGTATTATACTCCAGAGCTGCACTCACTATTCTGCTGGTGCAGTCACTGTGTACATACATTACATTCCTTATCCTGTACTGACCCTGAGTTACATCCTGTATTATACTCCAGAGCTGCACTCACTATTCTGCTGGTGGAGTCACTATGTGCATACATTACTTATCCTGTACTGATCCTGAGTTACATCCTGTATTATACTCCAGAGCTGCACTCACTATTCTGCTGGTGGAGTCACTATGTACATACATTACTTATACTGTACTTATCCTAAATTTCATTCTGTATTATACTCCAGAGCTGCACTCACTATTCTGCTGGTGCAGTCACTGTGTACATACATTACTTATCCAGTATTAATCCTGAGTTATATCCTGTATTATACTCCAGAGCTGCACTGACTATTCTGCTGGTGTAGTCACTGTGTACATTTGTTATCCTGTACTGATCCTGAGTTACATCCTGTATTATACTCCAGAGCTGCACTCACTATTCTGCTAGTGCAGTCACTGTGTACATTACATTACATTACTTATCCTGTACTGATCCTGAGTTACATCCTGTATTATTCTCCAGAGCTGCTCTCACTATTCTGCTGGTGGAGTCACTGTGTACATACATTACTTATCCTGTACTGATCCTGAGTTACATCCTGTATTATACTCCAGAGCTGCACTCACTATTCTGCTGGTGGAGTCACTGTGTACATACATTACTTATCCTGTACTGATCCTGAGTTACATCCTGTATTATACTCCAGAGCTGCACTCACTATTCTGCTGGTGGAGTCACTGTGTACATACATTACTTATCCTGTACTGATCCTGAGTTACATCCTGTATTATACTCCAGAGCTGCACTCACTATTCTGCTGGTGCAGTCACTGTGTACATACATTACTTATCCTGTACTGATCCTGAGTTACATCCTGTATTATACTCCAGAGCTGCACTCACTATTCTGCTGGTGGAGTCACTGTGTACATACATTACTTATCCTGTACTGATCCTGAGTTACATCCTGTATTATACTCCAGAGCTGCACTCACTATTCTGCTGGTGCAGTCACTGTGTACATACATTACTTATCCTGTACTGATCCTGAGTTACATCCTGTATTATACTCCAGAGCTGCACTCACTATTCTGCTGGTGCAGTCACTGTGTACATACATTACTTATCCTGTACTGATCCTGAGTTACATCCTGTATTATACTCCAGAGCTGCACTCACTATTCTGCTGGTGCAGTCACTGTGTACATACATTACTTATCCTGTACTGATCCTGAGTTACATCCTGTATTATACTCCAGAGCTGCACTCACTATTCTGCTGGTGCAGTCACTGTGTACATACATTACTTATCCTGTACTGATCCTGAGTTACATCCTGTATTATACTCCAGAGCTGCACTCACTATTCTGCTGGTGCAGTCACTGTGTACATACATTACTTATCCTGTACTGATCCTGAGTTACATCCTGTATTATACTCCAGAGCTGCACTCACTATTCTGCTGGTGCAGTCACTGTGTACATAGCATTACTTATCCTGTACTGATCCTGAGTTACATCCTGTATTATACTCCAGAGCTGCACTCACTATTCTGCTGGTGCAGTCACTGTGTACATACATTACTTATCCTGTACTGATCCTGAGTTACATCCTGTATTATACTCCAGAGCTGCACTCACTATTCTGCTGGTGCAGTCACTGTGTACATACATTACTTATCCTGTACTGATCCTGAGTTACATCCTGTATTATACTCCAGAGCTGCACTCACTATTCTGCTGGTGCAGTCACTGTGTACATACATTACTGATCCTGTACTGATCCTGAGTTACATCCTGTATTATACTCCAGAGCTGTACTCACTATTCTGCTGGTGCAGTCACTGTGTGCAGTACATTACTTATCCTGTACTGATCCTGAGTTACATCCTGTATTATACTCCAGAGCTGCACTCACTATTCTGCTGGTGCAGTCACTGTATACATACATTACTTATCCTGTACTGATCCTGAGTTACATCCTGTATTATACTCCAGAGCTGCACTCACTATTCTGCTGGTGCAGTCACTGTTTACATACTTTACTTATCCTGTACTGATCCTGAGTTACATCCTGTATTATACTCCGGAGCTGCACTCACTATTCTGCTGGTGGGGTCACTGTGTACATACATTACTTATCCTGTATTGATCCTGAGTTTCACAGCAAGACACGGAGGCTCCTATTGCTATCTCCTTCTTTACTTTCCACCATATAGCAGCAAAGAAAAACAAATTTACATAATTAATAACCCAGACAACAGGTACCGCCCCCTATAAGTCCATAAAAGGCAGTCCATAATCTCACACTTCCTCTTTCTTTGCTGCTCCACCTCAGATAAGTACCTCAAAAGTTTCTTACTGTTTAGACTTGGGTTTGTGAGTCTTGCCTTATACTTGTCTTATATACATATATATATATCCCTCTCTCCCCTGGGCTGGGGGGTCTCTCCTAGGGCTTGGGGTTTTTCCCTCTTGCCCTCTCTGCTATCTTGGGGGGGTTTCCTCGCCCCTCTGTGCGGCTTTATCCCTTTCCTCCCCGGGGTTGTTTTCTCCCCCCACCTTGCTGCAGGCGGCCGTTCATATTTGGCTTTTGCTTCCTCCCCACTAGCTCTTGCTTTCCTCCTGCTTCTGCGGCGGCGTCCGCCGCTCCCTCTCGCCTGCGTTGCTGCGGGGGGGTTTCTTAACCCCTTACCTTCACTTCCTGCAGCTCCTCTCCCTCCGGCCGCGCTTCCCGCCACCTCCAGCGCTGCCGCGAGTTCTCGCGAGATCGCGGCATCCTCCAGTCTAAACCCGGCCGTGATCTCGCGAGACTTGCGGCGGCCATTTGTATTCACTTATACTCACTTGTATAGCGCCGCACGTCTTCCCTCAGGGTGATTAACCCTCCGGTGTCAGCGCTGCGCTCCTCTTCTTTTCCCTGCTGCAGGTTAAATTTTGGCCCTGTGTTAGGAATATTTGCTGGACGGCCATGGCTTCTCCCAACCCTCAGTCGGCGGCCTCTTCCCCTGAGGCGCCTGATAATGATGATGCCCAGGCCCTTGCCCTTCAGAATTCTATATCTGCTGCCATATCTGCGGCCATGGGCTCAATGTCCACTGTGATTGCCCAATCCATTTCTAGGGCTCTGGCTACCAATCTACCTGACCGGCCCATGAGCATGTCTGAGGTCCCCGTACCTCACATGAATAACCCTCCTCTGGAGGATACGATTGGTGTTAACATGTCCACCACTGAAAGCGTGCTCCGATCACGCAAGAGAGCCCCTCCGCCCAAGGCTGAAAGGGCGCGTAATTGGAAATGCGCTAGAGCGCAGACGGACTCTTCCGACTCAGAGGCGGACCCCAACTATGACCCCTTTTCGGAAGTGTCCCCCTCTGATGAGGAGCCGTCGGATCTAGCCGCGCCTCCATCTACCTCGGCTCCCTCTGCTTCCACCCCCGCTGAGCCGGTAGATCCCTTGGCTATTGTTGACCCATCGGGCAACTTAATGTTTGACCCGAATAGTCTCCACCACCCGCGGTCTGCGGAATGGGCCCCTTTGGAGCATGTGGGCTCCTACTTAGAGCACTGGGTCCGACAACCCTTGCCTAGAGAAACGAGGAGTAAATTGCGGGCCGAGTGCCCTAGGCCTAAGGTACCTAACAAGGTATGTGATACGCCAGTAGTAGATCCTAAACTGGCCCAATTCTTAGACAAAACCGGGTGGAACCCCCGTAAAGGCATGGATGCCTCCCTCCGGGGATGCCAGGATAAATTATTAGATGCGTTTGGGCCTCTAACAAAAATCTTTGAAATGGCCGAGTCTGCAAAACTTACGGGGTCACTGATAGATCCGGATGAGCTCCGGGGCTGGGTGCAACGAGCCATTTGCGTAACAGGCAACGCCAACGCGGCCCTCTCCATTGAGAGACGCAGAGCGATTTTGTACAAAATTGACCCCAAACTGTCCAACATGGCCCTCACTGAGGCAGGCAAGGAGGCGCAAGGCCTTCTGTTTGGCGACTCCTTCATTAAGGAGCTCGGCCGTTATGTGGGGGCCTTTACGGCATTAGATAAGGCCCAATCCTCGATGAAGCGCGTCTTCCAGGGGCGGGTCTCCGCCAGGGCCGGCAGTACTAGGGGCCGACTGTCCGGCCGCTCCTCTTTCTACGCCCGAGGTTCGGGTCGAGGCTCCTACTCACAGAGACAGGGACAGTATTCCCAGGACCACAAAGCCTCATCTTCCTCCTACTCCTTCTTCCCGTCAAGAGGAAGCAACTGGAGATCCAGGCCTCCACGCGGTGCACCTTTCTCACGCAGGACCTCCGGTAAGTCTCAACCCTCTTCCAACTTCTTCGAATCCTTCTGTGGGGGGCAGGCTCCGATGTTTTTCCCACAATTGGTCAGGAATCACGTCCGACCCTTGGGTCTTGGAGACGGTTCGGGGGTTCCGCATAGAGTTGACTTCCTCACCCCATTTAGCGGGCCTGTCCTCTCGGGCGCCACCTCACCCTACTCTGCGTTGTCAGCTGGTGGACTCGGAATTGAGCGATCTTCTCCGCAAGGACGCTATAGAGCGGGCTCTCTTCGCCCGTCAAGGAGTGGTAAGTTCCATCTTTCTGGTGCAGAAGAAAGGGGGCCAGATGCGCCCTGTGATCAACCTGCGCGCCCTCAACTCCATCGTCCGCTACCGTCACTTCAAGATGGAGGGCATCCATCTCCTCAGGGATCTCCTTCTCCCGGGAGATTGGATGGTGAAACTCGATCTGAAGGACGCCTATCTTACTGTACCCATTGCGGCGCCCTCCAGGGACCTGCTTCAGTTTCTTTGGCGAGGGACGCTTTGGCGGTTCACCTGCCTTCCCTTCGGGCTCTCATCAGCTCCTTGGTGCTTCACCAAGCTGATGCGCCCGGTAGTCTCCTGGCTCCGCTTTCGAGGGGTGCGACTGATCGTCTACTTGGACGACATTCTCATCCTTCATCAGGACAGGTCGTCCCTGCTTCTGCACCTTCGGTGGGCGATGGACCTTCTCTCCAGCCTAGGATTCCTCATCAACTGGGAGAAATCTTGTCTTTCCCACGCTCGGAGGATGGAGTTTCTGGGCTTTGTAGTGGATTCCGTTGCGGAGTCCCTCAGTCTCCCTACCACGAAACTACGCTCGATCCGGAAAGAGCTGAGACATGCCCTCACCCGTCCTCACCTGTCCCTTCGTCACCTGGCAAGGCTTATCGGACTGCTGGCTTCGTCAATTCAAGCCGTGTTTCCAGCTCCACTGCATTACCGCGCTCTCCAGAGGCTGAAGATCGCCCACTTGAGAGCGGGGTCATCCTTTGCGGATTTGATCACACTGGACAAGGAGGCCCGGGAGGAGATCGCGTGGTGGCTCTCCAACCTGCAGGCCTGGAATGGCAGGGCCATCTTTGGACTTCAACCCGAATTCACGGTGGAGTCGGATGCGAGCCTTCAGGGTTGGGGCGCCCATTGCGAAGGTGTTTCGACAGGGGGACGCTGGACCCCGGAGGAATCCCGCCTGCATATCAACGCATTGGAGCTCCTGGCGGGCTCCTTCGCCGTTCGCAGTTTCACCAACCAGAGAGCGACCGCCTGTATCCGTCTCCGGATGGACAACGTGTCGGCGGTTCGCTACATCAACAAACTTGGAGGGACCCATTCTGCGACATTGGCACGCCTGGCCAAGGATTTCTGGTCCTTCTGCCTCTCCAGGGACATCATGGTCCATGCGGAATACCTTCCGGGACTCCACAATTCTCGAGCGGATTTCAGCTCCAGGTGCTTCTCGGACGGCAGCGATTGGATGCTGGACCCGGAGATATTCTCACGGATTGCAGACGTCTGGGGTCCGTTGTCTGTCGACCTGTTCGCCTCCCGGATCAACGCACAGTTGCCTCGTTTCTACAGCTGGCGCCCGGACCCGGAAGCGGAAGCGGTGGATGCATTCCTGCAGGACTGGTCGACTCCTCGGCCGTATGCCTTTCCTCCTTTTGCCATGATCCCGAGGACCCTGCTCCAGATTCGACGTCACCGGGCCGAACTGGTTCTGATTGTGCCATTTTGGACGTCCCAATGCTGGTTCCCGTCTCTCCTGGAACTTCTGATGGACGTGCCGTGTTGCCTTCCCCTTCAGGTCGACTCTCTCAGGGACCCGGTGGGATCTCTGCATCCTCTCCTCAGCGACGGCTCTCTCTCTCTCCTGGCCTGCCTGGTCTCAGGCTGCCCGGTGAGATCGAGGGAATTTCGGGAGGGGCTCGTCAGCTCCTGGATAATGCATGGGCCCCGGGCACCAGAAAGGCCTATCGGGCGGCCTGGAGGTCTTGGGTTGCTTGGTGCCTGGAACGGGATCTGGATCCCGTTTCGGCCCCTGTGACGGATCTCCTGCAGTTCCTCACTTCGTTATTCGAGGCAGGTAAGGCTTACCGTACCTTAAATCTTTTCCGCTCTGCCATCTCTTCTTCCCACAGAGGTTATGATGGGATCTCAGCTGGCAAACACCCCCTGGTTTGTCGCCTGCTGCGCGGTTCCAGGATGTCCCGTCCTCCTCGCCCGCGGTTTTCATCTACTTGGGACGTTTCCGTGGTGCTGGATTTCTTCTCGGCCTGGCCGCCTAACGAGGACCTCTCCTTACGACAGCTTTCGGCCAAGCTCTTAACCCTTTTTTGTTTGGTGTCCTGTAAGCGGGTTTCGGACGTCCGGGCCTTGGACTTCGATGCTCGTTCCTTTACCCCCACCGGGGTGTCCTTCAATATTTCCCGTAGGACCAAGACTAACATCAGAGAGGTCTGTTACCCCTATTTTCCTTCCTCCCCGACCTTGTGTCCTGTTGCTTGTCTTAAGGAGTATGAATCCCGTACTCGGGGTTTTCGCTCCTCTTCTGTCCCGAATCTGTTTCTGTCCTTTCGCCATCCTTTTGGGCCGGTTTCCAGTCCTACCTTGGCAAGGTGGATGAAGTGGGTTCTTTCTTTGGCAGGTATCGACACGTCCATCTTCACGGCCCATTCGGCTCGTGGCGCCGCGGCTACCTCCATGGTTGTGGCAGGGGCGCGTTTGGAGGATGTTCTGCGGTTGGCGGACTGGTCCAGAGCTTCTACATTCAGGGAGTATTACTTTCGCCCTCCTCCTCACCCTTTTGAGCCTCTGGTTGCTTAGCTTTGAACTTGCAATAGGAGCCTCCGTGTCTTGCTGTGAAACTGATGATTTTACTAGTTCCATGACGTAAAGTCATAGTTTTATTAAAGACACGGAGGCGAGTATTGCCCTCCCTTGCCCACCCTTTTTTGCTGTATTTGTTTCATGATTATGTTGTGCTGCTGGTTTCGCACCTTTATGTCTAGAGTGTTTTAGCTTTCAGGATAGGTGGTACCTGTCCTTAAATATTCCATTGCCTCTAGTATTGTGTTTCTTACCTTTATTTTTCTACTCGCCTAGGTTACTGATTCTTCAGGTTGGAACTTGCTGGTTTTCAGTTTTCGCCGTCAGGATTCCACACCCCGGTTAGCGTTCGGTCATGATGGATGGATCCGATTCAATGTTCTGGTCGTTTGAAGTGTTGTTCGGGTGGGGTCATACCTGGCGACCCTTGTTCCGTTTCAGTTCGATTGGACTTTCTTGTTCCGGTGTCGTTTGGGACCAGTTTTCAAAGAAAGAGGAAGTGTGAGATTATGGACTGCCTTTTATGGACTTTTAGGGGGCGGTACCTGTTGTCTGGGTTATTAATTATGTAAATTTGTTTTTCTTTGCTGCTATATGGTGGAAAGTAAAGAAGGAGATAGCAATACTCGCCTCCGTGTCTTTAATAAAACTATGACTTTACGTCATGGAACTAGTAAAATCATCAGTTACATCCTGTATTATACTCCAGAGCTGCACTCACTATTCTGCTGGTGCAGTCACTGTGTACATACATTACTTATCCTGTACTGATCCTGAGTTACATCCTGTATTATACTCAGAGCTGCACTCACTATTCTGCTGGTGCAGTCACTGTGTACATACATTACTTATCCTGTACTGATCCTGAGTTACATCCTGTATTATACTCCAGAGCTGCACTCACTATTCTGCTGGTGCAGTCACTGTGTACATACATTACTTATCCTGTACTGATCCTGAGTTACATCCTGTATTATACTCCAGAGCTGCACTCACTATTCTGCTGGTGCAGTCACTGTGTACATACATTACTTATCCTGTACTGATCCTGAGTTACATCCTGTATTATACTCCAGAGCTGCACTCACTATTCTGCTGGTGCAGTCACTGTGTACATACATTACTTATCCTGTACTGATCTGAGTTACATCCTGTATTATACTCCAGAGCTGCACTCACTATTCTGCTGGTGCAGTCACTGTGTACATACATTACTTATCCTGTACTGATCCTGAGTTACATCCTGTATTATACTCCAGAGCTGCACTCACTATTCTGCTGGTGCAGTCACTGTGTACATACATTACTTATCCTGTACTGATCCTGAGTTACATCCTGTATTATACTCCAGAGCTGCACTCACTATTCTGCTGGTGCAGTCACTGTGTACATACATTACTTATCCTGTACTGATCCTGAGTTACATCCTGTATTATACTCCAGAGCTGCACTCACTATTCTGCTGGTGCAGTCACTGTGTACATACATTACTTATCCTGTACTGATCTGAGTTACATCCTGTATTATACTCCAGAGCTGCACTCACTATTCTGCTGGTGCAGTCACTGTGTACATACATTACTTATCCTGTACTGATCCTGAGTTACATCCTGTATTATACTCCAGAGCTGCACTCACTATTCTGCTGGTGCAGTCACTGTGTACATACATTACTTATCCTGTACTGATCCTGAGTTACATCCTGTATTATACTCCAGAGCTGCACTCACTATTCTGCTGGTGCAGTCACTGTGTACATACATTACTTATCCTGTACTGATCCTGAGTTACATCCTGTATTATACTCCAGAGCTGCACTCACTATTCTGCTGGTGCAGTCACTGTGTACATACATTACTTATCCTGTACTGATCCTGAGTTACATCCTGTATTATACTCCAGAGCTGCACTCACTATTCTGCTGGTGCAGTCACTGTGTACATACATTACTTATCCTGTACTGATCCTGAGTTACATCCTGTATTATACTCCAGAGCTGCACTCACTATTCTGCTGGTGCAGTCACTGTGTACATACATTACTTATCCTGTACTGATCCTGAGTTACATCCTGTATTATACTCCAGAGCTGCACTCACTATTCTGCTGGTGCAGTCACTGTGTACATACATTACTTATCCTGTACTGATCCTGAGTTACATCCTGTATTATACTCCAGAGCTGCACTCACTATTCTGCTGGTGCAGTCACTGTGTACATACATTACTTATCCTGTACTGATCCTGAGTTACATCCTGTATTATACTCCAGAGCTGCACTCACTATTCTGCTGGTGCAGTCACTGTGTACATACATTACTTATCCTGTACTGATCCTGAGTTACATCCTGTATTATACTCCAGAGCTGCACTCACTATTCTGCTGGTGCAGTCACTGTGTACATACATTACTTATCCTGTACTGATCCTGAGTTACATCCTGTATTATACTCCAGAGCTGCACTCACTATTCTGCTGGTGCAGTCACTGTGTACATACATTACTTATCCTGTACTGATCCTGAGTTACATCCTGTATTATACTCCAGAGCTGCACTCACTATTCTGCTGGTGCAGTCACTGTGTACATACATTACTTATCCTGTACTGATCCTGAGTTACATCCTGTATTATACTCCAGAGCTGCACTCACTATTCTGCTGGTGCAGTCACTGTGTACATACATTACTTATCCTGTACTGATCCTGAGTTACATCCTGTATTATACTCCAGAGCTGCACTCACTATTCTGCTGGTGCAGTCACTGTGTACATACATTACTTATCCTGTACTGATCCTGAGTTACATCCTGTATTATACTCCAGAGCTGCACTCACTATTCTGCTGGTGCAGTCACTGTGTACATACATTACTTATCCTGTACTGATCCTGAGTTACATCATGTATTATACTCCAGAGCTGCACTCACTATTCTGCTGGTGGAGTCACTGTGTACATATATTACTTATCCTGTACTGATCCTGAGTTACATCCTGTATTATACTCCAGAGCTGCACTCACTATTCTGCTGGTGCAGTCACTGTGTACATACATTACTTATCCTGTACTGATCCTGAGTTACATCCTGTATTATACTCCAGAGCTGCACTCACTATTCTGCTGGTGCAGTCACTGTGTACATACATTACTTATCCTGTACTGATCCTGAGTTACATCCTGTATTATACTCCAGAGCTGCACTCACTATTCTGCTGGTGCAGTCACTGTGTACATACATTACTTATCCTGTACTGATCCTGAGTTACATCCTGTATTATACTCCAGAGCTGCACTCACTATTCTGCTGAATTGCAGTCACTGTGTACATACATTACTTATCCTGTACTGATCCTGAGTTACATCCTGTATTATACTCCAGAGCTGCACTCACTATTCTGCTGGTGCAGTCACTGTGTACATACATTACTTATCCTGTACTGATCCTGAGTTACATCCTGTATTATACTCCGGAGCTTTGTGTGTCTTTCCATTGACTTCTATGGCAGTTCTGAAGGTTTTATGATTTGCTAGAGAAGATTTCTGGACCTGCTCTGGAGGACACTTCAAGTAATGGAAGTCGGCATCAGTTCAAAAATCCTGTTTTTGTTTTTCTTAAAAAAAGCTACAAAAAGCGCCAATGATCATTAAATAGTTAAGTGGTTTCATAAAGAAATAAAATTAAATATTTGTATCAGAAGGAGGAAACTTTAGTATTTTCTTTCTCTTTTTCTCACAGCAGACAACCTAGAGGGGAGGGTGATCCGGCGGAAATGTCCACTGACACCCGCCTCCCCCAAACAGCTGAAGAGTAGGTCTCTGCGGCCCTCATTCACAGCTACAGAGACTGACAGGCTGGAGACCCGCAGAGGGAGAAGGGGCGCCCCCAGCAGGTGGACTCACCGCGCCTCCCTGACCCCAGGAGTGCTTGTCCGCAGTGGAAAGTCGACATAACCCCCCCCCCCCCCCAAACCTTTAAGGTTAGGCTACATGGCGGTCTTGTCACGCCCAGGGATCCCAGTGGAATCACAATGTAGCGGTTGTAGCACAGAAATTAACGGGGTCACAGCGCGACTCATGCTTTTGCTCCGATGGCGGCTCTAGAATCTCAGCAAGTCAGCAGAGTTGGATTTTTTGTGATTCTGGGGTGCGGCACACGTGTGAGCCGTGCTGCGACCCTATTCATTTCTCTACTAGAACCCCTACACTGCGACCCTTGGGTGTCACAAAATCACCGTGTAGCCAAACTCTAACGCTGGGTTCACACCTGAGCGTTTCTGAGACGTGCGTTTTCTGCGCGTTTTTGTCGCGCGTTTTTGTGCGCGTTTTTGGCAATAGTAAACGCGCGTTTTACGCGTGTCTGTGTGATTGACTGCAGTGTTGGCTTCTCTCCAAACTGTGCCTAGCACCTGGGGTTTGGCCTTTCCAGCATGTTGCAAATTCATAAACGCCCGTTCGAACGCGCGTTTTCAGTGTCAAAAACGCGCAAAATACAAGCGTTGCGCGTTCCCATTGAAGTCTATGGGCCAAAACGCGCGACAAACGCCCCAAAAAAAGCTCAAGTACTTGTTTATGCGTCGGGCGTTTTTCAGCTCGTTCGAACGCGCTGTAAAACGTGAAAATGTGAACCAGTCCCATAGGGAAGCATTGGTTTGCATCGGTTATGCATTTACAGCGCGTTCGAACATGCTGTAAAACACGCAAGTGTGAACTGAGGGTTAAGGCCACTTATCCTTCAGCCCCACGACCACATATCTACTCCCCTATGTGTCACATGGACCACCCAGGCCCGCGCCCCACGACCACTAACCGGTCAACATTATGGCAACTCCGAAACCAGACCCAGACCCTATGAGGCTCATCATGGCACTCCGAGATCACATGCAGTCCCATGTAAAGCAATAAATTGTGAATAATCTTTTCTCTTCTATCCATGTAATTGTTTATATGTCACTGGTGATCTGAACCTTTCCTTGCAGGCGGCCGCGGCGACAGAGCTCGGCCATGTTTTCTTGCATTGTATTCAGATTGAAGTTCTGTCTAGAAAATATATTCCAAAATTACCAACGGTCATACAGTGAGGAGAGGCTGCCACCTAGTGGACCATGAGGGAATGTCGCCGCAGTGCCCCCGCTCTTCAGTGAGTCACAATCATTAGAGAGGAGAACAAATAAATTGTGTTCAGGTAAAATTTCCAGGGAGACGCGGTGACGAGGACGGCGAGCTGGCGGCTCCTATAGTCCAGTATTTCCTCACATCCCTTTATACGGAAATGATTAGCGGTAAATAAAGCTTAAAGGGATATTACAATGGAAACCATTTATCAGACAGAGATGCATTGGGACCCCCACCTACTGCTGGAGTTATAGGGGGGCCCCAACCCATAAGGGGAGGAATTATGATGGTGCCGCAGTCACACATGAGCAATGCTGCTCTATCGTCCGCTGACGCTCCAGGCACACGTCTGTCTACGAGGTATGAGAGGCCGCGGGCGCTGGGGCCCCTAATTCTAGGGATTCCACTGGATACGTGATTAAGTTCTACAAATCTCTTATAAATTGTAATTTTTTACCAATTTCAAGATCAATGAAAGTAAAGGTTATTGGTGTCTGAAAACTAGTGCAGATCTATTACTTTACACAGCAGAGGGTTTGTTACAATTGTATCCAGTCTAGACAATCCTCCTACAGCAGCAGCACAAATCTGACCCCTATCCTGGCTGATACACTGTAACAAGCCCCGCAGCTGTAGCTGTGCGCACAGGACTCCCTCAATAGGATTTATAAGACCTTGAAGGTAATGAGCTCTGATTGCACTTTTATTGCATTTTACAAAAAAATGAGCTTTGTGGCGAATTACCGTACGTCATCACGAAGTGCATTTTTTTGTAAGTAGCGGGTGTAATGACAGGGAGCGGTGATTGCTCGGCCCCCCATCATTGCACCCCTCAGATTCATACATTGCAGTTGTAGAAGGCCGGACAGGCCGAAACGCGTCCTGTGTTATTTGTTTATTATGGAATAAAACTATACTTTGTTACAAGTACGCCTGCTGGGATTTATCCTATTTTTGATATGTTGGGGGCGGCCCCTTCCCGTGCAAGCGCTTTTTGTGGTGAGCTGTTTGTTTTTTGATTGAACATTCATATATGATGGCGGCATCTGAGTTATATAACACAGCATAAAATAAAATAAAAAGTAAATCGTACTTACCTGATCCATTTGCTCGCAAGTGGCCGGCTGCCGCCATCTTGCTTGAAGATCTGGCGCGGCCTAAGATGATGTCTTCACACCAGCCGGCGAGGTGATGCCATACGTCCCCGCGCACAGGATTTTGTGCGAGATCTTTAAGAAAGATGGTGGCGGCCGGCTCGTCGCGAGCAAATGGATGCTGTATTATTTTTTTAGTTTTTTGCACTATTTCAGGTTAAATCATTTTTCTACCACGAAGCACGAGGAAAATCGGCTTTGCGGCGAATCGAATTTATCCTAAAATTCGGATCGAACTTCGATTCGCTCAACACTAATAATAACTTGAAAACGTGAACTGCCCTTCGAGATGTCTTCTCCATTCACCACCAAAGCTGCCGCGAAAAGTTCTACTATGTTATAGACAGCGCTTTACCCTCCTGTGACCTCAACTGTACCTGATCCGCTGTCGTCGGAGCTCCCACAATGCACTGCTCTATGGCAGCTGGAGATCAGAAAATCTGGATTTAGCTTTAGGTGTGAGTGGAGAATAAAGCATCCTGTAACTGCAGATCATTGATGTGGAGTTCCCCTTTAAATGCCCGATTGGCTCATTAATTGCAGGCGATTGCTTCAGGCTGTGGATCCCAGGAGTTTGCGGTAAATGAAAGGACTTGTTAGGAGAGGTCCCCCGTGGTGCGCGGAGCTGCAGGGTGCGGGGCTCTCCCTTTCTGCTGCGTCTTCGCCCATTTTTCTTGTGCTGCTAATAGGGGATGTGCGGCGCTGAGTTATGGGGGCAGCGTTCACTTCCCTCCGCCGTCTTGTGTCTGCAGAAGACGCCACTTACTCTTCTGTAATTTGCCTTCCCTGGATCTCAGAGGTGGTTAAACCTCAGACGTCTGCGGCCGTTCTTCATCTCGTGCCAAAGAACAGGAACCAGCGATTTACAGAGGAAGGAATTCTGCAAAGGAATAAAACCCACTGCCCCGGTGTAACCCACATATGACAAACTCAGCTCACCTGCGTCTGACAAACGCATTCTTCTACACGTAGGAAAATCAGGACCGTTGTATCTGACAGACTCAACTCTACTGCATCTGACAAACTCGGCTCTTCTATACACAGCAGGTCTGCTAAACTTAACAAACTCAACTCTACTGCATCTGACAAACTCGGCTCTTCTATACACAGCAGGTCTGCTAAACCTGACTAAACTCAACTCTACTGCATCTGACAAACTAGGCTTAAGGCCTATTGCACACGACCGTATGGCTTTTTCAGTATTTTGCGGTCCGCAAAAAACAGATCCGCAAAAAATATGGATGATGTCCGTGTGCATTCAGTTTTTTGCGGAATGGAACAGCCGGCCCTGATAGAACAGTCCTATCCTTGTCCGTTATGCGGACAGTAATAGGACATGTTCTATCTTTGAACGGAACGGAAAAATGGAGATGCAGAAACAGAATGCATACGAAGTACCTTCCGTTTTTTTTGCGGACCCATTGAATTGAATGTTTCTTTATACGGAATGTATACAGAATTTAAAAAATGGCCCGTACGCTCTCAAAAAAAGCGTTCGTGTGAAAGAGGCCTCAGGCTGTGCTTGCAATGCAATACTTTTTTGCAGTCCAGAGGCACGGACAGAAAACGCATGCAAGCACAGCTTCCGATCCGTGCCTCTGTTCCGCACCCCACTGTGATATGGGACCACATCCGTGATACAGTGCGCACACGGCTGGTGCCCGTATATTGCGGACGCGCTGTTTGCGCGTCTCACTACAGGCACGGCCGCCACACTGCCTCATTGAAATGAATGGAAATGATTTTCAGTTGCAAAATTTTCTGCCACCAAATCTGCCGCGTGTGATGGCGCCCTTACAGTACCTGACAAACTCGGCTCTTCTATACCCAGAAAAACAGAGAAACTCCTAATAAACTCAGCTCTGCTGCATCTGTACACCGTTAATATCACACAATGAGACTCAGACATTGGCTCAGATCAGACTTTATTACAGACAGTCCCAAAACTTCTATTTCTTTCCCCAAAATAAAGTAATAAAAATCTCCTGTCGAACATAATAAACTCTTAGGCCTAATTCACAGGTCCACAATCGTCGTCAGCACCCGTTCCTCAAATTTGCGGAAGGGGTGTGGTCCCATTCATTTTGAATGGGGACGTGATGGATGCGGGGAGCACATACTGTGCTCTCCGCTTCCGCATTTGCGGAGCGCGCCGCCGATCTTCCAGACGGTGGCTCCGCAAAAATATAGAGCATGTCCTATTCGTGCCCAGAATTTCGGACAAGTATAGGCATCTCTATAGGGCTGGTGGCAAGTTTGCGGATCCGCAAAACACTACGGACGAGTGAATAAGGCCTTAGTTATTCCCGTTATGGCCGCTATTCCAGGAATGGTCCCCCAGGTTTACAGGGGGTAACGCTGCCGCATGCAGAGATGCCCCCTGTGCCCCTCGGCACGGTATGAACAGTCAGGCTTCCCATTCAGAACGTAAGACCTTGTGGGCGATGTAATGGCAGCCATATTGGTTTCCACCCAGCTTTCCCTGAAACAGATAGATGTTAGAAAGAGTTCAATTAACCTTTGAATAGAACGTCTGAACTACGAGGTACATCAGGGGGAATGCTCAGGGGCGTAGCTGAAGGCCCATGGGCCCTGGTGCAAGAGTTCAGCTTGGGCCCCCCTTCCCTAAGTGCTTTGTGTGTCTTCTTATGCGGCACAAGGGTTTATGGGCCCCCTTAGCCTCCTGGGCCCGGTAACGACTGCTACCTCTGCACCCCCTATAGCTACGCCCCTGGGAATGCTCTTTTTCTTCTACAAATGATACAAATAAAAGTTTTTGGTTTAGGGCGGTCTTCTTATCGGGGCCCTCATATATTGAAAAAAGTGGAGAGCACCTACAAAGGGTGTTTCTCACTCTGGAGGACTTGACACCTTAGTATATTACATCCATGGACCTTTGATTTATGTAATACTTTGCTTTGCCTGCGGGGGCACTGCAGGGTAAAGGAGCACTTGCTGCTCGGTTCCATAGTTGATCACTGGGACAATGTATCTCCATGTCGGCCCTCCTTAAAAAAAGGGACTGTCCAAAAGTCGACAAAAACCCTTAGAATGCGGAGGTGGATGTGCAAAAAACATGTTTGCGTGCCCCTGTATGTGAGCATTTCTGTATACTTCTACCCAAACTCATTAATGTTCAGCAGGTCAGGTGACATCATGTACAAGAACTGACGCCCGACCAGAGGATGGCGGCTACAGCCAGTGCAATTAGTGAAACTTTTATCTTCTTGTGAGAATTTGTTACATTATAATAATAACTAATGAAAAATAAAATGAACCAAAAACAAAAAGTCCAATGAGTGTGATTACTGCAGGTATGAAAAAAAGCCTCAAACTGGGAATCTCAGGAACGTATCAGACCTGCTGAAAATGCCATTTTCTCTTTTTTTTCCCTTAGCCCATGAACCATGCATAATGCATGTGGAACTTCTAGTATGGAGATTAAATATTCATTATGGAGACTGTATTAGTTCTCGTAGCCCGAGGCTAGAAACACGCCAGCATAACTCATATTCTAATGAGTTACATGGCTTTTACATCTCTGTTCATGCTTGAAATCTAAATATGAAAACAGCTGTCCTGTACTTCCCGCTCCCCGTCTGCGCCATGTGCTAGATTGTGCTCCTGAGCAATCTTACCCTGGCTGCCTGGTCCCGCCGAGCTCGCCAAATTGCAGGCAATGATTATAATGCTAGCGTGTCAGTGTGCAACGGTGAGAGCAATATAATAACCCTTTATGTCACATGTTACTGTATAGATACGGGATGTATAGGGGTTGGAATAAACCGTCCGGTCTGCTCCTAAAGTTATTTTATAGGCACTGTCAATACTAACATTAAGGCCCCTTTCACACGGGCGTGATTTCCGCGCAGGTGCAATGCGTGAGGAGGACGCATTGCACCCGCACTGAATCCGGACCCATTCATTTCTATGGGGCTGTGCACGTGAGCGGTGATTTTCACGCATCACTTCTGAGTTGCGTAAAAATCGCAGCATGCTCTATATTCTGTGTTTTTCACACATAGACGTGAATGGGGCTGCGGGAAAATCGCAAGCATTCGCAATCAAGTGCGGATGCAATGCGATTTTCCCGCAAGGTTGCTAAGAGACGGGACCCGATCTTTATTATTTTCCCTTATAACATGGTTATAAGGGAAAATAATAGCATTCTCTCTACAGAATGCTTAGTAAAATGTGGATTAAGGGGTTAAAAATAAAAAAATTAACTCACCTTATCCACTTGATCGCATAGTTGCCGATCTCTTCTCTCTTCTTCAAGTATTAGCTGCCGGCTAAAGGACCTGTGGTGACGTCACATCACATGGTTCATCACTATGGTGATGGACCATGTGATTGGACCATGTGATGAGCTCAGTGACCTCATCACAGGTCCTTTAGCCGACAGCTAGTGAATGAAGAAGAGATCGCAACTACGCGATCAAGTAGATGAGGTGAATTAATTTTTTTATTTTTAACTCCTCCATCCACATTTTACTAAGCATGCTGTATTGAGAATGCTATTATTTTCCCTTATAACCATGTTATAAGGGAAAATAATAAAATCTACAGAATACTCAACCCGAAACCGGACTTTAGTGATGAAGTCCGGGTTCAGGTCTGGGTACAAAACATGCCGATATTTCCCACGCACGCGCAAAACGCATTAAATCGCTTTGCACTCGCGCGGAAAAATCGCGCATTTTCCCGCAACGCACCCGCCTCTTATCCGGGTGTCAAACGTGACGCCCGTGTGAAAGGGGCCTTATGGCGCCAGAATCACTCGAGACTAAAGCCTCATTCACACGTCAGTGCGCCACGTACGTGTTCTCCACGGACGGCACACATACCCATTCATTTTAATGTGTGTATTCACATATCAGTGTTTTAGCAGAGTCTGCGGGTTCGTATTTTTAGCACGTGTTCAAGGATCCTTCGCGCCCATTATAGTCTTTGGTTCCGTGAAAACCACTAACGCGACACAGATGCCATCCATGTGTCACGGATCATTAGGAAAAGATGTTTTAAAAATTATTTTTCAGCTGCGCAGTGTCAGGGAAACACGGATGACGCACGGACAGCAAAAAGCAGACACACGGACCCAACACAGATACATCACGGAGGTATCATCACGGAGGTATCTCTGACCACCTCTTCATGGATGTAAGCATGGACACGGACGTGTGAATGAGGCTTAACGGGGTCAAGATAGTTCGTTTAAAGGGGATGTCCAGGATGAGAGAGACCGCTGTTTCTCTTCTAAATACCCAGCGCCCCACCCGTCCACAGATTGCACTTTAGCTCCTTTTATGGTAATAGGGCAGAGGTGCAATACCACATACAGCCTGTGCACAGGTGTGGCGCTGTTTTCAGAAGAAGTCGCCATGTTTATCTAAACTTGGAAACTTATTGAGCAAAATGTTCAAAGATTTTAGAAACTTTCTGTAACTGAAGCTCAATCATGTATGAATGAGAAGCTCTGCAGCTTTCTAATGCTTCGGAGAAGAGTTATTAAAGCTTTAACACTAGTTTTGCGGCATAAAAAGTCCCATATCGTGGTGTGTGCAGTATTTGAACCATAACTCGTGACTTTTTGATCTTCTCCACACATTTCTTAACTGGCGAGAAAATGTCAGGAGCTTAGCGGGAGGTACGGAGCCTCTATGCACTGGATCAACGTATTATAATTTGCTCCACAGACGGGGGTAGGTTATAGATCTGGGCTCCTCCTAGATGGCACAGAAGGCCAGAGATATGCCTAATCTGCCTCGCTAATAAAATAAACCTCACCCCGATGCACAGGGGATCGAGACTGACATAGGAAACCTCAGGCTTGATCAATCTCCCATAGAAAATTTTCCTCTTCCCATTTAAAGGGCTTCTGTCACCCCCACTGATGTAATTTTCACTAGCTGACATTAGCTACTTGCTAATGTCAGCTGAGTTCAAACATATGTTTCCTAACTTTTTTCTGTTTTCTATCTTCTAAAAAACTTACTTTTGTGATATGCAAATTATCTTTGCTACCAGCAAGTTGGGCGGGTACTCGCTGGTAGCCGCCGCATCTTCATGCCCTGGAACGCCCTCTTCTTTGATAGACAGGCCAGCGCTCTCTTCCTCCCGCTGGCCCTGTCTGCAGCTGCAATCCCGCGCCTGCGCCGTATCGGTCTTTAGTCGGCGCAGGTGCTCTGAGTGAGGACGCCGCTTAGGCGCTCTGTCCTCAGTGCGCCTGCACCGATGACGCCAGCGCTACACCTGGAAGAGAAGACGCCGGCATCCCTGGTAAGGAGCAGGCGATGCCGCGTCTTCTCTTCCGGGTGTAGGGCTGACGTCATCGGTGCAGGCGCACTGAGGACGGTGCGCCTAGCGAGCGTCCTCACTCAGAGCGCCTGCGCCGACTAAAGACCGATACGGCGCAGGCGCGGGATTGCAGCTGCAGACAGGGCCAGCGGGAGGAAGAGAGCGCGCTGGCCCTGTCTATCAAAAGAAGAGGGGGCGTTCCCAGGGCATGAAGATGCGGCGGCTACCAGCGAGTACCCGCCCAACTTGCTGGTAGCGAAGATAATTTGCATATCACAAAAGTAAGTTTTTTAGAAGATAGAAAACAGAAAAAAAGTTAGGAAACATATGTTTGAACTCAGCTGACATTAGCAAGTAGCTAATGTCAGCTAGTGAAAATTACATCAGTGGGGGTGACAGAAGCCCTTTAATTCCTTACAATCTTCAAGATCACTGCTTGCAGACAGTTACTACGTGGGAATACACTAGTTTATGTTCAGATTTGCAGCGAATTTTGCAAGAACCATCAGCTACATTCACAGGCGGCAAGTCCTGCCCTCAACTAAGAAGCGGATACGTTCGTATCTAATACAGAAAATCTCTCGTTGTGAGTGTGACAAGTTTGGTACAATGTATCAGTCTTGTGTCCTGGTTGTTTACCTCACACAGTATTGTCTAGTCTGGATACAATTGTATCTAGTTATCTCAGAGAAAGCTATGTGTAGGTTTGCAGCTGTCACGGACCAGCGGGTGTGAACCCACTGTGCCACATGTCCTACCTCCTCTAAGGGCCTTGTCTAAGTGAACCCTTCAATCTTTACCGTACCCCTGATGGTGAGGATAGACTTTCCCGAGGGGAACACCAGGTTACTACTACCTCTTGAAGAGGATAGGCACACAAGGCAGCTGGTCCAGGCGGACCTGGAGGTACCTGAGCGAGGTACCAGAGGTACAGGCGTTGTCAGCAGGCTGAGTCATAACCAGGAGCAACAGTGCAGGACCGAAGGATGAGGCAGAGGCGAAGTCAGACAGGCAATAGGTCAGGGCAGGCGGCACAGTTCAGGCAATCCAAGTCGGCAACAGGAGAGTCAAGGCAAGCAGGCAGGGATCAAACAGGTAGCAGAGTCCAGGAACACAAGTACGAGTCAGGAACACAATCGGATATCAGGAACCTTAGCAGGACACCGAGGCATCTAGTAAGGGGCTGAGCCACTTATATACGTGCGGGAGGGCTAGGATTGGTCAGTGAGGTCACATTACCTAACCCACAATGGGTTTATGTGGCATATAAGATCATTGATTGTGGGCGGCACATCTGCCATTGTAAACCGGGATCTCATGCCTATAAATAAAAGATCTGTGATCAGTAGTGATCATTCATCCCCATACAGAGGTAATCTTGGCTATTTGTGGCTAAACAAGTTTGCAAGGATCAGGTGCAAATAATTTAATCTCAGTTTTTGTCCTGAGTATCATCCCAAGTAAATGAACCATCACATGTAGATTTGTCCATTGCAAAGATCAGATTTCTGCACAGATTTTTTAGACTACGAGTAGATTTTGAAAACCTATATATCAACATGCAAAACAAAGACATAGTAACAGGTCAGGGGCATAGTTAGAAGCTGCGGTCAGCCCAGAACCTGGAGACTGAGGGTCCAAATAGGTTCCTATATGAGGACCAGTAGTATAAATGATAATATGCACCGGTGCTGCCGAGCTTCAGGTTATAGGTATATAGGTGGACAAGGCAGTTTGCACTGGAGTTGAGGAATATCAGACCATCACATCACTGTCCAGAAAAAATCCCCCCTGTCATTCTCCTTGTCTGTTCTGTGTCCTATAAGCCTCCTCCAGGATTTAGATCCCACTTCCGATAAAAGGATAAATCCATGACGTGCTCTTCACTTCACATATCAGGAAGCCCCAGGATGACTCTCGGCTTCATGCAATGTATGGGCTAATTAGACATTGACGTATTTCTCAGAAGAGACAGCTCCTATAATTAAACATATGTACATCTTATTTCACATTGACCAGGGAGACAGCAATAATTTAGAGGATAGACTTTAATCTGAGCAAATATCTAAGGAGGCATCTAAGAGCTGGATTTGATGGATGACTCTCGAAGGTTACTGCATAAATATTTCTGCTCTAGCAGACGATGGAAAAAGCTCCCATAGAATATGTATATGGGATATTACATTTTCATGTCGAGTGTCATTACATTAATTAACATTAATTTTGCATTATGTGTGATTAAACAGCTTTACAGCTAGAACAGTTTTAGAACAGAATTGGATGAGATTGATGAAGAGGGTAAACGATTCTCAGTAGAGTCTTACTGCGGATCCCTGATCTCTACGCCTACTGTACCTTGTCCCCATATAACTCAGAATATACACTGAGGGGCAAAAGGGTAAAACAATGTTTTGCACTTTTTACTTTCAGGCTCCATTTCTCAACATCCACTACAACTTTGAATTTGGGACTACCATCATTTTATCTTTACAATCATCTTGGCTATCTCATACATAAATTGTAACTGCATCGTTACAGTTCTAATTTTTCTCATTTTGTTAGTATTTTGTGAATCCGCCTTTGGCTTTCAGCACTGCCTGAGTCCTTCTGGGGCACGCTCTCGATTAGATTCAAGCATGTCTTGACCAAAATCTGTTCCCAGGTCTCTTCTACACGTTCCCAATGTTGGTGCATATTGGTCACCTCACTTAGGTACGAATACAGCTTTTTCTTCAACTCTACCCACAAATATTAGAAATGGTTCGATGACAATGAAGCACCTCTACTTCATTGTCATCGAACCATTTATTCACCAATCTCAATGTATGTTTCAGGTCATTGTCCTGCTGGAACAGTATGTTGTCCTTTTTATACCCATAATACTCGAGCGTACAAAGTAACTCGTCTTGTAGTACACTCACATATTACTGATCATTGAGACCACCATCGATCCTGGTCAAGAATCCAACGCCCTTTGCTGTGAAACAACCCCATATCATCAGGCTTCCTCCACTGAATTTGACAGTTCCTTCGATTTCTCGATCCGTTAGTCCTTTGTTTCTTCCAGACCCATTTGTAGACTTTAATCTGAGCAAATATCTAAGGAGGCATCTCAGAGCTGGATTTGATGGATGACTCTCGAAGGTTACTGCATAAATATTTCTGATCTAGCAGACAATGGAAAAAGTTCACATAAAATATGCGATGATACGAAAGTCTATTGACTTTCATCTCATCGCTCCAAATCACCCATGTCCAAACTTCTACTGTCCACTGTTTGTACTTTTTTGCAAACTTAAGCTAACGCTTCTTATGTTTTTATTGAAGTCGAGGTATTGAAGTCTTCACCTTTTTTCAGGCCACCATTTCAGACTTGTGTAATGTCTTCACCTTTTTTCGGGCCACCATTCCAGACTTGTGTAAAGCACGTCGCACGGTGCTTGCATGGACGTCCGTGATCTCACTCTTGCGAAGCATACAAGCCGCCTCCACTGCTGTGTTTGTCGCACAAGTACTGATAAACCTTGTCAGACTTGTTGACTCCGATATTTTGCCTGTACGTCCACCACTTGGCTTTGGAATGGAAGGACGGACTTTATTTCGTATTTTTCCAATTGTCATGGCCTCACATAATGCAGTTTGGCAATTTTCTTGGCTGAGATACCGCTATCGATGAGCTGAATGATGCTGGTTCTCTTTTCTTTGAAAATCTTCTTCATGGCGGCTCCTGGATTCAAACCAGCGACCTTTCACTTGGGAATCCTATCCTATGTGTATCTATCTGTGCCGGCTCACTGCTTGCATTGTGAAATGCAGCCAATCAAAGGCTTTGCTACCATGTCACAATATTGGATTGGATTTGTTTCATAGGGAATTGGAGTGGTTAACCAAATTGTAGCCTAGACATGTCTGTAGGCCAGCTGGGATGCTGAATCCCCTCTCTTTTCTAGGCCACCAGGGATGCTGTTATTAAAACTTTATTTAGTTTAGAGCGCAAGAAATGTTGACACCTAAATTGTATTAGACCACCAGGGATGTTAGTTTTACCCTTTCAAACCCCAGACCATAAAATATGTTGGTATTAACCTGTTCTAGATCTTAAATATCTCATAATGGAATTGAATAGCATTAACTTCTTTAACACTGTAGACCACCCAAAAATGTCTATTAGGGTTCAAGACCCTAGACTAGAAGGGATGTTGACTGACATTTTTAATATTGCATGCCACTCGAGATGTTGGAATTAACTTTTCTAATACTCTAGACCACCCATAGATGTCAGTAATGTCCCTTTAATGCCCTAAACCACCAGGGGTATTGGTATGACTCCTTCACGACTATACACTACCAGGGATTTTGCCATTGTTCGGTCCAATTCTCTAGACCAGAGATGTTCAACCTGTGGCCCTCCAGCTGTTGTAAAACTACAACTCTCATCATGCCCTGCTGGAGGCTAATAGCTGTAGGTTGTCCGGGCATGCTGGGAGTTGTAGTTTTGCAACAGTTGGAGGGCCGCAGGTTGGGCATCCCTGCTCTAGACCACCAGGGATATTGGCATTGATCTATTTGGCCTCTAGACCACCATTGATGTTGGCACTGATCACATCATTTCCTCAAGGCAATGACCAAAATCCTGAATACTCCATCACTGAACATCATAAACCCAAACAGAAAATAATAGAATTATAAAGAACAAAACAGCATGTGGTTACCAGAAGTAGAAACCTACGGACATATCTGTATAGATCCATGGGCTTATACTCTAAGAAAAAGCATCAAATTTATCAAAAAGTTCTTAACCAATTAACCTTTTTTTTTTGCAACTTTCAGACTCCTGGGGAACAAGGGAACTTTTGTACCAAGTAAAATATCAATCATGACAGCTCCGCATACATCACAAATATGTCATGCACAATTGACAAGAGAGCAAAACATCAGGTGGGAAAGAAACGTTATGGTCTACGGGCGCCGTGTTCACGTTGCTATGGAGATACTACATTAGTCAGCTTGTTTCAGCATTAAACTCTACACTATATGCTACATTTAGCACACAGAAAAAACACTTCATTATGATGCCGCTTTAACAAGTTGATTGACATTGGTTTGAAAAAAACACCAAGGAGAGGGTGAGTTACTTTTTGTTTTTCTGTTCACATGAGAAGTTACTTATCGCCTTTTTTCCACCTATTTTGATAATTATGAGATTGGGTTATGATTTTTATTGTTTTATTTTTATTCCTCTGGATTGGACGGCTGGTGACACAATGAAATCATTTTTTTTTCAATTCATCATCAAAAAAGGGAAAAATGCATAGATATTTTTTGTCTTTTTAAACTGAATGGTGAAAAAAAATTAATTTGATTGCAAAACAGTAATCAATCATTTGTCCAGTCTGTCATCCACTGGCTTTAAATTGTAGTGATTTCTCTCTCCATTATTCTAGCTATTCAAATAAAAAAATTCAGGTGAAATTTCTAAATTTTATAACCGGATGATTCATCTCTACTCTAGTGAAGACCATTGTCTCAAAAAAAAAAAGAAAAGAAAAACAAAACTCTCACCTGTTTGGATCGTCCGCATTACAGTGCTACACCTTCCGTCCTCAACACAAATGTGATGTGGCATCGTCAATGGAGCCAGGGAATCAATGGCCTCAGCAGTGATGTGTGCAGGAATGGCATATGACCTCTAGGGATCAACAGCACTGAAAACACGATATTCCAACCAGGTTTGTAGTTTGTCTTTTTAGAACATGCCTAAGTTTTTGAAGGTCTCAAACAACCCCAGTATGATAAAATGTAGGAAAAAATAAAAAAGTGAACTCTAAATCTTGGAAAGTAAAATATAACCAACTGGCTGTTGACAATGACTTGTTATGTGGTCTGAGGAGCCTGGTTGTAGGCACTCAATTAGAGAATCTTTCTGATTCGTTGCATTTTTTTTAAATTTGATTTGTGTTTGAATCAATTCTACATGAATCAAATTTGCTCCAATTCATCAAAATGACACCCTGAGATCCTTTAAAATTTAGATGTTTTGTAACAATTAAGTTTCTTTTTTAATGTATTTTATGAGCTTTTGCTCTCACCCCTTTCCCAAGCTCTTAAATGCATGATGAGTCCTACCAGGCAGTATACCGGGTTTAATAGGCTTTATCCTGGAGTCTGTTTAATGGGTATACATGTACGAGTGATAGTTGTCAGAAAAGACTGCCTAGTTCTGACCAACATGGGAAATTTTCCCTTTCAATTGGGAGCAGAAGAAGTACACTGTGGATAGGGTAGAGAAATAGTGGAATGTGGCTGCAATAGTAGTGGCAGCAGAAGCAGCATAGCATGGAACATAGAAGACAGTAGATGCGTGTGAGTCTGTTTAGAGATGGTAGTAGTAACTAGTAATAGTGCTGACTGTGTAGCGGTAATGGTAGTGGTAGTAGGGGGATTAGTGGCAGAGAGTAACAGCTGCTGTGTACAGAACATGATTGTAAGCAAATAACGACAGTGGGATGATCGGTAGTGTTGAGCGAATGGAGTTAATGAAGTGGACGTCGATCCGAATTTCTGGAAAAATTTGATTTGTCACGAAGCCGAATTTCCAATTTTCGAATTTCCAAATTTTTCCTGAAATGGCTGTAAAAACAAAATAATACATACTCACCACGTCCAATTGCTCGCAGAGAGTCCATCACGATCATCTTGATTGAAGAAAACGCGCCAAATCTCGCAAGTACTGACATGTGACATCACTACGTCATAACACTGGCCATACGTAGTGACATCATCAGTAATGAAGTCACCGCGCCCAGCCAGAGTGATGACATGAAGATGTTGTCACATGCGCAATATTTGGTGCGTTATCTTTAATCAAGATAGCTGTGAAGGACTCCCCACGAGCAAATGGATGAGGTGAGTATGTATTTCTTTGTTTTTAAACCCTGAAAAGCCTCAATGTGACTGTCAGATGCTGCGATCAGCATTGAATGTGGCATCTGAGGGTTTCAATGATGAGGGTGGTGCGATCGCTGTTCCTTGTTATTGCACCTGCTACATACAATGGAATACAATCTTTTTGTGAGCTTTGGCGAAGCCGCTGATTCGAATTTTTGACCATTTCACTCATCTCTAGCAGATTTATTCATCAGGAGGGACTGCACAGGCAGCAACATGTCCAGTTGGGAAGTGAGCTTTTGCTGGGCATGTGAAGTTGTTTCCTGGCCACACGTTCTGTTATCAATGGCTATCAATGAAATATATGTGGATGTAGCTATGCTGATGCAAAGGAGACCGCAAGAAGCAGGACTCCTTTTTGCGCTAGCTGGCGGCCTCTTCTATTTTCTCACAGGTACAGCCGTGTTACCTATGTTTGTGTTTGAACACCAACAGCTGATTTTAATTCTGCAAATCTTGCACTCGAGAATGCTTTTGCCAGACAGGAGCTATTCGCACAGAGTTAGAGGCAGCCAAGCTTGGCTTTGATCTGGCAGGTTTTGAGTCTGTGCCCTCAATAACAGCGGCATCACCAGTTCCGGAGCAGACCATACTAGAAGGTCTGTCCCTCGCATTTTTTTTTTTGGAGGTTCTGGTTCATCACGTTTTGACATTGTAAGCTGTCTGACATTAGCTATGTGCTAATGTCAGAGCAGCTTGATAATGTCTTTTTTATAAAAATCTGATTTATATTTTGGCTGAAAAACGTACTTTTATAATATGTAAATTAGCCTCTAGGAGCGGGGGGGGCGTTGCCCTGCTCCTAGAGGCTCCGTGCGGCAACCTGCTGGCACGCCCCTTCTTACTTTGAGTGACAGTGCCGGGCAGCGATCCTCCGGCACTGTCTCCTTCTGAAATCCCACACTGTCCTTGCTTCCAGGTGTACTCAGAGGTATTCAGCGCAGGCGCGGTGAGCTGAGGACAGCAGGCACCAGCGTCCTCTGCTCACCGTGCCTGCGCCAAATACAGAGCGGCGGCGTAGGCGCGGGATTTCAGAAGGAGACAGTGCCGGAGGATCGCTGCCCGGCACTGTCACTCAAAGTAAGAAGGGGCGTGCCAGCAGGTTGCCGCACGGAGCCTCTAGGAGCAGGGCAACGCCCCCCCTGCTCCTAGAGGCTAATTTACATATTATAAAAGTACGTTTTTCAGCCAAAATATAGATCGGATTTTTATAAAAAAGACATTATCAAGCTGCTCTGACATTAGCACATAGCTAATGTCAGACAGCTTATAATGTTAAAACGTGATGACAGAAACCCTTTAATGATGCCACCGAGGGCATCACTCTCCTCCTAAGATGGCACCTCCTCCTCAGCAGCCTGATCTGGCTCCCAGGTCCTGTCCAACACATAGTGATCATCATCCTCACCATTCCCGACACTTTTATCAGACTGTGATATTTCATTGTGGGCTCCTTGGTCCCTCTTCCAATTTCCTGCTCTGTATTTGTCCAGAGTGTCACTGTCACTACAACTGTCCTTGCTGCCACCACCACGGTAGCACTACTACCACCAACAACAACACAGCTATGAATAGGGTCCCCTGCCCCCACCCAAACCTCCTAATTGCAGTCCAACACTGACTTTTCTCACACTAGTCATCAACAGAGAGACTCTATTGACTATATCCCATAGTGTGTGGTGGGGTTTTGTTTCCTCTTTTTTGGAAATAAAGAAGATGTCCCACTAGAAGGGGGCTATTAAGACAGAGAGGGTGCAATTGAAAGGCATCCCCAAAGTTGCAAGGAGGAGGAACAGGAGGAATGCTGTGCCCCCTGACTACAAGGAACAGTATCAGACTCAGAGGTGACCCCCGTGTCATCCTGCTTTGACTGAGAGGAGAAGTGAGCCATCCAGTCCACAATCTTATCCTGTTTGTCCTCAATAAAAATGTGGCACCTATCAGTAGCCATGGAGTACTGTGGCCTACTACTACTGGCTGGATATCTGGTGCTGATACTGGTGCTGGTACCCACTTCTGACTCTGAGATCACAAGGCCTGGGTCTTTCAATTTATAATCTTCTATTTTCCATACATTTTATTATAAAGCTTATAAATAAAAAATCACAGGTTTCCTATAAATAAAAAGTCACAGGTTTGGTACCCAGACTATTGGTATTAGCAAAATTGAAGTTTTTTTTGTTTTTTGTTTTTCTGTAATTTAAGACAGAGGCACTATTAAATGTTCTTTCCCTTCTACAAACACACTGCACACTGATATTGACAATTGGCCATAATGCAGTTTTTGTTGTAAAATGTGTAAACTACAAACTCTGATGCAATAATGCATTCTCTAACGTAGGTATAATAATGCAAATCTATCCAAATATATCTCTCTGTTCTCTCCCAATAGTGTCCTTAGTACAGCTAGATTACTGGTTTGTCTGCAACTGCTTTTTTTCAGACACATACACATAGCATCCTTCCAGTTCAGAAGCTGAACACTGAATTCTATGACATTCTCAGCAAAGAACCGGCCTGAATTTTGACCCGGATTGGCTGATCTAAGCTTGTCAGCCCCTGAGCCATTAAGGGAAACCTCCGTGTACACACACTTCCACCTAGTGTTATGTGATCCTCCATCTTTTTCCTCCCACATTGTTTGCCCCGCCAATATTCATAGTAAAAATGCTTTTTTTGTGCTATTTATCCTAAATGAATTGCAAAAGCTTTGGGTTTGTTTGGCTAACTAATGTTTGTGAAAATCCCAATGAATTAGATTATTGTCGAATCAATTTGCTCATTTCTACATTCCATATTTCTCTGTGCTTCTGGGAGAGAATACATCCATTCCATATATTCAGTTCCCAGTGGAGAGAGTCATATTTATTTCTTCATTCTCATTCTGGAATGTGACAAAAAAAAAAAACTCTATATGGATATTTAGGAAAATAGAGACCTATGGAGGTACAGTATATAGATTTCTAGCAGTGCGATAATATAGCTTCCTAAAAATTTGAAGTATAAATCAGTAATACAATAAAGTATACATAATTTAGTGCTTTCTTCATTTTTTTATGTATTAATTTCATAATTTTTTAATTGTTACACTGTAGAAAGTTTTTATATGTATTTGTAAAACAATCTGTTTTGACCCATAAATAACAATAATAATAATAGTTATAATATTTCTTATGATCTAGTCATGTTCATCTCCATGTTATATGCTTATTCTCACCTTTTTCAGCCCCTTGTCTACTCTGTTGCACACCTACCATCCCCCAGTCCGTCAGGCACACTCGGTGGTGGATTCCTCCCTTACCAGTCTTTTCTATAGCTGAGAATGATGCATTGGTTACTCCTTGGAAATACAGCCATAAAACATATCACTAACAAGTTTCCATTTTGTTCCTTCGGTGAAACGGTTTTCGTCTTTATGAAAATGAGCTTGTAAGCTAAAATACAGCAATGCTTCAAAATGCGTGCAGAAAGTCAATGGATTGAGTTCTCTGGACTCCCGAGAGCAAAAAAATATATGTATATTTTATGTTATTGAATATTTATATTAATAGCAATAACAACATAATAGTAATAATAATAATAATAATTATTATTATTATTAGTAGTAGTAGTAGTAGTAGTATTATTATTATTATTTAGCTTTTCTTTATTAAGGGTTGTATCCACCTTTGCATATTTGTTTTTCATTGCTCTAAAAAGGGCATTATAAAAAGAGATACCCAGGCCAAGTTGCTTAAAAGGGCCCATAGGCCCCTCTGCCCAAAAGAAGACACCAGTTCTACAAAGGGCACATAATATGCTATTTTTGTCTCCATGGTCACAGACTACAAACAAACCCTTTGTAGTCAGATCTTGCATGTTACTTCCCACACTTGCAGATAGTAGAAACATAGCAGACGTAAAAGGGTGCAGCATCTTATCATCAGCTATTTCAGACTGAGAAGATGCTGACTTAAAGTGGTTGTGCATCTTGGGGGGGGTTGGCAGACACCCTTCCTAGGCAGACCTTCAAAATGAAGCATACCTGTTATCTGGTGCTGGCTCCTGGCTCCCTCTCTCCCCAGCCTGCATGGAGTTTGATGCTGCCGTAGCCAATCGCTGGCAACAACGGTGACCTGCTCCCATTGCATCCTGTGACCATTTGACATGATGCAAGGGGAGCAGGTCACTTCTTCAGCCAGTCCAATGTGCCGCCCCCTGGGGCCGATTGGGTCCCAATGTTAGGAATGCCGAGTGGTGATGTTGCCTGACAGTTTTGTGTCACGGTTCTCCTATCGGGATACTGTTGCTCCCCAGGGTTAGGCTCCATAGCATTTAAAGAGTTATAGTTGGAGTTAAGCCAAGTCCAGACTTGGTAAAGTTTAATGGTTTTACTTGAATAAACTTGAGATAAACTTGTGTCATCCAAACAATACTTGATTTTTCTCTTGGTAAACTGGCAGGCAAACTTGAATACTTTGCTTTCTCCCTCTCTGCTGCTGTGCTAATCTCTGGTGTCAGTCAGGTTACTGGACTTCCTAGCAGTTCTGGTAACTTTGAGCCGGGTGCGTTTGGCTGTTGACCCCTTCATAATACTCAGTCTATAAACTGAAAGAAGTTGAAGTGCTCTATGAGCTGCTTCCCCTGGAAGACTCCGGCTGCAGGGGGGCTCCCCTCAGTGGCCATATCTCATCTCCTTCCAACTCCCAACTCAATTCCCTATAAAGCTTCCTGCAACTCCTCCCTTTGTAGGAAATAGTACTAGCTCACCTCTTCCCAAAAAGGGAGGAGAATGGAATGGTAAGTTCCATTTTATCTAAAGATCTCTCTCTGCCATGTACACTGCCACCTGCTGGTCAATCAGGCACAGTGCATGTAATACAATACATAAGTTACATAGCAATATTATTAGGGCACAGTATCAGAGGACCCACAATTAAATACACAGATGACATTCTTTGCTAGCCATTAGAGACAGTAGCTAGTTATATGAATGGTAGTGCACACTCTGGGATACTACACCAGCGATTGGCTGCAGCTGCGTCAAACAGGAAGTTTACATCCAGAGAGCCCAGCGGATCAGCCGAGAGCGGGAAAATAAGGTGCCAGGAGAAAGCGCCGGGAAGCAGGCAAGTATGCTTCCCTTTATGGGTCTGCCCAGGAGGAGAGGGGTGCGAAGAGGGTATGCAAAGGGTCTGCCCAGGAGAAGAGGGGGTGCCAAAACCCCACCCAAGGGTGTGCAAGGTTGACAGTAGGACAGGAGAATACAGTCTATTGCCCCCTGTTATCAGCCATTTCAGGGGAGAGAATGACTGTAGGACAGGAGAATACAGTCTATTGCCCCCTTTTATCAGCCATTTCAGGGGAGAGGATGAATGTAGGACAGGAGAATACAGTCTATTGCTCCCTGTTATCAGCCATTTCAGGGGAGAGGATGACTGTAGGACAGGAGAATACAGTCTATTGCCCCATGTTATCAGCCATTTCAGGGGAGAGGATGACTATAGGACAGGAGAATACAGTCTATTGCTCCATGTTATCAGCCATTTCAGGGGAGAGGATGACTGTAGGACAGGAGAATACAGTCTATTGCCCCCTGTTATCAGCCATTTCAGGGGAGAGGATGGCTGTAGGACAGGAGAATACAGTCTATTGCCTCCTGTTATCAGCCATTTCAGGGGAAAGGATGACTGTAGGACAGGAGAATACAATCTATTGCCCCTGTTATCACCCATTTCAGAGGCTGACTATAAGGCAGATAGACACAGTTAATTGCTCTCTGTTATCTGCTGTTTTAGGTAGCGGAGAGGCTGACTGCAGTCTTCTTCGATGGGATGAATGCCCCCGACCCCCACACTTTGTCACGTATCTCCAGCGCTGAGACTTTTCCATCCATACTGAGGAGGCACTCCTCTTACCATGGCCATTATTCCCTGAGTATGTGTATACAGTAATACGCCATTAACCCCTTAGCCGCCGGCACTGTATCCTAATGCCGAGTGTTCTAAAGTAGCTTACACGAAACTTTGCAATAACATGACCTGAAACAAAGTGATCTTTCTTCAGGCTGTGAAGAAGGAACACAGCGCGGGAAGTGCTCCCATCGGGCCCAGTTACAGCTGCACTCGCTGTGACCCCGTCCATATGTCAGCGCTACCCAACAGTGTATGTAAAATGATGGAGCGAAAATAATCAGCGTCTCAACCAGACGCTGATCTCCAGAGACCGCGCCAGCCTTCCTAGAAGTTATTTTATAATGAAAGTCAGGATATGATGGGTATTGTAGTGCTGGTCCTCAGAAACAGTATCACCAATGATAGGCTTAGATACATGGGTCAGCAGACAGTATCACACATGATAGGATTAGATACACAGATCACAAGACAGTATAACACGTTATAGTAAATTATGTCTGAGTGACATGACATATATAGCTGTGGGTAAACACACTGCACCTACATATTCTTATGCTTTTTCATATTACAAAGCTTCCAAAAGTCATCCCTTATCAGGTCAGATGATGGTTAAACACACACGGTGTTATGGGGTTTAAAAAAAAGTGTCTTTTGGGAAAGTGATGTTTGGCAAGTAGAATTAGTGGCATTATGCAGGCTGCAACAGCAGCCGTACAGAACACGATGGTAGGTAGGCCGACAGACAGCAAGAGTGGCAAGATGGGGCACCTCCAGCAAGGTGAGGTAAGTGAGGTCTATACATCGGAATCAGCAGGAGGAGTGCGAAAATCCTCCTGAATTCAGGCTTTGTTCATTTTGACAAAAGTGATGTTTTGGAAACTGGCGGAGAACAACTTGGTCTGTTTGGGTGTCACCACCAGAATACAAGGTAGGGATGGCTGGCAGAAATAATGCCATCTAGGAATCTACCAGCAAGGTGGAGCACACGCCATTATCTCTCTAAAGGCAGCAGACTCCACTAAATGGTATGGCAGCAACTGCACCACCAGCAACTTGGCCAGAATTAAGCCGGCGCGCCATCGGATTGCTGGGCACGTGGAGTTGTTTCCTGGCCACGGATTCAATTATCGATGCTGATGATGGAGCGGAGGAGGAGTATGAGTGGGAAATGCGGAAAGGGATGATTACAATGTGACACCGTACTGCTCATGGATGTGGCCTGGCTGCCATTAGCTGGACAGGGACAAGGAGAGAACCCTTGCTGCGGAGGTGGAGCGCCATACCTTGTGTCTTGTAGTAATCACTAGGGAATTGAGAATTTTAATCGCGAATATCGGCACTTCGAAAATTCACGAATATTTAGCGAATATTTTTCTTTTTTAAATACCAGTTTGTGCAAATTTTGTATATGCAAATTTTCGCAATCATGTAAATAATGTCATTATTTTCTTGATTGCGAAAATTTGCATATAATAATTTGCATAAAAATTGCATAAAACATTGCATGCACTGGTATTTAAAAGATACCTTTTAGATACCAGTTTATGCTAATTTTTATGTGAATTTTATGCAAATTTGTATATTCAAATTTTCGCAATCAAGAAAATAATGACTGGAGATTACGAATTCGCAAATTTTCGAATATATGGCGAATATTCGCCCAAATATTCGCGAAATATCGCAAATTCGAATATTGCCCCTGCCGCTCATCACTAGTAATCACATAAACATTATATGCTGGTATAATTACATTTAATAATCTCCCCAAAAATGTACAGTAAGTTCCAACCGTGTGGAAACTGAAAATATGTAAATGGCTGATTGAAGCTTGACACTCAATTTCAATTTGACAGGTAGATTACAAAAATTTAATTGTTAATGTGGGAAAACTGAAAATACGTAAACGAATGAATAAGGCTTGATGTTCAGTTTCTCATTAATAAACACAGGTAGATTGCTGCCACTATATATATATACATATATATATATATATATATATATATATATATATATATATATATATATTTACAGGGGAGCACCACCAATGAGGCCAGGTGAGACAGCCTGACCTTTTAAATGTCTGGTTTTAGCTATGCTATTCTATTATGTCTAGCAAAAACTGTATATAAGGAGAGCAGTCAGAGCCCCTAGTGTGCTGCAGTTGGGGACCAGTGCTTGGAGGGGAGACTCATGCCAATCTGCATGAGTGAGCAGAAAAATAGACGCTGAGATTGGGACGCTGAGCCCTATGACCATGGAGCCACCCAGACTACTGAGCTACAGAGAGAGGGACAGCTAGACTCTGAGACGGGGATACGCTGCCAGACTAGAGATGTCCTGAACTATTCGCCGGCGAATATCGCATGTTCGTGCTCGCCGCGGCAGGCGAGAATATGCGATGTTCGATTTGTCCCCTATACGTCATCATTGAGCAAACTTTGACCCTGTGCCTCTCAGTCAGCAGACACATTCCAGCCAATCAGCAGCATACCCTGCCTCCCAGACCCTCCCATCTCCTATCAAAGAACAAGGACAGCATCCATCTTAGATTCATTCTGAAGCTGCAGTGTTAGTTAGAGCAGGGAGAGTGCTGCTGCTGAATTAATAGTGAAAGCGTTAGCTAGGCCAGTGTTCTGTGTCCACTCCAGTCCTCAAAGACTCATCGGCCTCTTTCACATGAGCGTGTCCGGATTAGGCCCCATTCACATGTCCGTAGTGTGTTGCGGATCCGCAACACACCATGCCGGCACTCCCCATAGAGATGCCTACTCTCTGCGGACAAGAATAGGACATGCTCTATCTTATGCGGAGCCGCGGCCGGATGTTTCGGGGCCGAAACTCGGATGTTCGGGGCCGTGGCTCCGCAAATGCGGAAGCGGAGAGCACATAGCCCCATTCACAAAAATTGCGGATGTGTGAATGGGGCGTTAGGTCCTTTGCGGATGCGTTCAGTGAAAACTTTGTGATTTCACAGGCAAAGCCATTCAGTTTTGCCTTCGATTGCGTTCAGTTGTTCAGTTTTTTCCGCGCGGTTGCAATGCGTTTTGATGCGTTTTTCATGCATGTGATAAAAAACTAAAGGTTTACAAACAACATCACCTAGCAACCATCAGTGAAAAACGCAACGCACCCGCACTTGCTTGCGGATGCAATTCGTTTTTTACGCAGCCCCATTCACTTCTATGGGGCTAGGGCTGCGTAAAAAATGCTGAATATAGAACATGCTGCGATTTTCACGCAACACACAAGTGATGAGTGAAAAAAAACGCTCATGTACACAGACCCATTAAAATGAATGGGTCAGGATTCAGTGCGGATGCTATGCATTCACATCACGCATTGCACCCGCGCACAAAATTCGCTCGTGTG
Source organism: Bufotes viridis (assembly GCA_033119425.1). Taxonomy (NCBI): domain Eukaryota; kingdom Metazoa; phylum Chordata; class Amphibia; order Anura; family Bufonidae; genus Bufotes; species Bufotes viridis. The sequence continues at coordinate 9,044,508 of CM065597.1, forward strand.
AAAGAGGCAGCGTCCTGACAGCACCCCAAAAAGCCCTTTTTAGGGCTGGTACATCAGTCTGCTTTTATTTTATTTTTATATATATATATATATTGCAGTTGCCTGCCCGTGTGTGAGAGGCCGCAGGCCCACAGACTGTACTGTGTGCCCACCACTCATATAGGGTGGCACAGTACCTTGCAGATAAAAAAGTCATCTAATTTTTACCCTTTAATATAATTGCAGTTGCCTGCCAGTGAGTGTCAGACCCACAGACTGTACTGTGCCCACTGCCCACCACTCATATAGGGTGGCACAGTACATTGCACGGCACACGCGCAGTGACCTAAAATTCAAACGAAGCAGACCGAGCATGGGTCTTTTTCCATCTCCCGATTCCAAAAATCTATTCACTACACCGGCCCTGGCCCTGATAAGGGACAAAACAGAGATTAAACTGATAGGAATAGTTCTTAGTTAACACTAGTTGCATTGGTGGCAAATTCCATTGCAAGTGGCCAAAATTAGGAGGAAGCGGACAGAGCAAGCTTTTTTCTCTATCTCCCCATGCAAGGAACTTTATTTGCTTTGAAATTGGGCTTATAGCCCCTTCACGTAGCACCAACTTGAGGACAAGTGATATCCTCTTTTTGTGGAAGTGCCGTTAAGTATATTGAATATAAGGATTCAATTCAATACACGTGCCCTGATTATTTTTTTGGCCGCGTTACTGAACGCTCATGCACAATGGCTGTAGGCTCATGCTTCCTTTTGCGGAGGTGACAAACCCGGTCAGTGAAACCCAAGGCAACATCCTCGACCTCATCCCATATGCGTTTTTTCTGGAATGTGCCCTGCGAATAGTGCTGGATCAGGTCGTAGGTAAGTATGAAGAGGAAGAGTTGTGGTCACCATCACCACCAAAAGCAGCCTTGTCATCGTCGATTGCTGGACCTGCAGCAACGCAGAGAGAGGAGTCTGAAGAAGAGGAGTCAGAGGAGGAAGGTGGCTTTGAGGAGGTGGAAGACCAACCACAGCAGGCATCCTAGGGGATTGTTGTCACCTTTCGGGGACCCTTGGTGTTGTACGTGACTGGGTGGAGGAAGAGACCTTCAATGACGTCAGTGAGGACAAGCAACGGGACATGGCTAGCTTGGTATCCAACCTTGTGCAAATGGGGAGTTTGCGGTTGTGCAAATGGAATGTTTGGGGTTGTTTGCGGTGCGGTAAATGGGGAGTTTGGTCTGTCAGAGTTTGGTCTGTCAATGTCTGTGAAGCGGGCGTAACCCTTACACTACCTGATCGATACAACATCATACCTGATCGTATACACACACTGGATGTTTTAAAGCACGTTATGCCAAAAAATGTAGGAATGTTAGGTGATTTATGCCCTTTATGGATTAAAACCCGACTCTGCGTCAACTACGTAATTTTCCATGGGAGTTTTGCCATGGATACCCCTCCGGCATGCCACAGTCCAGGTGTTAGTTCCCTTGAAACAACTTTTCCATCACTATTGTGGCCAGAAAGAGTCCCTAAAATTCGCCTGCCTATTGTAGTCTATGAGGGTACGCCTGGTTCGCCTGTTCGTGAACATTTGCGAAAGTTCGCGTTCGCTGTTCGCTAACGGAAAATTTTATGTTCAAGACATCTCTACCACAGACCCTGGATCACCAGCCTTGGACCAGGGTACCAGACTTCTTAAGAGAAAGAGGGAAAGCTAGCTTAGGCCTTTCCTCAACATCAAACCCTTCTTCTCCCTTCTTCTGCCAGGGAAGAGACTGGAGAAGCCAGCCCTGTATTGTTTTGTACCTGAATTCCTCCAATAAAGAAGCCCACTGGTTTACTGCAGACCCTGACTCTCTGGACTTATTTCCCATTGGGGTGCAGCACGCCTTACCAACTCTTCCGGAGAGCAGCAACATGTGGTGATACCTTAACGGTGTCCAGGGGACCCAGCTTAGCTTTGGGGCCACCCCAAACCCAGCCACTGCATAGGCAGCAGAAGAGCCATGGGCAATGAGCGCTTTTATTGTGGCAAAGGGGTTAGGATAAGAAATTAGCATGGCGGGGGCGCCGTTTTAGTTGTTTTTGCCTCAGGCAGCAGAAAGGCTAAGTGCACCCCTTGTATATATATATATATATATATATATATATATATGTATATACTGCTTTATTATATATATTTATTATATATATATTATATTGAGCATAACAAAAAAAAGGATTTCAGTGAAAATGATCATTTACCTGGCAGATGCAGTCACACACTACCACCCCCATTCAGAGCCCAGCACAAAATGACGTTCGGCTCGTTCTGCTCGGGCACCTCCCGGCTGCTGCAGCACTGATTGGCTCATCCAGACTGTCTGTTGGCCTGGGAGCCAATCAGGGCAAGCTCTCCTACCCACTTCCTTTCAGCGACATGTTAGACCCTTCCTCTTCCTACCTAGTGTTTTTTCCCGCCAACATGTGTGATAACATGGCGCCATTTTAGTGGGTTCGTCTGAAACGTCTGCCATCTGAACAATAGCAACTCGGAAATCAACCACCTACTGTGCCTATCCCTCATATTATCCTTAAGAATCACATATAACAGGCTTAGATATCATAGATACTCCACCTTGGAAGTCTGACTGATTCATGGGTCACAACACAGATTGGCCGATCAGAATGACAGATGTAACATATTAACTTAATAACAGTTTATAAGGCGGGGAAAAAAACCTTGTCCATCCAGTTCAGCCTGTTATCCTGTTTTGCATTTACAGTGTTCTGATTGGCTTAGTAATGTGGAGATTCTCACACTGTTCGGGAAAGTGAGAAAGACCTGAGGGATCACAGATCATTCTCACACCTCCATACTCGGCAGATCTCACCATAGGGATGTGACTGCAGCGATGGCTCCTGCTCATTCATAGACATGTCATTGGCATGCAATGAACTGCGGCAATTAAGACATTTTGACAATTTGTTTCTATTTGAAGGGGATTTCTGGATTTAAAAAATAAGAAGTTGATAAGGACGAGGATGATCCAATCCAGTTCATCTCAGTACAATCACTAAAAATTACAAGAGACCTTTGTGCGTGGAGTCAGATGCGAGGGTCGCTTTGTTTACTGTGTCGGCTGAGGACAGACGTCTGCAGATGTGATTTCACCATCGGATTAAGGAAGACACAAATAACAACTAAAAGCCCAAAGCAACAAATCAGCCATCAGCTGAGATCACTGTATGAAATGCCCAATGTTCTAGAAACTTCCAAAGAGTTAATCCATTGCTAATAATTGCACACATAGAACAATGTCAGCAAACACAAAACAAAGTCCCCATAAAATCCTTCTTTCTGTTATTCCCGTTCCCTGTCATGAAATCTTCTCACAACAGATATATGTGCTCTAATTAGACCACAAGGGGTTTTAACAATTTAAAGGGAAAATGCAGCCAAATTCCAATTATAGGGGGCATTAATCTCAGGGTGAGAAGCCCATTATGGCTGCTCTGTATGCAGTGAGTCCCTCTAGTGGTGGCTGTATAACATGTATGTTGTGAGCTCCCCCTAGTGGTGGCTGTATAATCTGTATGTAGTGATCTCCCTCTAGTGGTGGCTGTATAATCTGTATGTAGTGATCTCCCTCTAGTGGTGGCTGTATAATCTGTATGTAGTGATCTCCCTCTAGTGGTGGCTGTATAATCTGTATGTTGTGAGCTCCCTCCAGTGGTGACTGTATAATCTGTATGTAGTGAGCTTCCTCTAGTGGTGGCTGTATAATCTGTATATAGTGAGCTCCCTCCAGTGGTGACTGTATAATCTGTATGTAGTGAGCTCCCTCCAGTGGTGACTGTATAATCTGTATATAGTGAGCTCCCTCTAGTGGTGGCTGTATAATCTTTATTTTGTGAGCTCCCTCTAGTGGTGGCTGTATAATCTGTATGTAGTGAGCTCCCTCTAGTGGTGGCTGTATAATCTGTATGTAGTGAGCTCCCTCTAGTGGTGGCTGTATAATCTGCATGTAGCGAGCTCCCTCTAGTGGTGGCTGTATGATCTATATGTTGTGAGCTTCCCCTAGTAGTGGCTGTATAATCTGTATGTAGTGAGCTCCCCCTAGTGGTGGCAATATAATCTGTATGTAGTGAGCTTCCTCTAGTGGTGGCTGTGTAATCTGTATGTTGTGAGCTCCCCCTAGTGGTGGCTATATAATCTGTATTTAGTGAGCTCCCTCTAGTGGTGGCTGTATAATCTATATGTAGAGAGCTCCCTCTAGTGGTGGCTGTATAATCTGTATGTAGTGAGCTCCCCGTAGTGGTGGCTATATAATCTGTATGTAGTGAGCTCCCTCTAGTAGTGGCTGTATAATCTGTATGTAGTGAGCTCCCCCTAGTGGTGGCTATATAATCTGTATGTAGTGAGCTTTCCCTAGTAGTGGCTGTATAATCTGTATGTAGTGAGCTCCCCCTAGTGGTGGCTGTATAATCTGTATGTAGTGAGCTCCCTCTAGTGGTGGCTGTATAATCTGTATGTAGTGAGCTCCCTCTAGTGGTGGCTGTATAATCTGTATGTAGTGAGCTCCCTCCAGTGGTGGCTATATAATCTGTATGTAGTGATCTCCCCCTAGTGGTGGCTGTATAATCTGTATGGTGTGAGCTCCCTCCAGTGGTGGCTGTATAATCTGTATGTAGTGTGCTCCCCCTAGTGGTGACTGTATAATCTGTATGTAATGAGCTCCCTCTAGTGGTGGCTGTATAATCTGTATGTTGTGAGCCCTACCTAGTGGTGGCTGTGTAATCTGTATGTAGTGAGCTCCCTCTAGTGGTGGATGCATAATCTGTATGTAGGGAGCTCTCTCTAGTGGTGGCTGTATAATCTGTATGTAGTGAGCTCCCCCTAGTGGTGGCTGCAGAAGGTTGTCATTTTATTAGGCTACTTAATGACTGTAAATGGGGAAGTATAGAAATGTAAAGCTTTGTAACTGGAAAACTGAAGTTATGCTGTGAAGACTCTAAAATCTGATCAGCACGAAATGTTGCATCTGTATGTAGTGAGCTCCCTCTAGTGGTGGCTGTGTAATCTGTATGTTGTGAGCTCCCCCTAGTGGTGGCTATATAATCTGTATGTAGTGAGCTCCCTCTAGTGGTGGCTATATAATCTATATGTAGAGAGCTCCCTCTAGTGGTGGCTGTATAATCTGTATGTAGTGAGCTCCCCGTAGTGGTGGCTATATAATCTGTATGTAGTGAGCTCCCTCTAGTAGTGGCTGTATAATCTGTATGTACTGAGCTCCCCCTAGTGGTGGCTATATAATCTGTATGTAGTGAGCTTCCCCTAGTAGTGGCTGTATAATCTGTATGTAGTGAGCTCCCCCTAGTGGTGGCTGTATAATCTGTATGTAGTGAGCTCCCTCTAGTGGTGGCTGTATAATCTGTATGTAGTGAGCTCCCTCTAGTGGTGGCTGTATAATCTGTATGTAGTGAGCTCCCTCCAGTGGTGGCTATATAATCTGTATGTACTGAGCTCCCTCTAGTGGTAACTTTAATCTGTATATAGTGAGCTCCCTCTAGTGGTGGCTGTATAATCTATATGTAGTGAGCTCTCTCTAGTGGTGACTGTATAATCTTTATGTAGTGAGCTCCCTCTAGTGGTGGCTGTATAATCTGTATGTAGTGAGCCCCCCCTAGTGGTGGCTGTGTAATCTGTATGTTGTGAGCTCCCCCTAGTGGTGGCTGTATAATCTGTGTGTAGTGAGCTCCCTCTAGGTATAGCTGTATAATCTGTATGTAGTGAGCTCCCTTTAATGGTGGCTGTATAATCTGTATGTAGTGAGCTCCCTTTAATGGTGGCTGTATAATCTGTATGTAGTGAGTTCCCTCTAGTGGTGGCTGTATAATCAGTATGTAGTGAGCTCCCCCTAGTGGTGGCTGTATAATCTGTATGTAGTGAGCTCCCTCTAGTGGTGGCTGTATAATCTGTATGTAGTGAGCTCCCTCTAGTGGTGGCTGTATATTATGTATGTATTGAGCTCCCTCTAGTGGTGGCTGTGTAATCTGTATGTAGTGAGCTCCCCCTAGTGGTGGGTGCAGAAGGTTGTCATTTTATTAGGCTACTTAATGACTGTAAAAGGGGAAGTATAGAAAAGTAAAGCTTTGTAACTGGAAAACTGGAGTTATGCTGTGAAGACTCTGATCATCTAAAATCTGATCAGCACGAAATGTTGCATCTTGTTGTATCTTTCATACACTACACGTAAAGTTTAATGAGCACAGGATACACAGTCCAACATATCATAGGGATATATTTGCATATATTTCCCTGAAAAGTAAAAATCTTTGTACTTTTCATTTAAACTCTTTTTTAAACCAGCTTGGTCTGAGCTATGACGTCTCCTCAAGTGTTTGCCCTCAGGAAATGACCCCCTTACAAACTCAACTTATTTCCATCTTAATCTCTTTTTATCAAACCTTTCTTTCTTTAAACTATACCATTAAATCCTGCAATAAATCACATGCCCGGCTCTGCTCCGCAACTTCAGGAAAAAACGTCACCTGTAAATCTTTTTCTTTCAGTTCTATTTTCCGCCACCCTCGCCATCGTATTCACAGAAAGTAACTTTCCTTTTGCCCCTTTTCTTCTAAACACGCCGGCTGCACAATACAGAGGCCGTCTTGACATTATTTCCTATACAACTGATAAATGCCTGCATTTGCTTCCTGTGGTGAATTCAATGGATTATCATAAATCAACTTCAGAAATTAAAGAAAAAAAGGCATCTGAAAGTGGGAAAAATTGCTGCGAGGGTCATAGCAGACTAAGCGCCAAATGTTCCCATTTCAATTACACATCAGCGGCGGCAGGATCACACCCACACGATGCAGAGATGGATTCTGATTTTCCATCCGGTGGACGCCTCCAAGATCTTAACTCGTGCTTTATATCCAGATAAGGGGGGGTTCACATCGCGTTTTGCCATCCATTTAAAGTATGAAGTTGAAAAGAAAAAGTATACAAAAACGTAGCACACCATGCTTTTGTATCCTGCAGAATCCAGTAAAGAAACATATACGTTAACGTATACGTTTTTTTCTTTTTTCAATGGAACTCTTTGGTGAACGGATGCCGCTGTATGACATCAATCTGAGGCATCCGTTAATGTATACGTTTTTTATATATGTTAAACAGATGTCAAAAAACGTGATGTGAACCCAGCCTAAGGCTACATGCACACGAACATTGTTTGTTTCCGTGTCTGTTCCGTTTTTTTTTTTTGCGGCTAGGATGCAGACTCATTCATTTCAATGGGTCCGCAAAAAATGCGGACAGCACACCGTGTGCTATCCGCATCCATATGTCCATTCTGTAGCCCTGCAAAAACAAAAAATAGAACATGTCCTATTCTTGTCCATTTTAGGCATTGTTACAATGGATCCGCAAAAAAAAATGGATACCCAATTTTTTGCGGCTACCCAATTTGGGGACCGCAAAACACATATGGTCGTGTGCATGTAGCCTAACATGTTCCATCAGTATGAGTAACCAAGGGTTGCACTAAGGCAGGGATGGCCAACCTGTGGCTCTCCAGCTGTTGTAAAACTACAATTCCCACCATGCCCTGCTGTAAGCTGATAGCTGTAGGCAGTCTGGGCATGCTGGAAGTTGTAGTTTTTCAACAGCTGGAGAACCGCGGGTTGGCCAGCCCTGAACTAAAGTCTTCTAGGATGAAATACCTTGTAGTAAAGTTGAAATAAGACTCAAACTTCTGAAAACGCCCATAGGAAAATAAGGCTAAGCACTTGATACAAGACCTTGGGGGAGGTCTGACAATCAAAGAAGTCCCTCATCTGAGCATCAGTATCAGCAAAAGAATCAGAACAGGATGAAGTTTAATGCTCAGAGCCTACATATTAGGGCTAATATTATTCTGCCTTTATGACACGTATGTGCAACGAGCCCACTACTCACGCCTGGGGGATCCCTTACTCCTCTAGAGGTATTTACGATTATCTGTCCCTCTGTTAGAGTAATTAGTTGTGATGCCAGCTGTAGTTATGCAGAGGAAGCATAGGACTCCCTTTAGATGATGGAATGTATCCAATTGTAGGAAGGCCAGAGTGGTGTTAAATAGGCCACGATATCCCTGAAGATGTTGTGTAGCACGTGTCACGGTGCTCCTACCTTTGGATATGGGTCCAGACTTGGTTGAACGTTGAGCTTTACTTGTAATAAACGGTAATCCATACAGTTTCTAGACTTGTCATGTTTTCCAATAGGTTTCAACAGGCAAATACTTTCTCTGCACACAGACTCCTCTCTGCTGTATCCATTCTGTAGCTATCTTAGCTCAGCTATGTTAGTAGTCGGTTTCTTACTGTAGATAATCCTAGGAAACTCTGTCCTGGCTGTGAGTACCTCAAGCTCTAGCTTTAGCTTGAATTTAAGGCAATGCAAACCCAGGAGGAGTCATGCAACCAATATGCACAACATCCAGTGATAAGGTTGGCTAGGACAAACAGAACCTGTCCAGACAGGGCTAGGCCTTAGGCCTGCTGCCTTCCCATAGCCGGGGTGAAACTGCACTCCCTCTGGCTAGCTAACTCCTTCTGCTCTAAGAGGGTAAGAGAGATGTAACAGACAAGTCCACCCTCTGCCTGCAGCTCTGCCAGATTTTGCTTCCACCTACTGGAGAACCAGGTAATTAAATGAACACAACAGTTGCAATGGAAATACATATGCCTATGGTAGGAGAATTACACGAAATACATAAGCTATCACAGAATTAGCCCATAGAGGATAGTAGCAAGGTGTCTAGGAGTGGTAATGGCTCTCCGGGACATTATATATGCCACTGTGTTCATAGAGGTTGTCTAAGTTTTTAAAAGGCATGGAAGGTGTGATAGAAGTTACACTCATCCACCACTTCTAATCCTCCTCCCCAACTTCCAGCACTGCTGCACAATTCTTCCGCAGACTTTGTTGCTATGGCTGCAGTTCTCACATGTAAATTGACTGCATGTGACTGCTGCAGCCAATCGCTGTCCTCAGCAGTCATGTGCCATATACCATTGAGGCCGGTAATTGGCTGCAGAAACACTGGAGCATACGGGACTTAAAATGGTGTCTCCCTTGGACAACCCCTTCAATTATGTTATTCTATAAACTATTTGGAAGATATTTCCAGACTTTGTTGCAAGTCTGCAAATATCAGAGGGTACTTTTTTAACACTGGGTAAAATGGCCCGATCCCCGTTGCTCCTGGAGGGCCCAAGGCAGCTGGCTCGCATAATGAAGGACTTACTTGCTTGCTCCTCCTCCCGACCTTCCCTGCCTTTTGCATACATCTCACGCCGTGATGTCACGCGGAAACACTGCAACGCTAGGATGAGCCCCGGTCTCCTTCCTGAACTGCAGAGCGGTGCCCACTTCCAGCCCTGAGCCCAGCTGCCCAGAGCACTGATCCTGAGCCGGCTGGAGTCTTCGGAACTGTAAGTATTTACAGTAAATCACTGTAAGCTATATTATATATATATATTACTTGAGTAAGGGTGCTGGATGGTTGGAGAAGGGGGAGGGAGGGGTGGATGGAGGGGCTAGTAGTACAGTACTACCTGCACATTGTAAAAAAAAGTTATCTGCAAAATACTATATATTTGTGTCAGAAGTTGTGCTTTTTACATTTTTAGAATAATGATATCGCCATTTTATTTGATACTTTTGTGCTGATTCTGTTTTTTTCTCTATCTTAAGGTACACTATAGTCACCAGAGCCACAACAGCTAAAACGTAGTAGTTCTGGTGTCTATAGCATGTCTCTGCAAGACTTTTAGGCCTCTTTCACACGGGCAATGTTTGACGCCCGGATAAGAGGCGGGTGCGTTGCCGGAATATGCGCGTTTTTCCCATGAGGGTGCAAACGTTTGTAACGCGTTTTGTACGCGCGTGAGAAAAATCGCCATGTTTGGTACCCAGACCCGAAGCCGGACTTCATCACTGAAGTCCGGTTTCGGGTCTTCTGGAGAATTGATTATTTTCCCTTATAATATAGTTATAAGGGGAAATAATAGCATTCTTAATAAAGAATGCATTGTTAAATGAAGCGGAAGGGGTTAAAAATAATAAAAGTTAACTTACCTTAGCCACTTGATCGTGTAGTTGCGATCTCTCCTCTCTTTCCCAGCAGCATCTAAGATCTAAAGGACCTGTGATGACGTCACTGAGCTCATCACATGGTCCAATCACATGGTCCATCTTACAATGGTGATGGACCATGTGATTGGACCATGTGATGTGATAGATCTCAGCTGATGCAGGGAAAGAGAGGACAGATTGCAACTACGCGATCAAGTGGCTAAGGTAAGTTAACTTTTATTATTTTTAACCCCTTCCACTTCATTTTACTAAGCATTCTTTATTAAGAATGCTATTATTTCCCCTTATAACCATGTTATAAAGGAAAATAATAAAGATCGGGTCCCGTTGCTAAGCAACCATGCAGGAAAATCGCAATGCATCCGCACTTGCTTGCGGATGCTTGTGATTTTCCCGCAGCCCCATTCACTTCTATGGGGCCTGCGTTGTGTGAAAAACGAACAATATAGAGCATGCTGCGATTTTCACGACGCAGAAGTGATGCGTGAAAATCACCGCTCATGTGCACAGCCCCATAGAAATGAATGGGTCCGGATTCAGTGCGGGTGCAATGCGTCCTCCTCACGCATTGCACCCGCGCGGAAAACTCGCCCGTGTGAAAGGGGCCTTAATGTAAACACTGCCTTTTCAGAAAAAAAGGTAGTATTTACATTACTGCCAAGGAACACCTCTAGTGGCCACTCATCAGACACTACTCATCAGACGGCCCCTAGAGGTGCTTCCTAGTCCAGTGTTGCACAATGTGCAACACTGGCATTAACGCTAAACACTCCTTATAGAAATGCATTGATTCATAGCATCTCCATGAAGCCACGAAGGGGGAAAACGCCTCCCAATGCATCCCTATGGGAAAGCAGTGGGTTGGCTATGATATACTGACACACTGCACATTCCTGTCATTGTATGGATGCGGTGATCTGTAATACACTCAAAAACTGGACATTCCTGTGACTTATATTGCTGTAGAGCTTGCGATGCTCACACACTGCACTTTTCTATGCATTTTATCGCTGACGTGATCTGTGATGTACTTGCACATCGCACATTACTGTGAGGCAGGATCCAGGGGGCCCAAGTAAATTCTTGCCCAGGGTCCAATCAACATTAAAGACGGCCCTGATTCTCAGCTATTTGTGGAGGTGCTACTGAAGTGAATGGAGATGGTCACACATTGCGCAGTCACCTCTCCTTTCACAACAAGTCATGACAAAGCCCCATCCCGGAGACAGGAGCAAACTATAGGAATAAACTAAGAAAAGTACACATAGTGAGGTCTGTACGCTGCTTTATTATGTCCTTTTGATGTTCATTTTTCCTTCAAGATTGAAAATAAGTACAAGATGGAATAAAACTAGAGAGAAGTTAGATACAAATCCAATGCTCAGAGTCAAGTAGCGGCAGTCAAGGACAATAAAAAATTGCATTAATGTAATATATATATTTTTTTCAAACACTTTAGAGTGCACAGAAAAATAACGGGCTAGATTTATCATTACACTTACATCGTACTCCACTTTTACTTGTGTCCAAACTCACTTTTGGCTCAGTCAGATTTATTAATGGTCCTTTAATACTGTGATAAATGTGGTTTGACGGTGGTTGGAAAAAGTCGAACGTTTAGAGGTTTCTGACAGAAAAGTGGAGAGGCATGGCTAGTAATATAATAATAATAATAAGAAATTAATTAACATTTTTAAAGGTAAAATGATAAAAACAGGTAAAAAGAGTCTTCTGTTTGATGCCAATGTAATAAGCACAGGACATATATATAACGTTTCCAACATAAGCATGGAGTTAAATTGTGCAATTGTTTGCAACTTTTGGGAACCGTCGCAATAGTAAATCTGTCTAGAGATTGATTTACATAATAAAACACGCCCACTTTCACACCAATTTCAGAAAACCGGTGAGCATAGCGCAGAGCCAAAAAAAGTTGCACATTTTTTCGCAGTTTTACCGATTGCGCAAAATATTGTGCCTTTTTCACGCCATAAATTTGACTTTAGCTAATAATGATAAATCTGGCCCAATATGTTGAGCTGAATTGGATCACCCTACTGTAGTTATACCAATATAGCATTGTAGAGCATCATCGAGGACCACTAAAGGAAGCAGTGGAAACCAGCTTGTGTGGTTGTTGATTTCTGAATTTTCTGTATATTTGCATTGAGAGTTGTCAGACTACACAATTATGCACATTCTTTCTTTTGATGTTTTCCTGGAATAGCTGTTTGTAAGTTTTTCTTAGTATTCTCCATATTGTGTACTGCGTCAGTCGGGTCAAGGGAAGCTGTCTTCTTCCTATGCATTACATTATGAGTTCATTGCTTGTTAGGAGATGTATAGGAGTGCATTAGGTGTCTTACAATGTCAGCCTAAAGATGATTCCAGAATAAGAAGAAGAATATTGTTTATGGCATCTGCTACGGAAAAATAATTCATTACAGCAGGACCCTACGGAGTATTCAGATGAAAGGAAAAGGTATGAATTATAGGCTCAGCTCATACTGGTGTCACACCACTTTCCAAGATCCCTGAATGGCATTTTTTAAACTAATGTTGAAACTGTCATACGGTGCTTAAAAAATCACTCCAATAATTGTTTTTGCCTATATAGTTCAGCATAGGCAGCTATTAAATGATACTATAGAGTAGGCATCCTCAAACTGCGGCCCTCCAGCTGTTGCAAAACTACAACTCCCAGCATGCCCGAACACCCTGCAGGTATCAGCCTACAGCAGGGCATTGTGGGAGTTGTAGTTTTACAACAGCTGGAGGGCCGCAGTTTGAGGATGCCTGCTATAGAGGCTCTTGTGCGTGACTTATAGTATACCTGTTTGGTTGCTGAGTCATTTGTGGGTTATCTACCATATTGATTCCTTCTTCCCTTAGGGTACTTTCACACTAGCGTTCGTGTGATCTGGCGGGCAGTTCCGTCGTTGGAGCTGCCTGCCAGATCCGCCGTTTAGTGTCACAACTGACAGCATTTGTAGACGGATCTACAAATGCATTGCAAGAACGGATCCATCCCTCCGCTTGTCTTGCGGATGGAAGGATCTGTCCTGCACTCTTTTTTACAGTTTTCTCGGTCTGCGCATGCACAGACCGGAAGGACGGATCCGTCCTTCAGTTGTTTCACAATGCCGGATCCGGCACTAATACAAGTCAATGTAAATTAATGCCGGCGACTGATCAGGCATTTTGGACGGGCATAATACCGTAGCATGCTGCGGTATTATGTCCGGCCACAACGCCTGACAGTGACTGAACAGAAGGCATACTGATGCAAACTGAATGTATTTCTATCCATTCAGATTGCATGGGGATATGCCTGATCAGTTCTTTCCCGGCGTAGAGCCCTTTTGACGGAACTCTATGCCGGAAAAGAATAACGCAAGTGTGAAAGTACCTTAGATATGGTTCCAATAATGCAGTCTATAATTCCCATTAAGCCTCTGGATTTAAAAACACAGTGAGGGTAGAGTCTCAGCAACTTGGGCAGTTACTTGGTGGTAGCCGCCGCATCCTCAAACTGTAAACACGCCCCCTCTCCACTTGATAGACAGGGATAGCGAGTGCTCTCCTCCTCCCGCTGGCCCTGTCTGCCCATGAAATCCCGCACCTGTGCCGTTACCTTCCTCATTCGGCGCAGGCGTTCTCAGTGAAGGACGCGCGCTTGCCAGCTCCTTCCTCAGTGCGCCTGCGCTGATGACGTCTGACTACACCCGGAAAAGAAGACTGCCGGCATCGGGTGTAGTCTGACATCATCGGCGCAGGCGCACTGAGGAAGCAGCTGGCAAGCACGCGTCCTTCACTCAGAACGTCTGTGCCGAATGAGAAACGTTACTGCGCAGGCACAGGATTTCATGGGCAGACAGGGCCAGCGGGAGAAGGAGAGCATTGCTGGCCCTGTCTATCAAGTGGAGAGGGGGCGTGTTTACAGTCAGAGGATGCGGCGGCTACGAGCAAGTAACTGCCCAAGTTGATGGTAGTGAAGTAATTTGCATATTATAAAAGTACGATTACGAAGGTAAGAGTGATATGTTTGGACTCAGCTGACATTAGCAAATAGCTAATGTCTGCTACTGAAAATTGCTAAATGGGGGGTGACAGAAGCCCTTTAAGTTGCTTAAATTGGAACAATGACAAATATTCTAAAAAAGAATATATAGCACTATATTCTATAGTGCTATATATTCGTGTTTTAGAATATTCGCATTACACGAATATTACATTGCTGATTTTTCGCATAAGAGAAAATAAATTATATAATGAAGAATATTCTAATTCACTACAGACTACAATATTGCCGCCTTCTCACATTGGCCCACAAGCAAGAAGCAGGTAGGTATACTAGGTAATGGGTTCAGATGAAAAAAGAGCAAAAAACTAATATTAGTTTTTACGAATATATATCACTATATTTGAAATATTCGCAAATTCTTGAAGTGCCGATACTCACGATAAAAATTTGCAATTCAAATATTCGCGCTCAACACTAATCTTAAGGTATGAAATACTGTCTACAAATATGTAATAGAAAAAGTAGGAGGAAAAGCAAATGTCCCTCTGGAATGACATGCATCATGGATCTTCAGTTATGCAAGTAGGAGGAACCTAAACAAGTCGGGGTAGCACTGACAGTCTACGGCAGGCATGTCCAAACTCTGGCCCTCCAGGTGTTGCAGAACTACAACTCCCATCATGCTCTTCTGTAGGTTGATAGCTGTAGGTTGCCCAGGAATGATGGGAGTTGTAGTTTTGCAACATCTGGGGGGCCGGAGTTTGGACATGCCTGGTCTACGGTAAAGCAGATAGAACTTCCTATTGGCTCATCAGGAGAGGTAGGCGAAGGAAGGGAGCAATGGAAGACAAACAATGTAAACAAAAACACCATGAAGAATACACTAAGGTAAATCAGCAAGCATTAGAGTTGATAATGTGGACACTTAAAGGGGTTGTCTGGTGAAGTCCAGTTCACATGCCCTAATAGATCATATGAACATTATAGAGGGGATACTCTCTTCATAAGTCAGGATTTAGAGCTGTCCTCTGAGTGGCTTTTGTTCTGGCAAACTGGAGTCATCAATGTATTATGTGAATGGATATTCATGTGCACAGTTGGCATACAATACCACACTTCACCTGGCAAAATCAGATGTTTTTTGAATTTACCAGAAGTGGGTCCTGGGGTGATCAGGTTTTTTTATACTATGTGCCCAAAGCATTTGCATAAGATATATCTAAACTTAAGTTCCTACTTTATTGATTGGCATTGACAAAAAATTGTAATCTTTTCAGTTGCAATCTGTTACCGTTGATCGTTGTTTGTGCTGTGTACGTGCCAGCTTTGAATGCAATCGTCGTGCACTTATATCCAGTAGTGTTGAGCGCGAACATTCGAATAGCGAATTTTTTTAGCGAATATCGGCACTTCGCTAATTCGCGAATATTTCGAATATAGCGCTATAAATTCGCTATTTCGAATATTCGTTTTTTTTTTTTTTAGTTATATTTTTTTCTTTCCCACTTCCCAAAAGCAGTTCTTACCTGTCCTGAGGATTCCTGGCTTCCTGGCTGCTCTAGTCAGTGCCCGTTGCCGCTTCTGCCGACTTCCGTGCTCATGGAGCGTCCCGATCACCATGGGAACGTCTCCATATACTAAAATGTACTGTCAGATTTGAGGAATTACGTTAAAATCGCAATGCGATTAATTCAAGTTATATTAATCGCATTGCGATTACAACTTAGCACTGCTATCTTACATAGGCTAGAATTAACGAATATGGAATATAGCACTAGCAGTGCTAAGTAGAAATCGCAATGCGATTACTTCAAGTTAAATTAATCGCATTGCGAATTCAACTTAGCACTGCTGCTATATTCCATATTCGTTAACTTCGTTCATTCTAGCAAGCTGACCCATTATAAACCCAGCTCTAAGTTGAAATCGCAATGCGATTAATATAACTTGAATTAATCGCATTGCGATTTCAACGTAATTCCTCAAATCCGACAGTACATTTTAGTATATGGAGACGTTCCCATGGTGATGGGGACGCTCCATCAGCACGGAAGTTTATGGTTGGCTTGGTAGAATTAGCGAATAGCGAATATGACGAATGTATTCGTCATATTCCTCAAAACAAAGATAACAAAGTATTCTACATCTTCGTTTTAGCAACCTATTCGTCAACTTCGCTAATTCTAGCAATCAAATAGGAAGGTTGACAATAGAGACAGCTGTGTTTAATTCACTATGCGATTATTATTATTATTTTTTTTTATAGAATAAATATATTACTTGATATAATTTACTATAATTATTCTATTTATTAAAAAAAAAATTAAATAATTGCATAGCGAATTAAACACAGTTGTCTCTATAGTCAACCTTCCTATTTGATATGATTGCTAGAATTAGGGAAGTTGACGAATAGGTCGCTAAAACGAAGATGTAGAATACTTCGTTATCTTCGTTTTGAGGAATATGACGAATACATTTGTCATATTCGTCATCTTCGCTATAATTCTAGATATGAAACCAATAGGAAAGTAGCCTTAAGTTAAAATCGCAATACGCGATTATTTAAATCGCATATTAATCGCGATAACTAGAATAATGACGAATATTTGATTTCGACGAATATGAAACGAATATTCTTTCGAATATTCGCGAATTTCGTCGAAATCGAATATGGCACCTGCCGCTCATCACTGATATCCAGTAGCAAGCAGGGAGCTTGCAAAAAGGCTGGAAAATTCTGCACCTGGTAAGATAGTCAGCAGTACTGCAGCATGCTAGTCAGCTTGCAAGTTGAGGTGGACATCTCAGGACATAGATGACTTTCTAGCTCCTGCACCCTAAAACAGCAAGACACATGTGAAGATGTCAGATTGGAACCACAGCCAGCCTGCCAGAAGTTAAAGGTAACTTGTCACCTAGAAAATGCATATTAAACCACCAGCAGTACCTTATTGCAGCCTGTAGCATGATTATAAAGGTGTCTCTGTCTTTTCTGTGCAATGCAGAAAAAGTCTGAAAAAAAGTGATAGTCTTGAAGTCAAGAGGGCAGCGGCTTTCTCGCCTGAAGTCAAGTGCACCCTGCACCCCTTCCCTCGCCTTAGCGTTTGATTGATAGGATGTCCAATTCCTTCACTGCCGGTTCTGCATTGAGCTTTTGAAAACTACATCACAGCCTGTGAGGGTGGAGCCTGTAGCCAGGTAATCTGCATGAGCTCCGCCCACACAGTGCTGCAGAGCGATCTGTGCCTGCAGGGAAGAGAGGTATGTGAGCTTCAGGAATGGGACAAGGTGAGTAGTTACTGTGTTTTTTTGTCTTTAATACAGAGGGCGCACAGAGGACTTTATTACTATGGAGGGGGCACAGAGGACTTTATTACTATGGAGGGGGCACAGAGGACTTTATTAATATGGAGGGAGCACAGAGGACTTTATTACTATGGAGGGGCACAGAGGACTTTATTACTATGGAGGGGGCACAGAGGTCTTTATTACTATGGAAGGGGCACAGAGGTCTTCATTACTATGGAGGGAGCACAGATGACTTTATTACTATGGAGGGGGCACAGAGGACTTTATTACTATGGAGGGGGCACAGAGGACTTTATTATTACGGAGGAGCACAGAGGACTTTATTACTATGGAGGGGGCACAGAGGACTTTATTACTATGGAGGGGGCATAGAGGGCTTTATTACTATGGAGGGGCACAGAGGACTTTATTACTATGGAGGGGCACAGAGGACTTTATTTCTATGGAGGGGGCTCAGAGGACTTTATTACTATGGAGGGGGCACAGAGGTCTTTATTACTATATGGAGATGGCACAGAGGTCTTTATTACTATGGAGGGGGCACAGAGGTCTTTATTACTATGGAGGGGGCACAGTGGGCATTACTAGCACAGTGGGCATTACTACTATTAAGGGGGCACAATGGGCATTATTGCTATGAAGGGGGCACAGTGGACATTATTACTATAAAGGGGACACAATGGGGGATTTCTACTATGGAGGGTACACAGAGGGCCTTACTAGCACAATGGGCATTAATGTTATTAAGGGGACACAATGGGAATTATAACTGTGAAAGGGGCACAGAGAGGGCATAACTACTGTGAGGGGGCGCTATTTTTTTAAAGTATTTTTAAACACCCTAGGCACGCCACTGAGTAGAAGCAATAGGCGCAGTTCATTTCTTGCAGATGTTCACGGAATTGGTGAGAATCCTTTTAATTTACAGGACGTGTAAAGCACATAGAGGTTCGGGCGCAGACATTTCTCCAGCTGCCATGTTATAGATTGGTCAGACAGACCGTTTCAGCCCCATTCAAACTCATCAGAGGCTCAGAGCAGATTTTGGCAGCTTTACCAATGCTGAAGCAATGTTAAATATTACTTTCAGATTTCTATTAAGAAATTCTGCTTATTCATCTCATTTTTATTTAATGTAATTTCTTTCTATTTCAATTTTATTATCTTTACTTTTTAGTTTATTTTTTATTGTTGGTTATGCCATTTTATTCTAAAACGAGTCGCATTTATGTAAAGTTTCTTCCATTGTAAAATAGCTCTTTGTGGAAGGAGACGTTTAATAGGAGGACTCTATAAGAATCGGCAGGATTATGGCATACAAATAAAACAAGGTCCCGGCGGGAAGGCTATAGACCGCAAAACCCATTACGCAGCACCTTTATGTGTTACAAAAGCTCCAATTTTACATTACATTTTATAAATTAAAAATAAATAAATAAATAAAAAAGTTTAGTGCTCCATTAAGTTACACATTAATCCATAGATGGCGGCGGCTGCGGGGGGGAGATCTTGCATTAACTCTTACTAAGCGTATTCTTGATCTGCGGAATATTACTGAAACCCCACTTATGGTCCATTGAAAGTAAAGCTAATCTTCTAAGCTTGGGTAGAAATGTTGGCTAATTAATGTCTATTTCCATATAAATGGCTAATTTTAGGATTGCTGGTTATTAAGACCAGAGGGTTTTAATCTGCTAATGATCCTAATCCCGAAATGGGTTTTACAATAAGAGATTATTTTTTAGAGTTCTTAACGAGCAAATGTGCTCGTTGGTCTTGGTCAGATGTGGGACTATTTATAGCCGGAGAAAACTTTCCCCGTCACTTGCAGGAGCCTTTGCAGCCACCGTTCTTCCAGATTTTTAATTTGTGTCCTCATTTTTAGCAAAGAAGGATCATTCCACTGATTTGTGGAGGAAAGAATCCACCAGAACTTTGGCAGATAAATTAGATTTCTCGTGTGTGTGTGTGTTTTTAAAGCCTTCAACAAATCAAAACAGATAGCTCCTGCCCGGCGCGCGCCAGCCTTATCCCTTAAAGAAAACCCAATTCTGAAATCAGAAGGAGCTGGGACTATAAATCTAGATACAATGAAAACTAATGGCTCCTTCTAAACATTTGGCATTGCTATCTGCTGAGGTCAATGCGACAAAACACAAACAGTGGGGACATTCGGATGGGGGGGGGCTTTGGCCATTGTTCAGGTTATTGCCGGTTCATTTGAAGATGCTTTATAGTGATTAAAATAGCATTTTAGCACTAAATAAATTAAAGGTGACTTCAACATTTTGAATCACTGTTAGGCCTCATGCACACGACCGTTGTTTGATTCCGTGTCCGTTGCTCCGTTTTTCGTGATTTTCTGCGGACCCATTGGTTTTCAATGGGTCCGTGGAAACCTCGGCAAATGCACCGTTTGTCCTCCGCGTCCGTTGTCCGTGATTCCAGTCCGTCAAAAAAATATAACCTGTCCTATTCTTGTCCGTGAAAAACAGTTCACGGACCCATTCAAGTCAATGGGTCCGTGAAAAATGCGGATGGCCATCCGTGTGTCATCCGCGTTCCTTGTCCGTTTTTTTTGCGGATCCCTTGGCAGGCACTTGGGAAACATTGTCAGCCTGTCTTTTGGTAAAATCTTTTGGGTCATGTCCGCTAAAAAAAAACGGAAGACACACGGAAACACAACGGAAGGCAAAAACGGACACGGATCACTGAACAACGGAACCCCTTTTTGCGGACAGCATAAAAAAACGGTCGTGTGCATGAGGCCTAACTTTCTATATTTTAACTTCTGCAGGCTTGTCAACTGCCTTGGTTTTACCAGAAGCCCCAGTTACTCAGTCGCCCAATGAGGAGAAATAAGAATGCTTACAGATCACAAAAATGGATTGAGGGATGTACAGAAGGGGACATTTCCGATTTGAGATTGTTTTTACTTCAGTTTTAAGTCTGGGTTTACATTGTGTGATTGCACCAGTTTTCATGTTTTTGGTGCAATTCCATTGTGACATATGACTTAGGCCTTATTCACATGTCCGTAGTTTGTTTTGCGGAAACACGGATCCGCAAAACACGGAAACACGGATCCGCAAAACACGGACGGCTGCAATGTGCATTCCACATTTTGCGGACCGCACATTGCTGGCACTATAGAAAGAATGCCTTTTCTTGTCCGCAATTGCGGACAAGAATAGGACATGTTCTATTTTTTTGCGGAAACGGAAACACGGAAACGGAAACACAGATGCGGAAACACGGATGCAGACATCACATAGTGTGCTGTCCACATCCATTCCTGCCCCTATGAAATGAATGGGTCTGCAACCCTTCCGCAAAATTGCGGAAGGGATGCGGATCCATTTTGCGGACGTGTGAATTAGGCCTTAGGCCTTATTCACACGTCCGCAAGTGTTTTGCGGATCCACGGAGCCGCGGATCCGCAAAACACGGACACACCGGCAATGTGCATTCCGCATTTTTGTGGACCGCACATTGCCCGAACTCCATAGAGAATGCCTCTTCTTGTCCGCAATTGCGGACAAGAATAGGACATGCTCTATTTTTTTTGCGGAGCCGCGGACCGGAAGATCGGCGGCGCGCTCCGCAAAATTGGATGCGGAGAGCACAGTGTGTGCTCTCCGCATCGTTCCCGGCCCCATTCACAGTCAATGGGTCCGCATGTATTCCGCAAAATTGCGGAATACATGCGGACTACATTGCGGACGTGTGAATAAGGCCTTAGACTTATTGCACACGAAAGTATGGTTTTGCGGTCCATTTTTTACGGATCCGTTGTTCCGTTTTTGTTATCCGTTCTGTTTCCGTTGTGTTTCCCTTTCCGTTCCGTTTTTCCGTTCCGTTTTTCCGTATGGCATATACAGTATACAGTAATTACATAGAAAAAATTGGGCTGGGCTTAAAATTTTCAATAGATGGTTCCGCAAAAACGGAACGGATACGGAAGACATACGGATGCATTTCCGTATGCGTTCCTTTTTTTTTGCGGACCCATTGACTTGAATGGAGCCACGGACCGTGATTTGCGGGCAATAATAGGACATGTTCTATCTTTCCACGGAACGGAAAAACGGAAACACGGAAACGGAATGCATACGGAAACACTTCCGTTTTTTTTGTGGACCCATTGAAATGAATGGGTCCGTATACGGACCGTATACGGAACTCATAAAAACGGCCCGTACACCCGCAAAAAAAA
Source organism: Bufotes viridis (assembly GCA_033119425.1). NCBI lineage: Eukaryota > Metazoa > Chordata > Amphibia > Anura > Bufonidae > Bufotes > Bufotes viridis. Next base: position 9,066,180 of record CM065597.1, read on the forward strand.
CGTTCGTGTGCAAGAGGCCTTAGTCTTCCTGGTGTAGGATGTGAATTTTTAGAGACATTCCCAAGTGTTGCAGATAATAAATGTTCCATAATCTCACTTTTCAGCCTTAAAAAATCTCAATATCTTTTTGTTTGATCTTGGAGTTTAGTTAAATGAAGGGTCGGGTCTGGTCTGGTGTCTGAAAATGACAATAGGAGGTCTAAATATATTTTTGGTTTTGGTCTGGGATCAGAAATAATATAGAAGGTCTGGGGTCTGAATATATTTTAAGGGTCTCATCTGAGGTCATAAATTGATTTAAAGGTTTGGTTTCGGGTCTGAAATAAATTTTGGGGCCCGATCTGGAAACTAGGGGGCTAAACTTATTGAAGGAGTCTGGTGAAGAACCTGATATTAATATGGCAATCTAAACTAGGATCTGAGATTAATTTAGGGTGGGAATATTATTAGCCATGCTCATTTATGGAAGGCATGCCCTCAAAAGCCTATGGTTCCCGGTGGTCTCTGCCAGACTGGATCGGATGCAGAGTTACGAGACCACTGCAGTCATGTACTGGCCTGAATAGTGATGTGTGACAGAGTGGCACTCTCACTACTCTGCTGGCAGCATGGATTGGCTGCAGGAATCTCATGAGCAAGAAGGGGTCAGCATTACTTCTGGCCTGGAGGAGACCATTGGGTTCCATGGTGCTGGATAGTGTTAGGTCCAAATTTCAGGATAGATTAAATTCGCCATGAAGCCAAATTTCCTTGTGCTTCATGAGAGCAAATTGATCTTACCTCGAATAGTGTAAAAAAAACAAAAAAAAATCATACTTACCTCATCCATTTGTTCACAATGGGCCGGCCACTGCCATCGCATGAAATCCCGCACGCGGGACATATGGCGTCTTCACAGGCCGCGCGAGATTTAGTTCCAGATCCTAAAGCAAGATAGCGGCGGCCAGCCTATCGTGAACAAATGGATTAGGTAAGTATGATTTTTTAAAATTTTACACTGTATTATTCCTATTAGATGCCGCAATCAGTTATGAACGCGACATCTGAGGCACCCACTATTCACAAAGAAATGCGCTTTATCGCAAAGCAAATTTTTTGCAGAAAATACTTCGGAATTTTGGAATACTTTGCTCAATACTGCTGCTGGAAAGGAGTTTTTTTTTCATTATTATTTTTAACACATTTCCTTCTGCCCAAAGCCTCACAGCTGCGGGGCCGCAAACACTGCCCACATTGCCCCATCACTCTGCCTCTATTTTAGCACAGTGGAGAACATTGCTGTGTATTACACTAGTAACCTTGCAGCACTTTTAACACCTTCTGCAGATATTTTTCCAAACTGAGTAAATATAATTATATAAGCTCCGTCCCAAACCAGTAATGGCAGACATCTCTGCTCATATTTTAGGCAATGCCTTAGGCAAAATCTACTTAATGTACTGCGGATGCACTAAACAAAACCCACTTCTGTTCCTCCGAATACATAAATTTATTATGACAGCAGCACCGAGAAATTGTCATGATTTGCACACTTGTGATATCACCTCCTTGTTAATTACCTGCTTACTATAAAGAACGAGCTCAGCTGCTTCTCTGCAACCGCTACGACTTCCCAATATATTAACAGAGAAATCCGGCCCTTCCTTCTGGCATGTTAGTCCTGTGCTGACACTGCACAAATAATAAAGAAGACAGCCACATGTCAAAAACTGGTAAGTTGTCTATATTAATGTAAATGGTTATAATTATAGGGCATAGCTTACATAGAACAATATTTTATGTACATTAGGACTGAAAATATTGAGAAACTTTGAGGCAAATGTGTTAGATACTGCACCAGATATGTGATAATATATTTACGATACCTTAATATTGCCAACTCATTTAAAAGTATATAACTACTATAATACTGCTCCTATGTACAAGAATATAACTACTATAATACTGCTCCTATGTACAAAAATATAACTACTATAATACTGCCTCCTATGTACATGAATATAACTACTATAATACTGCTCCTATGTACAAGAATATAACTACTATAATATTGCTCCTATGTACAGGAATATAACTACTATAATAGTGCTCCTATGTACAAGAATATAACTACTATAATACTGCTCCTATGTACAGGAATATAACTACTATATTACTGCTCCTATGTACAAGAATATAACCACTATAATACTACTCCTATGTACAAGAATATAACTACTTTAATTCTGCCTCCTATGTACAAGAATATAACTACTATAATACTGCTCCTATGTACAAGAATATAACTAATATAATACTGCTCCTATGTACAAGAATATAACTACTATAATACTGCCTCCTATGTACAAGAATATAACTACTATAATACTGCTCCTATGTAAAAGAATATAACTACTATAATACTGCTCCTATGTACAGGAATATAACTACTATAATACTGCCTCCTTTGTACAAGAATATAACTACTATAATACTGCTCCTATGTACAAGAATATAACTACTATAATACTGCTCCTATATACAAGAATATAACTACTATAATACTGCCTCCTATGTACAAGAATATAACTACTATAGGGGCGGAGCCTGGCTCTGTAGCTGAATGGCTGCTGGTTTTTGAGCTCCTCATCTGAGCTGGTGCTAATCCCCTTCAAACTGCTTACAGACTAGCACAAATGGGCAAAGTGGGTAAAGATCGATCCAGGGAACAACCTTAGCCCACTCCGGCCAGGTCTCGCCAGCCTGACATGGACCAATTCCTGAAAAAGACCCCGAAGCACCGGGCCGCGAACACTTCCAAGATGGCGGCGGATGTGGACTTGCACTCAGACCAAGAGGATCTCTCCGACGCTGGCAGCGCATCGGACGCCTCTACATGTAAGTCCCGGAATGCTAGGGGCTCCTTCACAAAAGCTGCTTTGCTGTCGGTGCTTAACGCAGCATTGGCTCCTCTAAAAAAGGACTTAGCTGACATCAAGGAAGACTTGCGCGCCATGGGGAACCGGGTAGCGCACCTGGAAGATTTACAAGTGGCCGCCACGCAGCGTGAGGAGAAGACATATAATGCAATTCGCTCCCACACTGAGCTGCTGAATGACGCACTACTGCGCATAGAGGATCAGGAGAACTGAAATCGCAGACGCAATCTGAGCATCCGGGGCCTACCTGAGACCATAGCGTCGGAAGCCCTGCGCACCGTCGCGCTTGAAATTTTTGCGCACCTCTTAGGGCAAGAGAGAGCGGACAAGGTGGTGATTGAGAGGATCCATAGGGCCCTCAGACCCCAGCCTAAACCATCGGACCCACCGCGTGACGTGGTTTGCGGCCTCCTCAGCTTCGTGGACACGGCAGCCATAATGAAAGCTGGAAGAGAGGCTGATTGCTTGCAATATGAGGAGACGCCTATACAGTTCTACCAAGACCTGGCGCCATCCACCCTGTCGAAGCGCCGTATGTTGAAACCGCTTCTTGATGCCCTCCGAGCTGCAGCCATACCGTTCCGATGGCTTTACCCTTTCGGACTTGCAATTTTGAAAAATGGGCGCCAAATCTCAATCCGTACGCCGTCGGATCTGCAAGCGGCTTGGCCTACCTTGGGGATATCTCCCATTTCGCTGCCCTCATGGATGCCTGCGGATCTTGAGGACCCACCGCTTCCTCCACCTCGACCATCTGAATGGCGTCTGGCTCCTACCAAGAAAGGCCCCAAGCCCAGGCCTGAGGATTCTCCCCGTCGTCTGACCTGACCTGCGACATGCTGTCATCGTCTTCTATCTACCCGCTGGGAGCACGTATGTTTTGTGTCCGCTGCGGACTTACATATATGTTTAAGGCCTTAGATATGGGCCCTGATCCGGTCCCTTAGGCCTCTGATCCTATGACCAAACTGGATTGATTGTGTTCGCCTTCTCCGATCTGAACTGATTATTTCGCTGTTCGGCGATTCTGTTTTATGATGAGCTACCATGTCCCTGTTCTTTGCAGCTCTTGAATTTTTTGCGTTTTTTGCACTTTTTTGCACTTTCTATTCAAGGTTCCCACACCTTGCCTAGTTCCAATAGCGGGGATTACCCGGCCATACATGGTAATGGAACCTTCCGTTATCCCTGTTCTCACCCCGATGACTCTCCTTGCCAGTTCTGCGAGAACCCCCACCCGGCTGACCCCGGCTGATAGCCGTGATGTGAAAGGGTCGTTATATCGCCGGGTGCTCAGAGGAGCTGGTTTTGTTCACACTGTTTATGTTTATGTTGTTGTTTCTCCCTCTTTGTCTGTTGTCTCTTCCCCTCCTTTCCTCATGTGTCCCCACCTCCCACACTCACTGTATGTCGTGCCAGGGCTCTTTCACAGTCGCATTCTACCTAAATGTATAAGATGTCATCTATTGTAATATCCTCATTGAATGCTCGGGGTCTGAATGAGCCACACAAGCGCTCTCAGGTTATGGCCCTTCTTCAGAGGGATAAGGTTTCCGTAGCGTTTTTTCAGGAAACGCACTTTAAAATTGATAGAGTACCCAAAATGCCTCACCGGCAGTTTTCCCAGTGGTATCATTCTCCTTATACTGCGGCTAGCAGGGGTGTCAGCATAGGGATTCACAAACAACTTCCTTTCAAGCTGTCGGCCACCTCGATAGATCCTGAGGGTCGCTATCTCTTCCTGAAGGGCTCCATTGCTGATACCCCTGTTACCCTGGCGAATATTTACGCCCCCAACCGGAAACAGGTGCCTTGGCTCCTTCGGACCCTTGCTCTGCTTTCCTCTTTTAAAGAGGGACTGGTTATTCTAGGAGGTGACTTTAACGCTACCCTTGATCCCCTTTTAGACTCCTCTACCGGACAATCAGCAATCACTCATGTCCGCCTGCGGCGTCTTAAAGTGGCTCTGCAGAACCTAGGTGTATTTGATGTTTGGCGTACTTTTCACCCCTCAGGAAAAGACTACTCCTTCTTTTCTAGGGCCAAGTCCTCCTACCATAGGTTGGACTATCTTTTTATGTCCAGTACTCATGCACATAGTGCCCTCCATGCCCACATAGGCGATATCACCCTATCCGACCACGCCCCGGTGTTTATGAAGATTTCTCTGCAGGACCTCCCGAAGAGGGATTGGCATTGGAGGATCAATGATACCATCATATCTGATCCTTCCCACACCCCTAGATTGTCTTCCTTTTTAAAGGAGTTCTTCACCAACAATTCGTCCGGCCCTGACGCTCCGTCCCCCTCGGTAATTTGGGAGGCACACAAGGCGACTGTGCGGGGGGAGTTGATTGCTTTGAGTACACATCTTAAAAAGAAACGCACTCAGGAGATCACTGAGCTTTTATCTAAGATCCGGAAACTGGAGCTATCTCATAAGCGATCTCAGGCCCTTGACTGTGCTTCTGAGCTAGCTGCTGCGAGGTCCCAGCTCAAGAATAAGCTTAATGTTACCTCTGCTAAAATTCTCCTGAGAGCCAAATTTCGCTCCTATGCTCATGGGGATAAGGGAAATAGGCTCATGACGGCTCTGGTCCAAAAGCAAAAAGCCGACTCATTCATCACAGCAATTAGGGATGATCAGGGTACTATCCATAAGCGAACTCCTGATATAGCAAAGGCCTTCTGTGCCTTTTATAAAGGCCTCTATAACCTCCTCCCTCACAGTCGCTCCCCTCCGGATTCGCTACATGAAGCTACTGACCACTTCCTCTCCTCCCTAGATTTACCTTCCATCACCTCGACCCAGTCCTCACAACTCCTGGCCCCGATCACGGACTTGGAAGTTGAACAGACCCTATCCACCATCCCGTCAGGGAAAAGCCCTGGACCCGATGGGTTTACCATCACCTATTATAAAGCATTCCGCTCTGTGCTTCTACCACATTTCAGGGCTATGTGTAATTACCTGCTCCAAGGTGGTACTCTACCCCCCCAATCCCTCTCGGCCCATATCACTGTGATCCATAAGGAAAATAAAGATCCCTTGAACTGCGGTAGCTACCGCCCCATTTCACTGCTGAATACGGACGTGAAATGGTGGGCTAAGATTCTGGCTCGCAGGATTCAAACTGTCCTTCCTGCCGTTGTTGGTGGGGAACAGGTGGGCTTTGTCTCCGGCAGGCAGGGGTGTGAGAATACGATACGAGTCTTGCATTTGATTTCTCATGCTCAAGTGCACGATATCCCACTTACGCTTCTTAGCACTGATGCGGAGAAAGCCTTCGATAGGATCAGCTGGCTTTTTCTGTCCAGGGCCTTATCGAAGTTTGGCTTTCCTGAAGCGTTTATTACCTCTATTTTCTCGCTATATTCACGCCCCTCTGCACAGGTTCGGATTAATGGCACTCTCTCCCCCTCTTTCTCATCACCAACGGCACGAGGCAGGGTTGCCCACTCTCTCCAGCTCTCTTTGTCATAGTTATGGAGACGCTCCTGGCCAAAATCAGACAGACTCCCTCAATTCAAGGGATCCGGGTAGGTTCTCACACACACCTCACAGCAGCCTTCGCGGATGATCTCCTGGTCATGACAACCAACCCTCTCACATCTTTCCCTGCTCTTCATTCTATTTTTGAGGAATACGGAATGGTTTCTAATTTTAAAATAAATTACAACAAGTCTTTGGCTCTTAACGTCACCTGCCCCAAGCCTGACGTTGACACTCTTAAGAGGGAAGTTGGCTTCGCCTGGGCTGACAACACCATCCCTTTTTTAGGTACACACATTTCCGCGAATCCCAATGACTCCTTTGATCTGATCTATGTCCCTACTCTGAAGTCTATTAAATCCCACCTGCGTTCGGTAAAATTACCGTTTATTTCGTGGATAGGTAAGAAAAATTACTTGAAGACTTTCATTGTCCCGAAGCTGCTTTATCTGATTCAGACCCTCCCTTCTTCGTGGAGGTCCGCAGAGTCTTCTCTTCCTTCATATGGGACGGAAAATCTCCCAGGATTGCTTACACGACTTTGACCCGTGAAAAGCGCCTCGGGGGCTTTGGCCTTCCTGACATTTATGTCTATTATAAAGCTTCTATGTTGGGTAGAGGTCTAAACCTCCTCTCTGGGCAGGGGACCAACTTGGTATCCCACCTGGAAAGGAACTTGCTCACTTTTAAGGAAAAGGTGGTCCTCTGGGGGGTACGCAAATACACCGCTTCTCACAGACACGCCTCACCCTTGTGGAGAGGACTTTTGTTGGAATGGGCTAAACTTTATCAGGGTACAGATATGTGCTTCCCGAGTCTAGCTATGCCTTTGCCATTGATCCAATTTTACGTCCACCCAGCCACTTCTGCTGTCTCAGGGTTATGGGCCCGCTTTCGCGACCTGCGGCTGAGGGACATCACTTCTGAGACGGGGGACTTAGGATGGGATAAGCTTGTGGATTCTCCCGAATCCCATAATGCTTCTTTCCTGGAGACTATGGCCTTTAAAAAGGATCTCACCCGCTTGAAGGATTTCCCTACTCCATCTTTAGATCCCTCCTGGATTGAAAAGAGGTTGTCCCACTCACAGCCGCCTAAGAAGCCCTTGTCTGTACTTTATAAGGAGATACTCTCATCCCAGCCCCCTGACCTACGCTTCCTTTCAGCTTGGGAGAAGGAGCTGTCCGTCTCTTTCTCTGATCCTGAAAGAGCTTTTATACTTACTCATTCCCATGGATTCAACCGCTGCATAAAGGTTCAAGCCAATTCATATAAGCTATTGACGAGGTGGTACAGGACACCTGAGTTTCTTCACAGGCTAATCCCCAGCATCCCTGATCGTTGCTGGAGATGTGAGGAGGCAGTCGGGTCCCTGTCCCATATATGGTGGGACTGTCCTAAAATGTTACCTTTCTGGTCCGAGATTGAGCTCCTGATCAATAGGATTTGCAAGTCACGGGTCCGGCTGGACGCTAAGTTGATCCTTCTGTGGTGTCCCAATGATACTATCACCCCCTCTAAAATTAACCTCCCCACTATGCTTTTGACTGCTGCTCGTCTCCTAATCCCGTTCCTATGGAAGAATACCTCCCCCCGTCCATTGCTATGTGGCAAGACAAAGTGGACCAGTTGTACCGCTTTGAAGAGCTAGCCCATTGGGAATCTAATACTAGACCTGTTTTCCTGAAGCTCTGGTCGCCCTGGACCACATTTAGGAAATTTTGACATGGCTTGGGCTTCTAACACGGCATTTTTCCCACTCCCTACCCCTCCCTCCCTTTCTGTCCCTTGTCTTGTCTTCCTCCCCAACCCCCCCCCCCCATACATTTGAGATTTATATATTGTTTTCTTTGCTGTAATCACAACATTTCTATGCTGGCCCTCCGTGCTGCGCACGGTCTTGCCTTCCACATACTGTCTACATTCTGCCGCCAGCTGCGACTGGCCTATATTTTGGGATGTAAGTGCCTTGTGATTCTTTGCTCTTTTCTCAATAAACAGAGATTTGGTTAAGAATATAACTACTATAATACTGCTCCTATGTACAAGAATATAACTACTATAATACTGTCTCCTATGTACAGGAATATAACTACTATAATACTGCCTCCTATGTACAAGAATATAACTACTATAATACTACTCCTATGTACAGGAATAAACCTACTATAATACTGCCTCCTATATATAAGAATATAACTACTATCATACTGCTCCTATATACAAGAATATAACTACTATAATACTGCCTCCTATGTACAAGAATATAACTACTATAATACTGCTCCTATGTACAAGAATATAACTACTATAATACTGCTCCTATGTACAAGAATATAACTACTATAATACTGCCTCCTATGTACAAGAATATAACTACTATAATACTGCTCCTATGTACAAGAATATAACTACCATAATACTGTACTATGTACAAGAATATAACTACTATAATACTGCTCCTATGTACAAGAATATAACTACTATTATACTGTTCCTGTGTACAAGAACAATCTTGGGAATGGGTAGGAAGTTTATTTATTTATTTATTTATTTATTAACAATTTTTAATGTTTCTTCTTTGGGTTTGCATGAATGAGCCTTGAAGTTGTGATTTTCTGCACTTGAAGTTACCATAAAGCTCCAGCGCTTCCAATATTCCGTATCATGTTAGTCTTAGTTATCCAGACCCAGCTCTTGGTCTGAAACTTGAGTTTTTTTTCCATTTTGTGAGAAGCCAGTGCAGCATTGAGCAGAGGGCTGTTGCGCTTTGTGCATCTTCTACACCCTCATTTGTTACCTGGCGTTTCAAGTTCTGTCAAAATATTACCGTGTTGACCCATCAACATTCTGCTTAGGAGTCAGTGGGAATATCTGCAGCCACCGAGGATTCTGTTTGCTCCTTTGTAACCATAGTGACCGTGAAATATCCCGAAGCAAAGAGAATGTACAAGGCAGACAAGAAGCGCGTTGTGTCCTCTCTTTTATCATCTGCTTCATGTTCTGCTCACAAGAACAACTCTCTATCCATGAGGACACTGTCATGAGTTAAAACAAAAAGAATGTGTAATCTAAGTTCTGACAGAGCTGCGTACAATGTACCGGCTAATTTGTCCATCTGTATCCAATAGAGAATACCGTAACTGTGCGAAGTGCAGAATCTGCCCCCTGTTTATCAGTTCAGTGCTATTCCCCATTCACTGACAGCTCCTTCTGATACCATGGGGTTCTCTAGATCTTCTAATTCTACAATGTTGTAGATGTTGAAGACAAAACACAACATCATGGACAACCTCAGAAAACCTAGGAAGATGCATCTGATACATAACGACACATAATGTCAGGTACCACAGCACAGATATAACACACACCTCGGGTTATCTCACGCTATGACCTGCTGACTACGTGAGCCACTGACCGCTACCTCAATGTGTGCTTCCCTGTGTCCGCATCTGCGCTCAAACCTTAGTTACCACACAGTTTACTGTATGAACTGCGCCATTAATTCATTATATTTTCACATTGCTACATTTGCACATACATTGCAGTGATATTTTTACAGATTTTATACATTGCAGAACTTGTGATTATTGTATATTCTGGACCTTTAGGGGGAACAAAAGGTCTTCTTGCCCACAGTAAAATACTAGGCTGTTGGACCCTGGTGCAAAAAACCTAGCTTGGGGAAGCACAGCGTACTTACATGAAACTTAGGTAGGCTACTTATTAGTGTTGAGGAGAACACAGAGCACCCGAGCACAATGCAACAACCCGAGCATCAAACCAGGCACCCCCTGCTCTGAATTGGGGAGGGTGCCGGGTCTCACTGAGGTCAATGGAGAAGATCGCTGTACGGTGAGGGAATCTGCCAGTGTGAGTCCGCGGCTTAGAAGTCCCTGCTCTGACTCCATATATAGAGCTGAATAAAGCTGAATGATAAACTGTCAGAAAAACCTCATGGTAGTTTGTCATGTAGTAAATATTCCTATACAGCAGAAGTATCATTACATAACTCACTGTAGGTTAACATGTAGCTATATAGCGTAGTGGTTAAGGATCTTGGCTCTAATGTAGAAGGATGTAAGTTCAAATCCTGGCAGAAATAAAGGCTAAATTAAATTTATATATTTTAGTTTTTTTTTTTAGTAATTGTAAAAAATGTATGGCACAAAATAAATGTGTAATTGCAAAAAAAAAACATATATATATATATATATATATATATATATATATATAATCATACTTCTGATATATATGAATGCATAATATGTGGGAAACTACTACTGATGTTTTTAGCCATAATATATTTAAATATATTATATATTCTAAATATGCTTGAGTGCCATGCTCGAGTCAGTGTATTTAAATTTAATTTAGCCTAATTTCTGAAAAGTTTCTGCCGGGATTTGAACTCACAACCTTCTACATTAGAGCCAAGAAACTTAACCACTACACTGCACAGCTACATGTTAACGCGCAGTGAAATATAAAATGATACTTCTGCTGTATAGGAATACTTACCACTTGACAAACTACTATGAGGTTTTTCTGACACAGTTTATCATTAGAAACATAGAATGTGTCAGCAGATAAGAACCATTTGGTCCATCTAGTCTGCCCAATATGCTGAATACTATGAATAGCCCCTGGCCCTATCTTATATGAAGGATGGCCTTATGCCTATCCCATACATGCTTAAACTCCTTCACTGTATTTGCAGCTACCACTTCTGCAGGAAGGCTATTCCATGCGTCCACTACTCTCTCAGTAAAGTAATTCCTCCTGATATTACTTTTAAACCTTTGCCCCTCTAATTTAAAACTCATTCAGCTTTATAGATGAGTGATTAAGGTCCTTACATCTAATGTAGATGGTTGTGAGTTCAAATCATGGCAGAAACTTTTCAGAAATTAGTCTAAATTAGATTTAAATACCCTGAATCAAGCATGGCGCTCGAGCACATGCAGTATTCGACCGAGCATCGCGATGATCGAGTCGAATACCAATTTGGCTGAGCATGATTGCTCAACACTAGTACTTATGTGTAGAATGGTTAGGTGGGTGCTAGGTGTCATATCCACATGATGCGAGCAGAAGCTTGCCTGGAGCATCACACTTGTAATCTTTACATAATGCACCTTGTGCCACCTCTTCTCCAGGTGTCACACACACCCAGCCGCAATGTGATTGCTCCATGGTCCAGTTTTGTTCCTAAAGTGCCCATTGTAGATTCTTTTGGCAGTGGAAAAGGGCCTCTAATTTTCTTAATGTATTTACACCAGACAACTGTCAAACGTATTATATACATATAATGGCAGATATGCGCTGATGAATCTCCTGCTTCCTTACACACAGCATGTTATAAAATTAGCTGCTGACCGCCACCACCGGGGGAGCTAAGTGCATAAGAATTTATACAGTTACCATCTATATCAGTGGAAGCATAAATAATCGCTTTGCACTGAGCTCTTCCTATTGATGGCTGCTGGAAGATGCATTGAATGGAGGAACCAGGACAAGCAGTTCAGTGTCGAGCTTCCCCTCCCCAATGGGCCCCCATAGCAGTCGTGTGGTCTGCCTTCATGATAGGTATAGCACAGATAGATACTGTAGAGAGGCAGACAGATGGACAATACATAGATATTAGATAGATAGATAGATAGATAGATAGATAGATACAGGAGTGCACTTTGCCTTTCTGCTGCCTGCCTGAGCCCCTCTCCCCTTCCCAATGAAAATTTCTTAACCTAACCCTTTCCCTTCAGCTCATGGCACTTCTGCTTTCCCTGCCTGGATCGCCTCACTGGTGGTGCACCCCTGGATAGATAGATAGATAGATAGATAGATAGAGGAGCGGCTGCTGTGCGCCGCTGTTCCCCGTTGATTACCGCCCCGTTCCAGGCGCAGTGTTCTGCTGTGATCTGCGGCCGGTGCTTCCCATTTCACCTCTGCAGTCCTGGGCTCTGTCTGTAGCTGCTCTTGTTCTGAATCCGCTCCACAGTTTGCTCTCAGCTCTGGACACAGCATGCTTGCTGTTTATTCCTGCTGCACTTCCTTTAGGCAGAACGCTATACCGGAAGTGACGCTGTAGTACAAGAATCAGCTGGAGGAGGGTGTGTCCAGTGCTGCACACGCGCAAATCCACTGGATTAGCAAAAATCATTGCAGCGCGCAGGAGAGCAGAGCTGAGTGCGGGATATTGGGGGACACTGCACGCAGAGCTGAGTGCTGGATATTGGGGTCATTACATAGCAGAGCTGAGTGTGCAATATTGGGGTCACCCATATCGCGCACTCAGCTCTGCTATGTGGTGACCTCGATATTCTGCACTCAGCGCTGCTCCTGATCATTTGTGCGCATGTGCACACTCAGGGGTAGGGATATCTGATGGATAATTTTGCACTGGGAAAATCTACCTACCTCTAAGTGCGCACACACGGTGTGCGATTTCGCGCATCGGCATGAAGTCCTTCTCTCGCGGTGCTGCAATTTTTTTTTGCTAATTCAGTGGATGTGCGCATGCACAGTGCCGCACACACCCTTCTCCAGCTGATTCTTATACGCTGCGTCACTTCCAGTATAGCGTTCTGCCGAGGTATAGAAATCTGGCACTTCCTGGGCTTTGTGGCTTAGGTCATGTGACCTCGCTGACCTATCCTAGCCCTCCTGTGAAAATAGAAGTGGCTCAGCTCCCTTCCCAGATGCCTCAGCATCAAGGTCCTTGTGCTCTGCTAAGGCTCCTGATAACCACTTGTGTTACTGTGTTCCTGAATCGTATTTGTGTTATTGGATTCTGCTTCCCATCTGATCCCTGCCTGCTTGCCTTGACTCTCCTGTTGCCGAACCGGTTTGCCTGACCTGTACCTTTGCCGTCTGCCCTGACCTTTCGCCTGTCTGACTCTGCCTCATCCTTCGATCCTGCACTGTTGCTCCAGGTAACGACACCGCCTGCCTGACTACGCCTGTTATTCTGGTAACCTTTCCTTGGTACCTTCTGGACCATCTGCTTCGTGTCCCTATCCTTCTCAAGAGGTAGTGACCTGGTGTTCCTCTTGGGAAAGTCTATCCCCACCATCGGGGTACTGTGAAGAATCGAGGGGTTCACTTAAACAACGCCCTTAGAGGAGGCCAATGGCCTACTGTCAATATAGGCAGACCACACAGCTGCTATCGGGCCTGTAGCATAGGGGACCCGGAGCAGAAGGAGGGCCCCACCCACCTTTCTTCTGTTCCAGGCCCTGCTTGCTTCCTCTATGCTTAGTCAGGACCCCAGAATGGGGAATTTCCCAGATTAGGAGTCCCTGCTCTGACTCCATATATGAATGTTTCCATATATGGAGTCAGTGTTATAAATGGGAAAGGGGTATTCCCAAGCATGGTCACACCCTGTGTATACAAGTCAAATTTAGCCTCTATTTTTGAAATGTTTCTGTGAGGATTCAAACTCACAACTATCTACAGTAAAGACAAGAACCTTAACCACTGGGCTATAGAGCTCAATGCTACCTCATTACTGAAATATCTCATAGAAGTTTCTCTTGTGTCACACAAGAGAAACTTATATAAGGTTTATCAGCAATGATGTAGCATTAACCGCTTTCCGACCGCCGAACGCAGGATTGCGTCCTGGCGGTGGTCGGTTTGTTCCTCCTTGAAGCACGGACGCGACATCTCGCGAGACGCGCGATTTCCTGTGAACGAGCGCACACGCGTGCCCGCATTCACAGGATCGCGTCGGGGAGAACTTTAACTACAGCCTGCCAGTGCTGATCGTGCGCTGGCAGGCTGTAGAAGTTAAAAAAATGGCATATCAGACGTTGTTTTGTTAACAGCGTCTGATATGCTTGCTGTTCGTTCCTTTGGTGGTCCCTTTTGCTTGGGACCACCAAAAGAAACTTTTGTAAGTGCACCAATCACCACACAGACCCCCCCATCCATCCCCCCCGTCATTGATTAACCCCTGATTAACCCCCGATTAACCCCTGATTACCCCATGTCACCCCCCTGATCACCCCCTGTCACCTCCCTGTCACTAATCACCCCCCTGTAAGGCTCCTTCAGACGTCCGTATGTGTTTTGCGGATCCATGGATCCGCGGATCCACAAAACACGGACATCGGCAATGTGCTTTCCCCATTTTGCGGATCCGCACATTGCCAGAACTATATAGAAAATGCCTTTTCTTGTCCGCAATTGCGGACAAGAATAGGACATGCTCTATCTTTTGCGGAGCTGCGGCCAGATGTTTGGGGGCCGAAACCCGGAAGTTTGCGGCCGCAGCTCCGCAAATGCTGATGCGGGGAGCACATAGTGTGCTCTTCGCATCACCGCTGGCCCCATTCACACTGAATGGGTCCGCATCTATTCCGCAGAATTGCGGAATAGATGCGGACATTTTTGCGGACGTGTGAATGGGGCCTTACAACTTTTTTTTTTTTTGCACATTTTTGGCCAGAGATTTTTTCATCCACATTGATTGATGCGAATTAGGAAATCTGTGCCGTTCATTTTTTTTTTTTTTCAGCCCAGAGGCTGAATGGAAAAAAAAAATCTCATTCCCCGTCTGCTCAATATAAGGAGAATAGCAGAAACTCCTAATGCTGGCCATACGTGTAATGACTGCGGAGACCCTAAAATGCCAGAGCAGTACAAAAACCCCACATGTGACCCCATTTTAGAAAGAAGACACCCCAAGGTATTCCGTGCTGGGTATGGCGAGTTCATGTAAAATTTTATTTTTTGTCACTAGTTAGTGGAAATTTGAGACTTTTAAAAAAAATATATAAATATATCAATTTCCGCTAACTTGTGCCAAAAAAAATTTTTTTTCTGTGAACTTGCCATCCCCCTCACGGAATACCTTGGGGTGTGTTCTTTCCACAATGGGGTCACATGTGGGGTATTTATACTGCCCTGGCATTTTAGGGGCCCTAAAGCGTGAGAAGAGAAATGCGTAAAGATGCCGAAATTCACTTTTTTGCACCATAGTTTGTAAACGCTATAACTTTTACCCAAACCAATAAATATACACTTATTGGATTTTTTTTATCAAAGACATGTAGAACAATAAATTTTGCGAAAAATTTATATAGAAATGTAGTTTTTAAAAAAAAAAATTGCAACAGAAAGTGAAAAATTTAATTTTTTTGCAAAAATTTCGGTCATTTTTGATTAATAGCAAAAAAATTAAAAATGTCAGCAGCAATGAAATACCACCAATTGAAAGCTCTATTAGTGAGAAGAAAAGGAGGTAAAATTCATTTGGGTGGTAAGTTGTATGACGGAGCAATAAACGGTGAAAATAGTGTAGTGCGGAATTGTAAAAAGTGGCCTGGTCATTAAGGGGGTTTAAGCTAGGGGGGCTGAGGGGGTTAAGCTCTATATCCCAGTGGTTAAGGTTTTTGCCTTTAATGTAGATAGTTGTGAGTTTGAATCCCCACAGAAACATTTTAAAAATAGAGTTTAAATAAAACTTAAATACACAGGACTCACATCATACAAAAATATTTTTTTCTTTTCATCGCGATATTCTGACCCTCATAACTTTTTCATAGTTATGTCTACGGAGATGTGTGGGGGCTCATTTTTGACAATACCATTTTGGGGTGTGTATGACTTGATCACTTTTTATTCAATTTTCTTGGGAGATAAAGTGATGAAAAAAGGCGAATCGGCCTTTTTTTAAAAAAAATTTTGTTACGCCATTCACCATATGGGTTAACTTTTTTAAATATTTTAATAATATGGGCGTTTTCGCCTGCGACAAAGCCCATAATGCTATTTTTTTTTTTGTTTCTTTTTTTGGGGGAGAATGGGGGTAATTTTAATTTTTATGTTTTTTGTTTTATATTTTAAAAACTTTTTTTTACATTTTTTTTAGGTCCCCCAAGTGGACCACTACTTACAATCATAAGATGTAAACTGCTCCATTAGTCTGTATAGAAATCACTATATCACAGTTTAGTGCTGCCATCTAGTGGCCTGAACTGGGAAATACTAACAATGAGCCTGGAAGCCTAGTACAGGCTGGGGCTTATTTATAGAACAGGGTGCTTTCCCCGATCTCCGCTGGGGGAAAGAGCACCTGAAGATGAATCCCGCACTTCCGTTTTTTAACACTCTCAGATGCCGTGAGTGAGGGGAACTCATTGCTGTGAGGGGAGGGGGCATGTGGCGTATTCTGAGGCCATAAGGGTGAAGAACTGTTGCATTTTAGGGGGACATAATAGGGGTTTTTTTCATTTTTGCATTTTCATTTTAACTTCCTATCTTTCTTGAGCCATAACTTTTTTATTTTTCCATTCACATATCCATATGGGGGCTTATTTTTTGCAGTACAAGTTGTACTTTAATATGGAATACAATGTAGTGGGAAGCAAGCAAAAAATTCCAAATGGGGTGGAATTTTTAACAAAACCAATTCCTCCACCGTTTTACGAGTTTTGTTCCTATGGTGTTACCTTTGTGGCAAAACTGACCTGTGCCCTTCATTCTCTGGGTCAGTAGGAATACAACGGGGGTGTAACAGGGGAGGGGCCAAGGCAAGTGGTGGGATGGGCCAGGGAGGGTAGTGGCCGGAGTTAGGGGGCCCAATTCAGATTCTTGCTATGGGGCCCAATGATTTCTATGTACACCCCTGCACGTGGCACAGTGGGTTCACACTCGCTGGTTCGTGATGGATGGATAGATAGGAGATAGAGAGATAGATAGATAGATAGATAGATAGATAGATAGATAGATAGATAGGAGATAGAGAGATAGATAGATATCCAATGGATTTCTTTGTCTGTATAATCTTCTACCTCTCGGGGTCATTAGAAGTCATCATGGACGAGATGAACAGAATGAATTACGGAGAACTGAAAACCTGCCATTTCCACGTGATTTCCGATGTAATTGTGATCAGGAATTGATGAATGACTCCTGATTACTAAATGCTCCTTTAATTTGCCACTTTCTGAAAATCATATTACTTGTAAGTGATTATGTAGATGCTGGCCGGCTTCCATCGCTCCCTGTGCAGACATTCAGATCTGACTGATACCGTCCCTATTTATTCTGTATAATGCGAGCTCCATTGAATGTGGGATAATTCTTGGCCTTCTATTCACCGCGGAGGTGACGCTCTATAGTGCGGGGGTTAAGTGATTAGAAACGGCACAAAACGCAATCCACTGACTAATCCAGCAGAACGCGCTCCTTCTTCACTAATCATTACATAAAATGACAGACAATACATTTCTTGGGTGAGAACGGTCGCCAACTACCCCTCAGTCTTTAGAACTGGTAGTGGTTGTGTATAAAATGGTTAAAAGGACTGCATTATGTATTATACTATTATAAATGTATTACCCTCCCTCGTCTACCCCCTGTGCCCGCGCTGTACGTCTGCCAGTCATTTAAGCATAACATCCTTCATCATCCGAACCTCTAGACTTCTCTCGTGCTGCACCAGTTTTCTGGAATACTCTGACAATCAGATTACTTAGCAGTATACACAGTATTAGGGTATCCCTAAAAATGCATCCTCTTAGGCAGACCTCTCACATTCCCTTATGTTACTCCCTCCTTGTATACAAGTCATCATACCCTGATCCCCCCTTTGTGGACCCAAATGTGCCTCAGATCCGTGTATACATATATACAACTATATAACTCATGCAGAGGGTGTCGTTCAAGCATTATATTATCCTGACAGCTATTCTGTATGTAATAACAAGCTACATCTCGTCGGTCAAGGTTGTCACAGTTAAGTCCCATGTTCTCTTTGGTAAAGAAAGAGTTAATCACAAACTCGCGCATCTGTGTACTACCTTGGTTTTGTAAAATATAGCAGGACCATTGTACAAAACGAGCACTTTTGTACCTTTTGTGTCATCTTTATTTCCTTGATTGTACGCTCTCGTGAACAGAACCTTCACTTCCATTGTTTTTAGTTTGGCTGTTTCAGTTCATTGCTGAGATTTCCAGTACTACCTGACATCTGGCTATCTGTGTCTTGGTTCCTGAGTTGCCCTCCTGGTAATGACACTCACAGTAATGATGACCTTTAGGGTAATGACCCTTGGCTCTATTCTTCACCTTGTGTCAGAATCCCGATGTATTTTTCTAATTTACCACTAGTGGCCGCTGTTTCACTCACTCTGAACTATTGAGTTGCACTACCACCCTTTACCACTGGAGGTTGCTGTGTTTGTCCGAGGATTTGCCCTTAACAAAGATGGCTGATGTGTGTTGATTGGACACCATCTTGTTTCCTGTTTGGGCCTACTTATACCGAAGAGGAATTTCAACCATTGCTCGAGTATTATGACTTGTTCCAGTCTCCTGTTCCTCAGAATCGTCTTTCCCAGACTGTTTCTACTCTTTGCTGAATTATCACCTCTTGCTCTACACTTCAATCTTTACTACGGACTTCAACTCTACAGTTCATAACTGCGCCTGGCTTATTCCATCTGGCCACCGAATTCCAGCCCCGTTTCTGCCAGTATTGTAACACCTTGTTACTGTAATGCATATCAGACCTCCATACTGTGATTGTGATCCAAATTTTTCTACGGTGACCGTAGTCCAGTCCAGCTATAGTGACCACGATCCAGTCTAACTATGGTTTTCTCACCTCTGCCTGCTGCTATCACCATCCAGTGATGGGACCTGGCTTTCTTCTGGATGCTGGTATCTTCTGGTTCTGACCTTGGCCTGACCCTTGACCCTATTCCCGGTGTTATCTAGTTCACAGTGTGATGCCTGCTCCCAGTCAATGTTCCTGGTGTCTCCTGGTTTTATCCTAGAGCTATGTTCTCCTGATCACTAATCCTGGTCACTACTCCTGGAGTCTCCTGTTTCTATCCAAGACCTTCTCCTGGTTGCTACTTCAGATATATATTTTTTTCCATCCAAGGCCTACTCCTGGTCACTGCTCCTGGTGTCCCCTGGTTCCATCCAAGATGTTCTCCTGGTCAATGCTTCTGATGTCTTCTCTTGTGTCATCCAAGACTTACTCCTGGTCACTGCTCTTCGCGTCTCCTGGTTTGGTTCAATGTTTACTCCTAGGCCTTTCTACTGTTTTCTCTTGGTATCAACCAAGGCTGGCTTTGGGTCACTGTTCCTGGTATCTCTTAGGTTTTGTGTTCCTGACCCCTGTGTTACACATCTGCACCCCTGTGCTCCGAGCCTGTGACCTGCTCCACATTTGGTTCACCATTATGGACTGTCAGCTCCTGGACTCGTCTCATTGACGCTCTGGTTCCACTGTTTATATTCCCACTCTGTTCTTGCTGCTTTGTCCAGTTGCCAACTACTGTAGTTGCAGCTCAAGGAACCACATTAAATCCTACAAAAAAAAACTTGATGTAGTGACATTGAAGCCTGATTCATGGGATAACCACTTTAATTCAGGCTCTGGACTTCCCAATAACTCCAGACACCAATTCAGACCCCAGAACAGACCAAAAATCAAGTCAGACCCCAGACAAAACACCTCAATTTACCTACTGCTCTTCAGTCGTCTTCATCTCCTGGTGCCACTGCACTAATTCCTGATACTCACCCCGAGAACCTTTTGTGCAATGCTGGATGATGTCAGCACCTAGTGGGACAGTGACCAGAGGAGAAGAGGAGCAGTAATGATGATACTGTTGTTTAGGACTTAAAATCGCACTGGTCCAATTTTGGGTTCGAGTTCAGGAAACCCCCTATCGTCTAAATATTTATTTATGTTTTAGGTTTCCCTGCAATTAGAAAGAAAAAATTCACAAAATGACTATTCTCTTTTTTGAAGGAGGACAGGACTTACAATTAGATGGGTGTTTACAGGGAAAGAAGATACAGTGTATCAGGATAGTTTCCTAAATGTAAGCGGACTTGACGAGTGACTTCTCCATCTCATTGCAGTCGGCAGTATAGTCCCCATCAACGTAACTATTCCATCTGTTGAGGAGGCGGCTGCAAACAGAATACAATAGAAAAGAGAGCGGCTTTCATATTACATGTATCATTTTTCAAAAGCATCATTCCAAAAAGCAAACTTCGGATGACTTTTTAATATCCCTGTTAATTGTGAACGCCGAGTAAATAGACTCGTGTTTTAGAGGAATGCGGCTGGTTATTAACACAGTGAATTTGCTGGAGCTTATTAGTCATTGTAAAAATTGCATAATATCTATTAAGAGTAATTATTTGTACATTGTCTGTAATGGTTACATTAGGAGACGATTGTATTTCTACGCCGTAATTAACTCATTAGTATTTCTAACTCGTTCTGTTAATGAAACTAATTCTTATGAAGCTTCTATTGAGAAATTCTATTACAGCCCGATCAGGCTAAAGTATCTTTTTGCCTTTTTTTATATCTTTGGCTATTTAATTGCAGCGAGGAACCCAATGAATTCCATGTGGTGTTGACTCCTTGTATTACGCTCTAGGACCTTTAGATGTTAATGTCACAGACAATGTGGTTCAATAAACAGGCTCATTAGGACCACGGCACACTTTAGCTCATATGGTGCGAAGCCAGTGGCCTGCCTAATATAATTAGTTTCTTATTTGGTCAGCCGCAGGAGTAAAGAGAGCTGCTACAATTAAAGCAGAATCGGGGGGAGGTCAAATAGCTAACCCCTATGTATACTATTGTAGCAGAGGTGACGTCCTTATGAGGCATCTCATTATATTAACCCAATAACACTGCTCGTGACTGGGTCCGCTTATCCCCTATCTGCAGGATCCCCATGGAGCACCCAGCAATTACGTGAATGGATCAGTAGTATGTATATGTGATAACCACTCCATTCACTTCTGTGGAGCTCTTTGGATAGGAGATGTGTATTAACCCAATGCCATTGGCGAACCTTACACCCACTAGTGTAAACGATCCAAAGAGACCCTACAGAGCAAGATAATATCCACCATAAAGGGGTTCTCCTAGACTATGTTTCTGCAGTCTGTGGACCTGCCTCCTCCTCTCCCCTTCCTGGCGGACCCTGCTTGCTGGCTAGGCCTCTCTTCCTGAGCTTGTAGTAAGTACACAGACTCCCTTCAGCTCTTAAAGGGCTAGCACACACACTAATCTACTCCAGTCTATGGCTGGCTACTTTGGGGTACTTTAGGCACTTTCCCCTGTGGGTGGGTGCCTGAGTAATAGTCTTGATAGCTGCCTAAGTTCCTGCAAAGGTGGGATATCTCTACTGTCTGTAGCCACCTTCTGTCTGTTTCCTGCCTTGTGATCCTCTGCTGCCTGACTGTCCCTAATCTCTTCACTGCCTGTTCTGAACTGGGACCATTTACCATATAGCACATACTACGCCTGCATTGACCTCAGCCTGTCCCTGCTATGATTCTGCCTGACCCCTCAGTCCTCTGCATCAGTGTCTCTGACCCCTCAGTCTTCTGCATCAGTGTCTCTGACCCCTCAGTCCTCTGCATCAGTGTCTCTGACCCCTCAGTCCTCTGCATCAGTGTCTCCGACCCCTGTGGGTCAGCTGTCAATCATACAGAGACTTCTCCAAGAGGTAGCAGCCTGGTGGTTCCCCCTGCAGCAAAGTCCAGATCCCTGTATCGGGGTTAAAGTGTGAACACCAAGGGGCCACCCTTAGGAGTAGCGCAAAGTGAAATCTGTTGGTCCCAAATCCACTGTATATAACAGCCATACTCCCAGTAGTAGTTGTACCTGGTACTGCAGCTCAATCCCATTCACTGAAAGTAGCATTTCCACAAAAAAATGTATTCTCTAACCTGTTAGAAAGGTGCATGATGTAACCTGTAGTGAATCGTAATCACAACTTGAAAGAAAGCAGCGCTCACCGCACGGACGCAGCCTGGACTCGGCTGTGAAAGCGTGAAGAAAGCAGTAAAGTCCAGCTTCTAAAATGAAGAGCTTTATTTCATGCGGTAAAAACTTTCCAAGACAAGGTACACGGTCTACGCATTTCAGACCGCACAATCCCGGTCCTTACTCATGACACACTCTGGGATTGTGCGGTCCGAAACGTGTAGACCGTGTACCTTGTCTTGGAAAGTTTTTACCGCATTAACTAAAGCTCTTCATTTTTGGAGCTGGACTTTCCTCCTTTCTTCAACCTGTAGTGAATGTATTATTTTCATCAGTGACTGTATTTGTGAGTTATCTCCTCCTCTCTGATCCTCAGCTGTGTCATGTGACTAACACTCTGATTACCAATTGAGACAAGGCAGGAAGTCAGTTACTTCTCTATTCATTCCTATGAGACTGACATTGAGGCTCCCATAGGAATACATAGAAAAACTGACTTCCTGTGTTATTTGGAAAGTCTGATTGCTGGTCACATGACACAGCTGATGATCAGAAGGGAGGGGATAACTCACAAATACAGACACTGGTAAGAAGATTACATTCATTACAGGTTACAATAGTTTTTCTTTAAACGGGACTGAACTGCTCTCTAATAAAAGTACGGCGTTGTGTCTGGTGAATAACGACAGGACAGATTTAAGCTGAATTGTTATGAAGTTGCTAAGAATTCAGCTTCAATGAGTGTAGAAACTCCTCTGTGAATGAGACAGAGCAGTCAGCAATATACTGTATGCAAAAGGATGCATGCTGCAGAGGGCCAAGGATTGAACATTTTAACAAAGATCTATAAGAAAAATATTTTTCTGCACAAAATAACTGCAATGCGATGCTAAAAATGGTGCAAAATTTTTTATTTCTTTTATTTTTTGGGATATTTCCTATTGAAGTGATGACTACTATGAGTATTGCCAGGATGGACAGCATTACCTCCAACTTACAGGCCCGCTTCCTGCCATAGAGTTCTGTCACCCGAGGCAGGAGGCACGCCACGCCTCGGATGGCAGTTTTCACCGTTGCACATTTCTTCTGTGTTTCTGTTCTTGTCGGGTCCTGTTGTAAGCTCAACTTAAATGTGGGGAAGGAGCAATAAGGCGTTCATTACTTCTGCCCTCTCTGACACGTCCGCATTAAATGGTGATTTAGGGCTCGGAGCCTTTTAGCAGATAACCTGCTGCTGCGATTGTAGCTTTCATTCCATCATTCAAAACCGAAACTGGAGCAAGATTTCCCTAAGCGGTAATAATATATTGGCAATATCTTACAGTGCATTATTGTCAACATAAAGCAGAGGAAAGTCTGCAAAAATCTCTACAAGTAAATTGGTTTTTGTGTTAGGAAGCCGTGGCCCCCGGTTCCTCAGGGACCCCGCATGATGGAGCATCGTTAAATAACCATCTCAAGTGCAGAATTTATGACTGATTCATACAAATATCTGTATTTATATCTCATAGCCCATGCTCGATGCTCTACCTGCAGGTGTTACACAAGGCAGGAGAGCATTTATACCGATGTAGCAGAGCTGAAAAGGTTTCTTCTCTGCACTGTTAGAACTTACTGAATTCTGATGATGGAGTGGGTTTACCAGCAGTTCTGTGGAGACTACAACCAGAAGGACTGTATAAAACAACGCAGATCTAATATATATACAATATGTCAATCTCTATTTAGCACCACAACGTAACAATATTGTAGACATTAAAAACCCTATGTAGGACTGGATATGTCCTCGAATAAATGTGTGAAAATAATAAATAATGACAATCCGGAATGTCCGGACAACCCATAATAAGCAAATAAGTGCACAAACTATACTGCAATATGACATCCAATACAAAATGTAAAGCAGCAATACCCATGATGTGAAAATAGGCGTCAGGTCCTATTAGTATTTATTCATGTGCGCTGACATATATCTTCATATCCAGCAGAACTATATATTGGTACTTCAGGTGTAACGTCCTCCAATATGAATGTGGTTGTCCCACACGTGAGTCAGCACAGTTAGTCAGCTACTGTCATTTATACAGGCTTACCTCCGTTGCCTTCCGACACTCAATACCGCTGTTGTAGCGTACGCAGACCGACTCTAAGCCGGCGCCCCGGCTGTCCTTGAATCGGCGTTCCCCGCTCAGTTTGCAGTTCGTAGATCACGTGGTCAATACTCACGGAATGAGAGTGAGGCAGACGAGGAGGATCATCTGGAGTTTCGGTATTGGCCAGGAGATTGAGTGATATGGAGCGCTCCCAGAAATCTCAACAGTGCACTGTTTTGACAAATAGATTTAATTATTTCAGGGTGACATGAGATATTTACCCAAACGCCTTTCGGGGATCTCTTTCCCCTTCTCAGTGGCAGCACCCCTTATGTGTTAATGTCGGATTTTAATATCCTTTGATAGTCATGTAAAATCTGGACTGGATTGACCCAGATTGGATCTTCTCACTTTTTAGGCCCCTTTAACACGGGCGAGTTTTCCGTGCGGGTGCAATGCGTGAGGAGGACGCACAGCACCCGCACTGAATCCGGACCCATTCATTTCTATGGGGCTGTGCACATGAGCGGTGATTTTCACGCATCGCAGCATGTTCTATATTCTGCGTTTTTCACGCAACGCAGGCCCCGTAGAAGTGAATGGGGCTGCGGAAAAATCGCAAGCATCCGCAAGCAAGTGCGGATGCGTTGCGATTTTCCCGCATTGTTGCTTAGCAACGGGACCCAATCTCTATTATTTTCCCTTATAACATGGTTCGAAGGGGAAATAATAGCATTCTTAATAAAGAATGCATAGTAAAATGAAGATGAAGGGGTTAAAAATAATAAAAGTTAACTTACCTTAGCCACTTGATTGCGTAGTCGCGATCTCTCCTCTCTTTCCCTGCAGCATCTAAGATCTACAGGACCTGTGATGACGTCACCATGGTAAGATGGACCATGTGATTGGACCATGTGATGAGCTCAGTGACGTCATCACAGGTCCTTTAGATCTTAGCTGAGGCTGGGAAAGAGAGGAGAGATCGCGACTACGCGATCAAGTGGCTAAGGTAAGTTAACTTTTATTATTTTTAACCCCTTCCACTTCATTTTACTATGCATTCTTTAATAAGAATCCTATTATTTCCCTTATAACCATGTTATAAGGGAAAATAATCAATTCTCCAGAAGACCCGAAACCGGACTTCAGTGATGCAGTCCAGCTTTGGGTTGGGTACCAAACATGGCGTTTTTTCTCACGCGCGTGCAAAACGCGTACAAACGTTTGCACCTGCGCGGGAAAAACACGCATATTCCCGCAACGCACCCGCCTCTTATCCGGGCGTCAAACATGACGCCCGTGTGAAAGAGGCCTTATAGTTTTTTCTGCTATCTCCATATTTACTTTATATCGGACCACCCTTCAATTGATATCATTGTCAACAGTCTTTCAGATTCATTCAATTGCGTATAGATTCAGGGCTTGCGGTTCACATGCGGCAACCATGCGTTTTTTAGTTCACAGTTGTGTTTTTTCTATATTGTTTGCTGTTCTGCCTCATCAACATACTCAATAAAAATATCTTATAGATATGAAACCATTCCTATCATTTCTTTATGAAACCTTCTAATTTCCATTGTCTGTTTTCTTCTAATACATAAAGTGTGTTTTGTGACAAATACTTCACAAATACCCGAACTGCTTAATGTAAGACATGGGGACTAGAAATACATCATCAATCCTAGTACAGGTCATACTCTTTTATATCTCAGAATGGTCATTCAATTTTCTACTGTAGAGAAAAATATTCTTCTCTCCATATTTGACTTCTGTGATGCAAGGGGTAGATGTGTTCATCACCAAGGGACGATTGCAGTGTTGATAAGCAACCTGACATGCAATCTTCCGTCGGCGGTCGAGCACCTCTCCCGTATACTCTAAAGAAAACCAAAAATCTCTAGTTCAGCATTTAAACCCATTGGCACAAGACTTCCAAAATCGTGAATTCACCTTGATTCTGCTTGTGACATCCTTTCTATATGATTGCCGCCCCGCCAGTGTTTCTCTATTTTCTCCAATGCCGTGAATATCAAACCATTGTGATCTTTATTGTGAACTTCTTTAAAATGTTTGGATATTGGATTTGTGTCACAACCTTTTTTTATATTATTCAGGTGTTCCCATATCCTCACCTTCACCGGTCTTTTAGTTCTGCCAATATATTCCTTCTGACATGGACATTGGATTAAATAGATCACATTGGAGGAAAAGTGTTTAATGTTCATTGAAAAAGAATTCTGTGTTGAAGTGATCCTTGCCATTTTCCTTGGAAATTTAGTTTTTTTACAACCCAGTTACGTGTAGTCCCTTGATTTTTATGTCTTTTGGGCATCTGTATACCCAGTAGCGTAGCTAACGGCTCATGGGCCCTGGTGCAAGAGTTCAGCTTGGGCCCCCCTTGCCTCAGTGCTTTGTGTGTTTTCTTATGAGGCACAAGGGTCTTTGGGCCCCCTCAGGCTCCTGGGCCCGGTAGCGACTGCTACCTCTGCACCCCCTATAGCTACGCTCATGTGTATACCCAAATTTGAGGCCATAGTATATATAATACTAAAACTACCCACAAGTCCTAAAATTATATAAAACATAGGGCATGTGACTAATGAACGTGGCCTAGGATGAGGCCTAAGTGTTAATGCAGCCTCCTCAAACAGCTGATCGGCGAGTGTCAGGAGTCAGACCCCCACCCATCTCATATTGACTATCTATCCTGGGGATAGGTCATCAATGTGATAACCCTGGAAAACCCCTTTAAGCAAGGTTTTTAATGACTGTACATAGGAGTGTGGAGGTCAAGGAACCCTGCTCACAGCCTTCAGAAGTTTCACTTCATTAAGGGAATGTATCATTGTAATCAGATACAATGTAACATTTGTTTTAATAATTTACAAAGTTACCAAAATAGCAAAAAAGTAGAACAAACATAGAAACATCAGCAGATACATTATAACACTACCCAACCCATGAACCCCTCACCTTTAGGCCTCCTTCACATGAACGTGTGCAGCCCGTTGCCATATTGCGGACACTACATGGGCACCGTTCCATATGCATTCCACATCACGGATGCGGACCTATTCACTTCAATGGGTCGCAAATCCGGGGATGCAAACGGGCTCACGGAACAGAACACTGCGGAAGCACTACAAAGTGCTTCCGTGGGGTTTTGTGCCGTACTTCCGTTCCGCAAAAAGATAGAACTTGCGGACCCATTCAATCCCCATGGTTGGTGTTCGTGCATTGCAGCCCGCAGCACGGCAACGGCGCGCACACGTTCCTGTGCAGGAGGCCTTACTGCTTTATTCAATAGGGTTGGTCCTTCCTACAAACTCTTCTATAACCTGAGAGTAAACAAGCGTCTCAAAGCCGATGAGGTCTTTTCTTATTCGGTAAAGGTCTTCTATAGCGCACATTGCTGCCGGGCACTGGATCATGAGGATTACGATGAATTTTGGTGATAAACCTCACATCAGTCTGTCTTACGCCATATTTATATCTTCACATTTTTAACTTAACCTTAAAGCAACTCCCTGGAGCTGATCTTGGTCACCTCGTGGTTCAAGCAAGATGAACGCTCTTGACCTCATCACTTTACTTAATAGCCGGTCTATTACTAAATGTACCGCTTTATCAATGCTCCTCTTAGATTTCCGAGTCTCCTTGGATACACATTACAGAGATATAAAGTCATCAGTTAGTAGATTATAATGGGATTCCATCTCCTCGTTATGATGTATCTGCATAGAACAGACATGGTCCAGGTTCTCAGCCCATGGTCACCTAATATCTGACATGCCGGTACGTCTGCATCTCTCCTCCTAGAAACTATCCGCGTTCCTATCCCCTTCCTTGCATCACCAGGATCATCTTTCGTTGCCATTCATGTCCCGTAGACGTTCTCTCCAACCTCCAGCCTCTTAATCTCTTTTGATTACAGCTTTGTTCTATATTCAATGCAGGCAATTATCGATGAAGCCAGAAGACACCAATTAAGGGAAACACTAATTATTGTTTGGGGAATCAATTATACACCAATATTCATGGGATGCTTCGTTATTGGTGCACCTTATAGTGTCACCCCTGACACGGAGTCCATTCCTCGAAGATTTTCCTCCCTCCAGAAGAGATAATGGCCGTATATCGTATTCAATAAGGTCCGTTTCCTAGGTTTTCTTTGACATTCTTGTTTTTATAGACCGTCGGAGACGTCTGTCCAGGGCCGGGTCTGACACAGAGGCTGGGGAGGCTCCAGCTTCAGGGCGCAGGCAGGGGCCGGCCAGAGGGAGAGGGACTGACAGGGGGGAACCGCTCAGTGCTCCCTCCTGTCATTCCCTGAGCCGGGCCCCGTCAGAGCGCTCCTCTCCCCTCCATTATGGTCACTGCTTCAGGCCTCCAGCATCAGGTCCCGCTGCCTCTAACTAGAAATACAGTAAGCAGGTGGGCGGAGCCTAACGGACCTCCGTTAGGCTCCGCCCACCTGCTTAATGTGTGGCAGCGCTGGGGCCTGATCCCGAAGCCTGGAGCAGTGACCATAATGGAGGTGAGAGGAGCGCTCTGACGGGGCCCGGCATTAAGTACAGTGAAAATGCCGGGCCCCCTTAAGTCTGTGACAACATGGGGGGCAGAAAGAGCATGACAACATGGGGGGGTAAAAGAGCATGAAAAGATGGGGGGAGAATGACGGGGCAGAAAAAGCATGACAAGAAGAGGGGATTATGACAAGAGGGGGAGAATGACAAATTACTATGTGGGGGCACTGCTGTGTGGTTGAGGGGGTGGCGGACATTGCTGTGTGGGGGCATTGTGGCGGACATTACTGTGTGGGGGCAGTGTGGCGGACATTACTGTGTGGGGGCAGTGTGGCTGACATTACTGTGTGGGGGCAGTGTGGCAGACATTACTGTGTGGGGGCATTGTGGCGGACATTACTGTGTGGGGGCATTGTGGCGGACATTACTGTGTGGGGGCAGTGTGGCTGACATTACTGTGTGGGGGGCAGTGTGGCAGACATTACTGTGTGGGGGCATTGTGGCGGACATTACTGTGTGGGGGCATTGTGGCGGACATTACTGTGTGGGGGGCAGTGTGGCGGACATTACTGTGTGGGGGCAGTGTGGCGGACATTACTGTGTGGGGGCAGTGTGGCGGACATTACTGTGTGGGGGCAGTGTGGCGGACATTACTGTGTGGGGGCAGTGTGGCGGACATTACTGTGTGGGGGCAGTGTGGCGGACATTACTGTGTGGGGGGCAGTGTGGCGGACATTACTGTGTGGGGGCAGTGTGGCGGACATTACTGTGTGGGGGGCAGTGTGGCGGACATTACTGTGTGGGGGCAGTGTGGCGGACATTACTGTGTGGGGGGCAGTGTGGCGGACATTACTGTGTGGGGGGCAGTGTGGCGGACATTACTGTGTGGGGCGCAGTGTGGCGGACATTACTGTGTGGGGGGCAGTGTGGCGGACATTACTGTGTGGGGGCAGTGTGGCGGACATTACTGTGTGGGGGCAGTGTGGCGGACATTACTGTGTGGGGGGCAGTGTGACGGACATTACTGTGCGGGGGGCAGTGTGGCGGACATTACTGTGTGGGGGGCAGTGTGGCGGACATTACTGTGCGGGGGGCAGTGTGGCGGACATTACTGTGTGGGGGACACTACAGTGTGGGGTGGCATTATACAAAAGCTCTGCAGATGCAGCTCCCATGTATTGGGTCACCAGTATTTGGGTGGTCAGTCACTAAATGAACCCTGTTATGGGGAGAATCTGTGGATGACACATATTTGTCATCCACAGACACCCCCCCCCCCCCAAAAACAGGGTTAATTTACTGAATGACCACCAATAAAAGAGGTGGGGGTCACATATGCTATTTCATATACGTTTCATCCACAGATTCCCCAATAACAGTGTCATCCATCACAGATCCCCCATAGCAGTGTCATCCACAAGTTGGGGGGGGGGGGGCGCACTTGGGCAGCTCAGCCTCTGTTGGTGGTGGACCTTGTCCCAGCCCTGCGTCTGTCCAATCTCGATTTGCGTCATCGGATGGACTGAGTCAATTATAAGAAGTCAGAAAGATAATTCGGAAGCTTTATCCACATGAATATGACTATTCCTCTATTCCTCACTTATCGAATATTCAGTTCCCTTCCATATACAGTTAGTAGAGAGGAGCAGAGTATTCAAAAATGTGGTTCGCCAGTTCACCAAATTTTACAAAAAACAAATTACTTAGTAGTGGGTGCAATATCAGGGGTCCGCCCCAGTCATTCTGCCCCTCGGA
This sequence comes from Bufotes viridis, assembly GCA_033119425.1. Classification (NCBI taxonomy): domain Eukaryota; kingdom Metazoa; phylum Chordata; class Amphibia; order Anura; family Bufonidae; genus Bufotes; species Bufotes viridis. The sequence goes on from CM065597.1 coordinate 9,096,731, forward strand.
TTCCGCGCTCATTGCTGATCGCAAAATCGGACAGTAATAACACAGTGTAATATTTTTAAAAAGTCATACTTGCCTCATCCATTGGCTCGCGAAGAGCCGGCCGCCACCATCTTGATCGAAGAACTAGCGCAAAATACGTCACCACACACGGGATTTCGTGCAAGATCTTTCATCAAGATGGTGGCTGGCCGGTCACGAGCAAATGGATAAGGTAAGTATGATTTTGTTTTTCACCGCCATTCAGAGAAAACCGCAAAGCACTAAAAAAATTCGCTTTGCGGCGAATCAAATTTTCCCTGAAATTTGGAACATTAACAGTAAGTAACATAAAGTCTTAAAATATCACCCAGCACCTTTAAAGAACACCTGTCAGTCGGATCAACCCCATTAAACCTGCTGCTGGTAGGGTTGATCCTGCTGAATAAAAGCAAACCTATATGTGTGGCTCTATTGTGTAGAAAACTGCCTTATGCAAATTAAGGCTTCGGCACACTGAGGGGTGGGCCCTAACTCCTCAGTGAACCTTAGCTCCTCCCCTGTGCAGTGATGGACACACCCCCTATCCTTGATTGACAGGAATGGGCGTCTTTAGAATGCTCTCTCCTGGCCCTACGACATACATTCAACCATCAGTGCATGCACAGTTCATTTGCTTCAGTCTGCCTCGCTGCATAGATGCTTACTGCGCATGCGCCAATGGAGGAATGTATGGCGCAGGCACAGGATTATAGAGCCAGTGGAGCGTTTGTTATTGATGCCTGTCAGTCAAAGGGAAAGGTGGGTGCCCAGAGCTCATCCCCCGTTGCACTGAAGCCCTCATTTGCAATTAAAAGATGGACTTTCACTATAAAGGTATGTTTTTTTCCAGCAGGATCAACCCTGCTGGGCATTGCTCCTGGTTTTACAGGGGTGAATCTGCAGATAGGTGCTCTTTAATGTGGTCAAGGTCAGCAGGGTCATTAAAATTATACTAAAAAGGTAAAAATGGATGCTTTGATCTAGAAACAGCGCTACACCTGTCCACGCACCTTTGCCTGGTATTGCAAATGGGGCTGAGGTGTAATACCGCACACAACCAGTAGACAGGGGTGGCACCATTTTTTTAAGAAATAAGCCATGTTTTGCCAATCCTGAACAACCCCTTTAATAGCAGATGCTAGAGGTCTAAATAAGGCGGGAGCGCAACCCAGTACACTATGCACTCAGATGAGGGTACGCAGCCCCCCTGCTACTCCCTGCTTGGGAGGGAATTCATTGTATCTCTTCACTGCACTTCCAGTCCTCGCATGTAAACTTCCTGCACGGCCGGGGTCACAAGCTCGGCTGCAGCCACTGCCCAATTGCTGGGTCACAGGCCACCTGGGGACACATCACCACTGAGGCCAGTCATTGGCTGCAGCAACACAAGTGACCCCAACCAGACATTTTCATGCAGGGACTGGATGGCTGGGGGGGGGGACTAAAAAAAAACAAAAAAGCAGACAACCCCTTCAATCATCACCATCCAGGATTATGTAACCACGATGGCCAATTGCTGGCTGCAGAGGCGACACGTCATCCGGTGTGACATCACCACGCCACTGCTGAGGTCACCTGATGCTGGAGAAGTCCCTGGAAGTGGTGAATTCCACATCCTTAGGCTACATGCACACGACCGTTGTTTGTTTCCGCGTCCGTTCCGTTTTTTTCACAGATAGGATGCTTCCCCATTCATTTCAATGGGTCCGTCAAAAAATGCGGATGGTCAACCGTTTTTGTTCCGCATCCGTGATCCGTGTTTTCATTCCGTCAAAAAAATAGTGCATGTCCTATTTTTTTCACGTTTGCGGACAAGGATAGGCATTTTTACAATGGATCTGCCATAAAAATCAGATCCGTCAAAAAAAAACGGTCCGTCATCCGTTTTTTTTGACGGACTCAAAATTTGCAGGAGGAGCGGACACGGAGACAGGCAACGGTTGTGTGCATGTAGCCTTAAGAAAATAATGCTTCCGTTGTGACAACTCAGGACGATGAAAATCCAGGGTCGTGCTTAATTAAGCCGAGAAATGATGCGCGCCGACGGTTTGGTTCGCCACATTTATTTGTGATTCCCCTCATTACCATCAGTAGGGCAGCGCCGCCTCGCTCCCATTGATTGGTTACATTATCTGGACGAGCTGAGATTTTACTAATTTTTACAATGGAAACGAGATGTTCTCTGTGTATAATGCAGGTCAGGGCTGAGCGCCTTCTCGCTGGAAGCTCTTACCAGTAATAGGCTCTAATGCCGACTGAGGACAATGGGAATTTTTGGTTTTATGCAGGAGACGGAATAAAGGGTCATCGAGCTGCTCCGCGTGTGAGCGCGCACGTGTCCGCAGACTGAAGAGCAACGCAAGAGCAAAATCTTCCCAGCCAGGGTCTCTTCTGCGCTAGGGTGTTATTTCTCGACATGATAAATGCCGTTTGCTGAAGTGAGACGACCCTTTAATCATGATACAATCCCCTTGACTTTTTATTTTTGGGAGCCTTTAACGGATTTGTCAATTCTGGGGCTCCAAGCAAAGTTATGTCACACAATATGATGTCCCTTGTGCCCCCAACACAGAATAATGCCCCCATGCACAGCTTGCCCCAGTGAAACCCCCACCTAAAGACATTTATGGGATGTCCTACTGATTTGCCATAAAATCCAGATGTCAATATCCCTTCAAATTCTTGCTGTCTGCGGCCACCACTAGGGGGAGCTGAGGAGCTTATGACAGACTGATTGATCATTAGATTACATGTAACTAGTATAGATATTAGTAATGTAGCGCCTCGCCCTTCTTGATCTCTGGATTCAGGTGCGCTGTCTATGGCTCACCCACTGCCAATCTAACAAGTTATATACCGTATATACTCGAGTATAAGCCGACCCCCCTAATTTTACCCTAAAAAACTGGGAAAACTTAGGGACTCGAGTATAAGCCGAGGTGGAAAATGCAGCAGCCACTGGTAAATTGTATGTATACCACTAAACATACCACATTAACCCATAGTATTCATTGGCAACTTTAATAAAGTGAATAAACCATTTAAGACAGTAAAGCATTGTAAAAAAATGGTTAAAAATCCTGAATCCTTATACTCCAAAAACCCCTGATTATAAGGATTCAGGATTTATAAACATTTATTTACAAGACTTTACTGCCTTAAATGGGTGTTTCACTGTAATTAAATGTGCAACTGTTCTCCTATTGCCGCCTACCTCTTCAGCTCAGCTCAGCCGCGACTTGTGGACTGAGCTGAAGCACCGCCCCCTCCAGCAGACGGCAGAAGACGTCGTGCGCGCATCGCGGGTGCACCCGTGCGCGCGCACCGAATCAAATAACCTGTATGACTCGAGTATAAGCCGAGTTCGGGTTTTTAGGCAAAAATTTTGTGCCGAAAAACTCGGCTTATACTCGAGTATATACGGTAATATAAAATATATGCAAAAAACATGTACAATATACCAATACTTTAATGGTACCAATTAATAATACACAATAACTTTAGTCAAAATAAAATAATAATAATATTTCGAAAAAACCGAGCGGAGAGCAGTCGATACGAAGGGAGTCTGCTGCCTCTGCCGGGAGAATCCCACATGAGAGGGGGGTACAGTGCAGCGTGCTCCAGACATGAAAGGAGGAATAACAGAGGAATAACAGAGTAGTAATGTAAATGTGGCTATGAGATTCCTATTATTAATTAAACAACACTGAGAATTGGGGAATTCACTATAAACTATCGATCGCCTGTTACAGATGAACTGTTCAATATGAATGATTTAATGAACTATTAATCAACTACCCAATGATTCACATCTGAACTGCTTATTATCAGTCATCCATTCTATCATCTACATGAGGATTGGGATCGACTTTTAGGAGGATTCATCACTTTGATACATAGCTTGGATTAATTATTCATGAACGATCAATTATATATTTATATACACTGTTATGGATTTACATCACCCATCATGAAGTATCAGTAATGATGACTATCATCATCTAGGAACCTAGGGGGGATTTTAATTATGAACAATTGATCATAAATTATTGGGGGGGGAAACTAATTTTTATTTCTTCTTTTTTTTTTCCATTTTATTTTTATTTTTCATATTTATTTTTTGTAAATATTAGGCCTTTTTTATAAGTTTTTAACATATTTTAACTAAGGATATTGTGTATTTTTTATTGGCACTTTAAAAGTATCGGAATATTGTACATGTTTTGTGCATATAATTCCGGATGGTAGAGCACCTGTCAATCGTATTTTATATTATATAACTTGTTAGATTGGCAGTGGGGGAGCCATAGAAAGCGCACCTGAATCCAGAGATCAAGAAGGGCGAGGCGCTACATTACTAATATCTATACTTAATGTATACACTGTATGCAGTCAGCTCCTCAGCTCCGCCTAGTGGTGGGTGTGGGTTGTCAGAATGTAATAATTGAACTATAATATAATTCAAGAGATTTAGAAATCTGCCTGAAAGAAGAGGAATAACGTATACCTGGGATAATGACTGGGAACATTGGAGATTTCCTTCAGCGCACAGTCTGCCATATGGATGCATGACTGGAGCAGGTGTTCCAGGGTGAATGCCGCTGTGAAAGATGTGAGCATGCTGCCCATCGGGAAGCTCATGTTAGAGATCTGGAAGAGCAAAATGCAACGCTGAGGGCGACAATCTGGAGAGGAGCATGCGGCTCATTGAGCAAGCAGATAGATATGGAAGTTGGAGATCTGGTGGCGGATCAGCAGGAACAGGCAGGTCGCGGGGTTAATGTAGTTAGAAAGGGATCCCAGAAAAGCAAGGCCAATGTTGTTTCTTTGCATCCAAGCAAAATACATGGTAGGTGGAAGGTCCTTAAGAAAAATGTTAAAGAACTAGGCTCCAAGCTGAAGGGAAGGACCTCCAAGATGGTGTCTTCTGGAATACTGCTGAGGCCATGTGCTACACAGGGCCGTCAGCGGGAGCGGGAGCAGGAACTGCAGGAACTAATTTGCACCTCAATAGAAAGGGAGCTGCTGTGTTGGGGGGGAGACTTCTGGCTGGGGTGGCAATGCATTTAAACTAGGGACAGGGGGGAGTATATGGGTATAAATATGGAGGTAAACAGGTTAGAGAGGGGTCGGAATACATTGGTGGGGGGCGCATTAGAAAACTGGATAAGGAGATCCGTCAGTAACAAACCAACTCTGAAGGAGGAAAAAATGATCAAAAAATAAATTTCCTAAAAATGTATGTTCACAAATGCCAGAAGTCTAGCAAGCAAAATGGGAGCGCTCAAGGCCTTGGTACTGGGGAAATATACAGTTAGGTCCAGATATATTTGGACAGAGACAGCATTTCTCTCATTTCTGTTCTGTACATTACCACAATGGATTCAGATGCAGGTGAAGTTCAGACTTTCAGCTTTAATTCAGTGGGTTGAACAAAATGATTGCATAAAAATGTGAGGAATTAAAGCATTTTATTAAACTCAACACCTTCATTTCAGGAGCTCAAAAGTAATTGGACAAATTAAATATTTGTAAATAAAATGTTAATTTCTAATACTAAGTTGGAAACCCTTTGTTGGCAATGACTGCCTGAAGTCTTGAACTCATGGACATCACCGGACACTGTTTCCTCCTTTTTACTGCTCGGCCAGGTCTTTACTGCCGCGGTTCAATGCTCGGCTCGGCCTTTACTGCCACGGTTTTCAGTTGCTGTTTGTTTGTGGCCTTTCTGTCTGAAGTTTAGTCTTGAACAAGTGAAATGCTCTATCGGGTTCAGATCCGATGACTCGGCCATTCTAGAATATTCTACTTCTTTGCTTTAATAAACCCCCCGGTTGCTTTGGCTTTATGTTTTGGGTCGTTGTCCATCTGGATTAGAAACGCCGACCAATCAGTTTGGCTGGATTTGGCTGGATCTGAGCGCACAGTCTCTGACAACCCCAGAACTCATCCGGCTGCTTCTGTCCTGTCTCACATCATCAATAAACACTAGGGACCCAGGGCCACCGGCAGCCATGCATGTCCAAGCATCACCCTGCCCCCGCCGTGTCCTACAGATGATGTGGTATGCTGTGGATCATGAGCTGTACCGCGCCTTCTCCATACTTTTTTCTTTCCATCATTCTGGTAGAGGCTGATCTCGGTTTCATCTGTCTAGAGAATGTTCTTCCAGAAGTGTGCTGGTTTTCTAAGGTGTTTTTTAGCAAAGTCCAATCTAGCCTTCTTAGGGTACTTTCACACTTGCGTTGCTGGTTTCGTCTCACAAATGCATTGCAATAGCGGATCTGTTTCTCCGGTTGTCATCCGGAAAAATGGATCCGGTATTTATCTTTTTCACATTTTTAAAGGTCTGCACATGCGCAGACCGGAAGACCGGATCCATCACTAATACATTTCAATGAAAATTAATGCCGGGTCGGCATTGCAGCAAGTGTTCCGGAATTTCGGATGGAGAAAATTTCACTGAAATGATGCATCCTGAACGGAATGATCTCCATTCAGAATGCATTAGGATTAAACTGAGCCCCGAGGACGTAACTCAATTCCAGAAAAGAATAACCCTAGTACCTTTATTATTGAGGCTGATGAGCGGCTTGCACCGCGCAGTGAACCCTCTGTATATTCCTTTCATGCAGTCTTCTCTTTATGATAGATTTGGATATTGATATGCCGATATCCTGGAGAGTGGGGGTCACTTGGTCGCTGTTGTATAGGGGAGTTTCTCAGAATTAGTGGGTTTTTGTTTGTCCATCCGCCTCTTGAGGATGGACCACAAGTTCTCAATGGGATTAAGATCTCGGGAGTTTCCAGGCCATGGACCCAAAATGTCAACGTTTTGGTGCCCAAGCCACTTAGTTATCACTGTTGCCTTATGGCACGGTGCTCCATCGTGCTGGAAAATGCATTGTTCTTCACCAAACTGTTGTTGGATTGTTGGAAGAAGTTGCTGTTGGAGGGTGTTTTGGTGCCATTCTTTATTCATGGCTGTGGTTTTGGGCAAAATTGTGAGTGAGCCCACTCCCTTGGATGAGAAGCAACCCCACACATGAATGGTCTCAGGATGCTTTACTGTTGGCATGACACAGGACTGATGGTAGCGCTCACCTTTTCTTCTCCAGACAAGCCTTTTCCCTGATGCCCCAAACAATCGGGAAAAGGCTTCATTGAAGAATATGGCTTTGCTCCCATCCTCAGCAGTCCGTTCACCAGACTTTCTGCAGAAGATCAATCTGTCCCTGATGGTTTTTTGGAGAGAAGTGGCTTCTTTGCTGCCCTTCTTGACACCAGGCCATCTTCCAAAAGTTTTCGCCTCACTTTGCGTGCAGATGCGCTCACACCTGCCTGCTGCCATTCCTGAGCAAGCTCTGCACTGGTGGCACTCCGATCCCGCAGCGGAATCCTCTTTAGGAGATGATCCTGGCGCTTGCTGGACTTTCTTGGATGCCCTGATGCCTTCTATACAAGAATTGAACCTCTTTCCTTGAAGTTCTTGATGATCCTATAAATTGTTGATTGAGGTGCAATCTTAGTAGCCACAATATCCTTGCCTGTGAAGCCATTTTTATGCAACGCAATGATGGCTGCACGCGTTTCTTTGCAAGTCACCATGGTTAACAATGGAAGAACAATGATTTTAAGCATCACCTGCCTTTTAACATGTCAAGTCTGCCATTTTAACCCAATCAGCCTGACATAATGATCTCCAGCCTTGTGCTCGTCAACATTCTCACCTCAGTTACCAAGACGATTACTGAAATGATCTCAGCAGGTCCTTTAATGACAGCAGCGAAATGCAGTGGAAAGATTTTTTTTGGGATTAAGTTAATTTGTATGGCAAAGAAGGACTATGCAATTCATCTGATCTCTCTTCATAACATTCTGGAGTATATGCAAATTGCTATTATAAAAACTTAAGCAGCAACTTTTCCAAATTCCAATATTTATGTAATTCTCAAAACATTTGGCCACACTGTATACTTTACATGTTTTCATGGTAACGTATATTCTTTGTGTGTATTGACAAGAAAGTATTTTACAAAATGTGACGTGAATCGATACCTTGTGACCACCTAAGAGTGATATAAATTGGTGTCGTCTTACCGTTGCCAAAAACAAAAAACAAAGTTAGGCTGAGTTCACACTTCAGTTATTTGGTCAGTTATTTCCATCAGTTATTGTGAGCCAAAACCAAAAGATTTGCGTGTGTTTTTGATCCGAACCTGGTTTGGGCTCAAAATCACTGATGGAAATAACTGACCAAATAACTGAAGTGTGAACTCATCCTTGGTTGGCCCACCCTGTAAAAATGCAATAAATGCTCAGGTGCCCGTCGTCATGGCTGAAACTACAATAGTACAAGCAAACATTATGCAACAGCACTCTGGAAATGCAGAATATACGGACTAATGCTATATTCACTATGTAAAATGAATATGAGGTGCTTGGCAAACATATCTTGATCAAAATTATCCACCACGGCAAAGTGACCTTGGTCTGGATGAGAACCACTCTATGATACCTCCTGTACTCATGTTACCATTTCTTACAACATGTAACTGACATAAATTGATACCTTGTTTCCACATATATGATAGGAAATGGAATCATGTTACCAGATGTTGCAATATGTAAGTGACATAAACTGATACTTAGTTAACGCATATACTATAAGTGATGTGAATTCACGCAATGTATATACAATATGAAAATTGATACTTTGTTGCCTGTATACAGACACCTTGTTACTTCATGCATATAATATAATGGATACTTTATCACCACATATATGTTAAGGTGGGTCAACAGGACTTTTTGCGTCTTACATAACAAAACAAGACAGTGCCCATAGAACTCTATAGATCTAAAGTCTTCTGTTTTTCATTCCATCCTTAAATTCCGTTATATTCCGTTATAACCCTGTTATAACGGAACAGTATAATGGAATATACAACACATATGTGAACCCACCCTTACCTGTGTATAGACTAACCCTTCTAACTTCATGTATATGTTATGAATGGATACTTTATCATCACGTATCTGTTACTTTTACATTGTTACACACAATGTATCAAATTTGGTATTGTATAAATGTCTATACAATTCCAAAAGTATTTAGACAATGTACCGTATGAAATGCTTAATACTTCACAAACACACATTTCCTAGGCATTCTATATAATCACTAATGGCAAAGTAAAATAACACACTTTCTTACAGATCCCAGAATGAAGAGAAAAACGGTCCAGCTTCACTGGAAAACTTGAGGTTTTATTGAATCCCGTGCAGATAAAAACCAACGTACAGCAATGCAAGAAATCGACCGGTTGTCGCACAGCAAGGTTGTCGCACAGCAAAAGCGCCATAAAATCCCCCGGAGCCATAAGATCAAAACAAGCAAAGTACAAAATACTCCCTTCTGTCAAACTATTAAATACTCCCTTTCAGAAGTCATTGCACAGAGACTGTGGCAAAAAATCACCCAGCGCCATAAAATCAAAACCAGCAAAGTATAAAATACTCCTTTCAAGAGGTCGTCAGACAAACCAGAAAAGTATAAAGTACTCCCTTCCCGTAACAGTGCCATAAAATCCCCCCCTTACAGCGACATAACACAAGTGAGGACAACACTGACTCTTTCTCCTGTTTTTCAGTGTTTCCGCTATTTTATAATAACAAGGCTAGTTTATCCAGGACATTTGCATTTCTTCTGTGCAAAAACAAGTGCCAAACTATGAAGTGATCGTGTGTGAGAAAGATAATTAAGTGCAATTGAAAATGTAATTTTAGCCTTCTTTGTTGCAACAAGGAAAAAAAAAATAACGGTCTCATTCTCTAGTTTTTCATTAAGACAGTTCTGGTCTTCCTGTATTGGATAAGAATGAGGTTTATTTTGCATTTTTTTCTTTACTGTTTTCATATCAAAGCTTCTTAACATTTAATACTTGCTAAGATTTTGTAGTTTGCCTAGAAAGTGCTCGTCATTCAATATATTGCCTAGGAAAGTATATAAAAGACTGAAATAACCCAGACATTTCATACATTGCATGTGAAATACAGATTGACACCTTGTAACTTCATATATATGATATGAATGGATACATTAGGCCCCTTTCAGACGAGCATGACCGATTAGATCCGGATACGTTCTGGGTGCGTCCAGTTAACCCATAGGATACCTGAGGTGTTTGCGTTTTCATATTTCAACCCTATTTTCCTTGAGCCATAACGTTTTTATATTTCCGGTCACATAGATGGACTTTCTAATGCCACCATTAAATGTGGCATAAAATGTAGTGGAAAGAAACACAATTCCTCCACCATTTTATGGGTTTTGTTCCCACAGCGTTTGTTTATGGCCAAAACTGACCCATGCCCTTTATTCTCTGGGTCAGTACGATTACAATGATACCCCATATGTATAGGTTATTTATGTCTAAATAGTGTAAAAATAAATAGAAACTTTGATAAAAAAAAATTTTTTTAAGACTGAACAAAAGCAAAGACAGGAGCACTCTGCGGTAATACTAAACCCTCACACTGATGTAAAATTGAGAGGTTAGTTCGACATATCCTACTAGGAGGACATGTCTTAAGCTCGGGCACCGCGCCAAGGTCTCTCAAAGTAGCCCGAGGCCCTATCACTCACCTACCTGTGCCGTTTGGGCAATACCAGGGGTCAGTGGGCAGATTAAGGTAGCATAAGGCCTGACTCACAGACAGCTTACCAGTGACCTCCAGCATGTAGCCAATGGGAGGTGGGAAGTGCCTGTGAGCCCCACCGGAGACTGGCTGATATGACCCAGGGCTTAAAAAGGTGCACCTGAATGTAGCCTGTAGATGAAAAACAGGCACATTTAAATAGGAGTTTCTACACCTCCATACATAGGACTATACAAACCATTAGAAAACGTGGTGTTAAACAGGCAGGATATGCTCGAACTCAAAAAAAAAATTTACATCACCATATTCTGAGCCCCATAACTTTTTTATACTTATGTCTACTGAGCTGTTTAGGAGCTAATTTTTTACAGAACAATCTGTAGTTTTTATTGATATCATTTTGGAGTGTGACTTTTTGATCACATTTTATTACATTTTTATGGGTAAGAGAAGCAATGAAAAAATGCCAAATCAACCATTTTGACCCTTTTTTCCTTTACGCCATTCGCCATATTGGAATAATTTTTTTCTATTTTAATAGTATGGGTGTTTTCGGTTGCGGTGATACCCATGATGTTTATATTTATTGTTATTTAAGTATTTATTTTTTAATTATACGGAAAGGGGGGTAATTTAAACTTTTATATATTTTTTTTGTTATATACTTTAAAAAATTATTCTTTTTTTAAATTTTTGTGATGATTTTGTGGCTGATATATGAGCCTATAAATTATGTTTTTTCATTTTTCATTTTGGTGTATCAGGGATTTTTAAAATGCCATTTAAACTCGAGTTTGCTTATTTCTTATGATGGCCTGCCATCTGGTGGCCAAAATAAAAATTGCATGATGAACACTTTCCACCACATTAGTGAGGCTGAAAGTGTTCAGCACAAGTACTTGCCCCATTTGTCCACACGGAATTAGATTTTTGCGCATTTAGATGACGTTACCTCAATTGGTCATGGCATCTGAAGCATTTATTGCTGGTCACGGATAGCTGTTTGAAACAGCAGAGATCTGCCGGCCATGGAGCCTGCTGTACGTGCGAGTGGGCGCCATGTTTACGCATGTACGGCGCTGGTAGCGAACAGGTTAAAATTGCACAATTTCGCAAGCAAGTTCAGTCAGTTTTGTCTGCGATTGCTTTCAGTTGTTAATTTTTTTCGTGCGGGTGCAATGTGTATTGATGTGTTTTCACTATCGTAATAAAAAACTGAAGGTTTAAAAACAACATCACTTAGCAACCATCAGTGAAACATTCTATAGCTGCGTGAACGCACAAGTACAATGACACATTGAAATGAATGGGTCCGCATTCAGCGCATGACACATTGCACCCGCGCGGAAAACTCACTCGTCTGCAAGAGGCCTTTTATTCTCACATAAGTTACTTGTCTATAGACTGACCTGTGTAACTTCATGAATATAATATAATGGATACTTTATCACCACAAATATGTTACCTGTATATAGACTGGGTGCAAGAGTTCAGCTCGGGCCCCCCTTCCCTCAGTGCTTTGTGGCCAGGGGCAGGAAAGCATATACCGTTCATGCTGCCTGCGGCAAAAATTGAACCCCCCCAATGCCAACTTCTTGACCTAACCCCCTTCCCTCCAGCCAGAGGTGTAACTTGACCAGCATGCACTTTCTATAATACCGGTGTCTTCTTATGCGGCACAAAGGTTTTCAGGCTCCCTTAGGCTCCTGGGCCGGTAGCGACTGCTACCTCTGGACGCCCGATAGTTACCCCCCTGGATATATCCTACCTGTGTATAAACTGACCCCTGTCACTTCATGTGTATGATATATGTATGTTAACTGTATATAAACTGACCAGTGTAACTTCATGTGGATAAAATGGATACTTTATTACCAGTGTTGAATATTCAAATCGCAAATATCGCCACTTTGAGAATTTGTAAATATTTAGAATATAGTGCTATATATTCGTATTCGCGAATAGTGTTTATCGGAAATTTATAGTGTATGTTGGTACTTAGAAACATCCCTAGCAACCAATAGGAAATTTGCCTACCCCTTAGTGTTGATTGCAATTAGAATATATTACATTGCCGATTTTCGCAATCAAGTAAATAACTGGAGATCACGAATTCTCGAATTTACGGTGAATATCCAGCCAAAAGTTCACGAAATATCACAAATTCGAATATTGCCTATGCCATTCATCACTATTTATCGCCACATACCTGTTATCTATATATACATTGACATCTTGTTACTTCATTTCTTCTCTTTTCTCCCCATCTTGTCTCAGCAGTTAAAAAAACAACTAGACAACATTTGATCGCGGATCTTCTTCTGTAGACGTTCTGGGAAGGAGATAAGAGCTCCGTGGACCATCTGCTCTGGACCGTCATCAGTTCGACTCACGCGGCTCGTCTTCCTTTCATTTTACCGTTCTAATTCATTTAGAAGACACTTTATTTCAAAGAGTTTAAGGAGTCACTGCACATTGCTCATTAATAGGAAACTAGCAGTCACAACATGTTGGGCGATAAGTCATCAGAAAGGACCTGGATAGAAACCAAGAAGAACATTTTATCAGCCAGATGAGTATTTCTACAACCCAGCCGCATTTCTTGCTCCGACCGTACAGACGAGACTTCAGGCTGCCAACAAGTTAGAAGTAAAGGGAGATTTGTAGAGAGATTTAGCCGTCCTGCAATAAGGAGATAAAACCGCTCTGATTGAGATGCTCAGATGTTACCTTCATGTCAACATTTGGAGAAAAACGCTTTGTAATATATCAAACCTGCAAAACTACCGGGCGTCATGCAAATATTTGAAATAAATGATGATTAGAAATAAGTCATTCTGTTCATTAAATTTGAGTTTCAACAATTTGTAAATTGATTCGCCACCTGCCCACCATGAGCGTACATCGGATAAACTTGATAAGTATGATTGCATTTTCAGTAAGCTGATTAGACTGCTGTTAGTCATGGACTGTAAATCAGGTCTTCAGAGTTTTTGTTAATATTGTTCCATTTCACATACAGGTGTAGCAGGAAAAAAACTGCTAAATTAACTTGCGTGCAGTCGAAAGCATATATATGGTAAGTATACACCGACAGCTGCTAGAAAAATTCTCTAGACTGCACTCTTTAAAGGGGGTTTATAGGATTTTTTTCAAATTTCTTCCCCTCCCCCCAGGCAATGAGATATACTTACCTGCTTCTCACCATGGCTCAAGGGATGTCCTCATCGGACTTCCGATCCCTGCCTGTAAACCTCATGATCTAGCAGGGTCACAAACACACATGCAGCCAATGACTGGCCTCAGCGGTGCCGTCACTGATGGGTCATGTGCCGCTTGAGGACAAGTCACCGTTGAGACTAGTCATTGGCGCAGTTGTGCATAGGACCCCATCTATGCAGGAGATTTACAGGCAGGGACTGAACAAAACAGTCCTGGAGCCAGAATGGAGCAATGGTGTGCAGGTAAGTATAGCTTCTTCACAGGTCCCCCTGGGTGGAGGATTAAAAAAATATATCAGGAAAACCCCTTTAAGTCAGAGCCACAAAATCTCATGATAGCTAACCAGATCTCACACTGTATGCCTGGTATGGAAACACATGCCGGAAGCCCCTTGGCCAGAAGTTTGGACCCATCTCTTGCAGAGAATTGGGTAATTTGCATCTCCTTTGACTGTTATGTTTTATGAGATATATTTTATGTTTTAATAAGATTAATAAGATTTATTTTACTAGGGATTCAATATTTTTCAAATAAAACACAGTTGGCCATCCTGATGACAGGTCACCTTTAAGCAGCCGGGATCAGAAATTTCTCCAATCCCGGCAATTAAAGCAATAGAATAGGCCGAGGCTTACTCTAAAGAAGACTCTGGGAAAAGTTTGGTTTAATGTACTAATAATTACTGTCCACAAACATTAAATAAAAAGAAAGTTGTACCTGGAGATATTCCAATGTGTGTCCTGTGCCGTCAAGTAGAGATGAAATGCTCATTATGTCCCGCCGTGTTATACGATGACCCTCACAGTCTGTATTCTCCTTCTGTGCTCGGTGAAATCACATATGGTGAACTGATCTACATGTCCCACCTGTTGCCTACAACTGTTCTGCTTTCTTTCCAGGACCTCGAGATGCCATTGCACTAGCGTTGAGCGCAGGCGATTCGGTACCGCGCAGGGCTTATGTCACTTGGCCAGTGAGATAATTGGATCTAATCCTCACGCTTCTGCCAATTTCTCCATCAAAGACATGCAATCCTTGTGCATCTTTCCGTCTTTGTTGTGTACATGCATCTGGACACTTCCATCTGTCATCACGTTCATTCACATCTCTTTGGATTCCCCATAATTTCCTCACAAAGGATACGATTTAATCAGATTATTTTTTTCTAGAAAATCATAATTGCAGCCAAGGAAACATCAATCGGCTGCTTTTCTCCCTGTGTTCGACGGTTTGCTGCAAAGCTCAGAGGCACAGTTTGTTTGCCAGGGAGAAACATATTTTTGGCCAGTGCTGTCTTTGGTGTCTTCTGTTATGAAGATAGATGATCTTACAGACTGACAAATTGTTCGCTTGGCCAGTTGTGAAGACACCATAACTGCTGCACGTCAGACGTGTGTCATCCTAAAGACATAATAGGAGGTCACATATCGAGGGTAGTCCAAACAAAGCACCACCTGCCATTAAAGTAGGCTATTCCACGGCTACTGTGTAAAGGTGACCATATTCAGACTATGCCACCAGAGGTGTAACCTGAAACTCCTTGGTCTGGATGTGACTGCTACATCTGCACAACCCCTATAGGTCGACCATTGCACCTGGCAGCACCAACAAATCCTGCAAACATCACACTGGCTGCCAGATAACAGTTCTCTGGAGGTTTCTGGTGTCAGCACAAGCCCACGCAGTGCTACCTGCTGGTGTATAGACAGGGTTATGCTGCTGATCAGTGCGCAATAGAGGCATGGTTATGCTACTCATCACTGTGCACTGGAGTTGTTGGAGACTGACCAGTAGCAGGGCAAACATTTGGAGGACATGGACAGTAGTGCAGTAGAGACTGTGCCATAGGAGTCAGCTGCACATACTACAGAGCAGAAGGTCCATCAGCTGCAATATGACAGTGGGTTTTTGAAGGTCAAGTAGGGTCGGGTGCAATGAAATTTAGGGGGGTCTTGTTTAATAGTTTTGCTGGGTTTCTACAGAAGGTTCATCCAGCTTGTATAGGAAGGGGGAATTACTGTAAGTAGCAGATTGAGTGTTGGCTGTCCTGAAGCTTTTTACAAGGCTTAGTCTCCTAATTTATGGAATTAATGGACTGGTGGGACCAAAGGGAGAATCCCAATATATTAGTCCTCCTGCTGGGTGAAGTATACAGGAGTTAATATTGTATTCTGTAAGTACTCAGCACCCTATTATTGTTACTGCAGAGTGGTCCTTTATGGGAGACAAATATCCCACTTTAAAAGACTTGGATCCAAACAGTACCTGCCACTGTTTGGTTCAGGTGCCGCTCTCCTAGTGTTGCTCAGCATATTATTTGATATTCATGTTGCATGTTGGGGTCTATAAGGTTGTGGCATAATGAGAATTCGGACCAGTGGAGGAACAGTGCAATCTCACCACTAAGTGACTGATGCAACCCAACACCTGCCCGGGGCAAGGAGGGTCTGGCTGTGGTGGAGGGGAGCTCTTCAGTAGACTGGACAATGTGTGAGCCAACAGTCACTTCGGCAAAGTATGACTAGATAGAGATTGAGGTCCCCAACACTAGTTCAATGACAGTCATACAAATCTGTGTAATTCTAGAAGGCCCACCTGACAGTTCAGTGGGGCTAGAACATGAGTGATTTTTTTTTATAACCGTGGGTCAGATAACAAGGCCCAACCACTGTAATATCCACCTCATTAGTACCTGCCCCGTGGTCGGTCAGTCTACCCATGCACTTGTCTTGGATGGTCAGTCAATCCCTGTACCTGCCTTGCTTGGTGAGTCTACCCTTATACCTGCCTTGGTCAATAGGTGAACCTACCCCTGTATCTTACTTGGTCATTGAGTCTACACCTGTACCAGCCTTTGTCGGTTGGTGAGCCTACCCCTGTATCTTACTTTGTTAGTTAGTCTATCCCTGTACGTGCCTTGCTCGGTGAGTCTACCCTTACACCTGCCTTGGTCGGTTGGTGAGCCTGCCCCTGTATCTTACTTTGTCGGTGAGCCTACCCCTTTACTTACCTTGGTCAGGGAATCTACCCATGAACCTGCCTTGGTCTACATAGCTACCCCTTTACTTACCTTGGTCAGGGAATCTACCCATGAACCTGCCTTGGTCTACATAGCTACCCCTTTACTTACCTTGGTCAGGGAATCTACCCATGAACCTGCCTTGGTCTACATATCTACCCCTGTACCTGCCTTGGTCGGTGAGACAACGCCTGTACCTGCCTTGTACTGCATGTCTACCCTTGTTTCATACGTTTACTTTGGGTAACTTGAAGCTCATTTATTGAGCTTTTTTATCCATTTTTGTTTTTAGTATAAAAAAACTTGTGAAGTTATTACCTGTCTGCATTTCTTGGTGTTTGCTCCAAATGATACAAAATACAAAGCGATGTATAATTCATAAATGAAGTAAATTATGCAGTGCAGATCTACGCCGCGCCAGGCTTAATACATTTCTCCACTTGATAAACAATTTAGAACTATTGGTAACTGTGTAAATTTGGGGGGAACGACTCGTTTCTTCATGGCATTGCCGGAGAACATTTTATTTGACTTATGGAGAAGCGTGAGATGCAATATAGAGGTTTTATTTGTGAGATAGAAGAAATAATGTCATCTCTTTCTTAGATATCCCCCCCCCCCATGACTTAGCATCTACAGTCTGATCCAAAATTCATACAGATACAAAGTATCATTTCCCCGGGAACTGCAATGTACAATCCATGAATCTCGCGCTTGTCCTTTGCAGTGCAGTTTTATTCTGTCAATGTTTCGGTGCATAAACGCGCCATTATTAGGTTATGTCTTGATGATGGCGTTTATGCACCAAAACAATGATGGAATAAAACCTTTATGTATGCTGAAAATGCTGTGCGGTATACACAGATGACATAAAGAGGGTTTGCGAGAAGAAATCAGCGCTCTTTATGGTTTTGCAACTGTTATTTCACGAAGTAGCGATGATATGAATGAGACATCGTTCTACCTTATGCCTCCACACGGTCAACGTTCCTAGTGAATAGACAATGCATACTTAATGGGAACACTCTGTCAAATAAAGATTATGACCAGCACATGATGGTTAAAGGGATGGTCCAAGATTTTGCAAATGATGGCCTATCCTATATCTGATCAGTGGGGGTCCTGCACCCCCCCACCCTCACCGATCAGCTATTCTGCAGTAACCCTGGGGCACAAGTTGGCATTAGATCTCCATCCATTGTATAGTGAATGGAGCTGGTTACCATTCACTTCAATGGTAGCAGCTCTGCAGTAAGGACAGCTTCACACTAGCGCTTTTACATCCAGCAGGGAACAGCCTTCTGGATTTCACTGTAGTCCGGCATTGCCAGAAGCTACGCGTTACTGTCCGCCCTCAGTAACTATGATGGGGATTGGCGGAGATCCGGCCGCAACCCAGCAAATATGCTAAGAATCAGATGGATGAAAACCACTGAGGGGAGGGGGGGTCACAAAGCATATTGGTTGCAGTCAACACAAGCTCTTAGAGCAACCGACCTTGAAACACGACGAGGGACTTTGGTGTTGGCACTCTCTCAGTTACTGGTACAAGAACAGTATTTCCCAGGGCCTTCTTCAGCCCAAATCACACAAACTCTTCCCAGGGATTGGTCTAGATATCAAAAATAAATGGTGGTAATAACTGACAATCTAACGTTCATTGGGGGCTTCTAATTCCCCATCCAACAGATGATGTCCGGAGGAGAAGAGGATTGAGGGCTTTGCATTTATCACCCAATTATTTCATTTCAGGCGAGAAAGTGTTCTGCCATCAGCTATTGAAGGTGTATGGACAACTTAAAGGGGTTTTCCTATATGATTTAGCTGATGACTCATCCTCTGGATATCAGTATCTGACCGGTGGGGGTCCGACACCTGACACCACCACTAATCAGCTGTTTGAAAAGTAACACCTTGGCATTTCAGCTGCTTTGTGCAGCCCAGTGACCTCCCAATCCTCAATCACATGGCCTATGAGCGGCCCCATTGAAGTGTGAAAGGTGTCGGACCCCACCGGTCAGATACTGATAACCTATCCAGAAGATAGGTCATCAGTTAAAAAATCCCCCCAAAAAATCCCCTTTAAGTAAAAGTTTCATGTTCCTAAGCTAAGTACTGAATACTGAAAAAAAAATTCAGTTTACCCTCAATACTAAGCCATAACCTGGCACTGCACCTATTGAGTAAAATTACCATTTAGATATATGGCATGTATCAAAGAAATTAGGGTCTAAACCAGGGATCAGAAACCTCCGGCACTCCACCTGTTCTGAAATTACAACTCCCTTTCACTTCTGTGGGAGTTACAAGAATAGCTAAGTTTGCATGATGGGTGTTGTAGTTTCACAGTGGCTGGACTTCCAAGAGTTGCTGATCTCTGATCTAAACCATTTCTGTGAAACCATGCAAGGCGCCAACTGCTGAAAGTCAATATTGTCCTAAACTTTGACTCACCTGCCCGTGGTTATCCTACAATCCTTCCTAACCAATTCACTCTAATCATAGAGACACCTTTAGCCCAGATGAGTAGCAGTAAAAAAAAAAGTCCAATGGCGTTGATTTCTGCTGGTCCTTTACCTGTTGTGTTAGAGGCCCATTATTATATCCTCCCATGGGTCTACTGGAGAATTCTTTGCTTCTCTAGTGGGACAAAATGATTTTACATAAAAAGATAGATATAATATATAACTATACAACTCTTCAAAAATATCTCCGCTGAAAAGTACTGAGACTTCCTTAACTCCCAAAATAGTTGGCAAATTTCCCGAACGTTGCAGAAGCTTCCTAGAACCTCTTGGCCTAGCCAAGCTCCATAATTGTCTCCTGTGTACGATCCCAGATTCTGCATCATAGCACTCAGCCCCAGCATCCATTAAGGGGAGATGCCATGTCCAGGTAAAGGGGCATGGTCTATAAAAAGACATGTTTATGCCCAAGGATAAAGACTCTCGGATCTCCCAGACAAATTATCCCCATTGGAGAGCAGCGGACACTTGAATAGTGTCCAATTTTCACTGGAATTATTCCTTAACCTTACATTAGCATCCAAAGATGCGCTTCACGTTGCTAGTATGTAAATGTATTCTTCCCGGCGGAACCCTGGCGCCTGTTATAAAACCGTTCATGTCTCTTGATCACCTCATTAAACATTACTGTTCACAGATCTCTCCGTTATCCCTCTTGTTTGAAGTCTTACATTTCCTCACCACTGTTTCTTTTATAGACAACGTGCATCATTAATTACAATTATGGTAGCTGTCGTCATTGGGAACAATGGGGGGAGGGGGTGCATATGGCTATACGCTGAACTTTTGTACTGTTTAAATAAAACTTCATCTTCTTTCTTAAATTGTCATTTGTGCCATAAAAATTCACTCATTTCAATTCTCCCCAGTATTGCTGCAATTAAAAATATCCAGACTTTACCTTGCTTTTGAGGAATTCTCCACAAAATAATATATTTTCTTCCTTTCATTAAAGATTAAGAAATTAAAATCTGAACAAGTCCTTATCCTGCTTCGCCTTCTTACTTAAAATACAAGGCGAGCCTAAGATTTTGCTTTGTAACATTATTAGTTGAGCGAACACCTGGATGTTCGAGTTCGAGACGTTGGGGACCCGAACTTTTGAGCACTTAAAAGGCTGTAAAATAGCCCAGGAAAGGGCTAGAGGGCTGCAAAAGGCAGCAAAATGTAGGTAAATGCCCTGCAAACAAATGTGAATAGGGAAATTACTTAAAATAAAATAAAATACAGAAAAATAATAAACAAACATTCTAAACTGGGGTCACCATCAGCACATCAGAAGGCAGGGTTAGCATTGGCGAAATGTGGGAAAGCTTTGTCATCACGCCAAAACAACCTGCACCACCATCAGATCTTGAACGTCTTAGCAGGAGGCAGCATTTTAGCAGCATGGTATAAGAGTACACGTAGTTACTGATGGGTTTGCCCAGGGGCGTAGCTACAGGGAGGCATGGGAAGCACACTGTTTTGGGTCCCTGACCTAGAAGGGGCCCATCCAGGAGGAGGAGGAGGACTAAAAGACTTTGTCTGGGCCCCCTCAACAGTATTATACAATGAAATTAGATACAGTGGCAGTATAGACAGTATAGAAAGCGGATGGAAAATAAACCCAAACAGCCTCACACCCTACACTCTCAACACCCCCCCCCCCTTCAAACCATTAACAAACTATTTACAAATTTACTTAAAAACATATTAAAATAACTATAAGGCAGCTAAACTAACCATATATAGAAACAAAACTATATACACGCCTTATCCTTAACTTAAGGCCAACCAAATACAAGTGGCTCGGAGGGTGGGTATCTGCCCCAACATAGGCCCTGGCCTGGAACACAATTGTCCAGCCAGGGCACAGTTCTGGAGGATGAGGAGGAGTAGGAGGAATGCTGGGGGATACAGAGGACACAGACGATATACCTCCCTCAAAGAGGACGGCTTGTCCTTGCCTCTGGGCAGCCTGGCAGACATGAGCCACTACATGCTGCAGTGCCTGCGCAACGACCGCCCAGTTACTGCCACATTCTAACTTGTGCAGATTACTGGGTGGCCACCCTGCTGCATCCCCGTTACAAGAACAACGTGCCGTCCTTAATTCCCTCACTGGAGTGTGATTGGAAGATGAGCTCGCTAGTAGACACGCTGCTGATGGCATTCACACCTGACACCGGGGACTCAGTGGAAGCACAAGGTGAAGGCAGAGGAGAAGGAGGAAGAATTTGCCAATGCAGCTGGGTCACCAGCAACACCTCAGAAGGCAGGGTTAGCATGGGCAAAATGTAGGAAAGCTTTGTCAGCACGACACAACAACCTGCACCACCAGCAGATCTGGAATATCTTAGCAGGAGGCAGCATTTCAGCAACATGGTGGAACAGTACACATACTGACTGATGGTCTGCCTAGGGGAATAGCTACAGGGGAAGCAACAGCTTTGGGGCCGTGACCTAGAAAGGGCCCATCCAGGAGGAGGAGGAGGAGGACTAACAGTATCATACAATGAAATTATATACAGTGGCAGTATAGACTATGTAGAAAGCGAATGGAACAGCTGCTGGGCCTGATCTGAGAGAGAGAGTAGCCACAGGCATGGCGGCATGAAAGGAAGGGGTTTGCGCAAAAATTACTGGGGGAGGGGGGCCCCATTCAAAAATTTGCTGTGGTGCCAAATCATTATTAGCTACGCCACTGGGTCTGCCCCATTCAACTTCTAGGTCATCAAATTGGGCACATGTCCTGAGGTTGCCCTTTACGCCTTGGATGTGCTGGCCTGCCCGGCGGCCACTGTATTGTCTGAACGTGTGTGTAGCATGGCTGGTGGCATTATCACAGACAAGTGCAGCCGCCTGTCCGCAGACAATGTGGGCAAGCTTTCGTTTATTAAAAAGAACCAGGCATGGATCCCACAGGACTTGTTTGTACCTTATGCAGAATAGACATGTATACCGGCCTCACCCAACCACTGTAATACCACAGCGCACTTACACTTTGTTTTATTTTTTATATTTTCCCAATGTTTGGGGTCTACACTAATTTATTTTAAAAAATTTAAAATAAAAAAACTGTTATTGGCGATTACTGTTGGCTTTACAGCCCAAAAAGGCTTTATTTCATGCAAGAATGTAACCGCCAATTGTAAGTTCCCTGTCAGTTATGCAGTGCAGGGGTTTGTACCTGGCAAAAATGGCAATATTTCACACAACAATTTAAAATCTATCCTTTGCCGTACAGCATGAAACTTGGCCGGCCACAGCTGGAACCACTGATTTACGGTATTGCTATTTTGGCAATTGAATTTCACGCCAGAACAAAATCTATCCTTTGCCGAACACTATTAAACTTGGCCAGCCACTGCTGAGACAGCAGATTTAGGGGATTGCTATTTTGGCAATATAATTTCACCCCAGAACAAAATCTACCCTTTGCCGGACACTATTAAACTTGGCCCATCATAGCTGGAACACCAGATCTACGGTATTGCTATTTTGGCAATCACCCCAGAAAATAATATATCCTATGACGGACACTATTAAACTTGGCCAGTCACAGCTGGAACCACTGATTTATGGTATTGCTAATTTGGTAATTGAATTTCACCCCAGAACAAAAGCTATCCTTTGACAGACACTATAAAACTTGTCCTGGCACAGCAGAAACCACTTATTTAGGGTATTGCTATTTTGGCAATTGAATTTCACCCCAGAAAATAATATATCCTTTGACGGACACTATGAAACTTGTCCAGTCACAGCTGGAACACCAGATTTACGGTATTTCTATTTTTGCAACTGAATTTCACCCCAGAAAATAATATATCCTTTGAGGGACACTATAAAACTTGTCCAGTCACAGCTGGAACACCAGATTTACGGTATTTCTATTTTTGCAACTGAATTTCACCCCAGAAAATAATTTATCCTTTGACGGACACTATGAAACTTGTGCAGTCACAGCTGGAACACCAGATTTACGGTATTTCTATTTTTGAAACTGAATTTCACCCCATAAAATAATATATCCTTTGACAGACACTATTAAACTTATCCAGCCACTGCTGAAACCATTGATTTATGGTATTGCTATTTTGGCAATTGAATTTCACCCCAGAACAAAATATATCCTTTGCCGGACACTATTAAACTTGGCAAGCCACTGCTGGAACACCAGATTTACGGTATTTCTATTTTTGCAACTGAATTTCACCCCAGAAAAAAATATATCCTTTGCCGGACACTATTGAACTTGGCCAGCCACAGTTGAAACCATTGATTTATGGTATTGCTATTTTGGCAATTGAATTTCACCCCAAAACAAAATATATCCTTTGCCGGACACTATTATACTTGGCAAGCCACTGCTGGAACACCAGATTTACAGTATTTCTATTTTTGCAACTGAATTTCACCCCAGAAAAAAATATATCCTTTGCCGGACACTATTGAACTTGGCCAGCCACAGCTGAAACCACTGATTTACGGTATTGCTATTTTGGCAATTGAATTTCACCCCAGAAAATAATCTATCCTTTGCTGGACACTATTAAACTTGGCCAACCACTGCTGGGACACCAGATTTAGGGGATTGCTATTTTGGCAATTGAATTTAACCCCTCAATAAAATATAGAAAATTCTATCCAGAGTTTCTAGGGGTGACAATAAGCACAGCCAAGCCCCTGATGTAGGATATAGCAAAAAAAAAAAAAAAAAATAGTATTGATGGATTGATGGACTTGGTGGCAGCTTGTGCTGGTGCACCAGAAGACACAAAATGGCCGCCAATCACCCCAGAAAAAAGTGACAGAAAAACGCTCTGTGCAGCCTAAAAACCAGTGAGCAATTAACTAGCAGAAGTTGAATCATTCACAGCTGTAGATCGATCCGTTCATTAGGTGCTGTTGCTGACTTTTCCCTGCCTAATCTCGCCCTCACAGAAGCTGCATCCTCTCTCTACACTAATCAGAGCAGAGTGACGTGCGGCGCTACGTGACTCCAGCTTAAATAGAGGCTGGGTCACATGCTGCACTTGGCCAATCACAGCCATGCCATTAGTAGGCATGGCTGTGATGGCTTTTTAGGGCAAGAAGTAAAACGCTAGCTCATTGGCTGCTGTGCAGCCCTTCAGAAAGCGGGAAGAAATCGCCGAACAACGAACCCGAACCCAAAGTTTTTTGAAAATGTTCAGGTCCGGGTCCCGAACACCCCAAAATTTGGTACGAACCTGAACTGTACAGTTCGGGTTTGCTCATCCCTAAACATTATTATTCTCTTCCAGTCATGTCTATGGCAAACCTCAGTGATATCCAACATGTCACTTCTCTTTTCTGAAAGTCATGTCTGCCTAGTATTCGTACGATACTGGGCATGAGGGTATGTTTACACAATGGAATAATATCCAGTGGGCATTTTCCGCTTAAGAAATCCTTGAAGATGTATGGTTGTAAGAACGTTGGCAAGAAAAGGGCTAACCATCTGGTTCCTTACCTCTTGGTAGGAGTTGGCTGGTCCTGCTTCCTGCCTGGAAGGGGAGTTGCTGTTTCTCTAGAGTGAGGAGAGGAAGCGCACTACAGAGCTCCAGCTCCTGGGAAAAATATCTGGGTCTACAGAGAGCCCAACAAAATTTAGCTTCAAGAAAGCACCTGACAAGACAGCAGAATGACGAGAAAAAATACTACTTTTACAGATACTGCTGCAAGGTGAGAGACTACTACAGCTCAGACACCCATCACCTATACCATCACTAGGCCAGATAAAGCTCAAGTCTGAACCCTACAGTGGGTAGAGGTGTCCACTGCAAGGTTCAGACTTGATACGATAGGTGTCAACTGTAAGCTTACAGTGGACACCTACACCCACGAGTGCCAATATACGGTCATACAACCTGCCACCATACCTTCTCAACTGGTGCCAGAAACTGCACTTTGAGTTTGCTGCTGCTGCTGAATGTACAACAAGTTATATTTTGTACTAAGTAAAAAAGATTGTTATATATTCATCTCTGGCCTGATTCTATATCTCCACTACACCAATCCCCAGGGAGCAACGGTCTAAGGGAGTACTTTGCGACACAAGATTTCATCAGTAGAGAAAGGATGGTTCCTGGACACCACTTTACTTTGCTCAATATAGGTTTATTTCATACATAGATTGTGGAATGCCAGTAATAAAAGTCGACATTTCGGCATAAATGCCTTCATCAGAACACTGGGAGTGCCGCAGTATGGGAATTAGTAGGTGGCTCTATGGCCTCGATGGCTAGATTGGTGGGGCAGTGTCTCTGCCGCTAAGGCTGTCATGGCAGCCTTAGCGGCAGAGACACTGCCTGCACCACCCAGCCATCGAGGCCATAGAGCCACCTACTAATTCCCATACTGCGGCACTCCCAGTCTTCTGATGAAGGCATTTATGCCGAAACGTCGACTTTTATTACTGGCATTCCGCAATCTATGTATGAAATAAACCTATATTGAGCAAAGTAAAGTGGTGTCCAGGAACCATCCTTTCTCTACATGAGTATTTGGCTTAAGGAACCATTCCCTGAGACCCGCGTCCACCAAGTGGAGCGCTACCCAACCTGTATTCAAATTCAACAAGATTTCATCAGGGCGACTACCATTCCCATTCCTGTGCACTGGCTCCTCAGGGGCTGGCCACACATATCATGTAGATTTTATATGGATTTCAGCATGGTATGTGTAATACCTCAGAGTGTCATTACTACCTCTTCTGGACCCCCACTATTTTTATTGGTGCATCTTGTGTCATCTTTTATAATTATTGCCATTTACTACAAAGTGTATCTGTTCATTCCTTTGCAAACCACTGTTAACATGTAATGTGCCTGGTACACCAGCAGATGGTGGCAATCTGTGCAGAGATAGTTTCCCTGGAGAGGAACCTTCTAGTTCCATTCCAGAGGAGTTTAGAGTTAGTCAAGGTCAGTCTAGTCTACCCTCCTGGAAAAGTCCTTTATGGTTGCTTGTCCCCTCCTGGGCTTGCATTGCCTCCCAAGCTAAGATAGCTTGATGCCAGGAAGAAGTTCCTAGGATTAAAGATAAAGTAAGAGACAGACTACAGACAGCTAAATTCCAGCTGACGGGAAAAGTTCCTATTTACCCAGCCAGCATAGCAGAGCTGAGAGAGCTACCGCATAGCAGGACTGAGATTGTTGCAGAAGTGTTTGCCTGCCAGAGTTAAGCCAATACCTGCTGATGACCAAGATAAAGTTTGGAAACTGTTTGGATAACCGTTTATGCCAAGTAAAGCTGTGTTCAACTATACTACAAAGTCTGGACTCCATTTATTCTGCTTATTCATCACCCAAGTTCAACAACCCCTTTTTGCACTTGCTTCGGACTACACCTCGTCTGAGATCCAAGGATATCCAGGTAGGAGCACCGTTACACGTGCATACAACATCTACAGAGACATTGTAGGCCACTCTACACCACTCTGGCAATCCTACCCCTGGGTACCAACACTACCATCTACAAACTGGACTCCAAGTCCTCGTTGCGTAGCTGCAACTGGCGTCACTGTCTACTTGCTCTAACAGAGGGACATATAATCGTAAATACCTCTTAAGGGCAAGGGATACCCCAGACACTGGCAATAGGCCGCTGAATATGCATGCCAAAATCAGTGTATAAAACTGAGATGTGAACATACCTTTATTGAAGTATTGTCTTCTAGAAGAATGTATCCGAAATAGAAAAGAGCATGCCACAGAAGCTGTGTTCCTTAGTATTAAATCAGATATGGTGAGCCCTCTGGATAAGACCACCCTTTTTAGAAGATCACCCCATATCAGATCCATCATATATTATGCATACCAAACATAGTCTTTGGCATGATGATCCCTCTAGAAGACGATTTGGTAATCTCAAAGAGATTTCACTTTACTAAGGTGCAGTGCGGTCCATATTCTTCAATGTGGTTGGGTTACTGCTCGGTACAACCAAATTGACAATCTTTATTTGTTTGGTCAATTAGTCCAATTGGACAATTAATACCAACCATGGGAGAGGGTAGAGCCATACAGTATATGTGGGAAGTAATGAAAGGTTTCTCTCATTGGTTCAACACATGGACAGGTTTGTTTTTTTAGATAGTATCTTGAAATCTTGTGAAGAGCATCTTCAAAAGTCCAAAACCTGAACAGTCTTTTGACTCTATTTGTTTAAAAATTTTGCCACTATTTCCACCTGAACCTCTCGATTACATCATACTGGAGTATGTGTGCAAATATTTTATTACAATGGTAACAAGTTTCTTGGATCTTCCTCTACATTCAAAGCACAGCGACCAGGACATTACAAGAGGATCATCTCTGGTCATGGTTCATCAACAAAAGACAAACAATAAGTACAGGATGAGAATTGATTCCTAAAAAGTTAAAGAGCACTTTCATCAAGAGGACAAGGAGAAATGCTCCGATCATTAGAGTAAAACCAAGTGGATCAATGTCAATTATAGAAAACACTTGTACCTTAGGGCCCACAATGGCTTCACGGGATGTAGTTTGATTTTCTGTGTTCCATAGGTTTGTTGGATGCTGATGCTCACTCAATGTTCAATCAATTTCTTGGAACTGTCAAAAGGACAATATTTGAGAACAAATGTCCTTCTCTTTCTTTGAAACTTTACTACTTAAAATAAAAAATATAAGCCAGGAATATTATTCCCTGTGTCCTTCCATTGTGACCAATGATTTGGCTGTTGGTTATCATAAAGTTGGTCTCCAAAGGTGAAAACTGCCGCTGACAGCCATTAGTGTGCCAATAGGACTACCATCTCTTTTTCCAGATGCTGAATGGGACATATCTAAGCACTGATATACAGCGTCACATCCACCCTTCCCGCGACCTCTTCCTTCTCCTCCATTGCTCTACATTTGACATCCACCCTTCCCGCAACCTCTTCCTTCTCCTCCATTGCTCTACATTTGGCATCCACCCTTCCCGCAACCTCTTCCTTCTCCTCCATTGCTCTACATTTGACATCCACCCTTCCCGCGACCTCTTCCTTCTCCTCCATTGCTCTACATTTGACATCCACCCTTCCCGCAACCTCTTCCTTCTCCTCCATTGCTCTACATTTGACATCCACCCTTCCCGCAACCTCTTCCCTTCTCCTCCATTGCTCTACATTTGACATCCACCCTTCCCGCAACCTCTTCCTTCTCCATTGCTCTACATTTGTGGGTTCGATGATGACTTTAGATGCCTGGTTTTGAACTGTTGTTGAAGGGGAGCAAAAGCTTCCCCTGTGCAAATACATTAACTTATGTAATTTGCAGAAATCAAAGCAACTGGAACACGGGATCATGGAAAAATTACAATTTACGGCAGCTATCAAGTGACTTACAGAAGCAGGATACTGGTTCAGTGCGATTTAATGGAAACCAAGGTGATCATTCAACTCTCAGCAAAAACTTTTGTGCAACTCAAAGTATAAAAAAAATATATTTTTTTTTTTAAATTTACATGGCTTGAAATATGTTTGTGAAGGTTCTTATTCATCTAGGGCAGGGATGGGCAAACTGCGGCTCTGCAGCTGTTGCCAAACTACAACTCCCAGCATGCCCAGTCTGGCCACAGCTATCAGCCCACAGCAGGGCATGGTGGGAGTTGTAGTTTTCCAACAGCTGGAGAGCCGCAGTTTGCTCATCTCTGATCTAGGTCATGGTATATCAGTAGTAATAACTCCATTTAGCTAGTCATCTGATTGGCTTTCTCAAATGGAATGACTTGTACAAGGAATCTCCAGTAATAAATACTGGTGACTCTTGATTCAACCATCATAATCTGTTTATCATAATCATGAGGTTGAAGACATCATAAAGGTAAAATGTTGAATGCATCAACACAACGGAAGTTATTAAGTGTGATGGAACTGCCTTGGGAGAGTTGTTAGAACAGCATTGTCTGTCCATGACCTTATGTTTCCTGTGGTAAACAGATTATGCTAACTGAAGCATGAGTCTGCAGTATTTAATGCCAGAGATTCTTCGTACAAGTCATTCTAATTGAGAAAGCCAGTTGGATGACTAGCAAAATGTCTTCAAGACTTATTACTACTGATATGCATCACCTGCATATGCATCTCGCAATCACCAACTCAAGCACCATGTTTCCTCAGCGCCACACATTTGGTAGTGGCTATGCCTAGTACTGTGTAGGACTGAGATTGCCATGCAGTTATTAGTCACTGTGCCTGTTACTGCAGGTCTCTGTGCCTGACAAACAATGAAAGGGATACAAGGCTCATCAGAGTCACAATCCCACCATTATGATATCGATGGCCAATAAATAGTCCCAGAAAAATTTTGTTTTACTTGTTTTTGACCCGTTTTCAAGTTTAGAACATCTCAGGTGCCAATTACGCAGATACAAGTCCCCAAACCCATATGCCTGTCATATTCTGGTACCCCTGTATGTAATAAATGATGACCTGCTATATTTCAGCTACACCCAGTGTTCACGACAGGAAAATTCAGCAAGGAGAAGCGGCGCCACAATCTCCAATCTAAACAAGAGAGAAAATTGAATTCATCCTAAGTCACCCAAAAGCAACTGATGCCTCTGTAATGTATTCCTCCTTACATCTCACTGAGAAGGTAAATACTCTCTCCACTAAGTCTGAAATTATATTTTCACCAAACTTCTGAAACATCTCAGACCTTATCATGGCAGCTGGTTAGCGCATGGCTGCAGCAAATGTCATATCTGTCAGTCTGAGCTGCGCTAAGCCAATCCATGCTAGATTTACTCTGAGCAAATGTCAATGCCATGGAGGAATCTGAGCGCTGATTTCCCATCGTCCCAAACTGACAAGCACTTGAGTATCCGCACAAGAGCAGAAAGCTAATGATGAGCTGTCCCAGATCTCTGGATTGTGACATCTTCCTCTGATATTTCCCTTCTCATGAATTACAGAAATATCTACTGGAATGTCCATCCTGGTTACAGGTTATCCAACATCTAGTAGATGAAGGGGTGTCTTATTAGGCATGGCCATGAGGGGAGTCCTAAGGGCAACAGAAAAAAAAAAACTTATCCCACCAAGATGTGCAGAGTCTCTGAAGACTATTTCCATTTTCTACTCCATTCAGCCCAGACCGCCATGATGACCTCCCTTCTCGTCCAGAATCCTCCCTACCTTTTCCCAACCTTAACTCATCATCCAAAGTGTCCAAGTGCCGCTGCATTAGGCAGATTTCTCTTACGTTAAAACAGGTTGACAACCATTATGGCTGCCATAGGGGCTGACACCCAGAATTGCAATTTTATTATCCTAAGCTTTTAGAAAGCCGCTCGACAACTCCGATGGAAGCAGTAATCGCATCCGTATTGGTTGTCATTCAGAGTTCTCAGAAACAGGGCTAACCGAGAAACAACTGATTATAATTAGAGATGAGCGAATCGAATCCCACAAAGTCGAATTCGATCCAAATTTAAGGATAAATTAGATTTGCCCAGAAGCCGAATTTCCTCGTGCTTCGTGTCGGTGAATCGATTTAACCTGAAATAGTATAAAAAACAAAAACATTCAAACTTACCACCTCCATTTGCTTGCGACGGGCCGCCAGCCTTCATCTTGCTTGAATAAATCCGTCCGAAATCCCATGCGGTGCAAGAGATCATTGTACGCTACCACGTCAGCCGGTGTGAAGACGTAATCTTGCACCGCACAGGATTTCGGCCGAGCAAATGGAGTTAGTAAGTTTGATTTAATTTTTTTTTATTGTTCATTTTACACTCAGATGCCGCGATCATGTATGAACGCTGCATCTAAGGGGTACAATGATGGCAGCGGCGCTATCGCAGCTCCCTGTCATTGCACCCGCTACTATTTTTGGTCAAATCGGCGAATCAGCCGAATCGAACTTTTAAGAAATTTGCTCATCTCTAATTATAATATTTTAAGCACTTGACAGATGAGGACAATTCAAGGACTTACACTGACTGCTGGGATGAGGCCGGTCCCACGTCCTATCGAGCTACCCTACCTGCTGACAGCCCCCTCAGCAATCTCTGGTTACTAATTGCAAAGCAATCCCCGTCAATGAGAGATAAAAAGAGCAAATATGATGGTGGCGGAGAAGCCGCTGCTCATCCCCATGACAATTCTGGGTTAATATGATAGGATACAATAGGGCAATCAGCAGACAATGGATTTATTTTACTTGTCACTTGGGTCCCTCCATGAAATGAGAGGATGCGACAGGAGAAATGAACGCGCGTCCAGTAAACTGCTCGTCTCCTTCCTGTTTCCAGCCCCAGATTAATAAAGACAGAAATATGCAAAAAGACATAGAAACGATCAAAAGGTTACAGCTGTGAGAGCGCGATATCCGGAATGTTATACATACATCCTAGAGACAGCGGGACGTCATTGGCTGATGAGAGAGAAGAAGATCAAACAGAGGGAAATCCACATTGGCAGCGACGACCACGACCCCACAAATACAACAAAAACTGCCGCATCAAATGTTCTGATTTTTACGACTGTGTGAACCGAATCACCTGAGACATTCATGACCTCTCTGTGTGTATATGAGGGGAAATCCACAGGACAGAATATAGAAGTCTGCATTATCAAAAAATTACCAGGATCAGTACAGGATAAGTAATGTATGTACACAGTGACTGCACCAGCAGGATAGTGAGTGCAGCTCTGGAGTATAATACAGGATATGAATCAGGATCAGTACAGGATAAGTAATGTATGTACACAGTGACTGCACCAGCAGAATAGTGAGTGCAGCTCTGGAGTATAATACAGGATGTAACTCAGGATCAGTACAGGATAAGTAATGTAATGTATGTACACAGTGACTGCACCAGCAGAATAGTGAGTGCAGCTCTGGAGTATAATATATGATGTAACTCAGGATCAGCACAGGATAAGTAATGTATGTACACAGTGACTGCACCAGCAGAATAGTGAGTGCAGCTCTGGAGTATAATACAGGATGTAACTCAGGATCAGTACAGCATAAGTAATGTATGTACTCAGTGACTGCAACAGCAGAATAGTGAGTGCAGCTCTGGACTATAATATATGATGTAACTCAGGATCAGCACAGGATAAGTAATGTAATGTACACAGTGACTGCACCAGCAGAATAGTGAGTGCAGCTCTGGAGTATAATACAGGATGTAACTCAGGATCAGTACAGGATAAGTAATGTATGTACACAGTGACTGCACCAGCAGAATAGTGAGTGCAGCTCTGGAGTATAATACAGGACGGAACTCAGGATCAGTACAGGATAAGTAATGTATGTACACAGTGACTGCACCAGCAGAATAGTGAGTGCAGCTCTGGAGTATAATACAGGACGTAACTCAGGATCAGTACAGGATAAGTAATGTATGTACACAGTGACTGCACCAGCAGAATAGTGAGTGCAGCTCTGGAGTATAATACAGGATGTAACTCAGGATCAGTACAGGATAAGTAATGTATGTACTCAGTGACACCACCAGCAGAATAGTGAGTGCAGCTCTGGAGTATAATACAGGATGTAACTCAGGATCAGTACAGGATAAGTAATGTATGTACACAGTGACTGCACCAGCAGAATAGTGAGTACAGCTCCGGAGTATAATTCAGGATGTAACTCAGGATCAGTACAGGATAAGTAATGTATGTACACAGTGACTGCACCAGCAGAATAGTGAGTACAGCTCCGGAGTATAATTCAGGATGTAACTCAGGATCAGTACAGGATAAGTAATGTATGTACACAGTGACTGCACCAGCAGAATAGTGAGTACAGCTCCGGAGTATAATTCAGGATGTAACTCAGGATCAGTACAGGATAAATAATGTAGTGTACACAGTGACTGCACCAGCAGAATAGTGAGTACAGCTCCGGAGTATAATTCAGGATGTAACTCAGGATCAGTACAGGATAAGTAATGTATGTACACAGTGACTGCACCAGCAGAATAGTGAGTGCAGCTCTGGAGTATAATACAGGATGTAACTCAGGATCAGTACAGGATAAGTAATGTATGTACACAGTGACTGCACCAGCAGAATAGTGAGTACAGCTCCGGAGTATAATTCAGGATGTAACTCAGGATGAGTACAGGATAAGTAATGTAGTGTACACAGTGACTCCACCAGCAGAATAGTGAGTGCAGCTCTGGAGTATAATACAGGATGTAACGCAGGATCAGTACAGGATAAGTAGTGTATGTACACAGTGACTGCACCAGCAGAATAGTGAGTGCAGCTCTGGAGTATAATACAGGATGTAACTCAGGATCAGTACAGGATAAGTAATGTATGTGCACAGTGACTGCACCAGCAGAATAGTGAGTGCAGCTCTAGAGTATAATACAGGATGTAACTCAGGATCAGTACAGGATAAGTAATGTGATGTACACAGTGACTGCACCAGCAGAATAGTGAGTGCAGCTCTGGAGTATAATTCAGGATGTAACTCAGGATCAGTACAGGATAAGTAATGTATGTACTACAGTGACTGCATCCAGCAGAATAGTGCGTGCAGCTCTGGGGCATAATACAGGACATAATTTAGGATCATTACAGGATAAATAATGTATGTACTCAGTGACACCACCAGCAGAATAGTGAGTGCAGCTCTGGAGTATAATACAGGATGTAACTCAGGATCAGTACAGGATAAGTAATGTATGTACACAGTGACTGCACCAGCAGAATAGTGAGTGCAGCTCTGGAGTATAATACAGGATGTAACTCAGGATCAGTACAGGATAAGTAATGTATGTACTGTGGGGAATTGCTCTGGTAGACAGGCTTGCGGACGCAGTATAGAGGCAAGGTACACAGTTCTCTGGGTAAAGCAGAAGTGTTTTATTCACACTCGGCAAAACAGAAACAGTCTTTAGTGCTTGTTCACACAAGGCAAAACAGAAACAGTCTTTAGTGCTTGTTCACACAAGGCAAAACACCCGGCAAAAACATAAGTCCCACAGCAAGGTCACCTGAGTGGTCGGTGTTAGTTCACACCGGGCAGTTAGGTCGGCCACGCAAAGTTTCCACCAGCGGCTTCCAGGTAGACTGCACGCCTGTTTGCAGACTCTTGCTCTCAGCCCTGAGAGCTCCACAGCCACACCAGCAGCTTCCAGGATAATCACCTCCCACCTGCTGAGGTGGCTGCCTTTAAAGGCCCGGAAAAAGTCCGGCCTGGACCGTGGGGAATAGTCTCCCACCCAGCACTTGACTATTCCCAATAAGAGCCGGCCCGGATCGGCTTTGTAGCCATACTAAATATCAATGTGTCAAGCAGCACTAGCTGCTGCTGACACAAAAATCTGCTTTTATCTCACCGAGGCCAGGAACCTCGGTGACACGTACCTTCCGTCGATGACGGAACCTTGCGCCTCTTACATACCTCCCTTTGTTCAACCCTGAGGGGTGAACACACATGAGACAGTGGACGCGGGACAGGGCATCCGCGTTACCCTGCAAGCGGCCTGCCCGGTGTTCTACTGAGAACTTGAAGTTCTGTAAGGACAGGAACCACCTGGTGACCCGAGCATTCCTCTCCTTGGCCTGGCTCATCCACTTGAGAGGGGAATGGTCGGTCACCAGACGGAACTTCCTCCCTAACAAGTAATAGCGGAGAGACTCGAGTGCCCACTTGATAGCCAGGCACTCCCTCTCCACTATACTATACCTGGTCTCGGCTGGGTTGAGCTTACGGCTCAGGAAGACAACGGGATGTTCTTCGCCGTTGACTTCCTGAGACAGTACAGCGCCGAGGCCTACCTCCGAGGCATCCGTCTGTACTATGAACTCCCTGTTGAAGTCGGGTGTCACCAAAACCGGGGACCCACACAGGGCCGACTTCAATGCAGAGAAAGCCTCTTCTGCCTTCTCACTCCAGTGAACCTTTCCGGACTTCCGTCCCTTCAACAGGTCTGTCAATGGTGCTGCTATCGTGGCAAAGTGGGGCACAAACCTCATGTAGTACCCTACAATCCCCAGGAACGATTTTACCTGCCTGGTGGTGACCGGTCGGGGCCACTCACGTATTGCCTCTATCTTATTTACCTGAGGTTTGATGACTCCCCGCCCAATGACATACCCCAGATACTTGGTCTCTTCTAACCCAATGGCACACTTTTTTGGATTAGCGGTTAGTCCAGCTTTTCTAAGGGCATCCACTACCGCCTGTACTTTGGGCAAATGGCTTTCCCAGTCGGTGCTGTGGATGACTACATCATCTAAGTAGGCCGAGGCGCACCGACGATGAGGTCGCAGCACAATGTCCATTAACCTTGGAAAGTGGCAGGGGCGCCATGCAGGCCAAAGGGTAATACCTTGTAATGATACAGGCCCCGCGGGGTAACAAAAGCAGTTTTTTCCTTGGCCGACTCGCTAAGGGTACCTGCCAGTACCCTTTAGTGAGGTCTAGCACAGAAAAATAACGGGCTTGCCCTAAATTCTCAACAAGCTCGTCTACCCGGGCATGGGATACGCATCAAACTTGGACACTTCATTTAACTTATGAAAATCGTTGCAGAACCGCAACGTCCCATCTGGCTTGGGTATTAGGACTATGGGACTTGCCCATTCACTTTTCGACTCCTCAATGACATCAAGCTTCAACATTAATTGCACTTCCTCCGCGATGGTCCGTCGCCGAGCCTCGGGTACCCGGTATGGTTTTAACCGGATCTTGGCCTGAGGCTCCGTGACGATATCATGTTGGATGAGGGAAGTGCGGCCAGGAGGTCCGAGAACACATCCGTGTTCCGACTGATGAACTCCCTTACCTCCTGAACTTGTTTGGAAGACAGGCTGTCTGCAATTTTTACCGTGGTTACTGCGCCACAGGCCTCAAACTGTGGGGCTGGACCCTTTTCACCTAGAAGCCCTGGACGGGGGCTGTTGTCGGACGAGTCCCTATCTTTCCACGGCTTTAGTAAATTCACATGGTACACCTGCTCCGGCTTGCGCCGCCCTGGCTGGTGTACTTTGTAATTTACTTCCCTACCTTCTCGATCACTCATAGGGCCCCTGCCACCTAGCTAGGAACTTGCTGTCAAGGGTAGGTACCAGAACCAAAACCCGATCTCCCGGATTGAAATCCCGCACTCGAGCCTGACGATTATACACCCTACTCTGAGCTTGTTGCGCTGCCTCCATATGCTCCCGGACCAGCGGCAACACCCTTTCCATCCGTTCCTGCATCTGGGTGACATACTCAATGACACTTTTGTGGGGGACGGGTTGTTGTTCCCACGCTTCCTTGGCGATATCCAACAGGCCCCGAGGGTGTCTGCTATAAAGCAGTTCGAAGGGCGAGAACCCAGTAGAGGCCTGGGGCACCTCTCGCACTGCGAACATGAGATAGGGCAGAAGCAGGTCCCAGTCCTTCCCATCTCTAGACACCACCCTTTTAACATATTTTTTAACGTTTGGTTAAACTCTTTCGACGAGACCATCCGCTTATGGATGGTAAACGGACGCCCGCAACTGTTTTATACGCAGCAATTTACACAGTTCCCTCATAACCTTGGACATAAAAGGGGTCCCTTGGTCTGTCAGAACCTCCTTAGGCAGGCCCACTCGGGAAAACATTTCCATTAACTCCTTAGCTATGAGCTTAGCTGATGTATGTCGCAGGGGCACCGCCTCCGGATACCGAGTGGCGTAATCGAGAACGACCAGAATGTGTTGGTGGCCCCTAGCGGACTTCGGTATGGGCCCTATTAGATCCATAGCGATTCGCTTCAAACGGTACCTCTATGATTGGTAGAGGTACCAGAGGACTACGGAAATGTGGCTGGGGGCTATTTACCTGACAGGTTGGACAGGACTTACAATAATTTTCTACCTCTTTGAAAACACTGGGCCAATAAAACCGCTGCAGTATGCGGTCCTGGGTTTTCTGCCATCCCAAGTGTCCCCAAGAACATAGTTGGTGGGCAAGCTCCATAACGAGCTTACGGTACGCCGTGGGCACCACCAACTGTTCAATATTCTCACCCCGGATTTGGTTCACCCGATACAACATTTCCTGGTGAACAACAAAACGGGGAAGCATTAACTCCGCCCAGGTTTTTGGGGTTTACCATCAATTACCACAACGTTCTCCCAGGCCCTGGCTAGGGTTTGGTCCCGGTGTTGTGCGGTCCCAGAATTTTCTCCGGAGACGTTGAGGTCTGCCACCCGGTCCCGGTGGCAAGCCCTCCACGTCTCCCACCATTACACTTAGTGGGGTTGTCTCCCTCTATCACGGAAGTAGTGGTCACCCCTACTGCTGGTGTCTCTGCTTCGGGGTCCTCAGGTTCGGGACCCGGACATTTTTCTTCCCCACAAGTAGGCAACCCGTTCCTCCACAAAGACCAGAACAGGGGAAAGTCCCTCCCCAATATTGCGGCATAAGGGAGCCGCCTCCCCACTCCCACGACATGTGGCACCTCTTTCCCACCCACCGTCAGGGTAACCTTAGTAGTGGGATACTCCCGGCGATCCCCATGTATACAGACAATGGTAAGGGTTCGCCCTTCTGGGAGTTTTTCTGTTACCAACGACTCATGGACCAGAGTTACCAGGCTCCCAGAGTCCAGCAGGGCCTGCACGGAGTGTCCATTAACCATGATGTCACACATCGGAGGGGTGTCCGCGGCCAGCAGGGGGTCAGCTATATACACTGGTTGGGCAAAAGAGAGGACCGCGAGCGAACCCGCAGTCCATGGGTTCAGATGCCCTAGGGCAGCTGGCGGCCACATGTCCCCAGTCCTGACAATGCCAACACCTGACCCCCGCAGCCTCCCTCCTCCCCAGGGTATTCCTCCCACGGACTGGAGATACACTCCTCCTTATGAGGTAGGATCCCTTTTCCAGGATCCCGGTTGGCAACTGGGGCTGACGTGACTTTCGGTAGTACAGCAGAGTCCTTCAACAAATCCTGAGTGGCCATATACCTCTCCACCAGGCTAACCAGTTGTTCCAGGTTGCCTGGATCGCCTTGTCCCACTCCAGCGCTGTATGGCTCTCGGAAGGGTACGCACAAACCTGTCGACTCACGACCCTTTCAACCATCTGAGAAGGGCTCAACAGTTCAGGCTGGAGCCATTTTTTTACTAGGTGAAGTAAGTCATAGGCTTGTGACCGGACGGGTCGGGACTCGGAAAACACCCACTGACACACTCTGTGCGCCGCACATAGGTGTTTACTCCCAACCTGGCCAACACCTCACCTTTTAGCCTCTCATAGTCCTTTGCCTCCTCACAGCTGAGGTCAAAATAGGCCTTTTGTGCATCCCCACCAGAAAAGGCGCCACCACCTCAGCCCATTGCTCCAATGGCAGCCTCTCTTGCTCGGCGGTTCTTTCAAACACCATCAGGAATGCCTCTATATCGTCTTCTGGACCCATTTTCCTGAGGGCAGATCGACTTTGTCCCTGGCGTTAGACACAGTCGGGGCTGTTGTGGTTGCAACTCCTGGCTGGGACGTTCGCACCGACTCCTGCAAGGCTATCAGCTGCTGCACTAGGAGATTGTTCGCCTGCTGCTGTGCACACATAGCCTCCTCATGTCTTTTTTTGCTGTAGCTCATTAGCCTGTTGCTGCTGTAAAAGTAGCTGATTGGTCTCCTCTGCTGCACGTTAGCCTCCATGAGAGCTTTCACAGCAGCCTCCATGTTGCCAGAAACCACAAAAGTTGCAGGCCTGATATATGACATGCAGTCCAACACAGCAAAAACAAAACTTTCGGCGTTTCACGCCAGCCTCACTGCGCATGCCCGCATCCGACACCAAATGTGGGAATTGCTCTGGTAGACAGGCTTATGGACGCAGTATAGAGGCAAGGTACACAGTTCTCTGGGTAAAGCAGAAGTGTTTTATTCACACTCGGCAAAACAGAAACAGTCTTTAGTGCTTGTTCACACAAGGCAAAACAGAAACAGTCTTTAGTGCTTGTTCACACAAGGCAAAACACCCGGCAAAAACATAAGTCCCACAGCAAGGTCACCTGAGTGGTCGGTGTTAGTTCACACCGGGCAGTTAGGTCGGCCACGCAAAGTTTCCACCAGCGGCTTCCAGGTAGACTGCACGCCTGTTTGCAGACTCTGCTCTCAGCCCTGAGAGCTCCACAGCCACACCAGCAGCTTCCAGGATAATCACCTCCCACCTGCTGAGGTGGCTGCCTTTAAAGGCCCGGAAAAAGTCCGGCCTGGACCGTGGGGAATAGTCTCCCACCCAGCACTTGACTATTCCCAATAAGAGCCGGCCCGGATCGGCTTTGTAGCCATACTAAATATCAATGTGTCAAGCAGCACTAGCTGCTACTGACACACAAAAAATCCGGCTCTTATCTCACCGAGGCCAGGAACCTCGGTGACACGTACCTTCCGTCGATGACGGAACCTTGCGCCCTCTTACAGTACACAGTGACTGCACCAGCAGAATAGTGAGTGCAGCTCTGGAGTATAATACAGGATGTAACTCAGGATCAGTACAGGATAAGTAATGTATGTACACAGTAACTGCACCAGCAGAATAGTGAGTGCAGCTCTAGAGTATAATACAGGATGTAACTCAGGATCAGTACAGGATAAGTAATGTATGTATACAGTGACTGCACCAGCAGAATAGTGAGTGCAGCTCTGGAGTATAATTCAGGATGGAACTCAGGATCAGTACAGGATAAGTAATGTAATGTATGTACACAGTGACTGCACCAGCAGAATAGTGAGTGCAGCTCTGGAGTATAATTCAGGATGGAACTCAGGATCAGTACAGGATAAGTAAAGTGTGTACACAGTGACTCCACCAGCAGAATAGTGAGTGCAGCTCTGGAGTATAATACAGGATGTAACTCAGGATCAGTACAGGATAGGTAATGTATGTAGACAATTACTGCAGCAGCAGAATAGTGAGAGCAGCTCTGGAGTATAAAATGGGATGTAACTCAGGATCAGTACAGGATAAGTAATGTATGTAGACAATTACTGCAGCAGCAGAATAGTGAGAGCAGCTCTGGAGTATAATACAGGATATAACTCAGGATCAGTACAGGATAAGTAATGTATGTAGACAATTACTGCAGCAGCAGAATAGTGAGTGCAGCTCTGTAGTATAATACAGGATGTAACTCAGGATCACTACAGGATAAGTAATGTAATTTATGTACCACTGACTGCACCAGCAGAATAGTGAGTGCAGCTCTAGAGTATAATACAGGATATAACTCAGGATCAGTAAAGGATAAGCAATGTTATGTATGTACACATTGACTGCACCAGCAGAATAGTGAGTGCAGCTCTGGAGTATATTATGGGATTTAACTTAGGATCAGTACAGGATAAGTAATGTATGTACACAGTGACTGCACCAGCAGAATAGTGAGTGCAGTTCTGGAGTATAATACAGGATGTAACTCAGGATCAGTACAGGATAAGTAATGTAAAATATGTACACAGTGACTGCACCAGCAGAATATTGAGTGCAGCTCTGGAGTATAATACAGGATGTAACTCAGGATCAGTACAGGATAAGTAATGTATGTACACAGTGACTGCACCAGCAGAATAGTGAGTGCAGCTCTAGAGTATAATACAGGATGTAACTCAGGATCAGTACAGGATAAGTAATGTAAAGTATGTACACAGTGACTGCACCAGCAGAATAGTGAGTGCAGCTCTGGAGTATAATACAGGATGTAACTCAGGATCAGTACAGGATAAGTAATGTATGTACACAGTGACTGCACCAGCAGAATAGTGCGTGCAGCTCTGGGGCATAATACAGGACATAATTTAGGATCATTACAGGATAAATAATGTATGTACTCAGTGACACCACCAGCAGAATAGTGAGTGCAGCTCTGGAGAATAATACAGGATGTAACTGAGGATCAGTACAGCATAAGTAATGTATGTAAACAGTGACTGCACCAGCAGAATAGTGAGTACAGCTCTGGAGTATAATTCAGGATGTAACTCAGGA
Organism: Bufotes viridis; assembly: GCA_033119425.1. Taxonomy (NCBI): domain Eukaryota; kingdom Metazoa; phylum Chordata; class Amphibia; order Anura; family Bufonidae; genus Bufotes; species Bufotes viridis. The sequence goes on from CM065597.1 coordinate 9,138,139, forward strand.
TCAGTACAGGATAAGTAATGTATGTACACAGTGACTGTACCAGCAGAATAGTGAATGCAGCTCTGGAGTATAATACAGGATGTAACTCAGGATCAGTACAGGATAAGTAATGTATGTGCACAGTGACTGCACCAGCAGAATAGTGAGTGCAGCTCTGGAGTATAATACAGGATGTAACTCAGGATCAGTACAGGATAAGTAATGTATGTACACAGTGACTCCACCAGCAGAATAGTGAGTGCAGCTCTGGAGTATAATTCAGGATGTAACTCAGGATCAGTACAGGATAAGTAATGTAGTGTACATTCGTGGTAACGTAGATTACTTCTAAGCAAACCATTTATATTGCTTTCTTCCAAATATTGTACAGAAGAGTTTATAAGACAGGGATGTTCAGTAAGAAGGTTTCTGCCTTTTCTTTGTTAATGAACTTACATTCAATACACTAAATAAAATCTCGTTAAATCAAGCATGTAGACATCTCTCGGGCCATGAAGACATGATCATTTTTTGACCGTAATGCAAAAGTCTAAATCTTTTATTCTGTTATTCTGTTATCTCTCACAATACATCCTGTCATCTCCCAGACTACGCCGCCATGATTGATGGAAGATTTTGTGACAAAAGTCAAAGAAAGTATTCTTAGAAAATGAAAAGTTGTCATCACTGTGTCGTACGTCTTAGAAATATGCCCTTCCGTGCTCCTCCAGAATCTCAGGCTAGTATTGGCACCCAATGATAAAACCGCCTGTAGTTCTCCCATAAAACTTTGCTTCGTGTCCCTCCGTTGGATAAATGTGGACATTGCTTTGATTGAGATGGGGCGTCCCGCTAAGTAAATGTTGGTTCGATAGGAGTTTAAGTGCACGGCATACTAAAATATAGGTATAAAAACATATGTTGTCTAAAATTTAGATCAAATATATAAGACAGAATCTACGAGATTGCGGCGCAGAAGATGAATGATTATGGCTCTTACATTATCCGCAGGACTTTTATATCACAAAGAAAGAAGCAAAAAACACTGTAGAGGTTGAATTACTGCGCTGTCAGGAGTGATTGAGCCTTCGATGGCGGCTTTCGGTACGGGAAGGAAAGAGAGAATTATCATGCCCCGAGCACGGCAACTAATTAGACAAGCTGGAATTAACCATTACAGCTCGAAATCATCATCAGTGTTCTCAGGGAAGTTGTTACAGGTGATCCATCATTTTTTGGCAAGTGGGGCCTTTCACAGCTGAAATGGGAATAACCGCAGTAAGCGCTGTGTAGGATAGGCAACATCACGGAAATGGCCAAGAGTCCGGTGCTTCAAAGTTTCTTTAGCTTCCATAGCAGTGAATGATGGCTACATAAATAGTGTAAAACCGCAAACTGCACTGCACACAACTCAGGAGCTACAGACACAGCGGAGCTTGTTGTGCTGCTCTGTTTGCTCAGCTCCCACACTCTATGATAGCAGTCAAGCAAACAGAGAAGCACCGGCTGCTCTGATATTTCTGCAAGAACATCCACCCCCAGGAGGCACTTACTGCATTTATTCCCATCCTGAGTTACATCCAGTAATTTGCTCCAGAGCCGCACTCACTATTCAGCGTGTACTCACTGTGTACATACATTACTTATCCTGTACTGATACTGAGTTACATCCTGTATTATACCCCAGAGCTGCACTCACTATTCTGCTGGAGGAGTCACTGTGTACATACATTACTTATCCTGTACTGATCCTCAGTTACATCCTGTATTATACTCCAGAGCTGCACTCACTATTCTGCTGGTGCAGTCGCTGTGTACATACATTATCTATCCTGTACTGATCCTGAGTTACATCCTGTATTATACTCCAGAGCTGCACTCACTATTCTGCTGGCGGAGTCGCTGTGTACATATATTACTTATCCTGTACTGATCCTGAGTTACATAATGTATTATACTCCAGAGCTGCATTCACTATTCTGCTGGTGGAGTCACTGTTTACACACAATACAATACTTATCCTGTACTGATCCTGAGTTACATCCTGTATTATACCCCAGAGCTGCACTCACTATTCTGCTGGCAAAGCAGTGCTGTCTAAATATATTACATTACTTACTCCGTACTGATCTTGACTTACATCTTGTATTATGTCTCATAGCTGCACTCACTATTCTGCTAGTGGAGAAACTGTATACATACATCAGTTATCGTGTACTGATCTTGAGTTACATCTTGTATGATACTTCAGAGCTGCACTCACTATTCTGCCAGTGGAGTCACTGTGTACATACATTACATTACTTATCCTGTACTGATCTTAAGTTACATCCTGTATTATACTCCAGAGCTGCACTCACTATTCTGTTGGTGGAGTCACTGTGTACATATATTACTTATCCTGTACTGATCCTCAGTTACATCCTGTATTATACTCCAGAGCTGCACTCACTATTCTGCTGTTCCAGTCACTGTGTGCCTACTTTATGTATCCTGTACTGATCCTGAGTTGTATCCTATATTATACTCCAGAGCTGCACTCACTATTCCACTGGTGCAGTCACTGTGTACATACATTACTTATCCTGTACTGATCCTGAGTTACATCCTGTATTATACTCCAGAGCTGCACTCACTAGTCTGCTGGTGCAGTCACTGTGTACATACATTACTTATCCTGTACTGATCCCGAGTTACATCCTGTATTATACTCCAGAGCTGCACTCGCTATTCTGCTGGTGGAGTCACTGTGTACATACATTACTTATCCTGTACTGATCCTGAGTTATATCCTATATTATACTCCAGAGCTGCACTCACTATTCTGCTGGTGGAGTCACTGTGTACATACATTACTTTTCCTGTACTGATCCTAAGTTCCATTCTGTATTATACTCCAGAGCTGCACTCACTATTCTGCTGGTGGAGTCACTGTGTACATACATTACTTATCCTGTACTGTTCGTCTGCATTATACGCCAGAGCTGGGTTCACAGTTTTGCAGGCTTTAGAGTTGCCAACTCCCCGCCTGCCCTGCTTGTTCAGTGTCTGCACAGAGCGTCCTCTGATGATTTTGTTTCTGGAAAGTGGCTTTATATCAGGCACTATACATTTGTCTGTTGCAAGAAAACAACTTTTTTTTCTATAAAGGTACGGCTACACGGTAATTATGGGTGTGTTAGATGTCGCAGACCAAGGATTGCAGCCATAGAAATGTATGGAGTAGCAGCCTAATCTCAGAATTCCCAAAAGTCGACCTTGTGGCAAATATGTGAGTGAAGTGGAGACGCCATTTACTTCTATAGCTGCCGTGCTACACTGCAGTGCTTGGTCTAAGACATTTGTCGCACCCAGTATCACCATGTAGCTCTACCCTCAGAGGAAAATAAAATGAATCAGGATGCGTTTTATGGAGATCCTTGCCTGGATTTCGATATGCTCCATTGTTTATCAATTATTTCAAAAGAAATTTTTATTTGTCCAAAAATGTAAATTTGTCAAAATCTTTTATTCATCTCTTCTAAATTTTTGGTTTTCGATGTTCCAAAAATTTTAAATCCAAAAAGTAGCTTTCTCTTCTGTGCCGTTATCAAAGATGCTGATCCTTTGAAAGCAAAATGAAGGAAAAGTAACATGAAGCGGAGTGAATGTGTAATGTGCTCTGAAGAGGACCCTGTGGCTTCACTGCACTTTCATTTTTAACCAAAAAATTTTCATGCAAAAAAGGTTTAGATTTTGGTATAAAACAAAATTAAATTAAAAAAATGAATTTTCCATATTTGTTTCACCTCTGAATGGATACAAGTTATCAAAATGTAAAAAATCAAAAGAGTAGAAATTAAACCGTAAACAGCGATAAATTTTATTTGCCAATATTTTTCTCCTTCACTTAAAACAAATTTCAGAATTCACTAATCATTGTGATCATAGGCATAAGAAGTTAAAAAATAAAATAACATAATGGGGAAAAAGAAGTGCAGTCCAACTTTTATGAAAAGATGGTATATCCGCAATGACATACACTGACGAGCAAAAGGGAAACGATGTTTAGAACTTTTGACTTTCAGGCTCGTTATCTCACCATTAGTGTTGAGCGCGAATATTCGAATAGCGATTTTTTTAACGAATATAGGCACTTCGCAAATTCCTGAATATTGCGAATATACCGCTATATATTCGCTATTTCGAATATTCTTTTTTTTTTTTTTTATATGTTAAACCTTGCTGCTCTCTGGTTGTCTTCCCACTTCCCAAAAGCTGTTCTTACCTGTCCGGAGGATTCCTGGCTCCCTGCCCGCTCCAGTCAATGTCCGCTGCCACTTCTGCCGACTTCCTGTGTGCATGGGAACGCCTCCATGCTAAAATGTACTGTTGGATGTGAGAATCACGATCTCACAAATTTGACTAAGTTGTGATCGCAATGCGATTAATATAACCTGCATTAATCGCATTGCGAATTCAACTTAGAGCTGAGTTCCTAATGGTTGTATTGCTAGAAGATAACGAATATCACGAATATAGCGCTATATTCTCAATCTTCGTTATATTCTAGCAACAACCATTAGGAACCCAGCTCTAAGTTGAATTCGCAATGCGATTATATGTTTGTATTGCGAATTAAACTTAGAGCTGGGTTCCTAATGGTTGTTGCTAGAATATAACGAAGATTGAGAATATAGCGCTATATTCGTGATATTCGTTATCTTCGTCAATTATAGCAATACAAGTTACCACCATTAGGAACTCAGCTCAAAGTTTAAGATTATTATTATTATTAGGTTGATTCCAAACAGTGGCGTTGCTAGGGCTGGTGTCACCCGGTGCGGTAGAAAATGGTGTCACCCCAGACTGCCCCCCCCCGAAGCAATAATGTTTTAGTCATATAACCAAAATAACAGATACTCACTAGTGCTTAGGCCTCTTTCACACTTGCGTTTTTCCTTTCCGTGCTAGAGTTCCGTCCTCGGGCTCTAAGACGGAAAGATACTGATCAGGATTGTCCCAGTGCATCTTGAATGGAGAGCAACTGTCAGGATGCATCAGGATGTCTTCAGTTCAGTATTCAAACGTTTGTCGTTGAAAATCCACAGCATGCTGCGGATTTTCCTTGGGCCAAAAATTGAAGGCATGCCGCAAGGACGGATCTGGAATTAATGCCCATTTAAAAGCATTAATCCGGATCCGACTTTAAGCTAAATGTTGTTTCGGCGCATCGCCGGATCTGACGCTTACCTTTCTGAATGGTAACCATGGCAGCTAGATGCTACTAAAGTCCCGGCTGCCATGGAAAGCAGTGGGAGCCAGGGAGGAGCTACTATCGTCCGTGCGGCTCCCAGGGTGCTCCACAATGACGCCACAGCGCCCTACATCACATGGATAATGTGATCATGCGACGAGGGGCGCTGTGACGTCATTGTGGAGCGCCCCAGGAGCCACACGGAAGGTAAGTAGCTTCTCCACTGCTCCCCACTACTTTTTCCATGGCAGCCGGGACTTTAGTAGCGTCCTGGCTGCCATGGTAACACTGAAAGCATTTTGAAGACTGATCAGTCTTCAAATGTTTTCAGGTGTGTTGCGCTGTGACGGATCCGTGGGCATTTCCGGCGACGGAAGTGCACGCCGGATCCTCACAACGGTAGTGTGAAAGGGGCCTTAGTTATTAATTCACTTACAGTCCGTGTGTACCAAGTGTCTTCACATATAACTAAAGAGGAATTGTTGCTGTTATGTTAATGGATGCTATAACATTGCACCATCCTTCTGAACATACACATCTGTCATCCGCCTTACCTCATGATCCTGGAGCTGTGCTGTAGAGCTCGGCGGCCACTGTACAGCACAGCTCCAGGATCATGAGGTAAGGCGGATGACAGATGTGTATGTTCAGAAGGATGGTGCAATGTTATAGCATCCATTAACATCAGCAACAAGTCTGGGCTGGTTCAGGCTGTGCTGTGCCTGTGTGAGTGACGTGACCTGGGCCGGTGCAAGCTCAAGCTGAGCTACATCTTGGCGACTCCCGCCCGCAGCTCACCTGGTCCTGGTCCTGTGTGCAGCAGCTGGCTTCTCCTCTGTGTGGTCCTGGTATCTTCGCTATGCTTCAATCGCTTGAAGACTGTACTTTTCGCCCTATAAGACTATAACACACACATAGGTTTTAGAGGAGTATAATAAGAAACAATATTTTCCACTATACCTCAGGTCAGACCACCAATGTTAATCACACCTCAGATCAGCCCCCCGTGTCAGCCGTCAGCCCCCATCCATCATGCCCCCCCATGTCAGCCGTCAGCTCCGATCCTTTATGATCCCCAATGGGGGAAATGTTGGAGTCTGTACCATCGGGGCGACGGGTGACATGATGAGGGACAATGTTGAAGTCTGACTGTGCCGGGGGTACATGATGTCACCCCCCCATGGCACAGATTCCAACATTGTCCCTCTCTTCATCATTGTCCCCTCATCATGTCACCCTCCCCATGGGTGGCACATTTCTTTTCTTCCCTCCAGGCTCCATGGCACAAACAGACATTTTGTGATTGTCCCCATCATTTCTCTTTTCTCACCCCCAGGATTGAGGCGCATAGTGCCCCATAATAATGTGCCAGTAACACGTGCCTCTCCATGCCACCACATGTGCTAGTAATAAGTGCCTCTCTTGTGCCTCCCCCATGTGCCAGTAGCCCCCTTATTGTGTGCCAGTAGCCCCCCCATATGTGCCAGTAGCCATCTCCCCTTATGTGCCATTAGGCCCCTCATGTGCCATTAGGCCCCTCATGTGCTATTAGGCCCCTCATGTGCCAGTAGCCGTCCCTTTATGTGCCAGTAGCCGCCCACTTTATGTGCCAGTAGCCGCCCACTTTATGTGCCAGTAGCCCCTTTATGTGCCAGTAGCCCCCTTTATGTGCCAGTAGCCCCTTTATGTGCCAGTAGCCCCTTTATGTGCCAGTAGCCCCTGTTAGTGCCAGTAGCACCCTTTAGTGCCAGTAGCACCCTTTAGTGCCAGTAGCACCCTTTAGTGCCAGTAGCCCCTTTATGTGCCAGTAGCCCCCGTTAGTGCCAGTAGCACCCTTTAGTGCCAGTAGCACCCTTTAGTGCCAGTAGCACCCTTTATGTGCCAGTAACACGTGCCTCTCCATGCCACCACATGTGCTAGTAATAAGTGCCTCTCTTGTGCCTCCCCCCATGTGCCAGTAGCCCCCTTATTGTGTGCCAGTAGCCCCCATATGTGCCAGTAGCCATCTCCTTTATGTGCCAGTAGGCCCCTTCATGTGCCAGTAGGCCCCCTCATGTGCTATTAGGCCCCTTCATGTGCCAGTAGCCGTCCCTTTATGTGCCAGTAGCCGCCACTTTATGTGCCAGTAGCCGCCCACTTTATGTGCCAGTAGCCCCTTTATGTGCCAGTAGCCCCTTTATGTGCCAGTAGCCCCCTTTATGTGCCAGTAGCCCCTTTATGTGCCAGTAGCTCCCTTTAGTGCCAGTAGCACCCTTTAGTGCCAGTAGCACCCTTTAGTGCCAGTAGCACCCTTTAGTGCCAGTAGCTCCCTTTATGTGCCAGTAGCCCCTTTAGTGCCAGTAGCACCCTTTAGTGCCAGTAGCACCCTTTAGTGCCAGTAGCACCCTTTATGTGCCAGTAGCCCCTTTATGTGCCAGTAGCCCCTTTAGTGCCAGTAGCCCCCTTTAGGTGCCAGTAGCCCCTTTAGGTGCCAGTAGCCCCTTTAGGTGCCAGTAGCCCTTTTATGTGCCAGTAGCACCCTTTAGTGCCAGTAGCCCCTTTTAGTGCCAGTAGCCCCTTTATGTGCCAGTAGCCCCTTTAGTGCCAGTAGCACCCTTTAGTGCCAGTAGCACCCTTTAGTGCCAGTAGCACCCTTTAGTGCCAGTAGCACCTTTATGTGCCAGTAGCCCCTTTATGTGCCAGTAGCCCCTTTAGTGCCAGTAGCCCCTTTAGGTGCCAGTAGCCCCTTTAGGTGCCAGTAGCCCCTTTAGGTGCCAGTAGCCCCTTTATGTGCCAGTAGCACCCTTTAGTGCCAGTAGCACCCTTTAGTGCCAGTAGCCCCCTTTATGTGCCAGTAGCCCCTTTAGTGCCAGTGGCCCCTTTAGGTGCCAGGAGCCCCTTTAGGTGCCAGTAGCCCCTTTAGGTGCCAGTAGCCCTTTTATGTGCCAGTAGCACCCTTTAGTGCCAGTAGCCCCTTTAGTGCCAGTAGCCCCCTTTATGTGCCAGTAGCCCCGTTAGTGCCAGTAGCACCCTTTTAGTGCCAGTAGCACCCTTTAGTGCCAGTAGCACCCTTTAGTGCCAGTAGCACCCTTTATGTGCCAGTAGCCCCTTTATGTGCCAGTAGCCCCTTTAGTGCCAGTAGCTGTCCCTTTAAGTGCCAGTAGCCCCTTTAGGTGCCAGTAGCCCCTTTATGTGCCAGTAGCTGTCCCTTTAAGTGCCAGTAGCCCCTTTAGTGCCAGTAGCCCCTTTAGGTGCCAGTAGCCCCTTTAGTGCCAGTAGCCCCTTTAAGTGCCAGTAGCCCCTTTAAGTGCCAGTAGCCCCTTTAAGTGCCAGTAGTTCCCTTTAGTGCCAGTAGCCCCAAAAAAAAAACAAAAAAAAAAACACTTGTACTTACCTCCAGCGATGCGATGCAGGCCTCTTCCAGCCTGTGTCTCGAGCTGTACGGCTCAGGCGGCGCGATGACGTCATCGCGCCGCCGGAGCCGGCCTCTGATAGGCTGCCGGCCTAGTGCTGGCAGCCTATCAGAGGAACAGGGAGAGGACACGCCTCTCCCTCCTCTGCTGCTGCTCCGCACGGAGATGAGCGCAATGCAAGCGCTCATCTCCGTCGCGTGTCTGCCAATAGTCAGTCCGCCCCTGGTGACACCCCATCAGACTGGTGTCACCCGGTGCGGACCGCACCCCCCGCACCCCCCTCGCAACGCCACTGATTCCAAAGTGAAAGATCGCTGGTTTGAATCCAGGAGCCGCTAAGAAAAGAGAAACAGCATCATCCAAGAAAATTGACAAACTGCATCATGTGAAGGGCATGACAGCTGGAAGAATACGAAATGAAGTCCGTCCATCCATTCCAAAGCCAAGAGGTGGAAAATATCGGAGTCAGCGAGTTGGCTCATCACAAGGTCTATCAGTTCTGGCGCGACAAACACGGCAGTGGAGGCGGCTCGTATGGTTCATAATAGTGATATCACAGACGTCCATACAAGCACCATGCAAATTGCATTAAACAAGTCTGGAATGGTGGCCTGAAAAAAGGTGAAGAAGCTTCGACTCCAATATCGTCATAAGAAGTGATCTTCCATATCATGAGATGCTCTTTGTAGCCACTCTCTAGAATAGACGAGGACCCCCCATCCATGTTAGTTGAGAGATAGAGCAATGTTTCTCAACCATTTCCAGCTAAGTACCCCAGTGACAAAAGGTTTCTTCTGAGTACCCCCAAGGGAATGATCCGTTTTTCAATGTTAATAAAATAAGGCTATGCTCACCCTGCCATTAGAGGAACCACTCCTTAGGATTTGATTAGAAGAATAGTACAGCAGTCACAACTATTTTGTCTATCAAAATACTGGACACCAAACTAGGACCCCGGTGGACCCCTCTGGTATCTGTTGTCTGACTGATCCAGCACCGTGTGTTATGTCTTCTGCTCAGAAGAGAGAGAATGTCTTCCTTATGCTCCCTGTATATAGGACCCCTTCACCAGATCCCCAAATGGATACAGACCAGACATAAAACCCCCAAAATAAAGGTATAAATCCCAGACCAGTTCCCTGTTATATACAGACCCAGGGCCGGTGCAAGGATTTTTGCCGCCCTAGGCAAAAGAAAAGTTTGCCGCCCCCCCCCCTATCATTCTCCCCCCCCCCCGTCATTCTTCACCCCTCCTTCTTTGTCATTCTCCCCCCCCCCCGTCATTCTTCACCCCTCCTCCTTTGTCATTTCCCCCCCCCCTTGTCATTCTTCCTCCCCTCTTGTCATTCTTCTCCCCCCTCTTGTCATTCTTCCTTCCCCCCTCTTGTCATTCTCCCCCCCACCCTTGTCATTCTTCCTCCCCTCTTGTCATTCTTCCTCCCCTCTTGTCATTCTTCCTCCCCTCTTGTCATTCTTCTTCCTCCCCTCTTGTCATTCTTCTTCCCCCTCTTGTCATTCTTCTCCCCCCTCTTGTCATTCTTCCCCCACTCTTGTCATTCTCCCCCTCCCTCCCCGCCTGTAATGTAGCGTGGCCGAGCGCTTTATGGTCCACGGGTACAGGAGCTTTAGATTCCTGTACCCTGACGGACTGACAGGCAGTGCACACTGTGTGCGCACTTCATGTCAGTCCGGCCGGGTACAGGAGACACATGCTCCTGTACCCGCGGCCATAAGAGCTCGGCCGCTAATGGACTGACAGGAGGGAGCGCTGAGCGCTTCCCTCCTGTCAGCTCCTCTCTTCATGCTGAGCCCGGGCGGTGCGTCCTCATGGACGCGCCAGCCCAGGGAGTGCTGCAGCCGTCTGAGGCTCAATTCAGAGCGCTCGGGCGGCTGCAGCATGAGGCAGGGCCGGCGCTCCTAGCAGCGCCCCTTGCCAAGGGGCGCTCTACGCGGCGGCCTAGTCCGCTTATAGGACGCGCCGGCTCTGTACAGACCCCAGCTCCAATAAGGATAAAATTCACATTTCAGAGATAAGTTGTGAGAAGAAATAAGGGAATCGCTTACGTCTTTCGAGCACAACAGCATCTTCATTAGTGACTTCATGAGAAGTGGTTGGATTGGTAGTAGAAATGAGCAAATCAATTCTACCAATTTGAAATTCGTCCAGAATTTCCCCCAAAACTTGGATTCTGCCCAACCTCTTGTCATTTGTTTTGGGTGAATTAGACAGAGAGATACATAGAGAGAGAGAAACTATACTGGGATGTTTTTATTTATTTATTTATTTATTTATTTATTTATTTATTTATTGTGTGGGGGGGGGATTTTTCTCATTATGGAGAGAATCTGGTATGCATAATAAGTATTTTAGACCAGCTCAAACTCTCTGGGCTTCTGGCAAAATATATGCAAATGAGCATTTCCTAGTTCTGCTGCCATCAGATTACTGTTCTTTTCTTTTTAGAAGGAAAGCTAACTTGAATATGTTTCCCAGAAACCCAAAGGTATGCAAAGCTTCTCAATTCTCTCTTTGGACTTCCGCTTCACACTACAGTGACCCACTGACAGGTCCGGAAAGGCTTCTCACTAATCTGATCATGAAGTTTTTTCTTGGTCATGGCTTCTTCCTCTTATTGCCAAGTTGTTCTTACAATGGATCAAAAATGATTGAATCACTGCTACATTTTGTGCAAGAATTTTTGAATCCAATAAAAATAAATGCCCCCCTCCCACCAAAAACACACACATAAATGCATAACAAAGTGGAAAGTAATTGACAGGGTAAGCATAGGGCATATGAAGCTAAACTCCTATCCACCAAGTGGTAGCCGATGGGTGCGGGTAAAACTAATGTATAACCTGCAAGATGGTAAGACCATTGCCCCTTGAATGTCGGTGGGTTTTAGCTGCTCACAGATGCCACCATGTGTTCCCAACCCTTTGTGTAGCTATCTAGGGACAGTGAGTGGAACCACCTGAATATGAGGTTCTGGATGATCCGGATGGATCTGGAGGTTCTGGAATAACAGATTTGCTACCTTCAAATAAAAAGAGATCTACATTCACCTGGGAATATCAATGAAACATTGCTCCGCTCCAGTGTTTCGGATCTATGGTAATCTCAGCAGGGACTGATGGGACCGGATACTTAGTTATTATGCTGTTTAGCATATAGACCACATTTTTGTTATGAACTATTTTTCAGCAGAGATGTCAAGTGAATTATCTTTGTGATATTTTTCCAAGTCGATCTTTATCCGTCTCCAGCCTGCGAGATTGTAAAAGCAACTGCAAGACTTTATAGGCGGGGAAGTAAAAGGTTTACAGTTGCACCATAAAAGCAACTGTTAAACACAGAGAAGGAGGGAAACGGTGCAAACACATCCGAATATGCCGAGAATGGCATGAATCTTTGATGTATCCACCCAGTGAGGAGTTTCAACTCATTTTTGAATTTTATTGTCACTTGGTTTATAAGAAGTGACATTGACAGGGAGGGACAATGGAAAACAGTATCTTCCATGTTTAGTTCATCTTAAATTACATCCACCATTGATCCAAACCATACAATGAATTTCTGTTTCAGCAAACTGCCCACTGTATTATAGGAAAATTTCTATCGTTTTAAAACCCCCAAGGATCGGACACGTGATCCCTTCACATGTGTTTCACGTTGTATGCAATAAACATGATACAAAATTACATTTCTATATGTGGTAAACATGTATACCAACAGGGATCTGTATCCCCAGCATGTTTGTCTGCCTTATAAGTAATCTGATAGTATTAGTAATATATACATTGTTACTATTTGTAAACACTTTATAGATGTAACAATTTAAATATTGAAACATTCATATCTTTTCATTTTAAAGGGTTTCCCAGGACCCAGCGGACCCCACAGACGCACCTTAATTACACATAACTCGCCTATAGAAGAAATTTTATAAAATATTTACTATCCTGAAGTTGCGTGGATCAGCCTCTCTGTGACGCTCCTCTTCTGAAAGTTGTGCTTCTGCTGACATCACGTCCTTTAGCAGCTCTCCAGCCTGGGTTACGGATGGGATGTCATTTCCATTGTGAACTGGGCCAGAACTATTTCCCTCCCTGGCACATGCAAAAACTCCAGAATCCTCATCAATTGGGTATGCTCCAGGGAGAAGAATAGTTCTGTCCCCATCCACAGTGGAAATTAAGTCATACATAGCCCAGGCTGGAAATCTGGAAAGGCCCGTAATGTCAGGTAAATCAGGTTTTTGAGAAGGGGTGCGTCATCATGCCATGCTACTTTTTTTGTTTGTTTTTGTTTTTTTAGCAGCTCCCAATTCATTGTGGGGGACATCTACATTTTTCATGTGAAATAGATTTTTGCCTCAGATAAATGCAAGTACCACCTGGTAGGGCTCAGCATACTGATTGAAACTTTACTTTTCTTTTGATTGTATGCTAAACAGCTGCAGACTTATCTGTGTTTCATTATTATGAAAAAGAGCAATTGGAGCACCAGAAGGTGGGGCTGAATCCTTGGAGCACTGCTTTGTAACACCCCTGTGCTCTGCACACTCCCTCCTCCTCTTGATTAAAGGGAATCTGTCACCTGCATATTATCATTTTTTCCCCCTTTATCCAAGTGTAATAAAGTACCTTATATCCATATGTGTTCTCCTTTTAGTTGTGTCTCTTGTCTTTTCTGTAAAAAAAACCTTTATCCATTATGCAAATTAGGCTCCAAGTAGCCCAGAGGGGCGTTTTTTCTCTCCCAAGGTGCCCAGGAACGCCCCCCTGATGGGCCCAGCCCGCCTAAAATTTAATCAGAAGAACGCCTCCAGCATCTCAAAACGCTTCCCAGAGGCAAGGCTAATGGCTCCGACCCGCTCTCTGTCCTGAAACATCCCCGATCTTCCTCTTGCGCAGGCGCAGTGCAATCGTGTATGTGTATGTTTTTTCTATGCTTATAAGCTAACTCATAAGTGTCTTTCTAATCATATATTGTGCCTGTGAATACAGCAGTAGTATGTAGACTCGCTTTCTGAGCAGATCTCAGTGTGCTGAAGCTATAGTACATAGAGTATATGCTAGGAGTCAGCTCTGCCCTCAGCATGCTGATGTCTAGCCCCATCAATCAAGGGGAGATTGCTCAAGAATGAGCAGCAGTATGGATTGTGCCACATCTCTGGATGGATAGTCAGTAGGTGCGAGACATGACCCGGGGCACAGATTATTATTATTATTTATTTTTAGAGCGCCATTCATTCCATAGCGCTCTACATATGATAAGAGGTGCACATACATAATACAGGCAATTGCATTAAGCATGAACGAGACAAGTTACAGACTGGTACAGAAGGACAGATGAAGTATTGATCTTCTATTGACGGCGTGTTTCTGGGTGCACGGCCCCTTTCCCAAGTCTGCAGTGTGTGAGCTCGATCGCGGAGAGGCACTGGATGCTGCTGCTGTTCTGCACAGCGCGATTGCTGTTCCCCATCATTGTGGCTAAGGAAATGCAACATTGACATTTTTTGCCCATCTTGCATGAGCCGTTCTTAACCACTTCAGCCCCCCTAGCTTAAACACCCTTAATGACCAGGCCACTTTTTTCAATTCTGCACTACGCTACTTTCACCGTTTATTGCTCGGCCATACAACTTACCACCCAAATGAATTTTACCTCCTTTTCTTCTCACTAATAGAGCTTTCATTTGGTGCTATTTCTTTCTTGCTGACATTTTTACTTTTTTTGATATTTTACTTTTTTTGATTAAATTTTTGCAAAAAAATGATATTTTTCACTTTATGTTGGAAAATTAGTCAAATAAAACTACATTTCTCTAAAAAATTTTCTCTAAATTTATTGTTCTACATGTCTTTGATAAAAAAAAATGCAATAAGTGTATATTTATTGGTTTGGGTAAAAGTTATAGCGTTTACAAACTATAGTGCAAAAAAGTGAATTTCCGCACTTTGAATTTCTGAGCACCTGTCCTGTTTCCTGACGTACTACAATGCCCAAACAGTAGAAATACCCCATAAATGACCCCATTTCCGAAAGTAGACACCCTAAGGTATTCACTGAAGGGCATAGTGAGTTCATGGAAGTTTTTATTTTTTGTCACAAGTTAGCGGAAATGGATTTTATTTTTATTTTTTTACAAAGTCTCATATTCTACTAACTTGTGCCATGAACTCACCATACCCCTCACAGAATACCTTGGGGTGTCTTCTTTCCGAAATGGGGTCACTTGTGGGGTATTTATACTGCCCTGGCATTTTAGGGGCCCCTAAAGCGTGAGAATCCAAATGCGTAAAAATGCCCTGTAAAATCCTAAAGGTACTCATTGGATTTAGGGCCCATTTGCGCATCTTGGATGCAAAAAAGTGGCACACATGGGGTATTGCCGTACTCAGGAGAAGTAGGGCAATGTGTTTTGGGGTGTATTTTTACATATACCCCTACTGGGTGTGAAAAATATCTCTGTAAATGACAACTTTGTTTAAAAATTTTTAAAAAGTTGTCATTTACAGAGATATTTCTCACACCCTGCATGGGTATATGTAAAAATACACCCCAAAACACATTGCCCTACTTCTCCTGAGTACGGCGATACCACATGTGTGACACTTTTTTGCATCCAAGATGCGCAAATGGGCCCTAAATCCAATGAGTACCTTTAGGATTTTACAGGGCATTCTGCTTTTGACGTTTAGGGGCCCCTTAAATGCCAGGGCAGTAAAAATAGCACACAAGTGACCCCATTTCGGAAATTAGACACCCCAAGGTATTCGCTGATGGGCATAGTGAGTTCATGGAAGTTTTTATTTTTTGGCACATGAAGAAAAAACAGGCAGCAGGCACATGACTTGAACGTTGCAAACTTTATAAAACCAGAACATTTTAAAACTTTTATAAAACATGAACATAAAAACCTGAACTAACTCAAGATTTTTCTTTTTCTTGCTACCTGTTTAATTTTTTTTTTTTTGTTTTCCATGTCACTCTTTATTTTCCTAGCAGAAACCTCTCCTTTCCCATGGGACAATGTGTAAAGTGTAAATCACACAGAGATGGTGCGAAGTACATTATACGCGTTATCCCAAGTGAAAGGAGACGTTTCTACCATTTCACACTTCTGCTGTAGCACAGCAGCACCGTCCCTATGTGTTAGGGTCTCTCAAAACCTAGTGTCCTGAGAGACCCTAGAGCCTGAGTGGAAAAAAAACTACCTGTGTAGTGCTGTCCCTAGGTCCCTAAGTGTACCTGAGTGTGGTACTTCCGGAAACACTCTCCAAGGCATAGGGCAGGGTGGTCAGGACAGTCAGGACAGAAATAGCGGGTGTCACGCCTTATTCCACTCCTGCTACAGACACGACATCTTTTTCGGGGTGGCGGTTGGTTTGAGGTACCCGGCACAACGCTAGGAAGTGCCGCTCGTGTAGACGGCTAACTACACTGGTGGATGGGGCCACGGAACCTCCTGGGTACAGGAGGTTCTCGATGATCTCTTCCTGGAATTTGAGGAAGGATCCCGTTCTCCCAGCCTTACTGTAGAGAACGTAACTGTTATATAGAGCCAATTGAATCAAATATACAGACACCTTCTTATACCAGCGTCTGGTCTTTCGGGAAACCAAATAAGGGGCCAACATCTGGTCGTTGAAGTCCACCCCTCCCATGTGGAGGTTATAGTCGTGGACCGAGAGGGGCTTTTCAACGACACTGGTTGCCCGTTCAATTTGGACTGTCGTGTCTGCGTGAATGGAGGAGAGCATGTAAACGTCACGCTTGTCTCTCTATTTCACCGCGAGCAGTTCGTCGTTACACAGTGCAGCCCTCTGCCCCCTTGTAAGTCTGGTGGTAATGAGCCGTTGGGGAAGCCCCGGCGACTAGGTCGCACGGTGCCGCAGCAGCCAATCTGTTCTAGGAACAAATGCCTGAAGAGGGCCACACTTGTGTAAAAGTTGTCCACGTAAAGATGGTACCCCTTGCCGAATAAGGGTGACACCAAGTCCCAAACTATCTTCCCACTGCTCCCCAGGTAGTCAGGGCAACCGACCGGCTCCAGGGTCTGATCTTTCCCTCATAGATCCGAAATTTGTGCGTATAGCCTGTGGCCCTTTCACAGAGCTTATACAATTTGACCCCATACCGGCGCGCTTGCTTGGGATGTACTGCTTGAAGCCAAGGCGCCCGGTAAAATGTATTAGGGACTCGTCTACGCAGATGTTTTGTGCAGGGGTATGCAAATCTGCAAATTTCTAGGTTGAAATGGTCTATGAGGGGCCGAATTTTATGGAGCCGGTCAAAAGCTGGGTGGCCTCTGGGACGGGAGGTGGTGTTGTCACTAAAGTGCAGGAAACGCAGGATGGTCTCAAAACGTGTCCTGGACATGGCAGCAGAGTACATGGGCATGTGATGAATTGGGTTCGTGGACCAATATGACCGCAATTCATGTTTTTGGTTATGCCCATGCTGAGGAGAAGGCCCAGAAAAGTTCTAAGTTCGGAAACTTGGACTGGTTTCCACCGGAAAGGCTGGGCATAAGAGCTTCCCGGGTTGTCGGCGATAAATTGAGTGGCATATCTGTTTGTTTCTGCCACGACTAGGTCATAGAGCTCCGCAGTGAAAAACAGCTCAAAAAACCCCAGCGCCGATCCTATCTGAGCTGTTTCCACCCGAACTCCTGACTGGGCGGTGAAAGGGGGAACTACTGGTGCGGCTGAAGTTGGGGGCTGCCAATCAGGATTTGCCAGCACCTCAGGGACTCTAGGGGCTCTACGGGCCTGTCTGCGCGGTGGCAGCGACGGGGAAACTACTGCACGTGCCACCGTACCAGCTTCTACTGCCCTTCTGGTGCTCGCCACTTCACCATGTTGTACGGCAGTGCTGGTAGAAGGTCCAGGACGGGCTGCGCTGCTGGTGTATGCCTCACCACGTAATCCGGCAGCGCCAGCCCCACTCTGCTGCCCTTGAAGCGGATCCTGCGCAACCTGCGGTCTAGCAACACGGGGCCGGGTACGCCTGCTTCTATCAGGGACCTCCACCTCCTCGTCAGAACTTTGAGTCAGAGAGCCACTGCTCTCTACAGGTTCGTATTCTGACCCGCTAGATTCGTCAGATGAGGGTTCCCATTCCTCATCCGACTGGGTCAGAATCCTGTAGGCCTCTTCAGAGGAATACCCCTTGTTTGACATTTGGGCGTCTAAATTTGGGGGTATTCCCTGAGACTACCCAAGAAAAAAAGCAAGCCTGTCTTACAATTGAGAGGGTAGCGAAGTACAGAAGCCGCTGCGATTGATAAAAAGATCAAAACTGATTTTTTATCGCGCAGCGTTCTGAAGGGATTGTGCAGTGATTACAAAAAAAAAAAATGTTTGTCACTGCGGCGGGCGGGCGTGGGTGAACGCAGGTGTGGGCGACCGATCAGGTCTGATCGGGCAAACACTGCGTTTGGGGTGGAGGGCGAACTAAAGTGACACTAGTACTATTATAGATCTGACCGTGATCAGTTCTGATCACTTACAGATACTATAAAGTACAAACGCTGATTAGCTCTACGCTAATCAGCGAACCAGTGACTGCGGTGCGGTGGGCTGGGCGCTAACGCTAACTACCTACCAAAGGGGCCTAAAGTAATCTAAACCTAAAAGTCAATCCTAGTGAAAAAAAAAGTGACAGTTTACACTGATCACTTTTTCCCTTTCACTAGATGATTGACAGGTGCTGAAAGGGGTGATCAAGGGGTTAATTTGGGTGATGGGGGGCTGATCAGGGGCTAGTGTGTGGTGCTTGGTGTACTCACTGTAGAGGTGTGCTCTCTCCTGGCTCCAACCGACGAAAAGGACCCAGGAGAGAGCACAGAAGCCATTTAATCCATCATATTTACAAATATGATGGGTTAAATGGCTTCTCATTCGTTTTTTTAAAAGTCATCAGCCCGCCAGCGCTTCCGATTGGCTGGCAGGCTGATGACTAACTCCTCCTGCGCCTTTTGCCATGCGCGATGTGCGCATGCGCGGGCGCATCTATGCGAAATCTCGCGTCTCGCGAGATCACGCGTAGATGCGTCCGAACAGAAGAGCCCGGCCGCCGCAAGAACGCGATCCTGCGTGCGGCGGTCCGGGAGAGGTTAACAGCATTAAGAAGAAAATCGTTTTACGGCAGCCCCATGGTCCATAGACACAATAGTCAGGAGGGGACCTCATTCTGGGCTCTGTGCCCTGTGCGGAGGTCATTATACAAGGAAAGACTCAACCACCTATTGTGCATGGTGAATCCTTTTCATATCTGCCATTCTGTAGTGTACAGGAGCTGTAATGCCCGTCACTACAGAAGGGTCACTTGTGTGTTGTTGTTCCCCTCAGGAGTTGAGGAGATTGGTGTAATACATCTTCATGTAATGCAATACTGTGTATTTCCCTGTTACTGTGAAATGTGCCATGTGCAGGCCTGCTAGGGGTGTCATTCCAGCTCTAGGTCACTAGAGGGAGCTAGGGAGCCCTAGTTCATATAAGGCCCAGTCAGGGGAGGGCAGATTAGACTGTGTCTAAGTGAAGTGCAGGCCATGAGCCTGTGAAGTCCAGCCCAGGCCTTGTTCCCGCTGAAGTCAGCCCAGGCTCTATCGCCTGTGGGGGTCCAGCCTAGGAAGATTCATGTCCTAGGAGGAGCAGTCCAGACCCTAGAACTAGTGGAGAAGTGTTGCCTCCTTAGTCAAGCTGCAAGCAGGACAAGTATCCCTGGAGAGAGAGAACAGTTGCCTGAAGTGTGTTGCTGCATTAAGAGTAAGATTAAAGCCCGATCTTAAGAGGCCTGTCTTGAGGATGGCCCTTTGGGACTGTGATTACTAACTTGAACCACTTCTGTGACTGTATTGTAACGTGTGGAACATTCTGGAGCTGTACTTGATAACTGTTCAGCTGTTTGCAACTACGTTCAGTAAAGTTATCCCGTTATTTAAAGATACAGAGACTCCTCAATTATTCCACCTATCACTACACGGTGTGCCACTGTTCAATTGGCACTGGCGTCACGACATTCATCACCGGCCTGTTCCAGTGCTGACCCGATTGAAGACGACAGTCGGTCCCAGGTTAGTGGGTTGCCCTGCACTACAAAGCCCAGCATACCTAAAGCTACACTACTGACCCCCTGGGACACTGCAATTCTAATCCTGCCTGTAATAAAATCACCTCTGGGTATAGATAAGCAGATATCTTTAGTAAAGTGATCTGTACAGACCAAGAAATGGCGACTGTTATTCTTAGTGGCCAGTGGGAAAACTGCAGGATTTTATGGATCTTAATTAAATATAGACATTTACATGGAAAATTTAAAGTAACATTACCAAAAATTCTTTAAAACTATGTAAAACATAAAAACATTATTTAAACAACAGGTCATTTTCTGATACATTTCCTTTAAATAGGACAAATCTATTCTACACGTATCAATAATGTGTACTACACCACAGCACAGGAGTTACAATGGAAAATACAAGAAAAACTTTTACTAAAGTCGTGACATGAAAAAAAAAACACTTTTGGACCCCTGTTCTCCCCCACCCTTCTTATCTCACCTTAGAAATGACTGCATGTTTGAACACATCTGCAAGCGATTTTCTTTGTTCTCCCGTGCACAGTGGCCGTCAGATAAGACAGTGATTGATTAGATGCATTGATTGGGATGTGTATAAGAGATGGGTGAAGGTAAATCCGAAGACAGGTTACACCAGCTGAATAACAAATGGTCAAACGCCCCGTCTCCCCAGACCGCTGCATTGTAAAAGCCGACAATAAAAAGGACATTCATTGTGTTCTGACACCAGGACGTTTTTGATGCAGGTTTGGGGGATTTTGATCAATGAAGTCCAACCACAGCTGTAATAAGCCTGAAAGGAGAACAGGTGAAATATTCCAGTTACTAATATGATGTTACAAGGAAGGAATCATAGAAGTGGTAATGGATGCACAAGGAAATAAACAACGTAGCAAAATGTAGCAATTCTTATCTTGCAAAGTTGCAACCTCTTAAGTAAACAATTGATCTGATATCACAGTAAAGTCAGAAGCTGCCCCTTCTGTAGACTCTTCCATCTGTTCCTGTATCCACACAGTACATACTTATATACTTAACTGTAGGACATTGTACCCAGCACAACAGATATGTCAGGAGACTTGTTAAGATCCACTCTGGCAGCTCTGGCACCCATGTGCACACACTGGAGCAGCATTCCCTGCTAATAGGACTTGAGTGACCTGCCTGGGTGACTGAGCATAATTATCTACATGTACTGTGGTGGTCACAGGCTGTATTATCTGCTATAGGAGAGACTTTCTCTCCGGGCTCTAACATGGAACCATAAAGTGAGGGGGAAATATGGACGAAGAAATATACAGTAGTTGAGTATGAAGATTCAGGAAACAGAAATGGGCATCAGGGTAAAACAAAATCACATGCGTGCTCTGGTGCATACTATAATAAACACTTAAAAAATATATTGTTGCTGTAAGTTATTGGTGTTTCACATTTAGGGACCTATGGATCAGTTTCTGCATTGGATATAATGTGAAGCTATAGACAGAGGAGAAGGCAAGAGCAGGCACTACGCATTTCAAATGTGACTCTAAATTAAAAAAATTCATAAATGTTAAAAACGGCTGCGGTCAGAAGAGCATCTGCAGAGGGTGCGATGGTTGCAGTTGAACCCAGTCCCTGGAGCATAAGGAGGACAAAATGCCACATAAGAAAACCCCAATATTATAACTGGTACGTGGTGAGTGGGGGCCCTAGTGCATATTTTACATTGGCATTAAGTCTCTGGCTGCTGCTGCTGTAACCACATCCTGGACATAGATACAAGACGGGTGGGGGTCCTGGTACAGATTTTATATTGGGTTAAACCTCTGGCTGCTGTAATCACATCCTGGACATTGATACAAGATGGGTGGGGGTCCTAGTACAGATTTTACATTGGTTTAAGCCTCTGGCTGCTGTAACTCTATCCTGTACTTAGGTACAGGATGGGTGGGGGTCCTGGTACAGATTTTATATTGGTTTAAGCCTCTGGCTGCTGTAACCACATCCCGAACATAGATACAAGACGAGTGGGGGTCCTGGTACAGATTTTATATTGGGTTAAGCCTCTGGCTGCTGTAACCACATCCTGACCATAGATACAAGATGGGGTGGGGGTCCTGGTACAGATTTTATATTGGGATAAACCTCTGGCTGCTGTAACCACATCCTGGACATTGATACAAGACGGGTGGGGTCCTGGTACAGATTTTATATTGGGTTAAACCTCTGGCTGCTGTAACCACATCCTGGACATAGATACAAGACGGGTGGGGTCCTGGTACAGATTTTATATTGGGTTAAACCTCTGGCTGCTGTAACCACATCCTGGACATAGATACAAGACGGGTGGGGTTCCTGGTACAGATTTTATATTGGGTTAAACCTCTGGCTGCTGTAACCACATCCTGGACATAGATACAAGACGGGTGGGGGTCCTGGTACAGATTTTATATTGGGTTAAACCTCTGGCTGCTGTAACCACATCCTGGACATAGATACAAGACGGGTGGGGGTTCCTGGTACAGATTTTATATTGGGTTAAACCTCTGGCTGCAGTAACCACATCCTGGACATAGATACAAGACGGGTTGGGGTCCTGGTACAGATTTTATATTGGGTTAAACCTCTGGCTGCTGTAACCACATCCTGGACATAGATACAAGACGGGTGGGGGTCCTGGTACAGATTTTATATTGGGATAAACCTCTGGCTGCTGTAACCATATCCTGGACATAGATACAAGACGGGTTGGGGCCTGGTACAGATTTTATATTGGTTTAAGCCTCTGGCTGCTGTAACCACATCCTGGACATAGATACAAGACGAGTGGGGGTCCTGGTACAGATTTTATATTGGGTTAAACCTCGGGCTGCTGTAACCACATCCTGAACATAGATACAAGACGGGTGGGGGTCCTGGTACAGATTTTATATTGGGTTAAACCTCTGGCTGCTGTAACCACATCCTGGACATAGATACAAGACGGGTTGGGGTCCTGGTACAGATTTTATATTGGGTTAAGCCTCTGGCTGCTGTAACCACATCCTGGACATAGATACAAGACGGGTGGGGTCCTGGTACAGATTTTATATTGGGATAAACCTCTGGCTGCTGTAACCATATCCTGGACATAGATACAAGACGGGTTGGGGCCTGGTACAGATTTTATATTGGGTTAAACCTCGGGCTGCTGTAACCACATCCTGAACATACATACAAGACGGGTGGGGTCCTGGTACAGATTTTATATTGGGTTAAACCTCGGGCTGCTGTAACCACATCCTGGACATAGATACAAGACGGGTGGGGGCCTAGTACAGATTTTATATTGGGTCAAGCCTCTGGCTGCTGTAACCACATCCTGGACATAGATACAAGAGGGGTTGGGGTGGTGGTACAGATTTTATATTGGTTTAAGCCTCTGGCTGCTGTAACCACATCCTGGACATAGATACAAGACGAGTGGGGTTCCTGGTACAGATTTTATATTGGGATAAACCTCTGGCTGCTGTAACCATATCCTGGACATAGATACAAAACGGGTGGGGGTCCTGGTACAGATTTTATGTTGGGTTAAACCTCTGGCTGCTGTAACCACATCCTGGACATAGATACAAGACGGGTTGGGGTCCTGGTACAGATTTTATATTGGGTTAAGACCTCTGGCTGCTGTAACCATATCCTGGACATAGATACAAGAGGGGTTGGGGTGCTGGTACAGATTTAATTTTGGGTTCAGCCTCTTTGTTATGTAACTATATCCTGGATACAAGGACCAGGGGCTAAAAGGCCAACAGACCCTTGGGGGTATATACTGCAGGGAGCCATTATTTGAGATCAAATCTGAATTTATTTCTAGACTTTTAAGTCTTTCCTGGAAGTATTTTTGACGATGCGCCGCTGACAGTTCGGTGTCACGCGTCTGCAGGAGCAGAGGAGTCATTTTCTGTTCTTTAAGCAGCGGACCAGAACGGATCCTGATGGCGATCGCAGTAATGGATGGTGCGTTCGCTCTAATGTCCCCACTGAGAAAGGTTGAGGTCTTAATGGGGTCCTGGCCGTGATGGCTGCCGCCTCACACTTATGCAGTTTAGATTTGGAAGATAATGCAGGTGGCGACAACTCAGATACCGGCGGTGGAAATCCATGCAGTGTCATCTAAAAATCCTGCCGTTTTACGGCCAGACCCCATGCTGAGCACAGAGGTGGCAGCGAGGCTCATCTGTCATCCAAACGAATGCTATCATTATTCTCTCAGAAGCACCGAACACAAGGCGCCATTTATATCACAAGGGGATAATCAAGACTAAAGACGGCCGTCCAGAGAACACAACAATCTCCAGAGGAGTAAGTTATTTACTGCAAGTGAAATCCCACAAAAAACAGTGAGCGAGCAGGACTCCTACCTTCTTTATGTCCTATTAGACTTAGAGGCGTAAGTAGCATGGGGGTCCCATAAAGTCCCTCCTTTTATGAGCCAAAAAGAGTCCGCTCCCCTCAGTTCAGAATCAATAATTTCAATAAAAACTAGATAAAACATCCGCCTACTCCAAAAATATGAAGGTGTGGGAGCTTGATATTTGAAGGATGTAACTCAGGATCAGTACAGGATAAGTAATGTATGTACACAGTGACTGCACCAGCAGAATAGTGAGTGCAGCTCTGGAGTATAATACAGGATGTAACTCAGGATCAGTACAGGATAAGTAATGTATGCACACAGTGACTGCACCAGCAGAATAGTGAGTGCAGCTCTGGAGTATAATGCAGGATGTAACTCAGGATCAGTACAGGATAAGTAATGTATGTACACAGTGACTGCACCAGCAGAATAGTGAGTGCAGCTCTGGAGTATAATACAGGATGTAACTCAGGATCAGTACAGGATAAGTAATGTAATGTATGTACACAGTGACTGCACCAGCAGAACAGTGAGTGCAGCTCTGGAGTATAATACAGGATGTAACTCAGGATCAGTACAGGATAAGTAATGTATGTACACAGTGACTGCACCAGCAGAATAGTGAGTGCAGCTCTGGAGTATAATACAGGATGTAACTCAGGATCAGTACAGGATAAGTAATGTATGTACACAGTGACTGCACCAGCAGAATAGTGAGTGCAGCTCTGGAGTATAATACAGGATGTAACTCAGGATCAGTACAGGATAAGTAATGTATGTACACAGTGACTGCACCAGCAGAATAGTGAGTGCAGCTCTAGAGTATAATACAGGATGTAACTCAGGATCAGTACAGGATAAGTAATGTATGTACACAGTGACTGCACCAGCAGAATAGTGAGTGCAGCTCTGGAGTATCATACAGGATGTAACTAAGGATCAGTACAGGATAAGTAATGCAATGTATGTACACAGTGACTGCACCAGCAGAACAGTGAGTGCAGCTCTAGAGTATAATACAGGATGTAACTCAGGATCAGTACAGGATAAGTAATGTATGTACACAGTGACTGCACCAGCAGAATAGTGAGTGCAGCTCTGGAGTATCATACAGGATGTAACTCAGGATCAGAACAGGATAAGTAATGTATGTACACAGTGACTGCACCAGCAGAATAGTGAGTGCAGCTCTGGAGTATAGTACAGGATGTAACTCAGGATCAGTACAGGATAAGTAATGTATGTACACAGTGACTGCACCAGCAGAATAGTGAGTACAGCTCTGGGGTATAATACAGGATGTAACTCAGGATCAGTACAGGATAAGTAATGTATGTACACAGTGACTGCACCAGCAGAATAGTGAATGCAGCTCTGGAGTAAAATACAGGATGTAAGGCCTCATGCACACGGCCGTTGTTTGGGTCCGCGTCTGAGCCGCATATTTCGTGGCTCGGCCGCGGACCCATTCATTTCAATGGGGCCGCAAAAGATGCGGACAGCACTCCGCGTGCTGCCCGCATCCGTTGCTCCGTTCCGTGCCTCTGCAAAAAAAATAGAGCATGTCCTATTCTTGTCGTGTGCATGAGGCCTAACTCAGGATCAGTACAGGATAAGTAATGCATGTACACAGTGACTGCACCAGCAGAATAGTGAGTGCAGCTCTGGAGTATACTACAGGATATAACTCAGGATCAGTACAGGATAAGTAATGTATGTACACAGTGACTGCACCAGCAGAATAGTGAGTGCAGCTCTGGAGTATAATACAGGATATAACTCAGGATCAGTACAGGATAAGTAATGTATGTACACAGTGACTGCACCAGCAGAATAGTGAGTGCAGCTCTGGAGTATAATACAGGATGTAACTCAGGATCAGTACAGGATAAGTAATGTATGTACACTGTGACTGCACCAGCAGAATAGTGAGTGCAGCTCTGGAGTATAATACAGGATGTAACTCAGGATCAGTACAGGATAAGTATTGTAAAAAGTGACTTTTCTTTTTTTCTGTAGGCTTTCCACCGGACAAATTCGGAGTGTGGGTCTATGTCTGCTGTACTACATGCTGCTCTATCTGTAATAAGGTTAGATGTTTAGGTATCTATTGCTAATTACGTGTCCTGGGCTCTAACAGCTATTGTAGTTGATAATAATCTTACCATATGTTTTATAAATTGACAGCACAAATGTGCAGCGTGAGGGGAGTCACTGGTGCCCGTACTGCATTCCCCTCCATCTGCGGCAGTTTCATACTCTCCAGTGCTGGTTATTTCACTATAGTCATTGCAAGGACAACACAAATGGTAGATTTTTAGGTGTTTATTACATGTCCGGGGCTACCTACCAGCCTAGGTGATCCCAGTCTTACGGCTCATGCACACGACATCATGGATTTTGCGGTCCGCAAAACACGGATCAGCATATAAAAACAGAGGACATTTCTGTGACATCCGTGTTACATCCATTGTAACAATGCCTCTCCTTGTCCGTAAAACTGACAAATATAAGACATACATTTTTTATTTTTTTTTGGAAAGGACTTGCGGACATACAGATATGGAGTAATTTACGTGTTTTTTTTCAGCTCCATTGAAATGAATACTTCATCACTGATGGCACAATTGTGCAGTTGGAGAAAAGCCTATGGTCGCTGTACTACAGTCTGCTCCATCTGTTTATTATACAACTGTTAATGGATGAAATCCTTGAAGAATGTAATTGAAATCCTTCTGGTCACCTCCCCGGAATCTGTCGTTCTGAAGCAGCCGGCGTGGACCATCGTCACTACTTTGATCCTCAGCCCCCGAGCGTCTCGTCTTCTGCAGCCTTCGGAGTGTAATTACTCCCCAGAGATCCCAAAGACACCTGAAGACCGTCCCTTATAGTCACCGAGCTGAGCGCGTCGCTAGAGCGCCATTGTTTTCTATGGAGAAGCCTCTAATTGATTTTTGGCGTAGAGAACGACGTCGTTAATGACTCCATCTTCTGACTGCTGGATGCTCAGAAGGAACAGACGGACGGAAACTTCAGCGGAGGAGAAGAAACGGGAAATGTCATTACATCCGCAAAGCCTTCTAATAAGATAAGACGTGTTCAAGACGCTGGAAAATCTACCCTTTACTTACATGGAAAAGGTCACGTCCTTCCTCACAAATTAGAGGCGTTTAGTCCTTCGTGATGATTAGTGTTGATCACGAATTTTCGAATTGCGAATTTTAATCGCGAATATCGGCACTTTGAGAATTCATGAATTTTTAGAATATCGCAAAATATATTTGCAATTGCGAATATTCGTTTTTATGCGAATTGTTTCTATGCAAATTTTCGCAAACAAGAAAATAATGTCATTTCACATAAAAAAATTGCATAAAAATTTGCATACAATTTGCATAAACTGGTATTTTAAATGTATCTTTTAAATGGCAGTTTATGCAAATATTTATGCAAATTTATGCGAATTTTTTATGCGAATTTTCGCAATCAGAAAATGATGACTGGAGATTACGAATTTGCGAATTTTCAAATATATGGCGAATTTTCGCCCAAATATTCGCGAAATATCGCAAATTCGAATATTGCCCCTGCCGCTCATCACTAGTGATGATATCAGTACCCCCCTCCACTCACACCGCCATGAACCTCCATTCATTTCATTCAAAGAAAATGGGAAGAAAAATGATCACTTGGGAAAAAAAATAAAAATAACGCCGCCCGATTCAACGTCAGAAAATCCCAGAATAAATGGAATTTCCTTCCTTCAGGAAAATGTGTAATTCAGGAGGAGAAATCATAAAAGTGTTATGATGTAAGATATTCTCCAGATAAATATCATCATTCATATAAAAGGTTAATAAAGGGGTTCCTATCCCTAATTATTAGAAGGACCCCTCGACAATAAGCTGATCTCAGTTGTAATCTGATTAGATTCAAGTGTTCGGTTTCCCTGCAGCGCCCCCACAGGGAACACTGAGCATTACACGGTGCCCAGTCCCGACAATAGGCTGATAATGCAATTCCAGCTGCCTGCAGCCATTACCCAACACTTTGTTTTAGGGGGGTTTGAGACCCTTTAAAAGATTTAAAAATTTTAAAAGAATTATTAGTTATAATTTTGGATGAGGCAACTTTTACATTTTGGCTTCTGGCTGATCGCATATTCTCCATTACCACCCAAAGCGGTATTCACAAATTTGTTAGCTTCCTATTCTCAGAATATAGGACCTGAGGTCTCACTGCTGCCCCCTGCAGGTTTACCGTCTGATCACCGGCAGTCTCATATGACCTATTCCAGACTGTCTACTCTATGGACCGTTAATGCAGCTTTAGCTGTGAATAGAGTGTAACAAATGTAGCTGTTTATTAAAACTAAATAGACAAAGCAATTTGTGAGTTCATTTGATCATATATTTTTTAAGTTTCTCAGTTAGAAAGAGTCCAAATCAGTCATAGAGGTAAATGATAAAATTCTATCTTCTTGCAGCCGCCACTAGGGGGAGCTTACTGAGTTCTATGTAAACTGTATAAGTCCAAGTACAGTGAGCGCCTCCTAGTGGTGGCTGCAGGCTGTTATTGCTATATTGTTATATTATTTATCACATCCACACAATTGCCATCTTGTGTAGGATGTCTATTGTGGTACTTGTGGTCCGCTGCGGGCATCCTCCACCGTATGCATTTTTGTTGGGGATCGCCATTAGCAACGGGCCACAAGTGCAGGATCTGCTCCCCTGTATATAGATGCACCACTGCATTTTTGGGTTGAGCACATCCTGCTTCATGCCACCTTTCACCTTTCAGTATATATATAATTTTTGGAGGTGTATAAACTCCCATGTAAATGTAGCCTGTTTTCCATCCACAGGCTACATTTAGGTGCACCTGTGAGGCCTGGGCCATGTCAGCCAGTCTTGGGTGGGGCTCACAGCCTTCTCCCTCCTCCCATTGCAGGCATGGCTACATGCTGGAGGTAACTGAGGAGTCTGCTGCGAGTCAGCCTATACAATCCTGTAATGGCCACTGGCCCCTGGTATTGCCCATACGGCACAGGTAGGTGAGTGTAAGGTCCCGAGCTACTTGAGAAACCTTGGCGCGGTGCTCGGGCTTAAGACATGTCCTCCACAGCAGGATATGTTGACTAATCTCTCAATTCTAACATCAGTTTGAGGACCGCAGTGTGCTCCTGTTTTGTCATTTGTAGTGTTGAGCGCGAATATTCGAAAAGCGAATTTTTTTAGCGAATATCGGCACTTCGCTAATTCGCGAATATTTCGAATATAGCGCTATAAATTCGCTATTTCGAATATTCGTTTTTTTTTTTTTTTTTTTTTAGTTATATTTTTTTCTTTCCCACTTCCCAAAAGTAGTTCTTACCTGTCATGAGGATTCCTGGCTTCCTGGCTGCTCCAGTCAGTGCCCGTTGCCGCTTCTGCCGACTTCCGTGCTCATGGAGCGTCCCCTTCCATGGGAAAATCTCTATATACTAAAATGTACTGTCGGATTTGAGGAATTACGTTGAAATCGCAATGCGATTAATTCAAGTTATATTAATCGCATTGCGATTACAACTTAGCACTGCTATCTTACATAGGCTAGAATTAACGAATATGGAATATATGGCTATGCACTAGCAGTGCTAAGTTGAAATCGCAATCGCGAATACTTTAAGTTAAATTAATCGCATTGCGATTTCAACTTAACACTGCTGCTATATTCCATATTCGTTAACCGTTAATTCTAGCAAGCTGACCCATTATAAACCCAGCTCTAAGTTGAAATCGCAATGCGAATACTTTAAGTTAAATTAATCGCATTGCGATTTCAACTTAACACTGCTGCTATATTCCATATTCGTTAACTTCGTTAATTCTAGCAAGCTGACCCATTATAAACCCAGCTCTAAGTTGAAATCGCAATGCGATTAATATAACTTGAATTAATCGCATTGCGATTTCAACGTAATTCCTCAAATCCGACAGTACATTTTAGTATATGGAGACGTTCCCATGGTGATGGGGACGCTCCATGAGCACAGAAGTTATGGTTGGCTTGGTAGAATTAGCGAGGATGACGAATATGACGAATGTATTCGTCATATTCCTCAAAGCGAAGATAACGAAGTATTCTACATCTTCGTTTTAGCAACCTATTCGTCAACCTCGCTAATTCTAGCAATCAAATAGGAAGGTTGACTTACCAGACAGCTGTGTTAAATTCGCTATGCGATTTTTTTTTTTTTAATAAATAGAATACTTATAATAATATTATCATATCAAGTAATATAATTATTGTATTAAAAAAAAAATCGCATAGCAATTTAACACAGCTGTCTCTATAGTCAACCTTCCTATTTGATTGCTAGAATTAGCGAGGTTGACGAATAGGTTGCTAAAGCGAAGATGTAGAATACTCGTTATCTTCGTTTTGAGAATATGACGAATACATTCGTCATATTCGTCATCCTCGCTAATTCTAGATATGAAACCAATAGGAAAGTAGCCTTAAGTACAAATCGCAATATGCGATTATTTAAATCGCATTTTAATCGCGATAACTAGAAAAAATGACGAATATTCGATTTCGACGAATACGAAACGAATATTCATTCGAATATTCGCGAATTTCGTCGAAATCGAATATGGCACCTGCCGCTCATCACTAGTCATTTGTTATTGCTATATTGCATTAAAGGGGTTGACCTGTGAGGCCTCCGCCGCTTCCTCTGCCTCCTTCTCTTCTTGGTTTACCTGGCTGCAGCGGACGCATGCCCGTACAGATGTATGACCGCCGCAGACAGTGATCAGCGTTAGAGAAGTCACCACTCACGCATATTGTGTATTGCTCAGTGTAAAGCGATTTCACTCTCATCAGGGGGGCTCACACCTAAAATACTGCAATTCAATAAATTGTTATTTCTTCAAAAAAAAAGGGAAAAGGGGGGCTGTATATTCAGGTACAAGAAGAAAGGAATATGTGAGAAATTTGAGTGTGTGGGGGGGAAAAGGGGTGTATCTGCGTGATCTCTACCTGTAAACAGATCATAGGAATGTTTATACTCACTATCTAATCCTCTCATATGTGATACTGTCTGTTCAGCTTTGGCATCTAATTCTATCATATGTGATATTTGGAAGCACCTAGAATTAATTTGATAAATACTTGGATAAAGAGACAGAGGGGTCAGTTTGGCTTTTCTCCCCCCTTCCTATGGACTGTATCTGCCTGCAGAGGGGTCAGTTTGGCTTTTCTCCCCCCTTCCTATGGACTGTATCTGCCTGCAGAGGGGTCAGTCCCCCCCCCCCTTTATATGGACTGTATCTGCCTGCAGAAGGGTCCGTTTGGCTTTGCCCCCCCTTTCTATGGACTGTATCTGCCTGCAGAGGGCTCAGTTTGGCTTTGCCCCCCTTTATATGGACTGTATCTGCCTGCAGAAGGGTCCGTTTGGCTTTGCCCCCCCTTTCTATGGACTGTATCTGCCTGCAGAGGGTCAGTTGCCCCCTTTATATGGACTGTATCTGCCTGCAGAAGGGTCCGTTTGGCTTTGCCCCCCCTTTATATGGACTGAATCTGCCTGCAGAGGGGTCAGTTTGGCTTTTCTCCCCCCTTTATATGGACTGAATCTGCCTGCAGAGGGGTCAGTTTGGCTTTTCTCCCCCTTTATATGGACTGAATCTGCCTGCAGAGGGTCAGTTTGCCCCCCTTTATATGGACTGTATCTGCCTGCAGAGGGGTCAGTTTGGCTTTGCTCCCCTCTTCCTATAGACTGTATCTGCCTGCAGAGGGGTCAGTTTGGCTCCCCTTATATGGACTGTAAGTGCCTGCAGAGGGGTCAGTTTGGCTCCCCCCTCCTTTCTATGGACTGTATCTGCCTGCAGAGGGGTCAGTTTGGCTTTTCTCCCCCCTTTATATGGACTGTATCTGCCTGCAGAGGGGTCAGTTTGGCTTTTCTCCCCCCTTTATATGGACTGTATCTGCCTGCAGAGGGGTCAGTTTGGCTTTCCTCCCCCCTTCCTATAGACTGTATCTGCCTGCAGAGGGGTCAGTTTGGCTCCCCCCCCCCCTTCCTATGGACTGTATCTGCCTGCAGAGGGGTCAGTTTGCCCCCCCCCCCTTTACAGGGCCGGACTGGCCTACCGGGATACCGGGAAAATTCCCGGTAGGCCGGTAGCCCTGACTGCCGCACGGCCGGCCGGCGGCCGCAGGCACACTGGGCTCCAGTGGCGACGGAGATGAGCGCTTGCATTGCGCTCATCTCCGTGCGGAGCAGCAGCAGAGGAGGGAGAGGCGTGACCTCTCCCTGTTCCTCTGATAGGCTGCCAGCACTAGGCTGGCAGCCTATCAGAGCCCGGCTCAGCGGCGCGATGACATCATCGCGCCGCCGGGCCGCACAGCTTCGAGACACAGGCCGGAAGAGGCCTGCATCGCATCGCTGGAGGTAAGTATAAGTGTTCTTTTTTTTTTTTTTTCTTGGGGCTACTGGCAGCACTAAAGGGGCTACTGGCAGCACTAAAGGGGGCTACTGGCAGCACTAAAGGGGCTACTGGCAGCACTAAAGGGGCTACTGGCAGCACTAAAGGGGGCTACTGGCAGCACTAAAGGGGGCTACTGCGCACTAAAGGGGCTACTGGCAGCACTAAAGGGGCTACTGGCAGCACTAAAGGGGCTACTGGCAGATAAAGGGGGCTACTGGCAGATAAAGGGGCTACTGCCACTTAAAGCGGGCTACTGCCACTTAAAGGGGGCTACTGCCACTTAAAGGGGCTACTGGCACCAAACGGGGCTACTGGCACATAAAGGCGCTACTGGCACTAAAGGGGCTACTGGCACATAAAGGGGCTACTGACACTAAAGGGGGCTACTGGCACATAAAGGGGCTACTGGCACATAAAGGGGGCTACTGGCACATAAAGGAGGCTACTGGCACATAAAAGGGGCTACTGGCACTAAAGGGGGCCTGGCACATAAAGGGACGGCTACTGGCACATAAAGGGGGCTACTGGCACATAAAGGGGAGCTACTGGCACATAAAGGGATGGCTACTGGCACTAAAGGGGCTACTGGCACTAAAGGGACGGCTACTGGCACATAAAGGGACGGCTACTGGCACATAAAGGGGGCTACTGGCACATAAAGGGGCTACTGGCACATAAAGGGACGGCTACTGGCACATAAAGGGGCGGCTACTGGCACATAAAGGGGGCTACTGGCACATAAAGGGGCTACTGGCACTAAAGGGGACGGCTACTGGCACACTGTTATGGGGGCACTGTGGATGTCACTGTTATGGGGGATCTGTGGATGACACTGTTATGGCAGAATCTATGGATGACACTGTTATGGGGGAATCTGTGGATGACACTGTTATGGGGATCTGTGGATGACATACTGTTATGGGGTACTTTCACACCTGCGGCATGGCTATCCGACCTATCCGGGCTGTTCACCCTCCTGATCCGCCATGCCGCAAGTACCCGTGCACTGCCATGCTGCTGCTCTGTCCCCATTGACTATAATAGGGGCAGGTGACGAGCTATGGTGCAGCATGGCAGAGATCGCCGGACTAAAAAGTACTGCATGTCCGACTTTTTAGTCCGGCGATCTCTGCCATGCTGCACCATAGCTCCGCCCTGCCCCTATTATAGTCAATGGGGACAGAGCAGCAGCACGGCAGTGCACGGGTACTTGCGGCATGGCGGATCAGGAGGGTGAACAGCCCGATAGGTCGGATAGCCATGCCGCAGGTGTAAAAGTACCCCATAACAGTATGTCATCCACAGATTCCCCATAACAGTGTCATCCATAGATTCCGCCATAACAGTGTCATCCACAGATCCCCATAAGTGTGTCATCCACAGATCCCCATAAGTGTGTCATCCACAGATCCCCATAAGTGTGTCATCCACAGATCCCCCATAAGTGTGTCATCCACAGATCCCCCATAACAGTGTCATCCACAGATCCCCATAACAGTGTCATCCACAGATCCCCCATAACAGTGTCATCCACAGATCCCCACAACAGTGTGTCATCCACAGATCCCCCATAATAGTGTGTCATCCACAGATCCCCATAAAAGTGTGTCATCCACAGATCCCCACAACAGTGTATCATCCACAGATCCCCCATAACAGTGTGTCATCCACAGATCCCCCATAATAGTGTGTCATCCACAGATCCCCATAAAAGTGTGTCATCCACAGATCCCCACAACAGTGTATCATCCACAGATCCCCCATAACAGTGTGTCATCCACAGATCCCCATAGCAGTGTATCATCCACAGATCCCCCATAACAGTGTATCATCCACAGATCCCCCATAACAGTGTGTCATCCACAGATCCCCATAGCAGTGTGCCTGCCCTGCGCACTGAGGACAGATTGAAAAGAGGGGAAGATCCGTGGAAGCAAGCAGAGGACAGCACAGCAGAAGATGGAATAGGTTCTTTTGTAAGTAAATTATTTTATTATAAATGTATCCCTGCATACCGCAATACTCTCGTATTTTGAATTTATATATACTTATTTCGTTTTTTCAGTTGTATGAATTTAAGTGGGGAAAATTATTAGTGCCCCCCCATTTTGACTGTGGTATCTTATGTGCCTCCCATATATTGTTCCTAGAGTTGCCACTGCGCAGAGGCCAAGTCACGGCAACGCTAGGGTAAGGCCCGGCCTGTGTGTGTGTATATAATTATATATATATATATATATATATATATATATATATACACACACATACACACACACGCTCGCGGCGTGTGTGTTTGGGGCTGGTATGCAACTTTTTCCAGGGCTGGTTTTTATCCCCAGTCCGGCCCTGCCCCTTTATATGGACTGTATCTGCCTGCAGAGGGGTCAGTTTGCCCCCCCCCCTTTATATGGACTGTATCTGCCTGCAGAGGGGTCAGTTTGGCTTTTCTCCCCCCTTCCTATGGACTGTATCTGCCTGCAGAGGGGTCAGTTTGCCCCCTTTATATGGACTGTATCTGCCTGCAGAGGAGTCAGTTTGGCTTTTCTCCTCCCTTCCTATGGACTGTATCTGCCTGCAGAGGGGTCAGATGTCAGGGCCATTGCAGCACATATTAAAGTGACCCCATACGGTGGGGTTTAGTCTTCTTTCCAAGGTCACCTATGTAGGGCCTGGTTTTAGGAAATCTGCAGGTTTGTGAACCCATTAAAAAAAAAGCAGCCAACCTCGCCTGGGGCCCTCTCTCCCGGGGCCCCATAGCAGCCATAGTCTGCTTCTATAGTAGCATAGAGAAGTCACATTTAATGGGTCTTGTTGCACGTTTCCCGAAAAGTGATGGGAACAAATAAAGGAGAAAACAGGAAAAAACAAGCAATCAGTGCCCCCCTGTAAACATTGTTACAGTCGGGTCTCTACATTGTAACAATTTGTAGCTGCTTTCTCTGTGACACCTATTTTCCCACACTAGCAGGTAGGTGCACAGCTCGAGTTGTCAGGCTCTTACAGAATGGAGAAGACTACTGGAACTATCAAGCACTCCTAGGGAAATATAAAAATATTTGCTTTCATCGCAGATATCACATGGTAACATAACGTACAGCGTATAATATAATGGGATGTGATATTGCAGAGTTCGGATATTACATTGGATAGGACACCTGCAGTGACTCCAGCTAATATCCTCCTCAAGCCCTGGTCCTCTGGTGACACCCGGGGCTGGATTAAGTTCCTTTCTGGCAGCCAGGCCACAATGACTTGATGTTTTAATTATATGTCTGCACCAGCTCCCTCAATAAATCTCAAGAAAGCTGCTCACATTTACTTGTCCAGATCACTTAGTCACCCCAGACACACAATACATCTCCACCAGGTGGATGACGGCAGTGACGTTTATTGCCATGCATTTTGGGAGCAGTGACAGTACAATGGAGGACACAGTAACTCAGCACAACAGATTGATGGCGGCACAAAGACCTCTTCTATAAACTTTACTCCCAACTGCTGCCAATATGTAAATCACACGACAGCGGGACAAAAATGACTAACACCAGAGGAGATCACAATGATATAGGTGAAAGGGCAACTGCAGTCACAACTGATATTAACCTGAATATGTAAGCAGTAAACATTCCTGAATTATAAAGTGCAAATAACAACAGAAAAAAATAATATATATATATATATATTAGAACACATCTATATACAAGAATATTATACTTCTATAATACTGCTCCAATGTACAAGAATATAACTACTATAATACTGCCTCCTATGTACAAGAATATAACTTCTATAATACTGCCTCCTATGTACAAGAATATAACTACTATAATACTGCCGCCTATGTACAAGAATATAACTACTATAATACTGCTGCCTATGTACAAGAATATAACTACTATAATACTGCCTCCTATGTACAAGAATATAACTACTATAATACTGCCGCCTATGTACAAGAATATAACTACTATAATACTGCCGCCTAAGTACAAGAATATAACTACTATAATACTGCCGCCTATGTACAAGAATATAACTACTATAATACTGCCTCCTATGTACAAGAATATAACTACTATAATACTGCCGCCTATGTACAAGAATATAACTACTATAATACTGCCGCCTATGTACAAGAATATAACTACTATAATACTGCCGCCTATGTACAAGAATATAACTACTATAATACTGCCGCCTATGTACAAGAATATAACTACTATAATACTGCCGCCTATGTACAGGAATATAACTACTATAATACTGCTCCTATGTACAAGAATATAACTGCTATAATACTGCTCCTATGTACAAGAATATAACTACTATAATACTGCCTCCTATGTACAAGAATATAACTACTATAATACTGCTCCTATGTACAATAATATAACTACTATAATACTGCCTCCTATCTACAAGAATATAACTACTATAATACTGCTCCTATTTACAAGAATATAACTACTATAATACTGCTCCTATATACAAGAATATAACTACTATAATACTGCCTCCTATGTACAACAATATAACTACTATAATACTGCCTCATATGTACAAGAATATAACTACTATAATACTGCTGCTATGTACAAGAATCTGACATGGATTTATACTGAGGTATGTAGTTTGTTATCTCCTTTCTCCGCTTTGCTTTATTTTATTACATGTTTTGGGAAGTTCTTGACTTTCCTTACATCCCCTTCGTCCTATGTGATGCAGTCTTATATTCTGTCAGTGGACACAGTCAGGAGATGGGGATGTTTGCCTGTGCAGTAGTTTCTTATCTCTGTATCGCCTTTCCCATCCCTGAATCTTGAGCAGTCCTCATAATGGGGATACATCACATTATTGGTGATTCATCCTGTCCTGTCCATGGGGTGCTTCTCCTTTAACCTGTGCCATGCTGGTCTGTTGGGAGTATCTTCCGGCACCTTCTTCAGGGATGTTCTTCTAGAACAGTTTCTCACTAATATTCTTACTTCCAATAACCCCGTCGGCTCAGGCTGCCTCTATCATACAGCACAGTGTAATCCCCAGAGATCTCGGGGTTATAAGAAGCCATTACCGAGTCCTGTGTTGCCATGATATGTCTATTAGACGGCAACTTAATAGCTCTGGGAATTTGAAGGCCACAAGTCAGAATGCAATGTCCATCAGGTATGACGGGTGTTTATTACAGCACCTTATAGCAGGGTCTTACAGGCGGCCATATCACATTCACTGTCCGTCCTGACATTCCCATAACTTCAGGGTTTATTAAGGGCTCTCGTCTCTGAGGTCTCCTGAAGTAACAGGAAGAAGAACATGGTACACGTGTGTATATACCGTATATTTATAGAAGTTGTTCACAAATAAAGGTGGAAACTTATTTTTCAAAAATTCTACAAAAAATCCAAAAACATAAATATCTACTGATTCACTGTTTCTGTGTCTTCCTGTTGCTTCATCTCTTCTGCCCCCCCAACAAAAGTCATTAACATTATTTTACCAAACAGTAGTCACAGGTTAAACCAGACCTTCATGTTCCTCGGCCATCAAGCCCATCAGGGTTCAGGAACTGTAAGGAAATATATGGTCTTGTGTATAGTTTTTTTTATTTAATTTTTAACTAGGACAAAATTCATTTGGGGCCCGGTCTGGAGTCTCATTAGTTTGAAGGTATGGTCTGAAATCTGAATTTGGGGCTTTGGCTTAGGGTCTGAATTTAAGTTAGAATCTGGAGACCAAAATAATTTTTTGAGCCTATCATAATTTTGAAATGTGAATTTTTTTGGGGGCTCTGGGGGTTTGATGCCCATCTTCTGCATTCATGAGGTTGACAGAGCATGAGGTGCCATTGTCCAGGATGCTCTGACCATGTTTCAGGCCATACTGATCATTGTACAATCATTAAATTGTGTCCCTTCCCCAATTTACACAAGGCTATGCAGGGGTGCACCTAGCCTTTCTTCTGCCTGAGGCAAAAACTGATGCGGCGCCCCCCCTCTTCATGCCAGGCAATAGATGTACAAGAGGCATGGTGGCTCAGGGCTTAGCACTAGTGTTGAGCGAATTGAGTTAACGAAAAAGAATTCAACCCGAATTTCAGGAAAAATTTGATTCACCACAAATGCAAATTTGGTAAAAATTCATTTTTCCTGAAATGGCGGTAAAAAAACATACTCACCCCATCCATTTGATAATGGAGAGGACGTTGCGTCCACCTTGATTGAAGAAAGAGCACCAAATCTCGTGCGCGCTGACGCATGACTGATGTCGTCACCGCACCTGCCCAGTGGGACGACGTGGTGACGTTACACATCAGCGCACAAGAATTGGAGCTTTTTCTTTAATCAAGATCGCCGTAACAGCCTCTCCACGATCAAATGGATGAGGTGAGTTTGTATTTTTTTGTTTTAACCCCTGATAGGATGCCATAATCAGTGTTAAACTAGGTATCTGAGGTGTTAAATGACGAGGGGCGGAACGATCGCTGTTCCTAGTCATTGTGCCCGCTCCATACAAAGGAATTGGATTTGTTACGAAGCCATTCATAATGAAGTTCAGCGGCGCAGCCGAATTTAATTTTTGAAAGCTTTGCTCATCACTAGTTGACTGTTGGACCAGGGTTTGAATCCTACCAATGAAACCCTCTAAAGTTTGTTTGGTTTGTTTATATTTTTGTGGGTTCCACACTCCAAAAACATACAGTTAGGAATTTAGATTGTCACCCCCATTTGGGACACTTCGGGATGGAAACTTCTTCACAGACAGTCAGCGCCTTACAAACAACAAAAATACTACACAAGAAGGTTTCACCAGAGGATCTCTGAGTCTGAGATCTCTGCAAGTAAATGATGACAGTATGTCCACCACTGAAGCCAAGTAGGACTTCCCTCCAGGTCTATGGCCATGTGTCCAGCCTGGTTAAGGTTCAGTTTTGTGTTTTGCTTTTAAGTGAAGGCATAAACTGTTTTCTAAATACTTTTTGTTTGCGCCCTCGTGAAAGGGTTGTCCTGCAGATAAGGAGTTGAATGGGGGGAAAAAATTAAAGAAGCGTTACCCACCTCATCCACCTCCCAACACTACTGCTTTAAAGCTTACCAGGTTCCCTCTTGTCTCTGCTCTCTGGTACCAACATGATATACACTGATTGACCTGGCCATTTTTTATGTCTTAAATTTTTTTCCATTGGACAGCTCCTTTATACTCTTCTTGCACAAAATAGTGTATCAGCGGGGCACAAGATGGAGTGTATGGAGTGGGGTCATCAGCTGATCCCTCTCCATATATGGCAGGTGTCAACCAGGATAGGCAACAATTCTGATCTTGACCCTTTAGCCCCACAGATGCAACCATGGCATCTGAGCAGTTAGACAGAGGGAGGGGGCTCCAGTCAGAGACCCTGTGGCGAAAGTATGGAGCTCCAGTCAGTAGATATGACAGCCTTGGGCCTTGTAAAAGCTCCTAGGCCTGTCATAGTGAGGTGTCTGCAAAGCGACGGCCAAGGCAGCCAGTAAAAATCCCATGGACTGCAATAGTATTCTATTGCAGTCTATCGTACAAGTGATCTGAAGATCAAAAGTCCTTTGAAGAGATAAAGAATTAAATTAGAAAATTAAAAAACACAAAAATATGAAAATAAACCATTCAAATATCACCCCATTCCCAATTTTATGTATAAAAAAAATAATAAACATAGCTGGCATTGCTGTAAAAATATTTTTCCTGCATGGTTAACACTGTAACAGGAAAAAAAATTTAATGTGTGATTCACCATTTTTTGCCACCGTGCCCTTCCAAAAAAAATTAAGTAAATTGTGATCATAAAGTCCTATGTGCCCCAAAATGGTGCAAATAAAAACTAGAGCCAAGCCAACAAAAACACAAGCCCTCACACAGCTCTGCAGACAAAAACAAGATACAAACGGCATAAATCTGGTATTTTAACATATACTGTAATGAAAGCCATAAAAAGAAAATCTGAAAAACCGTGGCAGTATGTGTTTTTTTTTTATTCCACCCAACAAATAATTTTTTTCCAGATTTTCAATACAAGATATTAGTGAAGTAAATGGTGGCATTCAAAAATATAACCTCTCCAACAAAAAATAGGCCCAATAAGTGCCCTGACACTATTGCTCTACGTGGGTTTTTCTTTCTGCGACAGGTTATAAATAATGAACTATTCCCATGTGGCAGTTTTATCACTGTTTCAAACACATAATACTGCAAAAATCATACCAAAAAAGTCATATGACTGTGTTGTGTGATTCTGGAAATGGATGGATAATGGGGCCTTCCCTAGTTTCCAGCTACTTTCAATCAAGAAGAGCTGCAAGTGGTAGAACCTCCAACCGAACCGCTGGTTGCAGTGAGAGGTTTCACGCGTGGCACCTTACTCATGTTTACTATTGTTTTTAATAGTTTTTTTTATAGTTTCTATTTTCTACCTAAATGTTTTTTCCTCTCTTCTGTACAATAGATATCTGCTTTGATGTTGATCACGATTTGAAAGACGTTCTGCGGGTTCCTGCTGATGAAACGCTGGCGATAGGGATAATTAGGCACACAAGGAGATCTGGATAAACAACAGGTCCCTATGAGAAGACAAGGACACTTAAGAAGGGCTTAGAAAATATATTCCGCTTCACGCAGTGATGGAGTCACAGCTTCGCCTCTCGCTGAGCTGGAATTTCAGCTTCCAGACAGTAGATATGACTCTACAAGCCTTGGTGTTTTCTAAAAGCCGCTCAGAGGACACTCGTGCCGAACCAGCAAGATATCCAAAAAGATGCAAGCAGGGAGTCTGACTGATGTACAGTGTAAAAAATGTAACAATTACTTATGTTGGTAACTTTGTGATTTGTGGCATAAATGTTCGGGGACGGGGGGAGATGGGGGGAGCACTATAAATATTAATATAGTCACAAAACCGTAAAGACAAAAGACCCATGATGAGGGTGTAATTACAACCATAGTAAAACATAAAAACACCCATACCACATAGAAACAACATCACGTTCATACAGCCATGTATTACCAAAATAAAAATCCCACCACCACATTAGGGGAGAAAGATCAAGAAAGATTAAGAAAAATGTGGTGAAAATAGTGTAAACTGTCAAATTTATCAAAGTGCAGCAGGTGGCTTGATAAATCTGGAGTAACTCATCAGGGGTGTGTAACGCCCCCGAGTGACATTACCACTCCTGCACCTTGCTTGTGTCTGTATATGCAATAATAATGTCATTTTATATCTTTATTCCCAGTCCTCTAACTATTGTGCATTTCCCTTTTATGCATTTGTGTTTGTTCATGTAATAATCAGCTTTACCAGCGGGTGGCAGCATACCTGGCAGTGCTACTTTACAGAGGGTGGAACCTGGCTTTCCAGCTCTCTTAGACTCTCCTCCAACGATCTAGTTAGAACCAGTTAGTTCTAGTACTCCATGCTGTAGGGAGAACAGCAGAACAACAAATCCCAGCAGTTGTGTCTTTTGCAAATAGGTTTCTTTTATTTCATTCCAGAAAATGTCCTATAACCAGGACGCGTTTCAGCATACAAGCCTTTCTCAACAGGT
Source organism: Bufotes viridis (assembly GCA_033119425.1). Lineage (NCBI taxonomy): Eukaryota > Metazoa > Chordata > Amphibia > Anura > Bufonidae > Bufotes > Bufotes viridis. The sequence continues at coordinate 9,180,268 of CM065597.1, forward strand.
ACTTCCAACAGAAAAATCACAAACTATATATATGTGTCAGGTACCACCCACAGGGACGTCCTCATCCTAGTGGATGGTGTTTACAAATATGTCAATCAAATAGTAAAAACAGAAACAAAAAAGAAACAAAAAACTGACATTTGGTGGAGGTTGTTTCTATTTTACTGGAGAAACTAAACATCTTTCCATCATGAGGCAGAGGTCTAAAAGGGATACACATGGGCGTAGCTATAGGGGGTGCAGAGGTAGCAGTCACTACCGGGCCCAGGAGCCTGAGGGGGCCCAAAGAACCTTGTGCCGCATAAGAAGACACACAAGGCACTGAGGGAAGGGGGCCCCAAGCACAACTCTTGCACCAGGGCCCATGAGCCGTTAGCTACGCTCCTGGGGATACACAAAGGTATATTTAAATGTGTGCATATACTGTATATAAACATCACAAATGCAAGACCTCATAATCTCTATTCAGACCCCTTGGGTGCAGCGTATTAAGGGTGTGTATCCAAAAGGCCTTACGTTTGAGAAGAAGCCTCTTGATATCACTCCTTCTCCTTGGTCTCTTCACCTGCTCCAATACTTGGAATTGTGCTACAGTGTGTTTCAATGTGTCAGGAATTGGCAGCATCAGTTTTTTTGTTCTAATACCAGATTTGTGCTTACTGATCTGGTCCCTCGCTGCCTGCATTGTCTCACCCGCATATAATAGGCCACAAGGGCATTTGATGAGATATACCACATTTGTTGATTCACAAGTAAAAAACCCTTTACTCCAAAACTTTCAACAGTACGTGGTTGGTAAAATGAAGGGCCTTTAATTATGTGGGAACACTGTAGACAATGCAGGCAGGGGACGTACCCCGAGCCACTTGTATTTGGTTGGCCTTAAGTCAAGGATAAGGCGTGTATATAGTTTTGTTTCTATATATGGTTAGTTTAGCTGCCTTATAGTTATTTTAATATGTTTTTAAGTAAATGTTTAAAAAATTTGTTAATGATTTGAGTGAAGGGAGGGGGGTGTTGAGTGTGTAGGGTGTGAGGCTGTTTGGGTTAATTTTCCACCCGCTTTCTATACTGTCTATACTGCCACTGTATATAATTTCATTGTATAATACTGTTGAGGGGGCCCTGACAAAGTCTTTTAGTCCTCCTCCTCCTGGATGGGCCCCTTCTAGGTCAGGGGCCCAACACACTGTGCTTCCCACGCTTCCCTGTAGCTACACCCCTGGGCAAACCCATCAGTCAGTACGTGTACTCTTCCACCATGTTGCTGAAATGCTGCCTTCTGGTAAGACGTTCCAGATCTGCTGGTGGTGCAGGTTGTTGTGGCGTGATGACAAAGCTTTCCCACATTTCCCCAATGCAAACCCAGCCTTCTGTGGTGCTGATGGTGACCCAGCTGCCCGTGAGCTGGCTTGGGTGCCACCCTGCTGAAAACACGGTTCCTCCTCATCCTACTTATCCTCCTCATACTCCAGAACTGTGCCCCGGCTGGACAATTGTGTTCCAGGCCAGGGCCTATGTTGGGGCAGATACCCACCCTCTGAGCCACTTGTAATTGGCTGGCCTTAAGTTAAGGATAAGGCGTGCATATAGTTTTGTTTGTTTGTATGGTTAGTTTAGCTGCATTATAGTTATTTTAATATGTTTTTAAGAAAATTTGTAAGTAGTTTGTTAATGGTTTGAGTGAAGGGGGGGGGGGGGTGGGGGTGGAGGTGTTGTGTGTGTTCGATTAACTGAACTGATTTTCACTGTCTGGTGTTTAGGAATTTCTGCACCCCAAATTCAGCACATGTGGCAGGCAGGGGATGTGCGTCAAACCGGCTAGGCCCAGACCTGTGTCCCACAAACACACAAGTTTTAAAACAACCTGCTGTCGTTTCCCCCTGGCTGTGCTGCTGTGGGTGGTGAAGGTGTTACGCTGAGTGGATGAGGAGGAGGTAGAGGAGGAGGAAGCCGAGGAGGAGGAGGTAACAGGATACAAAGAGAAATGCCCAGCAATCCTCGGGGGCGGAAGGACATTCGCAAAATGCTATCCACCTCTGGGCCAGCAGCTACTTTTACCCACTGTGTTGTTGGTTATGTGGACGTTGCCACAGATAGCGTTGCGCAGTGCACACCTGATTTTGTCCGCCACTTGGTTGTGCAGGGAAGGGATGGCTCGCCTGCAAAAGTAGCGGCGGCTGGGATACACGTACTGTGGGATAGCCACCGCCATAAGGTTTTTAAAACTCTCCACCAGACAGAATGACAGCATTTCAAAGGACCAGGAAGTTTGAAATAAGGCATTCAGAGCCATGGGTAGGGGGACTTCCTCTTTCTATTTCTTTTTCTCTCCAGTGTTTGGGAGATGGACGGCTGATAGCTGAACACTTCCATGGGATTTGGTGGAGATGCTTGGTGACAATGACAGATGTGGTGGCGTTGCTGCCAAATCCTCTGTTTGCTGGGTCACAGGTGCCACTGTCACTCACTTGGGCTCAAGTTTAGAATGTTTATTTATTATTTTTTTGTATTTTATTTTATTCTAAGTCATTTGCTATTCACATATGTTTGCAGGGCATTTACCTACATTTTGCTGCCTTTTGCAGCCCTCTAGCCCCTTTTAGTGCCCAAAAGTTCGGGTCCCCCGAACATTTTCGGGAAGTTCGGCCGAACTTCTCAAACCCGAACATCCAGGTGTTCGCTCAACTCTATTTATTGATGATGTGTTCAAAATCCCTGCAGTACTCCGTATCGTCAGGGAAGAAAGTCGGACATAAGTGGACTCTTAAGCCCCTTTGGTATCCTATTAACCTTATGATATTCGGCTAGAGTGGCCGCATGCAGTTCATATGAGGTTAATCTCCTTAATTCTCTCTCCAAATGTCGTCCTTTGTATTCGCTAGTAGAAATATTTAGAAAATCCGAAACAGACGTCACCTGTGATAGAATCCGATCGGCATCCGACTGATCAAAGCTGAGAGTGGTAGTCGTGGTATTCATCTGGAATTAGCGGTGCACGTGCCAGAAGAATCCGAGCAATCAAAGAAGAAGCAGGCCAGCACTCGCTCCAATTTGCACGCTGCACGGGAAAGGAGCAATCTCCGATGAATAGTAGAACAACAAATCCCAGCAGCTGTGTCTTTTGTAAGTAGGTTTCTTTTATTTCATTCCAGAAAATGTCCTATAACCAGGACGCGTTTCGGCATACAAGCCTTTCTCAACAGGTACTTCCAACAGAAAAATCACAAACTGTATATATGTGTCAGGTACCGCCCACAGGGACGTCCTCATCCTAGTGGGTGGTGTTTACAAATATGTCAATCAAATATTACTGTTTGATTGACATATTTGTAAACACCACCCACTAGGGTGAGGACCTTCCTGTGGGCGGTACCTGACACACATATATATATATTTAACACAACGTGGACTTTATGCATCCGTGGGTCAGTAATATATATTTTTTATATATACAGTATATATAATCAGTCAATCATAAACCAGTCTGGAGGGACGTGCGCCTGCAGAAGCCTCGGAACAGCAGTGATGTAGATGCTTCAGTACTGGTGCAGGCGGCGGGATTAATGCCTCGCTTCCAGCGCTGTCAGCTTGTCACTTCATTTTCCCTTTTTTCCGCCTCAGTCATTCCAGTACATTTAGTACTAAGACAAGACGAGTAAGTTGATCACAAGGTTGCTGTCAGCATAGTAAATGCATACTGTAAGTCGTCCGGACAAGCCGTGATGATAGGTTTCCCGATGAGCCGGACAGCCGTGACACTGATGTCATAAGACTTGGAGTCGGTGTCAGGAGAGAATCCATTCCTCATCTCAGTCATTACGAATGTAACCTTTATAGGTAAATCTGGAGTGTGATGTGTATACAGGCAGCTGACCTCTGTAATACCGCTCTGACAGGACTATGGAGCATCCGGGATTATCACACGAGCAAAGAAAATTACTGAAAAATGACATTGATGGGTTGGGCGACCTCTTGACCTATGGAAATAAGTGTGCAACAAACCTGATACATTGTGTTCTGCTTAGAGTCTTAGGTCTGAGGGGGGCAGAGCATGACACAGGGAGCCCCTCTTTGGGGTTCTCATACACCGCCCCTCATGCCCTGCAATAGTTATAACATCAGAGTGCTCCTTGATATTAAATATTCCTTATATATACTTTGCTTGTGGGGGGAGGGGTAAGACTTACCACCCATACTGTTTTTGATTTTGTCTTTCCACTATCCAATGGCATAGCTATAGTGATTACAGTGGTCGCAATTGCGACCGGGCCCCTAAGCCAGTGGAGCTACATTTTTTACTTTATGCATTGTCTCGTCCTGTCAGCCTCTGCAGCAGTGTCTGGCAACAAGCCTGGTACTGATGGCAGGTGACAAGGCAGAACCCACGTGACTGCCCGTCCAGTCAGAATTAAAAATGCTTTTCTTACGGGCTCATGCATTTTGCAGTTTTGCAAAAACGGATTCGCAAAAAATATGTATGACATCTGTGTGCATTGCGTATTTTGCTTAACGGAACAGCTGGCCCCTAATTGAACAGTCCTATCCTTTTTTGTAAAGCGGACAATAATAGGACATTATTGAGGAACGGACATACAGAAACGGAATGCACATGGAGTAACTTCCGTTTATTCCGCAAAAAAAAACAAAAAAACAACGGACACAGAAAGACAATACGGTCGTGTGCAAGGGTTTTCTGACATTTTAATACTAATGATGTATCCTCTGGATAGCTCATCAGTATCTGATCAGTGGGGGTCCGACACCTGGGACCCCACCGATCAGCTGTTTGAGAAGGCACCAGCGATCCTGTGAGCAACGTGACCTTCTCGAACCTTGCCAAGCACAGGGCCGTACATTGTATAGCGGCCTTGCTTGGTATCACAGCTCAGCCCCATTCACTTCTATGGGGCTGAGCTGCGCCTAGACCATGTGACCGATGAACGTGTCATTGCTGGCCTAGGTGCTGTCTCATACAGCTGATGAGCCGGGTTTGGACCCCACCGATCAGATACTGATGACCTATCCTGAGTGTTGAAAATACAATGCAACAGCACTCTGCAGACCAAATAAAGCACAAAACAGTGTTCTAATGATAATGCTATACTTATCTTGTAAATTAGAGATGCTTGGCAAATACATTTTGTACAAAATGATCTGAGCCCGTCTGCCACATGTCAAGGCGATCTCTGTAAGACGGGTCTAAACACTAAGTTAACCAACATGCATGCCGAGCCCACTCCACACTTCCGCCGATGCTAAATGGCTACCAACGAATCTATTTATCAGTCATGCACTCCTGACCAGCCTGTCCGTCCCATAGGCTGATTTTAATTAGTGTGAGTATATAGCCTAGCCTGCTTTCCCCCACTCACTGGAAGCCTTTTACTCAAGGAGAGGTAAGGGTGGGCATTCGTTGGTATGGAGTGGGCTCTGCATGCACGTTGGTACCTGCACTCCCTGGATTCAATGAAGGCCATTTTTTGGCACCAAAAATGACAAAAACCAATGGGGGTCCAGCATGCATGTGGATCCTACACTTCCTGAATTTCATGGTAGCTGTCATGGCACGTAACAGGTTAACTTAGTGTTAGGACCCGTCTTACAAAGATCCCCTTGATGTGTGGAAGATGGGCTCAGATAATTTTGTACACAATTTATTTGCCAAGCATATCTAATTTACAAGATAAGTATAGCATTATCATTAGAACACTGTTTTGTGCTTTATTTGGTTTGCAGAGTGCTGTTGCATTGTATTTTGTATTGTGTTTTCATCCATAGCAATGCACACCTGCACTGGATGTGCTGACTGACCCCTTTTTCTTTGCAGCTATCCTGAGTGTAGGTTTGGCTGGGGGTTAACTCTAAGAATGTTATCTTGGCAGTCCCCCAGTATTCACCCTTTAACCCCAATACAGGGGCCTGGACTTCGCTGCAGAGGGGTCACCAGGATGCTGCTTCTTGAGATAGTCCCATTGCAGGTGGCAGCTGGCATTGTATTTGGCAAGCTGTATTCTAATGAGATAGAAGGCCAACAGAGCAGATATACAGTCTGCAGAGGACGTCAGTGACCAGGAGTGTGGCAGCCAGGCAGATACCATAGTGAGTAGCAGGACGCTAGTGAAACAGTAGACATGGCTGGTGACCTGCACTGAGGACAAGAGTAACCGCCCTGTGGATATACTGCACTGTGCTATACTCTTAATCAGGCATCCTCAACCTGCGTCCCTCCAGCCGTTGTAAAACTACAACTCCCACAATGCCCTGCTGTAGGCTGATAGCTGTAGGCTGTTCGGGAATGCTGGGAGTTGTAGTTTTGCAACAGCTGGCGGGCCGGAGGTTGAGCATGCCTGCTCTAAATGTATTGCCTGCCACCTATTGGCCAATTGTATAATAATATGTTGTATGGAGGCACTAAACCTTTTGAACATATGACTTTCTGTATTCAGGACGGTTGTAACAAGACCAAATGGCTGGGAGATAATAAATAGCAGTGCTCTGCAGACCCCATGTCAGCAGATGGAAGAATGAGCTGGGAAGCTGCTGCTGGAAACATAATCAGCAATGTTCCTGTTTGTATTTAGCTAGAAAGTTTAGGTGATTGGTAATATACGGTTACAGCACCTCTGTGCAAAGATAGGGCCACAGAGCAGCTGAGCTGCATGGCAGAGAAATTGAGGCGCAGATCACAGGGGTAGAAAGAAGCCATCTAGTGCATCCTGATAGCAGCCAAAACCATTGTAACAATCAGGACCGTGACCAAGACCAGCCAGACTGTGCCTGTAAGCAACACTGTGCAAGAGACGGTGCAATACTGTTTCACAACTGGGATGAGTAGATGCAATGGTTGAGAGGACAGAGACACTATAAACTGATAGTTGTGGACAGAGCAGATTGCAGGGTATTGTGCCATGTGGAGAGATAACCATAATGACACATGCAGATACAGGGAGAGTCGGTTACCTCTTAAAGTGACAGTGTACCTATTTAACCAATTGCTCCTAACGAAGCCTGTGCCCTCATTGACACTGTAACTACTAAGTCTTTTTCCCCATGATTTCCTCTTTTGGCCCTGAGCCATGCACACCACTCAGGGCTTAAATAATCCTTCTGTAAGGTCTAACCCCATTGCACCTTGACACTAATTGAAGTAGTAAGAAAGGGCAGTGTTATAGGTGACATTGTGAGCCCAAGAGATATTTTCTCTGGATATCATGGGAATCAAATATTTCAATCCACAAAACAAAATATAAGATGGAAGAACCCAAAATCAGTGGTATCACTGGGCGCTGGAGGGGTGCAGGATGAACTTACCACAGTTCTGATGGTCAGTCCTTTGGATAAGCTATCAATGTCAGATCGGTGGGGGTCCAACCAGGCATTTCCCATTAATCAGCTGACTGAAGGGGCCACAGCTTCAATTCAATGGAAGTGGGCTATGGTGACCTGCAATACCAGGCAGAGCCTGTGTCTGGTAAAGAATGAAGACCACAGGTGAGTTGGACCCTCATGGATCTGATATTGATGACCTATAGACCACCAATACTGTAGTCCCGAAAACACCTTTAGTTGCTAATATTCACTGAAAGTATCACAATCCTGCAGATTTAATGTATGGTCTCTGTAATGTCCCCTGGATCAGAGGATTGATGGTCTAATAGGCAGAGTTACTGTAAATGAGCGGATTTCTTGCAGGAATAATAATAGATCAAGACAAAGGCAAAGCTTGTTAGGTCCGGGCCACACTAAATAATTAAACTGCTGCAGCAAAAAAGAGTGAACGCTGTATATTTATGGAGCCATTTTTCACACGGTCTATGAAGATAAAAGTTTTTGGCAAAGACGATCCAACCATAGATTTTTGCTAATTCCTTAAAGAGGAAGTCCATCTCAATATACATATGTAAGGAAAAATATGTAAAGATAGTGGCCTCTGTCAAATCTGGGATTGGGGAAGGGTCCTTTTCTTGAACCCTTTGGCAATGTCCAGAACCATCTTCAACACAAAGTCCAAATTCCTGCCAAAATTTTATTACACAATGAATATACATAATTTAAGCGGAGTACCCCTTTGAAACAAATTCACATTCCTTTAATCTGGTATCCATTGGACCTATTCAGAAATTCTGACCAGAAAAATTCTACCATTTTACTTGTAATGGCGCAGAAACTACAGGAAGACTTGGAAACCAAAGTGAAAAGGAACAGTCTGGGCAATGCAATGTTATGACTAGTGCAGGCTCTGCGGGGGCGGGGCATGATACGTGAATTCTATACCCCTGTCATACTCCGCCTCCCAGACCCCGCACAGTGTATCCACTTTGCTTTGAGTGTTTCTGGAAGTAAGCACTGGGTTAACAGTCTTTATAGACTGTAATAATATAGCAGTGCCCTAGAGGGGCCCTTTTACTCCCAGAAATGAGTCCCATAGATGGCTGCCCCCTCACTTCCCCCATATACCAGTGACGGGGGTTACTTTAAATACATAAGAAGTGCCCATATTTCTCCAGAGTCCTCGGGCAGCCTTGCCATGTAGGAACACATTGTAATGATCTCTCTATACACAGCCCGGAGCGTGACTGATGTGATTAGATGCAGTCCCTTTGCCGGTCATTCCACACTCAGCAATGATATTCCCTTCCCTGTTACACTGCGACGCTTTGACTGACACTGAGTGAAAATAATGTTGCGGCGCCATCCATGTAAATTCTGCCGGTGAAGAATCGCTTATGCATACAGTCAATCATCCCCGGCATTGATATGCAGCCCGCCATGAGGACTAGTCTATTTATCGCTAGTTATAATGAAGTAAACGCTTTCTCGGGGTCACAAATTTAAATTGCTAAACTACGGTATGTATGACGGAGGAAAAGTAACTTCAGACTAGAAGCAAATAGAACCTGAAGGGAAAAAAGACAAGAGAGAAACCAAGAGGCACCAGAGACAAAATAGTGATTGAGGGCTGTAATATTTTATGATTGACTGGTGGATGGAAGGACGTTCATTTTAACTTCCAAATTGGAATATGAAGGTTAAAGGGGTCGTCTAGTTTAATGTAAATCATAGCATGTACCTAATATTTTTTGTATCAATGTTTCAAGTCTCTGATTGCAGTCAGTGAATGGAAACATTCTTCCCTGGAAGTAGGGTTTGTGGTACTTGGTGACTTCCTGATCATGACCTACAATATAGGCTCCTGTTGGTGGTGGCTACCAGGACATGAAAAGGACAGAAGCAAAGGTGTAGTTGGGTGCAGCACTGCCGGACTCCTATTACCTCCCCAAGAGGAGGGGGCATGTTGAAATCCAATCCTCGTCTTCCCCAACATCTCCTGTTAGGGGGTCAGGAGACTATTATATATTATATGGTCACTAATTCATGCCGAAAAGAAAACGGATTTGGCTGATATACATCTAATGCGTACATCAAGCTTTTAGGAAAGAGTCATAACCAGAAGACCTTCTAAGTCCTGAAGAACCAACTTAATGGAAAACTGAGTAGAAACCAACCCAGAGGACATAACCAGACGTCATACCCAGAAGACTATATTCTGAAAGATAAAAAAATCCAGGAGCCGAAACAGAATCAGGACTGGGAAATGGTTGGGTTGTCTAACGTATTCAAAACCTATCCCGGGATGCATGCATTAGGTATGAAGTAACTATAGAATACATTTCCACCTTCTTTATCCCCCAGTGTTTCTAGCACCGCCGCTTCGGACATGCCTGTATACCATGGACAAGGCTGCAGCCAATGATTGGCCTCAGTAGTATACAGCACATCACTAGTGATGTCGCGAACATAAAATTTTCAGTTCGCGAACAGCGAACGCGAACTTCCGCAAATGTTCGCGAACTGGCGAACCGGGCGAACCGCCATAGACTTCAATAGACAGGCGAATTTTAAAACCCACAGGGACTCTTTCTGGCCACAATAGTGATGAGAAAGTTGTTTCAAGGGGACTAACACCTGGACTGTGGCATGCCGGAGGGGGATCTATGGCAAAACTCCCATGGAAAATTACGTAGTGGACGCAGAGTCGGGTTTTAATCCATAAAGGGCATAAATCAACTAACATTCCTAAATTGTTTGGAATAACGTGCTTTAAAACATCCAGTGTGTGTATACGATCAGGTATGATGTTGTATCGATCAGGTAGTGTAAGGGTTACGCCCGCTCACAGACATTGACAGACCAAACTCCCTTTTAATGCACCGCAAACAGTTCATTTGCACAACTGCAAACTCCCCATTTGCACAAGGTTGGATACCAAGCTAGCCACGCCCCGGTGATGTCATTGAAGGTTTCTTCCTCCACCCAGCCACGCACAACACCAAGGGTCCCCAAAAGATGAATTGAATTGATTTTTCGAACGGGGAGATGGTTAAAAACGCTGGCTCCCTCCACTCTGTTTTAAACCACGGTGACTAGCGCCTGCGCCGTGCAATTTACTGTCACACCCGATATGAGTGGTATTTTCTGTAGTACTATTCTCATCAGTTTAATCCTCTAACGTCCCCAATCTGGGGGCCATTTATTGAATAGATTTTTCGAACGGGAGATGGTTAAAAACCCTGGCTCCCTCCACTCTGTTTTAAACCACGGTGACTGCGCCTGCGCCTGCAATTTACTGTCACACCCGATATGAGTGGTATTTTCTGTAGTACTATTCTCATCAGTTTAATCCTCTAACGTCCCCAATCTGGGTGCCATTTATTGAATAGATTTTTCGAACGGGAGATGGTTAAAAACCCTGGCTCTCTCCACTCTGTTTTAAACCACGGTGACTGCGCCTGCGCCGTGCAATTTACTGTCACACCCGATATGAGTGGTATTTTCTGTAGTACTATTCTCATCAGTTTAATCCTCTAACGTCCCCAATCTGGGTGCCATTTATTGAATAGATTTTTCGAACGGGAGATGGTTAAAAACCCTGGCTCCTCTCCACTCTGTTTTAAACCACGGTGACTGCGCCTGCGCCGTGCAATTTACTGTCACACCCGATATGAGTGGTATTTTCTGTAGTACTATTCTCATCAGTTTAATCCTCTAACGTCCCCGACTCCCCAATCTGGGGGCCATTTATTAAATAGATTTTTTGAACGGGAGATGGTTAAAAACGCTGGCTCCCTCCACCGATATGAGTGGTATTTTCTGTAGTATTATTCTCATCAGTTTAATCCCTGTTACGTCCCATATCAGGAATTGCCTTTATGAAAAAAATTTAGGCCGGGTACCTTCGACTGCCTTCACAGTGACAGACCAAACTCTCATACACTAAACTGAATTGATTTCAGGAACCGGGAGATGGAAAAGCAGCTTGGTCGGTCCTCTTACTCCCAAATTGGGGCACTGCGCGTGCACAGAGCAATGTGCTGTGACACCCTATATGAGTGGTGTCTTAACTAGTACTATTGCTATCAGTTTAATCACTGTTACGGACCCTATCCGGTCGAATTGATTAACCATTGTCGAATCCCCCATTGACATCCCCCTTATAAGCTGTGTAAAGCATATTTTTTAGTTTGGTTTTGAACTGCTGCATCCTTTCCGACTTTTGGTAATTTGGTAACATTTCTGCCACTTTCTGCTTATACCGGGGTCTAGTAGCGTGGCCACCCGATCGCTTTGGTCTGACCATAATGAAGCAACGGCCTTATCATCTGGGGTGTGGCAACATTGCCAACACACTTATAGAGGTGATGATGATTGCTTCATTGTGATACGCAAGCCCCTTCACCACAACAAGGTAACGATCACGAAGGGGAATTGACACTTGTATGTGCCTTTTTTTTGGTTTGTTTTTGCAGCCACAGTGCTGCACCATAGGACAGAAAAATTAGGCATGTACACATGCCTGAAAAATAATGGCACTGTTGCAGCCGCTATTGTAGCAGCGGCCGGAAAATTGATGTTTTCCAGGCAGAAAAGTGACTAAAACATTGCGGCTTGAACCCTAGTTGGTGGTGAAGAATTCACGAAAGTCATCCGGTATGCAGACATTAAATACAGCAGCGTGGGGACCATTTTGAGGCCAAGGCATGTAATCAGGCCTTTGTTAGTCAAACGTATCCCCCACTGTCAGTCCCTTCGGGATCCATGCCTCATTCATCTTTATGAAGGTGAGGTAATCAACACTTTTTTGACCGAGGCGACTTCTCTTGTCAGTGACAATGCCTCCTGCTGCACTGAAGGTCCTTTCTGACAGGACACTTGAAGCAGGACAGGCCAGAAGTTCTATCGCGAACTGGGATAGCTCAGGCCACAGGTCAAGCCTGCACACCCAGTAGTGAAGGGGTTCATTGCTCCTCAGAGTGTCGATATCTGCTGTTAAGGCGAGGTAGTCTGCTACCTGTCGGTCGAGTCGTTCTCTAAGGCTGGATCCCGAAGGGCTGTGGCGATGAGTAGGACTGAAAAGCTCCGCATGTCCTCCATCAACAACACATCTGTAAATCGTCCAGTCCTTGCCGCCGTGGTAGGAGGAGGATTACACTCACCTCTTCCCCTGTTAGATTCCCGTTGTGCTGTGACATCCCCTTATAAGCTGTGTAAAGCATATTTTTTAGTTTGGTTTTGAACTGCTGCATCCTTTCCGACTTTCGGTAATTTGGTAACATTTCTGCCACTTTCTGCTTATACCGGGGTCTAGTAGCGTGGCCACCCAGTACAGATCGTTCTCCTTTATCCTTTTTATACGTGGGTCCCTCAACAGACATGACAGCATGAAAGACCCCATTTGAACAAGGTTGGATGCAGAGCTACTCATTTCCCGCCTCGTCCTCACTGATGTCATTGACGGTCTGTTCTTCCCCCAGCCACGCACAACACCATGGGTCCCAGATAGGTGACAACAACGAGCACCCTGGGGTGCCTGCTGTGGTTGGTCTTCCTCCTCCTCAAAGCCGCCACATTCCTCCTCTGACTCCTCTTCCTCATACTCCTCTTCCAGCGTTGCTGCAGGTCCGGCAAGCGATGATGACAAGGCTGTTTCTGGTGGTGATGGTGACCACAACTCTTCCTCTTCCTCTTCACGCTCATCTACAGCCTGATCCAGAACTCTTCGCAGGGCACGCTCCAGGAAGAAAACAAATGGGATGAGGTCGCTGATGGTGCCTTCGGTGCGACTGACTAGGTTTGTCACCTCCTCAAAAGGACGCATAAGCCTACAGGCATTGCGCATGAGTGTCCAGTAACGTGGCAAAAGATTCCCAGCTCCGCAGAGGCTGTCCTAGCACCCCGGTCATACAAATACTCGTTGACGGCTTTTTCTTGTTGGAGCAGGCGGTCGAACATTAGGAGTGTTGAATTCCAACGTGTCGGGCTGTCGCATATCAAGCGCCCTCACTGGCATGTTGTTTCGCCGCTGAATATCGGAAAAGTGCGCCATGGCCGTGTAGGAACGCCTGAAATGGCCACACACCTTCCTGGCCTGCTTGAGGACGTCCTGTAAGCCTGGGTACTTAGACACAAAACGTTGTACGATGAGATTCAACACATGTGCCATGCACGGCACATGTGACAACTTGCCCAAATTTAATGCCGCCAACAGATTGCTTCCATTGTCACACACCACTTTGCCGATCTCCAGTTGGTGCGGGGTCAGCCACTGATCCACCTGTGCGCTCAGGGCGGACAGGAGTGCTGGTCCTGTGTGGCTCTCTGCTTTCAGGCAAGTCAACCCCAAGATAGCGTGACACTGTCGTATCCGGGATGTGGAATAGCCCCTGGGGAGCTGGGGGAATCAGTTGATGTGCAGCCAGACGCCGCAGCAGAAGAGGACTCAGCCGAGGAGGATATTGAAGAGGATGGAGTAGGAGTAGAGGAGGTGGCAGTAGGTCTGCCTGCAAGTCGTGGTGGTGTCACCAACTCCGCTGCGGAGCCACGCATTCCATGCTTGTCAGCCGTCAGCAGGTTGACCCAATGCGCAGTATACGTGATATACCTGCCCTGACCGTGCTTTGCAGACCAGGTATCAGTGGTCAGATGGACCCTTGCCCCAACACTGTATGCCAGAGATGCCATGACTTCCTTTTCAATGACATGGTAGAGGTTTGGGATTGCCTTTTTGAAAAAAATTTCGTCCGGGTACCTTCCACTGTGGTGTCCCAATAGCGACAAATTTTTTGAAGGCCTCAGACTCTACCAGCTGGTATGGTAAAAGCTGGCGGGCTAAGAGTTCCGTCAAGCCAGCTGTCAGTCGCCGGGCAAGGGGTGACTTTGTGACATTGGCTTCTTATGCTCAAACATGTCCTTGACAGACACCTGACTGTGGGCAGATGAGCAGGAACTGCTGAAGGTGAGAGATGGAGTGGCGGGTGGTTGAGAGGGGGCAGGGAGGACAGCAGTGGTTGACGTGGCTGAAGATGCTGGACCAGGAGGAGCATGGTGGCTTTGAGTTTGTGTGCTGCTTGTACTCATGTGTTGATCCCATAGGCGTTTGTGATGTGAGATCATGTGCCTTCGCAAAGCAGTTGTACCAAGGTGGGTGTTGGACTTCCCACGACTCAGTTTCTTTTGGCACAGGTTGCAAATGGCATTGCTTTTATCAGAGGCAGACACACAAAAAATGCCACACTGCTGAGCTTTGCAATGACGGCATTCTAGTGGTGGCAACAGCATGCGTTGACTGGCGTGCTGTCTGGCTGACCCCAGGTGCCGATACATGCTGTCTGACTGTGCCACTAACTCCTTGCGACGACCTCCCCTGCTTCCAACTCGTCTCCTCATTCTCTCTGTCTCCCTTCAGAACTTTCCCTCTTCTTCTCTTTCGAGCAGGCACCCACGTGGCATCCGTGGACACATCGTCATCATCAACCGCTTCACTTGTATCTGACACCTCAGCAAAGGAAGCAGCAGCGGGTACAACTATCATCATCATCATCACACTGTACGCCCATGTGTGTAATCCTGCCTGACTGAGACATATCCCCGTAATCTACATCATCTGGCAATAATGGTTGCGCATCACCAACTGCATCCAACTGATGTGTAAATAACTCCTCTGACGGATCAAGTGAAGCGGCTGTGGTGGCTGTGGTGGTAGTGGTGGTGGTGGCGACTGGCGGGTGCGTGGTAACTTGAGAGCAGGTGACCGAAGCTGAGCTGGAGGAGGATGGTGCGTCAAGGTTCTTAGCGGAAGCTGTTGAAGATTGGGTGTCCTGTCTAAGCCAGTCAACTACGCCCTCTGAATTTTTCGGGTTCAGGGTACGTGGCCTCTGAAAACTGGGCATTATTCCAGGGACAGTGGAAATCACAGCACCACGACCACGACGGCCCCTGCGGGGTGGCCTGCCTCTGCCTGTCATTTTTTTTAGATAAGTGGTACTACGCGTGCTAGGTACTGTGCCACCCGGTATGAGTGGCTGGCACTGGCAGTGGGCACACTACAGTCTGTGGAAGTGGGCCTGACACACACTGGCAGCAGGCAAGCAACTGAATTTAGACTACTGTCTAAAAATTAAATGCCTTATTTATCGGCAAGCTACTGTGCCACCCGGGTATCAGTGGTTGGCACTGGCAGTGGGCACACTACAGTCAGTGGAAGAGGGCCTGACACACACTGGCAGCAGGCAAGCAACTGAATTTAGACTACTGTCTAAAAATTAAATGCCTTATTTATCGGCAAGCTACTGTGCCACCCGGTATCAGTGGTTGGCACTGGCAGTGGGCACACTACAGTCAGTGGAAGCGGGCCTGACACACACTGGCAGCAGGCAAGCAACTGAAATTAGACTACTGTGTAAAAATTAAATGCCTTATTTATCGGCAAGCTACTGTGCCACCCGGTATCAGTGGTTGAGCACTGGCAGTGGGCACACTACAGTCAGTGGAAGCGGGCCTGACACACACTGGCAGCAGGCAAGCAACTGAAATTACACTAAAGTGTAAAAATTAAATGCCTTATTTATCGGCAAGCTACTGTGCCACCCGGTATCAGTGGTTGAGCACTGGCAGTGGCACACTACAGTCAGTGGAAGTGGGCCTGACACACACTGGCAGCAGGCAAGCAACTGAAATTACACTAAAGTGTAAAAATGTAATGCCTTATTTATCGGCAAGCTACTGTGCCACCCGGTATCAGTGGTTCACACTGGTATCAGTGGCTGGCACTGGCAGTGGGCACACTACAGTCAGTGGAAGTGGGCCTGACACACACTGGCAGCAGGCAAGCAACTGAAATTACACTAAAGTGTAAAAATTAAATGCCTTATTTATCGGCAAAGCTACTGTGCCACCCGGTATCAGTGGCTGGCACTGGCAGTGGGCACACTACAGTCAGTGGAAGCGGGCCTGACACACACTGGCAGCAGGCAAGCAACTGAATTTAGACTACTGTCTAAAAATTAAATGCCTTATTTATCGGCAAGCTACTGTGCCACCCGGTATCAGTGGTTGGCACTGGCAGTGGGCACACTACAGTCAGTGGAAGTGGCCTGACACACACTGGCAGCAGGCAAGCAACTGAATTTAGACTACTGTCTAAAAATTAAATGCCTTATTTATCGGCAAGCTACTGTGCCACCCGGTATCAGTGGCTGGCACTGGCAGTGGGCACACTACAGTCAGTGGAAGCGGGCCTGACACACACTGGCAGCAGGCAAGCAACTGAATTTAGACTACTGTCTAAAAATTAAATGCCTTATTTATCGGGCAAGCTACTGTGCCACCCGGTATCAGTGGTTGGCACTGGCAGTGGGCACACTACAGTCAGTGGAAGTGGGCCTGACACACACTGGCAGCAGGCAAGCAACTGAATTTAGACTACTGTCTAAAAATTAAATGCCTTATTTATCGGCAAGCCACTGTGCCACCCGGTATCAGTGGCTGGCACTGGCAGTGGGCACACTACAGTCAGTGGAAGCGGGCCTGACACACACTGGCAGCAGGCAAGCAACTGAATTTAGACTACTGTCTAAAAATTAAATGCCTTATTTATCGGCAAGCTACTGTGCCACCCGGTATCAGTGGTTGGCACTGGCAGTGGGCACACTACAGTCAGTGAAGAGGGCCTGACACACACTGGCAGCAGGCAAGCAACTGAATTTAGACTACTGTCTAAAAATTAAATGCCTTATTTATCGGCAAGCTACTGTGCCACCCGGTATCAGTGGTTGGCACTGGCAGTGGGCACACTACAGTCAGTGGAAGCGGGCCTGACACACACTGGCAGCAGGCAAAACTGAAATTACACTAAAGTGTAAAAATTTAATGCCTTATTTATCGGCAGCTACTGTGCCACCCGGTATCAGTGGTTGAGCACTGGCAGTGGGCACACTACAGTCAGTGGAAGCCGGCCTGACACACACTGGCAGCAGGCAAGCAACTGAAATTACACTAAAGTGTAAAAATGTAAATGCCTTATTTATCGGCGAAGCTACTGTGCCACCCGGTATCAGTGGCTGGCACTGGCAGTGGGCACACTACAGTCAGTGGAAGCGGGCCTGACACACACTGGCAAGGCAACTGAAACTTACATTAAAGTGTAAAAATGTAAGTGCCTTATTTATCGGCAAAGCTACTGTGCCACCCGGTATGACAGTGGTGGGCACTGGCAGTGGGCACACTACAGTCAGTGGAGTCGGGCCTGACACACACTGGCAGCAGGCAAGCAACTGAAATTACACTAAAGTGTAAAAATTAAATGCCTTATTTATCGGCAAAGCTACTGTGCCACCCGGTATCAGTGGTGGGCACTGGCAGTGGGCACACTACAGTCAGTGGAAGCCGGCCTGACACACACTGGCAGCAGGCAAGCTAACCGAAATTACACTAAAGTGTAAAAATGTAATGCCTTATTTATCGGCAAAGCTACTGTGCCACCCGGTATCAGTGGTTGGCACTGGCAGTGGGCACACTACAGTCAGTGGAAGCGGGCCTGACACACACTGGCAGCAGGCAAGCAGCTGAAATTACACTAAAGTGTAAAAATTAAATGCCTTATTTATCGGCAAAGCTACTGTGCCACCCGGTATCAGTGGTTGGCACTGGCAGTGGGCACACTACAGTCAGTGGAAGCGGGCCTGACACACACTGGCAGCAGGCAAGCAACTGAAATTACACTAAAGTGTAAAAATTAAATGCCTTATTTATCGGCAAGCTACTGTGCCACCCGGTATCAGTGGTTGGCACTGGCAGTGGGCACACTACAGTCAGTGGAAGCCGGCCTGACACACACTGGCAGCAGGCAAGCAACTGAAATTACACTAAAGTGTAAAAATTAAATGCCTTATTTATCGGCAAGCTACTGTGCCACCCGGTATCAGTGGTTGGCACTGGCAGTGGGCACACTACAGTCAGTGGAAGCGGGCCTGACACACACTGGCAGGCAACTAACCTTAGATTAAAGTGTAAAAATTAAGTGCCTTTTTTTAAGCAAAGTCCTGTGCCACACGGGATGACAGGGGTGGGCACTGGCAGTGGGCACACTAGTCAGTTGAAGTCGGCCTGACACACACTAGCAGCAGGCAAGCAGCTGAAATTACACTAAAGTGTAAAAATTAAATGCCTTTTTAAGCAAAGTCCTGTGCCAGCCGGTATGAGTGGTGGGCACTGGCAGTGGGCACACTACAGTCAGTGGAAGTCAGCCTGACACACACTGGCAGGCAACTAACCTTAGATTAAAGTGTAAAAATTAAGTGCCTTTTTTTAAGCAAAGTCCTGTGCCACACGGGATGACAGGGGTGGGCACTGGCAGTGGGCACACTACAGTCAGTTGAAGTCGGCCTGACACACACTAGCAGCAGGCAAGCAGCTGAAATTACACTAAAGTGTAAAAATTAAATGCCTTTTTAAGCAAAGTCCCAGCCAGCCGGTATGAGTGGTGGGCACTGGCAGTGGGCACACTACAGTCAGTGGAAGTCAGCCTGACACACACTGGCAGGCAACTAACCTTAGATTAAAGTGTAAAAATTAAGTGCCTTTTTTTAAGCAAAGTCCTGTGCCACACGGGATGACAGGGGTGGGCACTGGCAGTGGGCACACTACAGTCAGTTGAAGTCGGCCTGACACACACTAGCAGCAGGCAAGCAGCTGAAATTACACTAAAGTGTAAAAATTAAATGCCTTTTTAAGCAAAGTCCTGTGCCAGCCGGTATGAGTGGTGGAGCACTGGCAGTGGGCACACTACAGTCAGTGGAAGTCAGCCTGACACACACTGGCAGGCAACTAACCTTAGATTAAAGTGTAAAAATTAAGTGCCTTTTTTAAGCAAAGTCCTGTGCCACACGGGATGACAGGGGTGGGCACTGGCAGTGGGCACACTACAGTCAGTTGAAGTCGGCCTGACACACACTAGCAGCAGGCAAGCAGCTGAAATTACACTAAAGTGTAAAAATTAAATGCCTTTTTTAAGCAAAGTCCTGTGCCAGCCGGTATGAGTGGTGGGCACTGGCAGTGGGCACACTACAGTCAGTGGAAGTCAGCCTGACACACACTGGCAGGCAACTAACCTTAGATTAAAGTGTAAAAATTAAGTGCCTTTTTTAAGCAAAGTCCTGTGCCACACGGGATGACAGGGGTGGGCACCGGCAGTGGGCACAACCTGCAGTCAGTTGAAGTCGGCCTGACACACACAGCAGCAGGCAAGTAGCTGAAATTACACTAAAGTGTAAAAATTAAATGCCTTTTTTAAGCAAAGTCCTGCAGCCAGCCGGTATGAGTGGTGGGCACTGGCAGTGGGCACACTACAGTCAGTGGAAGTCAGCCTGACACACACTGGCAGGCAACTAACCTTAGATTAAAGTGTAAAAATTAAGTGCCTTTTTTTAAGCAAAGTCCTGTGCCACACGGGATGACAGGGTGGGCACTGGCAGTGGGCACACTACAGTCAGTTGAAGTCGGCCTGACACACACTAGCAGCAGGCAAGCAGCTGAAATTACACTAAAGTGTAAAAATTAAATGCCTTTTTAAGCAAAGTCCTGTGCCAGCCGGTATGAGTGGTGGGCACTGGCAGTGGGCACACTACAGTCAGTGGAAGTCAGCCTGACACACACTGGCAGGCAACTAACCTTAGATTAAAGTGTAAAAATTAAGTGCCTTTTTTTAAGCAAAGTCCCAGCCACACGGAATGACAGGGGTGGGCACTGGCAGTGGCACACTACAGTCTGTGGGCCTGCAGCTCCTCACACACAGGCAGGCCAGGCAACTGCAATATGTATATAAAGGGAAAAAAAAGCAGACTAATGTTGCAGCCCTAAAAGGGCTTTTGGGGTGCTGTCAGGACGCTGTCCTTACAGCAGAGATCAGATGAGTCTTTCAGGACTGGAGTGGACACTGAATTCACTAGCCTAGCTATCGATTTCCCAATTAAATCAGCAGCAATTACAGTCTCCCTCCTCTCACTAAGACTGCAGCTTCAGAATGAATCTAAAATGGATGCTGTGCAGGAGGTGGGAGGGTCTGGGAGGGAGGGTATGCTGCTGATTGGCTGGAATGTGTCTGCTGACTGTGAGGTACAGGGTCAAAGTTTGCTCAATGATGATGTATAGGGGGCGGACCGAACATCGCATATGTTCGCCCGGCAGAGGCGAACGCGAACAAGCTATGTTCGCCGGGAACTGTTCGCCGGCGGATAGTTCGGGCCATCTCTACACATCACTGCTTAGTTCTGTGACTGGCTGCAGCAGTATGGTGGAGTATACGGCCAAACAAAGCCCAGCAGAGACAATGAGAGTGACAGGTTAGAATCAGCGGGGGATACGATAGGGAAGTATACATTCGTCACAGTTGCTGCCTTGGAAATATTTTTTTATACGTTGGACAACTCCTTTGATAAAAGCACTGAACAAAATAACCCAAATCCAACAGACATAACCAATAAGACAATCCAAAAAGATTTAAAAGTAATAAAAGCTAAAAGAAAATTAAGGCTAGGCAGAAAACAAAAGAGCAACTAACCTAGGATATAACCAGAAGACAAGCCAAAGACAGATAACAGGACCCAAGGCAGAATCAGGAGCAGAGCAGAGATGTGGGTACTCTCAACCACAATTGGTTTGGTGGTAGCTACACAGTGGTGAAGAGTAAACAGAATCTGTCCTTCTTCAACCATAAAGCTTGCAAGGCTGTATGTACTTTTCTAGACAAATTCTCAGATCCTGGTCCCCAGAATAATCACCAGTGGGTGGCAACTGCACTGAAGAAGCAGTAGCATAGTCAGAAAAGGAGCCAAGGGCCATCATCAGGAGAGAGGACAGGAGTCAACAGGCCAGAGGAAGAGATGGAAGCATGGTCAAAAACTAAGCCTAGGGTCAGAGCAGGGAGTAGACTATTACGTGATAGGTGAAGAAGGACACAGGGCAAGGAATATCCAGAAACTAGGTCGAGGTCAGATTCAATTCAGAGTTATAGCATACAGGAGCCAGGAATGGGTATGAACATCAATTAGCAGGCAATGTAGCACAGCCAAAGTCACCTTAAAATTGGCCATCAGAGCTTGACACCATCTTTGATGGCACCATACACACAAAGGAGGGAATCTGTGCCCTAATTCTGCAGATTGACACCAGGAGACGGGAGAGTAATGGTGGATTTAGACAAACAGATATCGCTTAAGCAATCATCGACACAAGCGACTACCGACCGAACGTTCTAGCAGACAACTAGCTTTTAAGTAAAAGGATTATCGTGTAAAATTAGAGTTTTTTTTTCGAATTGTATAATTGTTATGCCTGCCTACACAGGGCTCTACATTGTCAAGGATGCACACGATGTACATTTATAATGTAATTCATTAACAGCAAACGATGATTGTACTTGTTCACATCAACGATTTCACAGACGTTGAACGAGCGTTTTTGGTCCACCTTATATAAAAATTTGGGAAAGCACTCCGTATATATCACTGTAGGGTTCCACCGGATGGAACCATGTAATCAATATTGTAGAAAAATCCAGGACATTCACTTTTGTGCATCAAAGTAGATAATTCTAAGCACAAGTAGTAAATCGAAGTATTTGTTTCTCCCAATATGGTATTCCAGCTAAGTAGTATGTAATGACATGCAGACTCGGTAACAACGTTTCGGGCAGAGTGACCTTTGAAAGTCATATAGAGAATATAGGAATTGGTTACAAGCAGAGTAAAGGTGGATTTAGACCAATAATTGTCCAGATTATCGGGATTGAGAATTCCTGCAAACGCTTGTTCCCTTATAATCTGCCCATCTAAATGTGCCACCGATCACCCTATGAACGAGCAAAACGCTAGATCATAAGGTGATCATGTGGTTCGTGCAGGCACCGCCGATCATTGTTACTGGGCAGAAGATCGTATGGTCTAAACAGCGATCTGCCGCCCAAAAACAATGATTCTGTAGGGGACGGGGGCCACAATAGTGACCACCTGTCCTCGCACTGTGGAGGAGACCAAGGTATGTAAATACAGTAGTCGCCTTCACTAAGCGAGCAGCCGACAGTCGGGAAGGAACGCTTCCTTCCCGACAATTGGCAGCTCCATCGGTCCATGTAAACCCAGCTTAAAACAATTTATTTAAAAATAAATAAACTAAATGTTGGAAAGAAAGGATAGGGCAATAAGAGAAGGGGTAAATGGAGGCTATACTCAGGGGCAGATTGGGAACTTAAAGTGGCCCTGGAAAAAAACCTAAAAGTGACCCCATGTTGGAGGCAGGTCCAAATTGACAGAAGATGGGCCTAAATGAGTAGGCAGGGATAACAGAAGTAGGTGGGGCCTGCAATACCATAGTGCAACACAGAGTAACGCCCCAGCAGAACCAAATGCAACAGGGCAGAACAAGATACTGCCGGCCCAACCACAGTATTCAACTTGATCACCATCATGAGGACAGTAATACAGTTGAGTTCAGGAGGACACCTGTGGCCGTTGAGCATCAGATCATTATGTACCTGGCCTGCGGCCATCAAGAGGGTTTGAGTGGCCCTCGGGGCATCAGCCCACCAGGAAATTTCCCTGTAGGTTCTATGGCCAATTCGCCTCTGGCTATACTGTATCATTGAAGGTGAAAAATGGAGGGGTGGAGGTAAATGGGTGAGTATGAAAATGTCAGGTGGCATAGTTGATGGAACAGTGGAGGGCTGGAGAAAAAGAACTGAACAGGTAAGTATGAAACTAGTGGATGGCATAGCAGATATAGAAATGGGTTGGGACCCTGAATACAAAAATAAAATGCAGTACAAGTGATACAATATATCAATGTACAGAGTGCTGTATAGCAACATATGTAGTAATGTATAAAGGGGTCAATATATAGAGGGGTACAAGAAAAAAGTTAAAAGGTCAAAACCTGTGGTGTGAGTAGGTGGGCTAGTAAGTACAAGAAGTGCGGTGGGAGACAACGCAGCAGAAGGAGGCCAGCGTTGGAGGACTGACCTGGAAGAAGGAGCATGGCATGTAAGCAAGGCTGGGAAAAGGAGAATGAATGTGGCCGGTAATCACTTCTAAAAAGGTGCTGCATGTCAGCCCTGAAGATGCAACTCCGTCCACCACATCATCGCATTGCATGCATGACATGGCGCAGTTACGTCATCTCTCGTAACGTACGTGACGTCATTGTTGCAATGATGTCAATGTCCCACTGACGTCACCGGTCACTCACAAGATACAGCACGTGATCTAACATGATAAAATGCTGCTTCCTAAACTTGGGACGCAGCAGAAGATTCACTGCACAAGTGCCATGTCAGCTTAGTGACTCAGCGCCTGCGCAGTGGATCTGAAGAGCTTTGTTTTCCAATCTCATAAGAGCTACTGTGCCGTCACCAAGTCACTGAGCTTTGGCACTGTAGCAGGAACACAGGGCTAGGTGAGATGTCCAATCCTGTCACTCAAAGGGGAGCCCAGGGGGTACTGTGGGTGCTCCAAGCTCTATGGCCAGCCCCCTGGTGCTCCAATTAGGTAATTTACATAAATATAAAAATTAATATGCCTTGGCCAATATTGTTAACCATATAGAGAAAAAATAAATAATGTTTTACTCAGCGTGATTAACCCTACCAAGAAAAATGTCTGGTTTGATACAGTTGACCATGCTGACAGAGACTCCTTCAAATAGGGCCAAGTTTTTCCTTCTGGGGCAGGTAGATGAGAACTTCATCATCTTCCAGCTTCCTGGACGTCTTAGAAATAATCTTCCCATCTTTTTGCATGTGGAGTTTGTATTCTTGTTCAATATATCACATTTCTTGACTTAGCAGTGACACTTAATTACTTGCAAAAGTTTGATATATTTCAATTTCTTGGTGTAATTAATATTTTGTTAGCTTTAGGGATTTGTCTAAGTCCCCTGCTATATTAAATTTTATCTCATAGTAAAGAGATAGAAAAAGAGACTTCTCGGCTACATTGAAATCCTAATATAAAATTCAGAACAAACTTTCCATTAGCTGGAAGGATTCTACATGGAATGAAACTTGTCGGCTCTGGAAAGTTTGTCACCATGGACTAGAAACTGTAACTTTTACCACCGGGGAGCATGGCGACAATATAATCATTTATTAATGATGCTGATAAAGCTCACAGACTACACAAGAAAACTGTATTAATGGCGACTTCCATTATCTGAACTAATTATGTACAATAACTCCCACTCTCCAGTCCCAGGGAAAATAAAGCCCATCCAGGGGTCACTGGTCATACTACAACTAAATAATGTGGTCATACTGTACTACACCTATATAATGTGGTCATACTGTACTACATCTAAATAATGTGGTCATACTGTACTACACCTAAATACTGTCATCAAACTGTACTACACCTAAATAATGTGATCACACTGTACTACACCTAAATAATGTGGTCATACTGTACTACACCTAAATAATGTGGTCATACTGTACTACAACTAAATAATGTGATCATACTGTACTACACCTAAACTATGTGGTCATACTGTACTACACCTAAATAATGTGGTCATACTGTACTACACCTAAATAATGTGGTCATACTGTACTACACCTAAAAAAATGTGGTCATACTGTACTACTCCGAAATAATGTGGTCATACTGTACTACACCTACAAAATGTGGTCATACTGTACTACACCTAATTAATGTGATCATACTGTACTACACCTAAATAATGTGGTCATACTGTACTACACCTAAATAATGTGATCATACTGTACTACCAATGTGGTCATACTGTACTATACCTAAACAATGTGGTCATACTGTACTACACCTAAATAATGTAGACATACTGTACTATACCTAAATAATGTGGTCATACTGTACTACAACTAAATAATGTGATCATACTGTACCAGACCTAAATAATGTGGTCATACTGTACTACACCAAAACAATGTGGTCATACTGTACTACACCAAAATAATATGGACATACTGTACTACACTTAAATAATGTGGTCATACTGTACTATACCTAAACAATGTAGTCATACTGTACTACAACTAAACAATGTGGTCATACTCTACTATGCCTAAAAAATGTGGTCATACTGTACTGTTCAAAGATAATGTGGTCATACGGCACTACACCTAAGTAATGTGGTAATACTGTACTATACCTAAATAATGTTGTCATATTGTACTACACCTAAGTAATGTGGTAATACTGTACTATACCTAAATAATGTTGTCATACTGTACTACACCTAAATAATGTGGTCATACTGTACTATGCCTAAATAATGTGGTCATACTGTACTACACCTAAAAAATGTGTTCATACTGTACTACACCTAAATAATGTGGTCTTACTGTAATATACCTAAAAAATGTGATCACACTGTACTACATCTAAATAATGTGGGCATACTGTACTATACCTAAATAATGTGATCATACTGTACTACACCTAAATAATGTGGTCATACTGTACTACACCTAAATAATGTGGTCATACTGTACTACACCTAAATAATGTCATCATACTGTACTACACCTAAATAATGTGATCACACTGTACTACACCTAAATAATGTGGTCATACTGTACTACACCTAAATAATGTGGTCATACTGTACTACAACTAAATAATGTGATCATACTGTACTACACCTAAACAATGTGGTCATACTGTACTTCACCAAAATAATGCGGTCATACTGTACTACACCTAAATAATGTGGTCATACTGTACTACACCTAAATAATGTGGTCATACTGTACTACACCTAAAAAATGTGGTCATACTGTACTACTCTGAAATAATGTGGTGATACTGTATTACACCTACAAAATGTGGTCATACTGTACTACACCTAATTAATGTGGTCATACTGTACTACACCTAAATAATGTGGTCATACTGTACTACACCTAAATAATGTGATCATACTGTACTACCAATGTGGTCATACTGTACTATACCTAAACAATGTGGTCATACTGTACTACACCTAAATAATGTAGACATACTGTACTATACCTAAATAATGTGGTCATACTGTACTACAACTAAATAATGTGATCATACTGTACCAGACCTAAATAATGTGGTCACACTGTACTACACCAAAATAATGTGGTCATACTGTACTACACCTAAATAATGTGGACATACTGTACTACACTTAAATAATGTGGTCATACTGTACTATACCTAAACAATGTAGTCATACTGTACTACAACTAAACAATGTGGTCATACTCTACTACGCCTAAATAATGTGGTCATACTGTACTACACCTAAAAAATGTGGTCATACTGTACTACACCTAAATAATGTGGTCATACTGTACTACACCTAAATAATGTGGTCATACTGTACTACACCTAAACAATGTGATCATACTGTACTACACCTAAATAATGTGATCATTCTGTACTACACCTAAAAAATGTGGTCATACTGTACTACACCTAAATAATGTAGTCATACTGTACTACACCTAAATAATGTGGTCAAACTGTACTACACCTAAACAATGTGATCATACTGTACTACACCTAATTATTGTGATCATACTGTACTACACCTAAACAATGTGATAATACTGTACTACACCTAATTAATGTGATCATACTGTACTATACATAAATAATGTGATCACACTGTACTACACCTAAATAATGTGATCACACTGTACTACCAATGTGATCATACTGTACTACACCTAAAAATGTGGTCATACTGTACAACACCTAAATAATGTGATCATACGGTACTTCACCTAAACAATGTAGTCATACTGTACTACAACTAAACAATGTGGTCATACTGTACTACACCTAAATAATGTGGTCATACTGTACTATGCCTAAATAATGTGGTCATACTGTACTACACCTAAATAATGTGGTCATACTGTACTACACCTAAATAATGTGGTCATATTGTACTACACCTAAACAATGTGGTCATACTGTACTACACCTAAACAATGTGATCATACTGTACTACACCTAAACAATGTGATCATACTGTACTACACCTAATTTATGTGATCATACTGTACTATACCTAAATAATGTGATCACACTGTACTACACCTAAATAATGTGGTCATACTGTACTATACCTAAATAATGTGATAATACTGTACTACACCTAAATAATGTGATCATACTGTACTACACCTAAATAATGTGGTCATACTGTACTATACCTAAATAATGTGGTCATACTGTACTATACCTAAATAATGTGGTCATACTGTACTACACCTAAATAATGTGGTCATACTGTACTACACCTAAATAATGTGATCATACTGTACTACACCTAAATATTGTCGTCATACTGTACTATACCTAAATTATGTGATCATACTGTACTACACCTAAATAATGTGGTCATACTGTACTATACCTAAATAATGTGATAATACTGTATTTTACCTAAATAATGTGGTCATACTGTACTATACCTAAATAATGTGGTCATACTGTACTACGCCTAAATAATGTGGTCATACTGTACTACACCTAAATAATGTGGTCATACTGTACTACACCTAAACAATGTGATCATACTGTACTACACCTAATTTATGTGATCATACTGTACTATACCTAAATAATGTGATCACACTGTACTACACCTAAATAATGTGGTCATACTGTACTATACCTAAATAATGTGATAATACTGTACTACACCTAAATAATGTGATCATACTGTACTACACCTAAATAATGTGGTCATACTGTACTATACCTAAATAATGTGGTCATACTGTACTATACCTAAATAATGTGGTCATACTGTACTATACCTAAATAATGTGCTCATTCTGTACTACACCTAAAAAATGTGATCATACTGTACTACACCTAAAAAATGTGATCATACTGTACTACACCTAAATAATGTAGTCATACTGTACTACACCTAAATAATGTGGTCATATTGTACTACACCTAAAAAATGTGGTCATACTGTACTACACCTAAACAATGTGATCATACTGTACTACACCTAATTAAACAATGTGATCAAACTGTACTACACCTAAATAATGTGATCATACTGTACTATACCTAAATAATGTGGTCATACTGTACTACACCTAAATATTGTCATCATACTGTACTACACCTAAATAATGTGGTCATACTGTACTACACCAAAATAATGTGGTCATACTGTACTATACCTAAATTATGTGATCATACTGTACTACACCTAAATAATGTGGTCATACTGTACTATACCTAAATAATGTGATAATACTGTACTATACCTAAATAATGTGGTCATACTGTACTATACCTAAATAATGTGGTCATACTGTACTACAACTAATGTGGTCATACTGCACTACACCTAAAAAAATGTGGTCATACTGTACTACACCTAATTAATGTGATCATACTGTACTATACCTAAATAATGTGTTCACACTGTACTACCAATGTGGTCATACTGTACTACACCTAAATAATGTGATCATACTGTACTACACCAAAAAAATGTGGTCATACTGTACTACACCTAAATAATGTGGACATACTGTACTACACCTAAAAAATGTGGTCATACTGTACTACACCTAAATAATGTGATCATACTGTACTATACCTAACCAATGTGGTCATACTGTACTACACCTAAATAATGTGGTCATACTGTACTACAACTAAATATTGTTGTCATACTGTACTATATCTAAATAATGTCATCATACTGTACTGTTCAAAAATAATGTCATCATGCTGTACTACGCCTAAATAATGTGGTCATACTGTACTCTCCTTATTTAGCTTGGCTGTGGTTCCACCTCCTTGACTGAGCTTTGAGGTTGTCTAGTCTCTAGTAACCAGCTAAGGTGATCTCTTGTCTGAATTCCCATCTACCGTACCTTGCTTGTCTACAGATTCCGCTCCTAGCTGCCTGCCCCACCTTGGAACTGTGAGCTGGACGCCTGGACTATGCAAGTTCTCTGCCTGCCCAGACTTTGGACTGTGTCTATTTGCCTGTGTCCTTGATGCTTTGCACCACCGTCTCTGACCCCTGTGGGTCAGCAGCCAACTACACCAGACTACTCCAGGAGGTAGCGGCCTGCTTGGTTCCCTGCAGAAAAGTCTTGATCTCTCTATAAGGGCTAAAGGGTGAAAACCAGGGAACCGACAGGACAACGACCTTAGGTTTAGCCGAAAGTCAAACTGATTGGTTGGCACAAAGGGTCCACACCCATGGCCGGTTACAGATAGACAGGTAGATATCAGATACATAATTAATAAATAGATAGATAGATATGAGATAGATAGATAGATATATAGAATTCTATTCTTTGTACTCTGGAGGTTGTCTACAAGTGAACTGACCATGGAGAGGATCAGTAGTCAGGGCAGTCAGGGGCCCTCCGGTCACCATAGTTGGTGTCCTCTATGTGTTTCTGCTCTGCCAGGAAGCATAGATATAGCGGTGTCTGGAGATTTTACGGCATGTATCACTGATGACCGTTTGCTGCACTTCTGCATCTTTAATGTTGGAAGATTTCCATTTTTCAATCTTCATCGAATCTTTCATCTATTGATCAGCTGGACATAAATGGCTGTAAACAGATTAATCTTCAGTAAAAACTCTACAATTGCCGTTTCGGCCTCGATTTCCTGTAACAAAGGATCCGCTCAACAAACAAAATAAATAAATAGGAGCAACCATTATGGGAAGTGCGGTTAAATGAGATGAAAACAGCGCAGCCTGTACGGCAGAAGAGCAAATCACTCTGACAGCATTACCGAAACTGCTCCGGACCGCTCCCGTCCTGCAGCCGCCCCTCGCAGACCTCTAATTGTTCACCTCGAGCCTCGATCGGACCTCCAGAGGCACAAGAATTAGTGTTAATAATTGATGAGATCAAAGTATTTCCAATCACAGGAAGACGTTCAGTAACTGCTGTGAAAGTTCCAGTACATCGGTCACAGGGCCAGGGATTTAGGAAGTGACAGCCGGGCTCCTACTACATGGGGGCCCACAGACCCCCTGCCACATAAGAGCAAGATTAAGGTGGACATACACATCAGATGTCAAGGGAATGAAGGGTCAGACATAATGGTTTTCAACATTTCCAGTCCAGAGGTATCTGGCACCAGATTTTCCCCTCTCCTTATGGAGAACACACGCACACTGGGCTGAGATAAGTGTGCATGTGTATGGGGGGGGTGCAGAATATCTAAAGCGTATCTTCAATATTGTGGTTTTGTCCCACAGAGCAAACATGATGATCAAGGTGGTTCTACAGATGCTCCATTGAGTTCAGGTCTTGGGATTTAGGGGGCCGGGGTGGTACTTGGCAGTCTTGGTCATGCTCTTCCAACCAATGTCAGACATTTCTAGCCATGTGACATGTCGCATTGTCTTGCTGGAACATCAAATCTGCCCTAAGGAGACAATCAGCATGTATGGGTGTATGTGATCTGCAAGGATGGACTCATACCCACATCAGTAGAGATCGCCTTCCGCATGGATGAGTGGCCCAGACAATGCCAGGAAAACCTTCCCCAGACCATAACGCTGCCTCCACCAGCTTGTGTTCTTCCAGAAGTGGCTGCAGGGTGTTCCCTCTCTGATGTTTCTCTCCTGACACCGCAACGTCCATCAGTTCCATGAATCAGAAAACGTGACTCGTCGGAGAAGAAAGCCATTTGCGAATCAGCGGAGGTCCAATTCTGATGCCGCGAAAACTGAAGACTTTTCTGCTGATGCAACTTGGTTATCAGAGGCACAGGGACCGTCCGTCTGCTCCGGAGCCCCGTACGCAGTAGGGTTCACCAAACTGTTGTGTTAGATCCTCATTTGGTGCCCCCCGGTTCTTTTTGGCGGTGAGCTACTCCACTGCAGCGTCTCAGTCCACCCAATTACACCTTTATAGCTGACATTTACCTCTCACATCAATGGCACGTGGCGCTCCACAGTTTCCTTGCTGCGTATTCACAGTGATGCCTTTTGTCCACTCACAATACACTTTCACCACAGCAGCGTGAGAACAGTTCACAAACTACGCAGTGTCAGAAATACCGCCACCCAGGGCCCAAAAGTCAATAATCATTTCCAACGAGGGATATGTGTACAGACAGTCTATCACACCCCTTATATACCCACCGAGGGATATGTGTGCAGACAGCCTATCACACCTTATATACCCACTGAGGGATATGTGTGCAGACAGCCTATCACCTTATATACCCACTGAGGGATATGTGTGCAGACAGCCTATCACACCTTATATACCCACCGAGGGATATGTGTGCAGACAGCCTATCACCTTATATACCCACCAAGGGATATGTGAGCAGAGAGCCTATCACACCTTATATACCCACCGAGGGATATGTGTGCAGACCGCCTATCACACACCTTATACCCACCGAGGGATATGTGTGCAGACAGCTTATCACCTTATATACCCACCAAGGGATATGTGTGCAGACAGCCTATCACCTTATATACCCACCAAGGGATATGTGTGCAGACAGCCTATCACACACCTTATATACCCACCCAGGGATATGTGTGCAGACATCTCCTGAATGTACATGTGGATATGGATTGCGTTCCATTCAGAGGAAATGACCTAATGCCTGACATAGCATCCGGTCATGTGGTGAGCGCAGGTTAGTCCGGTATACTGAACAAGAGCGATCACATGACCGCACTATTGCGGTCATGTGGAGATGACGTCAGGGATCCGGGACAGCCCCAAGAGGAATGCGGATGTGACGCGAGGGAATCGGAAGTAAGAATGGGGGCGGGATAATTGAATTAGAGCAGTGGGTATATAAAGGGCGGTCGGGCTACTGGGCGGATGTGCGCACTGGAGGAGGGAGGCTTGAACAAACACCGCGATTCAGTAAGTTACCAAGGACTTGGAATTCTTTTAAAAACTGAATGAATGTTGAGCCACCTGCCAACTGGTATCTTAATTGATGTATCTAGGTAGACTGGTGATCAGGTGGTATGATCATACATATTGATGGGGAGTGACCACCCCCTACCACTACCGTGTACGTTTGTATTTATATGACTTATAATAGCATAAAGTGATATAATGTTTAAGGACCTTATGAACCATTGGATTTTTTTCTAGGTCCTGGATAATCTATAATAGCGGTGTGTTGTGGGCCGAATTGGAGACCCCATCCCTCTTCCAGTGGCAACTGTACCTTATCAGGTTTTGTGTGAAGCACATTAGACTTGCTGTATAATGGATCTAATATACTGAGCCTCTGCCATTTAAATACTGTGGTAGTTACACCTTATTTAGGGGCCTGCTGTCCCACGGTGGGAGCCACATATACTTTTGTTATGACTGTTATGTACACATTACATGGTAGTCAAAATTATCTGATAATTGGCCTCCTGATGAACCCAGATACGCTGGGGGAAATGCGTTGAGGCGAGGTATTAGTGCAATAGGCACGTATCATTACTTTTTGTAGTTCTATATTGGGCAAGAGCACAGGGAGAGTTAAGGGAAAGTAGGGATAGGAACGAGGACAGGGAGTCCCCACCTTCAGGGGTTGTCCCTGGGCAGAGGGGTAATATAGGGAATTGGCAGGGAGAGTTACATTACCCTGACCCGTTAAAATTACTTCCTCTGGGCTGCCCCTACCCCTGCACCCTGTGTATCTTACTACTTTATGTTTTCTGTCTAGATGCTTTGGAGGGACGGGATGTCTCATTTTAAGAGTATAAACAATAAAGTATAATGTTTTAATATAGTATTACAGATAGGGGTTCAACAAGCTGGAGTATAATTTTGCTAATTTTTTTCCCCGAAAAGACATTGATAATTGTGCTGGAGTTGGGGATATGTGTGCAGACAGCCTATCACACCCCTTATGTACCCACTGAGGGATATGTGTGCAGACAGCCTGTCACACCTTATATACCCACCGAGGGATATGTGTGCAGACAGCCTATCACACCCCTTATGTACCCACTGAGGGATATGTGTGCAGACAGCCTATCACACACCTTATATACCCATCGAGAGATATGAGTGCAGACAGCCTATCACACCCCTTATATACCCACTGAGGGATATGTGTGCAGACAGCCTATCACACACCTTATATACCCATCGAGAGATATGTGTGCAGACAGCCTATCACACCCCTTATATACCCACCTGAGGGATATGTGTGCAGACAGCCTATCACACCCCTTATATACCCACCGAGGCATATGTGTGCAGACAGCCTATCACACCTTATATACCCCCCGAGGGATATGTGTGCAGACAGCCTATCACACCTTATATACCCACCGAGGGATATGTGTGCAGACAGCCTATCACACCTTATATACCCACTGAGGGATATGTGTGCAGACAGCCTATCACACCTTATATACCCACCGAGGGATATGTGTGCAGACTGCCTATCACACCCCTTATATACCCACTGAGGGATATGTGTGCAGACAGCCTATCACACCTTATATACCCACTGAGGGATATGTGTGCAGACAGCCTATCACACCTTATATACCCACCGAGGGATATGTGTGCAGACAGCCTATCACACCCCTTATATACCCACTGAGGGATATGTGTGCAGACAGCCTATCACACCTTATATACCCACTGAGGGATATGTGTGCAGACAGCCTATCACACCCCTTATATACCCACTGAGGGATATGTGTGCAGACAGCCTATCACACTTCATATACCCACCGAGGGATATGTGTGCAGACAGCCTATCACACCTTATATACCCACCGAAGGATATGTGTGAAGACAGCCTATCACACCCCTTAAATACCCACAGAGGGATATGTGTGCAAACAGCCTATCACACACCTTATATACCCATCTACGGATATGTGTGCAGACAGCCTATCACACCTTATATACCCACCAAGGGATATGTGTGCAGACTGCCTATCACACCCCTTATATACCCACTGAGGGATATGTGTGCAGACACCATATCACACCCCTTATATACCCACCGAGGGATATGTGTACAGACAGCCTATCACACCTTATATACCCACCGAGGGATATGTGTGCAGACAGCCTATCACACCTTATATACCCGCCAAGGGATATGTGTGCAGACAGCCTATCACACCTTATATACCCACCAAGGGATATGTGTGCAGACAGCCTATCACACCTTATATACCCACCGAGAGATATGTGTGCAGACAGCCTATCACACCCCTTATATACCCACCGAGGGATATGTGTGCAGACAGCCTATCACACCTTCTATACCCACCGAGGGATATGTGTGCAGACAGCCTATCACCCATTATATACCCACCGCCCACTGAGGGATATGTATGCAGACAGCCTATCGCACACCTTATATACCCACCGAGGGATATGTGTACAGACAGCCTATCACATCATATATATTCCCACCGAGGGATATGTGTACAGACAGCCTATCACACCTTATATACCCATGGAGGGATATGTGTGCAGATAGCCTATCACATACCTTATATACCCACCGAGGGATATGGGTAAAGACAGCCTATCACACACCTTATATACCCACCGAGGGATATGTGTGCAGACAGCCTATCACACCTTATATACCCACCGAGGGATATGTGTGCAGACAGCCTATCACATACCTTATATACCCACCGAGGGATATGTGTACAGACAGCCTATCACACACCTATATACCCACCGAGGGATATGTGTGCAGACAGCCTATCACACCTTATATACCCACCAAGGTATATGTGTGCAGACAGCCTATCACACCTTATATACCTACCGAGGGAGATGTGTGCAGACAGCCTATCACACCTTATATACCCACCGAGGGATATGTGTGCAGACAGCCTATCACACCTTATATACCCACCGAGGGATATGTGTGCAGACAGCCTGTCACACCCCTTATATACCCACCGAGGGATATGTGTGCAGACAGCCTATCACACCTTATATACCCACGAGCCAGCTCAGCACATGGGACTTCCTTCATGGGCTGCCATCAGGACTCAGCCATAGGACATCTAGTCTGGAGAAGAGGTGGTCTAATCTTCTCAAAGAGGTTTTACAGTATTTAGACTTTTCTCACTGATATCAGATGACTTTATGTCTGGATCTGTTGAGTGAGCACCGTATATTGATATTTGAGCACTGTTTGGCAGGATTTACCTAAGAAATGCATGATAACACAGTGCAGTATATTATTTTTGCACTGTATACTACTTTTATTTTAGTAATTGTATCAGAGTTATTTCGTCAATGTATCATACTGTTATTTGGACACCCCATGGCATGTTCTTTATAATTAGGCACTGTATCCAGTGGCATACCTACCAGACTACTGTGGGGCCCAAAGGAAGAGGGACCCTGTGCTGACCTCTTTCTTTAGTTCCAGACATTCACTACTTTTTCCTACAGCCACCCCTAGATGGAGCACAGAACCTCTAGAACAGGCGTCCTCAAAATGCGGCCCTCCAGCTGTTGTAAAACTACAACTCCCAGCATGCCCGTACAGCCTACAGGTATCAGCCTGGTATATTGGTGGACTCTGGATATACTGTATATACATACACATTATTAGCCACATTGACTTACCATCCAGGGAAGGCAGGAACAGAGGCAGCTGTGTGTGGGCGTGTCCTCTATGTTATTTGTAGTGTCTGTATCTTTATGTATAATGTCTATTGCTTTGTCATCTCTATGTTATCAGTAAATTATTTTATATATAAGTATCTGCGAGGGTTGTATGTTACTCCTGGGGTGTATGAAGGACTGGAGGGGTGTAGATAATACACAGAATAAGTGGGTTATATAGGAAACAAAGAGAACAGTTTAGGAGCATAATAAAAGGGATGGAATACGGAGATAGACATAAGTCTCCAATTTCCAATACACAAAACCTCCCTTCTTCACACTGTATGCAATTTCCAACTATGTATTTGGCAATTGGGTTCGGATTAGGAATTTTGCCTCAGGCAGCAGAGAAGCTAGAATCGCCCCTGTCCCAGAGGTCAAACCACCGCCAACCCTAAAGTGATGGCACACCTTAGGGTACTTTCACACTAGCGGCAGGGAACTCCCGCAGGTTGTTCAGTCGGGTGAACAGCCTGTCGGATCCGTGCTGCTGCTAGTGCACACGTGCCCCCGGACTACCGCTTCGGCCCTGTTGACTATAATGGGGGTGGGCCAGAGTTCCGGCGGCAGCACGGCAAACATGCAGAGAGGCGGTTGGAATAAAAGTACGACATGTGGTACTTTTATTCTGGCTGCCTCTGGAACTCTGGCCCGCCCCCCTTATAGTAAATAGGGCCGGAGCGGTAGTCCGGGGGCACGCGTGCACTAGCAGCAGCACGGATCTGACAGGATGTTCACCCGCCAGAGTTCCTTGCCGCTAGTGTGAAACTCGCCTAAGTGATCTATCATCCCTTTCAATGTAATCATTGTACAGTGAACGTTTGTAATAGACTTTGTGTTTCTATTCATCCCTTTCAGGATCTCTGTTTGCTATTCTTGAATAGAAGCATGCAGTGTAACAAGGTGATGTCACCTTACAACAAACACCTATTTGTTACATTTGTATCCAGTCTAAACATTCCGGCGTGATATAAACAGCCTGGACTGCAGACTGATACATTGTATCTGCACCCATACACTATTGCAGATTGTTAGGACAGTAGACAGATTTGGGAGGGTTGTCTAGACTGGATACAATTGTAACAACCCCTCAGTGGTGAACAGGACAAGGTTTTAACCCTCTAGATCAGGGGTGTCAAACTCAAATTCATCAGGGGCCGCATCAGCAGTTTGGTCACTCTCAAAGGGCCGGTTGTATCTGTAGGACTATATATGAACAGTGCATCATTTGCATGAACAGATTTCATATGAAAACTTACAATTACTTGGCTTGACCCTTGGGGATCTCGGTCACTTCCACACTTTGGCCGGGGCTCGGCGGAGCTGATGTGTCCTAATGAGAAAGATTTCATAATAAGGATTTGGAGACGGGGCAGAGGGATAGCAGAGCAGGGAGCTACTGGGGGCTCATACCATGGGGGAGTAATAAAGCCCACCATAATCCCCCCCCCCCCCACAGTAGAAATAATTCTCCTTATAATGTGACAGTACAAAAAATACCCCTTTGTAATGCCCCCAGTTCAGATACTGTCCCCATAGTGCCCCCATAATGTGCCAGTATAAAATACCCCTATATAGTGCCCCCATAGTGCTCCTCTCCCCCCTCCCTCCTAGTGCCCCCCATAATGTACCAGTATAAAATGCCCCATATATAGTGCCCCAGTAGATGCCCTCAGTGTCCCCCATAATTTGTAAGTATAAAATACCCCTTCTCAGTGCCCCCGTAGATGACCCCATAGTACTCCTCTCCCACCTTCCCCATAGTACCCACCATAATGTGTCCCAGTATAAAATGCCCCTATACAGAGCCCCCATATAAAATAACCGTTCTTTGTGATCTGAGTAGATGCCCCTATAGTGCCCACCAATAATGTGCCAGTAAGAAGTGCCCCCAATGTGCCAGTAAGAAGTGCCCCCATAGATGTCCCCCAATAATGCGCCAGTAGCCAGAGCCCCCCTATCATGTGACAGTAGCCATAGGCCCACCTTTCATGTGATATGCACCCAGAGCCCCCCATCATGTGCCAGTAGCCATAGCCCCCGCTATCATGTGCCAGCAGCCATAGCCTCCCCCATCATGTGCCAGTAGCCATAGCCTCCCCCATCATGTGCCAGTAGCCATAGCCCCCCTACCATGTGGCAGTAGCCATAGCCCCCCCCCCCATCATGTGCCAGTAGCCATAGGTCCCCCATCATGTGCCAGTAGCCATAGCCCCCGCTATCATGTGCCAGTAGCCATAGCCCCCCCCCATCATGTGCCAGTAGCCATAGGTCCCCCATCATGTGCCAGTAGCCATAGGCCCCCATCATGTGCCAGTAGCCATAGGTCCCCCATCATGTGCCAGTAGCCATAGGCCCCCTTTCATGTGATATGCACCCAGAGCCCCCCATCATGTGCCAGTAGCCATAGCCCCGCTATCATGTGCCAGCAGCCATAGCCCCCGCTATCATATGCCAGTAGCCATAGCCCCCCCCCATCATGTGCCAGTAGCCATAGGTCCCCCATCATGTGCCAGTAGCCATAAGCCCCCCTATCATGTGCCAGTAGCCATAGCCCCCCCCATCATGTGCCAGTAGCCATAGCCCCCCCCATCATGTGCAGTAGCCATAGGTCCCCCATCATGTGCCAGTAGCCATAGCCCCCCATCATGTGCCAGTAGCCATAGGTCCCCATCATGTGCCAGTAGCCATAGGCCCCCATCATGTGCCAGTAGCCATAGGTCCCCCATCATGTGCCAGTAGCCATAGGCCCCCCTTTCATGTGATATGCACCCAGAGCCCCCCATCATGTGCCAGTAGCCATAGCCCCCGCTATCATGTGCCAGCAGCCATAGCCCCCGCTATCATATGCCAGTAGCCATAGCCCCCCCCCCATCATGTGCCAGTAGCCATAGGTCCCCATCATGTGCCAGTAGCCATAAGCCCCCTATCATGTGCCAGTAGCCATAGCTCCCCATCATGTGCCAGTAGCCATAGCCCCCCCATCATGTGCAGTAGCCAGTAGCCATAGGTCCCCCATCATGTGCCAGTAGCCATAGCCCCCTACCATGTGCCAGTAGCCATAGCCCCCCATCATGTGCCAGTAGCCATAGGTCCCCCATCATGTGCCAGTAGCCATAGGTCCCCCCATCATGTGCCAGTAGCCATAGGTCCCCCATCATGTGCCAGTAGCCATAGCCCCCTACCATGTGCCAGTAGCCATAGCCCCCCCATCATGTGCCCCAGGTCCAATAAGTGCCAATCCA
Organism: Bufotes viridis; assembly: GCA_033119425.1. Taxonomy (NCBI): domain Eukaryota; kingdom Metazoa; phylum Chordata; class Amphibia; order Anura; family Bufonidae; genus Bufotes; species Bufotes viridis. The sequence goes on from CM065597.1 coordinate 9,219,508, forward strand.
TTCCATTGTAAATAGTCCAAGTAGCCATACCATAAATTAGGCCCCCACCCCCATCATGTGCCCCAGCCCCCAGGCCCATCATGTGCCCCAGCCCCCAGGCCCATCATGTGCCCCAGCCCCCACCCCCATCATGTGCCCCAGCCCCCACCCCCATCATGTGCCCCCACCCCCATCATGTGCCCCAGCCACCAGACACAGCTAAATGACAAACAAAAAAAAAAACCACTTGACTTAATACTTACCTCCTGTCCTGAGTCCTTGGCTGCGAATCGCGATCAGGCTGTGTCCCGTCCCGCTTCCAGAGCTGCTGACTGTCTGTACTGCAGCGCAGCAGCTCAGTCGGGGCTTGAGTCAGGCGGAGCGAGTGACGTCAGTGCGCCGCCTGCACCGGTCCACTGGCCTCTGATAGGCAGTGCAGGCAGCCTATCAGAGGAGGGGGAAAGGACACACCTCTCCCTCCCCTGCCCTGTGCGGCTGTGCGCAGCCATAATACTGATCATTCCGGAATGAGGGTGACTGTCCCGGCCTGATCCGGGATAAAAGGTGAAGGCGGCCGGCGGCGGCTACACGGGCCGCATGACAAGGTCTGGCGGGCCTTGGGTTTGACACCCGTGCTCTAGATGCAACCATTAAAGGGGTCCTCTCACTTCAACAAATACAATTTATCATGTAGAGGTAGTTAATACAAGCCACTTACTACTGTATTGCTATTGTCCATATTGCTTCCTTTGCTGGCTGGATTCACTTTATCATCACATTATACCCTGCGTGTTTCCATGGGTATGACCACCCTGCAATCCATCAGTGACGGTCGTGCTCTCACACAATAGGGAAAAGCAACCGCCTTTCTGGTGGCCGGGACCGTAGGAGCGCACATAGGCTGATGCTTCTTATAGTGTGGAAGCACGACCACCTCTGATGGATTGTCGGGTGGTCATAACCATGGAAACAAGCAGTGTATAATGTGATGGAAAAGTGAATCCAGCCAGCAAAGGAAGCAATATGGAGAATCAGAATACATTAGTAAGTGCCTTGTATTGACTTCCTCTACATAATTAATGCCACTTGGTGAAGGGACACAACCCCATTCAGTAACAGCAAGCAGAGATCATGAAAACAAAAAGTATAGGAAGGCCCAGAACAGAACTTTTCATTATACAGTGATTACACTCTACCTGCTAAGCCCAGCGTTACTCGCCCTCTTTCCGACCCCCCATGTCTAGGACCACTATCCTCCTGATAATCATAATTCTTCAGCCACTGGGCACACGGAAGACGGACTCTCCTGTTGTTAACACCTTGGTGATCTCAGCTACAAGAGGTTCATTACCGGCTGACATAAAATATATCCGGATGTCACGCGGCCGGCCCTCGGTTATGTAAGTAATGGCCGCGCTGACGGGGCGTCTGCAGATATCTCCTCCATGGTAAGCACTTACCATGACGGATGAAGAGACGCCTCTCCTGACCCTTTCTATTCTAAGATTCAGCCGCACAGAGAATAACCTCCTCGCCTTCGCCCTCCCGTCTTCTGCGCAGTTTTCTCTGTATTTAATTAATCTCTCAGATCTCTACATGAAGCCATCAATCTCCTAGAAAGTGTGAGGATGAGGCAGATGGAGATGAAGTTGGAAGGAGTCGTGGGAGGGGGGACATCCATCATATCAAATACAAGTCATAATATGACACCTAATGACATTTAATGAACCAACGACTCGCCTACAGTCTCTGCCACCTCCAGACCTCACCACTCTGCACCCAATCAGATCCCGGGAAAGCTGGGTAACAACCAATATGGCCGCCACTGCTGGTCCTACACCCAAGTCTCAGCCGCTGCTAAGCAGTGATAAGGGACATGAATATATATTTCTGCATCGTATGGTAGTGATATTGATTACTGTACGGTACTATTATTTAGTGGAGGTCTAGAGGCAGAATATGGCACTATTATATGGCATGGTGTTGAGTGAATCGAAGTCCACGAAGTTGATTTCAATCCGAATTTCAGGGAAAATTCAATTCGCAGCAAAGCCGAATTTCCTTGTGCTCCGTGGTAATGAATACAATTTTCCCCGAAATGGGTTTAAAGATTGTAAAAAATCATACTTACTTCATCCGTTTGAGCGCGAAGAGCCGGCTATCGTTATCTTGATTAAAGATCCAGAGTGAAATCCGGTGCGTGGTGATGTATGACGTCACCACGGGCTGCGCGAGATTTCGCTCTGGATCTTCAATCAAGGTGGCGGCTCTTCGCAATCAAATATTATATTTTATTTATTTTTTATTTATATAAATATTTATATTTTATCTTTTTTTATAAAGTATTATATTTTCATTATACACTTTAATATTAAACTCAGAGGCCGCGATCAGCGGTGAACGCAGCATCTGACAGGTACAATGATGAGGGGGCAGTGCATTCACCGTTCCCTGACAGTAGTAATGCGCTTGATAAAGAAGTAATTCGTCATGAAGTAAATTTTTGGGGTAAGATTCGTCAATGGAGTCGAATCGAATGTTACAAAACTTTGCTCATCACTAGTGGGCACATTGGTTACTATATAGCACTATTATTTAGCACTTGTCTATATGCATAATGTGGCACTATTATACGGCAATGATATTGGTTTCTATATGATACTATTTTTTGCATCTGTCAGCAGTTTTGTCCCTATGACACCGGCTGACCTGTTCCATGTGCACTTGGCAGCTGAAGACATCTGTGTTGGTCCCATGTTCATATGTGCCCGCACTGCTGAGAAAAACGATGTCGGGGCGTTACCATTACACATACACATTCTGCTCTCTCTGCAACTGACGCGCCCTCTGCACTGTGATTGACAGTGTCAATTAGTTGGCCAAAAAATAGTAGTGCAACCTCCCTCTTACCCAGGTGAGCCCAGGGGTTGCACTTGATATGGTGCAATCCTGGTGGAGGGAGTCAGGGTGGTGTCTCTCAATAAAATCTTCAAAAACCACAAAAAAACCCGGGTTGTGTTATGCGCCTAATGTCCATCTGCTGGGATTCAATCCAGACGAGCCCCTCAGTGCATATCTTATTGACAGTGTCAGGCAGGCGTGAGGACGTTTACATTGGCTGGTCCTGTCAATCAAAGTGCAGAGGAAGCAGCGCCTCTAGGTGTAAGGGTAACGCCCCCGTTGCTCCTAGAGGGTCATTTGCATAAATCAAAACATCATTTTTCTCAGCAATGTGGGCACATATGAAGATGGGACCAACACATAAGCCATCAGCTGACAGGTCAGCCAGTGTCATAGGTACAAATCTACTGAGTGATGCCCTTTAAAGAGGACCTTTCACCGCTCCTGACATGCCTGTTTTAATAGCTTCATGCATCCCCCATGTACTGTAAGCCTCTATTCTTATGTCTATATGTTGTCCCATTACTTTATTATTTCTACTAGAAATTGTGAATGAATTGCTAGCAGTCTGCATTAAGGGTACAGAGGGGCGGTAACCAGTTGGGGGTGTGTACCTGCACACTAACTCTATCCAATCAGTGCTGCCATTTTCAGACTATGAAGGTACACACCCCCAACTGGTTACCGCCCCTCTGTACCCTTACTGCAGACTGCTAGCAATTCATCATAACTTCTAGTAGAAATAATAAAGGAATGCCATAACATACAGACATAAGAGTCGATGCTCCAGAATTGTTATTACATGGGGAAAGCATGTAACTATTACAACAGACATGTCAGGAGCGGTGAGAGGTCCTCTCTGAGCTGATTATGGCAGTATTGTATGGTAGTGATAGTGGTTACTGTATGGCACTATTATTTAGTCTATAGGCAGAGTACAGGGCCGTTATATGACTGTACCGCTCTCCATCTCCGGGAGCGCAGTTGTAGTAAATGTATTGCGGCGTCTGATTGGGTTGTAGAGAAGGAAAACAATGGCGTTGCCATAACCTAATGACTGTCTCCATTCAGACAGATTACCGCACTGTTCTCAGCGGCGTGCCGCCAGATTAACCTCCCAAATGTCACCGGGGCCTGCGGGTAATTGGCTGAAAATGAGGACGGTGCCTTTGTAGCATTGAAGTGGTTAAGATAAATGCGGCTTGTGATGCATTGTTCCGCACGAAGCCGCGCTCGCTTACACACAATCCAGGGAAATAATTCTCCCCTTTGTCCGTGGAAACTTCAGGACTCGTTTCATTTAATGCATTAAAAGATTTAATTAAACCCTCAAATTAATTGTAAGGGGCACGACGCATACTAATGGCAACATCATAACAATTTGCTGTGGGAGATGATTGCAGAATTTGTTTTTTTTTTCAATGCAATTGTCTGCATGTCATATTGACACTAGAAGAGATTGCTGTGCGGGAAATGCTGGGACTTTTGGTTCCACACAGATAATGAGTCAAGAGGAGGTGAGGGGAGGATAAGAGTATCTGGATTCTGCCGCTTGTGTCCAATGAATGCATCAAAACTGCACAGAACATGGACGGTGCCTCATAACTCCGACCCTAGAGTAGTCTAAAAATGATAGCGTTTAATTAGTAACTCTCTGCTTCCACCTGCTGGCTATGACTGGTACTGCAAGAGCTCGGAAATTTAATATAGTACATAAGGCTGAAAAAAAGACATCCGTCCATCCAGTTCGGCCTGCTTCCTGCAAGTTGATCCAGAGGAAGGTAAAAAAAAAACTGTGAGGTAGAAGCCAACTTTCTTCACTTTAAGGGAAAAAATTCCTTCCGACTCCAAACAGGCATCAGAATAAATCCCTAGATCAACGACCCCTCTCTAGTAGCTATAACCTGTAATATTATTACACTCCAGAAATACATCCAGGCCCCTCCTGAATTCCTTTATTGTACTCACCATCACCACCTCCTCAGGCAGAGAGTTCCATAGTCTCACTGCTCTTACAGTAAAGAGTCCATAGTCTCACTGCTCTTACAGCAAAGAGTCCATAGTCTCACTGCTCTTACAGTAAAGAGTCCATAGTCTCACTGCTCTTACAGCAAAGAGTCCATAGTCTCACTGCTCTTACAGCAAAGAGTCCATAGTCTCACTGCTCTTACAGTATAGAGTCCATAGTCTCACTGCTCTTACAGTAAAGAGTCCATAGTCTCACTGCTCTTACAGTAAAGAGTCCATAGTCTCACTGCTCTTACAGTAAAGAGTCCATAGTCTCACTGCTCTTACAGTAAAGAGTCCATAGTCTCACTGCTCTTACAGTATAGAGTCCATAGTCTCACTGCTCTTACAGTAAAGAGTCCATAGTCTCACTGCTCTTACAGTAAAGAGTCCATAGTCTCACTGCTCTTACAGTAAAGAGTCCATAGTCTCACTGCTCTTACAGTATAGAGTCCATAGTCTCACTGCTCTTACAGTAAAGAATCCATAGTCTCACTGCTCTTACAGTAAAGAGTCCATAGTCTCACTGCTCTCACAGTAAAGAGTCCATAGTCTCACTGCTCTTACCCTGAAGAATCCTCTTCTATGTTTGTGTACAAACCTTCTTTTCTCCAGACGCAGAGGATGTCCCCTCGTCACAGTCCTGGGGATAAATAGATGATGGGAGAGATCTCTGTACTGACCCCTGATATATTTATACATAGTTATTAGATCTCCCCTCAGTCGTCTTTTTTCTAAAGTGAATAACCCTAATTTTGATAACCTTTCAGGGTACTGTAGTTGCCCCATTCCAGTTATTACTTTAGTTGCCCTCCTCTGAACCCTCTCCAGCTCTGCTATGTCTGTCTTGTTCACAGGAGCCCAGAACTGTACAGTAACGAGGATAAATTGGCTATTAAGACCCAATACTCTACTAGGGACCCAACAACAGCTTCTGGGACACAGACAGGGGTTCATAAGGTGCAGATTGGTTGGGTGCAGATTGGGCACTACCATTCTTCCACCCAGCTACCGTCTCTAGTGGCTAACAGAGAATGTCATCTGTGTATTTAATTCCAGGTCCTCTGATAGTGTGCATTAATCATATTGTTATGTAACTGTTACATTACATGTAATGTGCCTGATTTACCACCAGGTGGCAGGGTACCTGGCAGAAAGAGATCTTTAGATAGAATGGAACTTCCATTCTTCCTCTTTTAGGCAGAAGTGGCTAGTTCGGCCCCCAACAGGGGATGGGGTTACAGAGTGCCCCCCCCCCCCAATCCAGCAGAAAGAGTCTTCCGGGGATGCAGCTCGTAGAGCACTCCAACTCATTGAAGTTCATAGACAAAGTTTTACGAGGAGTTCCACAGCCAAAGGCACCCCACTCAGAGATACCACAACTGCCAGAAAGTCCAGTAACCAGACTGAAGCCAGAAAGTAGCACAACAGAGAGAAAAAGCTAAGTATTCAAGTTCATCTGCCAGTTCACCCTTATCCTGCTGGAGCCAAGAGAAAGTTCAAGTTTCAGGTTAATTCAAGTAAAACCATTGAACTTTACCAAGTCTGGACTCAGCTTATTCCACTAACTATAACTCCTTTGTTGCTACGGAGCCTAGCCACAGGGAGCGACAGTATGAAGGTAGGAGCACCGTGACACAAAACTGTCAGGAGACATCATCACCCAGCATTCCTAACACTGAGACCTGATCGGTCCTCGAGAGCAGCATTGTGAACCTATAGCAAATTCAACATAGATCAGTGCGGTTTATTCATGGAAGCAATCCAGCATCCATTCTATGTCCATTAAAATCTGATGAAACACACTGTCAGGTACTACAGGAAAGCTACAAACGCGTTTTGAGCTCCAAGAGTTCTTGTTCACAGTGAGGAATAGATATTCTATCTTCACATTTAAAGCATGTTTTATCCAAGAGTCTCAGGAGTGTGATCATTGTGAGGAGGAGTACAATCTCTATGAAGAGTCGCTCAACACAAAAATATGTGCAACTTTTCTGCAATTTACTGTCACATGACTGTTCTAGAAATGTGGTTTGTTTGTATACACAGGTGATTCCCAGGTGAGTCAAGTGAGACGTGACTTACATTACAGTCAATGGCATAAAAGTTGTGCTGCACTGTGGTATCTGGTTCTGCTGGGGCAGTATATTGCGTTGCACTGTGGTATTTGGTTCTGTTGGGGCAGTATATTGCGTTGCACTGTGGTATAGGGTTCTATTGGGGCGGTATTTTGTGCTGCACTGTGGTATTTGGTTGTGCTGGGGCAGTATATTGTGCTGCACTTTGGTATTGGGTTGTGCTGGGGCGGTATATTGTGCTGCACTGTGGTATAGGGTTGTGTTGGGTCAGTATATTGTGCTGTACTGTGGTATTTGGTTCTGCTGGGGCGGTATATTGTGCTGCACTGTGGATTTTGGTGCTGCTGGGGCAGTATATTGCTTTGCACTATGGTATTTGGTTCTGTTGGGGCGGTATATTATGCTGCACTGTGGTATTTTTTCTGCTGGGGCAGTATATTGTGCTGCACTGTAATATTTGGTTCTGTTGGGGCAGTATATTGTTCAGCACTGTGGTATCGGGTTCTGCTGGGGCAGTAAATTGTGCTGCACTGTGGTATTTGGTTATGCTGGGGCAGTATATTGTGCTGCACTGTGGTATTTGGTTCTGCTGGGGCAGTATATTGTGCTGCACTGTGGTATTTGGTTCTGCTGGGGCAGTATATTGTGCTGCACTGTGGTAACTGGTTCTGCTGGGGCAATATATTGTGCTGCACTGTGGCATCTGGTTCTTCTGGGGAAGTATATTGTGCTGCACTGTGGTGTTTGGCTCTGCTGGGACAGTATATTGTGCTTCACTGTGGAATTTGGTTCTGCTGGGGCAGTATATTGTGCTGCACTATAGTATTTGGTTCTGCTGGGGCAGTATATTGTGCTGCACTGTGGATTTTGGTGCTGCTGGGGCAGAATATTGTGCTGCACTGTGGTATTTGGTTCTGCGGGGGCAGTATATTGTGCTGCACTGTGGTATCTGGTTTTGCTGAGGCAGTATATTTTGCTGCACTGTAGTATTTGGTTCTGCTGGGGCAGTATATTGCGTTGCACTATGGTATTTGGTTCTGTCAGGGCAGTATATTGTGCTGCACTGTGGTATAGGGTTCTTTTGGGGCGGTATATTGTGCTGCACTGTGGTATCTGGTTCTGCTGGGGAAGTATATTGTGCTGCACTATAGTATTTGGTTCTGCTGGGGCAGTATATTGTGCTGCACTGTGGATTTTGGTGCTGCTGGGGCAGAATATTGTGCTGCACTGTGGTATTTGGTTCTGCTGGGGCAGTATATTGTGCTGCACTGTGGTATTTGGTTCTGCTGGGGGAGTATATTGTGCTGCACTGTAGTATGTGGTTCTGCTGGGGCAGTATATTGTGCTGCACTGTAGTATTTGGTTCTGCCGGGGCAGTATATTGCTTTGCACTATGGTATTTGGTTCTGTTGGGGCGGTATATTATGCTGCACTGTGGTATTTTTTCTGCTGGGGCAGTATATTGTGTTGCACTGTGGTATCTGGTTCTGCTGGGGCAGTATATTGTGCTGTACTCTGGTATCTGTTTCTGCTGGGGCAGTAAATTGTGCTGCACTGTGGTATTTGGTTATGCTGGGGCAGTATATTGTGCTGCACTGTGGTATTTGGTTCTGCTGGGGCAGTATATTGTGCTGCACTGTGGTATTTGGTTCTGCTGGGGCAGTATATTGTGCTGCACTGTGGTAACTGGTTCTGCTGGGGCAATATATTGTGCTGCACTGTGGCATCTGGTTCTTCTGGGGAAGTATATTGTGCTGCACTGTGGTGTTTGGCTCTGCTGGAACAGTATATTGTGCTTCACTGTGGTATCTGGTTCTGCTGGGGCAGTATATTGTGCTGCACTATGGTATTTGGTTCTGCTGGGGTGGTATATTGTGCTGCACTATGGTATTTGGTTCTGCTGGGGTGGTATATTGTGCTGCACTATGGTATTTGGTTCTGCTGGGGCAGTATATTGTGCTGCACTATGGTATTTGGTTCTGCTGGGGCAGTATATTGTGCTGCACTATGGTATTTGGTTCTGCTGGGGCAGTATATTGTGCTGCACTATGGTATTTGGTTCTGCTGGGGCAGTATATTGTGCTGCACTGTGGTATTTGGTTCTGCTGGGGCAGTATATTGTGCTGCACTATGGTATTTGGTTCTGCTGGGGCAGTATATTGTGCTGCACTATGGTATTTGGTTCTGCTGGGGCGGTATATTGTGCTGCACTATGGTATTTGGTTCTGCTGGGGTGGTATATTGTGCTGCACTATGGTATTTGGTTCTGCTGGGGCGGTATATTGTGCTGCACTATGGTATTTGGTTCTGCTGGGGCGGTATATTGTGCTGCACTATGGTATTTGGTTCTGCTGGGGTGGTATATTGTGCTGCACTATGGTATTTGGTTCTGCTGGGGCGGTATATTGTGCTGCACTATGGTATTTGGTTCTGCTGGGGCAGTATATTGTGCTGCACTATGGTATTTGGTTCTGCTGGGGCGGTATATTGTGCTGCACTATGGTATTTGGTTCTGCTGGGGCAGTATATTGTGCTGCACTATGGTATTTGGTTCTGCTGGGGCGGTATATTGTGCTTGTCCACTGAAGATCCTTTTTTGACCCATGAAATAGCACTTCACGACTAGAACGCTGCTGTTTTTAAATTGACTGTGAATACCGCCATTTACATCTGAGAACAGTTTTACAACCAACATCAGAACAAAAAATGTCCAGCAAGATGGGGCGCACGCGGCACCTCACGGACCTGACTGGATGGGATCATGAACGGTTTATGGAGGAGCGATCTGGGAGCGAGGGCTTATAACCGCCACGTTCCTCTGACTTGTCCACGTGAGATTTTTATCTGAGGGGAAATAGAAATCAGAAAGTGTCTGTGACGAATCCCCATCCCCTGGAGGAACTCACGGAGACCGCCACACACACCGTCCGCAGCGTCAGTATCCGCCGGCAGAGTCCCATGTGCCCACAGAGGCATTGACCTGAGCGGGGACAACGCTCTGCATCTGCTGTGACTTTGGGGTAATTAAAAACACCAATCCAGCTGCCCGTTCCTTTTTCTGACACTATCGCTGGAGGCGGCTATCTACGTTTTCGTGGACCACCCTGTATGATGGAAGGACATACCCTTCTCCTTCCTGCTGGATCCACTTCTAGCTTTGTCTAAAAAACCTGCAGGAAAATCCTCCGAAAAACCCTGTGTGAACCTACCCTTAGAGCTGACGTTGGAAACCAGCAGAGTTATCGATGCAGCTCTGGATGTGACTAGAGTACAACATAAATGGCCATAACTCAATATCTGTAGAGCAAAGTATCTGCAGAGTTACTTATCACAGTACGAAGATGCCACATAATTAAGAGCGCCGTTTTCATACATAATTGTGATGAAATAACGGGAGTAAAATCTCCTTGTGAAGTCTCCGCCATTTGAAGTATCGCTCATTAGAAATAATCACGCTCTTTACCTAAATTCCTTCTCTCCCGCTGCTCTTATCCTATTATTGCCTCATCATCCCCTCACTCGGTACTTAAATAATTTGTATTCTTCCACATCAAAGTGCTGTGCACCCGACGGTCCGAGCATTATACGGGTGACTGGTCGATGTAAGTGCCCCTCCGTGTGCAGCCAGGTAGGTACAACCAGTCCAAGCCAACAGAAAAGTGTCAAATAAGAGTGCCACACAGTACCCATGTAATACTCACATTCAGTACTCACATGCAATAGTATCCATAGAATATTACTATTTTTTTTATCTACATAATATTAGCATATGGTTGTCACACAATAGTACCGTATAGTGCCGGCATACAGTAATACCGCTATACATTGTTTACATAACACACCCGGTGTGCGCCTACCTAATGGTGTCACTCAGTTTTTACTAAACTAAGGATATCATACAGTACCCACATAATACCAATATTTTAATATGTAATACTGCCATTCATTTCCAACATAATTCTCCATTATAGCTGTCCCATAACAGGTTCCTACAGTTCATATATTATTCTGCCATATAGTGGTCTTATAACGCTAACAGACAATATCGCCATTTATTTATTTATTTTTTCATAATACTGCCAAATGGTAGTACCACACAATACCAATGTAATATTGGCAATTATTTCCTACACAATATTGCCAAATCGATGTCATATGACAGCAACATAAAGTACCATATACTGCCATTTACGGTTATTACGGTTATTACATGCTACTGCCATTTACGGTTATTACATGCTACTGCCATTTAGTTATCATATAACAGTACCATGTGGTATGGATGTAATACTGCCATTTATTTTCCTAAATATTTCTGCTATAAAGTTGTTACATAAAAGTACCATACCGTACACAGGTTACACTGTTATTTAATGTTTACATAACTGCACTTATATAATACTGCAATATAGTTGCCTTATTACATTACCATACAGTAGCACTTATAACACAGACATATAATACTGACATTGAGTGTCGACATAATAGCACCATATAGTTGTCCTATAACAGCACCCATATAATACTGCCATATTGTTACCTTCTTACATTACCATACAGTAGCCATATAACACAGACATATAATACTGACATTAAGTGCCGACATAATAGCACCATATAGTTGTCCTATAACAGGCAGCACCCATATAATACTGCCATATAGTTGCCTTATTACATTACCATACAGTAGCCATATAACACAGACATATAATACTGACATTGAGTGCCGATATAATAGTGCCATATAGGTGTCCTATAACAGCACCCATATAATACTGCCATATTGTTACCTTCTTACATTACCATACAGTAGCCATATAACACAGACATATAATACTGACATTGAGTGCCGATATAATAGTGCCATATAGTGCAGAAATAATAGTAGTTTGCAATACATGAATAATACTACAGCTGATGTCACAATATGTCAAGGGGGTGTTGGGTAAGTAGTGGAGGTAGGTGCTTCTTCTTTCCATGCTATCATCTAGGCTTGGGGGCTTCACAATTCCGCCCTGAGCTCATATCGGTTATTGATCCCCACAGGGACACGCCCATTAAATGCAGCAGACAACACTTGAGAGCATTAGAGCGTGACGGGATGAAATTCTCTCCTCTTCCTTTTATTTTCGAGGCAATTACGAAGCGTCTTCCTCCTTCGCAGAGAAGTTATCCATCTCCGGCCGTCACTAATTAATCCCAAACATTTAAATTTTAAGACAATTACATCCACAGATCAATAGAATTCTGAGCCAGTCCTCGTAGATCACAGAACATTCCGCCAACGGATGCCGGTCACGGAGTCTGAAAACCGCAGGATGCAGAGAGATGAGGCTGCAAGATCTCTGATTACCAGAAGCGGACTCTGCCTCCTGTCCTTGGGCTTCTGTGTTATAATAAAGACATAAAGGACTCCGAGAAAATCTACGTAGAGGACGAGGTTCAGAACATCATAAGATGAGAAGAGACCCAAAAACCTAAAAGGATCGGCTGCTTTATAACTACAGCCCGAGAAAGCACAGTATGTAAACAGCAGAATAGTGAGTGCAGCTCTGGAGCATAATACAGGATGTAACTCAGGATCAGTACAGGATAAGTAATGTATGTACACAGTGACTGCACCAGCAGAATAGTGAGTGCAGCTCTGGAGTATAATACAGGATGTAACTCAGGATCAGTACAGGATAAGTAATGTATGTACACAGTGACTCCACCAGCAGAATAGTGAGTGCAGCTCTGGGGTATAATACAGGATGTAACTCAGGATCCGTTCAGGAAAAATAATGTATGTCCACAGTGACTGCACCAGCAGAATAGTGAGTTCAGCTCTGGAGTATAACACAGGATGTAACTCAGGATCAGTACAGGATAAGTAATGTATGTACACAGTGACTCCACCAGCAGAATAGTGAGTGCAGCTCTGGAGTATAATACAGGATGTAACACAGGATCAGTACAGGATTAGTAATGTATGTACACAATGACTCCACCAGCAGAATAGTGAGTGCAGCTCTGGAGTATAATACAGGATGTAACTCAGGATCAGTTCAGGATAAATAATGTATGTACACAGTGACTGCACCAGCAGAAAAATGAGTGCAGCTCTGGAGTATAATACAGGATGTAACTCAGGATCAGTACAGGATAAGTAATGTATGTACACAGTGACCGCAGCAGCAGAATAGTGAGTTCAGCTCTGGAGTATAACACAGGATGTAACTCAGGATCAGTACAGGATAAGTAATGTATGTACACAGTGACTCCACCAGCAGAATAGTGAGTGCAGCTCTGGAGTATAATACAGGATGTAACTCAGGATCAGTACAGGATAAGTAATGTATGTACACAGTGGCTCGACCAGCAGAATAGTGAACGCAGCTCTGGAGTATAATACAGGATGTAACTCAGGAGCAGTACAGGATAAGTAATGTATGTACACAGTGACTTGACCAGCAGAATAGTGAGTGCAGCTCTGGAGTATAATACAGGATGTAACTCAGGATCAGTACAGGATAAGTAATGTATATACACAGTGGCTGCACCAGCAGAATAGTGAGTGCAGCTCCGGAGTATAATACAGGATGTAACTGAGGATCAGTACAGGATAAGTAATGTAATGTATGTACACAGTGACTCCACCAGCAGAATAGTGAGTGCAGCTCTGAAGTATAATACAGGATGTAACTCAGGATCAGAACAGGATAAGTAATGTATGTACACAGTGACTCCACCAGCAGAATAGTGAGTGCAGCTCTGGAGTATAATACAGGATGTAACTCAGGATCAGTACAGGATAAGTAATGTATGTACACAGTGACTGCACCAGCAGAATAGTGAGTGCAGCTCTGGAGTATAATACATGATGTAACTCAGGATCAGTACAGGATAATCCTTCTATTGAAGGTTTGTCAAAAACATTGTAGAAATTAAACATAATTAGTACTGTAGTGAATAATAAATAAATCATTAGTGACTTGTTACTTGCAGTAAATCTATTGTTCTGGAGGTGAAGGCCAATGTAACCGATCCCCAGCATGAGCGGCTCCGTAGCGGGATCCTGAGTATAATATACATCATTTACCATGACCTTGCATCCATGGCTCCATGTAATTACTACGAAGGTTATGATTCGCTGCGCTGCGCTGTTCTACCCAACAGACACCTAACTGCATTGCTTAACATGTAGCCGTGACTCCTCCGCTCCGGCGATTCCCCAACAAGGAGGAGAGAAATAATGAAATGCTCAAAATGCAGAAAACAACAACTTTTATTGAAACCTCATACGTAGCAGTTTCCTGATAAACTTCTTTCTGTTGCTGGTGGTTCAATTGCTTCCTGCTGAGCATAATGCCAATGTGAGCAAGCAGTGCTGCAGTGCACAGCACAGAGGCGGAGCAATATCCTGAACTTTTCATTAATGTACCCTAAATTCCAAATGGGGTGGAATTGGGGGGAAAAAATAAAAATTGCTCCATAGTTTGACAGGATTTATTTTTAGGCGTTACCTTTGCGGTAAAACTGACCTGCGCCATTCAGTCTCTGGTTCAATATATGATAACAGCAATACCTTATTTATACAATTTTTCATATGTTTTATTAGTTAAAAATAAAAACTTTGGAAAAATGTATTTTTCTTTTCATCGCCATAATCAGACCCACAGTTTTTATACTTACATCCACAGAGCTGTGTAAGGGCTCATTTTTTGCGGGGTGATACAATTTTGGTGTATGTACGACCTTTTTATCCCTTTTTATTCAAATTTTTTGGGAGAAAAAGCGACTAAAAAAGGCGAAGCAGCCATTTTAAAGTTTTTTTTTCTGTTGCAACCTTCATCATGGGCATTGCCACATCTAAAAATGCCCAAACTACTAAAATATAAATAACATTGCTTATTTTTGTTATGGGAAAAGGGGGTGATTTGAATTTTTATAAATTTTGTTTTATTAATATATATATTTAGTATCTCTGAGAGACCTGAAGGTAATATCACTAGATTGCTTTACCCATACACTAATGCGATTTAATACATTAGGGTATGGGAAATTAAGTATATTCCAATGCAGTACTGCCACCTGGAATGTACCTGTGATAGGCCTAGTAGGCTTGTACAGGCTCCGGCCTATCACCACTAATGAACTATTTCCCTTATCTCTGTGCGGGGAAGCCGCTCAGGCCCCAGGGGCACATTGCTCCCAGGGAAAGCTGCCTCAGATGCCGTGGTCACAACTGACCATGGTATCTGAGGAGTTAAATGTCTGTGATTGGCGTTATCGCCAATTGCAGACATTTTATGCAGCCTCATAGAAATAAATGTGCCCGGTTGATCTGCAACAAAATGCATCTGAACACAGTCATGTGAATGCAACCAAAGGGCATATGACTATAACTGTTGTTTCTTCATACACGTTCACACATTGTGCAGTCTGACATTCAGCATAAATCATTCCTGTCTTCCAAATAAGAGGACTGTTCTTTGTAGTCTAACTTGTTTATTGGTCAACAGGTTATACTCTCTGCACGATGCGCGTGAGTGAGAGATTGTACAAGTGTGCGTCAAAACTACAAGAATACAAATAACATGTATAAGTATAACATATAGAATAGCATGTACTGTATTATTTGCATAACACTGAAGCACATGGTAAAATGGCTGCCTAACATAGGACTACATGTCTAACTAACAATAGTAACAACTCCCAGAATAACAATTACAACTGACTGAACAGCTCTGCATAACACAATATCCTTGAAACAAAGGTAGATCTCTCACCAGATATGATTTTACAAGGATGGTGGAGTTTGAGAAGGAGATATGTGGAAGGACAGCTCTGCTGATGTGTCCTGGAGACTGGAGACTTCTTTTCCAGGATGCTTTGCACTCCCCCAATGCAGTTCACCACCCACAATACAGAAGTCTTTGTAACAGAAAAAAAAAGTCTAATACATCTTAACACCGCTAGATGGTGCTATAACCACACTAATCACTACAGAAATACCAAAACTGAGGCAGATGTGTTCTGTAATGATTCTCCAACTCTGCTGGGCAGAACAGTAACATCAGACTACACTGGGGTTTGTAGTCTGCTATAATAGAGATGCCTAGCTGGACACAGTTAAAGCAAACAAAAGAGTAGGACATTTTTCCATGAAAACTACATGCATTAAAGGGGTTATCCAACCCCTAAAGTGCCTCCCAATACGCCCAGGCCCCTCACATAGGTTGTACTTACCTGGCTCCCTGGCACCCACATCGTTTATGACACCTGCACAGCCATCGCTACATCTCCCCGCCGCGCGGATAAAAACATCCAGCGTCGGGGGGCAGCCAATAGCAGGGCACAACGGGAACGAGCCTCCTTAGCATCGCAGGTGATGATAGTGAGGCTTGTTCCCTCGTGGCCTGCGATTGGCTAAAACGCCGGATATTTTCATACGAGCGAAGCGGAAATGCAGCAGCGGCCGTGGGGGCGTCAGAAGCAACGCTGGTGCTGGGGAGCCAGGTGAGTACAACCAGTGTGAGGGGCCCGGACGTATGGGGAGCATTCTGGTTAATGTTTACCTGGGTCACCTAAACATGGCGTCACCCCAGACCAAAGCCCGTTCTCCCTCATGTTGGGTGCTCCTGTTGGTCCGGATAGGATATAATAGCATCCACTGAACTCTCCACATGAGACTATTATACCATGTAACATCATTAGCACAATACCTGACATCCTCCGCAATTACACAATCTGATTCTCGCCTGTTATCCTTCTGCATTAACTTAATTAAATCATTAATGTTATTAGCGTATTTAACACAATGTATTTAATTCAGGTGAGGTGACTGAGAATGAGCGGGAAAGAGCCACGGAGGATAACTTTTCAGTATAAAACAACTAAAAACACCAACAAAACTGAATCACAGAGCACAGATAGATAAAGAGAGAGAGAAAGAGATAGTTAGAGAGAAAGCTAGAGACAGATAGATATTAGATAGATAGATAGATAGATAGATAGATATAGAGAGATATGAGATGAGATAACATTTTAGCCGAGCACAATAAGGCCTTCCTCCAGCAATGTGGCATCTGCTAATGTTAAATATGTGTGAACAAACGAATCAAATAATAAAATACGTGATTTTTGAATGTCAATCAATCAATATACAGAATGTGATAATAAACAGGATCTGTGATCGTCTTTTTAGAAACAATTACATGTAAGGGGTAAAGTATGTCTTGTTGTTGT
Organism: Bufotes viridis; assembly: GCA_033119425.1. NCBI lineage: Eukaryota > Metazoa > Chordata > Amphibia > Anura > Bufonidae > Bufotes > Bufotes viridis. Next base: position 9,236,703 of record CM065597.1, read on the forward strand.
AAGGCGTGTCCCGGGGTGGGCTCCGCAGGATACAGCAAAGTCACGAATGAGGAAAGCAACTCAGACACCGGCTGTTGCCCAAACAGAATTTTACCAACACGTGGGAATAAACACAACCACAAATACTGAGAACATAAAGTAAATTTACATACACCCAGCCGGAAGGCTGAGACCCCTGTGTTGCACAGCACAGCGCTCTCTGATGGATGCCGGAGGAAATTTTGCAGTAATTTACCTACTGGCGGGCACAACTAAAACTGCCTGGCCGTACCTATTATTACCCTAAAGCAAACATGAACAATTGTTTGGGTGCTAAGTACAGGCTAGCCTGTGGTGCAACACAACAGTGTACAATAGTACCGTGTTCTATAGTATTCCCCCTCCCATAACTAGTCCGGTAGCACTTCCTGAGTATTACTCCTGAACAAAACTCTGGACGGGATTGAGTTCGTGGGGGGTTTATCAGCACCCAAATGTGCAATGTCCCTTTAAGTCAGGCATGTCAAAACTCTGGCCCTCCAGGTGTAGCAGAACTACAACTCCCATCATGCTCTTCTGTAGGTTGATAGCTGTAGGTTGTCCAGGAATGATGGGAGTTGTAGTTTTGCAACATCTGGAGGGCCGGAGTTTGGACATGCCTGCTTTAAGTAATGAAGTGCTTGTAGTAACACTTTAGGCCTGACACAAAGCAGAGACCCTAACTAGCTAACGACAGGCCTGGTCTCAGTCTTTAGGCGCCAACACTGCAGTGGGGTGCGTGCACGATCTTACCAACCCGGGTCTGCTCTTCATCCAATGAAACCGAACAACCAGTCTCTCCAGCTAACATGAAGTCCCCAAGGGTATGCAGCTTTATCCCTCAGTTCTTGTCAGCCTTGTGGAAACAATCCTCCTTTCCCTAGACAGAATCTGAGTCTTGGACAATGATCACTAAGGGGTCCTCTCACTCCTGGATCTATCATATCCTCTGCTCACACACACAGCTCCTCAGTCTCAGTTAGCTTCTAAGATGGATGCTGCTTCTCCTAGCAAATTCTCACAACTCCTGATAGTAACAGTCCCAAAAACATAATGTCCTCCAAAAATAATTGTGCTAAGTTTATACTCCTGGGTGCCCCCACAGTAAAAGTGCTCACAAAAGTGCCACCAATCATAATAATTCTCTGCCATAGTAGACTTAGTGGTACAAGTGTCCCCAATAGTAATAATGTCCTCATGATGCCCCAGAAATAACAATGCCCCTACAGTGCCCCTAATAGTAATAATGTCCTCATGGTGCCCCAGAAATAATAATGCCCCTACAGTGCCCCTAATAGTAATAATGTCCTCATGGTGCCCCAGAAATAACAATGCCCCTACAGTGCCCCTAATAGTAATAATGTCCCCCATAGTGCCTCAGTAGGAATAAAGCCCCTTATAATGTGTCCCAGTACAAAAATCCCCCTGACAATATGTGCTAGTACAAACAATACCCCCTTATAATGTGTGCCAGTAGAAAAAAAACCTGAATGAGTGCCAGTAAAATCAATAAATGTGCCAGTACAAAATGCCTCTTTTTAGTTTCCCCAATAGAACCAACATAACTATAATGCTCCCCCTCCATCCAAGATCATTGGTTATTGGTCCATGGAAATCTTAAAGAAAAAACGAGGCAGCACTCTAGCTCAGGTAAAAGGGTGGCGGATCTCCTTAATTTCTCCAACAGACAGGAACGAGGCGAGGAGAAGTGATTGTGGTGCCCGGCAGGGACAAATAGGGGTGGCGGCAGGGCCATGGGTAATTTCTTTATATTCCACTTTTTCTATGTCCTTATGGGGAGGCCATAGTATCCCAACAGCAAGCTTCCAAAGAAAAATAACACACAAATATTTACCTCCATGTGGCCTCTTCCGGTCTGTGTCCTGAGCTGTATGCAGCTCATTTCAGTGATGATGGCGTCATTGAGCCGGCTGCCCTGGCCTCTGATAGGCTACTGGAACGGACTGAAGCCTATCAGAGGGAATGGCACGGCAGGTAGACATTGCTCCGGTGTCCTGCCGCAGCATTCAACTGTATCATGAGGACAGAGAAAAAGTGGAATATAGAGAAATTACCCATGGCCCTGCCGCCACCCCTACTTGTCCCTGCCGGGCACCGCAATCACTTCTCCTCGCCTCGTTCCTGTCGGTTGGAGAAATTAAGCGGATCCACCACCCTTTCACCTGAGTTAGAGTGCTGCCTCGTTTTTTCTTTAAGATTTCCATGGACCAATAACCAAAGATCTTGGATGGATTGCACCCAAACCTTCAGTCCTTTGTGACACTGCTGTTACTTTTTTCTTATTTTAGATACATAGATGTTTCTGTATAAAATCACTTTACAATTGCATTCAAAAAGGTCAGAGCCGTGATCTCAACCCGGTTAGGAAATAAGAAGCCAGAGCAGTACAATTGGAGCCACCATTTGTGGTTTTCTACAGCTCAGAGTGAAGATCAGAATAACATTGTATCTTTTAGCAGTGATGTCTCACAAACACAGAGAAAAGACACACACTGATGTCCTTGAGACGCTTAATGGAAAAAGAAGGATACTTGAGAGGTCTCAGAAGCTTAAGACTCAAAGTCATTTTGAGAAAACTGAAACTAGTTTATACAAATCGACCGTCCATCCAATGCCAATCATGAGGAGAAAAAAAGGAGAAAAGCAGAAGTACTCACAGTATTAACCCATCACATCCTGCACTCAACCTTTACTTATATATATCTAGTAAACTACTGCCTCCTATGTACAAAAATACATAGAGTATACTACTGCCTCCTATGTACAATAATATCTATCACTACTATAATACTGCCTCCTATGTACAAGAATATCTATCACTACTATAATACTGCTCTTATGTACAAGAATATAATCTACTATAATACTGCTCCTATGTACAAGAATATAACTACTATAATACTGCCTCCTATGTACAAGAATATATCTACTATAATACTGCCTCCTATGTACAAGAATATAACTACTATAGTACTGCTCCTATGTACAAGAATATAACTACTATAATACTCCCTCCTATGTACAAGAATATAACTACTATAATAATGCTCCTATGTACAAGAATATAACTACTATAAAACTGCTCCTATATACAAGAATATAACTACTATAATACTGCCTCCTATGTACAAGAATATAACTACTATAATACTGCCTCCTATGTACAAGAATATAACTACTATAATACTGCTCCTATGTACAAGAATATAACTACTATAATACTGCTCCTATGTACAAGAATATAACCACTATAATACTGCTCCTATGTACAAGAATATAACTACTATAATACTGCTCCTATGTACAAGAATATAACTACTATAATACTGCTCCTATGTACAAGAATATAACTACTATAATACTGCTCCTATGTACAAGAATATAACTACTATAATACTGCCTCCTATGTACAAGAATATAACTACTATAATACTGCTCCTATGTACAGGAATATAACTACTATAATACTGCTCCTATGTACAAGAATATAACTACTATAATACTGCTCCTATGTACAAGAATATAACTACTATAATACTGCCTCCTATGTACAAGAATATAACTACTATAATACTGCCTCCTATGTACAAGAATATAACTACTATAATACTGCTCCTATGTACATGAATACAACCTCATGGCTATACAGAGGCATCTATCTTCAGTATACAGTAGACGTACTTTCCATGGACACTTCTGTAGAATTCTTAAGAAAGCAGATGGACATAAATCGCCAATTGTAGAGAATATATCATCCCATATATTAGCTGCTGCAGAACCTCTTTCATTCAGATTTGGGATCACTGGCTAGACCAGAATCCGGGGGCACGGTGAGGAATTCTCAACAGGATGAAAGATGTCAGATTTATTTATTTTTCCCCCAGGAAAGATGAATTTCTCTCTTTCTCCCCAACCCTTAAAACATCACTTTTATTAATAAAAACTAAAAATATTCCCACATCAAAAAACCTGAATTAAATAAATAATGTTGTAAAGGAGGCATATGACACAATATGGGGGTATATTATAATAGGCATCAATTGTTACCACACTGGTTACTCACGATACGTTGAACCTCAGCAGTGGAGGGATTGTATTCGCCAGGTCACTCTCTGGATGTACTTGAATAACAATTGCCGGAGCGCTATTCATTAATCCTTGGACCGTTCCGGGGGTTGAGGCGATGACTGGATCAATTCCACTTATAGTATACATTCTGTCCCTACTGATCTGTACTGTCCCTGCCTAAAAGCGGAGTAATCTCTCCTAGAAATCCCTACCTGTCAAAAAATCCCATATAGGATGCTGCCTATGTATCAGGGTAAGCTTCCCCATATAGCGTGATGTCTCTAAATTACAATACGACCCGACGCGTTTCCCCTATATACAATAAGTCGGTTCATTAGGGGACCATTCAGTAAGGTGCACAATGGCACTAAGATGGAGTAGCCAGTGGATGTACTGACCTGCAGCAAGGCACAAATTCCCGACACCGGTTTAAATATCCTTCACCTATCTAATGCCGCGATCGGTGTGTGTCCCGATCCACTGCGCGTGGGAATATTTTTAGTCTTTATTAATAAAAGTGATGTTTTAAGGGTAATTTACTTTTTTCAGTGATATTTTTCTATTGAAATACCCAGTTGCGATATAATTATTATTTTAGTGAAGTTTTTTACTCCCCATAGCACATAATAATGCGCAAATCCTGGGGGTTAATGTGACGCTCCCATGATGCAATGTTCCTCCAGTTACACCACTAGCCCAGCCATAGTGGTCACTGTATTAACCATTTCACTCCTCCTACAGGACAGAATGGATTCTGGGAAAGCCCATCTGCAGCCGCTGACACTGCCCTATAGCGTTACATTGTGTCCGTTTCCTATGATTAGGTTATCAGTCGGTAATATATTGTACAAACGTTGTAGAGTGTCATATTTGGCCAGGGAGGCGGAGGGTTGTACTATTGGCACCGTGGTGCCACTTGTAGCCTGGAATTAACAATGTATTCTTCTGTTTGAAGAAATTAAGAAGGTGTACTCAGCCAGGAAGCAGAATTATGGGCCCTTGTTAGTTTTGAGCGAACCCGAACTGTAAAGTTCAGGAATGTACCGAACTTTGCCGGAAAAGTTCGGGTTAGAGTTTGGTGTTCGGACATTTAATAAAGCTTTTGAAAGGATGCAGGGCAGCTAATCAACAAGCTTTTAAGCTGTGGGCATTTAGAAGCGATCACAGCCATGACTAGTAATGGCATGGCTGTGATTGGCTGGTGCATCATGTGACCCAGCCTCTATATAAGCTGGATCACGTGTAGCACCGCCCATCAGCTCTGAGTAGTGCAGGGCAGGAAGCAGCTGAAGCGAGGGAGAGTGTTAGGAAGATGGCTATTTGTTTTGTGGGTGCAATACACCAGGTTTGCACCCCTGACATAGAAATATAATAATAAATCTGTTAGTTCGCTCAGTAACTTATTCCCATTTTTGGTGTGAGGTACACCTGCCCTGCATACGTGACAGGGAAATTAATTATAGTTAATCTGACTATTAGTTCGGCCGGTAACATATACCCATTTTTGGTGTGACACACACGTGCATTGCATATGTGACAGGGAAATTAATATAGTTTATTTCCGTCTTTTAGTTCGGTGGGTGACCTAAAAGAATGAGGAGAGCATCAAATAAGGGACGTGGCCCTGGTCGTGGTGCTGCTGGTGTTGGTGGAGCTCCTGTTGCAGGGAGAGGACCTGATCGATCTGTGCCAGCTACACACCCAAATTAAACACCTTCCTCAGGTGCACGTAGGCGACAGGACGTTCAGCATTATTTTGAAGGCCCGAATACCGGAGTATGAATGGTGAGGCCAGAACAAGTAGAGGCGATAGCAGATTGGGTGGCTGACAGTGCCAAGTCATGCAGCAGACTCTTATGCTTTTTGATGACTCTGTCGGCAGGGTTTCCCAGGGCCATCCACATAGCCCTGCCCCAGAAGTGGAAGAGATTAGGTGCACCAATGCCCGACCACTTATGTTTGAGGATGAGGACATGGGAAGACCACCGCAGCACGTCTCTGATGATGAAGAAACACATGTGCCAACTGCTGCGGCTTTCTGCCATGTGCAGACCGAACAGGAGGGCAGGGGTGAAGACTGGGTGGAAGATGATGTGGAGGACGAGGAGGTCCTAGACCCAGACTGGACGGAAGGTCATGCGAGTGACTCGTTCAGTTTGGAGGAAGAGGCGGTGGTCGCACAGAGCCAGCCGCACAGCAGAAGAGGGAGCAGGGTCCAAAAGCAGAGTGGCCGTCCTCTAGACAGTACGCCTGCTACTGCCCACCGCAATCAGGCACCGCGCACACCAAGGCCAGCTCCAAGGAGTTCCCTGGCGTGGCAGTTCTTCAGACAATGTGCAGACGACAAGACACGAGTGGTTTTCACGCTGTGCCATCAGAGCCTGAAGCGAGGCATAAACGTTCTCAACCTGAGCACAACCTGCATGATCAGGCATCTACATGCAAAGCATGAACTGCAGTGGAGTAGACACCTCCAAAACCAAGAAAGATCTCAGGCTCCTCCTGCTCCCTCTTCTGCTGCAGTCTCTGCCTCTTCCTCCACCTCTGGAGTGACAGTGGCACCGGCCACCCTGCAAACAGAGGATGTGCCACCAACACCACCACCACCTCCACCAAGCATCTCCACACTGTCCCATAGAAGCTTTCAGCTGTCCATCCCCCAAACACTGGAGAGAAAGCGGAAGTACCCCCTACCCACCCACGATCCCTGGCCCTGAATGCCAGCATTTCAAAATTCACTGGCCTTACTGGCGAAATGCTGTCATTCTGTCTGGTGGAGACTTTTAAAAACCTTATGGCGGTGGCTTTCCCACAGTATCGTGGCTCCCAGACGCCACTACTTTTCCAGGTGAGCCATCCCTTACCTGAACAACTAAGTGGCGGACAAAATTATGTGTGCAGTGCACAACGCTATCTGTGGCAAGGTCCACATAACAACCGATACGTGGACCAGTAAGCACGGGCAGGGACGTTATATCTCCCCAACAGCACACTGGGTAAATGCAGTGTCAGCATGTCCTTCCGCCACCGAGGATTGCAGGGCATTTCTCTTTGCCTCCTGTTGCCTCCTCCTCCTCTTCTACCACCTCCTCATCCGGTCAGCGTAACACCTTTACCACCAACTTCAGCACAGCCAGGGGTAAACGTCAGCAGGCAGTTTTGAAACTCATCTGTTTGTGTGGAAAAACCCACAAACATAGCATACAGCATAGACGGGTGAGTCGCTGGGCAGAACAGCACCACTTCACCACCGAGTGGGCCTCCATGCGAGACCTGTGTGTTGTGTTGCGCTGTTTCGAGTAGTCCACCAACATGGCCAGTGCTGATGATGCCGTCCTCAGCAGTAATATCTCACTTCTATGTCTCCTTAAAAAAAACACTTCGGGCGCTGATGGAAGAGGATGTGGCACAGGAGGAGGAGGAGGAAGAGGGATCATTTCCACGGTTATCAGGCCAGTCATTCACAAGCTCAGAGGGTGGGTTCCTGCACCAACAGAGGCCAGGTACACAACTGTCCATCCAGGGCACAGTTCTGCAGGATGAGGAGGATGATGATGAGGAGGAACCGTGTTCACAGCGGGGTGGCACCCAAAGCAGCTCATGGGCATCACTGCAGCGTGGCTGGGGGGATACAGAGGACACAGACGATACACCTCCCACAGAGGACAGCTTGTCGTTGCCTCTGGGCAGCCTGGCACACATGAGCGACTACATGCTGCAGTGCCTGCGCAACGACAGCTGAGTTGCCCACATTCTAACCAGTGCCGATTACTGTGAGGCCACCCTGCTGGATCCCTGCTACAAGGATGACGTGCTGTCCTTAATTCCGTCACTGGAGCGTGATCGGAAGATGCGCGAGCAGGGGTGGGATCCAGCCGGTTCTCTCCAATTCTGCCGAACCGTTTGTTGAAATCACAGCCGGTTCGCAGGACCGGTGAGAAGCAGGGATCCCGATCCGGTCCTGCAGCTCCCTGCACCACATCACACACACACACGCCGCTGAACTTACACTCACACACCGGGCCGTTCCGTAGTGAAGCAGTGAGACCTCACTGCTTCACAGCTCAGGAGCTCCCCCTGCTGGCCGCACTTCCTGCTGCTGGCTGCGGGAGGAGCTGTGAAAGCCCGGGAATCAGTCTTCCCTTGCACAGCCTGTAGCAGGGTCAGTGTGGGAGCCGAGCCTGTCATCAGTGGAGAAGGTAAGTATGCTTTTTTTTTTGTTCTTTGTTTTGCTCCCAACACTTCACACCAAAGGGGGAATGGGTGATGGGCACAGCTACTGTGAGGGGGCACAAATGATTGGATAATAAATGTGTGGGGGCCACAAATTATGGCAAAATTACTGTGAGGGAGGCACAAATGATGGCATAATAAATGTGAGGGGGCACAAATGATGGCAAAATTACTGTGAGGGGGCACAAATGATGGCAAAATTACTGTGAGGGGGCACAAATGATGGCAAAATTACTGTGAGGGGGCACAAATAATAGCATAATAAATGTGAGGGGGCACAAATGATGGCAAAATTACTGTAGGGGGGAATGATGGCAAAATTACTGTGGGGGGAAATGATGGCGAAATTACTGTGAGGGGGCACAAATGATGGCAAAATTACTGTGAGGGGGGCACAAATGATGGCATAATTACTGTGAGGGGGCACAAATGATGGCAAAATTACTGTGAGGGGGCACAAATGATGGCGAAATTACTGTGAGGGGGCACATAATCTGGGCATTGCTACTGTGAGGGGGCACATAATATGGCATTGCTACTGTGAGGGGGCACATAATATGGCATTGCTACTGTGAGGGGGCACATAATATGGCATTGCTACTGTGAGGGGCACATAATATGGCATTGCTACTGTGAGGGGGCACATAATATGGCATTGCTACTGTGAGGGGGCACATAATATGGCATTGCTACTGTCAGGGGCACATAATCTGGGCATTGCTACTGTGAGGGGGCACATAATCTGGGCATTACTGCTGTGAGGGGGCACATAATCTGGGCATTACTGCTGCGACAGGAACAAAGGTGGGCATAATTACTGTGGGGGCACAAGGTGGGCATTAGTACTGTGTGGTAGCACTTAGGGAAATGTCCTAGATTACCCTGCTATACATTGGCATGGCTCAGTCTTACAGGCCAGCACAGCGCCCCTGCTGGTGATATCACAGGGTCAGTCACCATCCCTTCCTTATGTGATTATTCTTTTTTTTCTCTATCACCACAGGGACCTTGTTCTGGATCCAGTGGACATCACGCCGATGCCAGCGACACCCTGGATAAGGTAGGACCAGATTTTATTAGGACTGGGTAATTGTAGCCATGCATTGGGGTTAGGGATCTTTAACACGAGCGGATCCTGTGAGGCTAATCCGCTGCATGATAGCGAGCCAAGCCCCGCACCGGACAGCAGAGACACAGAGCAGTAACACGATTGATAACGCTCTGTGCCTCTCTGTGATCTTTTTACAACAAAATCACAATGAGATAAAGTTGTTACTGTGATTTTGTAGTAAAAAAAGATCAGTCAATCATGATACTGCTCCATGTCTCTGCTGTCCGGAATGGGGCTTGGCTCGCTATCACGCAACGGGTTAGACACAAGGAAAAGAGCCCTCTGGTGAGCTGATTCGGTGGTGCAACGGGCCACTTGACTGGATTTTCCCCCCAGGACTAAGGCTGCCAGCCCTCCCCTGCTGGTGAGTAAGCGGCGTATACGTGTCGCGACGCTGCAGATCCACCGCGGAGTAGGGAACCTGTTGTTAAAAATTTGAATCCCACCCCTGTGCGCGAGTACAAGTGCACACTGGTAGACGCGCTGATGATGGCATTAACACCTGACACTGGGGCCTCAGTGGAAGCACAAGGTGAAGGCAGAGGAGAAGCAAGAAGTCGCCAATGCAGCTGGGGCACCGCCAGCACCTCAGAAGGCAGGGTCAGCATGGCCGAAATGTGGAAAAGCTTTGTAAGCACGCCACAAGAACCAGCACCACCAGCTGATATACAACGTCTTAGCAGGCAGCAATTCAGCAACATGGTGGTACGTGTGCACACACCTACACGTACTGACTGATAGGTCTGCTCCATTCAACTTCTGTGTCTCCAAATTGTCCACATGGCCTGAGCTTGCCCTTTACGCTATGGAGGTGCTGGCCTTCGCTGCAGCCAGTGTATTGTCTGAGCGTGTATTTAGCACGGCAGGGGGTGCTATCACAGACAAGCGCAGCCGCCTGTCCACAGCCAACATGGACAGGCTCACGTTCATTAAAATGAACCAGGCATGGATCCCACAGGACTTTTCGGTACCTTGCGCAGAGTAGACAATTATACCGGCCGCACCCAGCCATTGTTATACTGCAGCGCACTTTCTCTACATTCTCTTTTCTATTTCCCAATGTTTTGGGGTCTTTCCAAATTTATAAAAAAAAACAAACTGTCTTGGCTATCTCCTCCACCGCCATTTCCACCTACACCGCCAGGTCCACCGCCTCCTCAACCCCCTACTCCACTTGACCTCTGCCTCCTAGTTCAAGATTATTATTTGTTATTTTTTTCTATTCTATGTTAAGTCATTTCCCTATCCACATTTGTTTTCAGGGCAACTGTCCTGCTCTCACCCCCATTTTGCTTCCCTTTGCAGCCCTATAGCCTTTACTACAACTATTTTACAGCCATTTTAGTGCACCAAAGTTCAAGTCCCCATTGACTTCAATGGGGTTCGGGTCCCGAACCCGAACTTTGACCCAAAGTTCGGCCAAGCCCGGCGAACCCGAACATCCATGAGTCCGCTCTTCCTTAGCCCTTGTATAACCACATATTCCTGTCTGTATTCCAATCACTTATACTTGCAGGATTCTCACTTTTGCCTCTTGCAGAGATTCACTGCAGTAGAGCAACACTGCCACCTACAGGCAGTCACCTGCCACTGCAGACAAATAGGAAATCAGCAATATTTGCAGCAATGTGCATCATCTCCAAGGAGCTTAAAGTCGCCTTTGCACCTTAACCTTCCCTCCGAGGACACAACCTCTACCTTATAGTAACCTCGTACCTCTGTGGCAGCATATAGATTACAGATTTCTGTGTGTGTGTGTGTGTGTGTGCATGTGTGTGTGAGCTCATCAGGATGCAGAACTGAGGATAAAACAGAGAAACCCAACTGTGAGCTAAAGACATGAAAGGAAAACAAAAAAAGAAAGAGAAAAAAAATCAAAATGTAAGCGCTAATTGAGTCTGCAGTGAATCTTCTCTCTAATGAAAGGACCTTTCGCCCCTCGCTGCGCTGCATGGGAAGATGAAGTCCAAACAGACAGTGATCAATATCACACAAGGAAGAATACATCTTCTCAGGGCCATGTGCGCGCCTTGTAATTACAGCCAGGCATGCATTGCTAGGGATTACAGTGCCTCATACCTCCCAGACTTCATCTGACCAAAAAGGGACATTTCTGGGACTCAACGCGACAGCCATGTGACCTCAGCCTGAAATATATCCAGATCATAGACATGAAAGAGACAACAGGATCCATCAACAGAAGTCTAATGTCCATAGAAAGTGAGGGAGATGACAGGATCCCTCAACAGACGTCAAATGTTCACATGGCATGAGGTAGAAGACAGGCTCTATTAACAGCAGTCTAATGTCCATAGGACACGAGGGAGATGATAGGATCCATCAACAGAAGTCTAGTATCCATAGAGTATGAGAGAGATGACAGAATCCATCAACTGAAGTCGAATGTTCACATAGCATGAGGGAGAAGGCAGGCTCTATCAACAGAATTCTAATGTCCATAGAATGTGAGGGAGATGACAGGATCCATCAACAGAAGTCTAATGTCTATAGAGCATGAAAAAAAGACAACATCCATCAACAAAAGTCTAATGTCCATAGGGCATGAGGGAGATGATAGGATCCATCAACAGAAGTCCATAGAGTATGACGGAGATGACAGGATCCATCAACAGAAGACTACTGTCCATAGAGCATGAGGGAGACAATAGGATCCATCAACAGACGTGTAATGTCCATAGAGCATGAGGGATATGACAAGATCAAGCAACAGAAGTCCTATGTGGGGAGAGCATGAAGAAGACAACGGGATCCATCATGTCCATAGGGCATGAGAGAAGATGGGATCCATTAGACGTCGACCTCAATGTAGCCAGTACGAGGTGTTCAGAGACATGTACTATTGCAGACAGAGGGTGCTGTGTCAGCAAGGGTACATCGCCCCAAACTACTAGCCCCATGAGGGGCAGTCACATTGCTGTCCATCCATGGTCGGTTACAGTACTGGTGCTGCCTGGGGCACAGTCCCCGTTTAGAGCATCGGGACTCTAGGCAGAGCCTGTGCAGGATGCATTGGATGAGGTGGTAGCAGTGCTGGATGCTGCAGAGTTGTAGAGGGAGGTATCGAAATTGATGCACCCAGGTTCCCCGCTCTATATAAAGTGGCTGGTCTTGGTCCTAGACTGGTACTGTCATGTAGGTCCAGGCTGCTGTCCAGATGTGGGGACTACTTCTAACCTGTATGCTGCCGCCTCATCTGCCCTGAGGTGGAGCACCTTACTGGCTACATATAGGAATCTGCAGAACTTCCCCGCTCACACCAGTGCTGCCTCTCTCTATGGTGGCACTCCTACGTCTGACCACGAGGCCTGTCTACATCGTATATATCTCCTCTGGGGGACACGTCAGCGACGTGAGGGACCACACTGCTTTAGTGAGGGATCTGAACCCCCCAGTGTTGGAACATCACCACAGGCCACCTGTTGCATCTCCAATACGTTTCCCGCCATTCCTCGCTACTCATGAGACGGTTCACATCAAGTTTTATGCCTCCGTTTGACGTATATGTTAGAAAAAAAAAAAAAGATACAAAAATGCATGATACACCGTTCTTGTATCCTGCAGGGTATGGTAAAAAAATATATATATATTTTTTTACAGTGGAACTCTATGGTGAACGGATGCGACTGTACGGAATCAGTCTGAGGCATCCGTTTAAAGTATACGTTTTTTCTATATGATGAACGGATGGGAAAAACGTGATATGAACCTGGTCTAAAAGGCACAAGACAAAGCGGAACGGACAGAATCGTGCACGTGGCTGACGTTACAGGCTGGCGTGGTCACAGCAAGTCACTTAACAGTCTGACCACTGCTACAAGAACAATGGTAACCCATAGCAACAGAACGCATTAAAGGATACAGTTTCTTCTGGAAGAGAGGACAATTACAAACCCTCGTGCAGGCAGATGATACAGAACATAGAAGAGACAATGGGGCAGATTTACTAACACTGGCGACGATTGTGAACGCCCTCAGTCTCCAGCTGCATCACATCTTTACACCGTCTGCTCTGAATTCTATTTCTTCATTTAGTTTTACTCCAAAAATGCACCAAAAATTTGGGTGGAATTATTGGTGCCGCCTTTATGCTAAAGCCACTAATTCACTGAGGCGAAAGAGCGTTAAGAGCTTGAAAAGAAATACTAAATATGAACGTCCAATTTATTGGTGAAAATTCTCGCCAGCAGAATAGTGAGTGCAGCTCTAGAGTATAATACAGGATCTAACTCAGGGTCAGTACAGGATAAGTAATGTATGTACACAGTGACTCCACCAGCAGAATAGTGAGTGCAGCTCTGGAGTATATTACAGGATGTAACTCAGGATCAGTACAGGATAAGTAATGTATGTACACAGTGACTCCACCAGCAGAATAGTGAGTGCAGCTCTGGAGTATAATACAGGATGTAACTCAGGATCAGTACAGGATAAGTAATGTATGTACACAGTGACTCCACCAGCAGAATAGTGAGTGCAGCTCTGGAGTATAATACAGGATGTAACTCAGGATCAGTACAGGATAAGTAATGTATGTACACAGTGACTGCACCAGCAGAATAGTGAGTGCAGCTCTGGACCAGCTGTTCCTGAGCTGCAATTACCTGTGGGTGTGGTCGCCTGTGGCTGTGTGCTGCTGCTGCTCCTGAGCGTTTGGAGGAAAACCTATCCACCTGAGGCCGGCTCTCTCCTCCCCAGGGGAGAGTGGGTTCTCAGGCATGAGCGAGGAAGCAAGCCCCAGGCTCCTGTTCCCAGCGGCAGGCCTTCAGGGGACAGGAGAAGCCAGCGTTTGGCCTGCATGGAGGACTCAGGGGTAAGAAGATCTGGCAGGAGTCGCAGTAATGTGGCTTCTGTCTCCCCTGAGTCTGTGGACCGAAGGAAGAGCCGCAAGGCTGGATCCATTAAGGAGGACCCGAATGCCAGCATGGGTGAAGTGGCCCTTCCGGGGCCCAGCAAAGCCGAGTGCTCACGGAGGTGAAGCAGATCTTGAGGAGGAAGGCTGGGGCGTACTGAGGGCCCGGGAGTCCATTTCCACCTACGGATCCCGGGTCATGAGCCACCTCCGTGAGTACGAAGACGCGACTAAGACCCTGAGGAGGCTCCGGGAGGAGCTGCGCGGCTTGAGGTCTTGTGTTGGAGTGGCCCCAAAGAGGAAGAAGCAGGGGCTGCAGAACCAAATAAAGCAGCTACAAGCTGACATTGGAGAGATTGAGCAAAGACGGACTGTACTCCGAGAGAAAAGCGGCCCGTTTAAGGAAAAACTCCTAAGCGAGGACGTTTTCGGAAGATGGCGGAGGAGAAGGGGCAGATGGGGCTGCAGCCTGACAGCCAGGTGGAGAAGGAACCAGTCGAGCAGGAGGAGGATGATGATGATGATGACCAGCAAGATCCACCTGGCAGCCTGCAGGAGCAGAATCCGTACAGTGGGCCCCCTGCACGCCAAATAGCAAGGTCACCCAGCTGCGGCTCGGGGGATGAGTATGAGACCTGCAGCCCGGGAGGGGCCCTAATGGAGGAGATCCAGCTCCTGGAGTCCCCAGTGCGTTTCCAGGACTTGTGCTTTGGTGATGAGTTGCCACCGGAGACGCCTGGGGAGGGAAAGAAAAAGGCTAAGAAGACCAAGCTCCAGGAGCAGGTAAGATATGTATACACCCCCTCCCTGGGACCCCGGGTCGACCGCAGGGCCGGCTCACTGTATTAGCCCCTCTTCTCAGCCCAGCCCGTGTCCTGCAGTGGACTCGGTGCAGGAGAGAGGGGAGAGCGAGGTATCTGATATGGTGGTGAGCTCCGTCTCTGTTTGCAGTAATGGGGATGGAGCTGGTGCGGCACCGGCTGAAAAGCCGGACAGGAAGGTTACTGCGGGGGATGAGAGGAAAATCTCTGGCGCTGGAGCTTGCTCCTGATGGGAGGAGGGGTGGCTCCACGCCACAGATGGCTGCGGGAGCTCCGATGGCTCCAACCGCTGATGACGCTGTTCCTCGGGACAGCAGAGGCATGAAAGGAGTTGTCGGAGCTATGGCGGTTACGCCTCCCAATGAAGGACAAGAACTGAGGCCAAAGCCTTTGTTTTGTATTGGCGCTGCTGGTCCAGATGAGCGGCGCCATGAAAGAACAGATCAGCAACGTTTGGATCAGCGGCGCCCAGTAATGGATCAGCGGCGCCCAAAAGTTGTAAATAACAGTACTGAGGAAGCGGAGGGCAATGATAAAAGTGGGGTTGGGGCTGTGTCCTGTCTTTCGAGGGCAGCTCCGGCCCCAGGAGCCCAGTGATGCTGAGGTACCAATCATTACACCAGAACACACCGGTTCAGCCAGTATGAGTGAGGGAGCAGGTGGGGGGCAGAAAGTTTTTGTTAATAAAAATATGTCTGGGGGTTTGGATGGTGGAGTGAATGGTGTTAGGAGGGAAGGAAGGGAGGTCGCAGAATCTGTTGTAAGTAAGGCTGGTTTGGGGATGGAAGATATGGAAGTGGGCGGTGGAGGGTCTTTGGTAAGTGGGGAGGGTGTGGAACCTGGTCCGGTTGCCCCCGGCTGTGGCAGCCCCTGTGCGCAGCTTTGCTACTGTCACAGCCGGGGTGAGTAGGGGGCCCTCCTTGTCCTCTGGCTCTGGGGACGGCGTTTTGCAGCGGCGTCTTCTGGAGAGCTCTAAAGAGAGGAGAGCACAATCAATGTAGAGGGGAGGGAGGTTGATCTATCCTTTTGGATAGATAGGCATAGCCTCTCAGCCTTCCGAGCAAAGGAGCGGGGAGACCACGTGGTCCCTCCCGACAACTGGGCAGGGTGCTCTCCGTAGGAATGTGGTCCGTCTGAGGTGGAGGGGCAGTGATACATGTCCTTCAAGATCAGAAGTAGTTGAGCTCCTTCTAAAGATGGGCTTCAAGGCGACAGACATCTACGCCTTGATACATCCCTATGGGACCCCTGAGTTCGATGTCAGCTTTGTTCGGCCGGAGGGACTTGAGCTCTTCTGGTCGAACTATGAGATGGCAAAGGGCGAGGCCCAGCTGGCGAGATTTTGCCGTCCAGGCAGTGTCTCGTCAGAACAACGTGAAGAGGGTGACCGTTCTAACCCGTAACGAGTCACTCTCGTGTATTGACATCATGGCGTGGCTCGGCCGATATGGGGAGGTGGTGGAGGTTCCCAAGAAGAACAGGGATGAACATGGCATCTGGTCTGGGGCCTGGACGTTTATGGTAAAACTTAGGCTTTTAGGAAACACAGTTACTCACATACCATCTGCCACCTTCCTTGGAAGGGATCGCATCAGATTTTCTACCAGGGTCAGCCGAAGCTCTGTCACAGATGCGGCAGCCCACACACTTCAGTGCTAACTGCACTGTACAGAAGTGCTCGCTGTGTGGGGAGATTGGCCACCTCGCTGCATCATGTGCAGAGATTAGGTGTCACCTGTGTGGTGACTTAGGTCACCCATTCAGTCGCTGCCCTCATTCCTTTGCCAATGCGGTCAATGCCCGGCGGGAGGAAGCCGTGAGGCCAATTCTACTGGGGCAGGGGCTGGCAGAAGTGAAGGAACAGAGGGGCCAGGGAAGAAAAGTAAGCAAAGACGCCTGCCCAACTGAGGCGTCAGGAAAATCGCCCGAAGGGAGAGGGAGATGGGCGAATCCCGGGAACCTCAGGCAACTGGGGAAGCTGGGATGACCTCTGATCTCACCCCTGAGACTGCTGCTACTGCTGAGGCCCAAAGGGACAGTGAGCTGGATGAGGAAGTTAGGAGGATCCAGGAAGAGGAAGGTGCCATCTCCTCATTATCCCCCATGACAGGGGAAGTGGGGGATGGCAAAAGCAGGGTAAAAACGTACAGGGAAAAAGGGAGATTTAAGATCTTCTCCCACCCACCAGATGCCAAAGGAAGGTACAACCAACCCCCTCTGATTAGTCTCTCAAACCGGTTCCAAGCCATTGGTGACACCTCCCCTCCTCAGGGGAGGAGCCGGTGGGGAGGTTCCGGGAGTTGCGGTGACACCTGGGCCTGCGGGGGACGCCGAGCCTCCTTCTACTGGGAAAACATGTCCTCAGGGGTGGGGGCTGGCCTGGAGTCAGAGCACAAGGACGGAGGTGAAATGGACACATCTGTGTGTTTGAAAAGGGTAAGCCATCATCTGATGCAAAAGATGGTGGGGGCAGTGGGAAAAGAAAGCCATCTAATTCAATCACCCATGATGGCGGCACTCACTCCGTTGACGCTGGCGTCCATTAATGTCGCCAGCATTAAGTCAGATACGGCTAGATTTGCGGCCTTTGATTTTTCAGCCGGGTTGAAGCTGACATTTTGTTTTTGCAGGAGACCAGGCTGCCAGATTTGGCATCTGTATTTAAAGCTAAAAGGGAGTGGAGACGCGGATCCTCCTACTGGTCTCTTGCGGCCGAGCCGTATAGCGGGGTGGCAGTCCTTTTACTGCACCGGTAGAATGCCGACGGGTTATTGAATTAGAAATGGGGAGGTGCCTGATCCTGGATGTCCTCATGAGGGGACAAGAACTTCGTCTAATTAACATCTATGGTCCCCAGTCCAAGTGGGACCGGAAGTGTCTCTTCATGAGGATCAAGCCCTATCTTTTTACAAGTCGGCAGGTGGTCTTTGGAGGGACTTTAATACTGTCACGAGGCCCCAGGATAGGGGAGGTTCCAGGGACAAGCTGACTTACGACAGCGTCGCGCTTAATAGTATAGCTAGTGAGGCTCGCCTGGTGGATGTCCACATTCGGCACACCCCAGGCCACCCAGGGTTCACCTATCATAGGGGTAGTTGTAGGTCTAGAATAGACAGGTTTTATTTAAAGGAGGAAGCCGTCTCTTCAGCCGTTTCCGCTGTGGAGGTGGAGTTCTCCGACCACTGTATGATTTTGTTTTCTCTGAATGTTACAGAGACCCCCGAATGGGAAGGGGCTACTGGAGGCTCAATTCGTCTCTCTTGGAAGAAGCGGAGATAAGACAGTCCTTTGAGGATTTCGTTCAGAGCCAGGTACCATTGCTGGATCTCTGCAGCAGTAAGTCTGAGTGGTGGGAGATCTTCAAGGAAAGGGTGGGGAGATTCTTCCGCCAGCTCTCGAGCCTCAGGAGTCTGAGTAAGTATCGCCTGTATCAGGGCCTGAGGAGGAAACTCGAACGTCTTGTCTCGACTGGGGGTAGCCGTGAGGAGATCTCCAGAGTGAAGTCTTTGCTTATGAGGTGTCAGTACGATAGGCACGCATCTTTGGTTTTGAGAGGGATTACGGGAAATACCGCTCGCCCGACCCTTACAGAAACTGCAGGATGTCAGTGAGTAGTAAGATTGTGTCAGGACTGATTGATAGTGCGGGTTCTCTGAGAAGGTCCAGATCAGGGATCCTGGAGGTTGTCAGATCCTTTTACTCACATCTCATGGCAAGGAGGGATCTTGATCGTGATAAGATATCGGCTTTCCTGACTGAAACTGTCCCTGAACCAGGGGTAGAGCCCTCTCTTGACGTTTTGGCGGAAATGATCAGTGAAGAGGAAGTCAGTCTGGTGATTGAGGGGCTTGCTCCCAAAAAATCACCTGGTCCGGATGGCTTAACATCTGAGTTTTATAAGACCTTTAAGGACACCTTAGTTCCCCTCTTGACTGAGGTATTAAATGAGTGTCTTTCCTCGGGTACTCTACCAAAGTCAATGAGGAGGTCGGCCCTGATCATCCTGTCAAAGGGTAAAGATCCATTCCACATTGAGAATTGGCGTCCCATAGCGCTCCTCAGTGTGGACAGAAAGATTCTGGCAAAGGTGCTATTTAATCGGCTGGTGAAGTTTGCACCCCAGCTCCTTTCTGGGGCCCAGCATTGCTCTGTTCCCGGCCACAGTACTTTTAGTGCTGTGCTCAGTGTCCGGGAGGCCGTGGAGCAGGGCAGGGCAGGTCACTGGAAGGGGTACATGCTGTCCTTGGATCAGGCAAAAGCATTTGATCGTGTTAACCACGAGTACCTCTGGTCTGTCCTTCTGAGATATGGCCTGCCCGGGGGTTTGTTGATTGGCTTAAGACCTTGTATGCAGGGGCAGAGAGTTTCCAGCTTGTGAATGGTTGGATTGGCCGTCCTTTTGGGGTGGGATCTGGGGTTCGCCAGGGTTGTCCTCTGAGCCCGCTTTTGTGCGTGTTCGCGATTGATCCCTTCCTTAGAGGGTTGATCGTGGGCCGTTGGCGGGCATCAGGATGGACCGGGCGGCTCCGGAGACCACACTGAGGGTGGTGGCGTATGCTGATGGCGTAACTATCTTTGTGTCTTCGAGAGGGGAGGCAGAGTGGGTACTGTCTGAGGTAGAGCGCTACTCAGAGTCATCTGGGTCCAAGATCAACCGGGATAAGTGTGAGAGTCTCTGGCTGGGAGGTGGAGATCCTGGTTTCGATCTCCCGGACACCCTTCCAGAGCCCCAGTTATCTACAAAAGTCCTCGGCATTGAATTTGGCCAGGGGATTACCCCCATCAAAATTGGGATAGCAGGCTTAAGATTGCCGCTCAGAAGGTGGACCAGTGGAAGGGTTGGTCTTTGACCCTCAGGAAAGGGTGAACATTATCAAAACCTATCTGATCCCTTTGCTGTTATATCTGGGCAGTGTGTGCGTCTTGCCGGAACCTTTCTGGACTCGGGTCTACAGTCTGTTCTTCCAGATGTTATGGGAAACAGACTGAACCTTGTCAAGAGGGAGGTTACTTACCGTACGAGGAGACTAGGAGGGTTGGGTATGGTCAACCCTGTGGTGTTCCTGGTGAACACCTTTATTAAGATTAATCTCTCGAACCTCTGGAAGAGAGGGCTCCTCCGTGGGTAGCCTCCTGTCGGGGATGGTTTCGGCCTTTCTTCCAGGAATGGGAGACAGGGGGCAAGTGAAGGATCTCCGCACACCACATGGGCATCTCCCGGCTTATGCTGCCCTGGTTCTGAAGGTATTACGTCGGTGGGGTCTGGGGATGTGGGAAATCAGGACTCAGTCAAGGAGACTCCTTGACCAGAGGGTTCTGTTGACCCATTTCCAGAAACCTCTGGCCCTCAGGGACTGCCCAGGTCGGGATCTGAGGGTCGGGTTACGGCTTTTAAATTCCAATAGGATCCCCTTGAAGTTCTTTGACTTGACTTGGCGCTGCTTCCATGGGAAACTGTGTGTGAGGGACAATCTGAAGTGTAGGAGCTCTGAGGACAGGGGGTGTCCCCGTGAGGAGTGCGGTGGTGTGCTGGAAAGCATGGACCACTTCCTGCTTCATTGTCCCTTTAACACAGAGGTTTACACCAGGGTGGGGACCTCCATTGGCTGGCCTAGGCTGGTCACTCTTTCCTATGCGGAATGGGCCTATGGAGCATTCAGACACCTGGGTGGTAGGGACCTCTGCACTTTATTCCTAGTCAGCTCAGTGGTCAGGTACTACACGTGGCATGCACGGTGTTTAGTTTCGACGCAGCGCAAAATCCTCCCCGTGGATGAGGTGGTTAGGAACATTCTCGGAGACCTGGTGAAGGTGCGCTCTCTGGAGTACGAGAGGTTGGGGCGGGTAGAGCCTCTCTCCTCTGGAGGGTTTTGCCTTTAGGGTACCCTAGCCTGTTGTCTCCCCTCCCGGTGGTGGGCTGAAGCTGACACTGTAGATTTTTGTTTTGTTTTGGTGGCTGTATGAGGACATAGGGCTTGCAGGCGCCGAACTTGGGCTTTAATGGTTGTGTGTGGCTGAGAAGCCTCACGGTGGAGTGGTGAGGTTAAGGTCTACTATGTAATGTAGTTGATATGTATATTTGTATTTGTGTAGGTTGAGTTGTCGGGTGTAGTGTTAGGTTGGGTGGTGGGTAAATGGGGGAGGGTTCCATGGAACATTGGGGACTTTGGGACATATAAGAAAATCCTGGGCTGGTTCATGGACGTCTGTTATCATGTACTGGGGGCATGGGATGCGGGACCAGCTCAGGGACCAAAAAAAAAAAAAAAAAAAAAAAAATTTAAAAAAATGTGCGTGTGTATATATATGTATATGTATATAAAAAAAAAAAAAAAAAAAAAATTGTGTGTTGCATTGGGGTGGTGGTGGTTGGGCTTTTTGTAAGTTTGTTTAACTTCTGTATTTGTTAAGTGTAGGTAGGTGCAACCGGATCAGGAAGGTTAGTACATGTACATAGATATTGTAAAT
This sequence comes from Bufotes viridis, assembly GCA_033119425.1. NCBI lineage: Eukaryota > Metazoa > Chordata > Amphibia > Anura > Bufonidae > Bufotes > Bufotes viridis. The sequence goes on from CM065597.1 coordinate 9,258,313, forward strand.
ATTGTATATATTGTACATAGCTGGTGTTCTGTGGCGAGTGATGGGCTGGACCGGTGCTGTCTGCGCCGCGCTGAGGAGCATCATGTCCTGTATGCTTGGTTTGGTCTCTGTTTTTATATATTTATTTATCTGTTTTGTTTTAAAAATTTTAATAAAGAAATACAGGATGTAACTCAGGATCAGTACAGGATAAGTAATGTATGTACACAGTGACTCCACCAGCAGAATAGTGAGTGCAGCTCTGGCATTTAATACAGGACTCGTTGACTCAGAAATCCAGTACAGGATAAGTAGTTGTAATGTACACTGTAGTGGCTGCAATAATGATAGAATAGTGAGTGACTAGCTCAGTAGAGTATAAGACAGGATGTTTACTCGGGATCAGTACAGGATAAGTAATGTATCTATGCACAGTGACTGCACCAGCAGAATAGTGAGTGCAGCTCTGGAGTATAATACAGGATGTAACTCAGGATCAGTACAGGATAAGTAATGTATGTACACAGTGACTGCACCAGCAGAATAGTGAGTGCAGCTCTGGAGTATAATACAGGATATAACTCAGGATCAGTACAGGATAAGTAATGTATGTACACAGTGACTGCACCAGCAGAATAGTGAGTGCAGCTCTGGAGTATAATACAGGATGTAACTCAGGATCAGTACAGGATAAGTAATGTATGTACACAGTGACTGCACCAGCAGAATAGTGAGTGCAGCTCTGGAGTATAATACAGGATGTAACTGAGGATCAGTACAGGATAAGTAATGTATGTACACAGTGACTGCACCAGCAGAATAGTGAGTGCAGCTCTGGAGTATAATACAGGATGTAACTCAGGATCAGTACAGGATAAGTAATGTATGTACACAGTGACTGCACCAGCAGAATAGTGAGTGCAGCTCTGGAGTATAATACAGGATGTAACTCAGGATCAGTACAGGATAAGTAATGTATGTACACAGTGACTGCACCAGCAGAATAGTGAGTGCAGCTCTGGAGTATAATACAGGATGTAACTCAGGATCAGTACAGGATAAGTAATGTATGTGTACACAGTGACTCCACCAGCAGAATAGTGAGTGCAGCTCTGGGGTATAATACAGGATGTAACTCAGGATCAGTACAGGATAAGTAATGTATGTACACAGTGACTGCACCAGCAGAATAGTGAGTGCAGCTCTGGAGTGTAATACAGGATGTAACTGAGGATCAGTACAGGATAAGTAATGTATGTACACAGTGACTGCACCAGCAGAATAGTGAGTGCAGCTCTGGAGTATAATACAGGATGTAACTCAGGATCAGTACAGGATAAGTAATGTATGTACACAGTGACTGCACCAGCAGAATAGTGAGTGCAGCTCTGGAGTATAATACAGGATGTAACTCAGGATCAGTACAGGATAAGTAATGTAATGTACACAGTGACTGCACCAGCAGAATAGTGAGTGCAGCTCTGGAGTATAATACAGGATGTAACTCAGGATCAGTACAGGATAAGTAATGTATGTACACAGTGACTCCACCAGCAGAATAGTGAGTGCAGCTCTGGAGTATAATACAGGATGTAACTCAGGATCAGTACAGCATAAGTAATGTATGTACACAGTGACTGCACCAGCAGAATAGTGAGTGCAGCTCTGGAGTATAATACAGGATGTAACTCAGGATCAGTACAGGACAAGTAATGTGTGTACACAGTGACTCCACTAGCAGAATAGTGAGTGCAGCTCTGGGGTATAATACAGGATGTAACTCAGGATCAGTACAGGATAAGTAATGTGTGTACACAGTGACTCCACCAGCAGAATAGTGAGTGCAGCTCTGGGGTATAATACAGGATGTAACTCAGGATCAGTACAGGATAAGTAATGTGTGTACACAGTGACTCCACTAGCAGAATAGTGAGTGCAGCTCTGGGGTATAATACAGGATGTAACTCAGGATCAGTACAGGATAAGTAATGTGTGTACACAGTGACTCCACTAGCAGAATAGTGAGTGCAGCTCTGGGGTATAATACAGGATGTAACTCAGGATCAGTACAGGATAAGTAATGTATGTACACAGTGACTCCACTAGCAGAATAGTGAGTGCAGCTCTGGAGTATAATACAGGATGTAACTCAGGATCAGTACAGGATAAGTAATGTATGTACACAGTGACTGCACCAGCAGAATAGTGAGTGCAGCTCTGGAGTATAATACAGGATGTAACTCTGTTTACGTAATTGCATTACTATGCTGTACAGGATACTGAGTACATCTGTATATACACAGATGCACTCACTATCTGCTGGTAGAATCATGTGTACGTGACTACAGCTGACTGGAGTGATCTGAGATATCAGGATGTACACTTCAGGATCAGTACAGGATAAGTAATGTAATGTATCTGTACAATCCAGTGACTCCACCAACAGAATAGTGAGTGCAGCTCTGGAGTATAATACAGGTTGTAACTCAGGGTCAGTACAGGATAAGTAATGTATGCACACAGTGACTGCACCAGCAGAATAGTGAGTGCAGCTCTGGAGTATAATTCAGGATGTAACTCAGGATCAGTACAGGATAAGTAATGTATGTACACAGTGATTCCACCAGCAGAATAGTGAGTGTAAATGATGTAATACTAGCTCTGGAGTATAATACTAGATATAACTAACTATACATAACTGAAGTCTGCAATGGTGAAGTACTATTGATCAATTGTTAGGTGTTGTCTTGGTCTCATGATGTCAAAATGTGAACAGCATGATGAGGAGGACTGTTTAATACTAATTCTAATCCAGGAAATTTCTTTGGTGATTCGTGTGAATTTTGCTGTTAAGCTCCTTGTTAGAGAACAGCAAGTTGTCCAAAAATTAGTGAAACACCAAACAGTTGGACATGTGCCTTCAGAGGATTAGAGGAGGTCACATTAAGTTCACCTGTAAAGGGTAGGGTACTTTCACAGTAGCGTTGTTCTGATCCGGCAAACCGTATACAAACGGAAAGCTGTTTTTGCCGGATCTGGTAGACTTATTCATTGAAATACCAGATCCGTCTTTCCAGTATTATCTGGAATAACAGTACTTCATTTTTTAAAAGCTAGAAAGAACTGCGCATGCGCAGACTGTAAAACCGGATCCGGCGATGCGGCAATTTCTGGAAAGCTTGGTACCGGATCCGGCATTAATACATTTCTAGTGCAGCAGTGTTCCAGTATTTTGTCCGGTCAAATACCGTACAAGGGACGGAACGGAAGACATCCCGATGCATACTGAACGGATTGCTTTTCATTCAGAATGCATTGGGACAAAACGGAAGCGTTTTTTTTCCGGTGTTGAGACCCTTTACCGGATTTCAATACCAGAAAAGAATAAGAGTACATTTTAAGTTCATCCTGAAATTCTACACACACAGACTGTATATAACATTATAGGAGAATTCCTCTGACCTGTTGCTTTGCGTTTTACAGTCTGGACTTTTTTGCTACCTTTGGCTACGGCTCAGTTAATGTGACAATAGATTAGGGGTCGTTTCCTGGGTATGAAGGGCAGTTTAATTTCCTAAACCCATTTGAGTAGCAGCGTGGCTGCAGACATTAGTGTGTGTTGGGTTAGAAGGATGCTGCGCTGATCTCCATCTGCTGTGCTGCCAGCTGCGGCTTTACAGAGTGCAGCTCTATCTGTGACACGCCACTGTTTTATTGCAGCATTAGATGTGACCCGTGAATTCTGCTCTTCTCACTAAAGCTTTCAACTCACAGATTATTCTGTTCTGCAAAATTACAGAAATAGCCAATAAAGCTGCAGCAATGCTGTGCGAGCCCAGGCCTCCGGCTATTACCGTAATCTTGTCTCATGCTGCATACGGCATATGCTTCTGTTTTACGTAATATTTTTATGTAGCAAAAGCCGCACAGGATGAAATGATACAACTATGGCAGGAGATACAGAAACAGATCAAAACACCGGTAACACCAGAATATCATTTATGTCATATCTATATATAGTCTTTAAAGGGAACCTGTCATCTGGAAACGACAATTTACACTAATCACAGTACCTCTCAGTGTGGCCGAAGATGTTTTCATATCTTCTTTCTGCGTTTTGTGCTCTCCTAAAACCGAGTTCTAAAACTTGGTTTGGTGCCTTTTTTAAGTCCTGCTGAAGTCCAGGGGGCAGTAGCTGATAAGCCCGTCCCTATGGCGCTCCTTCGCATATTGATGGGCATTTTTCCCTGTAGCCAGGACCGCGCTCTTCTCGCGCATGCGCCGTGCGCGTCCTGCCACAGCGCAATCCCGGCTAAGGCTCCCTTCCTCCCTGGCCTCTTTCTGTTTACAGCGCGCTCATGCAGCAGGGGTGAAGCGACGGACGTGCGCGAGCGTGCTGTATGGGAACGGCGCAGTAAACAGAAAGAGGCATGGGAGCTGTAGCCGGGATCGCGCTGTGGCAGGACGCGCACGGCGCATACGTGAGAAGAGCGTAGTCCCAGCTACAAGGAGAAATGTCCATCAATGAGAGGAGGAGCATAGGGACGGGCCCCCTTGACTCCTGCAGGACTTGAACAAGGCTCCAAACAAACTTTTATAAGTGGATTTTATTAAAGATCACAACCCTGACAGACGATATGGAAACATCTTTGGGCCGACATTGCAAGAAAGTATAAGGTACTGTGATTAGTAAAATTTGTCTTTTGCAGGTGACAGGTTCACTTTAAAAATGGCAACTAACTACATGGAGTCTGGTACCAAAGTCCTGCAGAATAAAAACCTAATGATGACAGGTTTTTTCACTGCCTCTCCCTGTAAATCATGTAGGTACAGATAGTACTGCCTCCCTGTCTCTACTGTAAATCATGTAGGTACAGATAGTACTGCCTCCCTATATATTCCTGTAAATGATGTCGGTACAGATAGTACTGCCTCTCTGTAAATGATGTAGTTACAGATAGTACTGCCTCTCTGTAAATGATGTCAGTACAGATAGTACTGCCTCCCTATATATTCCTGTAAATGATGTAGGTACAGATATTACTGCCTCGCTATCTCTCCTGTAAATGATGTAGGTACAGATAGTACTGTCTCCCTGTAAATGATGTAGGTACAGATAGTACTGTCTCCCTGTAAATGATGTAGGTACAGATAGTACTGTCTCCCTGTCTCTCCTGTAAATGATGCGGGAATAGATAGTACTGCCTCCCTGTAAATGATGTAGGTACAGATAGTACTGCCTCCCTGTCTCTCCTGTAAATGATGTAGGTACAGATAGTACTGTCTCCCCGTCTCTCCTGTAAATGATATTGGTGCAGCTAGTACTGCCTCCCTGTGTCTTCCTGTAAATTATGTAGTTACATGCCGTACTGCCTACTTGTCTCTACCTGTAAATAATGTGGTTACAGATAGTACTGCCTCCCTGTCTCTCCCTATAAATGATGTAGGTACACATATTACTGCCTCCCTGTCTCTGCCCGTAAATGATGTAGGTACAGATAGTACTGCCTCCATGTCTCTTCCTGTAAATGATGTAGGTACAGATAGTATTGCCTCTTAGTCTGTCTGTAAATTATGTAGGTACAAATAGTACTGCCTCTGTCTTTCCTATAAATGATGTAGGTAGAGCTAGTACTGCCTCCTTGTCATTCCTGTAAATGATGTAGGCACAGATAGTACTGCGTCCCTGTCTCTCCCTGTAAATGATGTAGGCACAGATAGTACTGCCTCCCTGTCTCTCCCTGTAAATGATGTAGGTACAGATAGTACTGCCTCCCTGTCTCTACCTGTAAATGATGTAGGTACAGATAGTACTGCCTCTCTGTAAATGATGTCGGTACAGATAGTACTGCCTCGCTGTAAATGATGTCGGTACAGATAGTACTGCCTCGCTGTAAATGATGTCGGTACATATAGTACTGCCTCCCTGTAAATGATGTAGGTACAGATAGTACTGCCTCCCTGTAAATGATGTAGGTACAGATAGTACTGCCTCCCTATATATTCCTGTAAATGATGTCAGTACAGATAGTACTGCCTCTCTGTAAATGATGTAGTTACGGATAGTACTGCCTCTCTGTAAATGATGTCGGTACAGATAGTACTGCCTCGCTGTAAATGATGTTGGTACATATAGTACCGCCTCCCTGTAAATGATGTAGGTACATATAGTACTGCCTCCCTGTCTCTCCCTGTAAATGATGTAGGTACAGATAGTACTGCCTCCCTGTCTCTCCCTGTAAATGATGTAGGTACAGATAGTACTGCCTCCCTGTCTCTCCCTGTAAATGATGTAGGTACAGATAGTACTGCCTCCCTGTCAATGATGTCGGTACATATAGTACCGCCTCCCTGTAAATGATGATGGTACATATAGTACCGCCTCCCTGTAAATGATGATGGTACATATAGTACCGCCTCCCTGTAAATGATGTTGGTACAGATAGTACTGCCTCCCTGTAAATGATGTAGGTACAGATAGTACTGCCTCCCTGTCTCTCCCTGTAAATGATGTAGGTACAGATAGTACTGCCTCCCTGTCTCTCCCTGTAAATGATGTAGGTACAGATAGTACTGCCTCCCTGTCTCTCCCTGTAAATGATGTAGGTACAGATAGTACTGCCTCCCTGTCTCTCCCTGTAAATGATGTAGGTACAGATAGTGCTGCCTCTGAGTCTGTCTGTAAATCATGTACTGTGTGTGTATGTATGTATGTATGTATGTGTGTGTGTATGTCCGCTAAAGAAATCCGCACCGTCACATTTACAATCACGAAATTTTGCACAGCCGCCTCCTGTGACTCGGGGAACGTCACAGACTATGTATTGAGTGGAAATTTTCACCCGGCGCTTTCCAATTATTTGTCATAAAATAAGCTTAGTAACCGAACCGCCAAACTCCAGGAGCCATTGTCTGTTGTGGCAGTCAGCCTGGGTATTCATCAGGTGGCATATAGCAACCAATCACAGCTCCGCTTCTGTTTTCCTACAGGTCTCTAATATGAGCTCTGATTGGTTGCTATAGGCTTAGTATAAGATTTTGATTGCGACGCTTATCCAACGTTGTTGTAGAGGCTGATGTAACTCACATGACCTTAAGTGTCTATTAATTCTGTGGGGGTTTTATATACTGTCAATTAAGGACAATTATGTCCCACAAGAAAAGGAAGTCGATTGGACGATTGTCAGGCCACTGTGGAGGTCACTGTTAAGGGGGTGGGCACTGTGGTGGCCATAATTAAAGGGGCAGCTGCTGTGGAAGTCACTGTTAAGGGTGCGGGGTACTGTGGCAATCACTGGTAAAGGGGCAGGCGCTGTGGAGGTCAAAGTTAAGGGGACAGGGAATGGTGGAGGTCACAGTCAAGGAGACTGTTCCCTTATGAAGGTCACTCTTAAGGGGCGGGGTGCTGTAGAGGTCACTGTTAAGGGGCGGGCCTCTGTGAAGGTCACTGCCAAGGTGGTGGGGTGCTGTGGAACTCGCTGTTAAAGAGTCAGGATGCTGTGAAAGTCAAAGTTAAGGGGGTGGGCTGCTCTGGAGGTCTCATTTTAAGGAGGTGGGGTACCGTGGGGGGAGTCAGTGTTAAGGGGTGGGGGGCTGTGGAGGTCACATTATGGGAGAAACTGTCAATATCTTTTAATGACAAACACAAACATTAAATGAAATAGATGAAATATCCCCGTACGAAGCCGGGTCCTTCTGCTAGCACAGAATATAATAAAATATTCATTTTCAGAATTATTTGCAAAGTTAAAAGTATATCGGTGTTATATTGGGGAGATGGATGGAGGATCCTCGAGGTTCATAGTATGCGAGAAAAAAAACGCTCATGTGCACAGACCCATTGAAATGAATGGGTCCGGATTCAGTGCGGGTGCTATGCGTTCACCTCACACATTGCACCCGCGCCAATCACACTCGTGTGAAAGGGTCCTTAGTGTTTTCTTTAAGGCGGAGTCGCCTATACAAGACCACGAGGAAGGCGTCAGTGGTTTTCTAACACTAGTCAGGCTCTCGGATGGACTTTCAGGCGCAATGTCCCTTTAAATCCCATCTTCTTTCAAATGCAAGATACTTTGTGCGTTTATATTCTGCTGCGGATGCGACAGGATCCACATTGTGCTGAACGAGCTGCGCCAGCAAATCTCATCCGCCGCAATGGATGATGTAGAAGGTGAATTTATCACTCCGCACCGACTACAGCACCCAGCATCCGTCTTCAGAATCATTTTCCATTTACATCCCACACAAGTTACTCGGATCAATGATAAACGGTGACGAGAGCCGCCGCAGCAGCGACGCAGCGTCCGCCACATTGTGATACACGTTCTGTGCGCAGAAAATAAATGTCGGCAATAAATGTGAATTTCCATTTATGTCCCTTTATTAAATCTGCATAAAGAGCGACGCCGCTTACTATGCAGAGGAAAAGTAGGTGGAAATGTATGAATCCCAGGAGACGGGTCTATGACAGCGCATTACTGATCTGGCGCATTCACCCTGCGCCGCCCCAATCTCTGCCACACTTTCTTAAAGGGGCGGTCCAGTCCTGTATAGACAGATCTGAAACTTGCAGATAAAAGATAATGGAAGCCTCTAAAATGCTGCGCAGTTCTTTATCCACGATGACAGCTAAGAGGCCGAGGGGTCGCCAGCAGAGTCCCCCGGAGGAAACATGGAAATGTTCTTATTCACTGACAGTAAGCACAGTGTTTGAAAATAGAAACTGAGGCAGAGAATATTAAAAAGTTGTATCATAGAATGATTAGGATTTATTAACAGAAAGACCCTTCAATTAAGAGCTCACGCCCACGACCGTATGTATTTTACGGTCCGCAAAAATACGGATGACGTCTGTGTGCATTCCGTATTTTGCGGAACGGAACATCTGGCCCCTAATATAGCAGGCCTTTCCTTGTCCGTTAGGCCTCTTTCACACAAACGTTTTTTTGGGCGAGTGTATGGGCTGTTTTTTGCGTTCCGTATACTTAACCATTCAATTCAATGGGTCCGCAAAAAAAACAAAAATACGGAAGGTACTTTACGTATGCCTTCAGTTTCCGTATTTCCATTCCGTTCAAAAATACAACGTCCTATTATTGTCCACATCACGGACAAGGATAGCACTCTTCTATTAGGGGTCAGATGTTCTGTTCCATACGGTCATGTGCAATGGGCCTTATGCGGACAATAATAGGACATGTTCAGAAACGGAATGCACACGGAGTAACTTCCGTTTTTTTTTTGCAGACCCATTTAAATCAATGGTTCCGCATACGTTCTGCAGAAAAAAAACGAAACGGACGCAGAACGAAAATAAGTTTGTGGCGTGAAAAGTCGCAAACTGCAGGACTGCAAGTTTTTCTACGACATTTGGGCTAAACTTGTCGTTTCTATGCCGGCCTCACTGCGAAAAAGGTTGTGGAGACGGTCGGGGGTGTGGTGGCCCCGCCACATTTATCATCACACCTTTGACATCTACGCCAGCTAGAAATGTCAGATGCTGCAGCACTCATCCTGCAGTTTTGTCTCAGGCAGATATGTAAAGGATTGCACTCTGGATATTGCCACAAGAGGGCGTAAAAGTGCTTTCCCTGCTGCCCTATAAAAAGGCTCTCAGAGCCTACTTTAGAGCAGTGTACCTCTTGGTGAGAGATGACGGACAGCTAGACACGCCTCTACAATTCCCACAAAGACTTTTTACCCAGTTGACATAATTGCACTGAGAGAAGCAGGATGGTTGCGTTGATGAATTGCCCGCTAGGCCGCTCTGACCGAGCTTTTAGGAGGAGTTGGGAGCAGGCGCACATGAAGAACAGGCTCCAGCTGTCCCAGACAGACATCAGCAGAAAGCAGCGCCCATAGTTTCGCTGTCCACCATCCAGACACTGGTAGCCTCTTTATTACACCTAAGGAAATTTGGTGTCACGGAGTCCACTATGCGTCCTGTCACTGACAGCCAGCATTGCTGCCGTTTGCAGTGATGTCAAGAATGAGAAACCTAGACTGCTGTGATGAATCCTGGTTCTGGTTAAGATCCGGTCAGGTTGGACTATGGAGGTCTGGTGGTGAGGGCTTCTATCCTGCCTTCGCTGTGGAGCGACACACTGCCCCCGCTGCTGGTGATGATCTGGAGCCATCGCATATGAAAATCGGCCAACCCTGGTAGTGATAAGAGGACACTAACAGCTCAGCGATGTGCAGGACATCCCGCCGCCACGTGTTCCTCTCCCGCCGCCATGTGTTCCTCTCCTGGCAGGGCTTCTATTAGTTAGCAGGATAATGCTCGCCCGCACACGGCACCAGGAACGTCTTCTTCACATTACAACACTTCGTTGGCGGTCACCGGATTTATCGCCAATCCAGTATTTATGGGACCAGCTGTGATAGCAGCGTCACTAACGAACAAGTGCGAAGGACCTACGGGCCCAGCTGTGACATCTGTGGGCAAATGTGTCGCAGGATACCACACAGAATCGGTAAGCCTCAATGTGTCCAGGCTAGAGGCCGTATCTCATCTTGGATCCAGGCTGGAGGCCGTATCTCATCTTGTATCCAGACTAGAGGCTGTATCTCATCCTGTATGCAGACTAGAGGCTGTATCTCATCTTGTATCCAGGCTGGAGGCTGTATCTCATCTTGTATCCAGACTAGAAGCCGTATCTCATCTTGTACCCACGCTAGAGGCCGTATCTCCGCTTGTATCAAAACTAGAGGCCGTATCTAATCTTGTATCCAGGCTAAAAGCTGTATCTCATCATGTATCCAGGCTAGAGGCTGCATCTCCTTGTATCCACGCTAGAGGCTGTATCTCATCGTGTATCCCATTTTGTATCCAAGCTACAGGTGGTCCAACAGGGTCCTAAAGTCTCCTTTCAATTCCCCAGTAAACTTCTTCTTTTCTCTACTGTTCTAATCACTTACATTTATCATTATTACAGCCACACACAGTTTAATTACAACAACTTCTTTTGTGCAGGATTTCTGGTCAATGAGTCCTAATTAAAAACTGGTATTATACTCCAGAGCTGCACTCACTATTCTGCTGGTGCAATCACTGTGTACATACATTACTTATCCTGTGCTGATCCTGAGTTACATCCTGTATTATACTCCAGAGCTGCACTCACTATTCTGCTGGTGCAGTCACTGTGTACATACATTACTTATCCTGTACTGATCCTAAGTTACATCCTGTATTATACTCCAGAGCTGCACTCACTATTCTGCTGGTGGAGTCACTGTGTACATACATTACTTATCCTATACTGATCCTGAGTTACACCCTGTATTATACTCCAGAGCTGCACTCACTATTCTGCTGGTGCAGTCACTGTGTACATACATTACTTATCCTGTACTGATCCTGAGTTACATCCTGTATTATACTCCAGAGCTGCACTTACTATTCTGCTGGTGCAGTCACTGTGTACATACATTACTTATCCTGCACTGATCCTGAGTTACATCCTGTATTATACTCCAGAGCTGCACTCACTATTCTGCTGGTGCAGTCACTGTGTACATACATTACTTATCCTGTACTGATCCCGAGTTACATCCTGTATTATACTCCAGAGCTGCACTCACTATTCTGCTGGTGGAGTCACTGTGTACATACATTACTTATCCTGTACTGATCCTGAGTTACATCCTGTATACTCCAGAGCTGCACTCACTATTCTGCTGGTGCAGTCACTGTGTACATACATTACTTATCCTGTACTGATCCTGAGTTACATCCTGTATTATACTCCAGAGCTGCGCTCACTATTCTGCTAGTGCAGTCACTGTGTACATACATTACTTATCCTGTACTGATCCTGAGTTACATCCTGTATTATACTCCAGAGCTGCGCTCACTATTCTGCTGGTGCAGTCACTGTGTACATACATTACTTATCCTGTACTGATCCTGAGTTACATCCTGCATTATACCCCAGAGCTGCACTCACTATTCTGCTGGTGGAGTCACTGTGTACATACATTACTTATCCTGTACAGATCCTGATTTACATCCTGTATTGTACTCCAGAGCTGCACTCACTATTCTGCTGGTGGAGTCACTGTGTACATACATTACTTATCCTGTACTGATCCTGAGTTACATCCTGTATTATACCCCAGAGCTGCACTCACTATTCTGCTGGTGCAGTCACTGTGTACATACATTACTTATCCTGTACAGATCCTGATTTACATCCTGTATTGTACTCCAGAGCTGCACTCACTATTCTGCTGGTGGAGTCACTCTGCATTTACATTAAAGGAAATAATTATTACAATTGATGTTTTTATTTTATGTTTTATAGAAGAAACTCTTTACACTCTGTACAATCTCTTCGGTTTAGGAGCATCTATTATCTTTGTGGGCCTTTAAAAAATAAAAATATTTTTTACTGAAGTGTTCCGGTTAACAGAGGGCGCTATAGAGTGCTGTCAGGTGGCTTTACGGGCTACTTTATGGGTGTTTCCAGGTTGGGGTCACCGCAGGACACGTGCTGGGGTCACCGCAGGACACGTGCTGGGGTCACCGCAGGACACGTGCTGTGGTCACCGCAGGACACGTGCTGTGGTCACCGCAGGACACGTGCTGGGGTCACCGCAGGACACGTGCTGGGGTCACCGCAGGACACGTGCTGGGGTCACCGCAGGACACTTGCTGGGGTCACCGCAGGACACTTGCTGGGGTCACCGCAGGACACTTGCTGGGGCTTCAGATCCCCCATCACAGACGCACTTCTTATAGGCCGCGCTCTTGTGCGCAGGAATGGTTTTGTTAATAATTTGTCATTATTAATTCCTATTCAAGCAATTTCCCACATACAAAGCTGGAGGCCCCACAGTCTGTCGGCAGCACAATGGGTTAAATATCAGGTCCCTGGGGTCCTAAGCGAGTGACCCTTCCAGCTGCTGACCCCACCGTCCGGGGTGAAGGTCACTGTCCCTATTCTATTTTTTACTTTTTGTCATTTTTTTGCTCTTGGGTCTTTTCGGGGGTCGCTGGGTTGGTTGCGGCTTTGGCTCCTCCACTTCTGTGGCCGCTGTCTTGGTGGCACTGTGCTTCTGGAAGACGTCTTCGGTGATGGGTTCAATGATGTGCCCCTGCTTGGTAATCACCCGTGGGGTGGTCAGCTTCTGAACGGCCCCCTCTGTGTTCCATGTGCTGCCCACCGGGGCCCGGATGCTGCTCTCAAAGTGCTGCCGGCTGTTAAAGGGGAACGGCAGCTCATTAACCTGGAGGACAGAAGAAATTCATGAAATGTTAGGAATTTACATTGCATATTCTCCATTCACACCCAGAGCTGCATTCGAAAGTCTGCTGCTTTCCTTTTAGGATGTGGGAACCCCCTCATCGCTGCCCGTTTCGGATCCATTTTTCTACGCTGTTTTGCACCTCGCGCTTCCACCAGATGCTTTACAATAGTCTTATCCAAAAATATGCTGCGTCTCCCAGAATGCACTGGAAACGCTCAGGACATCGCCATCTTTGCAAGCCGACACCAATCTATAAATAGCCCCACCTCATCTGATCACGACTACGTTAATTTCTACTCCAGTCACAACCAGAGCTGCGCTCCCAATTCTGCCGTCAGACAGCACATGGGTAATAACACAGTATAAGGCACCACAGCAGATCAAGGGGGTTACAATACAATACCCAGGCTAGCTTCACTGTCTAAAGGGGCTGTTATAAGAATGGAAGCCTCGAGGCCAGTGTGAACAGAACCCAAGCATTATACATAACACGAAGAACTGTGAATGCAGCTTTGGAGATGACCGGAGTAAAAGATATCAAGTTCCTTATAGATCGGTACGTGGTAAGTATTAGAGTTCCTCGCCATAAAATGCTGAGTTAGGCCTCAGTTAGTTCCGTTTTTTTGCGGCCCATATGCAGAACCATTCACTTCAATGGGGCTACAAAAAACGGAAATGACTGTGTGCATTCTAGTTCCGTATTAAAATAGAATGTGTCCTATTATTGTCCGCATTACAGGGCCAGCTGTTCCGTTCCACAAAATACGGAATGCACACAGACGTCATCCGTATTTTTGGCGGATCCGTGTTTTGTAGACTGCAAAAAACATATGGTCGTGTGCATGAGCCCTTAACTCCTTAGTGACCAAGCCTGTTTGGGCCTTTATGACCAAGCGTTTTTCATCCTTTTTTCATGGTCTTGTTCCAAGAGCTATAACTTTTATTTTTCCGTCTATATAGCAGTATGAAGGCTTGTTTTTTGCGGGACAAGTTGTAGTTTTTAATGGCGCCATTTTGGGGTACACATAACTTTCTGATTAACTTTTATTAACTCTTTCTGAGACGGAGATGGGAAAAAATAGCAATACTGCCACTGCGTTTTTACATTATAAACTTTACGGCGTTCATTTTTCGGTAAAAGTAACTAAATATTTTTATTCTATGGGTCAGTACGATTACAGTGATACTAAAAACATATAGTTTTTTTATGTTTTACTACTTTTTTTTGCAACAACACCCCCTTTTTTTTAACCATAAAAAATGATTTTGCATTGCCACTTCCCAAGACCCATAACTTTTTTTTTTTTTCCTATGGAGTTGTGTGAGGGCTTGATTTTTGGGGGCCGACTTGTTTTTTTCATTGGTATCATTTTGGAGTAAATGCCGCTTTTTGATCGCTTGTTATTCAGTTTTTTTCAGTGGAAACTAAGAATAAATTAGAAATTCTGGCTTTTTTTTTAATAGTTTTTTTTACGGTATGTACCATAGGGGATAGTTTATGTAATATTTATGTAGTACCGGTCGTTACGGACACGGCAATACCAAACATATAGGGGATAATTTTTTTTTGCAATTTTTTTCATTGAAAAGCATATTTTCAATGGAACAAAAAGCATATTTTTTATTTTTTATTTCATTTAATAAATATGTATTTTTTTCTAATTTTTTTTACTACTTAATAGTCCCACAAGGGGACTATAATATACAGTATTTTGATTGCTTTTAAAATGTAAGGCATTATATCTATAATGAATTACATTTTAATAGCGGTGCTATTCCAACTTTGACCAGCAGGCTGCGCCAGAGAGGCACAGCCTGCTGGAGATTACTGGAGGACAGGCTCGGGGCCCTGTCAGAAGCCAGGTAAGGCTTCCCAGCACATCAGCACCCCACGATTGCATTTGTCAGCACTTTACATGCGCAGGCGCCATTGCGCCCGGGATGTAAAGGGTTAAACAGCCCGGATCGGCACTCCTGCCGGTCCGGGCTGTTAGAGCAGGGCGCCGGGCTCTTATGTGAGATCCGGGTCTGCGCTCCCCGCTGCACGGCGGCCCAGCCTAAGGCCCCTTAGTGACCGCCGTAAAAAGGCTTTTCATAATATGGCTTGAGGGATTGGGGTACAGTATTGGGGGCACCCCCAAAAAAATACATTTCATAAATCCTTATATTTGACGATCCATCATCATCCCCGTCCTCCTCCACACCCACCTGATGGGCCGCAGCCACTATATTCCTCTTTTCGTTTATGATGACATTAGGAAGGCGCTCGTCTTTCCGTGGAGGCGCAGGGGGCGCTTTAATAGTAAACCTAAAAAAAATAAAAAATTTGTTAATAAAAAAAAAAAGTTACAAAGTTCTTCAACCTTCAGACAACTTTAACTTAACTAGTGGGCAGAATTTCACCCTCCTGCAATGTTAACTAAACCTGGCGAATCACAACGCAGCCTGATCCGACAGTGTGCAGAAGCCTGCTCCAGACGACGCCGTTCAGATGCAGAACCGTTTAGCACGTGGTTTCCAGCTGCAAAGCGCAATGCGGTAAGATCAGAGCAACTTCTCTCCAGTAAGCGAAAGGTTAACACGAGATCAATTTCCTTCTGTTCTGCTGCTCGTTACCCTGAACTCACCTCTATTTAATTAATTACTAAAAAAATTTAGAATAAAATGTAATAAAGTTGCAGGAAGTCCCTAGCTGTCAGTGCGCTTGCTTCCCCTGAGCGGCGGCGCGCTAACTGGAGCGCGGCGGAGACCATCCCGGCACCGGCACAGGGGACTCTCTCTAATTTACACTCTTCAAGTCATTTTCAAAGCAAAACACAAGCGTCAGCCGCCTCCGCGCTCCCCAAAGTGTTTCCAAGAACAAGCAATATTCATATTAATGTGCGCCCCACAATGCCGCGGAGCGGGGGAGGGTAATGGAGGAAATCGCTTACTTTAACTCTTTAACAAATAATAAACACTTTCCTTTTAGATTTCGGCTCCAACACAAACAAAAAGTCACCAAAAACAGCAGCAAATAAGGCCGAGAATGGTCGCGGACAAGTGCTCCGGGGGGTGGGATAGGCTTTACTGCCACTCTAATGTTAGGATGGTGCACAAGGGGTTAATCCAAACCGGAGAGATGCCAACCGGTAATTATATGAGGCAGCATCCTCGGGGCGAGAGCACAGAACAGAGGACCATCGCAAAAAATACAGCAACTAAAATTCTGTAAATATTTATCTGCGGAATTGTATTTATTTTTAACCTTAGGAAACAAAGTAAAACTCTTTTAACCCCTTCCTACCCTTGGCTATTACTTCATGGAAGGCAGCGCGTCCGCACGGCGTACTATTACAGCACAGCGATCAGCAGTTATGCCCGGACCACCACTGGCGGGTGCCAATCCTGTTAAAGGGGTTTTCCAACTGTTCGATACTGATGGCCTGTGCTCAGGATAGGTCATCAGTATCTGAACAGTGGGGGTCCGACTTCCAGGACCCCAGCCAACCGGCTGTTCGAAGAGGCCGAGGCAATCCGGTGAGCGCTGCAGCCGCCTCATAGCGCCGTAACCTGTATAGTGGCCTTGCTTGGTATCGCAGCTCAGCTCAATTCACTTGAATGGGACTCAGCAGCGCCATGGGACAGAGGAACCTGACGTCACTGACCTAGGGTAGGCCGCAAGAAGGCCGCGATTCTCACCACGACCTCCTCTAGACGCTGATCGGCGGGATGCCAGGTGTCGGACCCCCATGATCAGATGCTGGTTACCTATCCTGAGGACCGGTCATCAGGATTAGGCCTCATGCACACAGCCGTGCGTGGACCGTGGTATCCTGGCCTGGAATCCAGCTGACAGCAGGAGCGCACGGCCGTCATTGGTTATTATGACGCCGTGCGCATCATGCCGCCGCTGGACTACAGTAATAAACCCGTATGAGTGTATTCCTGTATTCCAGCGGCGGCATGAAGCACACGGCTATGGAAAGATAAAGACGGCTCCACACAATCAATTAGATGATAGAGATGAAGCACACGGCGTCATAGCAACCAATGACGTGTGCATGAGGCCTAAAACAGTCAGAGAACCCCATTAACTCCTAGCCCAGCAGTTTAATCCCTAACACTGGGTTCAGACCTGAGCGTTTTGAAGCCTAGCGTTTTTGGTGCGTTCAAGACTGGCGTGTAGGCGCGTTTTTTCAAGCGTTTTGGTAAATAGTGTAGGCGCGTTTGACGCGCGTTTATGTGATTGACTGCATAGTTGGCCAATGACCAATGATATAGTTTGGCCAATCTGAGTGCTTTAGAGGTGTGACATTCCATGGTGGCTGATTCAGCATGTTGCAAACTTTGTAAAACGCGCATCGATAGGCGCGTTTTACGCTGCACAAACGCCCGAACAACACGCCTATGGCGTTTCCCATTGAAGTCTATTGGAACCAAACGCTGGATAAACGCCCGAATTAACGCGAACATACTTGCCTATGCGTCGGACGTTTATAGGCGCCTACGAACGCGCATTAAAACGCGCAAGTGTGAACCACCTCCATTGGAATGCATGGTTCCTGTACTGTTGTGCATTTTTTTGCGCGTTCGAAAGCGGCGTTTTACGCGAAAGTGTGAACTGAGTGTTAGATGCCACGGTCAATGCTGACTGTGACATCTAAGTGGTTACAGAGAGGGAGGGGGCTCCATCTTTCAACCCATTGTACACCCCCGCGACACAGACGGGTGGCCCCAAGGGGTTAACATGGTAGTCAGCAGCCAAACAGCGGCTCCCAGGCCTGCCATGTATGGATGCCTGCCTAATAGGCAGCCTGACAGATTACAATATAGAGGGACTGCCGTGTATTATAGGGGCGATCAAAGGACGGCAGCTTCAAGTCCCTTACTGGGATCTGGAGGAAAAAATATATAAAAAATTAAACACTTTTATTTACACCTTTATTTACATAAAATAAAACTATAAAATCGGTGTCCCTGCGCCTGTAACGACCCATACAATACAATAATCACATTGTTTTTACCCCGAGTAAACATTGTAAAAAAAAAAAAATAAATGCTAAATTTGCTCCTGGTTTTCATTCCACTTGCCCAAAAACTGCTGGGATCCATTAGACCTTGACGCCCTGCCACGCGACTGCCGCTAGGAGGTTAATGGCCAGGATGTCGGCGGTATATTACAGCTGCTGCTGACGTCGTGCACCGAACATACCGCCACATCCTAACTGCGGTAAGAAGGCCACAATTAGGATGTGACGGTCTGTCACATATTTCATATTTCTTACAATTTGGGGAAATGTCTGCGTGTCGGAGCTCCTCTTTAACCTACTGCAGTACTCCAATATAGAGTCATGTGACCTCACATCAGCACAAGAGGTCTCCTGTGACCTTTGTCGTACAATTTGCTCCGTGCGATCCTCCGCAATCTTTCGTGAAAATTGAAATAAATCTCAGCGCTGTACGGGACACTTACCTGCGCTGCTTCTTCCTGCTGACTTTAAGGTTGGTCCCGCCCCACTCTCCCCAGCCCGGCAGCACCAGGCTGATGTCTTTGGGCTTCGCGGCTTTAGCTGCGTCCCGCTTCTCTTTCAGGAAGTCGCTGATGACATCATCACCGGCGAACGCTTCTTGGATGATCATTTTCTGACTGGTTTCGGCGTCGTCATCGATCTAAACGTGCAATGGGAACATAACGGCACAAGGGGTGAGGTAGGTCCATCCGTCAGTACACTTACGGTTTAGGTGCTGCAGTGCATTCTAGAGGTGCAGCATTTTCTAGAAAGAACTGCTGCCAAGAGCCCAGTGCAACCTTCACATTCCCCCTGTACCGGCAGGGGGCAGCAGTGAGGGGTGTGACCCTGCCGCTTAAAAAGGAATCTGGGAATGTTCTGAACGCAGCTCCGGATGGGAATGGAGGAGATAGGTATTATATCGCATCATCCAGGGCTGTTCAGAAATTGTCTTTAGGACCGGGACCCCTTCTCCTCTGTAGGGAACCCTCACCAAGGTGACTGTACAACTGGGGACCTACCCCTTTAAATTCTTCCTGCTCACCTCCTCCTCTGCCTCCACTGTAGTGGGCAGCAATGGCGCCTGCACTGGTCGCGCCTTAGTCGGTAGAATGTCCTTGGAGTCGATGAGTTTTGATTTCTTGGATAGCTTTTCCCTGGTGGGTTGTGAGGTCTTCTCCGCCAGCTTCTTGGGGGGCGTGTCCCGCTGAGTGACCCGCTCATCTAGCAGCTCCTGTTGCCCCAGAGCCTCGAGATCTTCCAGGGTGCGGTTCCTCTCCAGGCTCTCTAATAGTACCGGACCTTCTTCTTCCTCGGTTCTGTCCTGCTCCACCTGCTCCTCAGCCAGTCACTGGCTCCTCCTCCTCCTCCTCGGCCGCCATGTTTTCCTGCGCTCTCTCTTCTTTCTTGTTCTGCTCTAGTAACCTCTGAAATAGCGTATTGAACCGCGACACTTCCCCGGCGCCGTCCTCTGCCGCGCTGTCCGCTACCGACCCTGCACAAGATGGAGACGTTTAGAAAGGTGGCGACAAATCTACAGAGCGTCTGCTGTGCGTGAAAAGCACGGATTTGAAATAAATAAAAAGTTCTGCAACTTTCTAATAGACTTTCAACACCTCTGCTAGATGGCTTTGAATGGACACATGCCAAGGACTGACAACTTGCACAAATGTAATGCTTCTCACAGCTGAGGGTCTGTTACAGGCGCATAGAGACCTTCTGTTATAGCATCTCTGAGTGCCCTATAGAGGAATATAACCCTTTTTCCTGTATTATCTATTCTTACTCTTTGTTGCAATGTTCCTCTGTTATTCCTCCTGGAAATATTGAAGAAAAAAAATGACTGACAAAAATGTTTTTCCAGCTCTTGTCTAAAGTCATCATCACTGGAAGAACTTTGCCTCTGAGGGATTCCTTTGCGAGATGGCAAGGGTGAAAAGTGCCTCAGCGTTCCTGCACAGGCAGCACTGATTGGGCAATGATAAGCAGTGTAGGGACACGCCCCCAAATGCTAAGACCCAGGTGTCGATTTATTCACACATTTCCAAGAAGAGTAACAGAGGAACGGTACAATGCAGAGCTCAAAGAAAAGGTGTTCCAGCATGGGGGAGACACACAAGAGATGTGTCAGGAATGGTTAGGAGTCCTCTTTAAAGAGGGATGACACAGGCGACCGGGGGGGGGGGGGATTCTAGACTGTTCTCATACAAGTGAAGGGTGAGCATGTACACCTGGCTGCCCGAGTCCTCAAAAACGTGGGCCCCTCCTGGGTTCTCAATCTGTGGACGTCAAGCAACCTCTGGCACGCAAGAGATGGTGAAACTACAACTCCCAGCATGCACACTTGCTTGGTTGTTCTCGGAACTCCCACAGGATTGAATGGAGTGTGCTGGGAGTTGTAGTTTCACATAGTTTCAGGCAGGACCCGTACTCACCCGGGATCACACCGTCCTCAGTGATCAGGCAGGACCTGAACTCACCCGGGATCACACCATCCTCAGTGATCAGGCAGGACCCGTACTCACCCGGCTCTGGGCCCAGTTCTTTGCGCAGGCGTCTTCTGCCCTCGAACTCGTGCAGTAATGCCTCATCCTCCGATTCCTCCTCCTCCTCCTCTTCCTCTTGCTCGTCGGTCTTGGCATTCACCTCTTCTTCCTCCTGCGTCTCCTCCTGGGTCCCAGGATCCTTTGCATCGTTCCTCAGCTTCCCCGTCATCCAGGGGTTCGCTCCTTCCAGACTCATTTGCGCCTCGTTGACAAAGTCCGGGATGATCTCCTCCACCTTCTCTTCTTCCTCATCCTCGGACACGACCACAACTTTCCTGGTTAACTCCTTGTTCTTCTGCAGCTGCTCCTGCATGGCTCTGCGCGCCTAAATGATAAAATGGAGGCACATGACTGACCAGATAACAAGGGTATGGGAAGCAGTGCCTCTCCTGAAATACTCTGTGCTGCTAGGAGAAAGCCACCTACCACTATGTAACCTCTCACAAAGAAAACTCCTCTTTAAAAATACTCTGTGCTGCTGGGACCCTGCTCCTTCCACTAGGTAACTCTCATCCTGTGACCTCCATAAGATTAGCACACTCCTCTCCTGAAATACTCTGTGCTGCTGAGGATCCTGCTCCTTCCACTATGTAACTCTCATCCTGTGACCTCCACAGGATCAGCACACTCTTCTCCTGAAATCCTCTGTGCTGCTGAGGACCCTGCTCCTCCTACTATGTAACTCTCAGCCTGTGACCTCCACAAGATCAGCACACTCCTCTCCTGAAATCCTCTGTGCTGCTGGGACCCTGCTCCTCCTACTATGTAACTCTCAGCCTGTGACCTCCATAAGATCAGCGCACTCCTCTCCTGAAATCCTCTGTGCTGCTGGGACCCTGCTCCTCCTACTATGTAACTCTCACCCTGTGACCTCCACAGGATCAGCGCACTCCTCTCCTGAAATCCTCTGTGCTGCTGAGGACCCTGCTCCTCCCACTATGTAACTCTCACCCTGTGACCTCCACAGGATCAGCGCACTCCTCTCCTGAAATCCTCTGTGCTGCTGAGGACCCTGCTCCTTCCACTATGTAGATCTCATCCTGTGACCTCCACAAGTAAAGTTGAGCGAACTTGTGTTGCGGCATCCAAAGTTCGGGTTCGTGTTATCCAAGCATCCCGTTATGGATTCCACTACCACGGACCATAACGGCATTTGGAACACGGGGTGAAGGACCTGGGGTGACATCACCGTCATGTGATCAGTGCAGGGGGCGTGGCTCTGTACTGGATTGGATAAGAGGTCGTAGGCTACCACCTCTTATCTAATCTAGTACTGAGCCACGCCCCCTGCACTGATCACATGACGGTGACGTCACCCCAGGTCCTCCTTGTTGTCCAAGGTTCGGGTTCATTGAAGAATCCCCTTATGGATTCCAAATGCCGTTATGGTCCGTGGTAGCGGAATCCATAACGGGATGCTTGGATAACCCGAACCTTGGATGCCGAACTTAAAACACAAGTTCGCTCAACTCTACCCACAAGATCAGCGCACTACTCTCCTGAAATCCTCTGTGCTGGGACCCTGCTCCTATCACTATGTAACTCTCAGCCTGTGACCTCCACAAGATCAGCGCACTACTCTCCTGAAATCCTCTGTGCTGCTGGGACCCTGCTCCTATCACTATGTAACTCTCAGCCTGTGACCTCCACAAGATCAGCGCACTACTCTCCTGAAATCCTCTGTGCTGCTGGGACCCTGCTCCTATCACTATGTAACTCTCAGCCTGTGACCTCCACAAGATCAGCGCACTACTCTCCTGAAATCCTCTGTGCTGCTGGGACCCTGCTCCTATCACTATGTAACTCTCACCCTGTGACCTCCACAAGATCAGCGCACTACTCTCCTGAAATCCTCTGTGCTGCTGGGACCCTGCTCCTTCCACTATGTAACTCTCATCCTGTGACCTCCACAGGATCAGCACACTCCTCTCCTGAAATCCTCTGTGCTGCTGAGGACCCTGCTCCTTCCACTATGTAACTGTCATCCCGTGATAAGATCAGAACAACCTTCTCCTGAAATCCTATGTGCTGCTGTTGCCATTACCGATCCCTACTCTAATACTGCACAGTCACTTTCATGGTTTCCTATAGTCGCTTGCATTTTCTGATGCATGAAGACTCAGCAGTCGGCGCGCGGCTGTACAGAGCACTGCTCCGAGGACCTAGAGGACACGCTCACCCCTTCATCATACTTGGCCATAATGGCCTTGGATTTCGCCCACTTCCCGCTGTTCTGGTGCTTGAGAGACATCCGCTCCTAGGAAGAGAAGACAAGCGTCAGGAGACATCCCTGGACGGCCCCCAGAACAACCCCCGGCCCCCCAACCCCCAGAACAACCCCCGGCCCCCCAACCCCCAGAACAACCCCTGGCCCCCCAACCCCCAGTCACCTGCATCCTGGCTCTCTCCAGCTTCTCCAACTCTTCCAGGGCCGCATCTGGATTAACCTTCCGCAGCTCCTCAAACTTCTTCAACACTTCCTTCTGTCTGACTTTCTTCAGCAGCCTGTGATACCTGGAAAGAGCAGCAGAATAGTGAGTGCAGCTCTGGCGTATAAAACAGGATGTAACTCAGGATCAGGAAAGGATAAGTAATGTATGTACACAGTGACTGCACCAGCAGAATAGTGAGTGCAGCTCTGGAGTATAATACAGGATGTAACTCAGGATCAGTACAGGATAAGTAATGTATGTACTCAGTGACTGCACCAGCAGAATAGTGAGTGCAGCTCTGGAGTATAATACAGGATGTAACTCAGGATCAGTACAGGATAAGTAATGTATGTACACAGTGACTGCACCAGCAGAATAGTGAGTGCAGCTCTGGAGTATAATACAGGATGTAACTCAGGATCAGTACAGGATAAGTAATGTAATGTATGTACACAGTGACTGCACCAGCAGAATAGTGAGTGCAGCTCTGGAGTATAATACAGGATGTAACTCAGGATCAGTACAGGATAAGTAATGTAATGTATGTACACAGTGACTGCACCAGCAGAATAGTGAGTGCAGCTGCGGAGTATAATACAGGATGTAACTTAGGATCAGTACAGGATAAGTAATGTATGTACACAGTGATTGGACTAGCAGAATAGTGAGTGCAGCTGCGGAGTATAATACAGGATGTAACTCAGGATCAGTACAGGATAAGTAATGTATGTACACAGTGACTGCACCAGCAGAATAGTGAGTGCAGCTCTGGAGTATAATACAGGATGTAATAACGAGGTATAAAAATGTACTTTATATAATGAATTATTACTTTTTGCTTTTGATCTTCTTTTCTCTTCGTGCTTTGGCCTCATAGTAGGACTGTAGGGCTCTTGCTTTTTGGAGCTCTGCTCGGCGCCTTTTGGCCTAAAACAAGACACAGGTAAATCCTCCTCCTCCTCCTCTCCCCCTCAGCCTGCTGCACCCTGCATCTGCTCTCACCTCCCCCAGGCTCATGGCTTTCAGTGATGCCTCCTCCATGGGGGTGAGCAGAGGATCAGTGATGGGCTGTTTGTTTTTATGCAGGATGCTGAATATCTCCATCTCCAGCGGCGTGCTCGCCTAAAGGGAGGACACAGAATTCAAGGGTCAGTCCCCGCATCTCAACAGAGACTGACGACCGGGAACAGGAGCAAAGTTACACAATAAGTAATAAAAACAGTGTTTTCAGGAGGGAAGCGTTAACTTTTCCTTGGAATTAGTATTCCTATTACACTTTGCTTTTTCTTGCATCTGTAACAGCAGGGGAGCAGGGGGGGGCAGGGGGAGAGCCATATAAAAGGGGCGCCATAACCAGTATGGAACAACAAGGGGCGCCATAGCAAGTTTGCAACCGCAGGGGGTAACATAAAAAAAAAATTTATGGAACAGCAGGGGGTGCCATAAAAAATATATAAAACAGCAGGGGGAGCCATAAAAAAAAATAGAAGAGCAGGGGGTGCCATAAAAATATAGAACAGCAGGGGGTGCCATAAAAAATATAGAAAAGCAGGGGGCGCCATAAAAAAATATAGAACAGCAGGGGGCGCCATAAAAAAAATATAGAACAGCAGGGGGCGCCATAAAAAAAATATAGAACAGCAGGGGGCGCCATAAAAAAATATAGAACAGCAAGGGGCACAATAAAAAAAAAAAAATATAGAACAGCAAGGTGCGCCATAAAAAAATATAGAACAGCAGGGGGTGCCATAAAAAAATATAGAACAGCAGGGGGCGCCATAAAAAAATATAGAACAGCAGGGGGCGCCATAAAAAAAATTTAGAACAGCAGGGGTGCAATAAAAATATAGAACAGCAGGGCGCCATAAAAAAACATAGAACAGCAGGGCGCCATTAAAAATATAGAACAGCAGGGGGCTCCATAAAAAAAAAAATATAGAACAGCAGGGGGCGCCATAGAAAAAAATATAGAACAGCAGGGGCGCCATAAAAAAAAATATAGAACAGCAGGGGGCGCCATAAAAAATATAGAACAGCAGGGGGCGCCATAAAAAAATATATAGAACAGCAGGGGGCGCCATAGAAAAAAATATAGAACAGCAGGGGGCGCCATAAAAAATATAGAACAGCAGGGGCTCATAAAAAATATATAGAACAGCAGGGGCGCCATAGAAAAAATATATAGAACAGCAGGGCGCCATAAAAAATATAGAACAGCAGGGGCTCCATAAAAAAAAAAATATAGAACAGCAGGGGGCGCCATAAAAAAATATATAGAACAGCAGGGGGCGCCATAGAAAAAAATATAGAACAGCAGGGGGCGCCATAAAAAATATAGAACAGCAGGGGGCGCCATAAAAAAAATATAGAACAGCAGCGGGCGCCATAACAAGTATGTAAAAGCAATCTCTAGACCTAGGGGAAATTGTTCAAAGAAAGAAAAAGTCATCATTGGACTAGCCCTTTAAATAACACTGAATGGTAAGTAACGGGAACAGATATAGATAAAATACATCTGTAGCAATAGCAGACAGATCTATGAGGGCCACACAGGGTCACGCACTTTCCACCCGGACATGGTGTCCTCTATGGGCGCAGGTTTCAGCGGCTGGTCGTTGAGGGGGAAGACCAGCTTCTCCGCGCCTCGATTCTCCTTCACTACGTTGTCCCACTTGGAGATCTCTTCTGAGGTGCTCTTATAGGAGACGACTCTCTGGATCTGTAAGAAATAAAAGACATTCAGAGGGAATTGTCTACGGAGCAACTGCCCGACGCCCCTTCTACAGATGAGGAAATCGCTGAACATACACCCGCGGTGCGGAGGGAGCGGCCGGCCCTGCCTCAGGCGTCTAGATCCTGTTCTCAGATCCTTCCCATAATAAAAGACTCGGCATTTGTTACCGGTGCCATTCCCTAGACATGTTTTAACCCTTTTGCACACCTTGACCTCCATGTTCATTATCACAGGTGCGAGCAGTGTAGGGGGGAGCCACCTGCCCGCGGCAGGCGGGACCAGACATAGTGACTGCGCCATCTAAGCAGTGAGATGGCGGAGGGGGTCTCTGCGCCCCCTGATCGCCCCTCTGACAGGGTGTAATAGGATACTGCAGTATATAGTCCCCTTGGGGGACTGAAAAAAAAGGCTACATTTAAATAAATACATAAAAACACAAATATAGGAAAAAATATTAACCCCTTGGTTTCCAAGAGCTATAACTTTTTTACTTTTCCATCTATGTAGCTTGTAGTTCTCATTGGTATCATTTTGGGGTACATAACACTTTTTGGTTGCTTCAGCTTTTTTTAATTTTGGTGGAGACCAAGCAAAAAGCTATTTTTTCATGGCGTTCACCGTATGGGATAAATTACCTGATAATTGTAAAGTGTGAGTCGTTACAGACGCAGCTATACCAAATACGTGGCGATATTATTTTTCCAATTTTTTCCATTGAAAAGTGTTTTTTCAATTAAATTTTTTTTTTCCCCCTTGTAATTTATCATAATTTATTTTACTTTCTTTTAACCATTTAATAGTCCCACAAGGGGACTATAATAGGCAATATTTCAATTGCTTCTCATATACAATGCGATATTCCTATAGTGTAATGCATTCTAATGTCAGTGCTATGCAGACATTGACCAGCAGGTTGCGCCAGAGAGCTACAGTCTGCTGGGAAACGCTGGAGGCAGGCTTGGGGCCTTCATTAGGCCCTGGCCTGCAGCACTGGCGTCGGCACCCTGCAATCTCATTTGCGGGGTGCTGATGGGACAAACAGGGAGTCCGTGTGGCAGGCGCCATTGCCTGCAGCATGTAAAGGGTTAAACAGTTCAGCTCGTCACCCCTGCCGATCCGGTCTGTTATATTACAGCAATGCTCTCGCTCTTAGTGACCACCGTAAAAAGCCAAATGGGTGGTCACTAAGGGATTAAAACAGGATTTTATTAATAAAAAAGTATTAAACCATGCCGATGAACGGAAAGCGGGGAACTTTGATGCAATTAAGACCCGACGGGGTTAATTAAGACCTGCCGCCGAGGGATTTTAGTTGCATTGCAACTGTAAAAAAATAAATAAATAAATAAAAAAGGTAGCAAAAATGAACCAGCCCTTTAAAGGGGAGTTCCGGTTTCATGAAATTGTTAACCTGTTCTCAGACTGGGTGAAGGGCTCCGCACTAGAGCGAGCGCTGCGTTCTCCGTTTACCTGCGCGCTGTCTGTAGCGGCTGCGCAGTGTAATTACCACTGCTCATAACACTGAAGTGAACAGGACAGAGGAGCTGGAATTACACTGCACCACGGGTACAAGGCAGACAGCGCGCAGAGGACAGGGCATCAATGTCATGAAGCCGGAACACCCCTTTAAAGCATACATTCCCCAACACTTTCAAGATCTCTGCTTGCTGTCTCATCCTGACCTAATACTTCTCACAGAAGAGGCTCTGCTACAATTGTATCCACAGGATCAGATCTGTACAGCTTATCAGTCTGTGTGTGTGTAAACAATCACAGTCCAGTCACTGACAGCAAGAGACCTAAAAAAAATGGTAAAACGGACACAAAAAGATGTCAAATTTTACATTAAACGTTGATTAGAGGGGGGCTCATATAAAGTGCCGGCAGCCCTGACAGCTCTGCTCCTCCGCCCATGGTCACATGGAGACACGATGTGGCAGCGGCGATGGCCGGAGCGGTGCATGTGACCATGTGCGGCCGGATGCAAACAGCGCGGAGAAGCAGAGCAGGTAAGGGTACTTTCACACTTGCGTCAGGACGGATCCGGCAGGCTATTCAGCCTGCCGGATCCGCCATGCCGCCGCTTCGTCCCCATTGACTATAATGGGGCGGGGGGCGGAGCTACGGCGCAGCACAGCAAAGATCACCGGACTGAAAAGCCAGACATGCAGGACTTTTAGTCCGGCGATCTCCGGCCGCGCATTGCCGTGCTGCGCCGTAGCTCCGCCCCCCGCCCCATTATAGTCAATGGGGACGGAGAGGCAGCACGCCAGTGCACGGGCATTTGCGGCAGGGCGGATGCGGCACCTGACGCAAGTGTGAAAGTACCCAAAGTGTGAACCTTCTCTTTCATGACGCTTGCTGCGGGCACAAGCTTAAAAAAAAAAATTTTAACAGAAAAAAAAATAAAAAATTATGAATCCTTTAACCCCTTCAGGACAGACCAAAATTTCTGAATTTTTCTAAATCAAATTTTTTTTTTTTTGGAAGGAACCAGCATCCTGAGTGAGGCTCCCCCTAGTGTTGGAAGGAGGTAGGACAGACGTTATATCATAGACCAGGGGTGGCCAACCTTACAGACACAAAGAGCCAGACTACCAGGGGCCACAATATACATTTTCACACGAGTCACCGTATTTTTTGCCCTGTAAGGTACACCTAGGTTTTAGTGGAGAAAAATAAAAAAATATTTTTCATCTGATCTGAGTTTTTTTTTTCTTATTTTTCATTAGCAAAGAAGAGAATACATTTTTTTTTCTCATCAGACCCCCAATGCTCATCTGACATAAAATAAGATCCCCAATCCTCATCAGGACTCTAGATCAGACCCCCCCCATACTCAGATCAGACCCCCCCCATACTCAGATCAGACCTGAGTACTCAGACCAGAGCCCCCCCATACTCAGATCAGAACCCCCCCCATACTCAGATCAGAACCCCCCCCATACTCAGATCAGACCCCCCATACTCAGATCCAGAGCCCCCCATACTCAGATCAGACCTGCAGTACTCAGATCAGAGCCCCCCATACTCAGATCAGAACCCCCATACTCAGATCAGACCCCCCCATACTCAGATCAGACCCCCACATACTCAGTCAGACCCCCATACTCAGATCAGACCCCACATACTCAGATCAGACCCCCACATACTCAGATCAGACCCCCCACATACTCAGATCAGACCCCCCACATACTCAGATCAGACCCCCCACATACTCAGATCAGACCCCCCACATACTCAGATCAGACCCCCCACATACTCAGATCAGACCCCCCACATACTCAGATCAGACCCCCCACATACTCAGATCAGACCCCCCACATACTCAGATCAGACCCCCACATACTCAGATCAGACCCCCCCACATACTCAGATCAGGACCCCCCACATACTCAGATCAGACCCCCATACTCAGATCAGACCCCCACATACTCAGATCAGACCCCCACATACTCAGATCAGACCCCCCACATACTCAGATCAGACCCCCATACTCAGATCAGACCCCCCACATACTCAGATCAGACCCCCCCATGCTCAGATCAGGCCCCCCATACTCAGATCAGACCCCCCATACTCAGATCAGACCCCCCATACTCAGATCAGACCCCCCATACTCAGATCAGACCCCCCATACTCAGATCAGGCCCCCCATACTCAGATCAGACCCCCCATACTCAGATCAGACCCCCCATACTCAGATCAGACCCCCATACTCAGATCAGACCCCCCCATACTCAGATCAGACCCCCCATACTCAGATCAGACCCCCACATACTCAGATCAGACCCCCCATACTCAGATCAGACCCCCACATACTCAGATCAGACCCCCCCATACTCAGATCAGACCCCCCACATACTCAGATCAGACCCCCCCATACTCAGATCAGACCCCCACATACTCAGATCAGACCCCCACATACTCAGATCAGACCCCCCACATACTCAGATCAGACCCCCCATACTCAGATCAGACCCCCCATACTCAGATCAGACCCCCCATACTCAGATCAGACCCCCCATACTCCAGATCAGACCCCCCATACTCAGATCAGACCCCCCCATACTCAGATCAGACCCCCCATACTCAGATCAGACCTCCCATACTCAGATCAGACCCCCCATACTCAGACTCAGACCCCCATACTCAGATCAGACCCCCTACTCAGATCAGACCCCCCTACTCAGATCAGACCCCCCTACTCAGATCAGACCCCCCATACTCAGATCAGACCCCCCATACTCAGATCAGACCCCCCATACTCAGATCAGACCCCCATACTCAGATCAGACCGCCCTCATACTCAGATCAGACGCCCCCATACTCAGATCAGACCCCCCCATACTCAGATCAGACCCCCCATACTCAGAGCAGAGATGCAACAGTCTGCATCCCCCATAGCACACAGGCCGGGCGCACCTTCTGCGTCTCCTCCTTGCTGAGCGGCAGCTCCACGCTCCTCGTCTCCCTTAGTTTCCTTAGCTGCTTCTTCACGCTGGTGAGAGGGGTCACTTTATTAATGGGGTCGATGAGATCCGTCAGGTTTATCTTCTCGCCAGCGCCTAAAAAGAAGAAATACACAAAAACACCAGAATTACAGGATGTCAGAGGACGGCAGGCAGCAGCCCAGAAAAGCAGAGCCCAGATATATAGTCACACGGCTTTCCTCAGATCCTGACAGGCTAATCAGCAATATGGGAGTGGGGGAGGGGGTCTCTGCTGAACGGACAGCAAAGAAATATCCCAGTAATAGAGAATGACTCGGAGCTCTGGGACTCCTGAGGTAATCACCCAGCTTTCCTGGATGCCTGAATAGCACAGCAGCTTACTTATTATTGGGTTGTCACCCAGCTTTCCTGGAGGCCTGAATAGCACAGCAGCTTACTTATTATTGGGGTTGTCACCCAGCTTTCCTGGAGGCCTGAATAGCACAGCGGCTTACTTATTATTGGGGTTCGCCACCCAGCTTTCCTGGAGGCCTGAATAGCACAGCGGCTTAATTATTATTGGGGTCGTCAACCAGCTTTCCTGGATTCCTGAATAGCACAGCGGGTTACTTATTATTGGGGTTGTCACCCAGCTTTCATGGAGGTCTGAATAGCACAGCAGCTTACTTATTATTGTGGTTGTCACCCAGCTTTCCTGGAGGCCTGAATAGCACAGCGGCTTACTTATTATTGTGGTTGTCACCCAGCTTTCCTGGAGGCCTGAATAGCACAGCGGCTTACTTATTATTGGGGTTGTCACCCAGCTTTCCTGGAGGCCTGAATAGCACAGCGGCTTACTTATTATTGGGGTTGTCACCCAGCTTTCCTGGAGGCCTGAATAGCACAGCGGCTTACTTATTATTGGGGTCATCACCCAGCTTTCCTGGAGGCCTGAATAGCACAGTGGCTTACTTATTATTGGGGTCATCACCCAGCTTTCCTGGAGGCCCGACTAGCACAGCTGCTTACTTATTATTGGGGTTGTCACCCAGCTTTCCTGGAGGTCTGAGTAGCACTGCGGCTTACTTATTATGGGGGTCGTCACCCAGCTTTCCTGGAGGCCTGAATAGCACAGTGGCTTACTTATTATTGGGTCGTCACCCAGCTTTCCTGGAGGCCTGAATAGCACAGCAGCTTACTTATTATTGGGGTCGTCACCCAGCTTTCCTGGAGACCTGAATAGCACAGCAGATTAAATATTATAGGGGTTATCACCCAGCTTTCCTGGAGGCCTGAATAGCACAGCAGCTTACTTATTATTGGGGTCGTCACCCAGCTTTCCTGGAGGCCTGAAAAGCACAGCGGCTTACTTATTATTAGGACGTCACCCAGCTTTCCTGGAGGCCTGAATAGAACAGCAGCTTACTTATTATTGGGGTCGTCACCCAGCTTTCCTGGAGGTCTGACTAGCACAGCGGCTTACTTTTTATTGGGGTTGTCACCCAGCTTTCCTGGAGGCCTGAATAGAACAGCAGATTACTTATTATTGGGGTTGTCACCCAGCTTTCCTGGAGGCCTGAATAGAACAGCAGATTACTTATTATTGGGGTCGTCACCCAGCTTTCCATGTTCCTGAATAACACAGCGGCTTACTTATTATTGGGGTCGTCACCCATCTTTCCATGGTTCCTGAATAGCACAGCAGCTTACTTATTATTGGAGGTTGTCACCCAGCTTTCCATGGTTCCTGAATAGCACAGTGGCTTATTATTGGGGTTGTCACCCAGCTTTCCTGGAGGCCTGAATAGCACAGCGGCTTACTTATTATTAGGACGTCACCCAGCTTTCCTGGAGGTCTGAATAGCACAGCGGCTTACTTATTATTGGGGTTGTCACCCAGCTTTCCTGGAGGCCTGAACAGCACAGCAGCTTACTTATTATTGGGGTTGTCACCCAGCTTTCCTGGAGGCCTGAATAGCACAGCGGCTTACTTATTATTGGGGTCGTCACCCAGCTTTCCTGGAGGCCTGAATAGCACAGCAGCTTACTTATTATTGGGGTTGTCACCTAGCTTTCCATGGTTCCTGAATAGCACAGCAGCTTACTTATTATTGGGGTTGTCACCCAGCTTTCCTGGAGGCCTGAATAGCACAGCAGCTTACTTATTATTGGGGTTGTCACCCAGCTTTCCTGGAGGCCTGAATAGCACAGCAGCTTACTTATTATTGGGGTCGTCACCCAGCTTTCCTGGGTCCTGAATAGCACAGCAGCTTACTTATTATTGGGGTTGTCACCCAGCTTTCCTGGAGGTCCTGAATAGCACAGCAGCTTACTTATTATTGGGGTCGTCACCCAGCTTTCCTGGAGGCCTGAATAGCACAGCAGCTTACTTATTATTGGGGTCGTCACCCAGCTTTCCTGGAGGTCCTGAATAGCACAGCAGCTTACTTATTATTGGGGTTGTCACCCAGCTTTCCTGGAGGCCTGAATAGCACAGCAGCTTACTTATTATTGGGGTCGTCACCCAGCTTTCCTGGAGGCCTGAATAGCACAGCAGCTTACTTATTATTGGGGTTGTCACCCAGCTTTCCTGGAGGCCTGAATAGCACAGCAGCTTACTTATTATTGGGGTTGTCACCCAGCTTTCCTGGAGTCCTGAATAGCACAGCAGCTTACTTATTATTGGGGTCGTCAACCAGCTTTCCTGGAGTCCTGAATAGCACAGCGACTTAATTATTATTGGGGTAGTCACCCAGCTTTCCTGGATTCCTGAATAGCACAGCAGCTTACTTATTATTGGGGTCGTCACCCAGCTTTCCTGGAGGTCTGAATAGCACAGCAGCTTACTTATTATTGGGGTCGTCACCCAGCTTTCCTGGAGGCCTGAATAGCACAGCAGCTTACTTATTATTGGGGTTGTCACCCAGCTTTCCTGGAGGCCTGAATAGCACAGCAGCTTACTTATTATTGGGGTTGTCACCCAGCTTTCCTGGAGGCCTGAATAGCACAGCAGCTTACTTATTATTGGGGTCGTCACCCAGCTTTCCTGGAGGCCTGAATAGCACAGCAGCTTACTTATTATTGGGGTTGTCACCCAGCTTTCCTGGAGGTCTGAATAGCACAGCAGCTTACTTATTATTGGGGTTGTCACCCAGCTTTCCATGGAGGCCTGAATAGCACAGCAGCTTACTTATTATTGGGGTTGTCACCCAGCTTTCCTGGAGGCCTGAACAGCACAGCAGCTTACTTATTATTGGGGTCGTCACCCAGCTTTCCTGGAGGCCTGAATAGCACAGCAGCTTACTTATTATTGGGGTCGTCACCCAGCTTTCCTGGATGCCTGAATAGCACAGCAGCTTACTTATTATTGGGGTTGTCACCCAGCTTTCCTGGAGGCCTGAATAGCACAGCAGCTTACTTATTATTGGGGTCGTCACCCAGCTTTCCTGGAGGCCTGAATAGCACAGCAGCTTACTTATTATTGGGGTTGTCACCCAGCTTTCCTGGAGGCCTGAATAGCACAGCAGCTTACTTATTATTGGGGTTGTCACCCAGCTTTCCTGGAGGCCTGAATAGCACAGCAGCTTACTTATTATTGGGGTTGTCACCCAGCTTTCCTGGAGGCCTGAATAGCACAGCAGCTTACTTATTATTGGGGTCGTCACCCAGCTTTCCTGGAGGCCTGAATAGCACAGCAGCTTACTTATTATTGGGGTTGTCACCCAGCTTTCCTGGAGGTCTGAATAGCACAGCAGCTTACTTATTATTGGGGTTGTCACCCAGCTTTCCTGGAGGCCTGAATAGCACAGCAGCTTACTTATTATTGGGGTTGTCACCCAGCTTTCCTGGAGGCCTGAATAGCACAGCAGCTTACTTATTATTGGGGTTGTCACCCAGCTTTCCTGGAGGCCTGAATAGCACAGCAGCTTACTTATTATTGGGGTTGTCACCCAGCTTTCCTGGAGGCCTGAATAGCACAGCAGCTTACTTATTATTGGGGTCGTCACCCAGCTTTCCTGGAGGCCTGAATAGCACAGCAGCTTACTTATTATTGGGGTTGTCACCCAGCTTTCCTGGAGGCCTGAATAGCACAGCAGCTTACTTATTATTGGGGTCGTCACCCAGCTTTCCTGGAGGCCTGAATAGCACAGCAGCTTACTTATTATTGGGGTTGTCACCCAGCTTTCCTGGAGGCCTGAATAGCACAGCAGCTTACTTATTATTGGGGTTGTCACCCAGCTTTCCTGGAGGCCTGAATAGCACAGCAGCTTACTTATTATTGGGGTCGTCACCCAGCTTTCCTGGAGGCCTGAATAGCACAGCAGCTTACTTATTATTGGGGTTGTCACCCAGCTTTCCTGGAGGCCTGAATAGCACAGCAGCTTACTTATTATTGGGGTTGTCACCCAGCTTTCCTGGAGGCCTGAATAGCACAGCAGCTTACTTATTATTGGGGTCGTCACCCAGCTTTCCTGGATGTCCTGAATAGCACAGCAGCTTACTTATTATTGGGGTTGTCACCCAGCTTTCCTGGAGGCCTGAATAGCACAGCAGCTTACTTATTATTGGGGTTGTCACCCAGCTTTCCTGGAGGCCTGAATAGCACAGCAGCTTACTTATTATTGGGGTTGTCACCCAGCTTTCCTGGAGGTCCTGAATAGCACAGCAGCTTACTTATTATTGGGGTCGTCACCCAGCTTTCCTGGAGGCCTGAATAGCACAGCAGCTTACTTATTATTGGGGTTGTCACCCAGCTTTCCTGGAGGCCTGAATAGCACAGCAGCTTACTTATTATTGGGGTTGTCACCCAGCTTTCCTGGAGGCCTGAATAGCACAGCGGCTTACTTATTATTGGGGTCGTCACCCAGCTTTCCGTGGTTCCTGAATAGCACAGCAGCTTAAATATTATAGGGGTCGTCACCCAGCTTTCCTGGAGGCCTGAATAGCACAGCAGCTTACTTATTAATGGGGTTGTCACCCAGCTTTCCATGGTTCCTGAATAACACAGCGGCTTACTTATTATTGGGGTCGTCACCCAGCTTTCCCGGATTCATGAATAGCACAGCAGCTTACTTATTATTGGGGTCGTCACCCAGCTTTCCTGGAGGCCTGAATAGCACAGCGGCTTACTTATTATTGGGGTTGTCACCCAGCTTTCCATGGTTCCTGAATAGCACAGCAGCTTACTTATTATTGGGGTCGTCACCCAGCTTTCCTGGATTCATGAATAGCACAGCAGCTTACTTATTATTGGGGTCGTCACCCAGCTTTCCTGGAGGCCTGAATAGCACAGCGGCTTACTTATTATTGGGGTTGTCACCCAGCTTTCCTGGAGGTCTGAAAAGGACAGCAGCTTACTTATTATTGGGGTCTTCACCCAGCTTTCCATGGTTTCCGAATAGCACAGCGGCTTACTTATTATTGGGGTCGTCACCCAGCTTTCCTGGAGGCCTGAATAGCACAGTGGCTTACTTATTATTGGGGTCGTCACCCAGCTTTCCTGGAGGCCTGAATAGCACAGTGGCTTACTTATTATTAGGACGTCACCCAGCTTTCCTGGAGGTCTGAAGAGCACAGGAGCTTACTTATTATTGGGGTCGTCACCCAGCTTTCCTGGATTCCTGAATAGCACAGCAGCTTACTTATTATTGGGGTCGTCACCCAGCTTTCCTGGAGGTCCTGAATAGCACAGCAGCTTACTTATTATTGGGGTCGTCACCCAGCTTTCCTGGAGGTCTGAATAGCACAGCAGCTTACTTATTATTGGGGTCGTCACCCAGCTTTCCTGGAGGCCTGAATAGCACAGCGGCTTACTTATTATTGGGGTTGTCACCCAGCTTTCCTGGAGGTCTGAATAGCACAGCAGCTTACTTATTATTGGGGTCGTCACCCAGCTTTCCTGGAGGTCTGAATAGCACAGCAGCTTACTTATTATTGGGGTCGTCACCCAGCTTTCATGGATTCCTGAATAACAAAGGAGCTTACTTATTATTGATGTCGTCACCCAGCTTTCCTGGAGGCCTGAATAGCACAGCAGCTTACTTATTATTGGGGTCGTCACCCAGCTTTTCATGGATTCCTGAATAGCACAGGAGCTTACTTATTATTGGGGTCGTCACCCAGCTTTCCTGGAGGAATGAATAGCACAGCAGCTTACTTATTATTGGGGTTGTCACCCAGCTTTCCTGGAGGTCTGAATAGCACAGCAGCTTATTATTATTGGGGTTGTCACCCAGCTTTCCTGGAGGCCTGAATAGCACAGCAGCTTACTTATTATTGGGGTCGTCACCCAGCTTTCCTGGAGGCCTGAATAGCACAGCAGCTTACTTATTATTGGGGTTGTCACCCAGCTTTCCTGGAGGCCTGAATAGAACAGCAGCTTACTTATTATTGGGTTGTCACCCAGCTTTCCTGGAGGTCTGAATAGCGCAGCAGCTTACTTATTATTGGGGTCGTCACCCAGCTTTCCTGGAGGTCTGAATAGCACAGCAGCTTACTTATTATTGGGTTGTCACCCAGCTTTCCTGGAGGCCTGAATAGCACAGCAGCTTACTTATTATTAGGACGTCACCCAGCTTTCCTGGAGGCATGAATAGCACAGCAACATATATTATTGGGGTCGTCACCCAGCTTTCCTGGAGGACTGAATAGCACAGCGGCTTACTTATTATTGGGGTAGTCACCCAGCTTTCCATGGTTCCTGAATAGCACAGCGGATTACTTAATATTGGGGATGTCACCCAGCTTTCCTGGAGGCCTGAATAGCACAGCAGCTTACTTATTATTGGGGTCGTCACCCAGCTTTCCATGGTTCCTGAATAGCACAGCAGCTTACTTAATATTGGGGTCGTCACCCAGCTTTCCTGGAGGCCTGAATAGCACAGCAGCTTACTTAGTATTGGGTTCGTCACCCAGCTTTCCAAGAATCCTGAATAGCACAGCAGCTTACTTATTATTGGGGTTGTCACCCAGCTTTCCTGGAGGAATGAATAGAACAGCGTCTTACTTATTATTGGGGTTGTCACCCAGCTTTCCTGGAGTTCCTGAATAGCACAGCAGCTTACTTATTATTGGGGTTGTCACCCAGCTTTCCATGGTTCCTGAATAGCACAGGAACTTACTTATTATTGAAATCGTCACCCAACTTTCCAAGATCCCTGAATAGCACAGCAGATTACGTATTATTGATGTCGTCACCCAGCTTTCCAAGATCCATGAATAGCACAGCAGCTTACGTATTATTGGGGTCGTCACCCAGCTTTCCATGGTTCCTGAATAGCACAGCGGCTTACTTATTATTGGGGTTGTCACCCAGCTTTCCTGGAGGCCTGAATAGCACAGCAGCTTACTTATTATTGGGGTCGTCACCCAGCTTTCCTGGAGGCCTGAATACCAAATCGGCTTACGTATTATTGGGGTTGTCACCCAGCTTTCCTGGAGCACTGAATAGCACATCAGCTAATGTATTATTGGGGTCGTCACCCAGCTTTCCTGGAGGCCTGAATAGCACAGCAGCTTACTTATTATTGGGGTCGTCACCCAGCTTTCCTGGAGGCCTGAATAGCACAGCAGCTTACTTATTATTGGGGTTGTCACCCAGCTTTCCTGGAGTCCTGAATAGCACATCAGCTAATGTATTATTGGGGTTGTCACCCAGCTTTCCTGGAGGCCTGAATAGCACAGCAGCTTATTATTGGGGTCGTCACCCAGCTTTCCTGGATGCCTGAAAAGCACAGCGGCTAACTTATTATTGGAGGTTGTCACCCAGCTTTCCTGGATTCCTGAATAGCACAGCGGCTTACTTATTATTGCGGTTGTCACCCAGCTTTCCTGGAGGCCTGAATAGCACAGCAGCTTACTTATTATTGGGGTTGTCACCCAGCTTTCCTGGATTCCTGAATAGCACAGCGGCTTACCTATTATTGGGGTTGTCACCCAGCTTTCCATGGTTCCTGAATAGCACAGCGGCTTATTATTGGGGTCGTCACCCAGCTTTCCATGGTTCCTGAATAGCACAGCAGCTTACTTATTATTGGGGTCGTCACCCAGCTTTCCTGGAGGCCTGAAGAGCACAGCGGCTTATTATTGGGGTTGTCACCCAGCTTTCCTAGAGGTCTGAATAGCACAGCAGCTTACTTATTATTGGGCTTGTCACCCAGCTTTCCTGGAGGCCTGAATAGCACAGCAGCTTACTTATTATTGAGGTCGTCACCCATCTTTCCATGGTTCCTGAATAGCACAGGAGCTTACTTATTATTGGGGTCGTCACCCAGCTTTCCTGGATGCCTGAAGAGCACAGCGGCTTACTTATTATTGGGGTCGTCACCCAGCTTTCCTGGAGGACTGAATAGCACAGCAGCTTACTTATTATTGAGGTTGTCACCCAGCTTTCCTGGAGGCCTGAATAGCACAGCAGCTTACTTATTATTGGGGTTGTCACCCATCTTTCCTGGAGACCTGAATAGCACAGCAGCTTACTTATTATTGGGGTCGTCACCCAGCTTTCCTAGATGCCTGAATAGCACAGCGGCTTACTTATTATTGAGGTTGTCACCCAGCTTTCCAAGATGCCTGAATAGCACAGCGGCTTACTTATTATTGGGGTCGTCACCCAGCTTTCTTGGAGACCTGAATAGCACAGCAGCTTACTTATTATTGGGGTTGTCACCCAGCTTTCCTGGAGGTCTGAATAGCACAGCAGCTTACTTATTATTGGGGTTGTCACCCAGCTTTCCTGGAGGCCTGAATAGCACAGCGGCTTACTTATTATTGGGTTCGTTACTCAGCTTTCCTGGAGGCCTGAATAGCACAGCGGCTTACTTATTATTGGGG
The DNA here is from genome assembly GCA_033119425.1 of Bufotes viridis. Taxonomy (NCBI): domain Eukaryota; kingdom Metazoa; phylum Chordata; class Amphibia; order Anura; family Bufonidae; genus Bufotes; species Bufotes viridis. The sequence goes on from CM065597.1 coordinate 9,297,514, forward strand.
TCGTTACCCAGCTTTCCTGGATTCCTGAATAGCACAGCAGCTTACTTATTATTGGGGTTGTCACCCAGCTTTCCTGGAGGCCTGAATAGCACAGCAGCTTACTTATTATTGGGGTTGTCACCCAGCTTTCCTGGAGGCCTGAATAGCACAGCAGCTTACTTATTATTGGGGTTGTCACCCAGCTTTCCTGGATTCCTGAATAGCACAGCAGCTTACTTATTATTGGGGTCGTCACCCAGCTTTCCTGGAGGCCTGAATAGCACAGCGGCTTAATTATTGGGGTTGTCACCCAGCTTTCCTGGAGGCCTGAACAGCACAGCAGCTTACTTATTATTGGGGTTGTCACCCACCTTTCCAAGATTTCTGAATAGCACAGCGGCTTACTTATTATTGGGGTCGTCACCCAGCTTTCCTGGAGGCCTGAATAGCACAGTGGCTTACTTATTATTGGGGTTGTCAACCAGCTTTCCTGGAGGTCCTGAATAGCACAGCGGCTTACTTATTATTGGGGTCGTCACCCAGCTTTCCTAGAGGTCTGAAGAGCACAGCAGCTTACTTATTATTGGGTTTGTCACCCAGCTTTCCTGGAGGTTTGAATAGCCCAGCAGCTTACATATTATTGGGGTCGTCACCCAGCTTTCCTGGAGGTCTGAATAGCACAGCAGCTTATTTATTATTGGGGTTGTCACCCAGCTTTCCAAGATTCCTGAATAGCACAGTGGCTTAGTCATTATTGGGGTCGCCACCCAGCTTTCCTGGAGGTCTGAGTAGCACAGCGGCTTACTTATTATTGGGGTTGTCACCCAGCTTTCCTGGAGGTCTGAATAGCGCAGCAGCTTACTTATTATTGGGGTCATCACCCAGCTTTCCTGGAGGTTTGAATAGCGCAGCAGCTTACTTATTATTGGGGTTGTCACCCAGCTTTCCTGGATTCCTGAATAGCAGAGCAGCTTACTCATTATTGGGGTCATCACCCAGCTTTCCTAGATGCCTGAATAGCACAGCGGCTTACTTATTATTGGGGTTGTCACCCAGCTTTCCTGGAGGCCTGAATAGCACAGCAGCTTAATTATTATTGGGGTTGTCACCCAGCTTTCCTGGAGGTCTGAATAGAACAGCAGCTTACTTATTATTGGGTTCGTCACCCAGCTTTCCTGGATTCCTGAATAGCACAGCGGCTTACTTATTATTGGGGTTGTCACCCAGCTTTCCTGGAGGTTTGAATAGAACAGCAGCTTACTTATTATTGGGGTCGTCACCCAGCTTTCCTGGATGCCTGAACAGTATTGGGGTTGTCACCCAGCTTTCCATGGTTCCTGAATAGCACAGCAGATTACTTATTATTGGGGTTGTCACACAGCTTTCCTGGAGGTCTGCATAGCGCAGCAGCTTACTTATTATTGGGGTCATCACCCAGCTTTCCTGGAGGTCTGCATAGCGCAGCAGCTTGCTTATTATTGGGGTCGTCACCCAGCTTTCCATGGTTCCTGAATAGCACAGCAGCTTATTATTGGGTTGTCACCCAGCTTTCCTGGAGGCCTGAACAGCACAGCAGCTTACTTATTATTGGGGTTGTCACCCAGTTTCCTGGATTCCTGAATAGCAGAGCAGCTTACTTATTATTGGGGTCGTCACCCAGCTTTCCTGGATTCCTGAACAGCACAGCAGCTTACTCATTATTGAAGTTGTCACCCAGCTTTCCTGGAGGCCTGAATAGCACAGCAGCTTACTTATTATTGGAGGTTGTCACCCAGCTTTCCATGGTTCCTGAATAGCACAGCAGCTTACTTATTATTGTGGTTGTCACCCAGCTTTCCTGGAGGCCTGAATAGCACAGCGGCTTACTTATTATTGGGGTTGTCACCCAGCTTTCCTGGATGCCTGAAAAGCACAGCAGCTTACTTATTATTGGGGTTGTCACCCAGCTTTCCTGAAGGCCTGAATAGCACAGCGGCTTACTTATCATTGGGGTCGTCACCCAGCTTTCCTGGAGGTCTGAATAGCACAGCAGCTTACTTATTATTGGGGTCGTCACCCAGCTTTCCTGGAGGCCTGAAAAGCACAGCAGCTTACTTATTATTGGGGTTGTCACCCAGCTTTCCGTGGTTCCTGAATAGCACAGGAGCTTACTTATTATTGGGGTTGTCACCCAGCTTTCCTGGAGGCCTGAAGAGCACAGCGGCTTATTATTGGGGTTGTCACCCAGCTTTCCTGGAGGCCTGAATAGCACAGCAGCTTACTTATTATTGGGGTCGTCACCCAGCTTTCCATGGTTTCTGAATAGCACAGCGGCTTACTTATTATTGGGGTCATCACCCAGCTTTCCTAGAGGTCTGAAGAGCACAGCAGTTTACTTATTATTGGGGTTGTCACCCAGCTTTCCTGGAGGTCTGAATAGCACAGCAGCTTACTTATTATTGGGGTTGTCACCCAGCTTTCCTGGAGGTCTGAATAGCACAGCAGCTTACTTATTATTGGGGTTGTCACCCAGCTTTCCTGGAGGTCTGAATAGCACAGCAGCTTACTTATTATTGGGGTTGTCACCCACCTTTCCAAGATTTCTGAATAGCACAGAGGCTTACTTATTATTGGGGTTGTCACCCAGCTTTCCATGGTTCCTGAAGAGCACAGCAGCTTACTTATTATTGGGTTCGTCACCCAGCTTTCCTGGAGGCCTGAATAGCACAGTGGCTTACTTATTATTGGGTTTGTCACCCAGCTTTCCTGGAGGCCTGAATAGCACAGTGGCTTACTTATTATTGGGGTCGTCACCCAGCTTTCCTGGAGGCCTGAATAGCACAGTGGCTTACTTATTATTGGGTTTGTCACCCAGCTTTCCTGGAGGCCTGAATAGCACAGCAGCTTACTTATTATTGGGGTTGTCACCCAGCTTTCCTGGAGGTTTGAATAGCACAGCAGCTTACTTATTATTGGGGTCGTCACCCAGCTTTCCTGGATTCCTGAATAGTACAGCAGCTTACATATTATTGGGGTCGTTACCCAGCTTTCCTAGAGGTCTGAAGAGCACAGCAGCTTCTTTATTATTGGGGTCGTCACCCAGCTTTCCTAGAGGTCTGAAGAGCACAGCGGCTTACTTATTATTGGGGTTGTCACCCAGCTTTCCTGGAGGCCTGAATAGCACAGCAGCTTACTTATTATTGGGGTTGTCACCCAGCTTTCCTGGATGCCTGAAAAGCACAGCAGCTTACTTATTATTGGGGTTGTCACCCAGCTTTCCTGGAGGTTTGAATAGCACAGCAGCTTACATATTATTGGGCTTGTTACCCAGCTTTCCTGGAGGTCTGAATAGCACAGCAGCTTATTTATTATTGGGGTCGCCACCCAGCTTTCCTGGAGGTTTGAATAGCGCAGCAGCTTACTTATTATTGGGGTCGCCACCCAGCTTTCCTGGAGGTTTGAATAGCGCAGCAGCTTACTTATTATTGGGGTTGTCACCCAGCTTTCCTGGAGGTTTGAATAGCGCAGTAGCTTATTTATTATTGGGGTCGCCACCCAGCTTTCCTGGAGGTTTGAATAGCACAGCGGCTTACTTATTATTGGGGTTGTCACCCAGCTTTCCTGGAGGTCTGAATAGCGCAGCAGCTTACTTATTATTGGGGTTGTCACCCAGCTTTCCTGGAGGTCTGCATAGCGCAGCAGCTTACTTATTATTGGGGTCATCACCCAGCTTTCCTGGAGGTCTGCATAGCGCAGCAGCTTACTTATTATTGGGGTTGTCACCCAGCTTTCCTGGAGGTTTGAATAGCACAGCAGCTTATTATTGGGTTGTCACCCAGCTTTCCTGGAGGCCTGAACAGCACAGCAGCTTACTTATTATTGGGGTCGTCACCCAGCTTTCCTGGAGGACTGAATAGCACAGCAGCTTACTTATTATTGGGGTCGTCACCCAGCTTTCCTGGATTCCTGAATAGCAGAGAAGCTTACTCATTATTGAGGTTGTCACCCAGCTTTCCTGGAGGCCTGAATAGCACAGCAGCTTACTTATTATTGGAGGTTGTCACCCAGCTTTCCATGGTTCCTGAATAGCACAGCAGCTTACTTATTATTGGGGTTGTCACCCAGCTTTCCTGGAGGCCTGAATAGCACAGCAGCTTACTTATTATTGGGTCGTCTCCCAGCTTTCCTGGAGGCCTGAATAGCACAGCGGCTTACTTATTATTGGGGTCGTCACACAGCTTTCCTGGAGGTCTTAATAGCACATCAGCTTATTATTGGGTTGTCACCCAGCTTTCCTGGAGGCCTGAACAGCACAGCAGCTTAGTTATTATTGGGGTCGTCACCCAGCTTTCCTGGATGCCTGAAAAGTATTGGGGTTGTCACCCAGCTTTCCTGGATTCCTGAATAACAAAGGAGCTTACTTATTATTGGGGTTGTCACCCAGCTTTCCTGGAGGACTGAATAGCACAGCAGCTTACCTATTATTGGGGTTGTCACCCAGCTTTCCATGGTTCCTGAATAGCACAGCGGCTTACTTATTATTGGGGTTGTCACCCAGCTTTCCTGGAGGCCTGAAGAGCACAGCGGCTTATTATTGGGGTTGTCACCCAGCTTTCCTAGAGGTCTGAATAGCACAGCAGCTTACTTATTATTGGGGTCGTCACCCAGCTTTCCTAGAGGTCTGAAGAGCACAGCGGCTTACTTATTATTGGGGTCGTCACCCAGCTTTCCTGGATGCCTGAATAGCACAGCAGCTTACTTATCATTGGGGTTGTCACCCAGCTTTCCTGGATTCCTGAATAACAAAGGAGCTTACTTATTATTGGGGTTGTCACCCAGCTTTCCTGGAGGCCTGAATAGCACAGCAGCTTACTTATTATTGGGGTCGTCACCCAGCTTTCCTGGAGGCCTGAATAGCACAGCAGCTTACTTATTATTGGGGTCGTCACCCAGCTTTCCAGCGAACAGATATAACTAAGAAACTGGAGTATGGAACAGAAAAGGCAACAAAAATAACTTAGGCTCTACCTTCAGCGCTGATCCCGAACTCCGACACCTGGAGGCCTGCCTCCGTCCGCTCCGACAACTTCTTCCTGCAACAGACAAAATGTGGATGTTGAGGACACAGGGCAGCTTTTATCTGCTGCGCAAACTCCATGGCACCCGGGACTGTGTTGTGGGTGCGCCCATGACCTCTAAGCTCGGAGGCAATCTGACTGATCCGCCGTCCGTTGGATCGTTTGTAGGAATGATCACACCAGCAACCTGAGACACGAACCGGCCAATCAGGGAGTCAGCCTAAAAAAATAGGCGCTGGCTCCCTGCGGCTTGTGCCAAACCGCTAAGGATCGCCCACCACATGCAGCTTCAGCGCGCGCCGCGGCCAAAACTTCCCAATCACAATCTTGCAGGCGTGGAAATTGACACTAGGTCCGGACACTGAAGGGGGTGTGCCAGGTGTGAGTTATCCATGAATGCTGGGGGTCCGACTGCTGGGACCCCCACCGCATCCAACAACCGGGTGTCTCATGTTCCTGATGGATCAAAAATCTTTTGGAGAGCCCCATCAATAAACAAAGGAAAAGAAAGGGTGCTATCCGCACGTACGTGAAGAACGAGAACCCACATGTAAGGACATGCCAAAAATGACGAACACCAAGGGTTAAAAGTACCTACAGCTTTACTGGGCCAAAGCTAAAAACAAAAACCCAAAAAGAACTGCAGGCCTCGAGACAATATATAGGAGTACCCCCCCCAGCACATATATAATACGACCAATCACTATGCTGAATGACCGACAGATAGAAAGTCAGAGAAATAACATACAACATAATACTGACGAGAAGACGAGACATGAAATAATCAAGAACACGTCGGGACATCAAACGTGCAAATATAGAAAGTGCTAGACCGGGAACGATGGACGGAGAACAAGGAGACCTCTTTCTGGCTGCTGTGGGCTGAACCCCATGTGTATCGCTGCCATAGGCTGTGTGCAGCTTCATCAGGGGTAATATGCAAATAAGGGCCCTTTCACACTGGCGTGTCCTAGAGTTCCGTCCTCGGGGCTCTAGGACGGAAAGATACTGATCAGGATTATCCTAATGCATCCTGAATGGAGAGAAATCCGCTCAGGATGCATCAGGATGTCTTCAGTTCAGTATGTGAACGTTTTTTGGACGGAGAAAATACCGCAGCATGCTGCGGATTTGTCACCGTCCAAAAATCCGGAAGACCTGCCGTAACGCTGGTTTGGGAATTAATGCCCATCGAAGTACATTAATCCGGATACGGCATTAAGCTAAACGTCGTTTCGGCACATCGCTGGATCCGACGTTTAGCTTTTGTGAATGGTTACCATGGCAGCCCGGATGCTAAAGTCGTGGCTGCCATGGTAAAGTGTAGTGGGGGGGGCAGGGGAGAAGCATACTTACCATCCGTGCGGCTCTCGAGTCCCAGGGTGCTCCACAATGACGTCAGAGCGCCCCATGAGCATGGTTCACATGATCGCATGGTTCACATGATCGCATGGTTCACATGATCGCATGGTTCACATGATCGCATGGTTCACATGATCGCATGGTTCACATGATCGCATGGTTCACATGATCGCATGGTTCACATGATCGCATGGTTCACATGATCGCATGGATCACATGATCGCATGGATCACGTGATCCATGTGCGTGGGGCACTCTGACGTCATTGTGGAGCGCCCCGGGAGCTGCACGGACTGTAAGTATACCGCTCCCCTGGCTCCCCACTATTACTATGGCAAACAGGACTTTAATAGCGTCCTGGCTGCCATAGTAACACTGATCAGTCTTCAAATGCTTTCAGTTGTCTTGCGTTGTGACCGATCCGGCGGGCATTTCCGGCGAAGGAAGTGCACGCCGGATCCTCACAACGCAAGTGTGAAAGAGGCCTAAAGATGGTCCTTTGTATAACCCACATAATCAAACAAACGTATAAAACACTGACACACGTGATTAATCGAACCGCGGCCACTGCGCATGCTTGAGGTGGAGCGCAGGAGAGACCGGAAGTGTGCGATGCCCAACATCAAAAGTAGGAGCATGCGCACTAAAGATAATGAACAGCTACCAGGACGAAGCCGAACATGCATACAGCGCATGCGCCAGTGAATGACAGTGCATGTGTAAGGAGTGCAGTACTGATGTATCAGGGGGAGAATGACAAATCACGCCGATTTCTTCTTTTAGCATGGGCGTGTTATATATATATAGATAGTTTACGATGTTGATGTTGCCCGCCCAGTGAATATATCTGTAGATTACCCCTGAAGAAGCCGCACACAACCTGGGGCGGCGATACACGTGGGGTTCAGCCTCACTGCACCCAGAAAGAGGTCTCATTATTCCGGGTCCTATGTTTTCTAGCACTTTATATATTTGCACACTTGATTTTTTCATTTCTTGTGTTTTCTTCAGTATTATATCGTACAGAATGATTTCTTTGACCTTCTATCTATGGTCAGTACTTCTGATTCAGCTCATTCAGCACATTCTGAACCTTCCTCGGTCGTATTATGTATGTGCTGGGGTGGGAGGCACTCCTGTATATTGTCTTGAGGCCTGCAGTGTTTTTGGGGTTTTTATTTGTTTTTAGGTTTGATCCAGTAAAGCTCTACATACTTTTAACCACTGGGGCGCATGTTTTTTCTTTATGTTCCCGATGGAGCGGCCGGGCGCGTGCATTCTCTATGACAGGCAGACGCCCTCCCTACACAGACCTTTTCTTGCCGCCCAGGGCAGAGATGGCGTCCAGAAGCTTCCGGTGCCTGCGCTCCGCATCGCTGTCCTCCTGGAGGAAGAGGAGAACATTATCAGATAAGTCTATGAACCCCTAACACATACTCCGTTGGAGCCCCCCTGTAAATTATGAGCCCCCTCTCTGTAGTTCAGGCTGAGGGTCAACATTTCACAGAAGACGGAAACATAAAATCTTGGTCCGTACCTCGTCCTCGCTGGCGCTCACTGGAGGCTCCGTCACAAAGAGGCCCTCCTCCTCCATGGTGATCGGGGTCTGGAGGCTGAAAATAAGGGTCACATCTCCGGTCACTGACAGGTCAACCCCATCTCAGAATATCCCCCCCCCCCTCACATTCCTGGCCCAGTTCATCAGTTATGCCCAACCAATATTCTTGCCCGCCCGTCCACCAGAGCCCCTCATGCCTGCCCGCCGATCCAAGAGAGCCCCTCATGCCTGCCCGCCGGTCCAAGAGAGCCCCTCATGCCTGCCCGCCGGTCCAAGAGAGCCCCTCATGCCTGCCCGCCGGTCCAAGAGAGCCCCTCATGCCTGCCCGCCCGTCCACCAGAGCCCCTCATGCCTGCCCGCCGGTCCAAGAGAGCCCCTCATGCCTGCCCGCCGGTCCAAGAGAGCCCCTCATGCCTGCCCGCCGGTCCAAGAGAGCCCCTCATGCCTGCCCGCCGGTCCAAGAGAGCCCCTCATGCCTGCCCGCCAGTCCAAGAGAGCCCCTCATGCCAGCCCGTCCGTCCACGAGACCCCTGGGCACAGTTATTTTTTTAGAGCACTATCGGGGTCATTTATCAAATTGGTGCAAAGTAGAACTGGCTTAGTTGCCTATAGCAGCGATGGTAAAACTGCGGCTCTCCAGGTGCTGTAAGACTACAACTCCCACCATGCCCTGCTGTAGGCAGTCTGGGCATGCTGGGAGTTGTAGTGTTGCCACAGCTGGAGAGCCGTCAGTTTGCCCATCCCTGGCCTATAGCAGCCAATCAGATTCCACCTTTCATTTTGGACAGCTCCTTTTCTATGGGCAAAAATGTCAGATCCACTTTACACCAGTTTGATGAATGGCTCCAATGAGTATTGATGGGGAACTGGATCTGAGGTAGGAGTCGCCCTGAATGTACCGTTTCTGCAGCATAGTATAGGGGAGCACCGCGGGCACAGTACTGCAGACACAAAACGGCTGAAAAATCATCATAAGAGGTATTCTACCGTAAGGGGGGCATACTACAATATGGGGGAGGGGGATTGGGGCAGTAAGGAGGGCTTTCTGCTCTAAGGGGGGAGTGGGAGTTTGGGGGGCATTCAACTGTAAGGGGGGGGGGGTAAGGAGGCATACTACCGTAAAGGGGGTTGGGGGGCACTCGAGAGGAGGCACTCTACTGACTGGGGGCACTCGAGGAGGCACTCTACTGCATGGGGGCACTCTAGGAGGCACTCTACTGACTGGGGGCACTCGAGGAGGCACTCTACTGACTGGGGGCACTCGAGGAGGCACTCTACTGACTGGGGGCACTCGAGGAGGCACTCTACTGACTGGGGGCACTGAGGAGGCACTCTACTGACTGGGGGCACTCGAGGAGGCACTCTACTGACTGGGGGCACTCGAGGAGGCACTCTACTGACTGGGGGCACTCGAGGAGGCACTCTACTGACTGGGGGCACTCGAGGAGGCACTCTACTGACTGGGGGCACTCGAGGAGGCACTCTACTGACTGGGGGCACTCGAGGAGGCACTCTACTGACTGGGGGCACTCGAGGAGGCACTCTACTGACTGGGGAGGGTAAGTGGCACTCTACTGTAAGGGAAGGGGGGTGGAGTGTAAGTGGAACTCTACTGTAAGGGGGGGGGGTTGAGTGTAAGTGGTACTCTACTGTAAGGGGAGGGGGTGGAGTGTAAGTGGCACTCTACTGTAAGGGGAGGGGTGGAGTGTAAGTGGCACTCTACTGTAAGGGAGGGGGTGGAGTGTAAGTGGTACTCTACTGTAAGGGGAGGGGGGTGGAGTGTAAGTGGCACTCTACTGTAAGGGGAGGGGGGTGGAGTGTAAGTGGCACTCTACTGTAAGGGGAGGGGGTGGAGTGTAAGTGGCACTCTACTGTAAGGGGAGGGGGGTGGAGTGTAAGTGGCACTCTACTGTAAGGAGGGGTGGAGTGTAAGTGGTACTCTACTGTAAGGAGGGGTGGAGTGTAAGTGGTACTCTACTGTAAGGGGAGGGGGTGGAGTGTAAGTGGCACTCTACTGTAAGGAGGGGGTGGCGTGTGGAGGCACTCTAGTAGGGGAGGGGTGAGGTAAGTGGCACTCTACTGTAAGGGGAGGGGGTGGAGTGAGTGGCACTCTACTGTAAGGGGAGGGGTGGAGTGTAAGGAGGCACTCTACTGTAGGGAGGGGGTGGAGTGTAAGGAGGCACTCTACTGTAAGGGGAGGGGGGTGGAGTGTAAGGAGGCACTCTACTGTAAGGGGCGGTGGCACTCTTGTTCAGGTGTAGACAGTAATGGAGCGGAGTTAGACTTGTGGCTTAGTGTAGAATATAGTTTTCCCTCCATCTACAGGTTGTGAGGTGCGGTCTGTGCTCCCCATCATTTCCCCCAATCTGGGACCCCCCCCCACAATCCATACAGCAGTCCCTGAATGTGAGACCCCCCCACACACCGCAGTCCCTGGATCTGGGACCCCCCCACACACCGCAGTCCCTGGATCTGGGACCCCCACACCAGTCCCTGATCAGACTCCCATAGCAGTCCTGAAGGACTCCCCGCACACAGTCCTGGATCTGGGACTCCCCGCACACCGCAGTCCCTGGATCTGGGACTCCCCCACACCATCGCAGTCCCTGGATCTGGGACTCCCCGACACCGCAGTCCTGATCTGGATCTGCACAACAGTCCCCGTCTGGACACCCGCACACAGTCCCTGGATCTGGGACTCCCGCACACCGCAGTCCCTGGATCTGGGACCCCCCCGCACACCGCAGTCCCTGGATCTGGGACCCCCCCGCACACCGCAGTCCCTGGATCTGGGACTCCCCCGCACACCGCAGTCCCTGGATCTGGGACTCCCCCACACACGCAGTCCTGGATCTGGGACCCCCGCACACCGCAGTCCCTGGATCTGGGACCCCGCACACCGCATGTCCCTGGATCTGGGACCCCACTCATCACCGCAGTCCCTGGATCTGAGACCTCCTACACACACACACACTGCAGTCCCTGGATCTGAGACCCCCCCACACCACAGTCCCTGGATCTGAGACCCTCACACACACACACACACCGCAGTCCCTGGGATCTGAGACCCCCACACACACACCGCAGTCCCTGGATCTGAGACTCTCCCACACACACACACGCAGCTCCCTGATCTGAGACCCCCCACACACACACACCGCAGTCCCTGGATCTGAGACCCCCCACACACCTGCAGTCCCTGGATCTGGGACCCCCCACACACCGCAGTCCCTGGATCTGGGACCCCCACACACACCGCAGTCCCTGGATCTGAGACCCCCCACACACCGCAGTCCCTGGATCTGAGACACCCCCCACACCGCAGTCCCTGGATCTGAGAACCCCCCACACCGCAGTCCCTGGATCTGAGAACCCCCCACACCGCAGTCCCTGGATCTGAGACCCCCCACACCGCAGTCCCTGGATCTGAGACCCCCCAAACCTCAGTCGGCAAGGAATATGGGGGAGGGGGGTGTCAGGCAGGGTTTGGGGTTCTTGGACAAGACTGCAGTGTGGGGGTCTCAGATCCTGTCTGGCAGATACCATGTCTCCCATATCCACGTCCCCCCTCTGTAAGTTGGTGTGGCACCACAAGTCCCAGTACTCTCGGGCAATGACACACTCCCGGCATGCTGGGACTTGTAGTCCGCTGCCTGCGCTCTTGCAGCCGCCACTCACCCTCTTTTCCTGGCTGGACTCATCTTCACCACCATACAACACGTGGGCCTCCTGCCGTAAACCGAACGCACTTCCTGCGCTGCCAAAACTGTCGCGCAATCTCCGGCATCGCTGCCCTTACAGTGACGCGCACCACGTGACCGTCCTTCCGCATGGACCGCAGTGTGCAATGATGGTTAGTGACCGCACGATGGCGCTAAGACACCGCACTGAGGACATGAGATAGATCTCCTGTATTACCAGTATGAGATGACAGAGGGCGCTGGAGTCACACACCGGACATGGCGGGATCTCCAGCCCATAGAGCAGTGTTCATACAGACAGACTGCGGCTGTGCGTGGGCCTGCGGTTCTGCTCCGAGGGAGACATCATCAAACATCTATTGTTTCATTTTCCTGTAAAGTTTTTTATTATTTTTTTACAGAATCCTGTTTTTTTTCTTCTTCTTTGATGGATCAGGAGAACGGAAAATGAAACAGAGATATCAACCTCCCCTCAGGGCTTGTTCACACGACTGTATTGTTTTGCGGTCCGTTTTTCACAGATCCGTTGTTTTGTTTTTAGGATTTCCATTGTGTTTCCGTTCCGTTTTTCTGCAAAAACAGGAACTTTGTAATCATTGCAAACACCAAACACATGTGCAAAATGGGCTGGGCCTAGCACTTTCACAGCATGGATCCGTAAAAAAAAGATTAGATACGGAAATGTGTGCCAAACGGAGCCAAACGGAGCCTAAACACCCCATAGACTATAAGGGGGTCCGTTAGGTTCCGCTCAGAGGAAGATTATTAAAGCGGAGACAATAGTCCCTCATGCACTACTTTTGTCTCCGCTCCAAAATCATCTTCTGAGCGGAAACCTAACGGACGCCATTATAGTCCACGGGGTCCTTGGCTTCAGTCACAATAACAGTTATGTGCCGAATACAAACGGTGATGTGAACGAAGCCTTACAGACTTAGAGGGTCAATCCGCTATAGGGGTATGTGGGCAGAGTATGAGCTCAGTACAGCACTGTGTGCACACTGTATAGCACTATGTGGACACTGTATGGCACTATGTGGACACTCTATAGCACTGTGTGGACACTGTATAGCACTATATGGACACTGTACGGCACTGTGTGGACACTCTATAGCACTGTGTGGACACTCTATAGCACTGTGTGGACACTGTATAGCACTATATGGACACTGTATAGCACTGTGTGGACACTGTATAGCACTATATGGACACTGTACGGCACTATGTGGACACTGTATGGCACTATGTGGACACTGTATAGCACTATATGGACACTGTACGGGACTATGTGGACACTGTACGGCACTATGTGGACACTGTACGGCACTGTGTGGACACTATACGGCACTGTGTGGACACTGTACGGCACTATGTGGACACTGTACGGCACTATGTGGACACTGTACGGCACTATGTGGACACTGTACGGCACTATGTGGACACTGTATGGCACTATGTGGACACTGTATAGCACTATGTGGACACTGTACAGCACTATGTGGACACTGTATAGCACTGTGTGGACACTGTACGGCACTGTGTGCACACTGTATGGCACTATGTGGACACTGTATGGCACTATGTGGACACTGTATGGCACTATGTGGACACTGTACAGCACTATGTGGACACTGTATAGCACTATGTGGACACTGTATAGCATTATGTGGACACTGTATAGCACTATGTGGACAGTCTATAGCACTGTGTGGACACTGTATAGCACTATATGGACACTGTATAGCACTATGTGGACACTGTATAGCACTATGTGGACACTTTATGGCACTATGTGGACACTGTATGGCACTATGTGGACACTGTATGGCATTATGTGGACACTGTATAGCACTATGTGGACACTGTATGACACTATGTGGACACTGTACGGCACTGTGTGGACACTGTACGGCACTATGTGGACACTGTACGGCACTGTGTGGACACTGTACGGCACTGTGTGGACACTGTACGGCACTATGTGGACACTGTATAGCACTATGTGGACACTGTATGGCACTATGTGGACACTGTATGGCACTATGTGGACACTGTATAGCACTATGTGGACACTGTATGGCACTATGTGGACACTGTATGGCACTATGTGGACACTGTATGGCACTGTGTAGATACTGTACAGCACTATGTGGACACTGTATAGCACTATGTGGACACTTTATGGCACTATGTGGACACTGTATAGCACTATGTGGACACTGTATAGCACTATGTGGACACTGTATGGCACTATGTGGACACTGTATGGCACTATGTGGACACTGTATGGCACTATGTGGACACTGTATGGCACTATGTGGACACTGTATGGCACTATGTGGACACTGTATGGCACTATGTGGACACTGTATGGCACTATGTGGACACTGTATGGCACTATGTGGACACTGTATGGCACTATGTGGACACTGTATGGCACTATGTGGACACTGTATGGCACTATGTGGACACTGTATGGCACTATGTGGACACTGTATGGCACTATGTGGACACTGTATAGCACTATGTGGACACTGTATGGCACTATGTGGACACTGTATGGCACTATGTGGACACTGTATGGCACTTTGTGGACACTGTATAGCAGTATGTGGACACTATATAGCAATGTGTGGACACTGTATGGCATTATGTGGACACTGTATGGCACTATATGAGATCAGTATGGCACTATGTGGACACTGTGTGGCACTATGTGGACACTGTATGGCACTATATGAGATCAGTATGGCAGAATGTGGACACTATATGGCACTATGTGGACACTGTATGGCACTGTATGAGATCAGTATGGTACTATGTGGACACTGTACAGCACTATGTGGACACCGTACAGAACTTTGTGGACACTGTATGGTACTATGTGGACACTGTGCAGCACTATGTGGACACTGTATGGCACTATATGAGATCAGTATGGCAGTATGTGGACACCGTACAGCACTATGTGGACACTGTATGGCACTATGTGGACACTGTATGGCACTATGTGGACACTGTATGGCATTATGTGGACACTGTATGGCACTATGTGGACACTGTATGGTACTATGTGGACACTTTACAGCACTTTGTGGACACTGTATGGCACTGTGTGGACACTGTATGGCATTATGTGGACACTGTATGGCACTATATGAGATCAGTATGGCAGTATGTGGACACTATATAGCACTATGTGGACACTGTATAGCACTATGTGGACACTGTATGGTACTATGTGGACACCGTACAGCACTATGTGGACACTGTATAGCACTATGTGGACACTGTATGGCACTATGTGGACACTCTATGGCATTATGTGGACACTCTATGGCATTATGTGGACACTGTATGGCACTATGTGGACACTGTATTGCACTATGTGGACACTCTATGGCAATATGTGGACACTGTATGGTACTATGTGGACACTGTACAGCACTATGTGGACACTGTACAGCACTATGTGGACACTGTATGGTACTATGTGGACACTGTACAGAACTTTGTGGACACTACATGGCACTATGTGGACACTGTATTGCACTATGTGGACACTCTATGGCAATATGTGGACACTGTATGGCACTATATAAGATCAGTATGGCCCGACGCTGTGTGCTCCAATATGGTTGTCTATGAGATGGAGACATTGCACCTGTGTCTGGAGATAGCGCCGCCCTGTCGCTTCCACTGCAATGTCGAGACCTTTACGAAAACTTTCCCGAACCCCCGATTTTCCCATGTATCAAATTTAGAGTCAAATAGTTTAGGCTCAAAGAAAGAAACATAATTAGATCTTAATTATCAGGGGATCAATCAGATTTAATACCGCGCCTCCATCACAGTCACCAGTGACACCCCGCCACAGGCTCCGTCCATGGCGCTGGGCATGATGGGAGTCATCAGAGAGGATGCAGGAGCCAACTCCAGAGGACTCAGCCGCCATCTGCACACCTGGGACACGCCCTCAAGAGAACGTTTTGTTAATTTTTTTAATATGTTTTATTTACATAATAATTAATTTTCAATGAAAACCATCTATCGTCTTCAGTAGAGTCGTCGGCTGTGGAGCGGGAACCGCGTAAAACCGTAAGCATTTTACTGCAACCTCCAGATGTATTTCACAACAGCAATGGAAAACCGCTACAATTCACATGGATCTACGATGCGGTTAAATCACAGCAACCTACCGCCACGTAGAACCCCAGCAGTTATCGCTGCACCAAAAACAAAAAAACATGATGAGAAATAACCATCTACAGTACACTACTCACAAAACGTTCGGGATATTTGGCTTTCGGAAGAAATTTATGGAAAATGTAAAAAGTTCAGGCTCTAGTGATATTAAAGCCCACACCAGTGCTGGGTATACCGCCACAAAAATGTCAGTGTCTCAAGAACTTGTCATGTGGCCTTGAGCATCAATTCCATCTTGACAACGACGTTTCCTGCTGTTCACAAGGCGACTTATTGTCCTCTGAGGCACGGCATCCACTGTTCTTGAAGCGCAGCCCTCAAGTCATTGAGGTTCTGAGGTACAGAGTTACGAGCCTCTTCAGGCGACTCAGCTGATCCCATAGGTTTTCAGTGGGATTCAGGTCTGGAGAAAGTGCAGGTCGCTCCATGTGAGGTCTCCCGGTCTCCAGCAGCCGTTCCCTAATGATGTGACCTCGATGAGCTGGAGCATTGTCCTCCATGAAGATGACATTGAACCTGGATTAATGATGTTCTACAAGTAGTAGGACTTGTCACTGGACCATTCACACAGTGTAGGGCAGTTCTGTATGGACTAGACACACAGGCCCACAGTGTAACACCGCCACCTTCAAAGGCTCGTCTAGTGACATCAGTGGCTGATGCATAGCGCGTGTCGGACATTATTTCTGCTCAGCAGGAATCGACTTTCATCAGTGAACAGCACTGAGGCCACTGCTGCCTCGTCCAGTGTAGACACTCCCTGGCCCATGCAAGACAATGACGCCTGTGCCTGGTGGTGCGGTCAGGTACCCTTGCAGGTTGTCTAGCACGCAGACCACGTGGATGTTATCGGTTTTGAATGCTCTGACGTGACACTTGGGTGCCTCTTACCTCCCTTAAATGTACCTGGAGTCGTGTGGCATTCATCATCCGGTTCAACAGGGCATTGTCCACAATGAAGCAGTCATCAGTGTGGGATGTGGCCAAAGGATGTCCACTTCTCTGCCTTTCTGTGACTCTTCCAGTCTCTGTATCTCTGATACAACCTGCTTATGACACTCTGTCACACTCTGAGCTCAGAGGCCACTTTTGTCCGAGAACATCCTGCTTCAAGCCTCACAATCGCAAGATAATGTTCATCAATTGTTAGGTGTCGTCTTGGTCTCATGATGTCCAAATGTGAGCAGCGTGATGAGGAGGACTGTTTATAACAATTCTAATTGAACTAGGAAATTTATTGGGCGATTCATGGATCAAACACCTGGTGTGAATTTTCCTGTTAAGCTCCTTGTTTGAGAACAGCAAGTTGTGCTAAAAGTAGTGAAACATTGAACAGTGGGACCTGTGCATTCAGAAGGTTAGATTAAATTCACCTGTAAAGGTTAAAGGGCATTTTAGGTTCATCCTGAAATTTCACCCACAAGCCAAAATCCTGAACTTTTTGTGAGCAGTGTATATATAAACCAAAACCCAAACTGCACATTCATCATCACAGTGACCTAGATTAATAAACACCACTAAGGAACGTACACACTCATCTGCGTGAGGGTGGAAATAGGACTAAGCCCCACCACCATATAAAGAGGGGAGCGAAAAGTATAACACGTTAATATATAGAAGAGGGAAGAAGCAGAACATTCTGCATAAGAAAAATCAGGAAGAGGCAACACAAACGTGCAAGACAAGAGGATTCACCCGGAACAAAGAATAAGAACTAAATGAACAGAAAAAACACATAAGCACGCCATCTATCAAAAATATAAACCAAATCACATAGGCTTAAAAGCGAAAAAAGACCAGATCTATTCACATCTATAGCAGTATTATAGTAGATATATTCTTGTACATAGGAGCAGTATTATAGTAGATATATTCTTGTGCATAAGAACAGTATTATAGTAGTTATATTCTTGTACATAGGAGGCAGTATTATAGTAGTTATATTCTTGTCCATAGGAGCAGTATTATAGTAGTTATATTCTTGTACATAGGAGGCAGTATTATAGTAGTTATATTCTTGTATATAGGAGGCAGTATTATAGTAGTTATACTCTTGTACATAGGGAGCAGTATTATAGTAGTTATATTCTTGTACATAGGAGCAGTATTACAGTAGTTATATTCTTGTATATAGGAGCAGTATTATAGTAGTTGTATTCTTGTACATAGTAGACAGTATTATAGTAGTTTTATTCTTGTACATAGGAGGCAGTATTATAGTAGTTATATTCTTGTCCATAGGAGCAGTATTATAGTAGTTATATTCTTGTACATAGGAGGCAGTATTATAGTAGTTATATTCTTGTACATAGGAGGCAGTATTATAGTAGTTATATTCTTGTACATAGGAGGCAGTATTATAGTAGTTATATTCTTGTACATAGGAGCAGTATTATAGTAGTTATATTCTTGTACATAGGAGCAGTATTATAGTAGTTATATTCTTGTACATAGGAGCAGTATTATAGTAGTTATATTCTTGTACATAGGAGCAGTATTATAGTAGTTATATTCTTGTACATAGGAGGCAGTATTATAGTAGTTATATTCTTGTACATAGGAGCAGTATTATAGTAGTTATATTCTTGTACATAGGAGCAGTATTATAGTAGTTATATTCTTGTACATAGGAGCAGTATTATAGTAGTTATATTCTTGTACATAGGAGGCAGTATTATAGTAGTTATATTCTTGTACATAGGAGGCAGTATTATAGTAGTTATATTCTTGTACATAGGAGCAGTATTATAGTAGTTATATTCTTGTACATAGGAGCAGTATTATAGTAGTTATATTCTTGTACATAGGAGCAGTATTATAGTAGTTATATTCTTGTACATAGGAGCAGTATTATAGTAGTTATATTCTTGTACATAGGAGCAGTATTATAGTAGTTATATTCTTGTACATAGGAGGCAGTATTATAGTAGTTATATTCTTGTACATAGGAGGCAGTATTATAGTAGTTATATTCTTGTACATAGGAGCAGTATTATAGTAGTTATATTCTTGTACATAGGAGCAGTATTATAGTAGTTATATTCTTGTACATAGGAGCAGTATTATAGTAGTTATATTCTTGTACATAGGAGCAGTATTATAGTAGTTATATTCTTGTACATAGGAGCAGTATTATAGTAGTTATATTCTTTGCCAATTTTCTTTTTATTAAGCAAATGAGCATATAAGAAACGACCATGAAGCATACCAAATGCATGTCGGCAGTTACAAGCAAAGAAGAAAAATAACACATATGTTGGGAACATAAGACATGAAATCTATAGCATTCTCAAATAAAGTTAACATCGTCGTACCGGAGGTGTCTCAGACTCATCATCAAAAAGGTGTTGCTCAAATCAGCGACCAAGGCCGCACAGTGCAGAGAACCGCGGGTATACGCATATAAACATAATACACATATTATTGATAGAACGGGTCTAAAGTTATAACATCAAACCAATCGACATATAAGGACAGAACAATACAGGGGTGACAATGTAGAAGAAGACATCGAAGACACAGAAGGGAGGGAAGGAGGGGGGAGGGAGAGGGTGGCACTTCATAGCGCTTAGACGAATCCTCTATATGACATCCACGGCCTCCAGATAGTCAGAAATCGGGCTCTACAATTGGCTTCCCATGCAGATAGCTCCTCTAGCCTCATAAGGTGGTCTACCTTAGCCTTCCATTCCTCTATCGTAGGTGCTACATCTGATTTCCATTTAAGTGGTATAAGCAGCCGAGCCGCTGCCAACAAAATGGAGGGTAGGTTATGTTTCGACGGAGTAAAAGTGGGGTTTGGACACCATAACAGAACCAGCTTTGGGTCCAAACTTAAGACCCTGTCCTGGCCCCCATTCTATTGATAACATCCTCGATCTGGGCCCAGAAAGGTTTGATAGCTGGGCAATGCCACCAGATGTGAGACAAGGTTCCCAGGTCTCCTCCACACCTCCAGCACTCAGCTGGTACTGACGGATTGAGTCTATGCAAAAAGCTGGTGTCTTGTACCATCGAGTGGTTAATTTGAATGAATTTTCCTGCAATAAAACACACCTGGAAAATCCATGTGAGTTAGACATAATCGCCATTTTCTCTGGTTCCGAGAACTCAACCCCGAGCTCAGATTCCCAGGCAGATAAGTACTGTGTACTAGGAGGCATAGAGGAGAGGAGAAGCCTGTACATTTTCGAGAGGGCTTTACTCCCTGTTAATGGTTTGCCAATCATACTGTTTAGCCAAGTAGTGGAAGAAAAGTTAGGGTTCAGAGAAGAGGCAAGCTGCTTGATGTCTCGTCGAAAGCTATGAAGGTGAAGAAAATTGGCACCGTGCAATAGAGGTGAGTCTAGAATTATCGCCCACGACATTTCACCATTAGAAGGGCACACATCAGATAAAGTCATACCATCGAGCTTCCTCCAAATCCCGCTTGGTGTTGTAATAGTTTTATGCAGAAACGCTTGCAGCATGGGTAGAGGGAGGAGTGAGTGTGGGAAGACCGCTCCTCCAGTTTTGTAGATCTTGCTCCATTCCACCAACATACCTCTCCACAAGAGGCCTACATCTGCTGAATTATGCATGCAAGGGCGTACACCCCACAGGACCTGACGGTTCCTAAAGGAAAGGACATTCCTTTCAAGCTCATCACATACAGAAGAAGGGTTAGGGGCAAGCAAGGTTAAACCGCGATTAATCTGGGTTGCGATATAGTAAAAGCCCAGGTGTGGAAGGCCAAAGCCGCCCAGTCGCTTCTCTCTGGTCAGGATAGCATAGGACACTCGTGCCTTTTGCCTCCCCATATAAATCTCGAGAAGACCCTTCTTATGTCTGTGAAATATGAATTAGGAATCCATATGGGAAGGGTCAGGAAGAGATAGGTAAATTTGGGAACTATATATGCCTTCAAGTAATTCTTTTTCCCATCCAGGAGATAAAAGGGAGTTTCACCGATAGTAAATGGCGTTTAACCTCTCGTAGTAATGGCGTGTAGTTAAGCGAGTGAAGATCTGACAGGTCCGCTGAGATGTGAAGTCCTAAAAATTGAATGGATTTAGGCGCCCACGAGAAGGGAGTGTGACTTTTAAGATCAGAGATCACTTGTGCCGGGCACGTTATATTAAGGGCTTGGGATTTATTGTAATTAATCTTGAAATTAGACAGTGTACCAAAAGCTTCAAATACCTTGACTAACTCGGGGAAGGAGGACTGTGGGTTGGTGGTTAGTATCAACAAATCGTCTGCGAATGCAGCTGTAGTGTGGATCTGACCTTTGACGGAAACCCCTGTAATCCCTGGATGTTGGCGTATATGTGCGAGAAGAGTCTCCATGACAATAACGAACAAAGCTGGAGATAAGGGGCAACCCTGCCGGGTACCGTTCGATATCTGGAAAGATGGAGACAGCGTGCCGTTCACTCTCACTCGGGCCGAGGGCTTAGAATAAAGAGTCAGAATTGCATCCACTAGCCGAGGGGAAATCCGAACCTCGACAGGGCCGCCGACATAAATCGCCAGCTGACCCTGTCGAAGGCCTTCTCCGCATCCGTACTAAGTAAGGCCAGAGGGAGACTCCTAGTTCTAGCCCAGTCTATTAGATGCAACACCCTCTTCGTATTCTCATTGCCCTGCCTCCCTGTATAAAGCCGACTTGTTCCCTGTGAATTATATCAGGCAAAACCGTCTGGATTCTCATGGCCAATAGTTTGGCCCACCACTTAATGTCTGTATTCAGGAGGGAAATGGGTCTGTAATTGCTGCAAGAAGTAGTATCTTTGTTAGGTTTGGGGAGAACAGTAATATGAGCTTCCAGGGACTGGGGAGGTAATTGTCCACCGGAAAGCAAGTAATTACATAGGTTTGTGAAGTGGGGTATCAAGTTTGATTTAAAGATTTTGTAGTAAAGGATAGGGAGCCCGTCTGGGCCAGGACTCTTACCGGAGGGAATTGATTTCAGAATATTTAGCGTCTCTTCTTCAGACACAGGGGCCGTCAGGGCCTCTAGCTTGTCCATGGGAACAGAGGGTAGAGTCAAAGAGTCAAGAAACTTGTCCGTTACCTTTTAAGGTCTATCCCCAGAGTGGCCTCGGGGAGGGCAAGTTGTAAAGATCTGCGTAGAATGCACAGAAAGCTTTCGCTATTTCTGGCGTAGTGTTTAGGGCTGAACCATCAGAGGTCTTAATAGTAGCAATGTGAGTGGCGTGATGTTGGTTCTTGACTAGTGCCGACATAAGCTTGTTCCCTCTGTTCCCATGAGCATAGGATCGGAACCTAGAGCGTAAGAGAAGTTTCGCGAAACGACATTGAGTAGGTTTTTCAACTCAGATCTCGCTTGGGCGAGTTCATTAAACACCTTTGGTGCAGCATCCCGTTTATGAGAGGTCTCTAGTATGGAAATGTGAGCTAAAAGATCATCGATAGCTTTGGCACGCTGTTTCTTGACGTATGAACCTAAGGAAATCAGTTCACCCCGTATGGTAGCTTTATGAGCCTCCCAAATGTACGCAACTGAAGGGGATCCCTGGTCTGAAGAAGCATTGATCCTAAAATAGTCATTCATGGAGGTGGCAATTTTTGCGGCGTGGTGCGGGTCAAGGATGAGAGTTTCATTCAATCTCCATGTTCGTTCCCTGTTGGGAGAATCGGACAGGAGGATCTGAAGGAAAATGGGAGCGTGGTCTGATATAGTAATATTACCAATAGTGGCCGAGGCAACATTTTTCAGAAAAGAGGAGGAGATAAACAAATAATCTAATCTCATGTGGGAATGTTTGGCAGGGGAGTAAAAGTATAATCTTTTTCTAATGGATGGAGGGAGCGCCAAGCATCTATTACCCCCAATTTGTGAAGGTGTTTTTGAGTGACCTGAGTGACCTGAGGGTGACAGCCGAACGCCCAGTAGAAGCATCAATGGCTGGTTCCAGGGTGAGGTTCAGGTCACCTCCCAAGATCACCAAGCCCTCCTTGAAGGAGTGAAGGAGCGTCAATACCCGACTCAGCCAAGGGATTTGTCCCCTATTGGGAGCATACAGGTTCGCAAAAGTGATTATAACTTCTCCTACAGAGCCCTTAACGAAAAGGTAACGACCCTCAGGGTCCACTTCAGAAGCGGACCACACAAGGGGCACATCTTGTGAATTCCCACACTCACTCCTCTGCTAGCTCCCACAAAAGTACTATGGTACCACTGTGTGTAATGTCTGGAAGAGATGCGAGGTGTCTTACTTGTTTTAAAATGCGTTTCTTGGAGGAAGAGGATGGATGCTTTCGCTCTGTGCAGTAGGGAAAATATTTGAGCTCGTTTACAAGGTTCATTGAGGCCGTTCACATTTTGGGAGGCTATTGTGATGGAAGCCATGTGTTAACGTTCACGTTGCAAACTCTCAGGATGTCAAAGACGTCACCGGTTATGAGGAGCGCCACCTGAAGGATGAAGGGAAGAACACTGGGCACACTGACGAACAAAACCACAAGACAGGGGAAGTGAGATAACACAGGACGTAACTAAAGACAGACAAGGAGGAGATAAAAAGAAAAAGAGAAAATGTCAATGCCTAGGCACGTTAAACAAAGAATTGAGGCGTCCCTGGCTGCTGGGATCACCGCTAGGACTCACTGACACAGGTAAAATAAACAGTTCCACCTCGACAAGCAGAGGTGAAAGGAGGGGGGGGGGTGGAGAGGAAGTAAGAGATGCCCGGACAAAACACGCATCTCCTCACTGCCCCGCCAAATAACCATAGGGAACATTCAAAGCCATAGGGTTGGGATAAGCCCATAGCAACCTGTAAAACGGATCTACAGTGGAGTATGTCAGATACAAACATGGCAAGAAGAAAGCCACGGTGACCCGGTATTAACAGGGTGGTCATCGTGTCTTCCCAGACACCCCACGGGGGGGGTGGCAGGATGTGACCATAATATACGAAATGCAGATAACCAAAGTCTTTCCCAGGACGTGTGACTCAGGATCCATGACACGGGGGAAGCTGGCGTGACACAAAGTCCAAAAACCAGGTCATATGGAGTGGGGTATATATGGGTCCTTGAAAGGTGCAGCAGAACGGGACTCCTGGCAGCTAGGGCTTAGTATAGATTTGGGGTTCCTGAGTAGTCCTGAGTAAGCAAAATAAATTGCCCACGCGGTAAGCGTGGAGTCAGTCCCCTTCTTCAGTGGCTGCATAGTAGTTATATTCTTGTACATAGGAGGCAGTATTATAGTAGTTAAATTCTTGTACATAGGAGGCAGTATTATAGTAGGTATATTCTTGTACATAGGAGCAGTATTAGAGTAGTTATATTCCATAACAGAGGAGAAGTATTATAGTAGTTATTATATTCTTGTTCATAGGAGGCAGTATTATAGTAGTTATATTCCTGTACATATGAGGCAGTATCATAGTAGATAAATTCTTGTACAAAGGAGGCAGTATTATAGTAGTTATATTCTTGTACATAGGAGGCAGTATTATAGTAGTTATATTCTTGTACATAGGAGGCAGTATTATAGTAGTTATATTCTTGTACATAGGAGCAGTATTATAGTAGTTATATTCCTGTACATATGAGGCAGTATTATAGTAGTTATAATCTTGTACATAGGTGCAGTATTATAGCAGTTATATTCTT
The DNA here is from genome assembly GCA_033119425.1 of Bufotes viridis. NCBI lineage: Eukaryota > Metazoa > Chordata > Amphibia > Anura > Bufonidae > Bufotes > Bufotes viridis. The sequence continues at coordinate 9,322,002 of CM065597.1, forward strand.
GTACATAGGAGCAGTATTATGGTAGTTATATTCTTGTACATAGGAGCTGTATTATAGTAGATATATTCTTGTACATAGGAGGCAGTATTATAGTAGTTTTATTCTTGTACATAGGAGCAGCATTATAGTAGTTATATTCTTGTACATAGGAGCAGTATTATAGTAGTTATATTCTTGTACATATGAGCAGCATTATAGTAGCTAAATTCTTGTACATAGGAGGCAGTATTATAGTAGTTATATTCTTGTACATAGGAGCAGTATTATAGCAGTTATATTCTTGTACATAGAAGCAGTATTATAGTAGTTATATTCTTGTACATAGGAGCATTATTATAGTAGTTATATTCTTGTACATAGGAGCAGTATTATAGTAGTTCTATTCTTGTAGATAGTAGGCAGTATTATAGTAGTTATATTCTTGTACATAGGAGCAGTATTATAGTAGTTATATTCTTGTACATAGGAGCAGTATTATAGTAGTTATATTCTTGTACATAGGAGGCAGTATTATAGTAGTTATATTCTTGTACATAGGAGCAGTATTATAGTAGTTATATTCTTGTACATAGGAGGCAGTATTATAGTAGTTACATTCTTGTACACAGGAGCAGTATTATAGTAGTTATATTCTTGTACATAGGAGGCAGTATTAAAGTAGTTATATTCTTGAACATAGGAGCAGTATTATAGTAGTTATATTCTTGTACACAGGAGGCAGTATTATAGTCGTTATATTCTTGTACATAGGGGCAGTATTATAGTAGTTATATTCTTGTACATAGGAGCAGTATTATAGTAGTTATATTCTTGTACATAGGAGCAGTATTATAGTAGTTATATTCTTGTACACAGGAGGCAGTATTATAGTCGTTATATTCTTGTACATAGGAGGCAGTATTATAGTAGTTATATTCTTGTACATAGGAGGCAGTATTATAGTAGTTATATTCTTGTACATAAGAGGCAGTATTATAGTAGTTATTTTCTTGTACATAGGAGGCAGTATTATAGTAGTTATATTTTTGTAAATAGGAGGCAGTATTATAGTAGTTATATTCTTGTACATAGGAGGCAGTATTATAGCAGTTATATTCTTCTACATAGAAGCAGTATTATAGTAGTTATATTCTTGTACATCAGAGCAGTATTATAGTAGTTATATTCTTGTTCATAGGAGCAGTATTATAGTAGTTATATTCTTGTACATAGGAGGCAGTATTCTAGTAGTTATATTCTTGTACATCAGAGCAGTATTATAGTAGTTATATTCTTGTACATAGGAGGCAGTATTATATTAGTTATATTCTTGTACATAGGAGGCAGTATTATAGTAGTTATATTCTTGTACATAAGAGCAGTATTATAGTAGTTATATTCCTTTACATTGTAGGAAGACTTACACTGTACTTTCTATATTGTATACTGATACTATGTAATTTCATCTATAGTAGATACTATATTCTGTTTGTATAGCAAGGATGAATATTCTTGTAGGTTGTGTTATTTAGTTTTCAACCTAAATTCTTTTTCATCCTTTATTATCTTCTGTCAGCTTGCAGCAGATTTTTCTTGGTGTCTTCCTGATTGTGAGACTGAATTATTGTGCTTGTGGCAGATCAGTGACCCCTGTTGAGCTGTTTTCCAGAATTCTCTGTATGAAGAATGATTGAGTCACATCCAGTCAGATCTTAGGTCATCCAGTCATCATCCAGTATATGGAAATCCTCATCATCCTGTGATTCTGGTATTTTTGTAGCACACTGAAGTCTTTGTGCTGCGGTGCAGTTTATAGAAAGAAGCTTTGTAAATGGCATCTCCTCAATATATTATATTATTGTTATCATTTCTCCAATTAGTTATGGCAGGAGCTCGTATTTGCAGTGGAGAACAGAGATGAGACCGCAGATCTGGAACGTAAAGGGAATCTGTGTTTCCTGTCGGCTCCTGGATCTGTAGCTTCTAGAAATTGATACAATATTGTTTTTAATTGAGAATCTCATTGTATCCATTGTATTAATCTCATCATTTAGGGCTCATGCACACAAACCTTTTTTTGTTTCGTGTTCGTTCCGTTTGTTTTGCTGCCCGTATTCGGAACTATTCATTTCAACGGGGATGCAAAAAAATAATGGAAATGACGCTGTCTGCATTTTATATCCGTATGTCTGCTAGTCCTTTCCGCAAAAAAATAGAACATGTCCGTTTTGCAGACAAGGACAGGCATTCTTACAATGGATCTGCAAAAAAAATGTATATAACACGGATGCCATCCATTTTTTTGTTTGTTTGCGGATCCGTGTTTTAAGGAACGCAAAATACATACGGTCATGAGCTCTTACATGCATTATTTCATTTTCCTTTCACACTCCCTCACACTGGGCAAGTCGTTTATCTTGGAAGGGCTGAATGCAGTGTTTATATTGAACCTACTATTTCACAAATAGAATGAAAGAACTACAGTGAACACTGACACTTAACACAGCAATGAGCAAGCAAAATGAGACTGCATAACAGAAGAGACTGATTTGTGATGTAGGGTCTGTGCACAGCTCGGTGACTACCTTGGGGGCACTGCAATTGCTACTATTAGCAGTTGTCACTCATCATTGGTTACCAAGGTAATGGCGATTGACGGCACAGAGAGATACAGTGTATTTTGGCGCAGAAGATCTGCCACATTGCGGATCATGATGCAGGTTTGGTGTGGATTTTACCCTCTGCAATGAGTCAATTCTGTGGCAGAATTTTGAAGTCACACCGGATCTGGTTACAGAATTTGGTATCGTGTCCGTACCATAGGAGTGCGATCGCGATTAAACAAATTCCGTAATTGTATAAGTGATTTCTCCAGGAACGTGCAATGACTGGCGGTATATGATAACCTTATGTCTTCCTGAACCTCCTGGCAGTCCTGTCCGTGCATCCGTCTAATAATCGCTACAGTCACCGACAGTCCCTTTACAGTAAATCACAAGACCCAGAACCTGACGTTTCAATTATTATTTTTTATAATAAGATTTTGCCGCAATGAACCTTTCATCTCATTCTTCCATCTTGATTCCTTCCATGTGGCGGTCGCGCGTCTGTCATAGAGAAGTCTTGATGAGCTGCGCTGAGGAATTTCAATCAATCAAGTTCACAAAGATCCTTCGCTCCAGTGTTAAATGGGATGTGAGGATAAGAGGAGGCGATTATGGAGGAAGGAAATGGTTAATAAAGTAGTAGTAGTAGAACTGTTTTTATGGGAAATGAGAGCACTGCTGGGATGGCGGTTTTATGCCCAATTTTTAAGGTGTGAAGTCAATAGTGGAAAAAACACCATAAATACCATAAAGCAAAAACTAATATAACATTTGTTTAAAGATGTTCTGCCACAAACAGGGCCAGTGAAAGTATTTTTGCCGCCCTAGGTAAAAGAAAAGTTTGCCCCCCCCATGTGACATCACAATGCCCCACCCATATGACCTGCCATATTAAAGGGGTTCTGCAGTTTATTTAAACTGATCGGCAGGGGTCCGACACCCGGGACCCCTGCCAATCAGCTGTTTGAGAAGGCAGCGGCTCTGGCAGTAGCGCCTCAGCCTTCTCGCAGTGACGTCACGATTAGTATCATTTGCCTGGGCGCGGCTAAGCTTCATTCAAGTGAACAGAACTTAACCCCGCCAAGGCCAGTGATACTAGTCGAGACGTCACTGCACCTGGGGTAAACAGCGAGAAGGCCGAGACGCTACTGCCAGCGCCGCTGCCTTCTCAAACTGCTGATCGGCGAGGGTCCCGGATCATCAGTTGTAACAAACTGCAGAACCCCTTTAACTAACGCCAGTTCTCCCCCCCCCCTTGTCATTCTCCTCCCCCCCCTTGTCATTCTCTCCCCCCTCTTGTCATTCTCTCCCCCCCCCTTGTCATTCTCTCCCCCTCTTGTCATTCTCTCCCCCCTCTTGTCATTCTTCATCCCCCCCCTTGTCATTCTTCACACTCCCCCTCTTGTCATTCCCTTTCTCCCTCTTGTCATTCTCCCCCCTTGTCATTCTCTTTCTCCCCTTGTCATTCATTTCCCCCCTTGTCATTCTCTCCCCCTCCTTTGTCATTCTCTTTCCCCTCTTTTCATTCTCCCCCATCCCCTTGTCATTCTCTTTCCCCCCTTTTCATTCTCTTTCTCCCCAACACCCCCGCCTCCCCGCTCCCTCCGCAACCTCTAGTGTAGCGCGGCCGAGCTCTTTATGGTCCACGGGTACAGGAGCTTTCGTTTCCTGTACCCGGGCGGACTGACAGGAAGCGCACACTGTGTGCGCACTTCATGTCAGTCCGGCCGGGTACAGGAGACAGATGCTCCTGTACCCGCGGACCTTAAAGAGCTCGGCCACGCTACAATGGAGTGACAGGAGGGAGCGCTCAGCGCTTCCCTCCTGTCAGCTCCTCTCCTCTTGCTGCGCCCGGGCGGTGCGCCCTCATGGACGCGCCAGTCTGGGGAGTGCTGCAGCCGCCAGAGGCTCAATTCAGAGTGCTCGGCGGCTGCAGGGGCGCTCTACGCGGCGGCCTATTCCGCGTATAGGACACGCCGGCCCTGGCCACAAACACATTTTACAATTTTCAAACCAGCGCCTGGATCTGAAGAGTATGGCTTTTCAACATTGCCCCCTAGTGGCTGCATCAATATTGTAAGAAATACAATGGAAACAAATATATATGTGATTAAATGAAATATTTTAAATATTTTCTCTTGTTGTTTTCAGCTTCATCCATATCTATATTAGTGAAGTTAACTAAATAATTTTAGGTAATTACTCCCCTGCATTGTTCTATCCCTTCCCAGGAGTCTACGATTTTAGACAATATATAAGCCACTAGGTGGCAGTGTGTTCTATACTGTATTATATAGATAATATATAAGCCACTAGGTGTCAGTGTGTTCTTTACTGTATTATATAGATAATATATAAGCCACTAGATGGCAGTGTGTTCTATACTGTATTATATAAATAATATATAAGCCACTAGGTGGCAGTGTGTTCTATACTGTAATATTTTAGATGATATATTGGCCACCAGGTGTCAGTATTTTCTGTCCTGTATTATTATAGATAATATATGAGCCACTAGGTGGCAGTGTGTTCTATACCGTATTATTGTAGATAATATATTGGCCTCTAGGTGGCAGTATGATGTGTGCTATATTATTTTAGACCAGGCATGCTCAACCTGTGGCCCTCCAGCTGTTGTAAAACTACAACTCCCACAATGCCCTGCTATAGGCAGATAGCAGTAGGCTGTTCAGGTATGCTGGGAGTTGTAGTTTTGCAACAGCTGGAGGGCCGCAGGTTGAGCATGCCTGTTTTAGACGATATATTCGTCACTAGGTGTCTGTATGTTCAGTGATACTAGTGTATATAGCCGGCATTGCCTGGGTGTACTTCTATCTATATAAATATTTCTCTAATGCAATATCTCACCTAAAAACGCTCATTGTTGTCTTTGACTAAAATTAGCGAGGTTAAGAAAACATCTACCATTTTTTAATTATTTATGTTTTTTTCCTTTATAGGCTTCCATACGCATTAGTCCTTTGTTAGCCAAACTGACTGTTTCATTTCGCTACAGGACTTATCATTCTGCTTTTCCGTGCACATTGTCAGAAAATAAGGTAATCTCGCTACATGTACTGTCTAAAAGACAAACGGTTGTCCATTGCAACCAATGATGCAGCATGCATTTTATACACCAATGTAACTGCTGAGGCACTGCTTCTCACTCTGCCTCTCATCTCCCTGCATGCGCTGGCTAAAAGACAAACTATTTTTTCCTCATAGCAACCAATCACAACACAACTTGAATTTTTCCCATGTCAACAAATAACAGCATAGCTTTTATTTTACTACAGCGCTTCTTACAATACCGCAGACCTGCGTTTACCAACCTGTGGCTCGCCAGCTGTTGCAAATCTACAACTCTAATCTTGCATGATGGCTACAGACAGTCAGGGCATAATGAGAGTTGTAGTTTTGCAACAGCTGGAAACCCACAGGTTGGTAAACATAGATCTGCTATGGGCAACACACAGTTTGTCTTTTAGAGATCACATACAGGGATATTAGAGGCAGAGTGAGAAGCAGGGAGGTTACCACTCTGAATCACCCAGGACTTTATTTTCTGACACCATGCAGGAAGAGGCAGATTGAGAATTGGTGTAGTAAAATGAAAGCTGAGCTGTGACTGGTAGCTATGGGCAGCAAACAGTTTGTCTTTTAGGCAGCGCATGCAGGGAGATGAGAGGCAGACTTAAATGCAGGGGAGATGAGAGGCAGACTTAAATGCAGGGGAGATGAGAGGCGGTGAGAAGCAGCTCCTCAGCAGTTACAGTTATATTAGTGCAAAACCAAAAAGAAATTCCTCAAACTAATCATCAGCAATATCTAGCAAGGAGTATTATATACTGATACCCAAAAGAACTAAACCCTTGCAAAAAGGAGTTACACCATGTAAGATAAAATATCTCTCAATTTTATTATTATAAAGTAGCACATAACATATGGGAAAAGCATAACACCGAAGTGCCTGTCACAGCAGGCCACAACCCGGAAGACAAAGTCCACGCACAACCCGAATATGTAGACATATGGAATATGATAATCCTACATACACACAATGGGTTTATACAAGTTAAAACATACAGGGATGTAATCCCCACACGGATAAACTCACATAAATGTCCAACCAAGTGGTCAGAAAAAACCCCCACAAAAGAGGGTGGGATATAATACCAGAACCTAACCCAAACAATCAAATGGTGCAATATAGATAGTAAAATATATTACCCATTGTCCTATCCGGGAAGAGCGTGGACACCAGAAACCTCGACGCGCGTTTCACCCCTCACAGGCTTCGTCAGGACAGTTATATTAGTGTACATAATATTTATTCGAACCTTCCAGAACCGGCCTGGACATGAACTTGCCCCCTACCAACCCACAGTATCTTAAGTTGGATCATAAAGAGTATATGTATTAAGTTTGCTGGAGATACATCAAGGCAGGGAGAAGCCAATGAAGAACAAACACATTTTCACTTAATATATACACAGTATATAGATTATTCTCCTCTCCTGTGTTGCAGGATGTATTGGCCACTAGGTGGTGCCACACCTTTCCCTTTTTCTGGATAGAGCTATGATTTCAGCTCCTGCTCTTCTAATTATTCTACAACATTACATAATATTCTGAGTAGTGTAGGAATAATTAACCCATTTCACCAGTCCTGTTTTGTAAGTACTTCCCCTATTACTACTCCTGAGATAAAATACAATTTCCCAGGCGGTCGGGTGTGGAAGCTGAAGGCTGATTCATACCCAAATTTCATTCTGTGTTTTCAAACTTAAAATACCCCAACTATTGACAGCGCACAAAACAGAGACGTGACTTCAGAATGTACAAACAATTGAAGAATGTGTCAAACTGGCTTCTTGGGTAATATATTTACAAAGGCAGAAATGTCACCGAGCGGAATGAAAATCTCCCCGTCCTCTTCCCAAGGTTCAGTTGCTGCTTACTTCACGGTATTCATCTATAATTTATGTCACGTTGACTGTAGTGTTGCTTCCTGTAAAGCAGCAGGTGTCGACCCGAAGTGTCAATGAACAGATTTGGCTCTGGTTACTCCTATGGGCAAGTTCTAACCTGGCCTTTACCCTTTCACCCCTGTACAGGGATCTGGACTCTGTTGCAGGGGAACCACCAGGCTGCTATCTCCTGGAATAAGAGGATCAAAAGTTACCGATGTGAAAACCAACAGGTCAGGCAAGGACAAGCCCAGTCCAGGGCAGATCCAATCCGATAAATAATCCAAAGGTCAAGGCAAGCAGAACAGCGTCAATATGGGGCTAAGGTCACAGAAGGTCCAATCCATTAAACAGGCAGAGATTGCGCACAGGAAATAAAAACAGAATAACAATGCAAGCTACAGAACCTATTGCTCAGGCACCTTCCCATAGGGGAAGGTACCTTATAACACCCAGGAACAGCAGCCATTGGATGGGGACACATTGTGCCGTGTGTGCACTGGCCCTTTAAGACAGGAGACACAGCACCCATAAGACAGCGGAGGCTTAAAAGGCGCAGGAGTGCGCACTTCAGTGGCTGCACCTACCTGGAGGAGAGAGGGAAAGTAGCCAGAGCTACTGGATGGGTGAGTGTTCCAGCAGCCATGCCAAGGAAAGGCGAGACAGGAGACACCAGCAAGCACGGACCATTGGTGTAACCCTTAATCAACAATAATCTTATGAGTAATTAATTTATGTTAATAATGTAATTCATTTTAATTTCCTTTTATTATAATTTGATAGTAATTTCAGCATTACATTTCCTTTCCTTAATTAGCCAAACTGTTTTATTACCCAATGATTGACCTGACTCTTCAATTGTGAACCTGGATCTTCCATAGTAGCCCTTGTTCTTATTTTCTGGATTGAGCTGTTTAGTGGTGGACCTGGCCCTTTCCAACGTGACCCTCGTTCCCATGTTGGACTGCTCTTCTGTGGTGGACATGGCATTTCAGTGGTAGACCTGGTTCCTCCATGGTATACCTGGGTCTTTATTGGTGAACCTGTCACTTCAGTCGTGGTTCCTTAATGGCAGACTCGGCTATTTCATAATGGAATCTGGTACTTCATTAGTGATCTTCTTAAGTGGTAGACCTAGCTTTTCTGTGGTAGACTTGGCTCAACTCTGGTAAACCTTTCGTTTAAGAGGTGGATCTGACTCTATGGTGATGGACCTGGTACGTCAGTGGTAGATCTGGCTATTTAGTAGTGGAGCTGGCACTTCCATAGCGGCCCTTCTTATTCTGTGGTGGACATAGCATTTTAGTGATCAGTGGTGGACTTAGTGCTTGAATGGTACATTGGGACTTTAGTGGTAGACATGATTCTTCTGTGGTGGACCTGGATCTTAAGTAGTAAACCTGGCATTTTACTGGTGGACATGGCTTCAGTGGTGGACCTGGGCTTCTCAAAGTGAACTGGGTTTTTCCATGGGGATCTGGTTTCTTTATGGTGGATCTATTTTCTGGTGACCATGTTTTCCTATAGTGGCCTTGGCTTTTCAGTGGTGAATCTGGTACTTCATTGGTGAGGCATGAGCTTCAGTGGTAGACCTGGATTTCTGTGGTAGACCTGGCTCAGTTCTGGTAGACCTTTCTTGTAAGTGGTGGACCTGACACATTAGCGGAGGATCTACAATAACTGTTCAGTGATGGACCTGGCACTTAAGTAGTAGATCTGGCTATTTAGTAGTGAGCCTATAATTTCCTTAGTGGCCCTTGTTATTCTGTGGTGGACATGGTCTTTTGGTAGACATCGCTCATCAGTGGTGGTCTTAGCACTTCAGTAGTAGATTGGGCTCTGTAGTGGTAGTGGTATAACTCTTCAGTGGTGGATCTAGATCTTCTGTAGTGACCTTGGCACTTTACTGGTGGACGTGACTCTTCAGTGGTGGACCTGGCATTCTCAAAGTGGTCTGGTTTCTTCTATGGAGATCCGGTGGCTTGATGGTGGATCTGTCTCTTTTTTGGTGATTATGCTTTCCTATAGTGCAGGGATGGGCAAACTGTGGCTCTCCAGCTGTTGAAAAACTACAATTCCCACCCTGCCCTGCTGTAGGCTGATAGCTGTAGGCCGTCTGGGCATGCTGGGAGTTGCAGTTTTGCAACAGCTGGAGAGCCACATATTGGCCATCCCTGCTATAGTGCATATGGTGGATCTGTCTCTTTTCTGGTGACCATTAGTGATGAGCCGGCAGGGGCAATATTCGAATTCGCGATATTTCGCAAATATTTGGGCGAATATTCGCTATATATTTGAAAATTTGCAAATTCGTCATCTCCAGACATTAATTTCTTGTTTGCGAAAATTTGCACAAAAAATTTGCATACATTTGCATAAAAATTTGCATAGATTAGTATAAAAATTTGCATGAACTGGCATTTAAAATACCTTTTAAATACCAGCTTATGCGAATTTTTATGCAAATTATGCGAATTTTCATATTAAAAATTTGCATAAAATGAATGTTCGCATTGCGAATATATTTTGCGATATTCTAAATATTCGCGAATTCTCGAAGTGCTGATATTTGCGATTAAAATTCGCAATTCGAAAATTCGTGATCAACACTAGTGACCATGCTTTCCTATGGATCATCTGGCTCTTCATTGGTGGAACTTACTCTTGCATGGGGCATCTGTTGTGCGATTGTCCTGAGCACCCAGTTTAGGCCTGTGGATGGCTGTTCCGAAGAAATGAAAGCCAAGAATCTATGAGTCAGCTTTATTGGATGATGGTACAGGTTTTAGACGTGTGCAGAGCTGTGTGGTTGAGCGGGTCTACATTCCTCCATGACCTAGTATAGTCCTCTGCATTCCCTTCATATTCTGTATGACACAGTCATAGATGGATGGTGACTATGCCTCCACTCATGTCAGGATGGAGGAGATTGCTCTTAGGCCTCTTTCACACTAGCGTTTTAGCTTTCCGTCCTAGAGATCCGTCCTCGGGTCTCTAGGACGGAAAGCTACTGATCAGTTTTATCCCCATGCATCCTGAATGGAGAGAAATCCGTTCAGGATGCATCAGGATGCATCAGTTCAGTATGTCAACGTTTTTTGGACGTTGACAAAAGCGCAGCATGCTGCGGATTTGTCTCCGTCCAAAAATCCGGAAGACATGCCGCAACGCCGGATCCGGAATTAATGCCCATTGAAGGGCATTAGTCTGGATCCGACCTTTACTAAACGTCGTTTCCGCGCATTGCCGGAACCGACGTTTAGCTTTTTGTCAATGGTTACTATGGCAGCCAGGACGCTAAAGTCCTGGTTGCCATAGTAAAGTAGGGAGCGGGGAGCGGCATACTTACATTCCGTGCGGCTCCGGGACGCTCCAGGATGACGTCAGGGCGCCCCAGTGCATAGATCACGTGATCGCATGGATCACGTGATCCATGCGCGCGGGGCGCTCTGACGTCATTCAGGAGCGCCCCGGGAGCCGCACGGAATGTAAGTATGCCGCTCCCCCGCTCCCCACTGCTACTATGGCAACCAGGACGCTAGTAGCGTCCTGGCTGCCATAGTAACACTGAAAGCATTTTGAAGACTGATCAGTCTTCAAATGCTTTCAGTTCACTTGCGTTGTGCAGGATCCGGCGTGCATTCCGGCGACGGAAGTGCACGCCGGATCCTAACAACGCTAGTGTGAAAGAGGCCTTAGCACTCCTGGTCACCATAGCCTTGTGGCTCATGGCCACTGCTGGAGGCAGACATGAGAGCCGCCGCATTGTCACAATCGCCTCATACAGTAACATGAGGAAAAAGAAAATGTAACACACTGGAGAATTTTAGCAAAACCGTCTCTTCAGTCCAGTGGGTTCACCAGCTTAGATAAATTCTAACCACAGCACTCCGGGTACGTGCAATATATCAACCTTTATTTATCTATCCCGCGATATATTTACGGACCGGTACGGCCAACGTTTCGGTCCATTCCCTGCACCTTGATCACAGCCTAAAAGAAGAGCGAAACATGAGAAATCAGCTGGTGGCACATGGTTGGTGTCTAGGTCACCGGCATAGAACTTAATCTAGAACATCGGGGGGGGGGGGTTCTCTCTCTTGTGGATCCACAAAGAGGGTGAGCCGCTCTTATTGAAGTTCATGCCACAGAAGATTCTGGCCACTGAGTCCAAGGGCCACGTATACAATGGAGCCGTCTTGTAGATTGCACAGTGCCGTTGGAAGGTGGCGGAATTGACCTCTCTGGACCTGCCCCAAGCTAGGGCGGCGATGCCAAATATTCCAGATTGAGGGAACACACGTTTAATTAGGTCTATTAGTCTCATGACAAGGGCACAGGTGCGGGGCACCATGAGGCAGAGCTACATGATAAAGGGACGTACCACTCCACTGGCATCGTTTAGTAAAGACATGGCATCTAGGCCAAGTCCGTGCCATCACTGCACAGTACCTACTAGTGATGAGCGGCAGGGGCAATATTCGAATTCGCGATATTTCACGTATATTTGGGCGAATATTCGCCATATATTGGCGAATTTGCGAATTCCTGATCTTCAGGCATTATTTTCTTGATTGCGAAAATTCACATAAAAAAATTACATAAAATTTGCATAAAAATTTGCATAGACTGGTATATATAAAAAAAATGAGTATTCGCGATTACGAATATATTTTGAGATATTCTAAATATTTGCGAATTCTCGAAGTGCCGATATTTGCAATTCGAATATTCGTGATCAACACTAGCACCTACGTAATAGACACCTGGAGTTGTCCGTATCCATGTGTGACTGATAGACCTGGTCTCCTCCTATGGGGGAGAGGGATCATTCGGGCCCCTTAGGCTCCAAGAACCTGCTAAATGCAACCTCTGCACCTATAGGCTCTATGACCGATCACCACCACGTGTCCTCATCTCTCCTACCACCAGTCAGGGGCGGACTGGGAACTTAGAGTGGCCCTGGAAAAAATACTAAAAGTGGCCCTGTTCTGTAGTCGGGTCCAAATTGATGGAAGGCAGGGCCAACAACACCATATTGTGGCACATTATACCGCCCCAACAGAGCCTAATACCGCCAGCAGCACAAAATATCCCCCAAAACTTCCACTGTCCATGAGGAGGACTCCGGTGGCCCCCTGGGTATCGGCCCACCAGGAGATTTCACTGTCAGGTCTATGGCCAATCCGCCCCTGCCACCAGTGACCAGCCCCGGGGAATCTCATCCATCAGATTCTCCCCGATTCCTGGGCACCTCATGGGGGTGGGACCTTGCGGGGCCACATTACAGCCACACTGCTTGCTGATAAGTAATGTATGCACCTAACAACAGGCCACATACAAACCGGTCTGTGGGATCCAGAGCAGTCTGCAGTGGAGCGTCAGCTCCTGGACCTAATAAAGAACAAGCGTTTCACCTTTTATTACCTGTCTGTCCAATATACATAATATCAAAACAAACAATATAACAAAATATCATAACATGATATAAACACCTAATCATAAGTACACCATCTATGTCTGTAGTAGATTGTCAGCTCCTGGGCCTAGCACAGACCTAGATACCCCCTGTTACATTGTTACCAGCCTGTCACCTTGCATACCTAATATCAAAACAAACACTATAGCAAAATATTATAAACCCCTAATCTTAACATAAGCCAGGCACAGTCTACAGGAAGTCTGCGGTGGAGTGTCAGCTCTTGGGCCTAGGACAGGTGACTGCAGCCCCTCCCCACAGATAACATTCTGCTTATCATGTCTGTGCTAGACTTTGACTGGAACTGCTAACACCGGCGGCTCTAGGACCCAGCAGTCTACTAGGACTGGGCGACTGGCACAAAACTCGGCCAATCAAAACTCAGGATCTAGAGAAGGGGCGGGTTTGGCGGACAGGGCAGACCAATCGAATGAGCGTCGTTCTCCAGCTCGTGACGTCAGAGGGGGCGAAATTAAAGAAACCGAGATTGCCCGGAGCTGAGGACCGGGCTGAGGAGCAGAATGGCCCTTGTCATAGATTAGTGGCCCTGGGAGTGTTGTGGGCGGGGGCCCCGGCGCTGGAGCCTGGTGATTAATTTATCCTGGATGCCGAGCATCTCTGGAAGGAGCAGGAACTGCAGGTGAGGAGGGGATGTGATACATTGTAGCCTCACAAGTCAGATGATACATTGTGTCGGGTAGAGTGATACATTGTATCCGGCGCAGGGAGTGTGAGCCGTGCCTGAGGCCCAGAGAGATCTACTGGATCCCGAGCAGAGGTCAGAAGGGAGGAGGGTGTGGGGCTCAGCAGGGTGCAGCATGGGGGTCCTCTGTCTGTAAGGGGGGGGGGGGTGATGAGCAGCAGGGTGCAGCATGGGGGTCCTCAGTAATGGGGGTTGGGGGTCATACAAGGGCTGATTAGTACACCATTGAGGGGGGCAGCTATCTATAATGGAGTGGGGCTCATATACAAGGGCTGATGAACAGCAGGGTGCAGCATGGGGGTGCTCTGTATGTAATGGGGGTCATATACAAGGGCTGATGGGTACAGCATGGGGGGGGGCAGTTATCTATAATGGGAATGGGTGTCATATACAAGGGCATGGGGGTCCTGTGTCTGTGATGGGATTTGGGGGGTCATATACGGGGGCAGGTACACTATGGGTATGCTCTGTCTATGGCATAGACTGGGTTGTATGGCTCAGCAGGGGGGGGGGGGGCTCTGTCTGTGATGGGAGGAGGTTTATATACCGGAGATCAGCGGTATACAGCATGGGGTATGCTTCCCCAGTGGTGCGGGTGGTAGTAGATCACCTACAGTGTGAGTATGTCTACAGGCTTTATTTCGGGGGGGTGTTACTGGATCACATAGCAGACTCCGGCCTGGGGGAGCCATGCTCTGGATACTGAGCTGTGCAGTGTGACAAAGGGATGGGGTGGGACATCTCTGCTGGTCGGAGGATTCCTCCCCCCACCCCCTCTAGCACATTATCTCTCTCTTCCTTTGCTTTTCCAGGATTTGCTCCTGAGGGTTGAGAGGCTTCTGTAGGAGTATGGGGGGCTCGGCGCCGGACCAGGCCTGCTTTTCTTCTGTAAATCCTGCACAGCAGAAGAGGGAGTGGTGGTCTCGCACGCCTGTATGGTGGGGCCGATGGGTAGTTGTAAGGAAAATGGTTGTCTTATTGTGGCTGCTCATGTAGATTATGGGGGGGTCTGCTCATGTAGATTATTGATGGTGGGGGGGCTCCTTGAGGAGGGGTGTATTTTTGTAGTGTAAGGGGTTATGCCTTGATTGCAGTAAATTATAAATGCAATCCGATCATAAGTCCACATACAGACCCCTAGTGACACCTTGGGGGGGGGGGGGGGGTGTTCTTCCTGTGCATGTGTTGTCACCCGGCGCCTGTAGTAGTTGCTAGGTGTGATGTGTCTCCAGCTGTACACACAGAGCAGCGTGCGGTATACGCCAGCAGTACATGCTGACAAAGCGAATGCTGCCTTGAAGGGCATGCTCTGGGCAGATATTAAATTGCGTACCTGGCTTGTCCTGTCCCAGGGGTTATTAGGACTGTGCCTCGAATTCCAGGAGCCGGTTTTGCGGAGGCTCTTCCTGGCGGGTTAATTAATCTGCTGTCATTGAGAACTGATTGAGAGATTAATAAATCAGAGGGGAAGTGCGGCCGGAGACGGTTTCTTCTCAGGTTTGTTTTGTGACGTGGATTAAATGCATTTCCTTTTCATCTGTCTGTGTACATGTGTATTATAGGGGAAGCCATACTATGCGTGCTCCATATCTCGGAGGACACGCTCATTGGGAGGGAAGTGTCCGATTTTCCTATCACATGGCTATCTCTGAGGATTGAGAAGGGAGCAGCTGTCACATAATAGCCGCTCTGCTTTTCTGGTGTGGCATTGATCACAGAGATGACATTAAGTGCATGCAGTCATGGTGAGGAGCCCTAGGTGTCGGGGCTGGGGTGAGGAGCCCTAGGTGTCGGCGCTGGGGTGAGGAGCCCTGGGTGTCGGGGCTGGGGTGAGGAGCCCTGGGTGTCGGGGCTGGGGTGAGGAGCCCTGGGTGTCGGGGCCGGGATGAGGAGCCCTGGGTGTCGGGGCCGGGGTGAGGAGCCCTGGGTGTCGGGGCCGGGGTGAGGAGCCCTGGGTGTCGGGGCCGGGATGAGGAGCCCTGGGTGTCGGGGCCGGGATGAGGAGCCCTGGGTGTCGGGGCCGGGATGAGGAGCCCTGGGTGTCGGGGCCGGGATGAGGAGCCCTGGGTGTCGGGGCCGGGGTGAGGAGCCCTGGGTGTCGGGGCCGGGGTGAGGAGCCCTGGGTGTCGGGGCCGGGGTGAGGAGCCCCGGGCGTGAGGAGCCCCGGGTGTCAGGGCCGGGCGTGAGGAGCCCCGGGTGTGAGGGCCGGGCGTGAGGAGCCCCGGGCGTGATGAGCCCCGGGCGTGATGAGCCCCGGGCGTGAGGAGCCCCGGGTGTCAGGGCCGGGGTGTTACAAGTATCCCTGGCCCAAATGCAGAATCTCCAACAGGGACCTCGCCTACCACATACCAGTTCTAATTCTAGTGTCTTCTGTGGCAGAGGGGAGCCCCTTAAGATGCCAGAGTCTAATTGTAACTGCTCCCTCTGCATCCCTGGGTGGTAAGGAGCTAAACCAGAGACTGAGACGCATGCAAAGCTGGTTTCTGCTTAGAGCCACAAGGGAAGCGTTTTATAAGGAGCGAATCTGTTCCTGAGAAAGGGCCACACACGGCTCCGGCACCGGGGGCCTCCTCTGTTTAAGCTGTAATGCACATACTCGGCTATAAATTCCATGTGATCTGTGGAATGGCTGGTTTTGGTGAGGAGGGGCAGACGGCCACTGCACTTCCCCTGTATTTGCCCTTTGACTTGCAAGGTTTGAATGTGGAAACAATGGCATGTCTATCATTGACCAAGACCCAAGAGGAGCAGGAGACACATCTAGAAGGGTTACCATCTTCAAGTGTATGGCACGGCTCACTGTCCATAGTCTTCCAATAATATGCAGCAGCTTACACCATGATCTTGGGGTTCAGAATCTGGTAAAGGTCCGACCCTGGGCAGTGAGACCTGTGCAAGCGCTAATCCTTCTCTGTGAGAAAACCTCCTGGACCAGGTGATGGTGTTTTGCTTCCATTGTTGAGAATCTCATGATCTCCCTCATACATGGCCCACCTCTCACCATGATGTCAAATCTGACAATCTAATTGGGTCATGTATGGCCTCAAGCTGGGAATACACATTGGAGAATGCAATATTAACCCACATTGTGTAAAATGTCCACGTAATAGACTGTCCACTTTTAAACACTATTTTACTGTATCCCTAATTTGCATTACTTATCCTGTATTGATTCTGAGTTACCTCCTGTATTACACTCCAGAGCTGCAATCACTATTCTGCTGGTGGAGTCACTGTGTACATACATTATGCATCCTGTACTGATCCCGAGTTACATCCTGTATTATACTCCAGAGCTGCACTCACTATTCTGCTGGCGCAGTCACTGTGTACATACATTACATTACTTATCCTGTACTGATCCTGAGTTACATCCTGTATTATACTCCAGAGCTGCACTCACTATTATGCTGGTGAAGTCACTGTGTACATACATTACTTATCCTGTACTGATCCTGAGTTACATCCTGTATTATACTCCAGAGCTGCACTCACTATTCTGCTGGTGCAGTCACTGTGTACATACATTACTTATCCTGTACTGATCCTGAGTTACATCCTGTATTATACTCCAGAGCTGCACTCACTATTCTGCTGGTGCAGACACTGTGTACATACATTACTTATCTTAACCCTCAGTTACAATTTGAATCCTTCTGGCTTCCCAGCTGTGATGGTTCAGTTTTCCCTGCTTATTCAGTGTCTGCACAGAGGTTGTGAATGCCGCTCCTGGTCTGGTCTTTGACTGTGGCTTCGCTGTCTCCGTTACTTGCACATGTAGCAGATGCTTGATGATGGCCACTAATGACAGCACACACGGGGTTGTTACGCAGCCATCTTGCTTTGCAGAGTCTTCACTGTAGGTCTGGCATTATGGTCATGAACCAGGATGCTTAGGATGAACAGCGTGGCGCTGTAGTGAATGGGATTTGAAGGAAACATATAAAAAAAGTGAATTTAATTGGCAGATGACGATGTCCTGAAATATCTAGCAATCCTGAGTTATTAATGTAATCCTCCAGAGCTGCAGTTCTGCGCCTCATCCTCTGCTTCCTGATCATTAGTCTGGAGCCCTGGGAATCCACCTCGGTAGCGGTAATGAGGCTCCACCTGAGCGGCTTCTGTCTCCTGCTTCACGCTTGGGAAGTTCTCATGTTTAACTGCCGGGTCCAATGTGTCGCGCTATCGTTCCCTGTCATACACGCCAGCTAACAGCCTGCATGTGCAGGAGCTGCCAACATACAACCACCCACATCCACACGGTCAATCTCCCACATCAGTGCCCCCATTAACTCTGCCACGCCGCCCAGTCTACCTCCCACATCTACTCTGCCACGCCGCCCAGTCTACCTCCCACATCTACTCTGCCACGCCGCCCAGTCTACCTCCCACATCTACTCTGCCACGCCGCCCAGTCTACCGCCCACATCAGTGCCCACATTAACTCTGCCACGCGACCCAGTCTACCGCCCACATCAGTGCCCCCATTAACTCTGCCACGCGGCCCAGTCTACCTCCCACATCAGTGCCCACATTAACTCTGCCACGCGGCCCAGTCTACCGGCCACATCAGTGCCCCCATCAACTCTGCCACGCGGCCCAGTCTACCTCCCACATCAGTGCCCACATCAACTCTGCCACGCAGCCCAGTCTACCGGCCACATCAGTGCCCACATCAACTCTGCCACAAGGCCCAGCCTACCGCCCACATCCACTCTGCCACCCGGCCCAGCCTACCGCACACATCAGTGTCCACATCCACTCTGCCACGCAGCCCAGTTTACCGCCCACATCAACTCTGCCACGCGGCCCAGTCTATGTCTCACATCAGTGCCTACATCCACTCTGCCACGCGGCCCAGTCTACCTCCCACATCAGTGCCCACATTAACCCTGCCACGCGGCCCAGTCTACGGCTCACATTAGTGCCCCCATCAACTCTGCCACGCGGCCCAGCCTATCGGCCACATCAGTGTCCCCATCAACTCTGCCAGGCAGCCCAGTCTACCGCTCACTTCAGTGTCCCTATCAACTCTGCCACACGGCCCAGTCTACCGCTCACTTCAGTGCCCACATCAACTCTGCCAGTCGGCCCAGTCTACCGCTCACTTCAGTGCCCACATCAACTCTGCCAGGCGGCCCAGTCTACCGCCTACATTGTTGCACACATCCTAAGTACCCCAGACATGTCTGTATTGTATTCTGCAGCATCATTTCCAAGAACATTATGTTGTTTCATTCCTGTTATTCCTTTTACATTTTCAAGTCAGTTGCCAACTGGGCGTTACCAGGTGGGGGTGTGTCACTGCACACTCCAGTCAGTGCTACCAGTGTCTGATTATGTAGGGACCCGTTCTTTGACAGAAAATTGTAACAACCACCTCGTAAATTATACATATGTTTCTAGTGTTAGAAGAAAAAATGCTCCAGAACTGCTATTTTATTGGGAATATAAACATGTATTAACATGGGAATGCAGGGAGAAGGGGCATGTCCTCTTATAAGGGGTTTTCCAGGGTTTTGTTATTGATGACCTTTACTTTGGATAGGTCACCAATATCTGATCGGTGGGTGTCCAGCACCTCTGCCAATCAGCTCAGGTGAGTGCCGCGGCCTCTTCATAGGTCAGTGACTTTCGTTGGTCACATGGCCTGTGTGCAGCTCAGTCCCACTCAAGTCCTGAGCTGCACTACTGAGCACATCCACTATACGAAGCATGGCGCTGGGCGGAGGCCGCAGCACTGTCTGGAGCACCCCGGCCTCTTCAACTGACTGGTGGGGGTTCCTGGGAGTTGGACGCCCACTGATAAGATGTTAATGACCTATCCTGAGGGTAGGCCATGAAATATCAAAATCCCGGAACTCCCCTTTAATACTATGTGGGTGTTGATATGGTTGAACACGTTGCATGTAAGACACGGGGGCTTCTAGGGCCCACAGAGCAAGTCTGATGGGTGCAGCTCTAGAACCCATTTCATATCCAACCTAAACTCATTCCGGACATTTCTGATAAGAATGGGACACGGATAAGACGCGAAACGGACCTGACGTAAGTGTGTAGTATGAGCAGGGCTGATCGGATGGAGCTCCTTCTAATAAGCTGCTTCAATTCAGTCCCCGAATGCTGATCTCAGGGACAGGGGGGGGGCACTAGTTACATGTAGCCCACCCATAGAGGACTCGTACACAGGTAGGGGGGCATTGTATGGTGTGTTCACAAGGTGGATACAGTCTATACGAATCCTCTGTTTTCCTGCGCTGATACATTGTGTCAGTCCGGAGTCCAGGTTGTTTATGTCACAGGTAATCGGTTACAGTGTAACCAACCTACACAGCCTGGAAATAACCATCGAAATGGTTACAAACCGTGATATTGTTATAAGCATGGGAGCGACTATAGCCATAGGGGGTCATTTATGAAAAAATACACTCCACTTTTTGCCGTATTTAAGGCGCAGGTTTTGTCGTAAAGGTGTCAAAATCTGGGCCTTTTTGTGTATTTCACTTATGCTTTTTTATCGAGTTGTGAGAAAAGGGGGCGTGATGAGGGCGAGACAGCTGGCCCGTCTCATTCATCATTTTGTACGCTTGTTTTGGCATACAGAATGACTTAAATCTACCCCAGCAAGAGAGCTGGCGTAGATTTCATCTTGTTGAACGGCCGCCGGATCGTGCGTTTAAGTTATTTAGAGGACTGCGTATCAGGCGGTAGCAGACAGGGACTAAGACCGACGTCTTAGGGTACTTTCACACTTGCGGCAGGACGGATCCGGCAGGCTATCATCCGTCCCGCTGCAAGTGGCCGTGCACTGCCTTGCTGCTGCTCCGTCCCCATTGACTATAATGGAGTGGGGGGCGGAGCTACGGCGCAGCACGGCCGGAGATCGCCGGACGAAAAGTCGGATATGCAGTACTTTTCGTCCGGCGATCTCCGGCCATGCTGCGCCGTAGCTCCGCCCCCCACCCCATTATAGTCATTGGTGTATGGAGCGGCTGCACGGCCACTTGCGGCAGGACGGATCAGCCTGCCGGATCCATCCTGCCGCAAGTGTAAACGTACCCTAAATCAGTAAGTGTCCCCCGTAGTCCTTGTTATGGGGTCCAGAGGTTGAGGAATTGGGCGCAAGATGTGGGTTTTCTGATATATTGGGCTATTATACATGCCTATAATTTTAGCTACCTATGCCGCTACCTTAAGGCCCCTTTCACACGAGCGAGTGCAATGCATCACGTGAACGCACAGCACCCGCACTGAATCCACACCCATTAATTTCAATGGGGCTGTGTACATGAGCGTTTTTTTTTTTGTTTTTTTTCACGCATCAGTTGTGCGTCGCGTAAAAAACGCTGCATGTTCTATATTCAGCATTTTTCATGCAGCTGTGGCCCCATAGAAGTGAATGGGGCTTCAGTGAAAAACGCATTGCATCCGCAAGCAAGTGCGGACGCAATCATTTCTTACTGATGGTTGCTAGGAGATGTTTGTAAACCTTCAGTTTTTTTATCACTCTCGTGAAAAACGCATCAAAACGCATTGCACCCGCGCGGAAAAACCTGAACAACTGAATGCAATCGCAGACAAAACTGCCTGAACTTGCTTGCAAAATACCGATCCGCCACGCTTGCGCAGTAGGTGGTGGGGACCACATCTTGTTGGCTGTTTAGTTTTTTTGCCATGGTGGCCCTATGAATTTAATTACCAGTAACCTCAGAGCATTGCGCGGATACCAGCCCTCCACGGGAGACGTGTGCAGGGCTCGCCCGGGCCACAGGAGGATATGTACTTTAATATGTTTGAAACATTTTGCATGGAAAAAGCTCACTTGGCTCCAGAATTCTCTTGTTTTTGTTTTTTTTATTTATTTTTCTGTATTAGTGCTGGTATTGGTTGTGGCGCTGTACAGCATTGTTAAGGGCACTTTCACACTTGCGTTGAAGAATTCCGTCAGGCAGTTCCGTCAACAGAACTTCCCGACGGAACCGTTAAAACGTTTGAAAACTGATTTAATTTGCAAACAGATCCGTTTGACAATTGTATTGAAATAACGGATCCGTATTTCCGTTGTCATCGGTAAAAACGCATCCGTTATTCATTATTTTACCATTTTTGAAGGTCTGAGTGGAAGAACAGATCCATTAATGCGTCAATTTTCAATGTCGGATCCGCCCTTAATACATTTCAATGTAAATTAATGGCAGATCCGTCATTCTGTCAAGTGTTTCCACATTTTTGGACGGAGATAATAATAGAACATGCTGCGCTTTTATCTGCGTCCAAAAAACCTAAAAGGACTGAACTGAAGAGAAACTGATGCAAACTGAACGGATTTCTCTCCATTCTGAATGCATTAGGATAAAACTGATCAGTTTTTTTTCCGTTATTGAGCCCCGAGGACGGAACTCAATGACGGAAAACTTTGACGCTAGTGTGAAAGTACCGTTATGTAGGTAATTGGACCATGTGTGCCACCTATAACTGGGCACTGGGTGATATGGCCATTTTTACACTGTATCACAGCAGGTACCACAAGAGACGTCATACTGGGCACCATCCTGCATATGTCCCATATCAAATACCTAATTTGCGGAAGGGAGGAGATCCCGAGGCTGTAAATAGTAATCATCTCCTGGATAGGAGCCTTCCGCTTTCTGAAATCCGAGGAACCCGTCCCGGTGTATTCACATGCCCTCTCTTGTGTTTTGTTTTTATGATACATTGTATCAGGTCATGTGGGCATTGTGAAATAACCAAGTCGCCAAGCTTCCCGTTGCAAAGTCAGAACCTCGACCAGATTATTATTGGCTCCGGTACGGACTGGGAAGCAGATTTTTGGCACCAAGGGCCTGTTCTTGCCTATCTGTGGTCTGAGGTGGAATCTGAAATGGTGCCCCTCCCCCTGCAAATCGGAGGAGAAAAAAGCAGCGGACCCATGTGACGGGCAGAGTTAGACGTAAGTCAGAAAATAAAAAATCTTCTTCTGATACTTGGGCCATTTTCACACTTTGTAGTTATTTCTAATTTTTTTGCCATGATTGTCTAAAAGTGTGACATCCACAGCGTTTTTGGAAAATCACTGAGAAAAAAATGCAGCATGACCACAACTTAGGTTGGTTTCCGACACAGCAACGGCCCATTTTCTAGGACCGGCTTTTTACGCCAGTCTTGGTTTCCCCCTAGCATGGCTGTCATAAATTGGGCATATTTGTGGCAGTCCTTGCACCTGGCTGGCGTGGTTTTTCACTAACATTTACTGGGGCTACTGGTTTTGCTGGGTGTACAATAGGAAAACAGTGGGAACACCCACCCGCTTGTCGAGACGGATGGCATTTGTTTCTTTTTATTTTATTTTTTGTTTTGTTACAGTATGTAATACAGATTGGGCATTCTGCATTATGCCACCCAATGTCAGACTTAAAGGGGTTGCCCGGAGACATGAAGTTATTGGAGCAGCTACACTTCAGGGACCAGGAGCTCTGCAACTGGTGCAGTATTCAGTGCAGCGCAGGCGTGGTGGCTCGGTGGTTAGCACTGTCGCCTTGCAGCATTGGGATCCTGGATTTGATTATGATCAGGTGCAACATCTACACATTTTTATGATATGACTGATCAGTCCAGGGCTCATGTACACAAAGGTGTGCCAGCCGTGCCCGTATTTCGGCGCGCAAACAGCGGCTCTGCAATATACTGGATCTGCAGTACGGAAGATGCGGAACGGTGTTTCTGTCCATGCCTCCGCAGCGCAAAAAAGTAGTGCATTCGCTACTTTTTTACGGTGCATACTGCACTGAAGTGAATGGGTCCTGCCTCCACATACGGCGCCCGTGCATTGCTGACCGCAGTTTGCATTCCGCAGCACGGGCCCGGCCGGCACACGTTGCGTAACGACCTTTCATCATGCACTGATATTTGCATAGGACCAGTGGCGTTGCTAGGGCTGGTGTCACCCGGTGCGGTAGAAAATGGTGTCACCCCAGACCCCCGAAGCAATAATGTTTTAGTCATATAACCAAAAATAACAGATACTCACTAGTGCTTAGGCCTCTTTCACACTTGCGTTTTTGCTTTCCGTGCTAGAGTTCCGTCCTCGGGGCTCTAAGACGGAAAGATACTGATCAGGATTGTCCCAGTGCATCTTGAATGGAGAGCAATCCGTTCAGGATGCATCAGGATGTCTTCCGTTCAGTATTCAAACGTTTTTTTGCCGTTGAAAAATCCACAGCATGCTGCGGATTTTCCTTGGGCCAAAAAAATTGAAGGCATGCCGCAAGGACGGATCTGGAATTAATGCCCATTGAAAAGCATTAATCCGATCCGACTTTAAGCTAATGTTGTTTCGGCGCATCGCCGGATCTGACGCTTACCTTTCTGAATGGTAACCATGGTAGCTAGACGCTACTAAAGTCCCGGCTGCCATGGAAAAGTAGTGGGAGCCATGGGAGGAGCTACTACCGTCCGTGCGGCTCTCAGGGTGCTCCACAATGACGTCACAGCGCCCCTACATCACATGGATAATGTGATCATGCGACGTAGGGGCGCTGTGACGTCATTGTGGAGCGCCCAGGAGCCACACGGAAGGTAAGCAGCTTCTCCCTGGCTCCCCACTACTTTCATGGCAGCCGGGACTTAGTAGCGCCCTGACTGCCATGGTAACACTGAAGCATTTTTGAAGACTGATCAGTCTTCAAATGTTTTCAGGTGTGTTAGCGTTGTGACGGATCCGGTGGGCATTTCCGGCGACGGAAGTGCACGCCGGATCCTCACAACGGTAGTGTGAAAGGGGCCTTAGTTATTAATTCACTTACAGTCCGGTGTGTACGAAGTGTCTTCACATATAACTAAAGAGGAATTGCTGCTGTTATGATAATGGATGCTATAACATTGCACCATCCTTCTGAACATACACATCTGTCATCCGCCTTACCTCATGATCCTGGAGCTGTGCTGTAGAGCTCGGCGGCCACTGTACAGCACAGCTCCAGGATCATGAGGTGTATGTTCAGAAGGATGGTGCAATGTTATAGCATCCATTATAGCGAAGCTACATCTTGGCGACCCCCCGCCCGCAGCTCACCTGGTCCTGGTCCTGTGCAGCAGCTGGCTTCTCCTCTGTGTGGTCCTGGTATCTTCGCTCTGCTTCAATCGCTTGAAGACTGTACTTTTCGCCCTATAAGACTATAACACACATAGGTTTTAGAGGAGTATAATAAGAAACAATATTTTCCACTATACCTCAGGTCAGACCACCAATGTTAATCACACCTCAGATCAGCCCCCGTGTCAGCCGTCAGCCCCCATCCATCATGCCCCCCATGTCAGCCGTCAGCTCCGATCCTTCATGATCCCCAATGGGGAAATGTTGGAGTCTGTACCATCGGGGTGACATGGTGAGGACAATGTTGAAGTCTGACTGTGCCAGGGGTCAGGGTGCACTGATGTCACCTCCCCATGGCACAGATTCCAACATTGTCCCTCTCTTCATCATTGTCCCTCATCATGTCACTCTCCCATGGGTGGCACATTTCTTTCTTCCCCTCCAGGCTCCATGGCACAAACAGACATTTTGTGATTGTCCCCCATCATTTCTCTTTTTCTCACTCCCAGGATTGAGGCGCACATAGTGCCTCATAATAATGTGCCAGTAACACGTGCCTCTCCTTGCCACCACATGTGCTAGTAACAAGTGCCTCTCTTGTGCCTCCCCATGTGCCAGTAGCTCCCATATGTGCCAGTAGCCCCCCATATGTGCCAGTAGCCATCTCCCTTATGTGCCATTAGGCCCCTCATGTGCCATTAGTCCCCTCATGTGCCAGTAGTCGCTCCTTTATGTGCCAGTAGCCGTCCCTTTATGTGCCAGTAGCCGTCCCCTTTATGTGCCAGTAGCCGTCCCTTTATGTGCCAGTAGCCGTCCCTTTATGTGCCAGTAGCCGTCCCTTTATGTGCCAGTAGCCGTCCCTTTATGTGCCAGTAGCCGTCCCTTTATGTGCCAGTAGCCGTCCCCTTTATGTGCCAGTAGCCGTCCTCTTTATGTGCCAGTAGCCGTCCCTTTATGTGCCAGTAGCCGTCCCTTTATGTGCCAGTAGCCGTCCCTTTATGTGCCAGTAGCCGTCCCTTATGTGCCAGTAGCCGTCCCTTTATGTGCCAGTAGCCGTCCCTTTGTGTGCCAGTAGCCGTCCCTTTGTGTGCCAGTAGCCGTCCCCTTTGTGTGCCAGTA
Source organism: Bufotes viridis (assembly GCA_033119425.1). Taxonomy (NCBI): domain Eukaryota; kingdom Metazoa; phylum Chordata; class Amphibia; order Anura; family Bufonidae; genus Bufotes; species Bufotes viridis. Next base: position 9,347,950 of record CM065597.1, read on the forward strand.
GCCGTCCCTTTGTGTGCCAGTAGCCGTCCTTTGTGTGCCAGTAGCCCGCCTTGTGTGCCAGTAGCCCCCTTGTGTGTGCCAGTAGCCCCCTTTGTGTGCCAGTAGCCCCCTTTGTGTGCCAGTAGCCCCCTTTGTGTGCCAGTAGCCCCCTTTGTGTGCCAGTAGCACCCTTTGTGTGCCAGTAGCCCCCTTGTGTGCCAGTAGCCCCTTTATGTGCCAGTAGCTCCCTTTGTGTGCCAGTAGCACCCTTTGTGTGCCAGTAGCCCCTTCAGTGCCAGTAGCCCCCTTTAGTGCCAGTAGCCCCCTTTAGTGCCAGTAGCCCCCTTTAGTGCCAGTAGCCCCCTTTAGTGCCAGTAGCACCCTTTATGTGCCAGTAGCACCCGTTAGTGCCAGTAGCACCCGTTAGTGACAGTAGCACCCGTTAGTGACAGTAGCACCCTTTATGTGCCAGTAGCACCCTTTATGTGCCAGTAGCCCCCTTTAGTGCCAGTAGCCCCCTTTAGTGCCAGTAGCCCCTTTGGTGCCAGTAGCCCCCTTTAGTGCCAGTAGCCCCTTTGAGTGCCAGTAGCCCCCTTTAGTGCCAGTAGCCCCTTTAGTGCCAGTAGCCCCTTTAGTGCCAGTAGCCCCCTTTATGTGCCAGTAGCCCCGTTAGTGCCAGTAGCCCCCGTTAGTGCCAGTAGCCCCCGTTAGTGCCAGTAGCCCCCGTTAGTGCCAGTAGCCCCGTTAGTCAGCGCCAGTGCCAGTAGCCCCCGTTAGTGCCAGTAGCCCCCGTTAGTGCCAGTAGCCCCTTTAGTGCCAGTAGCCCCTTTAGTGCCAGTAGCCCCCTTTAGTGCCAGTAGCCCCCGTTAGTGCCAGTAGCCCCCCCCAAAAAAAAAAAAAAAGAACACTTGTACTTACCTCCAGCGATGCGATGCAGGCCTCTTCCGGCCTGTGTCTCGAGCTGTACGGCTCTCAGCGGCGCGATGATGTCATCGCGCCGCTGAGCAGGCCTCTGATAGGCTGCCGGCCTAGTGCTGGCAGCCTAACAGAGGAACTGGGAGAGAGAGGACACGCCTCTCTCTACTCTGCTGCTGCTCCGCACGGAGATGAGCGCAATGCAAGCGCTCATCTCCGTCGCGTCTGCCAATAGTCAGTCCGCCCCTGGTGACACCCCATCAGACTGGTGTCACCCGGTGCGGACCGCACCCCCCGCACCCCCCTCGCAACGCCACTGCATAGGACTGATTAGTGTTACAGTAAGTTTGCACGCCCCGCATGATATGCCTGGAGGACCCCTTTAAACCGTCTTGTCTTTACCCTGCAGAGGATGGTGGATACTTTGTGGCTTTTGCATCACTAATTTCACATTAGATTGTAACAGCGAGCGTGTCCTCTGTGTTTGTAGACAGCCTCGGCCCGTGTAATGATGATGATGATGCAGGCCGGCTATATCTTTCCACTTAGGAATCCATTACTCGCCATGAAACCCGAGTCCCAATCCTGCGTATAATTTCCATGGAGTAGATAAATATTTGGTCAGGGCCGGAGCTCGCTGCGCCGCGTGTCAATAAACCTGAGCCACAGCGAGACGTTAAAGGAGAACCCTGCAAATGTTACCCTGATCCAAGAGGAATTATAGATTATTATTATTCTTCAAGTTTTTCATAGAACGGTCCCTGGTGATTTATATTTAGGGAAGTGTCATCTTTACACTAAGTCCTGCACAGGGATAAAAACAAATTGTCCCCTTCATTACAGGAACTCGGCTCAGCTGAAATGTAGCATGCTTGAGGATGTAGCACCTCTGTTTCCAATAGCAACCAGCAGAATAGTGAGTGCAGCTCTGGAGTATAATACAGGATGTAACTCGGGATCAGTACAGGATAAGTAATGTATGTACACAGTGACTGCACCAGCAGAATAGTGAGTGCAGCTCTGGAGTATAACACAGGATGTAACTCAGGATCAGTACAGGATAAGTAATGTATGTACACAGTGACTCCACCAGCAGAATAGTGAGGGCAGCTCTGGAGTATAATACAGGATGTAACTCAGGATCAGTACAGGATAAGTAATGTATGTACACAGTGACTGCACCAGCAGAATAGTGAGTGCAGCTCTGGAGTATAATACAGGATGTAACTCAGGATCAGTACAGGATAAGTAATGTATGTACACAGTGACTTTACCAGCAGAATAGTGAGTGCAGTTCTGGAGTATAATACAGGATGTAACTCAGGATCAGTACAGGATAAGTAATGTATATACACAGTCACTGCACCAGCAGAATAGTGAGTGCAGCTCCGGAGTATAATACAGGATGTAACTCAGGATCAGTACAGGATAAGTAATGTATGTACACAGTGACTGCACCAGCAGAATAATGAGTGAAGCTCTGGAGTATAATACAGGATGTAACTCAGGATCAATACAGGATAAGTAATGTATGTACACAGTGACTGCACCAGCAGAATAGTGAGTGCAGCTCTGGAGTATAATACAGGATGTAACACAGGATAAGTAATGTATGTTCACAGTGACTGTACCAGCAGAATAGTGAGTGCAGCTCTGGAGTATAATACAGGATGTAACTCAGAATCAGTACAGGATAAGTAATGTATGTAAACAGTGACTCCACCAGCAGAATAGTGAGTGCAGCTCTGGAGTATAATACAGGATGTAACTCAGGATCAGTAATACCGAGGATTGGGGTAATTACCAGAGATGTTTTATGTCATACATGTAATCTGTTACAATGTTGACATTTATTTTATCTTTATATCCCTTATTAATTAAGTTTAATTTGATACCTTTAATGATCAGCACTTCAGCAGCATTCTATTAGGGTCAAGGGTTAGGCGGCGCCCGTGTGGTGCACATACGGTGAGGCAGCAGGTGCACCCCACCTGCCCTCCGCTTCCTATCACTCATCAGGTGTCCGATATCTCTGCAGGTTGTTCTATAGATAGAAAACATCCAGGAATTTACTGACCTACTTCAGACAACGCCTAAAACCTTGGAGATTTAAAGGGAGTGCGTCGTCGGGAAACGGCCTATTGTCAAATCCCTTTCTGTGTTGAACATACTGAGGGACATTTATCAGGTCTGATTTCTGTGCGCCGGCGTGAGATGCGCCTAATTTATTAAGAGGCAGATGCACCGGAAGCTGAGGTCTGCACCAACTAGCTATAACTCACACCAGAAACTGTATGGTTAATGAGCCGACAGCACGAAACCCCTCCCCCCCCGCTAGGCCCCACCCATTTTCTCTCCAGTATCAAAGCTTAAAAAGTCACAAATATGTCACAAATATGACATCCACCATTATTTGAGAATTAATTTTTTTTAATTTTTTTATTTTTTTTTTTTTCACCACAATAGCTTGGTAAATGGTTTAATAAATCCCCCCCCCCCACTATATTTTTAGAATATGTGGCAATTTTTTATATATATATATATATATATATATATATATATATATATATATAATAAAAAAATATTCTTCAGGTTTTGCACAGGCCATAAGTCAAATAATATGTTAAGAGTTCCTAGTCTGAGGAGATCACTTCTCAGCAGTCATCTTATTATCATCACTAGCAGCATTACAATGGCAGGTAACACCTGTTAATTTATGATTAACAATTCACAATAGGTGATGGTCGCAGCTTATCTACTCTCCCTCCCTGCACAATGACCTCTGCACAGGTTACAGAGCATGCCCACAACACCCTCCCATGGAAGCCCATTAGTGCCTTTCAGTCTAGAAATATGTTGACTGCAACCCCATAGGACATCGACACAATAGAGTAGAAAGTCCTGGCATATTATTCTGGTTGGTGCAAAAAGTAATGTAAATTTTATTTTATTTTTTATTTCAAGTATAGAAAGCGACACGGGGGGAAAAAATGTAAAAGAAATGTTTACCCTCCGGATCGGTGTCAGGTTGGTGACTACTTTCTTACCCATAAGGAACAACTGCGGTCAGACTGCCGCCATGATTATACTGCAATTCGCCTAGTGTTGTGTAGTCGTAGTTAGATCCGCTCACTGTAAGGGCACTTTCACACTTGCGTTGGTGCGGATCCGTCTGTTTATTTGCACAGACGGATCCGCATCTCTAATGCAAACGTTTGTATCCGTTCAGAACGGATCCGTTTGCATTAGCTTTAAAGAAAAATGACAAAGTCCAAAACGGATCCGTTTTGAATTACATTGAAAGTCAATGGGGAACGGATCCGTTTTCAAATGCACCATATTATGTCACTGACAACGGATCTGTCCCCATTGACTTACATTGTAAAAAAAAACTGATCCGTTAGGCTCCGCCTCTTCAGACGGACACCAAAATGCTGCATGCTGCTTTTTGGTGTCCGCCTCCAAAACGGAATAGAGGCGGAACGGAGCCGAACTGATGCATTCTGAACGGATCCTTATCCATTCAGAATGCATTGGGGCTTAACTGATCCGTTTTGGACCGTTTGTGAGAGCCCTGAAACGGATCTCACAAACGGAATCTAAAACGCTAGTGTGAAAATACCCTAAAGTCGATGACTGATAATTAAAGGGGTTATTCAAACTACAAAACCTGCCCCCCAATGCCCGGGCCCCCCATATAGATTATACTTGCCCTAATGCCTGGGACCTGCGTTGCTCCCGATCCCCGCGGCGGCCGGGCTGGGATCAGGAATGATGCAGAGTTAGTATAATCTATATGGGGGGCAGGTTTTATAATTTGTATTAACTCTTTAAGGCCTAGTGGAAATCAGTTGGGTAATGGCGAATTACTGCACGGTTTGGCAACGTAGGAAGATTTGTAAGAATATTTCCCCCCCCCCCCCCAGGGACTGATTATATTGGCATGGGCTTAGTTGGCGATGGCCTCTAGGTGTAAGGGTGTATCAGACGGGCCAATCCGGTAACGATGATGATTGAATAGCTGACGAGTCATTACTGTTTGTAACGGGTCATTATGTGTAAACGTATCTCTTACATAGAAAGATTGTAGCACTTGGAGGTTCCTCTACTGTGATCTCTTGACGATCAGGTGACGACTTATTACGCGCTCAGACGTCATGTCCACGGACGATAATTTTTTGACAAGTTGTGGTTGAACGAGAATCAAATGTTTTCACGAATCGGCAGTAACTATTACACACTAGGGAATTCGTTATATTACCATTTTTAGGACGATTATTGACTAGTCCCCTGGGATGCCTCATTCCCATATAGTCTCCTCTCCTGCTTTCCCCCGGCCTATTGTACTCGACCGTATGGTTTTTTCAGTGTTTTGCGGTCTGCAAAAAACAGATCTGCAAAAATTACGGATGATGTCCGTGTGCCTTTCCGTTTTTTGCGGAACGGAGCAGCCGGCCCCTAATAGAACAGTTCCTATCCTTGTCCGTTATGTGGACAATAATAGGAGATGTTCTATCTTTGAACGGCAATATGGAAACGAAAGGTGGACCCATTGAAATGAATGGTACCGTATACGAACGCTAAAAACGGAGCATAAACTGATCAAATAAACGTTCGTGTGCATGAGGCCTAAAACTAATATAAGTAATTCACTTATCTCCTACTGACCTCCCATACGGATGCTCACATCACCCCTCCCCCTCCTTGAGGCTTATCCCCGGGTCCGCCACTGCCAGATGGAAACGGAATGACCGCCGGCGCCATTAAGTATAATGGGGTCTGGCGGAGATCCGGACGAGAATCGGCCTCTGCCGTTTGTGTCCAGCCGCTTCCCAGCATTCTCTGCCGGATCGGGCGGCAGATCTGAAAGTGGCTTTAGACTCCAATAAACGGTGCTGCTGAACTAGAGTCACTGATCGGAGCTGAGCTGCAGTGTAAAACATGGAGGAGCGTCAGTTGGGTTGCCAGGGCCACTGACGAGGAGAGAGGGAGATTTGAGACTTGCTCCTACTCCAAAAGACTATGGAGCTAAGCTGGAGACACTACTTAGAGTGGTGCCTAATAGAGCAGTGGTGCAGTGTAAATCATGGGACGCCTGAGACCCCCAGAAAGATGAGCAGCCAGTTTCCAATAGATATTGAAGGGGTAGGCGCCGATCATTACTGTGCCCTAATGGGGCAGCCAACACTCGGTAACATGAATCTCAGGTAAGTATGACCCGGAGGTGGAGATTTAGTATGATGGCAGCGGAGCACCCCCTTAATAACACGTGTAGGTGAGCTGAGCGTGCAGGATATTTTATTATCAGCACTAATGAATCCTGCAGTAACGTATGGGGAATAGACGCGGCACGCAGCGCTGATTACAGACAGGTCCCGGTGGAGATGATCTCCTCGCTGCCAGAAGGAGCTCTCCTATGACGGCGGCCGTGATTTATGTGCCGGTTCATGTGCGGCCTGAACTGACCCTCCGCAGACAGCAGCTTCTACAGCCTGGTCAGACTAACGAGGAGGGACAGGCCATATCTGCAGTCACATTACCCTAGGCCCCTGGGGTTGTAGGGATTTAGGCGGTGTTCACACTGACGCGTTCACAACATAATTGTGTCACAGCTTCAATGGGGTGGAAAAGTTGCAGCCTATTTCATCACTGTAAAATGATTGTCATACATCTTTATGGGGGTCCGAGCTCATTCTTCTAATACAGAGGTCCAGATCCCCCCCCCCCCCTATAGATAAATTGTAAAATTCTATACACCTGCAGCCACCACCAGGGGGAGCTCAGGAGCTGACTGCATACTGTCCATCATAACTGTGAGTGCAGTCAGCTCCTGAGCTCCCTCTAGTGGTGGCTGCCGGTCTACCAGTTGTCTGTGTGCGGGATCTGGATTAGAAAGGCGGCGATCCGACCCCTGTAAAATTACAGTATCGAGGTAATCGGCACATAATATTGGATCTAAACCTGCACCATGAACGTACCCTTTAATTCTAGCTGACCCATTACACTTGAATATGGAAGAAGTGACAACTTTCAGTTTAGCTGACAATAAATATTGCAGTCTGCCAGGAGTTGTCACTTCATGGACTAGGGCCAATCCTGAAATGGGTGATTAGGCGTCCGAGGGGGCACCTGCCCCCCGGTTCTGTTTTTAGGGGGCTAATCAGACTGCCCGAAAATAGTGTTCAGTTTGAGTGAAGGATTTCCTTTCATTTCTGTCGACTAATGATCGTACAGCACTAATGATCGTAATTATCTGTCTGTGCCCAACCCTGGACAAAGGCTGCATGTTTATTACACAGGAGCTCGCAATCTATTCTCCCTTTCAGATAAAAGTCTATAAGATATGAAAAGGGCAACTTAAATCCACGTAAATCGCGGTGTAATTTACCTTTTGAACCTCATTTTACAATATAGAGAAGCAAAAGAGTCAAAATATGTTACCTGTACTGTCCTGGGCTCCCACAGAACCTGCATTATGCTCCAGAGCTGCAATCATAATACTGCTTGAATTTGAAACAGTCATTCCCCTCCACCCCCAACAGCTTAGGCTACTTTCACATTTGCGTTTTGGGTGGATCCGTCATGGATCTGCAAAAAGGGATCGTTACAATAATACAGCTGCATGCATCCGTCATGAACTCCATTGAAAGCCAATGGGCCACGGATCAGTTTTCTGTTGTGTCAGAGAAAACTGATTCCTCCCCATTGACTTGCATTGTGTGACGTTTGGCTCAGTTTCGTCAGGCGGACAGAATAACGCTGCAGAAGCCTCCGGAGCGGAATGGAGACTGAACGGAGGCAAACTGATGCATTCTGAGCGGATCCTTTTCAATTCAGAATGTATTAGGGCAAAACTGATCCGTTTTGGCACGCTTCTGAGAGCCCTGAACGGATCTCACAAACGGAAAGCCAAAATGCGAGTGTGAAATCAGCCTTAGATTAAGGGGATTACTGTACCCTTCTCAGACATCAGATGACTGTACAGTGGCTAGTGTAAAGACAATACTCCCCAGGATACTGATCGTCAGAATAAGGCCTCATGTACACAAACATATTTTCTTTCCGTGTCCGTTCCGTTTTTTTTTTTGCAGACCATATGTGGAACCAATTATTTTAATGGGTCCACAAAAAAATAGAGCATGTCCTATTTTTTTTCTAGTTTGCGGACAAGGATGGGCATTATTACAATGGATCCGCAAAAGGAAGGATGCCATATGGAACGTCATCCCATTTTTTTTTGCGGATCCGCAAATTAAGGACCACAAAACACATACGGTCGTGTGCATGAGGCCTAAGCTCTATGCAGACACTGAACAATCAAAGAGTCCTGGGAGATTTCAGCTCTGCAGAATTATTACTGTAGACATGCAAGATATGACCCAGAATCTGTACAGGATAAGTTATCCAGTGACTGCACCAGCAGAATAGTGAGTGCAGCTCTGGAGTATAATACAGGATGTAACTCAGGATCAGTACAGGATAAGTAATGTATGTTCACAGTGACTGCAGCAGCAGAATAGTGACTGCAGCTCTGGAGTATAATACAGGATGTAACTCAGGATCAGTACAGGATAAGTAATGTATGTACACAGTGACTCCACCAGCAGAATAGTGATGCAGCTCTGGAGTATAATACAGGATGTAACTCAGGATCAGTACAGGATAAGTAATGTATGTACACAGTGACTGCACCAGCAGAATAGTGAGTGCAGCTCTGGAGTATAATACAGGATGTAACTCAGGATCAGTACAGGATAAGTAATGTATGTACACAGTGACTGCACCAGCAGAATAGTGAGTGCAGCTCTGGAGTATAATACAGGATGTAACTCAGGATCAGTACAGGATAAGTAATGTATGTACACAGTGACTCCACCAGCAGAATAGTGAGTGCAGCTGTGGAGTATAATACAGGATGTAACTCAGGATCAGTACAGGATAAGTAATGTATGCACACAGTGACTGCACCAGCAGAATAGTGAGTGCAGCTCTGGAGTATAATACAGGATGTAACTCAGGATCAGTACAGGATAAGTAATGTATGTACACAGTGACTCCACCAGCAGAATAGTGAGTGCAGCTGTGGAGTATCATGCGATGTTATTTGGTAGTTAATGCTAGATTTAAAATTATGTTTAAACCTTGCTGCTGATGATAATGAGTGTGTTTGGGGGGGTAAATCTAAGGTTTTCGATTCTATTCCCAGCTGTCTGGGTGTAATCTGTACATCTCCAAGGTATTTATAGACAATTATTTGGGGTATAAATCTTTTGCTTGGTTGTAAGGTCCTGGCACAAACTTTGGGGGTCATTTATTAAGATCATTTTAGGTGCCAGTTTTATTAACCCTGCATGCCAGTCGTGGATTTTCTAAAGTTATGGAAACGCGCAGGCCTCTACATAAGTTCAGTGCATCCAGCGCCGGTCTAAATGTAGGAGCTTCCTAGCTGACTTATATTTAGTCCGTTTTCTGGGCGAAAAAAATGATAAATTAGACTTGCCTACTGGTCCGTCCCCTTCCCTGCGCCGCCATGCCGCCTCTTTTAGACCTGGCGTGAGCAGATTGCAGTGGAAATAACCTTTGTGCCGCAATCTGTGATATAGGTGTATTTCTGGATAGTAAATGACCCCCTTTGTTTCTTTATTTTCATTCTATTTGCACAAAATATTTATTTCTCACACGAAGGCGATTCCGATCGTTCAGAAAGACGGTTTAGTTTTATTATTTGAAGTGCATCTGCTGACAGGAAATATATCGTATTTGAGATTCGGCGGCAGTTTTGGGGGGTGTCCCGCTTATTGGAATTTTTTGAAGCTACAGACACGATTAGCGTTTTTGGTTTTGCGTTCACATCAGATTGGGGACCCATCCAATAACGGGATGAATCTATTGTAAATGCTACGAACGATTGTTTCTTCGAAACTACAACCTGAATTTTGATGTAACTTTGTAAAAAGTTAAATAAAATTCTTTAGTGAAACATGCGATTTCAGAAACCTATGTGTTTCCTATGCTGTTGCGAAGGTGTAAATTCAGCAGGCACTTTTGGCAATGTTAGGGTTAATAGTGATGGAAAATAGCGCTACAGCAATTAACGCAATGAATACATAATGAGGGCGAGAGCGCCCTCTCTGACCGCTCTTGATGCCACCGTTCAGTGACCTTTAAACTTTTGTTCCCGTCGGTTAATGTATAAGTGATTCTGCTTCATTTGCACATTTTTGTTTTTAGCAAATTTCCTGTAATTTTATGGTTTTCTGTAATCAAGAGGCCGAGCCTGAAATGAGATGATTAAGACGTTTTAGAGGTTTTCATCTTTAAAGAACATTTAAAGAAAGATTTGTAGCCTCTTGAAGTTCCTTAGTCATCGTGACAATAAATGTGAGAAGAGGAAGCAACAATGCAACATTGTAGCCTTTTCTGTCCAAAGTTTACAAGCAGCTGATCACCATGCTCTCGTTCTTGTGGGGAAAAATTCAAAACCTATGACGGGATGGGAATAGCCGAGCACGAGGGACAGCATGAAGTGATGTCTGCATGTGTGAGCACTGCATTATTCAGATGGTGGGTGCAGGATTTCCATTCTCGTGACTGGAGGCTGTCCCAACTGCCTGTCCCCAAATGGCAAAGTGTATACTGCACTGATTATGTTAGCCCCACATTATAAGTGCTGTATGACTTCTATGACTAGAAGTAAAAATATCGGAGCTGGCATCATGGTCACATGACTACAGGTCCTTAATAAATGAACAGTAAATCTAGAATCTGTAGAGATGCTCAGAGATCCCCCTTCATCTCCAGCATCCTCTGTGCTCCTGCCAATCTAGAAGTGGTGGAAATGAAGAAAGTATTGCTGCCAGTCAAGAAGTGTATTTTGGAGAGATTGAAGGTGTCAGAGAAGGAGGGGTGGTTAAGGTGACAATGCTGCTTTTATTGGGAGAGGGATGGGAAGGGGGACAATGCTGCTGCATGTTGTTGAGGAGTTGTAAAGCAGACAGCGCAGCTAGAGGATGGAGTGGGTCAGTGGTGCTGCCAGTGTGGGACTGGTGAGAAAGGGGACAATGGCACTGTCAGTAGGAGGGAGGTTGGGTGGAAAGGGGGACAATAATGCAGCCAGTGAGGAGGGGTCTATAAGGCAAACAATGCTGCTACCAATGGAAGAGTGGTGGAAGTAGGACAATGCTGATGCCAGCGGGGGAGGTGTAGGAAAGAGGGCAAAGCTCTTACCAGTTGGGGCACAGTCTGATTGGGGTCATTGTGTGTTTGCTAGTACAGTGTCAGAGAGGTATTTTGTGGTGCATGGCAGTATTTGTTTAGCACTGCTGGTGATGATATGGTCACTGCATGGCGGTATTTGTTTGGCACTGCTGGGGGTTATATGGTTGCTGCATGGCGGTATTTGTTTGGCACTGCTGGGGGTGATATGGTCACTGCATGGTGGTATTTGTTTGGCACTGCTGGGGGTGATATGGTCGCTGCATGACGGTATTTGTTTGGCACTGCTGGGGGTGCTATGGTTGCTGCATGGCGGTATTTGTTTGGCACTGCTGGGGGTGATATGGTCTCCGCATGGCGGTATTTGTTTGGCACTGCTGGGGGTGATATGGTTGCTGCATGGCGGTATTTGTTTGGCACTGCTGGGGGTGATATGGTCGCTGCATGGTGGTATTTGTTTGGCACTGCTGGGGGTACTATGGTTGCATGTAACTGAAGTTCTGCAACCTAAGAAGGGACTTGCTTCCTGTCCAGGATTAGGTGAAGGTGGCATTACACTGATTTAGGCATTTCTCATAGAACTCAATAATAAATTTGAGCTCCCCCTAGTGGTGACTGCAGGAAGCTGGAATTTGATCATGTAGCTCAATGGTGTTTGACACTAGCACTTATACCCCTGGATATGTAATGGCTCAGGTGCTGTTTGTCCCTTCTCTCTATCTTTTACAAGACAATCAAAGTTCTTCGCAGCTGTGATTTTCCCATCTTCGTGCAGCTCCAACCTGATGCTTTATTATAAGTAAAGAACTTGATCTCTGGTTTATTTCTGAGCTTTATATCACTGAACCGATGCTTTTATCTTCTTAACAAGCCAGAGACCCTGTAATGTTCTTAGATCTTCTGTAGAACAACCTTTGAGGTGCGCTCCTGAGATGGGATCAGCAATAATAACCTCTAGAAGCGGATTCTTGAAAGCAGAAGCAGTGGGCGGCCGAGAATCCTGCATTCCAGGCTCCACATGTGCTGTTTGACCTATTTTCTCTGCTCGTTGTGCAGATTGGCAGGTTACAGAAGAAGTAAAAATAACTGTACTGATGTGAATCTGTCCAATGTGCAGCAAGACGTGCGTGTGATATGTGGACTCAATGCTGCTATAGAATCAGGAACATAAAGATTTTATGAGAATTCTTATTAACAATATCACCATTATACCCAAAGAAATCATCAGAAGGGTCATTGTTACTGTGTGATACCGTATAACCACTATAATACTGCTCCTATATACAAGAATATAACCACTATAATACTGCTCCTATATACAAGAATATAACTACTATAATACTGCCCCTATGTACAAGAATATAACCACTATAATACTGCTCCTATATACAAGAATATAACCACTATAATACTGCTCCTATATACAAGAATATAACCACTATAATACTGCTCCTATATACAATAATATAACTACTATAATACTGCTCCTATATACAAGAATATAACCACTATAATACTGCTCCTATATACAATAATATAGCCACTATAATACTGCCTCCTATGTACAAGAATATAACTGCTATAATACTGATCCTATGTACAAGAATATAACTACTATAATACTGCCTCCTATGTACAAGAATATAACTACTATAATACTGCCTCCTATGTACAAGAATATAACTGCTATAATACTGATCCTATGTACAAGAATATAACTACTATAATACTGCTCCTATGTACAAGAATATAACTACTATAATACTGCTCCTATGTACAAGAATATAACTACTATAATACTGCTCCTATGTGCAGGAATATAACTACTATAATACTGCTCCTATGTGCAAGAATATAATTACTATAATACTGCCCCCTATGTACAAGAATATAACTACTATAATACTGCTCCTATTTAGAAGAATATAACTACTATAATACTGCTCCTATGTACAAGAATATAACTACTATAATACTGCTCCTATGTACAAGAATATAACTACTAAAATACTGCTCCTATGTACAAGAATATAACTACTATAATACTGTTCCTATGTACAAGAATATAACTACTATAATACTGCTCCTACGTACATGAATATACCTACTATAATGCTGCCTCCTATATACAAGAATATAACTGCTATCTGCTAGTAGGTGGAGAGTGATGATGTCTTTCTGTGTTGATTATTGCTCCTCACGCGTTTCTCGCTTGCTCGTTGCAGGTGGTTGTGGCTCTAATATGTTGCCGTGCTCGGTTCGGTCAGTGTGGAAGAGCCTTGGATAGCAGAGCCAAAAGGACATAAAGGCCGGGATTACTGAAGGCGTTGCCCCAGCCGCGGAGGCACCATGTCTGTCATGATGGTGAGGAAGAAGGTGACTCGTAAGTGGGAGAAGCTTCCCGGGAAGAATACGTTCTGCTGCGACGGCCGAGTGATGATGGCGAGACAGAAAGGCATCTTCTACCTGACGCTCATACTCATCCTGGGGACCTGTTCACTCTTCTTTGCTTTCGAGTGAGTGTCACCGTAATTTTGTGGAGATTGTGAAGAATATTAGCAGTAATGACAATATCGGCGGTATTACCTACTCCTGCTATATGCTCCATCCATAGGGGTATTCTGGCTTACTTTCTGCAGTAGTGTCAGTACACACTGTATGTGTAGAATTGTATTCTTGAGCTTAGGAACTCGGCATCCTCGTCCATCCTGAGAATGAAGGGGTCACCGCGCCGAATTGCTTATGATTTTTATAATGGGAGTCAAGGCAAGTGACATGTAGGAGCAGTCATGGATGTGGTGTCACCAGAGCCTAACTGTGATAGAGTGTGAGCTCTGTGGCACAGGAGTAATTAGATACTTTATCAACATGACACCTATTGATACCAGGAGATACCTCCTATATGGGAGTGTCCTGCAGGAAGGAGAGCTGCACCCAGGTAGTTGTGTGGCCCGTCTGGTAGGATCAGGGTCTAAGATGTCAAAAGGGAATTTTACAACCTCCATATCTTACTGCAGAGCGGCGAGCGGAGAGGAGCGGTGAGCAGGTTCTGATGTTATCATGGTTTACTTTACATGATCAAATTCCTCTCGCTATTTAGTCTGGGAACGCTCAGGATGTGACCAGAACAGGTTTATATCCGTGCCCTCAATTTCTTGTATAACTGTAAAAGGGTGTGTAGACTTTTGCAAACATTTATTTTTGTATGTACTTAAAAAAAAAAAAGACTTTGGAGAAATGGTCTGTTACTGTTGCAAGTATACAGCTCCTATGCAGACGCAATGTGTCTCCATGGTTACAGAGGACAATAAACAAACCCTTTGATGTCCGGTCTTCTTCATTCTTAGGCCTCATGCACACGAACGTATTTGCTTTCCGTGTCCGTTCCGTTTTTTTTGCGGACCATATGCGGAACCATTCATTTCAATGGGTCCGCAAAAAAACGGAAGGTTCTCCGTGTGCATTCCGTTTCCGTATGTCCGTTTTTCCGTTCTGCAAAAAAATAGAGCATGCCCTATTTTTTTTCTAGTTTGCGGACAAGGATAGGCATTATTACAATGGATCCGCAAAAAAAACCATATGCCATACGGAATGTCATCCGTTTTTTTTGCGGACCGCAAAACACATACGGTCATGTGCATGAGGCCTTAATCTTCTATTGAATATATATATATATTATTTATTTTTTCATTTTGGATCAGTACTACAGTTTGCAAAAGTATATATTCCCTTGCTTACAAAAAACAGCTTTTCCACTCCCCCCCCGCCTGTTCCCAGCGCCCCTGCTCCAGTGCCGCTCGTCAGTCTGTGATCCTGACACCCCATTGCTGACGTTCCCGACTACCCCATGGGACTGCTGCAGCCAGTCACTGGCCTCAGTAGTGTTGCAAGGTAGTCGGTGATGTCATCACTGCGCGCCAGAAACATAGACCTGTGAGCAGCATTGTAGTGGAATAGGAGATAACGGGGAAGCAAGGCTTGTTTTGTTATTTTAGAACGCTGTGATTTTCTAAAAATTTTGGGGGTCTCTAAAAACCCTTTAAATTTCTGCTTTAATCCTTAAAATTTTAGATGGTGCACAAAAAAAATCATAAGCAACTTCTGCAAACAGATCCAACATAATCTGCTCCACTGATGACCATTAGGGGGCGCTTCCAGGTTATAGTTTATATTTCCAGTCGCTGGAAGCCCAAAATCCTAGCGTTTTAAGGTTTATTTCCTTTAGTTTCCAAGTGTCATTTTTGGCGGGCGGCCACCGGGGACGATTTATCAAGCGCGATATGATGGCCGCACATTGCATCGCTGATGACTGTTTCCCGTGTTTCCTGTGCAGATGTCGCTATTTGGCCGTGCAGCTCTCGCCGGCGATCCCAGTGTTTGCAGCACTCCTCTTCCTCTTCTCCATGGCCACGTTATTACGGACCAGTTTCAGTGACCCCGGAGTAATACCTCGAGCGTTGCCGGATGAAGCGGCTTTTATTGAAATGGAGATCGGTGAGTCACGGTATTGTCGGAAGTTCACATATTTCACACATTCTCATATTTTTGCCCATTTGCTTGAATTGAATGAGATTAGAAGAACATGACCGCCTCTTTTTGAAACGGCGCCACTCTTGACCAAAGGCTGAGTATGGTAATGCAGCTCAGCGCCCTATCATATCCCCGAGGGTGAGCTGCAATACCAGACACAGCCTATGGATGGGAGTGGCGCTATATGTGGCGGGTGGGGGAAGCTGCCATCATTTTGTAAGATCATCATGTCTTTCTCCATTTTTGTTACTCAAGTCTCCCCCAAACCGCTCTTGTTACAGAAACTGCACATAACTTAAAATCTTTCTTCGTCCGGACCATTTTCCTCCTCGTCTTCTTTCTTTGCACAATCTTTTCCATCTTCCAGGTCTGTGCAGAATGGAGAGGCAGCCTGCGGTGTAGCAGACAGACCCTCCATTTCCATAAATGTATCCAAATGTACTCAAAGTGTGGTCACTGGGATGAAAGGGAGGCCGTTGCTAGGCAACCAAAAGTGTGCATCTTGCTAAATATCTACGGTTGCCATTGACTGCAGCATCTGAGTAGTTTAACAGACGGGATGGGAGTTGTCTCTGATCCTGGGCAGTGCAACTGAGTGTAATGCCAGACATTAAAGGGGTGGCTCTTGGGTAGACCCCCCAGCGGAGGGAATTATATTTACCTGATCCCTGCCGCTAGGTTCCCGATGGGTAGCTGCAGGTCTCAGGACTCCCTGCATCAACATCTAGTTTGTCGCGGGTCTCATGTCCGCTGCAGCCAGTGACTGGGAGACGTCACCGCTGGGGTGGCCACGGGACCCTCGTCAGACCGGATGTTGACTCAGGGTGACCTGAGAGCTGCAGCCACCGGGGGGCAAAGGAGCTGGAACCCAGCAGCGAGGATCCGTAGGATTCCCTCCGCAGGTCCAGCCATATTTGGGGTCTGTCCAAGAGGCTCCCGGGGCAAACAACCCCTTTAAGTCAAGGAGGATCCACTTTTAAGATTCATGCACATGACTGTATATATTTTGCAGGTCCGCAAAAAATATGGATGACGTCTGTGTGCATTCCGTATTTAGCGGATCGGAACATGTGGCCCCTAATAGAACAGTCCTATCCTTGTCCTTTATGCAGACAATAACAGGACATGTTCTATTTTTTTGTGGAACGGACATACGGTCCATGTGTCAGGGCTCATGCACACAATTTTTTTATTTTTTTTTCCTTTTCCCTTCCGTTTTTTTACAAGTCAGTATGCGGAACCATTCACTTCAAAGGGTCCGCAAAAAAACCCTGAAATGACTCCGTATCCGTTTCCATATGTCAGTTCCGCAAAGAAATAGAACATGTCCTATTCTTGTCCGTTTTGCAGACAAGGACAGGCATTGTTACAATGTATCTGCAAAAAACAGATGTCACCCGGGTGTCATTCGGTTTCTTTGCGGATCAGTGTTTTGCGTGAGCCCGTGGTCTGTTGTCATCTATGGTTTTCTCGAAGGTCTTCCCCCTGATACCAAAACTTAAACCCACAGCGGAATTATCAGCAATGACATCAGAACTGCAAGGACTTGGCACTTTTTTTCCAGTTCTGCACTAATGTTTATTGTTCAGTTGATCGTTCTCCCCATTATTCGGAGACGCGACGTGTCGTAGGCACAGCTGGTAGTTCCTGCCACAAGCCCCAGCAATAAAAGTTTTTCATTTGGTTTGGCCAGAGAACAAAGCCAACGCCTCCCGACTACGCAGATCCCTTTGTTTGGTTGTAACACGTCATTACAGCGCGGCACCCACGGCGGAGCACAATAGGAATGCGGTTTTTTGAAAGGCGTTCTATATTTAGCACGTGGGGCGTGGAACGAGTTCAACCAGATGGGAATTTATCTTATTTCTAACATTCGGAAGAGCACAAGACGTGGAACATACAATTTGCATGTCTTCTGGTGGATCACGCGCTGCGGACGCAAATGATTCATTTACTGAAAAGGCTTTGTTTCCTCCGATTATGGATAATGATGATATTTAGTGGGAGGATCCTGCCGGAAATATCAATTTGGGTTTCTGAAAGTGAAAACTATATTTATTTTATTTATTGTTTTATTTGATTTGGGTCGAAGTTGTTGCTTTTTGCTTTGTTTTTCGTTTTGGGGAAGTGTCTAAAATTAAAATCTTTTTTTAATGTAAATATTTAAAGACAAAACTGCTCCAAAAATCTTTCCATACAATAATATTTAAAGGAGGGCTCCGTTTTTTTATTAAGCGTTTCCTTCTGCTCTTTAGTCTGCCAGATTTTTAATTTTTTTGTGTGTATTAAAACCATAAGATCTAATATTTCTAGTATTTTGGCCGCCCCATTTGCTGTTGAGTATATTTTCTCTTGCGCTGGTCTGGTATTGTCCTCCGCATGGAATAGAAGCGATGCTGGTGTGTATTCTTGCCCTGTACTATAGACAGCTGCACTAAAGGGGCAATAAATGGCAGGTGGGCAGAGATTTGGTGGTGCCCGTGGGGTACACTCCTTCTCCCCAGTTCTGCCGCCCCGTGTAAATTACCTCTCCTTCACCCGCTGAGATCCACCGACCGTGAGACATGCTTCTAGTAGTTTGCAGCTCTGGCCAGCTGACAGCCAGGGATAGAAAAATGCTAATTTTTTTTCTGAGGAAAGCAAATTTTTTTTTTTTTTAAATCCTCTCCCCTAATTTTCCCATGTATATAAATTAAAAAAATTTTTTTTTTTTTAATCCCAGGATTCAGTACACCTCAAAAGTTTAATTGGTAATCTGATTTCTTTGCAAAAAAAAAAAAATTCAATTGGCTACAAAGTATCAGTTGTATCTTTAGTGTTGACCCCTCGACCTCTCCCTAACATAGCAGACAAGTTAGCCAGGGGTACTCGGTAGGAAGGAGTTTACAGGAGGGGCTCCAGGTTTCTCCACTGACGGTGACGTATAAGGGCACGGCTACATGACGACATCGCGGGGGCGGCGCAGCGTAGCGGGGATCTAATAGAAATGAACGAGTTGGATTTTTAGTGATTTTAGGAATTGCATTGGCGGAACACGTGTGCCTCGCGCAGCCACCCCATTCATTCCTAGGGGATCTCTGCGGCCAGTGAAGCCGTACCCTTACCTGTGGACATTTCCTCTGGAGATAAGCGGTGTCAGAGACGCCTGGCAGCTATTTATCTCTCCTCTCTAGGTGCATCTAGCCGAACATGCAGCAGGCCAATTATCGAGCGAGGGACGGGATCTAATGTCTATGGCTAAACATCAAGCACTTGTCCGTCCAGTCAGAACTAGTGCCCTCGCTGCACGTCGCTGACTGACAATATATAATGAGTCACCGCTCGATATGAAGTGGATTATCATCTGGATAGATTTACACGGGGAAGTCATTGATCTGTTTAGTTTGATAGGTAGGTACTGAGCCTTTCACCAATGATCTATACAGAGGGAAGGGCAGGGGAGACAGGACTAATGCCTCCCCTGCACAGCCTATAACAGGGATCAGCAACCGTCGGCACGCCAGCTGCTGTGGAACTACAGCTCCCAGCATGCACACTTACTCGGCTGTTCTTGTAAGGTCCCTTTAAGGCGGCTGAATGTGATCCTTTTTACCTCCTATGACTGTAACCTCTGGTGACACTAAGACCATGAAGATCTGACACGACGAGGTGTTTATGTGAAACGTCCGATCACTCGCATGACGTAAAATTCAAATCGGGGTTAAGTGGTTTATGAATCAGCGCAATTAGAATTAGAATGTCGGATGACCTTCGGGGCGAAGACGTCCATGTTCTGCTTATCTGACGAGCTGGAAGAAATGAATGCCGCTGTGTTATAGCGGGAGATGGTGGTTAGTTGTGGTCTGTGTAAAGGAAAAGGCAGGAGAGGCACAGGCAATGTCTCCCCTGCGCCTCCTCTGTCCCATGAAATGGAAACTCTTCCCTCCATGTTACCAGCTAAATGATTTTCCGATCTGGAGACCAAGTTCTCGCCGGAACAGTCTAGTTCTTGTACATTCCCTCACCCCTTCCTTCAAGGCATTGTCCCATGACAAATTATATTGTTTTGACTCGTAAGTTTGTCCTTCTCTCGAAATGGAGTTGTCCGACACCCCCTTTCAAAAAAAAAAAAAACTCGGAAATTGTAGAAATGAAAGAATTACACTCACTATTTGAATGCCCCAACCCCCCTGTTTCAGTGTCAAGGCTCCTGTCCTTGCTGCCTCAGGTCCCTGCCATGGTCACGTGGACCGCTGCAATGATTAGTACTTAGATGTGCCCAGTCCTTTGCGATGATCGTTTCAGAGACTGGATGATATCACTGATCACTGGCTCGCTTACAGGATGATGTCAGCAATGTGCCGCATCCTAGCAGATGATCGGCTCGCTTACAGGATGATGTCATCAATGTGCCGCATCCTAGCAGATGATCGGTTCAGATGCAGTATGAGGTCATCGATGTGCTGAGACTATCTTAGGACTCAGCAGTGTAAACTGAAGGTGCTTGGTCTACAGTCTTCTGGAATATACTGTAGTGCAGGGGCCAGCAACCTCTGCAGTCCAGCTGTTGTGAAACTGCATCTCCCAGCGTGCACACTTGCCCAGCTGTTCTAGAACTCCCACAGAAATGTATGGAGTTTGCTAAGATTGAAGTGCTGGAGGTTGCAGACCCCTGATGTAGCACCTCAGCCATGTGTGCAAGTCACCCGACAAGTCATGTGGAGTCTCCAGCTCTTATTTTTGGTATTCCCCTTAGGAACCCTTTGAATTTGTGGCCTGACAATGACATTACATTGACTTGCACTGACAATTTTGTTGTCTTCCCGCTTGGGCTCTGTAGACATTTCATATAATCATATAAACAGAACAACAAAAGTGAAGGATCCATGACATGACGGATGCCAATAGTGCTGCCATACCCCACTGACTGTAATGGGATCCGTCAGGTTTCCATCATAGTGTCCCTCATTTTAACAGTGATCAGCATTTTGATGGAGTCTGTGATGCAGGCGCCCACCGAGGCCCTCCAGATGTGAATGGAGCCCTTTCTGACGCAGTTCGTAGTGAGTAAGGTTGGGCTTCTGCTTGGATAACAGTGACACCTGCTGGATAAAAGGTGGTGGTGCAACCATAAAATGCTAAACTAGAATGGAGAACCTGAAAGGGTAGGATCAGAATACTATTTGTTTGTTAGGTTTGATGCAACCTAACCCCCCCCCCACCCCCTTCCCCGCCTCCGCCATCTTCATTCCCTTTGGGGGCCCAGTAAGGAGCCTATCAAAACAAAGCAGAAAAAGTTACCCCAAAAAAACCATTGTAAGGAGCGTCCATGTGTTTTAATGACATGCATGTTCACCTATGTATGTGATGTGCATGCCTGTGTATGTAGGGAGCATGCAAATATGTGCATCCATGTAGAGCATGCTTGTGTATGTAGGGAGTGTGCAAATATGTGCATCCATGTATGTGATGAGCATGCCTGTGTATGTAGAGAGTGTGCACATATGCATCCATGTATGTGATGAGCATGCCTATGTATGTAGGGAGCGTGCACATGTGCATCCATGTATGTGATGAGCATGCCTGTGTATGTAGGGAGCGTGCACATATGCATCCATGTATGTGATGAGCATGCCTATGTATGTAGGGAGCGTGCATATGTGCATCCATGTATGTGATGAGCATGCCTGTGTATGTAGGGAGTGTGCACATGTGCATCCATGTATGTGATGAGCATGCCTGTGTATGTAGGGAGCGTGCACATGTGCGTCCATGTATGTGATGAGCATGCCTGTGTATGTAGGGAGCGTGCACATATGTGCATCCATATATGTGATGAGCATGCCTGTGTATGTAGGGAGCGTGCACATATGTGTATCCATGTATGTGATGAGCATGCCTGTGTATGTAGGGAGTGTGCACATGTGCATCCATGTATGTGATGAGCATGCCTGTGTATGTAGGGAGCGTGCACATATGTGCATCCATATATGTGATGAGCATGCCTGTGTATGTAGGGAGCGTGCACATATGTGCGTCCATGTATGTGATGATCATGCCTGTGCATGTAGGGAGCGTGCACATATGTGCATCCCTGTATGTGATGAGTATGCCTGTGTATGTAGGGAGTGTGCACATGTGCATCCATGTATGTGATGAGCATGCCTGTGTATGTAGGGAGCGTGCACATATGTGCATCCATATATGTGATGAGCATGCCTGTGTATGTAGGGAGCGTGCACATGTGCATCCCTGTATGTGATGTGCATGCCTGTGCATGTAGGGAGCGTGCACATATGTGCGTCCATGTATGTGATGGGCATGCCTGTGTATGTAGGGAGCGTGCACATGTGCATCCATGTATGTGATGAGCATGCCTGTGTATGTAGGGAGCGTGCACATATGTGCGTCCATGTATGTGATGAGCATGCCTGTGCATGTAGGGATCTTGAATGACACTTACTGGTTCTGTCGCTTCCTGTATTTCAGAGGCAGCCAATGGGAACGTGCCGCAGGGTCAGAGGCCGCCGCCTCGCATTAAAAACGTGCAGATCAACAATCAGATTGTGAAGCTGAAATACTGCTACACCTGCAAGATCTTCCGCCCGCCTCGTGCCTCTCACTGCAGCATCT
Source organism: Bufotes viridis (assembly GCA_033119425.1). Classification (NCBI taxonomy): domain Eukaryota; kingdom Metazoa; phylum Chordata; class Amphibia; order Anura; family Bufonidae; genus Bufotes; species Bufotes viridis. The sequence continues at coordinate 9,370,201 of CM065597.1, forward strand.
GTGACAACTGTGTCGGTGAGGATCCGCCGCTGCTGTGTGAGCCGAGCTGGGGAACTACAACCCCCTGCAGGTCTTCAGAGCTACAGACATTCTGGACATGCTGGGACTTGTAGTTCCACAGTAGAGATGTATTATGTTGGTAGCCTCCAATGTTTTGTCCACCCGTCGGAGGAGACACCAGCCGTGGGTCCCTGGTGGCCCGGTCCGCCCCGGCGGCGAGGACCCCACTAACCGCTTCTGCTCCTTTTCCAGAGCGATTCGACCACCACTGCCCGTGGGTGGGGAACTGCGTGGGGAAGAGGAACTACCGATACTTCTTCCTCTTCATCCTGTCCCTGTCCCTGCTGACCATCTACATCTTCACCTTCAACATCGTCTATGTCGCCCTGAGTGAGTCTGGCTGTATCACATGAGGATTAGATACACAGCTCAGCAGACAGTATCACGCAGGATAGGATTGGATACACAGCTCAGCAGACAGTATCACACATAAGACTTAGATACACAGCTAAGAAGACAGTATCACACATGGTAGGATTAGATACACAGCTCAGCAGACAGTATCACACATGGTAGAATTAGATACACAGCTCAGCAGACAGTAGTACACAGGATAGGATTAGATACACAGCTCAGCAGACAGTATCACACATGAGAGAATTAGATACACAGCTCAGCAGACAGTATCACACATGAGAGGATTAGATACACAGCTCAGCAGACAGTATCACACATGGTAGAATTAGATACACAGCTCAGCAGACAGTATCACACAGGATAGGATCAGATACACAGCTCAGCAGACAGTATCACACATGAGAGGATTAGATACACAGCTCAGCAGACAGTATCACACAGGGTAGGATTAGATACACAGCTCAGCAGACAGTATCACACATGGTAGAATTAGATACACAGCTCAGCAGACAGTATCACACAGGATAGGATCAGATACACAGCTCAGCAGAAAGTAACACACAGGATAGGATTAGATACACAGCTCAGCAGACAGTATCACACAGGATAGGATTAGATACACAGCTCAGCAGACAGTATCATACAGGATAGGAATAGATACACAGCTCAGCAGACAGTATCACACATGAGAGGATTAGATACACTGCTCAGCAGACAGTATCACACAGGATAGGATTAGATACAAGACTCAGCAGACAGTATCACACATGAGAGGATTAGATACACAGCTCAGCAGACAGTATCACACATGATAGGATTAGATACACAGCTCCACAGACAGTATCACACATGATGGGATTAGATACCCAGCTCAGCAGACTGTATCACACATGAGAGGATTAGATACACAGCTCAGCAGACAGTATCACACATGATGGGATTAGATACACAGCTCAGCAGACTGTATCACACATGATGGGATTAGATACACAGTTTAGCAGACTGTATCACACATGATAGCATTGGATACACAGCTCAGCAGACTGTATCACACATGATGGGATTAGATACACAGCTCAGCAGACTGTATCACACATGATAGCATTGGATACACAGCTCAGCAGACTGTATCACACATGAGAGGATTAGATACACAGCTCAGCAGACAGTATCACACATGATAGGATTAGATACACAGCTCAGCAGACAGTATCACACATGATGGGATTAGATACACAGTTTAGCAGACTGTATCACACATGATGGGATTAGATACACAGCTCAGCAGACTGTATCACACCTGATAGGATTAGCAGTACACTGTCTAGAACTGATGTTATTTTTGGGTCAAGTTTCTAATTTTTTCCAAATTCTGTTGTGTTTTTTTGTCTTAGATTCTTTAAAGATTGGCTTCCTGAACACGCTGAAGGAAAGTCCGGGGACATATCCTTTCTGTCATCTCTGTAGTAACGCTTCACGATCGCCCCTTTTACCAGATGCCCCCCCCCCCAGCGACAGGGCCACAAACCTGCGCAGGAATATTCTTACCTGGGGAGGCGGATGCACAGAGCGCCCCCTGCTGGATACTTTCTTCTGAACCACTGACATTTAGTTACTGTTTGTTCTAATGGCTTATTGGATCTGCCGTTACTATACGCACGGTCATCCAGCAGCACAGAGTATTTCAGCAGTGCAGGTTTATAGCCAACATGCAGACAAGTTCTACATTTCTGGGAACTCTTGCTCAACTTATTTGACAATGGTGGTGGAATAATCTCGATTAGTGATAAATGATGGGGGCTGTAGTCATCAGGTGGAAGTGCACCCCGCGCAGCGCAGAGGGAGTTTACATTTATGATTCCTCGGGCTTTCTAGGCTTCCAGAAAATCCGGGGGATGTGTTACAGGAATTGATCGCTTTTCATTAGAAATGTTCCTAAACTATAAGTTATTTGCCGGATGTGGCTGTGCTTGTAATCTGGAAAGGAACCTACAGGGACCTTAAAGGGGCGCTCCAGTGTAGACGGTCCCTGGGAGTCAGAAAGGTCCCTTTATATGTTCATCACAGCGTTTGCTCCATCGTTTCTTCTGTTGGGACCGGCGTCTACACTTTGGCTGACAGTTCAGCCTGATCCTTGTATAAAGAAACGGTTTTGCGGCTTTCTAATAGAATTTCTTATAGACATCATCTTTTGTAACTGCTCTAGCTTGCTGTCAGTGAACGGAAACATTTTAGTTAAAGGGCATGTGTCAGCGGATTTGTACCTTTGACACTGGCTGACCTGGTACATGTGCGCTTGGAAGCTGAAGACATCTGTGTTGGTCCCATGTTAATATGTGCTCACATTGCTGAGAAAAATTAAGTTTTAATATATGCAAATGAGCCTCTAGGAGCAACGGGGGCGTCGTCATTACACCTAGATGTCCTTTTCTCTCTGCAACTGCCGCGCCGTCTGTACTTCAGTTCGCAGGACCGGTGAAAACGTCATCACCCCTGCCTGGCCCTGTCAATCAAAGTGCAGAGGGGGCGGCAATTGCAGAGAGAGCACAACCTCTAGGTGTAATGGTAACGCCCCCGTTGCTCCGAAAATTTAATTTGCATTTATTAAAACATTTTTTTTCTCAGCAATGCGGGCACATATGAAGATGTGACCAACACAGATGCCTTCAGCTGCCATGTAACAGGTCAGCCGGGGTCATGGGGACAGAACTGCTGACAGATGCCCTTTATATTGTCTGTATTATGTATGTGCAGCACCATGGAATGAATGCAATAATAAGGGGCTGATAAAACCCATTCCTGCACACAGCTGAGGGTTTGTTACAGGGAGTTTGGTCTGTATATCATTAGCAAAAATTCAGGATCCAGTTTCTATTTGTGTCTATTTGTTCTCTGCTCCTTAACCCTTCATTCACTGTGCTGGAAGTCTTCATCTGCTTCTTCACGCTCTGGTCTGTGGTGGGATTAACTGGATTCCACACGTTCCTGGTGTCTCTGAACCAGACAACCAATGAAGATGTAAATATAAAGAGAATATGTTTGTTCCTCTTCCTCCTCACTGGTTACATTTGGTTTTACTTATTTACATACAGAACATTGTTGCCATTGACAAACATGTAACAATATGGAACCAGCGGCGCTCCATGCCCTGCCCCAGCTGCGCTCCATGCCCTGCCCCAGCGGCGCTCCATGCCCTGCCCCAGCGGCGCTCCATCTCCCAGGAGGCGGTCACCACAAGGTGCCCTTATAGCCGCTTACATAGCGCTGTAGCATAACGCTAGATCAGTCGCTCGGGCTGTAGGTGCCCAGGGGCGGCGCTCGGGCTGTAGGTGCCCAGGCCGCTCTTCCTTCTTCTCACATAACCCCTCCCCCAACCCGTTGCTTGGCCCGCCCTGTAAGCCTCTTAGGTCATCCAGTGTACTAGTTGAGAACCCGCTGGCGCATGCGCATTGCATGGAACGATGCTGCTGCCCACAATGGCCATCACAGTGCGCATGCGCCGGCGGGATCTCCGCTAGTACACTGGATGACGTAAGAGGCTTACAGGGCGGGCTAAGCAACAGGCTGGGGAGGGGTTATGTGAGAAGATTAAAGGGGAGCTCCACTTTTTTTTACATATTTCATCAGTTATTCCTGCAATTAACCTGTCCCGCTGCTCAGTGAAAGCTCAAACTCTTTAGAGGCCGGGTGGAGAGTTTGAGAACCAGGAATCGGAGCAGACGTTCTGGTGGAGTAGCACTGATTTTATTAGCACTTTTTCATTGCAGTCGATGAATCTTTCTACAAAGTGCAAAGTCAGGAGTGTGTTGGCGTAGGTACATTACTTCCTTTGGTTTGCACACTTTATCAGAAGCCGTAGCCCCTGGTTCCATAGATGTACCGTCTCACTGGGACATAATAATGTTATCTGTACAGACCAGCAGATCTGCCCTTTAAAATGGAAATCTGACTGAGAATCTCAAACCTGGTTAATTAGTTGTACAATAATATTTATATGTTTTTGATAATATTGATGACTTTTATGGGTCTTTGGCACTCCTGTGATCTCGGCATCTATTAGTGCTTTTTTTTTATTTTTTAACCAGGTGCAGCGCAGTCTTAGTCCGATTCAGGGGAATTGGATTGAGCTGTAATACCAGTGACAACCATTACCAAACATGTGGCACTGTGCCTGATGAGCAACGAAGGGGAGGCAGAGCTAGCAGGAGTATCATGGCCCCTTCAGTAATCCGCTATTGATGGCCTAGCCTAAAAATAGACAATCAATATTTTTGTCAGTGAAAACAAAAAAAAAAAAAATCTATATCTATGATCCCAATTTTAAATTCAATATATTTATTCAATTTTTCCTTTTTCCTTTTTTTTTTTTTTTTTTTTCCGCCCTGTAGATTAAAGGATCCTGGACTGGTAAAAACCGTGTACAAAACCCATACAGCCACGGGAACCTGATGAAAAATTGCTGTGAAGTGTTATGCAGTCCTGTTCAGCCAAGGTATTGTACAGTATATACCGTATACCGCAGAATCCACAGAATGACGTAATATTAGTTTTACTGCTGTTTATAACATCATAGAATGTGTTTGGCCAGAGGTTCATACACAAATCATGAGGCCCAGAAGCAGAACTCTGAAAGGGTCCAAGATTCTGTGCTGATTAATTCAGGATGTCTGCAGCTGCCACTAGGGGGAGCTCAATACATATACGTTGTGTGTGTGTGTGTATATATATATATATATAATCAGGGCTCGACAAATCCCAGGTCGCCATGGCGACCAGGAATTTGGTCCTGGCGCCTGGGTATTTGTCAGCCCGTTCTCCCAGGTGTCAGGGCGCAGGGCCGGCGCGGACTAGGAGGCTCATGCTGCAGCCGCACGAGCGCTCTGTATAGAGCCTCAGGCGGCTGCAGCACTGCCCGGGCTGGAGCGTCCATGAGGGCGCACCGCCCGGGCGCAGCATGAAGAGAGGGACTGACAGGAGGGAAGCGCTTAGCGCTCCCTCCTGTCAGTTCCTCATTGTAGCGTGGCCGAGCCTACTGTGGTCCGCGGTACAGGAGCATCTGTCTCCTGTACCCGGCCGGACTGACAGGAGGTGTGCACACAGTGTGCACTTCCTGTCAGTCCGCCCGGGTACAGGAAACTAAAGCTCCTGTACCCGTGGAGCATAAAGAACTCGGCCACGCTACATTACAGGCGGGGGAGGGAGGGGGGAGAATGACAAGAGGGGGAAAGACAATGACAAGGGAGGGAGATAATGACAAGGGGGGGAGAAAGTGAATGACAAGGGGGTGGGGGGTAGAAAGTTAATGACAAGAGGGGGAAAGATAATGACAAGGGGGGGAAAGAGAATGACATGGGGGCGGGGAGAGAATGACAAGGGGGGAGAGTGAATGACAAGAGGGGGAAAGAGCTGGGCGTTGTAGTGATGCGGGGACTGAGCGCCAGCTGGGGGTTGTAGTGCTCAGTAAAATGTCATGGTGCCCGCTGTGTTTGTGCCCTCTGCCCTCCCCTGCGGACCCCCTCTGCCCTCCCCTGCGGACCCCCTCTGCCCTCCCCTGCGGACCCCCTCTGCCCTCTCCTCCAGACCCCTCTGCCCTCCCCTCCAGACCCAGTAATCCTTGTAAGGGTTTCCACATGTCATGGCGGACGCAAGGGGCGATCACTTGGACGCTGGCAGCATCTGACGTGTCATATAACCTATTGAAAAGGGGAAGCATTATGGGGGGCCCTATATACTCGCACATTATGGGGAGCACTATGGAGAAGAGGGGAAGGAATACTATGGGGGCATCTACTGGGGGCCCTATGTACTGGCATGCATTATTGGGGGGCTCTATGGAGAAGTGGGGGGGGGGAGCACTATGGGGGCATCTATTGGGGGCTTTATGACACGGCTCCGCCTGGCTCCTTACTTTTTTAGCTGGCTCCTAGATTCCAAGGAAATTTGTCAAGCCCTGATATATATATATATATATATATTTTGTACAAATAGCGTTTTTGTTTTCTGGCATAGAGTTTCATCGTTGGGCCTCTCTGCCGGAAAACTACTGATCAGGATAATCCTAATGCATTCTGAATGGAGAAAAATCCGTTCAGGATGCATCAGGATGTCTTCTGTTCAGTACCCAAAAGTCTTTTCGCTAGAGAAAAATCCGCAGCATGCTGCGGATTTCCTTCCAGCCAAAAGTCCGGAGGACTTGCCGTAACGCCGGATCCGGAATTAATGCCCATTGAAGTGCATTAATCCAGCATTAAGCTAAACGTCGTTTCGCCGGATCTGACGTTTAGCTCTGCGCAGCAGCAATTCTGATCAGGGCCCCCAGGTAAGTACACTGCTGTGAAGTACCATGGCAGCCAGTACTTCAGTAGCGTCCTGGCTGCCATGGTAACCTTAAAGCATTTCGAAGACTGATCAGGATTCTGATCAGTCTTTAAATGCTTTCAGGCGACTTGCGTTCTGATAGATCTGGCGGGTCAGAGGTGCCTGCCGGATCCTCAGAACGCAAGTGTGAAAGCACCCTCAAATTGGTGCAAGCTGTGTGGGTCTGTATGCAGAGGCTCCCTCTAGTGGCGGCTATCAATAATACAAAGTTACTAAAATCAGAGAAGCAATACAAGGAAGGAACAGTGACTGGAGGAATGGGATCGGCGACGGATGATCCCGTTTTTCCTACCACTCTTCCTGACTGTGTACATCCGTGTCTGAGGGGGGGAGTAGCCTGGTAGTACCGGCACTAATATTTTAAATGCAAAGTTGGGTGTTGCATTCCCAGCGCAACGCTAAGGTGAGCCTGTGTAACCCAGCAAGCTTACCTCTTGACAAAGCGTCCTACCCATGAGCGCTGCTCTCCCCTCTGTTCTCTTCTAATACAAGGAAGGACCTACACCCATGTGGAGCCCCATAGTAGGTGTGTGCCCTGCATGGTTTCTTCATTTTGTAGATACAGGAGATTATTTATACCGACTTCTTGGATTGTTCCAAAACAGTGAGCAGAATTTTAGTTGAGTTTGGCTCCGATCTCGCCCCAGATCTCAGATCTGCACACCGTGTACAATTAAGCACTATCTGTATGGGACTCTGGAATGTGGAAGTGTCGCCTGACCCATGTCGTAGATGAGCATGTAAACCAGACACGTCTTACTGGTGTAACTGGTGGGGTTCTGCGGCTGGGACCCCTCCCCAAACACCATCCCTGATCCTAATAGAAAGCTGTAGAGTTGCATTCCACTGCAATGAAAGGACGTTAGTAACGAGTCTTATAAGTTTTTAATTTCCACTTCGGAGCATTGTAGTCTTTGATGTAAGGAAGCTTCACGTCACCTTTTATGTGTTTTTCCTGAGGACTATTAGACACATGTAGACAGTTTGTCCCGCCGAGCTCGTCACTTTTGTCGTCACCTATAGTTCCAAGCCGATGGACAACATTCAGATCTTCTTTCTGAAACATTTCCTGACACTATAAAAACATTTTTATCTGGAGACCAGATCTCTGCATGCACTAATCCGAGCCGTTCTCTCCGCCCGCAGCGTGCTGGATAGACGAGGAATCGTTCAGGAGCCACCGAGTCTTCCGGGACAGTCTGAACAACAAAACGGCAGCACACAGCGAGATTCTGTAAGTGTTCGTAAGAGTCCTTCAAGAAACCTGGAAACTGTACGCACTATTGTAATCCTGTATGACATACTAAACACCCAGAGCTCGCCGGGTATAAAGGGTCAGAAGGGCCACGTAATATCATCATTTCCACCAATTATAGGAATTGTACCGTCAATGGCAGTATATATATAGTGATATGGAGCATGCTGGTATAACCTGGGTATCTCCTGTATATAATTATATATGTACAGCTGGTATAACCTGGGCATCTCCTGTATATAATTATATATGTACAGCTGGTATAACCTGGGTATCCTCTGTATATAATTATATATGTACAGCTGGTATAACCTGGGTATCTCCTGTATATAATTATATATGTACAGCTGGTATAACCTGGGCATCTCCTGTATATAATTATATATGTACAGCTGGTATAACCTAGGCATCTCCTGTATATAATTATATATGTACAGCTGGTATAAGTTATACATTTTCCTGTATATAGTGATATGGAGCATGCTGGTATAACCTGGGTATTTCCTGTATATAATTATATATGTACAGCTGGTATAAGTTATACATCTTCTTGTATATAGTGATATGGAGCATGCTGGTATAACCTGGGTATTTCCTGTATATAATTATATATGTACAGCTGGTATAAGTTATACATCTTCTTGTATATAGTGATATGGACCATGCTGGTATAACCTGGGCATCTCCTGTATATAATTATATATGTACAGCTGGTATAACCCGGGCATCTCCGGTATATAATTATACATGTACAGCTGGTATAAGTTATACATCTTCTTGTATATAGTGATATGGAGCATGCTGGTATAACCTGGGCATCTCCTGTATATAATTATATATGTACAGCCGGTATAACCTGGGTATCTACTGTATATAATTATATATGTACAGCTGGTATAACCTGGGCATCTCCTGTATATAATTATATATCTACAGCTAGTATAAGTTATACATCTTCTTGTATATAGTGATATGGAGCATGCTGGTATAACCTGGGTATCTCCTGTATATAATTATATATATACAGCTGGTATAACCTGGGCATCTCCTGTATATAATTATATATGTACAGCTGGTATAACCTGGGTATCTCCTGTATATAATTATATATGTACAGCTGGTATAACCTGGGCATCTCCTGTATATAATTATATATGTACAGCTGGTATAAGTTATACATCGTCTTGTATATAGTGATATGGAGCATGCTGGTATAACCTGGGCATCTCCTGTATATAATTATATATGTACAGCTGGTATAACCTGGGTATCTCCTGTATATAATTATATATGTACAGCTGGTATAACATGGGTATCTCCTGTATATAATTATATATGTACAGCTGGTATAACCTGGGCATCTCCTGTATATAATTATATATGTACAGCTGGTATAAGTTATACATCTTCCTGTATATAGTGATATGGAGCATGCTGGTATAACCTGGGTATCTGCTGTATATAATTATATATGTACAGCTGGTATAACCTGGGCATCTCCTGTATATAATTATATATGTACAGCTGGTATAAGTTATACATCTTCTTGTGTATAGTGATATGGACCATGCTGGTATAACCTGGGCCTCTCCTGTATAGAGGGCTATGCACTGATGTCTTTGCTCTTCTTTTCTCAGGTGGCTTCTGTTCCTTTGATGCCTAATGAACCTCCAGCTAAGCCTTCGCCCTCAGACGTCCAAACAGATCCCAATGCCCTAGAAATGGCCGTTCAGGTCCCCAAAGAGTCAGATGGAAAGTAGAAGATGGAGAAGTAGATGAACTGAAGATCTCTCTGTGGAAAGAAGAAAATGAGACCAATCCATGGAACATGACGGCGTGACAGCTGGCCCTCTACGCCTTTTTTCTTTAGTATTTGCTTGTGTTAATTATGAAGGTGACGTCTTGTGAGATGGAAATTCATCTTTATCCGTCTGGAAGAAAGTGCTCAATGAAGGCGAAAGCAAACAATATAAAAGACTTCAGGTGCTAGTGAAACATGCCAATGACATTACCTGTGAGAGCGCTTGGTACCTGGAAGCCGCCTCGCCAGGCCGCAGCGCAGGTCGTGTCTCCACTATGGAGCTGGTTCTTCAGTCTTGTACCTACAATCGTATTATGCATCCCCCTTGACAAACAGAGGACAATCTCTGTGCGGACAAAGCAGGACAATATGGGGTCCTTCCATAGGGGCCACTGGGTGTCACACGACTGGCACCTTACCTAAAAATATGCATTGCTTTTTATTTTATTTGCCAAGCCTAGGACTGGAAGGACGAAGCTTCTGGTAAAGCCGAGAACGTGTCTGTCCCGGAGGCCGTGAGCGATTGTGAATAAGTCAGTTCTGACGACACGGACTCTCTTTCCATTGAAGTTCAAAGACCTTAAAACAGACGGCCCGTCTTTATGACTCCCCAAAGTTGTAGTCCTAGAGCACCACCCCCATCCTCCGCTCCATTTACCCGTCATGACGTAGATGTTGTTCATGTGGTGTGAGGTCATTCTTATCCATTTGCGAGCTCATTCAGATTTTGTGGTCTGGCAGTTAACCTAATGATACTTCAGGGGTTTAGTAGGTGCCCCCCTCATGTCTGTTTTTTGTTTTTTTTTTATATTTAGTAATTTTGAGGGCATTTGGGACGTCTTCTGAAGTGCAAAGAATTTCCTGCTGCTGCTCCTTGACTCCTGTTTTTAGGACTTTACAGAGTGTTAAAATAATGGAAGAATTTTTTTTTAAATAATTTATTTGTTTATACAGTGATTTATTTTTTATTTTATTTTTGCTTTATTTCCTATTAAATTATTATTATTTTTTGAATCCCCAGTAAAGTCGATTTCCGGACACCTGAAGAGTATTTAAGATTTGTGATGCCTGCCTATTGATTTCCCTTCACTCAGAAATAAAATGCTATGATTTTAATTTCGGGAGGGTTAAATGTTCTCCCTCTAATCTTCACGGATATCAGATTTTGCCGCCAGGAGGAACGTTCAGGACCGTGGACATATAGCAAACGGAGAGCTGTAGCTGCCCTAGCCTTGTGGCTAAATACCCCAGACAAAGGCACACATCTGGTGGTCACGCCCCCCTTCCAAATGTTCTTCTGCAAAGTGAATGACTGGCTCCTACAACATGGCACTGACCACCGCCAACCCATCCCGGCTCCAGATGATCCATTCGTAATTTTATTCGCGTTCCGTTCTTCCTTGGGAACTGTTTGTCCAATCTTGAAACATTTGTTCACGTTTCTGATGTCTCTGCTTTGAAGGAACTTTCCATAAATTTGTAGGGCGTCCATTACACAGCCGTTGACTAAATGACCATTGCAGAATCGGCCATGGAAGTCCCAAATCTGGCCATACACAGTAACTGAATGTCGGCTAAACCGGCCGACTAATATCTATGGGGTGTATATAGTGATATGGACCATGCTGGTATAACCTGGGTATATCCTGTATGACCCCATCTATTGACCCCATCTATTTGGAGAAAAAAGGATTGGGGTGTTGCCCGCTCCTTTTATTCTGAAGGCAGATAAGCAGCCGTTTTGGAAGATATTTACTCGCCTCTCCTCACTCAGAATACCCATATACTTGGCCGAGTGTGCATGTGTATTGGGGGTAGGGGGTTAGGGAGGAATACTTGACAGCGATCTAAAGTGTATGGCCAGCTTTAGACATCAGCATATTGTATGATGCCTGGCGCATATAAAATTGATGTGGATCCCTAGCATCTATGAGCAGGATCTACCCTAATTAAAAAAACAGGCATGGTTGATCCTGCTGATTTAAAATAATACTCGCCCTGGGAAAGACTGTTGCATTGTTCCTGAGAAGATTTTTATCCTTTACTGACCATAGACACAAAGGAGATCTGATGATGACAAGTAATTGGCTTTCATCAACTATGTGGCCGCTATGGGATATTCTATGCAATCCTGCGTTGAAATCAGCTTAAAAACTCAGTGTGAACATACCCGAAGGGTCTCAGACAATAGTAAGTGTTATTTACAGGTAAAGATGGCATTCCCGTTCACATATGAGCACCATATCATCCATATAAAAAGTTGAGTCTTTTTGTCCAGCAAGTATTATACTCCGGAGCTGAATTCACAATTCTGCTGGATTGAAAAACAGAAATCTTGTTGTGAGAGACCTTAAGGTGACCGTCAAGCCAGCCAATTTTGGTAGGAGTAGCCAGCCATCCAATATGATAGCTTTTGGCGGGCGGGGGGGGGGGGGGGGGGGGGGCCTAAGAAGGGCCAAGCATGTAGGACTTAAAGGGCTTGTCCAGGATTGGATTTAATGCTGTTTAACAAAAACAGCTCCACATCTGTCCACAGTTACTGTGTGGTATTGCTGCTCAGTCCCATACACTTCGATAAAGCTAAACTGCAGTACCGCACACAACCCATGGCCTGGTGTGGCACTGTTTGTGGAAGGAGCCATGTTTCTAATCCTGAACGACCCCTTTAAACACAATCCTTCCTTTTGATATTGAGAGCACAGGCAGGCATGGCTTTATACACAGGGGTGATTACTTTACCACACTACCCAAGCTCTGAACAAGCAGGAATTTCTGGGGTGAAATCAGATCTTAAGCTGCAGAATTGTGAATGCAGCTCTGAAGTAGAATACATCTGAACAGTGCTCAGAGAGGGACATGTAGCACTCTTATTGATATAACTTTGTGTCTATGGCTGGTTTAACCTAAGGATTTTTTGTAGTTGCATATCCTACCAATTAGGGTCAAAGCCGGTAGACCACCACCACTCCTGACTTCAGCCAACATTTGGAAATCTTCCCATATCCCCATTTATCCTGCCTGTTGTATGCACTTAACGCTGGTTATAATCGATCGTATAACACACCAAAAATCTCCGATCCTCCTCATGGCCTACATAGTGTAGGACTCATTGGTCCCTCGAGACTTGGATTCCTGCTGGTGGGAAACGCTGTTTTTGTTCCTTCTCTCAGGTATTAAGTTCCATGAGTTTATCTTGAACATTTATGGGGCAATTCTGTTCAGGTTTCTCCCCTGGATCCGCGGGGGAGGGGTGCGAGGAGACTCATCATTGATTATGCTTCCCAATGTACCATCCCTGTCCACTCAATATGTCATGACCTGAAAGCATAAAGGGCTTTGTAAGACTATCAGTTCTGTGCATTCATGTATTATTCACCCGTTGCAAAAACTGCTACTACTGGCCGTAATCCTGAAGCTGTTGAGACGATCGTACGATATCAGCAAAAAGCGATTTTATTGACTAAATAAAGAAAATAGCCATAAACCACGTGTCTGCTGCTCCGTCATTCTGCAGGGTTCTTTTTGTGTAAAAATGTTTATGATCATTGGTTACAAAAGTTGCCTAAACCATGACTGGGTGGCAGATGTGCTCCGCGGAGGTGGGTCTAGCAGTGGAGGTGGAGCTATCCTGTTATTCATGGGCAATGCTAATGAAAATAAAGGACCTGGGAACGTACATGGAAGAGTCATGAACAAAACAACCACGTGGCATTCAGCAAAGTCCGAAAAGTGACCTGATTAAACAATTTGCTTTGACCGACAAGATTCCCATTCGATATAAATGCAGAAAGGTGAATTCTAAAAATAGAGACTGACTTTCTGTGTCACATTCATGGATGGATGACCATATGGAAAAATAGGGACCCCTGGCAGTAATAGGGCATCGTGAACACAAATATTACAGTAAACTAGAAAATTTCAGGGCCCAGGGGATGCATTTTTAGAGTCTTGGCTGCTAAAAAAAAAAAAAGTGCCAGGGCTCCTCCCCAGCTCCTCTAGGCCCCTGGGTGGCACATTTCCAGAGCGGTTGTCTATATCCAAGGAAATAAAAAAAATAGCGCTAACCAAAATGTAAATGTTGTACCAATTTATGTGTTTTAAGGTGGTTTTACAAAAAGCGTTTTTGAAACCGCTTTTAGGCATGGCAATAGCCAGACACGGTGCACTATGAAAAAAATGCAGTGGACTTAAAAAATGTACAAAAAAAGTGAAGTGAAGAAAACCATCCCCAGCTGGAGCTGCATTTCATCACTTCATGTTGGCCAACAGTAAATGGCTGTGAAGGTTTTTGCCACAAAAGAATCCTAAAAAGCACGCTCGAACAAATGGCACGTTTTTATGTGGAGTTTATAATACAGCGCGTTCTATTGTGATGGGTTTGGTGCGGTTTCTGCCCAATTGGTTGTGTCTTTAGGGTACTAATAATAACCCCACCCTCCCATTTTGTAATTTGGGTGGAGTCCATTATGACATCGGGTCTATGAAGCAGAACTGTGGCGTGCTCTATGTCCTGTAAGAGGTAATAGAATTCCTCTTTTATTCCTTTGTTTTACTGGAAATTGTTTCGCTGTTATTTTTATTTTTCAGAACGGAGACATTTCCTGTCGCTGACAATGAGCTCAGTAGGTGGCGCTGTGTGCCAGCAAATTCTGCCAGGAGGCTGGCGTTTCTATTGACTTTTCTCATCATACTCCCTAAGTATGGAAATCGGAGAAGCCGTGAGCTCCTCACCTATTACATTTGCATCGTTCCCAATTTATGCCACTGTGCCAAAAATTCATCAAAATGGATTAGAAAAGTGTTGATCTTTCCTCTCCGCTGTCTGTATTCTGTCAGCACCCTGCTGACAGACACACCTCATGCTGAGGTCCGATGATGCATCACAGCTCATAGCTGAAGCACTCTCTACATCAAATTACTGCACAGTGGCGGCTGTGAAGCATCTATCCTAAAGTAACCAGAGTAACAGGACCCTTGATGGGGATCATACTTACCTGGTCCACGCCACTGGGTTCAAGCTCCATGTGATCTCTGTCAATAGGACATTGATTTCAAGAGACCCAGGACCTGCAGGAGTGGCCATGGAGCGATGCAGCCGGAACCCAGTGGTGGAGACCAGGTAAATATGATCCCCACCGCGGGGCAGGCCACTCTGTGATTGGCCCCCATAAGATGAAGATAATGTCCAATATAAATCTAAACATGAACTTCGGAGGTGATATGCCCTGCCTCCCCCTTCAATCATATTCAAATATCGCTAGTCCCCATACTGAATCTTGCAGCAGTTCTCCACCATCTTTATTTTTACGTAAAAGTAGAAAAAGTAACAGTTTACTAACTATGTACAATGTTATTGGTTTTCTATTGTTTGTAGAAATACAATGTATCTATAAGACGGAAGATGTGAAATAAGTCTAAGGGTCATTTTTCAGCAGAAATCCTTCTACTTACAATGTCAAGTATTCACAGCTATATTCTGTACAGAGGGTGAAAGTCTTTTGTCCTGTCGGGCGGGGTAGACGTACCGTAGGAGCCACCTGCACAAGGCATTAGATGGTAATGGGGCTGCTGCCACCTTAGGCTAAATGCACACGGTCAGGTTTGCGTGCGGGAAATCCTCACCGTAAGAGAATTAAAAATTCTCATGCACACGATGCAGATTTTTTCTGCGTGGTTTTTAAACTATGCTGCGGATTTTAAAATGGGGACAGGTAAATCCGCACCAAATCTGCATCAATTGATGCGTATTGACCGCACAGATTTACTAAATCGTGCTGGAATATTGGCTCGTACCTCCCTGCACTATATTTATTTTGTGCTTTAGACACTTTTTGCCCTATTAGGTGTGGCCTACCACGAAGGCGTGTGGCCTAAACTGTGACAACCTGTGCCAAACTTTTGGCACAAAGTAATCCAACTAATATTTGGTGTTTAAATAGTAGACCGGATTCGTCAATGTCTGAGATCTTTGTCCTTGTCCTAATAACCAATCAAGAGAAAGAACATTGACCCAAACTGTAAACCCATTCCTAGGCGCTGGACGACTTTCTTCTAATTCAGCCAATTTGGGTGGAAGTGGACCATGGTTTTCGGCTAATTACTATTGCTTTTCTTGAGATGCCTCAAGAGCAGAACCTTCTACTGTATCTGGACCTTCCCACTCTTGATCTCCTCTTGACCCCATAAACTATGGCTGCGCTCATTGTCTTCTGACTTGAAGGTCTTAGTCACCCCATGTCTCTGCACTTTCCACCCTCTTCCCTGTATTTATTCTGTGTGAATTCTTGATCAATCTTCTCATATTGCCTTCTTTCCAGTGTGGGACATAATACAAGTCTGTGTAGCATGGAGAGGCAGTCTCCTGTATGGCAGATATACTGAAACTTCTCCAAAAGACAACCTCTTTGAGAAGACCAGCCCCACCACTTTTTGAGAGGCCCACCCCTCTAAAAGACTGTCATATTGAAGAGGTTCTACAGTGCCAAGAATGATCTTAATACAAAAACATTTAAAACAAGATAAGAAACTTCTATATAAAAGTAGACCTAAAAATGGACTCCTATTTTTGTATACTATTTGGTCTTCATATCCGAGAGCTTCGCCCGGTCACAGCTGAATGTTTCGTCATTTTACAGAAACATTCCTGGACTTATCCGAGTCGTTGACTGTTCTGGTCAGTGAACCCACGGATATCGCCCATCTTAGCTGGTTACTTCTTCAGGCCGCTCAGTCTCTGAATGTTTCTTGATAATAGAGTCATCTAAGGACAATGTTTGAAAGTTTTCCTCGGTGTTGTTGATGTCCGACTCATCTCTACTGTTCTCCAGGTTCTCGGGTCCCTCGTAACAGCCGGAGTCTCGGGGAAGGTGACAATTTAGACTCGAGGATGACGTCTCAGTCGCCTCCTCATGGTCACTGCCGGCTGCAAGAATAAAATGATTAGTCAAGGTGACAGCCATAAAACTGTCTATAATATATAATATTTTCCCTGCCTGGCTGCTGTCTCTATAATTGTTCCTGTGTAAGCAGCGGACATCTAAATGAATCAATGCAAGCAGTGACTCTGAGTGCTCGCTCCTGACAAGTAACAGCCGTTCTACACTATATAGGGGCAGTTGTTATATACAGCTGCCCCATCTATCTATAGAGGACAGAGGCAGTGAGGAGGACAACAGCCGCCGGCCTGGAGCGCCTCTCCGCAGTTCAGAAGATGGGAGCACTCAATAAATGGGCTGCTTTAGAGCTATTTATCTAATAGAAAAGTACAATTTCAGTAATTAAAGTATATTACAGATATGGTATTATCACTGCCCCTGCACATTACAAAATAATAAAATAATTACAGTTACACTAAGTATTTTCATAACCTTGATGTATTTGTCAATAAAAGAAGAACAAACACTTGTGCACTGCTTATAATTATACCTCCGTATACCATAGAAATGTCTGACAAAAACAATGGAACAGCAAACTGTGAAAACCAAAATTTGTGTCGGTCTCAAAACTTTTGGCCACGAACTGTACACCGCTTCAGTGCACACCACTGCTCTGAAAATAGCTTTTCTATACACTGCGTCACTGCACACAGCCTCGCTCCACCCTTGATCTCTGCAGAGAGCTGCGCTGCAGACTGCTTCTCTCCACACAGCCTAACTTCACCCTTGATCTCTGCTGACAGCTTAGCTGCAGATTGCTTACTTGCACACAACTTTTGTGAATAATAGCTTCACTATGAATTGCTTCTCTGCACACAGATTCTCAGCACACTGCTTCTCTATACATTGCTTCTCCGCACACTGCTTCTCTATACACTGCCTCTCCATACACTGCCTCTCCGCACACTGCCTCTCCGCACACTGCTTCTCTCCACATTACTTCTCTGAACACTGCTTCTCTCCACACAGCTTCTCCGCACACAGCTTCTCCGCACACAGCTTCTCCGCACACTGCTCCTCCGCACATAGCTTCTCTGCACACCGCTTCTCTGCACACCGCCTCTCTCCACATTGCTTCTCTGCACACCGCTTCTCTCCACATAGCTTCTCCGCACATAGCTTCTCTGCACACTGCTTCTCTGCACACTGCTTCTCCGCACACTGCTTCTCTGCACACTGCCTCTCTGCACACTGCTTCTCTGCACACTGCTTCTCCGCACATTGCTTCTCCGCACATAGCTTCTCTGCACACTGCCTCTCTGCACACTGCTTCTCTGCACACTGCTTCTCTGCACACTGCCTCTCTGCACACTGCTCCTCTATGCATTGCTTCTCTATACACTGCTTCTCTATACACTACTTCTCCACACACTGCCTCTCCGCACACCGCCTCTCCGCACACTGCTTCTCTGCACATAGCTTCTCTGCACATAGCTCCTCTGCACACTGCTTCTCTATACACTGCCTCTCCGCACACTGCCTCTCCGCACACTGCTTCTCCGCACACAGTTTCTCTGCACACTGCTCCTCTGCACACAGATTCTCTGCACACTGCTCCTCTGCACACTGCTTCTCTATACATTGCTTCTCTATACACTGCCTCTCTGCACACCGCCTCTCCGCACACCGCTTCTCTGCACATAGCTTCTCTATACCCAGCCTCTCTGCACACTTCTGTGCACACTGCTTCTCTGCACACAGCTCCTCCGCACATAGCTTCTCTGCACACTGCTCTTCCGCACCCAGCTTCTCTGCACACAGCTCCTCCGCACATGGCTTCTCTGCACACTCCTCCTCCGCACACTGCTCCTCCGCACCCAGCTTCTCTGCACACCGCTTCTCTGCACACCGCTTCTCTGCACACCGCTTCTCTGCACACAGATTCTCAGCACACTTCTTCTTTGCACACTTCTCCTCTGCACACTGCTTCTCTATACATTGCTTCTCTATACACTGCCTCTCCGCACACCGCCTCTCCGCACACCGCTTCTCTGCACATAGCTTCTCTGCACATAGCTTCTCCGCACATAGCTTCTCTATACCCAGCCTCTCTGCACACTTCTTCTCTGCACACTGCTTCTCTGCACACAGCTTCGCTGCACACAGCTCCTCCGCACATAGCTTCTCTGCACACTCCTCCTCCGCACACTGCTCCTCCGCACCCAGCTTCTCTGCACACTGCTTCTCCGCAATTAGCTTCTCCACACCCTGCTTCACTGCAGAAATAGTAACTTTACCATTGCACTTTCTGTCCAGGTTGAATCTCCCTCCCTGGCCCCCCCTGACCGTGGATCTGGAACCCTCTAATGAAGTTAGATGTTACAGCTACATCTCTGTGTGTCACATCACTCTTTCACTAGCTTGATTGAGTGTTTTTGGTAATTGCTATAATAGACCCCTCATCCTGTTCCTCCTCTAGACTCCCAATGGTCCTATGTCCTGTCTTTCTTCTACGATTTTCTTCGATCCCATTTTTCTGAACCCTTACAACCTCTCTTGTAGCTTCCCTACATGTTGCACATAGAGTTTCCTTACTGTCATAATCCAGCAAGACTTCAGCCGCGGTGAGGAGCTTCACAACGTGCTGAGGGTCAGTAATATTCAGTTCCAATAGATGACTCTCCGTCAGATCTTTGAAGTCTTCGATAGTCTCGTAGCCATTGAGCATTAGGGTTGGAATATGTTCCTGTTGATAGGAATATAATGAGATGAGAATGACCCGGCTTATCTTTTTACCCTCCTCCTCCTTCTTTATCATTGGTCTTAAAGGGGTCGCCCAGTAATATAGTAAGCTTCATCCAGCTCCACTCCTTCCATGGGCTGTTTTTGGATTTTCAGCATTCAAGTGAATGTCACTGACGTGCAACACCAGAGATATGGCTGGATGAACAGTCTTCTGGACAATCTCTTTAATTTTGTGTAGAAAACAAATATTTGTGCCTGTTTCTCATATATGTAAGTGCGAGGTTGTAGCCAGCAGGGGGCCCCATTTTAATTCCTGTTGTGGATCCCTTAATCTGAAGGAAATCAATGTCTGACCTGCATGTTTATCCGTTCCAGTAGTTCCTGTAAACTTTTCGGCTGGAATTTTTTGCTCCGTCCATGTGTCCGGACTTTTCTTGGGTTCTCAGTCTCCTCTGGAAGAATATCAACGTAGATGAACTTGAACGATCCAACCTTGTTCCTAAGCATTCCTGTCCAGGTGCCAACCGGTGGCTTCTCAATGATGTCAATGATGTCTCCCACCTGAAGACAACAGAAGACACATCATTGTTCGCTTATCATCTGGGCTTGGTGCCTTTTGCTATTATCATGCATGTGTGTGTCCTGCTTATCTAGTCTCCAGCAGTAACAGACCTGTCATTAGAATCTAGCTCAGTCAGACATAGTTCTATCACTTTGCTGGAATCTGTAGGAAGTATCTAGATACTAGATACAAGTGACCCTATAATCTAATGTATACTTTAAGCTGCACATCATATCTAATGGCCGTTCTCTCCATGAATTGTATGGGGCGGCATTCTTACTCCGAGCTTGAGGGAGTCTTTTTCATATGGACTTGGTGTGAAGTCTGTGTGGACCTTGGCCTTTCCACAGAAGGGACCGGTATATGGAGGGGCGAGGTTCTCCATGTTGACGCTGTCTCTGTTACTGAACGTATAGGAAGGACTGCACAGCTCACTGCCTGGAAGGAAATACAATGGTAGAGATGAGTAGCCCATTATAAAGCAGACACTTAAAGTTTCATGAATCTTCTCTGGGTCAGCCTACTTTTTATATTTGAGGTGCAGTTTTGGGGGGTTCCTCAGCTTTGGGGGGATTCATTTGTTGAAATGAACTGAGTAAGGTCTCTCAACTTCATCCTGTATTAGTTTGGCCTGATAAATGATCTTCGAGACAGATTGTGTTGTATGATTACATCTGTGGAGGACACCTCTAACGATAAAGGCCGGTGTACACACAGCCTGTCATGGAAACGCTGCTTAGGATCAGGCAGCCTTGGCCATGTACAGACATCGCCTTCTTCCCTTTCCTCTTGCCTCAATATATCCTAAGATCCTGAAGAGTTTTGAAAGAAAACATGATTTCGGTATACTCTGTTGGGAGTTGTTTATACTATATGTGTCTATATGCGGCCGCCCAGTGGTTGTTATGTGCATTGCAGCCTGTTAAAGGTTTTGCTAGCATGTCCAGATCATATATTGACTAATCAATGATGAAAAATTGAAGTCCTAAAGGTGGACACATTTGTGACAGTGCTCCCAGGAACACGTCTCATGGTAATAAAGGTTCTACTGGTATTACTGGGATAAGGGATCATTTGTACTGGGATTGAATTGGTGCAAGCTAGACTGAGGAGTGAAGTCCAAAGAACCCTTCTAACCTCCAAAATGAAGAGTGGTCTTAGCTACATGGACATTACCAGGTTATGATTGAGGCCAAATACAGCAGAAGTGCAGGAGTTTACTGGAGTCTTTACCAAGAAGAGTTGGGACAGGCTCAGTTACAGGAACTGAAACCAACAGAGCTTGAACCAAGGAATAAATCCAAACCTTGTCAAGAAGAGACACAAGAAGAAGACTACCAAAGGCAGGAGACAAAAATAGCCTGTGAACCAGAACCAGAACCAAGAAATGGACCCAACTGCATTCAGAATCTGCAGATTTAGATCCATGTACATGGCCATAGGGGGTAGCATCACAGCAGAGAGTAAGAGTGCACTCTAGACAATGGCTGAATATACAGCCTATATACAGTGCACCAATGCTACAGTGTCTCCCTGGCGCTTATACCCTCCTCCTCTACACTTGGCTGCGGTATCGCAGCAGGACCGCGCAAACTACTGCACAATGTAAGTAAAAGTGAGTAAATATGAAAAATACCGCACACTCCTTTCCCTAAGGGCACTTTTACACTTGCGTAAAAGTTTTCCGGTATTGAGTTTCGTCCTAGGGGCTCAATACCGGAAATAAACTGATCAGTTTTATCCTAATGCATTCTGAATAGAGGGCAATCTGTTCAGGATGCATCAGGATGTCTTTAGTTCAGTTGCTCTTACGGAATTTGGCCAGAGAAAATACTGCAGCATGCTGCGGTATTTTGTCAGTCCAAAATTCCGGAACACTTGCTGGAATGCTGGATCCGGCATTATTTTCCATTGAAATGCATGAAGTGTTTCGGCAAAACGGATCCTTTAAAAATGCAAAAGAAATAAATACAGGCTCAGTTTTTCCGGATGACACCAGAGAGACGGATCCGGTGTTTCAATGCATTTGTTAGACGCATCCGCATCCATATCTGTGTACAAATGCTTTCCATTTGCACACGGATTTCCGGATCAGGCAGGCAGTTCCGGCGACGGAACGCAAGTGTGAAAGTACCCTAAACCAGTAAGATTTCCCTGCTAAAAGTAGATGGCAGACACTTATAACCAATTGTAACATAAGTTACCTACCTTACTAGTGGTTCTCGTTCCGCGGGGTCTATCTTCCTCTCCATGCAGTATGAGGATCAAGCTCGGTAGGGGTCTGGTTTCTAAGATGCGGATCATGCCCCGGCTTGTGATCAGATACCGTGCATATAAGTTGTACCTCTCGCTCTCAAGGAGCGAATAGTGACGTCACTATACAAACTACGGATATTTGCGAGTGCCAACGCGTTTCAGACAGTATGCTGTCCTTCGTCTCAAACAAGCCCCTGCAATAAGGTCTACATTGGCCGTACAAAAAGACAATTGAAGAAAACGGTGGGAGAACATGTATACAATATTCAAAATAAGTTTGAGGGACGCCCATTATCACGGCAGTACAAAGAAAACCATGATGGGAAATTTACTGGGTCACTTTTCTGTGGGATAGAGGTGGTGAGGCCAAAAAAGGGGAGGGGATTCTATTAAAAACATGTCCAGAAGAGAAACAGAATGGATTTTTAACATGAATACATTGGCGCCTGGGGGTTTAAATTCTGAAATAGAAGTATTTGCGTTTGAATTATTGCAGTATAGGTGTGTATATATATATAGGGAGAGAGAGAGAGAGATACAGAGAGAGAGAGAGAGAGAGAGAGAGAGAGGGAGAGAGAGCAGCACCATCGTATTCCTTTTCCCTGACGAATGACAGAGTACTGTCTGAAACGCGTTGGAAGGAAGTTCAGTACTCGCAACCATCCATAGTTTGCATAGTGACGTCACTATTTGCTGCTTGGGAGCGCGACGTACAACTTATATGCACGGTATCTCACCACCGGCCGGGGCGCGATCCGCATCTTAGAAACCACAGCTTGATCCTCATACTGCATAGAGAGGAAGATAGACGCAGCGGAACGAGAACCACTAGTAAGGTAGGTAACTTATGTTACAATTGGTTATAAGTGTCTGCCATCTACTTTCAGCAGGGGCGTCTTACTGGTTTAGTGAAAGGAGTGCGCGGTATCTTTCATACTTATTGAGGTTATAGACAATGCATATGTCATCAGGGGGCGACACTGAGCAGAACATAAAGCTCCTCCAAGAGTAAAGAAGAAAATGCATGTTCCATGACAATACTGCCAATGAATGAGACTGTAGGGTGCAGTAATGGACCCACCGCTAGAGGTCTGTCTGCTGACTGCTGTGTGCTGGTTGTCCTCGGGATCGGAGAATTTTCTTGGAAAGCTGCCATCCATGCTTCCATCCAGGGAAATTGGCGACATAGAGCCCTGCTCTCCATGGTCTCCCTATGTGTATAAACAGATACAGCTCATAAAGAAGTAAAACCAATTAGATGTAGATGGAAAATATTGCTCCATGGTTTATTCTGTATTCCCTATGTACTAACCTCAGCTGAGTTGGGGTTGAGTATTATGTGCTGAAGAATCTTAAAGGGTCACTGAATTTTGGTAAAACTTTTGATGTCAGAGACATATCAAAAGTTTTGATTGATGATGGTCTCAGCGCTGAGACCCCCACCGATGACTAGAACAAGGGGAGAGAAGGGCTCACGTATCACACTCTCTCCTCGCGGTAGGGCAGGGTTCCTCACCTCCGGGCATCAGGACTCACCTGCAGGTTATGTGTTCAGGATTTCCTTAGTATTGAGCAGGTGAGATTAGTGTCCATACATCAGGACTTACCTCAGGTATTTATTCTGTGGGGTATACTCAAATCATGACTGGTAGGTGGGCTCTGAGGACTGGAGTTTAGGATCACTGCTGTAGAGGACGGAATACACATCTTTTGAGCCCCTCTCCCAGGGGTGGGCTGGTACGGGGGGCAGGGAGGCAATTTCCCCCCAGGCCGCCCTTAAGCATGTAAATAACGTCCGCTGGGCCATCTTTAAAGAGGAACTTTCATTGATTCTAACTCTCTTACCGGTGCCGGCGCTGCTGTTAATCTCGCATATGGGAGGAGATTTCTTCCCCTGCCCAGGGTGTCTCCATCTCCGAATCGCAGCACTCAGCTCAGCCTGGGAGGTTTTTTCATCCTGGGAGATGGAGACGCCCACCCAGTGAAGGAGAAGTAGTCTCCTCCCAGTTGCAAGATTAACAGCAGCGCCAGCGCCGCCAGCTCTTAGGGAGTGAGGAGAGGACCCGACGTTCCCCGGCTGCAGTCCGGTGAGTGCACAGCGGGCAGTAAGGAAAGACTCCACCAGTGCCCACAGCAGTGTCATAGTCTGTGTGCTATGCCTTGATGGACACTTCTGGGGGCTAGTGAGGGCACTGGGGGGCGGGGGCTGATGGAGAGGTTGCTGGCAGCTGATGAGAGGCTGCTGGGGGCTGATGGACAGGCTGCTGGGGGCTGAGAAGCTACTGGGGGCTGATGGAGAGGTTGCTGGGGGCTGAGGAGAGGCACTGGGGGCTGATGGAGAGGCTGCTGGGGACTGATAAGAGGCTGCTGGGGGCTGATGAGAGGCTACTGGGGGCTGATGTGAGGCACTGGGGGTTGATAGAGAGGGGCTGAGAAGCTACTGGGGGCTTATGAGAGGCACTGGGGGCTGAAAAGCTACTGGGGGCTGATGGAGAGGCTGCTGGGAGCTGATGAGAGGCACTGGGGGCTAATAAGATGCACTGGGGGCTGATGAGAGGCACTGGGGGCTGATGGAGAGGTTGCTGGCGGCTGATGAGAGGCACTGGGGGCTGATGAAGAGGCTGCTGGGGCTGATGAGAGGCACTGAGGGCTGATGAGAGGCACCGGGGGATGATGAGAGGCGCTGGGTCCTGATGAGAGGCACCGGGGGCTGATGAGAGGCACTGGGGGCTGGTGGAGAGGTTGCTGGCGGCTGATGAGAGGCTACTGGGGGATGATGAGAGGCTGTTGGGGGCAGATGAGAGGCACCGGGGGCTGATGAGAGGCACTGGGGGCTAATGGAGAGGCTACTGGGGCTGATGAGAGGCACCGGGGGCTGATGGAGAGGCACTGGGGGCTGATGGAGAGGCTACTGGGGGCTGATGAGAGGCATGGGGCTCTTATCTGAGGTCTGATTCGGGGTCATTCATATTGGGGTATGAACTGAGGTCTGATTGAGGTCTTATTAACATTTGGGCTGTTAGCTGAGGTCTGATTAACATTGGGGTCTGATTGGTGGTCTGACCCGAGGTATAATGAAAATTATATTTTTCTTATTGTCCCCCTCTAAAACCTTATAGGGCGAAAAATACGGTACTTGCTTGCTCCTCCTCCCAGATCTCCCCTGCCCTTAGCGTACATCGTGTGCCGTGATGTCCCACGGAGACACTGCAACGCTAGGGTGATCCCCGGTCTTCCTCCTGAACTGCAGAGCGGCGCCCACTTCCAGCCCTGAGCCCGGCTGCCCAGAGCACTGATCCTGAGTCGGCTGGAGTCTTCAGAACTAGAAGTATTTACAGTCATTCACTGTAAGCTATATTATATATATTACTTGTTTTATGTGAGTTAGGGTGCTGGGTGGTTGGAGAAGGGGGGGTGGGGGGGGAGGGGTGGATGGAGGGGTTAGTAAACTTAGTTGTACAGTACTATATGCACATTGTAAAAAAAAAAAAAGTATATCTGCAAAATACTGTATATTTGTGTCAGAAGTTGTGCTTTTTAATTTTTAGAATAATGATACAGCCATTTTATTTTGTGCTGATTCATTTTTTTTCACTGTATTTTAATGGACACTATAGTGACCAGAACCACAACAGCTAAACGTTGTAGTTCTGGAGTCTATAGCATGTCTCTGCAAGCCTTTTAATGTAAACACTGCCTTTTGAAAATATGACAATGAGTTACATAAAACCAGCAAACATTTACCAATGTAGTGATTTAACTTTGGCCTCCTGGATCCCGCCTTCCCACACCCTAGCATGCAATCGAGCCCTCCACCACAACACAATGTGCAGTTTTTGAGTGTATTACAGATCACCTTATCAATGCAATGCACAGGAATGTGCAGTGTGTGAGTATATCATAGCCAACCCACTGCTTTCTCATAGGGAAGCTATTGCGCATGCGTGGCTTCATCGAAATGCTTTGAATCAATGCATTTCTATGAGGATTGTTTAGCGTGAATGCCAGTGTTGCACGTTGTGCAACACTGGACTAGGAAGCACCTCTAGTGCCTGTCTGATGAGTGGCCACTAGAGGTGTTCCTTGGCAGTAATGTAAATACTGCCTTTTTTCTGAAAAGGGCCCTTATAAAACAAGGAAAAGGTGGGCGTGGATGGTGAGCCGATTCAATGGTGCAATGGGCCACTTGACTGGATTTTCCTCCAAGGACTAAGGCTGCCAGCCCTCCCCTGCCCTCTCCTGTGCGCTTCTCTCTCATGGTTGTAACTATTGGTGGGGGTCTCACAGGGGCGTAGCTAACGGCTCATGGGCCCTGGTGCAAGAGTTCAGTTTGGGCCCCCTTCCCTCAGTGCATTGTGTGTTTTCTTATACGGCACAAGGGTCTTTGGGCCCCCTCAGGCTCCTGGGCCCGGTAGCGGCCGCTACCTCTGCACCGCTTAAAGCTATGCCCATGGGTCTCAGCGATCAGGCCGCTATCAATATGTCTTTGACATATCAAAAGTCTTACCAAAACTTTTTGACCCTTTAAAGCGATTCATCATGTGCGGGTTAATTACCAAATATATATTTGTAAAGATCAGAGCTCCAAATCACCTGCTTAGACATAGAGTTAAGGAGCATCTGTCAGCAGAATCAACCCTATTAAGCCAGGTGGCAATCAAGGAGGAGACAGAGGGACAGGGAGAGGAAGCAAGAGAAGCAAAGGTGCACAGAGTGACATAGGCCGGCTCTCAGCAGTGCACTTAACTTCCCGTTTGCATATGGATTATGAGTTCTGGATGAAGCAACCGATCGGTATAACAAATATCTGCTTATAATGAGCAGGATCAATCCAACCAAGCATTATGCCAAGTTTAATAGGGTTGATTCAGGAGACAGATGGTCTTAAAATTATAAAATCTTCCTACCTGTAGCCACCACTAGAGGGCACTCAATGTATGATTGTATGCTGTAAGCTTTTAAGCTCCCTCTAGTGGTGGCTGTTAGTAAAAATAATGTCATCATTTAGCTCTCTGTGGGGGATTCTGATCTTTTATCATAAAAACTGAGGGTTCTCATTGCCCCATACACGTATCTTCTCACCATTTCATCAGCCATCGCCTTCATCATCATCTTCCCTGACTTCCTATTCATCGTCCGAGATATAACAGCTCGCCATTTCTTGCTGAACTTGCCTCCGCTGTGTTTCCCTTCTTCTGCTCCTTGGGCATCAGATGGAGTCTCATTTTCAGGGATCTATAGAAAGAAAACATCAGAAACTCAAAAATATCAACAAAATGAACGGGAGACGATCAGATCATATAATTGAGTGAAAATGGACCATGAAAGGGTCGTCCCATCTCTCTGTGGTACAGCAGTAGTTAGGTGATAAAATGGTGCCTGCCTACAGCCGCCACTAGGGGGAGCTTGCTGCATGCAGAATTATTATTGTGCTCCGTGGAGGCCCTTTTGCTCAGCTTTTGAATATATTTCTTAGCCTCCTTTGGTGTCTTAGGCTACTTTCACACTTGCGGCGTGTGGATCCGGCAGGCAGTTCCGTCCTCCGGATACCGCATGACAACTGAAAGCATTTGTAGACAGATCCGGCTTGTGGATCCGTCTACAAATGCATTGCAAGTGCGGATCCGTCTCTCCGTTTGCCATGCGGATACACAGATCCGTCTTGTATTTTTTTCACAGCTTTAAAAGTCTGCGCATGCACAGACAGGAAGGACGGATCCGTCCTTCAGTCATTTCTTAATGCCGGATCCGGCACGAATGTAGGTCAATGGGACTTAACAACGGATCCGGCATTCCGTCATGTGTTCCGGCATTTTAGGATGGAGATAAAGTTGCAGCATGCTGCGGTTTTGTAAACGTCCAAAAAACGTTCACATACTGAACGGAAGACATCCTGATGCATCCTGAACGGATTTCTCTCAATTCAGAATGCATGGGGATAATCCTGATCAGTTTTTTTCCGGCATAGAGCCTCGACGACGGAACTCTACGCCAGAATAGAAAAACGCCAGTGTGAAGGTACCCTTAGGTGTGGTCACAGTTGGGGGTGAAGACGTCCACAGTAAAGAACCCACTATTAAAATGACAAGTCTGCTGCAAATGTAGAAACACAACGGGTTAAAACTTTGTAACTTTGTAACTTGCTGTCAGTAAGCTGCTACATCCTGCCCCCTCTGCCCACTGATTCCTGCCACGTCTCCTCGGGGTCTTTGAAGTAGAAGCAGCTCTTTACACTGACGACTCATGCGCAGTTTCGTTGGAAGTGACTTTAGTAACGCTCTGCACCCTTGTGTAATCTAAGGTTCATCGCCATTGTGCAACTGCCAGAGGCTCAGACTTCTGAGAAACCATTGCATCTGTCCTCAAAACAAGCAGCAACAGTGATGCAGACGAGAGATCACATGTAGCAGTGGTAATGCAGACGAGAGATCACATGTAGCAGTGCTAGTGCAGCACAGAGCTCACACGTAGCAGCGCTAGTGCAGTAGAGAGCTCACATGTAGAAGCGCTAGTGCAGTAGAGAGCTCACATGTAGCAGGGCTACTGCAGCACAGAGCTCACATGTAGCAGGGCTATTGCAGCACAGAGCTCACATGTAGCAGCGCTAGTGCAGTAGAGAGCTCACATGTAGCAGCGCTAGTGCAGTAGAGAGCTCACATGTAGCAGGGCTAGTGCAGCACAGAGCTCACATGTAGCAGCGCTAGTGCAGTAGAGAGCTCACATGTAGCAGGGCTACTGCAGCACAGAGCTCACATGTAGCTGTGGTAATGCAGTAGAGAGTTCACATGTAGCAGTGCTAGTGCAGCAGAGAGCTCACATGTAGCAGTGGTAGTGCAGTAGAGCGTTCACATGTAGCAGTGCTAGTGCAGCCAAGAGCTTACATGTCACAGTGCTAGTCCATCAGAGAGCTAGTCACATGTAGCAGTGGTAGTGCATATGGCAGGGGTTATACTCAATTAATTTGCATTTTTTCCTGTGGTTTTTGAGATGTTTTAGGAAATGTCATTTCAGCGGCTTCTATGGAAATGTTCCTGGTGATTACCCCACCGCAGCCCCACAATCAATGCTTTATAGAGTTTTCATGCATTGTTTTTCCATCAGTAACATAAAAGGACAAAGACTTTACAAAACCTCCCAAAAACTCCACAGCCTCTGCACGCCCTCAGAGCGCACAGTGCTTGTATAGACAGTGAATGGAATATTTGAAAATCTCCTTCTCTGTGTAATTCCCCGAAATCTTGATGCCACCCAGAAATCCGTTGTAATCTGCAGCTGAACCTGACAGCAAGTGCTTTAAGGGGTTGTCTGGTTTCCTATTGATGAGGATAGGTCATCAATATCAGATCGGTGGGAGCGCCCGGAGTCGAGCTGCTATGTTTGGAATCGTAGCTCAGCCCCATACACTTGAATGAGACTCAGCTGCGTCCAGGCCATGTCACTGATGAACATGACGTCATTGGACTAGGACGAGACCATGGCATTGATGGAGCACCAAGGTCTCCTCAAACGACAGGGATCCGGCAGTCGGACTCCCACCAATGAGATATTGATGCTCCATCCTGAGGAAATCAGTGCTGAACACTCGGACATCCCCTTTAGGCCCCTTTCACACGGAAGTGATTTCCGCGCAGGTGCAATGCGTGAGGTGGACGCATTGCACCCGCACTGAATCCGGACCCATTCATTTCTATGGGGCTGTGCACATGAACAGTAATTTTCCTGCATCACTTTTGCGTTGCGTGAAAATCGCAGCATGCTCTATATTCTGCGTTTTTCACGCAACGCAGGCCCCATAAAAGTGAATGGGGCGGCGGGAAAATCGCAAGCATCCGCAAGCAAGTGCGGATGCGGTGCGATTTTCCTGCATGGTTGCTAGGAGAGGATCGGGATAAGGACCTGATCTTTATTATTTTCCCTTATAACATAGTTATAAAGGAAAATAATAGCATTCTCACTACAGAATGCAAATTAAAAAGGTGAAATAGAGGGCTAAAAATAATAAAAAAATTAACTCACCTACTCCATTTGAGCGCGTAGCTGACGGTCTCCTGTTCTGTCTTCAGCTGGGGTGGGGGTGGAGGTGGTGGTGAAGGACCTTCAGTGACGTCACTGGGTCACATGGTCCAATCACATGCTTCCATGGGAGAAAGTGATTGGACCATATGAACCAGTGACGTCACAGAAGGTCCTTCACTCCCACCCCTCCCCGGCTGAAGACAGAACAGAACACCGGCAGCTACGCGCTCAAATGGAGGAGGTGAGTTAATTTTTTTTAAATTATTTTTAACCCTCTATTGCCCTTTTGACTTTGCATTCTCTATTGAGAATGCTATTATTCTACTTTATAACTTTGTTATAAGGGAAAATAATAAAATATACAGAATACGCAACCCAAAACCGGACTTCAGTGATGAAGTCCGGCTTCGAGTCGGGGTACCAAACATGGCGATTTTTCGCTGTATTTGTATCACATTACTATACATTAGGCTTTGTTCGCATCACCATTCAGCCTTTCCTTTCTTCTGCTCCATTTAGGAGAACAGAAAGGACGGATTCGGCACATAACTGAGCCCTAGCTGAGCCGAACGGAGCCTAAAGACCCCATAGACTATAAGGGGGTCCGTTAGGTTTCCGCTCAGAAGAAGATTTTGGAGCTGAGACGAAAGTCCTGCATGAACTACTTTTGTCTCTGCTCCAAAATGCTGAACGGTGATGTGAATGAAGCCTTATTGTAACATTGTTTATTATACAAATTTTTGTATCAATTTCTAAAACTTTTCTATTAGACTACATGCGTGCACACAACACTGTTTTTTTGGCAGCCACCACACAGCCGTTTTCAGAACCATTGCAGTCTATGGGGCTATTCACATGGCCGTTTTTTTAACAGCAAGTTAACAAGGGCCAAAATAAATAAATAAAATGATTATGATTATTTTTGCCTGTTTTCGTGAAAATCAATGGTAACATTGATTGTGCTAGTTTTATATGGCTTTTTAGGGGTTAAAAAAAATTTGCTCACCTCATCCACTTGTATGCGCAGAGGCAGTTGCTCCACTCTTGATTGCGCAGGACCTGCTGAAGGAAATGTGCTGAGCGCGATGATGTCACCACATGATCATGCTGGGAGCACGCGGTGACATCATCACGCTTATCGCAGGTCCTTCACAATCAAGAGAGGAGTGACTGACTCTGCGCGTGCCACTATAGGAGACATTATTACTGCCTCGGCCAGTATGGGGGCCATTATTACCGCTGGGGGCCACTATGTAAACTGAGCGCACTGCAGGGGTTGGGGAAAAAAGCCAATGAAATTCATACATGTTTAACAACAACGAAAAGCAGATGCAAAACAGCATTAAAAGCGGACAGATGGGCGGAAAACGAAAGCACAAATAGTAGAAGAATGGGCACAAAAAACTGTCTGGGTGGCCATTTTTTTTTCACTGTCGTGTGCATGTGGCCTACATAAAACACAAATACATTACAGACGTGACATCCATGAAGTGAGGAGAGCGGTGAAGGTCTGATTGTGAGTCAGAGGGTCTAGAAATGGGTCTCTAGCAGCGTCCTCATATGTGATATTTATATAGGTCTATCTATCTATTATCTATCTATCTATCTATCTATCTATCTATCTATCTATCTCATATCTATCTATCTATCTATCTATCTATCTATCTATCTATCTATCTATCTATCTATCTATCTCATTTCTCATTTCTATCTATCTATCTCATATCTATCTATCTATCTATCTATCTATCTATCTATCTATAGTACGAGGTAGTCTAATAAAACTCAAAAGGGAATGGAGAGGAAAAGAAGGGAGAAGAGGAAGGGGCAGCAGGATGGTGGAATCACAAGAAGGGCAAAGGAACTGGACAGGAAAACAAGATGGACAGAAGTGATGGAGGCAAAACTAGGGAGGGCAGAGACAAGATACCGGTAGCAGAGGAGGAACAGTGGAATAGGCAGATCTAGGGGGCACAGAGGCAGATCTAGGGGGCACAGAGGCAGATCTCTGGGGCACAGAGGCAGATCTAGGGGGCACAGAGGCAGATCTAGGGGGCACAGAGGCAGATCTAGGGGGCACAGAAGCAGATCTAGGGGGCACAGAGGCAGATCTAGGGGGCACAGGGGCATATCTAGGGGGCACAGAGGCAGATCTAGGGGCACAGAGGAAGATTTAGGGGGCACAGAGGCAGATCTATGGGGCACAGAGGCAGATCTATGGGGCACAGAGGCAGATCTAGGGGGCACAGGGGCATATCTAGGGGGCACAGGGGCAGATCTCTGGGGCACAGAGGAAGATTTAGGGGGCTCAGAGGCAGATCTATGGGGCACAGAGGCAGATCTAGGGGGCACAGGGGCATATCTAGGGGGCACAGAGACAGATCTAGGGGGCACAGGGGCAGATCTAGGGGGCACAGAGGCAGATCTAGGGGGCACAGAGGCAGATCTAGGGGGCACAGAGGCAGATCTAGGGGGCACAGAGGCAGATCTAGGGGGCACAGAGGCAGATCTAGGGGGCACAGAGGCATATCTAGGGGGCACAGAGCAGATCTAGGGGGCACAGAGGCAGATCTAGGGGCACAGAGCAGATCTAGGGGGCACAGAGGCAGATCTAGGGGGCACAGAGCAGATCTAGAGGGCACAGAGGCAGATCTAGGGGGCACAGAGGCAGATCTAGGGGGCACAGAGCAGATCTAGAGGGCACAGAGGCAGATCTAGGGGGCACAGAGGCAGATCTAGGGGGCACAGAGTAGATCTAGGGGGAACAGAGGCAGATCTAGGGGGCACAGGGGCATATCTAGGGGGCACAGAGGTAGATCTAGGGGGCACAGAGGCATATGTAGGGGGCAGGTCATGGGAAGAGAATTGCATCTAATATTTTCCCATGAGAAAGGCTTTAGATAACATTAAACAACAATATTAAGTTGATATAAATAAAAACAATGTAAATTTGGGATGAAAACCTTGATTCTTATACACGTACTCACTATTTTCTTTACTTTGTACTATATGTTAAAGTACTACTTTGTATATGTTTTGATAATGAAAACCCAATAAAAAAGCATTTTAAGGAAAATTAAGGCTTTAGACTTGGCCTCATGCTGTCCTGTTTCCTGGTTGGGGACACAGGGACAGAATAGGTAAGTGGCCAGCAGCTGAGCACTCACCTCCGTCTCCAGGCTAAACTCCTTTTCGCCTACTCCAGGAGAGCTGAGCTTTGATTTCCCAAAGTCCTTAAAACTGCTGGAACGTTGCAATGAGAGCTGGAAAAGAAGGAACGCTGAATGAGAGGCCGAGAAAAAAGTCAAAAGTAGCATCAAAGCTCCACAGCATAACCTGTGATGATCCAGAAAAAAACAGTGATACAAAATATTACATAAGAAAGCTCAGGGTCCACAATATACTCCCCCTCCCCCACCTGTTTCCTAACTGATCTGTGACTACACTTTAGCTACAGAGCCTACAGGGAGTCTTAGGTAGTCTGGGACACACCTCCCGCCTCCGCATTGGTTCCTGCTGCTGCTCCCTGCAGATCAGCCTCTTCTGATTGGCTGATGTATGTTAGGGTCTCCACGCAGTTGGTACATTGACAAATGGTTTCTGTGAGAGCAAGGACAGACTGTGGAGTGACCCTAAAAATCCATAGGCTCCCGAAGAGGGGCGTCACATTAAACACTCAAAGACCATGTTTTAGTATAACCCACCGCTGGCAGAGGGGAGCGGCTGTAAAGCAGATCAAAGCAGACTGCGCCTCATAGTGGAACTCCGCCTTCTGGACACTTGCAGAACCTAGCAGAATGAAACTTCACATTCACACTACTCATGATAATAAAAACATCCACACAAAAATATTTGTACTGCTCTCCCCGTTCCTACCGGGCCCTGTTAGCAGTCTAGCATGGTCAAACCCGGTCACAAACTCCTTTTAAGTTCCTCCTTAGAATGTCACATTTTTGAAATACCAGAGAAATGTGCAGGAACTCTAAAATTATCTTGTTTTGGTGTAATGAAAACTAATGCCGCAAACCAATTAGTTCCTCATGGCCAAAAACAATAAAGAACAAACGCACCCCACAAGAAGAGTCTAGGAGGAAGCAGCGAAAATCTAACATGGAGCCTCATGTCCAGGGCGATCCTGAAATAATATGATCATTTTTCAAAGTCGACAGTTACTTAATTACCAACAATGGAAAAATGTGACGTAGAAAATATTCCTCCAGATAAAATGAGTTTATTTTTGAGAAGAGGTCAGAATGGCATAAAAAAAACGGGGGCTCCCCCCCCATAATTATTCCAAGATCTCAGGTCCTCACTCATCACTACTTCCCCTTGGAGCAAATGAGAAGACAAACCAGAAAGGAGGCAGCATTATAGTAGCTATATTCTTGTACATAGAAGCAATATTACAGTAGTTATATTCTTGTACATAGGAGCAGTATTATAGTAGTTATGTTCTTGTATATAGGAGCAGTATTATAGTAGTTATATTCTTATACATAGAAGCAGTATTATAGAAGATATATTCTTGTACATAGGAGCAGTATTATAGAAGTTATATTCTTGTACATAGGAGGCAGTATTATAGTTGTTATATTCTTGTACTTAGGAGCAGTATTATAGTACTTATATTCCTGTACATGGGAGGCAGTATTATAGTAGTTATATTCATGTACATAGGAGCAGTATTATAGAAGTTATATTCTTGTACATAGGAGCAGTATTATAGTAGGTATATTCTTGTACATAGGAGCAGTATTATAGTAGTTATATTCGTGTACATAGGAGCAGTATTATAGTAGTTATATTCTTGTACATAGAAGCAATATTACAGTAGTTATATTCTTGTACATAGGAGCAGTATTATAGTAGTTATGTTCTTGTATATAGGAGCAGTATTATAGTAGTTATATTCTTATACATAGAAGCAGTATTATAGAAGATATATTCTTGTACATAGGAGCAGTATTATAGAAGTTATATTCTTGTACATAGGAGGCAGTATTATAGTTGTTATATTCTTGTACTTAGGAGCAGTATTATAGTACTTATATTCCTGTACATAGGAGGCAGTATTATAGTAGTTATATTCATGTACATAGGAGCAGTATTATAGAAGTTATATTCTTGTACATAGGAGCAGTATTATAGTAGGTATATTCTTGTACATAGGAGCAGTATTATAGTAGTTATATTCGTGTACATAGGAGCAGTATTATAGCAGTTATATTCTTGTACATAGGAGGCAGTATTATAGTAGTTATATTCTTGTACATAGGAGGCAGTATTATAGTAGTTCTATTCTTGAACATAGGAGCAGTATTAGAGTAGTTATATTCTTGTACATAGGAGCTGAATTATAGAAGTTATATTCATGTACATAGGAGCAGTGTTATAGTAGTTATATTCTTGTGCATAGGAGCAGTATTATAGTAGTTATATTCCTGTACATAAGAGCAGTATTATAGTAGTTATATTCTTGTACATAGGAGCAGCATTATAGTAGTTATATTCCTGTACATAGGAGCAGTATTATAGTAGTTATATTCTTGTACATAGGAGCAGTATTATAGTAGTTATATTCCTGTACATAGGAGCAGTATTATAGTAGTTATATTCTTGTACATAGGAGCAGTATTACAGTAGTTATATTCTTGTACATAAAAGGAGTATTATAGTAGTTATATTCCTGTACATAGGAGGCAGTATTATAGTAGT
Source organism: Bufotes viridis (assembly GCA_033119425.1). Lineage (NCBI taxonomy): Eukaryota > Metazoa > Chordata > Amphibia > Anura > Bufonidae > Bufotes > Bufotes viridis. The sequence goes on from CM065597.1 coordinate 9,406,221, forward strand.
TATATTCTTGTACATAGGAGGCAGTATTATAGTAGTTATATTCTTGTACATAGGATGCAGTATTATAGTAGTTATATTCTTGTACATAGGAGGCAGTATTATAGTAGTTATATTCTTGTACATAGGAGCAGTTTTATAGTAGTTATATTCTTGTACATAGGAGGCAGTATTATAGTAGTTATATTTTTGTACATAGGAGCAGTATTATAGGAGTTATATTCTTGTACATAGGAGGCAGTATTATAGTAGTTATATTTTTGTACATAGGAGCAGTATTATAGTAGTTATATTCTTGTACATAGGAGGCAGCATTATAGTAGTTATATTCTTGTACATAGGAGCAGTATTATAGTAGTTATATTCTTGTACATAGGAGCAGTATTATAGTAGTTATATTCTTATACATAGAAGCAGTATTATAGAAGATATATTCTTGTACATAGGAGCAGTATTATAGCAGTTATATTCTTGTACATAGGAGGCAGTATTATAGTTGTTATATTCTTTTTCTTAGGAGCAGTATTATAGAAGTTATATTCCTGTACATAGGAGGCAGTATTATAGTAGTTATATTCTTGTACATAGGAGCAGTATTATAGAAGTTATATTCTTGTACATAGGAGCAGTAATATAGTAGGTATATTCTTGTACATAGGAGCAGTATTATAGTAGTTATATTCGTGTACATAGGAGCAGTATTATAGCAGTTATATTCTTGTACATAGGAGGCAGTATTATAGTAGTTATATTCTTGTACCTAGGAGGCAGTACTATAGTAGTTATATTCTTGTACATAGGAGGCAGTATTATAGTAGTTCTATTCTTGAACATAGGAGCAGTATTAGAGTAGTTATATTCTTGTACATAGGAGCTGTATTATAGAAGTTATATTCATGTACATAGGAGCAGTGTTATAGTAGTTATATTCTTGTGCATAGGAGCAGTATTATAGTAGTTATATTCCTGTTCATAGGAGCAGTATTATAGTAGTTATATTCTTGTACATAGGAGCAGCATTATAGTAGTTATATTCCTGTACATAGGAGCAGTATTATAGTAGTTATATTCTTGTACATAGGAGCAGTATTATAGTAGTTATATTCTTGTACATAGGAGCAGTATTATAGTAGTTATATTCTTGTACATAGGAGCAGTATTATAGTAGTTATATTCTTGTACATAAAAGGAGTATTATAGTAGTTATATTCCTGTACATAGGAGGCAGTATTATAGTAGTTATATTCTTGTACATAGGAGGCAGTATTATAGTAGTTATATTCTTGTACATAGGATGCAGTATTATAGTAGTTATATTCTTGTACATAGGAGGCAGTATTATAGTAGTTATATTCTTGTACATAGGAGCAGTTTTATAGTAGTTATATTCTTGTACATAGGAGGCAGTATTATAGTAGTTATATTTTTGTACATAGGAGCAGTATTATAGTAGTTATATTCTTGTACATAGGAGGCAGTATTATAGTAGTTATATTTTTGTACATAGGAGCAGTATTATAGTAGTTATATTCTTGTACATAGGAGGCAGCATTATAGTAGTTATATTCTTGTACATAGGAACAGTATTATAGTAGTTATTTTCTTGTACATAGGAGCAGTATTATAGTAGTTATATTCTTGTACATAGGAGCAGTATTATAGTAGTTATATTCTTATACATAGAAGCAGTATTATAGAAGATATATTCTTGTACATAGGAGCAGTATTATAGCAGTTATATTCTTGTACATAGGAGGCAGTATTATAGTTGTTATATTCTTGTACTTAGGAGCAGTATTATAGTAGTTATATTCCTGTACATAGGAGGCAGTATTATAGTAGTTATATTCTTGTACATAGGAGCAGTATTATAAAAGTTATATTCTTGTACATAGGAGCAGTATTATAGTAGTTATATTCTTGTACATAGGAGCAGTATTATAGTAGTTATATTCTTGTACATAGGAGCAGTATTATAGTAGGTATATTCTTGTACATAGGAGCAGTATTATAGTAGTTATATTCTTGTACATAGGAGCAGTATTATAGCAGTTATATTCTTGTACATAGGAGGCAGTATTATAGTAGTTATATTCTTGTACCTAGGAGGCAGTATTATAGTAGTTATATTCTTGTACATAGGAGGCAGTATTATAGTAGTTCTATTCTTGAACATAGGAGCAGTATTAGAGTAGTTATATTCTTGTACATAGGAGCTGTATTATAGAAGTTATATTCATGTACATAGGAGCAGTGTTATAGTAGTTATATTCTTGTGCATAGGAGCAGTATTATAGTAGTTATATTCCTGTACATAGGAGCAGTATTATAGTAATTATATTCTTGTACATAGGAGCAGCATTATAGTAGTTATATTCCTGTACATAGGAGCAGTATTATAGTAGTTATATTCTTGTACATAGGAGCAGTATTATAGTAGTTATATTCCTGTACATAGGAGCAGTATTATAGTAGTTATATTCTTGTACATAGGAGCAGTATTATAGTAGTTATATTCTTGTACATAAAAGGAGTATTATAGTAGTTATATTCCTGTACATAGGAGGCAGTATTATAGTAGTTATATTCTTGTACATAGGAGGCAGTATTATAGTAGTTATATTCTTGTACATAGGAGCAGTTTTATAGTAGTTATATTCTTGTACATAGGAGGCAGTATTATAGTAGTTATATTTTTGTACATAGGAGCAGTATTATAGTAGTTATATTCTTGTACATAGGAGGCAGTATTATAGTAGTTATATTTTTGTACATAGGAGCAGTATTATAGTAGTTATATTCTTGTACATAGGAGGCAGTATTATAGTAGTTATATTCTTGTACATAGGAGCAGTATTATAGTAGTTATATTCTTGTACATAGGAGGCAGTATTATAGTAGTTATATTCTTGTACATAGGAGGCAGTATTATAGTAGTTATATTCTTGTACATAGGAGCAGTATTATAGTAGTTATATCCTTGTACATAGGAGGCAGAATTAGGCCCCTTTCACATGGGCGAGTTTTCCGTGCGGGTGCAATGCGTGAGGAGGACGCATTGCACCCGCACTGAATCCGGACCCATTCATTTCTATGGGGCTGTGCATGTTCTATATTCTGCTTTTTTCACGCAACGCAGGCCCCATAGAAGTGAATGGGGCTGCGGGAAAATCGCAAGCATCCGCAACCAAGTGCGGATGCGTTGCGATTTTCCCGCATTGTTGCTTAGCAACGGGACCCAATCTCTATTATTTCCCCTTATAACATGGTTATAAGGAAATAATAGCATTCTTAATAAAGAATGCATTGTTAAATGAAGAGAAGGGGTTAAAATAATAAAAGTTAACTTACCTTTGCCACTTGATGCGTAGTCGCGATCTGTCCTCTTTCTGCAGCATCTATGATCTAGGACCTATGATGACGTCACATCACATGGTTCAATCACATGGTCCATCTTACCATGGTGATGGACCATGTGATTGGACCATGTGATGACGTCATCACAGGTCCTTTAGATCATAGATGCTGCAGGAAAGAGAGGACAGATCGCGACTACGTGATCAAGTGGCAACGGTAAGTTAACTTTATTATTTTTAACCCCTTCCTCTTCATTTAACAATGCATTCTTTATTAAGAATGTTATTATTTCCCTTATAACCATGTTATAAGGGAAATAATCACTTCTTCGTAGACTCAAACCGACTTCAGTGATGAAGTCCGGCTTCGGTTGGGTACCAAACATGGCGTTTTTTCTCACGCGCGTGCAAAACGTGTTGCAAACTTTTGCACCCGCGCGGGAAAAACGCACATATTCCCGCAACGCACCCGCCTCTTATCCGGACGTCAAACATGACGCCCGTGTGAAAGAGGCCTAATAGTAGTTATATTCTTGTACATAGGAGGCAGTATTATAGTAGTTATATTTTTGTACATGGGAGGCAGTATTATAGTAGTTATATTCTTGTACATGGGAGGCAGTATTATAGTAGTTATATTCTTGTACATAGGAGCAGTATTATAGTAGTTATATTCTTGTACATGGGAGGCAGTATTATAGTAGTTATATTCTTGTACATGGGAGGCAGTATTATAGTAGTTATATTCTTGTACATAGGAGCAGTATTATAGTAGTTATATTCTTGTACATGGGAGGCAGTATTATAGTAGTTATATTCTTGTACATGGGAGGCAGTATTATAGTAGTTATATTCTTGTACATGGGAGGCAGTATTATAGTAGTTATATTCTTGTACATGGGAGGCAGTATTATAGTAGTTATATTCTTGTACATGGGAGGCAGTATTATAGTGGTTATATTCTTGTACATGGGAGGCTATTCTAGGTGTTGAGTTACTATAAACAGGTGTTTCATCAATGGATTAAACTGAAAACAGAAAATCTATCTCAGAATAAAGAGGTTTTTATGTCTATGCTATTCATAGAATTATAATGAGAAATATCCCCCCTAAGAATTAAAATTGTTAATTTTTTTTTGCTTTCCATTGTATCTGCAATTCTGTGGTGGAGAAACAAGGATGGAACCTCTAAAATATTTGTTTCAGCGAAACCTTTTCTCCCTCGTGAAACCAGTGGAGAATTTATTTTTCACACAGTTTAGATTTGTTTCAAATCTCATTTAGTTTCTTTTTGTTTGCTATATTTCCAAGTTTCATGATCTTCGTATAAAATGTCTTCATGTTTCCTCAATTTATCAGAAAAGAAATGTTGTAATAAATGTGACAGAAAGCTAATGTATGTGAATATTTTTTTCCATAGAATGTAATTACTGTATAAAAAGCTGATGGTTCATGTAAAGCAGCAGCCAGAGATTTGCTTTTTTTTTTACTTATGTCAGATCTTTTATTACTAAGTGTGTTATAACATGAAGATATATTCAGTGAAGTGTTATTTCCTCCTTAGTACAACCTGCATTATACCTGGGTTCAATAAGAAAGAACCAAGAAATGTAAAAAGAAAAAAATGATGCAGAGTAAAACAAAAATATCTTTTTGTTGAAATATTTTAAAAGGTTGCTAATTTAATAACAAGCCATTTTTAAAATAGTTTTATGAATATTTGCATATTATCTTCATTAAAAAAAATGCTCACTTTTTAAAGGGAGTCTTTCACCCCCCAAACCACATTTTTCAGTACTCACATCTTCCTGTTCTAAATTGCCCCCCATTAAAAAGCATCTTACCGCATTGTTTAACAGCTTACCTATCTTCATAAGATAATGAAACTATCTTCATAAAAAAATGAAACTTTTATTGCAGATGTCAATCACAGCTGAAAGTGCCCAGGGGCGGCGTCATACCGGCCGGTGCCAAGGCCGCAAGCTCATCTTCCTAAGTGTCCACGCCCCCTTTCACCCAGACGGCCCGCCCAGTGTCTTCTTCTTGTCCTCCTCCTGAAGTGGCTAAATCCCGCGCCTGCGCCGAGGATCCGGCAGTCCGCGCCTGTGCACTGGTTTCCCGATTACTCGCGCAAGCATCGGGGTCTCCTGTGCGCAGGCGCGGGCCCGTACAGCGATACACCTGGAAGCGCTGCATCAGAGGGCTGTTCAGAGCGGACTGCCGGATCCTTGGCGCAGGCGCGGGATTTAGCCACTTCAGGAGGAGGACAAGCAGAAGACACTGGGCGGGCAGTCTTGGTGAAAGAGGGCATGGACACTTAGGATAGATGAGCTTGCGGCCTGGGCACGGGCCGGTAGGACGCCGCCCCCTGTACTGATCCTGAGTTACATCCAGCATTACACTCCAGAGCTGCACTCGCTATTCTGCTGGTGCAGTCACTGTGTACATACATTACATTAGTTATTCTGTACTGATCCTGAGATACATCCTGCATTACACGCCAGAGCTGCACTCACTATTCTGCTGGTGCAGTCACTGTGTACATAGCTTACATTACTTATCCTGTACTGATCCTGAGTTATATCCTGTATTATACTCCAGAGCTGCACTCACTGTTCTGTTGGTGCAATTGTTGCAGAATTTGCTGACAATGTTACTGCTGGCAATGACAGAAACACATCAGAGCTCAGAGTGCAATGCATCTTTCCTGTATGAGGCTTTGTAGCCTAGTCAGAGGCGTCTTTCACACGGGCGTCGCATGTGAGGGCCGGACAAGATGCAGGTGCGACTTGTCTGAGCGAATGCAAAGCGGTTTAATGCATTTTGCACGTGCGTGGGAAAAATCGGTATGTTTGGTACCCAGACCCAAACCTGGACTTCTTCACAGAAGTTCGGGTTTGGGTTCAGTATTCTGTAGATTTTATTATTTTCCCCTATAACATGGTTATAAAGTAAAATAATAGCATTCTGTATTAAGATGGAAGATCCTTCTATCTTCCTTCAGCAGGACCTGCGCTGACGACACTGCGCTCACCACGTGGTGAGCGTGATGATGTCACCAAAGGTCCTTTTCCTTCCAGGTCCTCAAAGAAGAAGAAAGAAGAAGAGTCGGGCTGCGCGATCAAGTGGATGAGGTGAGTTTATTTATTTTTTACCCCTCTGTCACGATTTTACTTTGCATTCTCTATTTAGAATGCTTTTATTTTCCCTTCTAACCATGTTAAAAGGGAAAATCATAAAGATTGGGTCCCCATCCCGATCGTCTCCTAGTGACCGTGCATGAAAATCTCACAGCATCCACACTTGCTTGCTGATGCTTGGGATTTTCCCGCAGCCCCATTCACTTCTATGGGGCCTGCGTTGCGTGAAAATCGCACAATATCGAACATGCTGCTATTTTCACGCAACTCGCAAGTGATGCGTGAAAATCCCCGCTCATGTACACAGCCCCATTGAAGTGAATGGGTCCGGATTCAGTGCGGGTCCAATGCGTCAACCTCACCTATTGCACATGCATGGAATACTCGCCCATGTGAAAGGGGCCAGAGAGTCCACGTTGACCCCTGCCCACTATTGAAAGCACCTAAAATGGGCAAAAGAGCATTTAAACAGGACCACAGAGCAATGGAAGATGCAATTTGCTGTAGTTTTGAGACCCCATCTTGGATCTCAGGATCATTTAGCAAAAATGCAGATCTGAATGTTGTCTAAGAGGTGTGCCGTGTCCTGAAACACACTGCTTAATACTGCGATTGTGTTACATGTAAACTGTGCTTGTATATATGTTCTCATAAAGTTGCATAGGGAGGGGGAGGTTCTAACAAGCCTCCCAAGGCTGACTCCGCGCTACACTCAGTGCACAGTGCAGCAGGAAGGAGAAGGTCAGTGTGTAATGTCTGAGGACAAGCTGAACCTAAGCAGCCATTCTGCCGAGTTATCCAAACTCCCTAATTAGTTCCCTGCACCAGCCCATAGAAGCGAAGGGATTACAGAAGAACCAGGCAACACAAGTGTGTAAAACTGTATCTAACCTGCATTTTATTGTAAGCCTGTCACTGCCATGTCTGAGCAAGGAGATAGTGAGCAGCCAGACCTTGATTGATCCCCTGCAGCAGCCGCAGCTGGTCCTTGTGCAGCACCAAGCATGATGCCTTCAACAATGCCTTATTTCTTTGGAGCACCGTGGTTTCCACGTTATGCTGGGGAAGCTCATACTTTAAAGGAACTTTAAAGAAAAAATGTTGGCTATGTTTAGATTGAACCCTGTGTCAGCAGAATAGCAAATGGAAATCCTTGTTGCACAATTGGAAGGTGCTGCGCTCAGAGAAGTGAAATCCTGGCCAAGCTCAGAGGGAAAACACTGGAGTAGATATTTGAACGTCTCTACACCACTTTTGAACCCAGGACTGTGTCAGAGGTCAAGATGAGATTCTTCAGCAAGAGACAGCAGCCCGGTGAGTCACTCAGAGACATTATCCTTACAGGAAGCCCTGTGATCGGTTATACAGGTAGACCCCCATGAAGCAGAGGAACAATATAAAAAACTGAAAGGTGTTAGTATAGAAACCTTAAAGAGCCAGTTAAAGATGTCAGCTGCACAACATCCAAGTTCTACTTTCCTAGACATCAAAGAGCTAGCTATCAGTATTTTGGGGAGAGACCCAGAACCAGAATCTGCTAGGCCTGCTGAAATGTCTATGAATAAGCCAACTATATCTCCAAAGTGTCACCTTATAGTCAATCAGGAAACCCAAGCTCCGGTTCCTGATGCAGTTGTTGCCTTGATAGAGCAAGTCAACTTCCTACCCAAAAGTCTGGAAAAAGTATTCCAAAAACAGGAACAGTGGGAGAAGCCCGTATTGCTGGAGGATGAGACACCATTACCAATGAAGCACTTCCCTCCTGATTATAAAGAGACTTATCTCAGAAACTCTGGTAGATGCCCCACTGACCATTTTGATGAACAGAAGTGACCCATTTGTATATATTGTCACAAGCCAGGCCATACAGAAATGATGTGCTGGCAGTTTAAAAGGTCGACCCCCGAGGCCAAGGACCGCTCCTTGGGAGGTAGAGCAGTAGGTCCATAAGATCCCAGCAGGATGCCCAGATATGTAGGATCCCGTCCAGAAGTGGTTCTCCGAATCAATGGTGTTCCCTTTGTTGCCTTATTGGACACCGGGTCTCAAGTCACAACTATTCGACAGACTGCATTTGAGGAATCCTGGGACTACAACCAGCTGACCCAACCACCAGAATCCTGGCTGAGCCTTATGGCCAGCAACTGCAAACCTGTGCCAGTGCATGGGTACTGGGAGCCAACTCTTCAAGTGGGAGGAACCACATTACCCCAAAAAGGTATCAATGTTATGCAAGTCATGGAAGATAACAAGCCTCCAGTAGTCCTAGGAATGAATGTCCTTAGGAACTATTATACTGAAATGCTTAAAGCTTCACACAGGTCCATGCCTACCACTTCACCTGCCTCTAAAAAGGTGATATAACAGGCTATCTGTGTGTTAAGTGCACAATAGAAATTTGCTAACGAGAAAGGAGAGATTTGCTGTGGTCGCATCAGAGGTAACCAACCAGTGATACTGAAACCCAATACTGAAACACTCCTATGGTGCCGAGCTGCTCTTAGAGTGTAAGGTCAAGTCTACCAAGCCCTAGTAGAACCTATAAATCTAGAGGACCATCCTCTGGTCCGAGCTGCAAGAAGCCTAGTGACCGTTTCTCAAGGTAAAATGCCAATTTGTCTCCTGAACTTAAGTAGTTGCAGTATAACCTTCACTAAGTACTAGCCTGTTGCTCAGTTGTTACAAGTCACTTTTCAAGATGTTATCAGTGTACAGTACCTGCAGCTACGACTGAACAGTCTACTCAGAAGCTGAATACTCCAAATACATTATGGTGGAAAGAACTCAATGTGGGAGATACTTCTACACCTGAGGAACAAATTGAAGGAACATCATCAAGCCTTCAGTAAACACCCTTCAGATTATGGAGATGTCAGTGTAATGAAGCACACCATCCCTACCGGTTCACACCTCCAATTAAAGAAAGGTAGCAGTCTATACCACCAACTATGTACCAATCTGTGAAAAAGATGATCCAGTAGATGAAGGATTCAAAAATCATCAAAGACAGCCATAGTCCATGGGCTGCACCTCTAGTCCTTGTCCGAAAGAAAGATGGTAACATTCGGTTCTGTGTGGATTACAGGAAGATTAATCAAATTACCCACAAGGATGCCTATCCTTTACCAAGAATCGAGGAGTCCTTGACAGCATTAGGATCCTCAGCTTACTTTTCAACTCTGGATTTAACCAGTGGGTACTGGCAGGTACCCATGGCTCCTGAAGATCGTGAAAAAACAGCATTTACTACCCCTATGGGCCTAATTGAATTTAACTACATGCCCTTTGGACTTTGCAATGCACCTGGAACTTTTAAAAGACTAATGGAACGCTGTTTAGGCCACAAGAACTTTGAAACTGTCTTGTTATACCTAGATGACGTCATCATCTACTCTTAAATCCTATGAAGACCACCTAAAACATCTTGCAGAAGTTTTTCAAGTCCTCATCATGCACTGACTCAAGATTAAACCCTCTAAGTGCTACCTACTAAAACCAGAAGTCAAGTACCTAAGACATATTGTTAGTTCTGAAGGTGTCAAGCCAGATCCAGAGAAGATAGCCGCAGTCCAGAATTGGCCTACTCCTACTACAGTAAAAGAGGTGAGAAGTTTTCTTAGTTTTGCAGGATACTACAGACGTTTCATCCCTCACTTTGCCCAGACTGCGGAACCGATACAAGAACTTCTGAGAGGACATCCCAAAAAGTATCAGAAAGCCCGGATACCAATCGAATGGAATGAAGACAGAGATATCGCTTTCCAACTCCTGTCTTAGGCTATCCAGATTACCAACAGCCATTCTATCTCTACACTGATTCTAGTAAAAAAGACCTGGGAGCTGTCATGTCTCAACTGCAAGAAGGTAAGAAGAGAGTAATTGCTTATGCTAGCAGATCTCTTAGAGGTGCTGAGAAAAATGACCAAAACTACAGTTCCTTCAAGCTGGAATTCTGCGCACTTGTGTGTGTTGTCACTGAAAAATTTAAAGACTACCTCGTAGCAACACCGTTTGTGGCATATACTGATAACAACCCACCGGCGCACCTCAACACAGCCAAGTTAGGAGCCTTGGAACAAAGATGGGCCTCACGTCTTGCCAACTACAACTTCGTGGTCAAGTAGAGAACAGGCAAGTCAAATGAAAATGCAGATGCCTTATCCCGTCGGCCTACAAGAGAAGACCCCACTGAACAGGAAGATATTTGGGAAGAAGTAGTGATGCCGGTTTTCTAAAAACAATTTGCCCAACAAGATGTTATCACCATCAAAGGCAAAGGTAAAGAAGTCCTCAACTTCCAACAGCAGAGAAACCCAGAACCCCATGTTGAGAAAGAAAAGTGGATCAAGTTGCAAACAGAGAGCAGAGTATTAAGTGAGCTACAAGATTTCTTCACTAGTGGAAGAACACCAGCAAGAATGCAGATCCAGAGCTGCTCAAGCTATGGAGACACAGAAAGCAACTGTTTATGCAAAAGGGACTAATGTTAAGAAGAACCCTAGATCCCATCACCAATAATCTGCTGTATCAAATTATAGTATCATGCCCAGATGCCAGAATTGTTCTGGAGATGTACCACGATAGGTCAGGACCATTTGGTGTACAAAATACAGAAGCTACCATCCGCTGAAGATTTTATTGGGTTGGAATGAGAGAAGATATTGAAAATTGGTGTCAAGAATGTTCTACTTGTGCAATTGGAAGAAGTGAAAGACTTGATCAAAGAGCACCATTGCATCCCATTGTGAGCAAAACACCTCTAGAAATAGTGGCCATTGATCATGTAAAGCTAGAACCAAGTCGTTTAGGATATACCTACGCCATGACAATAAATGATCACTACACCAATTTCGTAGTAGCTGTACCTGTTAAAGACTTGACAGCCAAAACAACTGCAAACGTCTTCTGGAAGAATTTCCTGTTTCCCTATAGATGCCTTGAAAAGATTCTCACAGATCAAGGATCTGCCTTTGAATCCCAGCTCTTCCATGAACTATGTTCACTTCACAATTGTCAGAAGATGAGAACAACAGCTTACCATCCTCAAGGTAACGGACTTTGTGAAAAAATGAACCAAACCTTGATTGAGATGTTGAGAGCTGAACCACCTGCTAAAAGAACTGATTGGCGAACTCTACTACCTCAATTGATGTATATTTACAACAAAACCATCCATTGTTCTCCTGGATACACTCCATATTACCTTATGTTTGGCCGTCAAGGGAGATTACCTGCAGATCACACCTTGGATGTACAAGTTCCAGATTCCATCAATCCATTACCACAAACTGATTGGGTGAGTGAACATCAAAAACGCCTAGCTGATGCCCGAGAGATTGTCCAGATCCGCATGTCGATTGCACACCAAAACCAACAGAAAGACTATGATCAGTCAGCAAAAGAGGAACCATTAAAAATTGGTAACCATGTGTGGCTGAAAAATAATCATCGCACTAGTAAGCTGGATAGTAAATGGGAAAGAGAACCCTACGTCATCACAGCTATTCCTAATCCTGAGACTGATATCTACGAAATCACCAAAGAGAACAGAGCACCACAAATAGCTCTCTGCACTAGTTCACATGGTGCAGTACTGCGTGTCTGCCATTGCTGCCTCAGCGCTGTGCTGGTGGGGCGGTGGGTCCCAGAGCCAAGGAGGCTTTGCTGCACAGTGGGGTTGCTGTGTGGCTCCTGGGTCCCGCTGTCTGCTGCTGGTGCGGTGCTGGGGCGCCGGTGGTCGCCGCGCACGGCTGCGCCATTTATAGGTTAGAGTAGTTTCCCACTTGCAGAGGCTTCCTTGTCGCGGTAAGTGGGCCTATGCTCTTTGATCAAACTGTATACTAATGCCTCGTATGCACTGCATACAATGTATTACAAATTGGGCGGATATGCCACGTAATTATGCTGAGACAGTCGTTATATCAAAAGCATAGTGTTGAGGATGTGCGATCCAGATTCACTCTCCAGTATACACCACAAATAGTGCATCGCAACCGTCTCAAGTTGTATTTGGACTCTCTAAAGACTCCTTTGCCCTTGTCTTGCAACGTTCAAGTCATGTGCTCGTAGATGGACTTTGACACACTAAAGCCCTCCGTGATGTTCAGCAACCATCATGCTTTATGCCCAGGAAACTGACTCATGCCCTTTGAGCCTCCTGAGAAGTTTCCTTTTTGTTTACGTTGTACCAGGTCGGTGCCTCCAGTTCCCTAGTTACAAGAGAAACTACGGCCCTTGTCAACAATGCTATATTGTGATTCTCCTGATGTGTATGCCTAACCCCATTCTCTTATAGCCAAAGAAAAGAGAACACAAGAATGGGTTAAAGGTACTGTACTGTGTATATGCATGCATACTCTTTTTTTATTTTTCAGGTGATGCCTCATTGTGGCAAGAGTGTGTCGAGGACGACTTACATTAAAGAAGGGGGGGATGCAGTGTCCTGAAATACACTGCTTAATGCTGTGATTGTGTTTCATGTAAATCGTGCTTGTGTATGAGTGCTCATAAAGGTGCATAGGGGGGGGTGGTTTTAACAAGCCTTCCAAGGCTGACTCCGCACCACACAGTGCAGCAGGAAGGTCAGTGTGTAATGTCTGAGGGCAAGCTGAACCTAAGCAGCCATTTTGCCGAGTTATCCAAACTTCATAATTAGTTCCCTGCACCAGCCCATAGAAGGGATTACAGAAGAACCAGACAACTCCGAGAGGGAATGAGAATATTGACAAAGGAAGGTTACTGTTGTTTATCAGACTCCAGTCTCCTTTGCATCAGGTGTAGAGAATTCAAGCTACAAGCTGCTCACCATAGTCAAAGACAAAAAGGCCATTTGTCTAAATATAGTATTCCTAGAAGAGGATACAGAAGTATAGGATCATACAGTACAGCAGAGATAGTTTATCCCTTCTACCTAGAGAATTTAGAGAGAGAAAGACTGATTGTCACAGAGGACTACTCCTTATGCAACTTCTGAGAACTAATAGTGTCGGGCATTTTCATGAGTGTATTGATACCTGGTCATATTATATTCAAAATGCATGCTCATTGTCTTTAAGAGACAGGCTGAACCAAAGTTTTCATACACGGCTGAAACAGGCCAAGATTTGAAGGCACACAGAGTTCAGTCTGTGTAAGAGTTTATTCTGAATACAAAGAACATTGTATTTTAAAAAGTTATTGCCACAGATGTGGGCTTATCTGTTAAGAATACACTGGATTCTCCAGACATGTCCGTCTGAAGAGAACAAGGCCCATTCATATCATTATGGTCCATAGATCAAAAGTGTGAGAAACATTCAGAGAGACGCCTAGAGGTCTGTCTTTAGTTGTTTCAAAGTTTTCTAAACTAATCCTCATCTCTAATTTACGACGACGAGGGTCAAATATATATGATGCAAAAATACCCTAGTTAACTCTTCATGGTATGGTGTTAATAGCTTGCACAACAGTGCCATCCGGAGACAGATATCGATATCATTACACCATCCTCCATAGTTGCATTATGGGTAAACATGATCTCATAGGATCTTATTACATATGTTTACACCCCCTCAATTGATTGGAGAATACTAATCCAGGGGGTGGTAATGTTAGATTACAGGGGAGATAATTACCCTAGATAGATGGGCATCAGAAAAGGAAAAGGAAAAAGAGGAAAGCTAAGAAACAAAGGAGGAAGCATAGCATTCCAGGAGCCAACAACCAATATGAAAGCCATGGTGATGGACCATCAAGCTTTCCTAGGAGCAGAAGTGAGATTCCTGCTAGGACTTGGTAAGAAACACAAAGAATGATGTTTCATTTTATTAAGACTATTTAGATAATGTGGGTAAAATCATAGCATCTATGTTGGCGAACATATTAATTTATTTATCATCTCTTTATATGAGATGTAGTCTTAGATATAGAATAATTGTGGGCCTTCATTCTACCTGCAGAAGAATCAAGTTTCATAATTTATCAGAGTATTAAATGATTGCATACATATATGCATAGATATAGATATATTGATAGTAGCATTCTTCGCCAAGCTAGATGATAAATTCCCACTGGAAGATTTGTTCCAAGTTCTTCCAATGTCTGTTGTCTTAATAGTCTTACCAGGTTATACAGATATGAAAGTAGTCCAGAATAGGACAGAAGTATACATGCAAAAGTAGTCTAGGATTTGACTACTATCTTCTAAGTTGTATCCTTGGATGGATTTGCCCATTCCTGAAGTCATGTGAGGTGTAGTTGGTTAGAGGAGGGCAGAATGTAGTTAGCATTCGATATTGGTGTCTAGGATTAGACATGCCCATCCTGATATCATGAGGTTTCCTCTGAACAGAAGTGATGTATATACTGTAATTTAACTTCTTGTTTTGATATCCTAACCAAATAGCTTTGTTATAATGTGACAAGCTGCTCCTACCCACATGTGTTTATTTACTTATTGTGAAGCTTCTAGTGCCTGATATCAATGCCATATATATTAATTGGCAGATATCATTGTATTTTTACTTATGATAAGCTTGTAATGCATCATATATCATTGCCATATATATTCCTTGGCATATATAATCGTGTTTATATACTTATTTGATTATAATCGTGTAACTAATAAAATCTGCATATTTTTATAATATCTGCGTATTATTTATGGTCAAAACTACATCTTTAGCATTAATGTCATCTCTCATGAAAAGAACTTATTATCTGAGGAAATAGTCGGCCTCAGATGTGAATTGTATCGATTGAGTTATCTACAATTCACCAGGTCATGATTTCTACAAGTTATGGAAAATTCTTGATTAATTTTTTTATGACCATAATTAATAATTCTTAATTGAATTATCATAAACCCGACAAAAATGGAGGCTCCAGTGAGATTCTTGATGAGATGACATATTGCTAAGATTGTTGATGATATTACATATTTCAGAGATTATTGATGAGATGACATATTATTGATTGATTGTCATATATTGTTGCTGGCATTACTATGCTACAGCCAGATCACGTTACAACCCTTAGAAGTGCGTGGTCCATATATAGTCAATATCACTGTCCTGGTACTGAAGGGGTTAAGCCCATACCAGAACCACAGGTGAGTAGTTGCAGTAGAGTGTTATTACACGGATGCAACCAATGCAAGACATGTAAATCAACCAAGGAGTTGTTTGTCTATGCTAAACACAAGTGATGTTTTTGTATCGCCAGAAATGAATTGTAAATTGTCCCGAGATAGGGAACAGATGTAGGTTTCGTTAGCCTAGGCGATACTGGGTCCGGTTCTAGTCCTTTGTTTGACTCAAGAACCTTCCTATTAATTCCTGGCCCATTAGCTCCCATAGTTGGAGATTTATCCCATATATGTAATGGACTCAGATCACAAAAGTTGATTTTATTGAAGTCCTAGATTACAGGGAAGTTGAGCTCAGTAGCTCAGGGCATTACAGGATAATAGAGGAACTTTATACATAAAGTTCTGACCCGATGTTATTGATAAATAGAATTTATAAGAGAACAGTTTAAACAGGTTAATAATGTTGATGTAACCCTGTTCTTCTTTTTAATGTTCTTGATTCTAAGTTGCATAAATGCAAGACATATAAACCGGCAATAAGAAGCCGTATTGTCTATGAAACATAAGTGTGTAAATCACTGAAAATTGATATAATTGTTCCCAAAATGTTGAGTTACTTAGGGAACCATCACAGGCTTTGCAAGCCTAGATAAGAAAGTGAGTCTATGGCTATCGTCCATATTTTGACTCAGAATTTTCATATAATCTGTAATTGCCGCAGATATGATAATCCCCAAGGGGGGATGAGGGGTAGTTTGTGGTATCAGCAGACCATAGTATATTCCCAGGATCACAGAGCTGATCATATGTACAAGCAGTTTTTGCAGATGCTGTATTTCCCAAAATTTCTCCACCATCCTAGAGATGGGAGGGGGGAAGGAGCACATTCCTAAGTCCTAGGTACATGTCAGCGAAGAGGTCAGAGGTCGCAAAGCTGCACTGCACTCTGAGCTGAATCAGCTCAAGTAAAGGAGGAGTAAGATTCTCCCAAATCCATTGCATGTAAATTCTTTACTTCATGAAGTGAATAAAGAGAAAAGAAAAAGTTATTTAACACTTTGCTGAGATAAGAATGTCCAGCAAATGAAACAAAACAAGGTGCTTCATTGAGCTATTAATTATAGCAAGTCAATAAATGATTAATGATATTGATTACTAATCAAATTTTTCCACAGGATCATTAACATGATGTTTGTGTAGAGTTTTTATTTCAGTGCTAAAAAGGGCAAGAGCTGAACTGATATTGGAAAATCAAAAATTTGAAGATGGAGACACATCATAAATTTCATATGATTGGTGATGGTATCGTATAAAAAAAAAAAAAAATTTTTAAAAGTTATACTAATCAATTGTGACTAACTTGTCGTCACTGTATTCCATGCAGATGTATGGACATATATATATTACTCTGTTTCAAGGTAGTCTCAAAGTATTGATTGGGTTATGATCCTAAATAGGCATAACACCTAAGGCTATATTAGCCTGGCAGAGGAAGAATAGTTATATCTATTCCTGAGACCCTGTAGTTTGTTTTTCTTTGGAGAAAAAAAAAACATAAAAAAATCCTCAACTAGCAGCTGCTGGCTAAAGTATGGCATAAGTCAAAGGCCTAAGGTAGGCAGGTATGTGTTTGATAAAGTTTTGCTGCGTTTTTCTCATACTGTCTGTTGTTTTCTTAAGTTTAGATGATTGCCCAAGATGGGATCACATGTTGATGGCGGAACCCTAAAAGTCTTAGTATCCGGAACCAAGAGAACCTGAGGTCAGGGCTATCCGAGACGCAAGAGACGTCCAGTCGGAGCCACCCAGATGAATCCAAAAGGTATCCAGGAGTGACAAGTGGGCAGAGCCCCGGGGGATTCGACAGCCACGACAAGAGTGCTTCATGCTGATTCAACATGACAAAGTATTTGAGATCGCAGATGTGAAGATATGTTGCCAAACACCGCTCGCTAAAAAGAGTAACCAAGTTGCTGACGAGACAGGAAGCCATTACTTCAAGCTTTACATTTTTGCAGCAATGTTATTAAGTTAGAGGACCAAAGAAACATTTTCACTAGAGACACGTTTCCGGAAAGTCAAGAAAATTACCAGAACGTCTTTCTCTCTACAGTGGTCATAAAACAACGTAACATATTTGTAGTAAAACCAAACAGAGTTTGTGCGTTATATATGTGTCGTAAGAGTACACACAAAATTGTGATTCATTTATTGCAAGGAAAAATTGTATTCCCCAATCCATAATGATTTGGAGCATTATGCCCTGTATTGCATTTCAGCCTATTCAACCTTCTAAAAACGAAATTGAATATGCTGAAAAGGGGGGATTTGTCGGGCATTTTCATGAGTGTATTGATACCTGGTCATATTATATTCAAAATGCATGCTCATTGTCTTTAAGAGACAGGCTGAACCAAAGTTTTCATACACGGCTGAAACAGGCCAAGATTTGAAGGCACACAGAGTTCAGTCTGTGTAAGAGTTTATTCTGAATACAAAGAACATTGTATTTTAAAAAGTTATTGCCACAGATGTGGGCTTATCTGTTAAGAATACACTGGATTCTCCAGACATGTCCGTCTGAAGAGAACAAGGCCCATTCATATCATTATGGTCCATAGATCAAAAGTGTGAGAAACATTCAGAGAGACGCCTAGAGGTCTGTCTTTAGTTGTTTCAAAGTTTTCTAAACTAATCCTCATCTCTAATTTACGACGACGAGGGTCAAATATATATGATGCAAAAATACCCTAGTTAACTCTTCATGGTATGGTGTTAATAGCTTGCACAACAGTGCCATCCGGAGACAGATATCGATATCGTTACACCATCCTCCATAGTTGCATTATGGGTAAACATGATCTCATAGGATCTTATTACATATGTTTACACCCCCTCAATTGATTGGAGAATACTAATCCAGGGGGTGGTAATGTTAGATTACAGGGGAGATAATTACCCTAGATAGATGGGCATCAGAAAAGGAAAAGGAAAAAGAGGAAAGCTAAGAAACAAAGGAGGAAGCATAGCATTCCAGGAGCCAACACCCAATATGAAAGCCATGGTGATGGACCATCCAGCTTTCCTAGGAGCAGAAGTGAGATTCCTGCTAGGACTTGGTAAGAAACACAAAGAATGATGTTTCATTTTATTAAGACTATTTAGATAATGTGGGTAAAATCATAGCATCTATGTTGGCGAACATATTAATTTATTTATCATCTCTTTATATGAGATGTAGTCTTAGATATAGAATAATTGTGGGCCTTCATTCTACCTGCAGAAGAATCAAGTTTCATAATTTATCAGAGTATTAAATGATTGCATACATATATGCATAGATATAGATATATTGATAGTAGCATTCTTCGCCAAGCTAGATGATAAATTCCCACTGGAAGATTTGTTCCAAGTTCTTCCAATGTCTGTTGTCTTAATAGTCTTACCAGGTTATACAGATATGAAAGTAGTCCAGGATAGGGCGGAAGGATACAGTTATCTCTTCTAAGTTATATCCTTGGATGGATTTGCCCATTCCTGAAGTCATGTGAGGTGTAGTTGGTTAGAGGGGGGCAGAATGTAGTTAGCATTCGATATTGGTGTCTAGGATTAGACATGCCCATCCTGATATCATGAGGTTTCCTCTGAACAGAAGTGATGTATATACTGTAATTTAACTTCTTGTTTTGATATCCTAACCAAATAGCTTTGTTATAATGTGACAAGCTGCTCCTACCCACATGTGTTTATTTACTTATTGTGAAGCTTCTAGTGCCTGATATCAATGCCATATATATTAATTGGCAGATATCATTGTATTTTTACTTATGATAAGCTTGTAATGCATCATATATCATTGCCATATATATTCCTTGGCATATATAATCGTGTTTATATACTTATTTGATTATAATCGTGTAACTAATAAAATCTGCATATTTTTATAATATCTGCGTATTATTTATGGTCAAAACTACATCTTTAGCATTAATGTCATCTCTCATGAAAAGAACTTATTATCTGAGGAAATAGTCGGCCTCAGATGTGAATTGTATCGATTGAGTTATCTACAATTCACCAGGTCATGATTTCTACAAGTTATGGAAAATTCTTGATTAATTTTTTTATGACCATAATTAATAATTCTTAATTGAATTATCATAAACCCGACAATAGGAATCCTTGTAAAAGCTGCCTTGATGTAAATGACTTTTGCAAACATTGATGACCTGTGGATCCGCTTTAGTAAAGTACTGGGAGTTTGTTAACCGCTCTAGTCTCCTTATTCTATATCATCATTACTACTACTCTCAACATTTGCACCTAACGGTGCTAGCGTCACGAACACAGGGGCCCAGCCACCAAAGCACCCTAAACACCAAGAACCATCAAGGGCACCTAAATTAACATCTGGCTGGTGTTCCCTGCAACCGAGGGTGCCCCGGATAATTTCGTGCTGTCTTCCCATCCACTGCACGCCGGCCTCAAGAGACAACTTATCCGTGAGTACTATACCCTCAGCACCTCATCACTAGTACGCTCACACACATCATCCCCTAGGGTGTCCGGTCGCTGCACATGGAACCAGGTGCACTGTGGGAAGAAGATGGCCTGGTCTGATGAATCACGTTACATCATGTGGACGGCCAGGTGTGTGCATCATTTACCTGGGGAACAGATGGCACCAGGAGCACTATGAGAAGAGGACAAGCCATGTGACATTCTGGGAAATGTTCTTCTGGAAATCTTGTGGATTTGACACATACCACCTACCTTACCACTGTACAGCAAGTACCTCCTTCATAGCAGTGGCTCTCCTTTATGTCAGTGTAATCTATCAGCGGGATAATGCCCTGACTACATTCCAAAAACTGTCTAGGAATGAGGAACATGACAAAAAGAAGAAAGTGATGGCTGTCTCCACGTTCCCAGATCTCAATCTGATCGTCATCTGTGCTGCAAAACAAGTCCGATGTATGGAGGCTGCATCGAAAAAACGTACAGGATCTGCTGCTAATGTACCAGATACCACAGGAGGTTCTGTGGAGTCTTGAGGTGGGGACCTGCACATTAGTGTCATGGCTCATCAGTGTATTGTCACTGTGCTTAGCCGCCCGCAGAGCATTCTGCATGTACAATACATAATACTGATGATAATGGGAGAAATGACACATTGTAACAAGGCTGAACCTCTAGTTTCCTCCTGTGTATAGCATGCGGTTTCTTCTTCTTCACACTTTGGAACAGATGCCGAAGCCTCATATTCTCAGTTCTGTAGATGCCTTTTACAGATATGAGATATTAACCCCTTGCCTCCCTGAAGCGGCTTCACGCCGCCTGCACATGCACAGCTTGGCAGGAAGCACATTTACACCTGAGCAAGCTGCAGGGAAGTGACGCCGGCGAAGTCATATAGGGCAGAGAAGTGACAAGTTGTTCTGGGTTCCTGCATTTTCTATAAAGTGAATACACTTTCTGACACACACCTGACATGTAAATGACGCCGTCTAGACAGATGGAAGGAAGTTATGTCCCCTTTCTTATTGCTTAAATTTAAATGCAACATAAAACAAGTACTGATTCCTGTAATACATGTTCCTTCTTCGTTGGTTTGCTGGCTCCTCTAGTTTTTACAGAGAGATGTTACCAGAAAAACCACGAATCTCCCCCTCATTGATCTTCTAAGTCGTAAAAACAAGTGCACACAGTGTAAAACACAAATAATAAAAATGGGATCCACTTATATTGCACTTCAAGTGCAGGAAGCTGAATCCACCTTAACAGAATGTCCATTTGAAGAGATAAGAGGTGCAATCGGCAGCATGGCTCCTTTAAGTTACCCAGAGGGTTCACAGTCTGATTAGGACCTTGTCATCTGATCAGTGGAAGGACGTGCTAGCCCCTTGCAATGAAAAGAAGTTTACATGGCTAGTGCGTCACCCGCCCCTAAAGAGCAGCTTAAAAGCACCATGGGGCATAATCTCAGGAGAGACATGCTGGGGGTGAGCTCTGAAAAAAGCCTGCTGAAGCAAGTGAATAAAATGAATGCACCTCCTGCCTCTGAATTGAAGGATGTGGCATGGTAGCTCTGAATATTATGCACAGAAGAAGAGGCCGGACCTTGGGGCTTGAGACCTGAACAGTAGTCGTTGGCTAGGGATTAGGAGTGGCATCAGTATAACTGTGATGATCCATTGACAGCCAAAGAGGTTAAGTGCAGGCCAAAAGCCGAGTGGGAGAGGAGAAGGAGTCTCCTTCCCTGCAAGTCTGTGATGTCAATCCCTTTAGAAGATGACCTGGAGAAGAAATGTTTGCAGACAACTTTAGCGACAAGTGACAAGTTGATGGGAGGAGAAGCAGCCAAAGTGCAGGTAAAAGAAGCTGGCTCTAGGAAGAAGAAGCTCCTGGGTTAGTGCACTGGACAGACAGCATAGTCCCTGGCCTGGGTGTCAGTGCCCACTTGGACTGTAGGACCCCTATTTTTAATATGGACATCCCAGATAGGTTGCCCTGCTTAGCATACCCATTTATGAGGTATCCCTTTTTCATGTGTTACTTTTATTTGAATAGAACGTCATGTTACTGACTCAGAACACCAAATCCCTATCTTCCTAAATGGAGGAACTCCTATGTTGCAGATAGTACTAGACGCAATGGGGTGAATTGATTCTATGTTTTCAGGCGTAAAAAAGCTGCAAAGCCCATTTTGCACAAAAACATGGTGACATCTCTTTTACACCTCACTCACCACTCTTTAAAAGGTGGTCGGGGTATGGGCGGATCGGATGCGAGTTGTATGCAGAGAAAAGTTTAAGATTTTTAAGAACTTTACCAGAAAACTGGAATTCGATAAACCTAGAATCTATGCTCGCCCCTAACTGGCGTAGATTTCAGCCCCTGGCACATGGGCCTCCCACCATGCCAAAAATGTATTATGAGTGGTAAAACACCAGTCTTAGTAAATATCCATCAGAACTAATCTGCGTTCCTTAGAGGTGGCTACAGGCAATGGTGGATGGGGGAGAAGTTCGCTGCAGGGGGCCCCGGCTAGCTGCCATAGCAGTGGCATCGTCTACATCCATGATGCTGCTGTCTATTCTTTCAGTTCTCCTCAATTACTGACTACCACCGTTGGCAGTAATAACTGTCTAGTAGTCAGGTTGCCTTTCAGTGTGCGTGCTCCTCATGTCATGAAAAACTCTAATTAAAATTCCTTTCCCCCTGGAGACTTTTGACCTGATACTATTGCCTGCACCTCTATGATTATCTGCATCGTCCACATTATATGCACCGACTGCAGCTTTACAGGGATCTTATGAGATGACTAATGATGGCAAATGCCATATGTCATCCTGAAATAGCTGAAAACTGTAAAAACTATGCTAAAAAAACACTAAGGGGTTGGAATCCTCCAGATTCCAAATCAGAAAAAGAGGGGCGGATTGAAGTGCACACTCCTGGTTACATTGTTGCCAGCTGTCTCTCATATACTGTCAATTTGTTACAATGTGTCGACCTTCCTGCCTGGGTGACCACCATTACAGTACATATAGGTGCTGGAATAGTCACAGGATGCTCTACCTGCCCTACAGGAGACTCCCTCCACATGTCACAGACTTGCTTAGTAGTAATGATAATGGATTGCCAGGAGTGAGCTTTATGTGAACCAGATTGCTTCCTTGCAGGAATACACAGGGTGTCAGGGGGATTCTGGCCCCCGGACACCCAATATCAGACATTCATGGAATATCTAATGAATGGGATATAACACTGATTGGATAGTTATCATAGTGTAGAGATATATCTGCAATGGGTAACCAGAAGGGCCTTTATTCATAAACTTCTAGAAGGAATAACAGAGGAATGGAACAAGATAGAGTCAAAACACAATTTCAAGAAAATACACAAGAAAAAAAAAACTAAAATCAAAATGCTGCCTTCTCACAATTATTTGTTTCGTCATGGTGTCCTATAGACTTGGATACAGACGTATCAATTCTGTATTATAGGATGTTTTGTACTTTTGACTGCAGCTAATTAAAGGGTAATTCCTCTCCAAAGGGCTTGGTAAGTTCCCCTCTTTGTCTTGATTTTGACTTATAGCACAACTTATACTCTAGTCGCATCCAGAGCTGCATTTAGGGTACTGCTAGTTGCTCCTGCAGTTTAGCTACACTCTACTAACATGGGACCTACTACCTAACTATGTACCTGCCATTTGAATTTCCATCGTGAGGACAAGCAGAACTGTGAATGCAGCTCTGGATGTGACTAGAGTATAAGTGAAGCTAAGCTTCATGTGTTTATGTGTCTGTACCACATGGTCATTTTTCTTTAATAGAGAAGTCTGTAAATCAGAGCGATGCTTATGTTCAGGTTGGATTTCTGAAGTTTTGATGACTGTCGCAATTTCCCGTTAGATGACAGGTAGTCAACGTCCGGACCTGAAGATAAGACAATTGCGGTTTTACGAGCGCTCCGTGGGTAAAAAGTGCAGTAAAATACTGGAAAATGTCACAATGATTGTGATGAGGTCCCTTCCCTGGCTTATAAAGAGGTGCTTTATGTATAAAACGTTATCATTTAGGCTTTATCTCCATAAATGGGGGGGTCTAAGCCAATACCTGGGGGCCATGGCTGCAGGGAGGTGCTGAAAATACCAACTCAGACCCCCTCGCTACTAAACGACTACATCAATCTCTGCGTGCGGGAGCTCTTTGGGATCCAGGACTGCAGCACTCCCAGGGAGAGAAGTAATTGACCACAGCATCTGAGGGGTTAAGTGTCTGTGATTGGCTTTGTCGCCGATCATGGACAATGTGTCTGCTGTGTAAAACAGCAGACATGCGACAGCTGCAGTGCTCACACAGCTTCTGAGAGGACGGCATGTTTAAACCCTGGACTTCTGCCACATATATACGGTGCAGGCCCTGAAGGGGTTAAAACACTTTAAACTGCAGGTGGAAGGCACAGACACAGCTGAACTACAGTGACCAGCAGGCACAATATACACGCCAGGTCACACTGGATATGAAGATCAGGCTGGCTCTGCACCTGGACTGGAGTCTGCACCCAAGTTTCCTGGATGCACTGGAATCTCGTTTGAGGATATTATAGGACTTTGCCCCACACTGGCAGTCTGCACGTCCTCCTCCTGACGCCCCCAGCGTGATCCCCACCAGGGCCGGTGCAAGGATTTTTGCCAACACAAGTGAAGCTACATTTTGGCACATTTCCCCCCCTCCATGTCACATCACCCCCTCCTTTTTACATCACCCCCTTTGTGTCACATTTCTTCCCCCCCATGGCACATCTTCCCCCCATGTTGCATTTCTCCCCCTCCATGGCACATTTCCCCCCACCATGTCACATCAGCCCCCATCCCCTCCATATCACATCCCCCCCCCCATTAATGCTGTGTAAAAAACATTCTGCTCACCTGGCCCTGGTCCTCTGCAGCAGCCCCCCTCCTCCTCGGTGTGGTCCTGGTATCTTCTCTCTGCTTCAGATAATCGCTGGTTTGAGGACCTTTCCAGCTCAGCCAACCACTGGCCTGACATGTGACACAGCTGAGGCCACTGATTGGCTGAGTGGGAAAGGTCCTCAAACATGTCGGGAGCTCAGAGAGAAGATACCAGGGCCACACTGAGGAGAACAGGAACTGTGGCTGACGCTGACCTACGGCAGTCCGACTGGCTGTGTGAGTCACCAACTCCCTGCTGCCGCCAGTCACACACCCGCTCAACCCGTGTTGCCGTGTGCATCAGCTCTGTGAGTGAGGGGCCGCAAGGCACATGCAGCGCAAAACACAGCTTTCAGAGTGCCCGCCGGCGGCGCAAGTGATTTATTTAAAAAAATAAAAATGTTTAATTCCCCCCCCTTGGCTTGGCGTCTCTGTGCCCTAAGGCAGCCACTTGGTCTGCCTTATTATAGCACCAGGCCTGCTGTGACGTCACCGCGCTGCTCCAGCTTCCCTGCTGTACCGTCCCAACGATCCTCTGAGTCACTGCTGCAGCCCTGATCTCTGTGGTGATTGTGGTGCTGCAGTCTGGGGGCCATGGCCGAACTCCTCAGGGGCCACAATCTCGGGTGGCCGCCCTAACTGGCCCTATTATGATTTGCCATTGGTAACTTGGACAACCCATTTATCCTTTACCTATTTATCTACTACATGTAGTGTTGTTTCTGCTTGTATCTGACATGATAGGCTTGGATACAGCGGCTCAGCAGACAGCATCCTACATGATAGGATTAGATACTCAAATCAGAAGACAGAATCACACAAAACAGGATTAGATACACTGCTCGGCAGACAGTATCACACATGAAAGCATAAAATGCAGCATCTCAGTATATTAGATACATGGCTCAGTTGTGTACTATGCCTGGAAATTATTTAATAATAAAGTTCAATATTATGCTGTCCAGCGACGTGCTGAGGAAGTGCACTAGCATTCTGTATACTTTGGATACTGGCTGCATGAATTTGTTGTTGTGTAGCCCGAGCCTCGAGATCAGGGATCAGCAACCTCCGGCACTCCAGCTGTTGTGAAACTACGACTCCCAGTATGCTCCATTCACTCCTTTGGGAGTTCTGAGAACAGCCAAGGAGGTGTGCATGGTGGGAGTCATAGTTTCACCACAGCTGGAGTGCCGGAGGTTGCTGATCCCTGCTCTAGATGATGCACCTGCAAACCAGGGACAGCACACAGAGAAATCACTGTGCTATGTACCATATGACCAACACAGCTTTGCTATAACTATTTAGAAGGTGGAATTATTTTTTGACTGCACATGTGCAGCATTCATACATTGTGATGAGGGACACAATGTCCTACCTTCTTCTTCTGACTGGGGTCCTTGTCCGAGGCGTTGGACGGTTTCCGCCGTAACATCTCGGATTATGATTCCTCTAGTAGATATGATCAGGACTGGCACAGAATTGGGCTCCTTCTCTCTGCTGTGAAAAGAGGCAGCACATTACAGGAAGCCAGATCACGTGATCTTCCAAAAAGTCACTTCAGAGCGTCACCGCGGGCCCAAGAAGACCTGTAAATGAGGAAGGAAACCGCAGCAGTCACTAACCCCCCCCCCCCCCCTGTAGAGAGAGGAGCAGCAGATTACCCTAATATCAGACTCATGACTTACCTTATTGAGCCCAAAGTGATCTACACTGGTCAACAATAGGGAATAGAGACTTTTCCTATGTACAAGAATAGAAACTACTATAATACTGCTCCTATGTACAAGAATAGAAACTACTATAATACTGCTCCTATGTACAAAAATAAAAATTACTATAATACTGCTCCTATGTACAAGAATAGAAACTACTATAATACTGCTCCTATATACAAGAATATAACTACTATAATACTGCTCCTATGTACAAGAATATAACTACTATAATACTGCTCCTATGTACAATAATGTAACTACTATAATACTGCCTCCTATGTACAAGAATATAACTACTATAATACTGCTCCTATGTACAAGAATATAACTACTATAATACTGCTCCTATGTACAAGAATATAACTACTATAATACTGCTCCTATGTACAAGAATATAACTACTATAATACTGCCCCTATGTACAAGAATATAACTACTATAATACTGCTCCTATGTACAAGAATATAACCACTATAATGCTGCTCCTATGTACAAGAATATGACTACTATAATACTGCTCCTATGTACCAAAATATAACTACTATAATACTGCCTCCTATGTACAAGAATATAACTACTATAATACTGCTCCTATGTACAGGAATATAACTACTATAATACTGCCTCCTATGTACAAGAATATAACTACTATAATACTGCTCCTATGTACAAGAATATAACTACTATAATACTGCTCCTATGTACAAGAATATAACTACTATAATACTGCCTCCTATGTACAAGAATATAACTACTATAATACTGCATCCTATGTACAAGAATATAACTACTATAATACTGCTCCTATGTACAAGAATATAACTACTATAATACTGCTCCTATGTACAAGAATATAACTACTATAATACTGCTCCTATGTACAAGAATATAACTACTATAATACTGCCTCCTATGTACAAGAATATAACTACTATAATACTGCTCCTATGTACAAGAATATAACTACTATAATACTGCTCCTATGTACAAGAATATAACTACTATAATACTGCTCCTATGTACAAGAATATAACTACTATAATACTGCTCCTATGTACAAGAATATAACTACTATAATACTGCTCCTATGTACAAGAATATAACTACTATAATACTGCTCCTATGTACAAGAATATAACTACTATAATACTGCCTCCTATGTACAAGAATATAACTACTATAATACTGCTCCTATGTACAAGAATATAACTACTATAATACTGCTCCTATGTACAAGAATATAACTACTATAATACTGCTCCTATGTACAAGAATATAACTACTATAATACTGCTCCTATGTACAAGAATATAACTACTATAATACTGCTCCTATGTACAAGAATATAACTACTATAATGCTGCTCCTATGTACAAGAATATGACTACTATAATACTGCCTCCTATGTACAAGAATATAACTACTATAATACTGCTCCTATGTACAAGAATATAACTACTATAATACTGCCTCCTATGTACAAGAATATATCTACTATAATACTGCTTCTATGTACAAGAATACTACTATTATAATACTGCTCCTATGTAAAAGAATATATCTACTATAATACTGCTCCTATGTACAAGAATATACCTACTATAATACTGTTCCTATATGTAGGGATACAGTTACTATAATTCTACTTTCTACCTGTAGTAATATCCAGTAACCTTTATAATACTGCCCTGTGTGTCCAGGAAAATAATAAGTAATTTTTACTACTTTTCTTAGCAGCTGAACCTCGTCTTAATGTATTTGCTGGATATTCCTCTGTGTGAGTATTTTGCAGTGTATCTCTGGCTGTGTCTGGAGCACAGTGTTGCATTCTGGGTCATGCAGCTCACTGTTTCCTGTACACTTGTCTTCCTTTCTGTTACAGACATTATTTGCTTCTGTTTCTAATCAGATGTCTATTTCTACAGATTTACAGGAAGTGTCTGACTCTGACACTTCTCTGCAGATGGCACTTTTACCCAATATTACCCCAATATTTCCAGTTGTCTGTCACACCCTGTAATATTCCTGATCCCCAATGATTCTTAGTCCCCATAATAATATTGTGTCACCACCGCCCACTACATTGTAACAATGGTGTCTCCTTAGACCGGCCGCCTGGACCTGCACCGGAGACAGACGCTTGGTCGGCTTACCTTGTGTCAGAATTGCATCTTAGACCACGGCTTCTTTCTCATGAAATCAAACAGCTTTCAGTTAAAGGGGTCGTTACACGAAAAATATTCTACAGTTTTCAATCCAGTATCTGGATGTGATTACTATTATAATTGCATGTAATTAAAAATTTAGTGTAGCCACTGAGATGTTCAATAAAATGTATCTGTATAGCGCCACCTGCTGTTTGTTTTCTTTCTTATTTCTTTGTCCTGCTCACTGAGATGGCTGCACATGTTCAGTTTTGCTTTATAAGACGCACTACGTCTTATAAAGCGAAAAATATGTGGCTGTGCACCACTGGCAAAGTGTCCCTGTGTGCCCTGCCCCCCTGGTTTAGGGGCCCGGTCACAATTTGTGACAACTGCAACCCCTATATCTACACCACTGTGTGTGTCCTCACAGTAATGCATGCTGGATCTGCATCTCCCCACCCCAGTAATACATGCTGGATCTGTGCCCACCACCACCACCACCACCACCACCCACCACCACCACCACCACCACCACCACCACCACCACCACCTCTAGTAAGACATGCCAGATCCGTGTGCCTCTCCCAGTAAGACATGCTGAATCTGTGGGTCCCTCCCAGTTAGACATGCTGGCTCTGTGTGTCCAGGATGCTGCTGTCTTCCCCCACAGACAGTCTTGTATGTACTATCCTCCTTCTCTACAGGCTGTGAGAGCAGCCCTTCATTGATGTTCTCCCTGCTCTCTCCACACTCTGATGTATCATATACAATCCCTCCCCCACCCTACTGCCATCTTTCGCATTTAATGAAAGGTGGGGAAGAACAGAAAGAACCATTAGAAATAAATAGATTTATCTCAGATTCAGCAGCACTAGCAGCTAGATGAAGGACTTACACATACTCTGCAGCAGAAAAATGGTAGGAAATGTATAATTATGTAACATTTAGAAAGTTGAGTAATTTTGCATTTTGGAAGGAAATAAAAAGAACTTACACACTGGAGAGGTGACTACAGTGTGTGCGAGCCCCTCACTCAAAGCTATGGAAGATAGCAACACAATGATTTATACAATAACATACTAGACATAAATGACAGGTCACACCATTATTTTCGTCCACCATTTTTTATTTAAAACTTGTCCTAAAGTCTCTCAGTTACAGGAACCATTGATAACACGAGGTATGATGCACAAGGCGCGCCATGCCTCAGTACAGTGTAATGCAATACATTCTCATGAATACTTGTTCAGCCCCCAGGATGTCTATGTCCAGTCTGTCTCAACTGCAGCTCTACATCTGCAATATTCACAGTAACTGCCCCATTGTGGTATGTACACAGGATGACAACCATCTTATCTGCAGACTCCTCTTAGGGCTCCTTCACATCACCGTTCTTGATTTAGAGAAGAAGAATAACAAAAATAAGAGACAGGCCAGATCTGGCACATAACTGATGAACACAGCGGAACTGACTGCATAGACTACAATGCAGCAGCCGGTTAGGTTTCTGTATGGGATCCTTTTTAATAATGGACGAAAAAGTCCTGCATGCAGGGCTTTTTTGTCCAGTATTTTTGACGGAATGTTGACAAAGCTTCCAATGCAGATGTGAAGGATCTTTTATGATAGAGTCTACTGTAGACCTAGGTTGGCGATGAATGTTACAATGAGGACACCAGTAGAGGCTGTGATGAAGTTTCCGTGGGACAATAACGGCTTTGTGTTTTCCTCCAGCCATTTGAACGCCTCATGAAGATTTTGTTTTTGTAATTCAGGTCCCAGAGTTTTTCGGATTTTCTCGTAGTGTTTGTCTACATGTTTAATCTAAGGACAAATATAGTAAGAAGATACATGCTGTAAGTCTTGTGTCTATGAACAATGCCTTCAACCCTCTGAGCTTTACTTACAATAGTATGACCATTGCCTCAACCCAATGTCCTCAATCGCATGATCTATGCCCCCAATAGTAAGATCCCAATCTTCTCAATTATCTGATGTAGCCCCCAATAGTATGACCAGTGCCTCAGCCCAATCTACTCAATTATCTGAGCTATGCCCCAATAGTATGATCAGTGCCTCAGCCCAATCTACTCAACTATCTGAGCTGTGCCCCAATAGTATGATCAGTGCCCTAGCACAGTGTCCTCAATTATCTGATCCAGCCCCCAATACTATGATCAGTGTCCCAGCCCAATCTCCTCAATTATCTGAGCTATGCCCCCAATAGTATGATCAGTGTCCCAGCCCAATCTCCTCAATTATCTTATCTATGCCCCCAATAATATGACCATTGCCTCAACCCAATGTCTTCAATTATCTGATGTAGCCCCCAATAGTATGATCAGTGTTCCAGCAAAATGTCTTCAGTTATCTGATCTATGCCCCCAATGGTATGACCATTGCCTCAACCCAATGCCTTTAATTATCTGATATAGCCCCCAATAGTATGACCAGAGCCCCAGCCCAATCTATTAAATTATCTGAGCTATGCCCCAATAGTATGCTCAGAGCCCCAATCCAATCTCCTCAATTGTCTGATCTATGCCCCAATAGTATGATTAGAGCCCCAACCCAATCTCCTCAATTGTCTGATCTATGCCCCAATAATATGATCAGTGCACCAGCCCAATCTACTCAACTATCTGATGTAGCCCCCAATAGTATAATCAGTGCTCCAGCACACTGTCCTCAGTTATCTGATCTGTGCCCCAGCCCAATGTCCTCAGTTATCTGATCTATGTCCCAGTGGAACGTTCAACCCTTTTGCATGTAACCAATAACCTCAATGCCCTCGACCATTTGACCTGTGCGCCAACGATATGAACTAAGCCCCAGTGAAATGAGCAGTACCTCTTTGTTGCGATCACTGCCCCCAATCTTGGTCAGGTAATAAATGGGAATTACACACAAGTTATAATAACATTAATGCATTTGTCTGAATTCAATTATAGGGAATTGATCGCTTATGATCTCTAGTTCTCCATGAGACGTGTCCCACCACTCACCTGCACGTCTGTCATCAGGCTGGTGTCTATTAACTTTCTGTCATATGGGACTAAGGTCACAGTCTCAAATGTGAGATACTTGTCCCCTCCAAATGTATTCTGCAGTAAAAGGAGGGAGGGAAGCATAAAAAGGGTTAATCAGTATTCCATACACTAAGTGTTACTATAGGTATGTGCCACAGAGACAGCAAAATAACTAAAGCGATGGTGGTAGCCAAGAATTGAAGATATACAGTAGTCATCCACAGTAAGTGAGCAGTCTGCCCTCTAGTGGCCATCATCACAATCAGCAGGAACCAATGTGAAGGTATTTCCCATCACTTTTTTTCACTGTATTGAAGCGTAGGTGAGGTCCCCTATGCACCATGAGGTGTGTTCATATATTTTTAAGGGATTTAATCGGTGATGTATGGCATACTGTCGCTTGCTTTGGGGCTATGCATTTTGTGCATATTTAATCAGTTCAAGACCGCACCGTTTACCTCCTCCTTCCTGACATATTTTACTACATTCAGCTTTGAAAACGTTTGCCTTATTTAAATAATTTTTTAAAATTATGCAATTTATGGATTTTTTTTTATTAGTCTGTTTAGTGTTTTGTATTTTATTAATTTATTTGTTTTGTCTTTATTTGTTAAAAGATATCGACAGTATCCCCCATAACAGTGACCTCTACAGCACCCCGTCCCCTTAACAGTGACCTCCACAGCCCCCCACCCCTCAACACTGATGCCCAACAGTGCCCCGCCTCCTTAAAATAGGATCTCCACAGCAGCCTATCCCCTTAACTTTGACCTTTGACCCGCCCCTTTGACAGTGAGTTTCACAGCACCCCACTCCCTTGACAGTAACCCCCTCAGGGGCTCACCCCCTTAACAGTGACCTACACATCACCCCACCCCTTAACACTGACCTGCATAGGGGACCGTCCCCTAATCTGTGACCTCCACTGTTCCCTGCCCCCTTAACAGGGACCTACACAGCACCCGTCCCTTCAACAGTGACTGCCACAGTACCCCGTTCCCTTAACAGTGACCTCCATAGTACCCTGCCCCCTTAACAGTGACCTCCACAGCAGCTGCCCTTTTAATAGTGGCCCCTGCCCCCGTAACAGTGACCTCCACAGCAGCTGCCCCTTTAATAGTGGCCCCTGCCCCGTAACAGTGACCTCCACAGCGCCCTGCCCCTTTAAGTCTAGGGCTACACAACAACATGTGTCGCGTGACATTTTGTTGCACCAATGTCGCGCAACAATTTTTATAATGATAGTCTATAGTGTTCCACTGCGACATGCTGCGACTGCGACACTACAGTAGCAAAAAATCCATCCAAGATGGATTTTTATGAGACTGTCGTGTCGCAGTCGCAGCATGTCACATGTCGCTGTGCAACACCATACACTATCATTATAAAAATTGTCGTGCGACATCAATGTCACAGTATAGTTGTGCCCTATGTGTCGTGAGACTTATTGTCTCCTGACACATCTCGCTGTGTAGCCCTAGCCTAAAGCTGACCTACAGCAGTGAAGAAAAATGGCTGGGTTGTTATGGAAACCTGGAGTAAAACTATGTGTATGTGGAGACTAAGGGCCTACGAACTTCTATTGGCTGATAAGGGACATGTGCGTGTATGGCAGTTGGGATATGAAGAGAAAGACTTGCAGGCTTGTATTGGCTATAATGCAGGTCATTTTGGGGGAATATCTCAGGAACGGTATGTCCTAGAGAGCTGTGACCCGGTCTAAAACCTTCCCGGACACCTGATGTACCTGTGTGCCAAATTTGGTGAAGATCGCTCTGGTCGTTTGGTTGCGCATAAAGAACAGACAGACAGACTGACGGACAGAAACTAATTTTTATAATATAAGAGATAAGATATATAATATTTTTCATTTTAGACTTTTCCCCTTAAAAAATTATAAACCAAAAAGTTAGGTATCAGCAGGAAATTTCCAAATTTGTATAATCTGTCCTGCTCCGATCAAGTCCACTGTGTCAAATAATCATCAGCCATGTGTTTCAAAAGTAATACACGATATGGCTGCTCTGATGCCATGATGGTGGCTGACAACCTCTGAAGGGGCTATTACAGTGGCCATATTGGTTGTCACTAAGCTGTAGCAGATATATCTGAATGCCTCTCACTAGAATTTATCATAACCTGACAGATCGTTGTTGTCTGATTGATGCTTTTTAATTGCCGTATTTCCATTGTGTAATAATTACCGCCATATTGATGTCGTATTTTACGGAAGTTTTTGGAGAAGTGACGCATTTCATCATCTTGTAGATAAATCTGAGATAAATTAGGGAAGTGTCATCATGTCGTTGAAATTGGGAAACGCTGAGCAAATCTTGGCTTCCCACCTTTTTATTATTATCACGGGCGTTGTTATTATCCTTGGGGTGAATGTGGAGCAGTTTTACCTTATGATCAGATGTTATAAAATCCATTGTTATAAAAACAACTGTTCCTGTTGAACCCTGGTGGGATCTGGTCTCCATCTACAGTCTCCATATTGGATCCTTTCCGGTACTTTACGGTTAAAGGGGTTATCCCACTTCCCCGTTTCATACTTACCTGCTGCCAGCGCGCCGTTCACTTCCTGGATTCTGGCTGGGGGCGGGCTTTATCTTGATTGAAGTCTTCTCCCGGCGGCGCCGCGCGCTGGACTGAATGCGCACGCTGCCGCACATGCGCCATGGTCACTGATTCCTGGCCAGTATAGTAAAGAGCCGGCGTGCGCGTTCGCTGGCTCTGTACTATTCTGGCCAGGAAGAAGTCACCATGGCGCATGCGCGGCAGCATGCGCATTCAGGACAGCGAGCGGCCCGGCCGGGAGAAAAGAAGGAGTCTTCTGCTCAAGCGCGGCCACCGGGATTCCGGAGAAGATCGGTGGCCGTAACCAGGGGAGACCGAATGACAACAATGAGGTAAATGGAGATTAATTTTCTTCTAAATGGTGGGAATTGGTTAATCAAATATATTTACAAAAATGATCACTGTCAAATCATTAACAGATTTAACAGTGATCATTATGATGGGAGTACCCCTTTAACTCCCACTAGTGGATAATCATCCTAAAATGTGGGAGCTGAGGCTCACGACCACACATGGTACCTAAATTTTCAATGAACTTTGTGGTTGTGTTGTGGCTCTTGCTGAAATTGAGGCAAAGTTACAACAAAAGTGCCCAATCCCCAAGATAAACGTGTGCAGGATGTGCACCAGGACCCTGACAGAAAAGGTCACCTGGAGCAATGGGGCAGCAAGGAGAATCTGCAGAGGAGGAGAGTGCAGTGCTGTGTACAGAGTCTGGGGTCTGATCTGGGTTCCCTCTTTACGGGCTTTGTCTGGGGTCTGATTTTTATAAGGAGATCTGTATTTGCTTAGGGGTCTGATTTGGAAACTGCAATAGCTTAAGGGGGGGGGGGGGAGTTGATCTGAATTTGTTTAGTGGCTTTAGTTTGGGGGTCTGTATTTAGATTGTCTGGGGTCCGTATTTAGGGGTCTGGTCTAGAGTCTGAATTTTATAGAGGATATGTATGTATTCAGGGAATCTGGTCTGGGGTCTGTATTTATGGGGTCTGGTCTAGAGTCTGAATTTATTAGAATCAGTATGTACTCAGGGAATTAGTCTGGGGTCTTTATTTAATGAGGGGATCTGTATTTTTTGTAAAGGGAAGTGGGTGTGGACCCACAGGGGGTCATTTTTGACCAGATATATACCGCATTTGTGGAGTATATATCTGGCGCAGATTCTGTCGCACACCATGGTACAACGGAATTTGCGACGTGGGTCGGGCGCGGAAGGGGACCGGTCACTAGGCTCGTATCATTTACCATTTTCTACACCTGGTTTAGGCATTGAAAATGGTCTAAATTTAAGACAGCAAGGAAGCTGGCTTAGGTTCAGAATCTGCGCTGGATGCGCCAAAGTTATGTAGGCCGGTGCCTATTCATAACTTCAGCGATCCACCGTCAGCTTTAGGGCTTATTAAGTCTAAAACACCGGTCTTAATAAATGTGCCCCGCGGTGCCAACTAATCAGTTTTACTTTGAGCTAAACCAGGTATTCACTGTTTAACCCCTGTACAGTGATCTGGACTTCGTTGCAGGGAACCAACCAGGCCGCTACCTCCTGAAGTAGTCTTGGTATAGATGACAGCTGACTCATGGGGGTCAGAGACACTGGTGAAAAGCACCAAGGGATCAGGCACCAATATTAGTTTGAATGCTGTCCACGGTCAGGGCAGGCTGAGTACATGCGTAATTCACATACTGTGACATTCCCAAACTATGGGGTGGCAGCAAAGTGCAGAATCATTAGTCACCTTCTCTGATTTCCAGACACTAGAAAACCCAAAGCTCAGGCAAGGAGGTGAAACCATTGAGGACTGATCAGCACCTTAGTCAGCAGCTGAACAGGGAGCAAGAGGAAAGGACTAAATGTAGCCGTGCTGAAGAGAAGCTCATCGAGCGCTAGTCACAATACACACAGGGAGAGTGAAGCCACGGAGGAACACAGGGCAGCGGCAGATGCAGACCACCAGCCTAGCATTTATTCCGGGGAACTGGTCTGTGGTCTGTACTGGTTTAGGGGAATCTTAATATAGGGACTGTAATAGTTTAGGAGTCCTTATTAGTTTAGTTGGGGGTCTGGGGCCTGTTCTGGAGCTTCAGCCCGTATGTGACTGAGTAGGCATTTTCTACATCCGCTGAAGGTCCAGAATTAGGCTTTGTCAGAGCTCTCTATACACTCTATACGCCATTGACCATTGTATTATGTATGCAAGATGCAAATGACTAAAGCATCAGTGACAATTCCTGTAAATCCTAAAGTAATATACCTTAGTGTCTGCTTCCACCACCACCGCGATATCCTCAATCCGAATACCAAAATATCCGTCATGATAGTATCCAGGTTCTAGGAAAATAAATTAAAGGGATATTGTGAAGGTATGAGGGTGCAAAGGCTGCAGTCTCACCTCCACACTATTGTTTGTATGACCGTTCAGACCACACTGTCCCTACAAAATGACCAACCACAATCCTGCTGCACAGTACAAGCCCCAGGGTCTCAGTCATAATGCCAGAAAGGGATGCAATGGAGCTCTTAACAAGCTCGGCCTCTGATGCCACCAGATGTAAGGCAGCTATCCTATAAGCCAATGTTCAACCCTTTAAACAGGCCTTGAGGCATGATTCGGATATTAAATAAGCCAGAGCCTCATCTGCAGACAACTGTTTTGGGGTGATTGCCCCTCATCGGTGCAGAGTAGAGAGAACTGCCTTTACTGGGTAAGAGGTCTAAATCTGATTTTGGGGGTACTATCTCTCTTTGAGGATAGAACGCCTTATTCGGCTTGAGCAGACGTATAGGCCATACATGCTCCTCTGGAATTGTGGGAAGAAAAGGATGAGCTCTTAGAAAGCTCAAGGAGACATAGTACCCCCCAAATCCTGACCTAAGCCCCTCACCCAGTCCAGCCAGTACTCTCTGCTCTGCACTGATGAGGGGCAATCACCCTGAAACAGCTGTCTGCAGATGAGATGCTGGCTTATTTAATATCCGAGTCATGTCTCAAGACCTGTTTAAAGGGTTGGACATTGACTTATAGGAGAGCTGCCTTACATCTGGTGGCATCAGAGGCAGAGCTTGTTAAGAGCTCATTTACACCCCTGTCTTCCCAGAATTCCAGAGGAGCATGTATGGCCCAAAAGTCTCCTCAGGCCGAGATAGTACCGCAAAGTAATAGTACCAGTCACAGTGTCTCAGAAATAGTTTGAGTCAGGAGAAGACCGCCTTACCGATGGAGGTGAACATTCCTTTTGTAAAACCAATATTGTTGCTCTGCAATCCCACCGGCCCTGAAATATTCAGAAATATTATGAAATAGGAAAAGTGCCGAGGAAGATGGAAGCAAATGTATGGAAGAAGAATGGGCTCCACCTGCTTCCGTAGAGACTGCGGTGTTCTAACAATAATAATAGTAACAATATAAATATTACACAAAGTGCTCATAAATCATATTATTACTGCTCCTAGTATCAATATAAATATTATACATAGTATTAATAAATACTACTACTACTAATAAGCCTCCTCTTCCTCTGTTCTCTCAGCCGCTGACTTACATTCATGAACAGCAAAGAAGTTTCCGATGCCGTGTCCAGTTCCATGGCCGTAGTTCAGTCCCACCGCCCACAGCGCTTGTCTGGCTATTGACTCAATGGCTCTACCTACAAACCAAGAATCCAGACGTCAGTCACCGGACTCAGAATGTTGCATTGAATCGTTATCATTTTTTTTTTTTTTTTTAAATAGAATTAAAAGAAAACATGAAGAGTAGAGATGAGCGAATCGAATCCGATGAAGTGAATTTCGATCCGAACTTCAGGATAAATTCGATTCACCTCGAAGCCGAATTTCGTCGTGCTTCGTGTTAG
Source organism: Bufotes viridis (assembly GCA_033119425.1). NCBI lineage: Eukaryota > Metazoa > Chordata > Amphibia > Anura > Bufonidae > Bufotes > Bufotes viridis. Next base: position 9,444,564 of record CM065597.1, read on the forward strand.
CGAACCGATTCAACCTGAAATAGTGTAAAACACAAAAAGAATTCATACTTACCTCGTCCATTTGCTCGCAACGGGCCGCCAGTCTCCATCTTGATTGAAGATCTCCCTTGTGTGGTGACGGATGACGTCTCCACGCAGGCCAGCGTTATGATGTAATCTCGAGCCGCACAAAATTTTGCTCCAGATTTTCAAGCAAGATGACGGCGGCCGGTGTAACGTTACATATCCCTACTTCGTGAGATTTCCCTACCGGTCGCACTGGAAATTACATGAGGAGTCGTTCCCGAGTTGTGACGATCTGCGCATGCGCAAAATGACAGTTTAGGGAAAATTTCAGAGGAGCTCAGCTGCACACCCGGACACTGCGCATGCGCCGGAGAGCCCAAGTAGGGAAATATTACGGCCCAGTGCGCAAGTGCGGCTAACTACAAAACATCCATCCGATCTCCGCGCCTGCGCAGTGTGGGGGTAGTGAAAAATTACGGCCCAGTGTGCAAGCGCCAAGGGGAGATCTGATGGCCATTTTTTCTGTTAAATAAATAAATATAAATATAATATAAATAATAAATAATATAATAACAATATAAATAATAAGTAAATAAATATAATAATAAATATAAATAATATTATAATATTAATAATATAAAAATATAATCAATATAAATTTTTATTTATTTAACAGAAAAAATGGCCATCAGATCTCCCCTCGGCGCTTGCACACTGGGTTGTAATTTTTCACTACCCCCACACTGCGCAGGCGTGGAGATCGGAGAGATGTTCTGCAGTTAGCTGCGCTTGCGTACTGGGCCGTAATATTTCCCTACTGAGGCTCTCCGGCGCATGCGCAGTGTCCCAGTGTGCTGCCGAACTTCGCTGTGAGACTTTCCCTAAACTGTCGTTTTGTGCATGCGCAGATCGTCACAACTCGGGAACGCCTCCTCAAGTTATTTCAAGTGCGACCGGTAAGGAAATCTCACGAAGTAGGGAAATGTAATGTTACACCGGCCGTTGCGAGCGAATGGAGGTGGTAAGTTTGATTACATTTTTTTGTTTTATGGTAATTTCACACTGTTTTTACACTCAGATGCCGCGATCAGCTATGAACGTGGCATCTGAGGGGTACAATGGGGGGGGGCGGAATGCAATTTATTGAAAGAAAAGTTGCCACTTTGCTCATTTTATCCAACTTCTATATCAGTAAAGTGGAATAAGCTCTTCATAAATATGACGTTCATCCTGGACGCCATATTTCTCCATGTACTAACATCAGACAGCTGGAAAAATACATTGATAACTCTCCTATTTCCCTTCTATCACAAGGCTGGCCGCCACCACTAGGGGGAGCTCAGTGCATGGGAGTTTATACAGTTACCATTTACTGAAATGGAAATAAGTTATTTGCCTTGAGTGCTCCCTAGTGGCAGCTGCATGAAAATGTGTTTTCTTGACAGCAAAAGTATTTCAAGCCGCTCCCCACCCCAGGCACTGTAAGATGCGCGGTCTGCCTCCATTGAAGGGACTCCACCTATAGGTGACCTATTTAGGTCTCCTATAGGTCAGACAGATCCCGGGTAAGATTGGCTGATAGAGATAAGTGTCATTGCCGGCTCTGCGCTTCCCTGTGGATATGTGGGGGTCTCACTCTTATTGGCAGCCGGCAGAATATTGACACTTTTTGTTTCCTAATTCTTGATACATTTTATATAATATTATCGCCCCTCTCCTTTAGATTATGAGGTATACGCTGAGTATGAGGTGCTCTTATAGCAGGGACTTCACTACAACAATGGGAATAAAACCAGTAGAAGATACCGGGAGTGCGAGGTGGAAACACCAGTCTGCTCAGCTCGATATTCCCCATCAGGACCCGCGTGTACGCCTCCTATAGGATGATAGAGACACAACAGGAAAGGAAGATTTTAGTGGTCGGGGTTACCCTTTAACTAGAATGCTTTGTTCTCATGGTAAAGCAGGTTCCCACCTTGCACCCTTCACACAAACAGATCCTGCTTTTATATGAACTGGGATAAGGGGTAAATTTACTGGAAATTACATAATGGGAGGGACGCTGACAACCCCCTGACCCCAGCGTGCTCCATGACACCACTGTGTATACAGAGGACTCCTCGGATATAACTGCAGCCGTTCTTACATTTTTCATGTCCCCACAAATAACAGACATTTGACATTTAACCTTTTCAAAGTCCGTCGGCGTCCCCCAGTGAACCGTCCTCGTGATGTCTGTGGTTCCATCGCTGAGAAACATGGAAATAAAAAAGAAAATGAAAACGGCGTAGATACAATATTATTACAGGTTATCGTTTTTTTTTTTTTTTGTATATATTGCTACTACTACTACTACTACAACTCCTACAACTACTACTACTACAACTCTTCCTCCTCCTCCTCCTCCTACTACTACTAATGTTACTACTACTACAACTACTCCTCCTACTACTACTACTTCTTATGTTACTACTACTACAACTCTTCCTCCTCCTCCTCCTACTACTACTAATGTTACTACTACTACAACTACTCCTCCTACTACTACTACTTCTTATGTTACTACTACTACAACTCTTCCTCCTCCTCCTCCTCATACTACTCCTAGTGTTACTACCACTACAACTCCTCCTGCTACTACTAATAATAATAAATACTACTACTACTACAACTCCTAGTGTTACTACCACTACAACTCCTCCTGCTACTACGACTAATGTTACTACTACAACTCCTTCTACTAATAATAATTACTACTACTATTTCGTGTTGAGCGAGCATGCTCGGCTGAACTGGTGTTCGACTCGAGCATCGCGATGAGTGGTTAAGATCCTTGCCTCTAATGTAGAAGGTTGTGAGTACAAATCCGAGCAGAAACTTTTCAGAAATAGAGGCTAAATTAGACTTAAATACACTTGGTGTCCCCCAATCACTGACTCCATATATAGGGATGGCCAACCTGCAGCTCTCCAGCTGTTGCAAAACTACAACTCCCAGCATGTCCAGACTGCCTACAGCTATCAACCTATAGCAGGGAATGGTGGGAGTTGTAGTTTGACAACAGCTGGAGAGCCTTAGGTTGGCCGTCCCTGCCATATATCGACACAGCTATATATGGAGTCAGAGCAGGGACTCCTAAGCCGCAGACTCACACTGGTGGATTCCCTCACTGTACAGCGATCTTCTGCATAGACCTCAGTGGGACCCTGCACCCTCCCCTCTTCAGAGCAGGGGGTGCCTGGTTTAATGCTCGGGTTCTCCCATTGACTTCCATTGTGCTCTGTAGAGCACCCGAGCATCCCAAAGTGCTCGATCAACACTACTACTATTACATCTGTAATTACTACTACTATTTCTACTACTGCTATTATTGCTGCTACTATTCTATCTACTACAACTTTTATTACTCCTATTACTACTACCATTACTACTACTGTTATTACTACTGCAGCTTATATAGATGAATACTCACTAGTACTGCCCACCAGAATCCACCAGGTACATTTCCTTCACACTGAGTTTGCGGTCTGTCTGATTATCTGGTCTAAAACGCAGAAAGTCATTTTATGATATTATTATTGTTATTGTTATTATTTTTGCAGCAAATTGCCTTAAAAGTATATTTTATTGAGTTGTATAATGCTAAGCTGAAACATTGTTACACACAGAATACAGGGAGCAGCCATTACACAGACACACACAGCCTTACTACATTGTCTGCATGGCCAGGACGGCAGAATAGGTGAGTATTATGAACATTGAACATCTCCACAAAAATGCCAAAAATATAATTTTTCAAAAACGTTTGTCATTTATTGAAGAAAGAAACAAATACATAAATAAATACATGACTAAATACAGACAATAGCTATAATAACACAAAGCATCAGATGTTTTGGGGTCACCTGTAGTGCGGCAGAGCTGCGTTGAGGCCTCCTGCAGAAATGGTGCCAAAACTTGGTCCCTTAAAATGTGCTTGTTTCCTAAAACATAGAAAAATCACCTTATTTTATGATCTGTGTCGCCCATGTCTTTTACTGTCACTTTTGTAGATAAATTTGGCGCAAAGCACGACTTCTTCAGCCATGACCCTTTTCTCTCAACTTACGCTCTCAGCCCATCGACATAATCTGCTCCACTTATTTCAGTCACCACATCCTTCGGGACATTTTGCTCCAGCCAAAGTAAGTATTCCACGACCGCCACAGCATCCCGGATCTAAGACGTAAAACATTTTTTTTTTAAAATGCAACAGAATTGGGGTAACTGGTTCACATTCTGGCAGGGGTATCCATAAGAGTACGTAGAACAGAGGGGGTCTCATAGTAAAAAGCCCAAACCCTGCTGGTGCACACCCCCTGCCGGTGCACACCCCCTGCCGGTGCACACCCCATGCCGGTGCACAGCCCCTGCCGGTGCACACCCCATGCCGGTGAACACCCCCTGCCGGTGCTGGCTCATACCTGCTCAGCTCTGCATGGTTATTAATGCTGCTCTAATGTCAGTCTGACCCTGTAAAGGGCTTGACTTTTATGCTGTGTCCGCTAGATACTATGCAGTCCCCTCTGCATTCCTATGGACTAGCCTACGCACTATGGCAGCTTTATACTCACGTGGCATTGCTTCAATAATTCTTGCTCTTTCTCCGTTTTCACGGCTTTGGTCATCAAGACTGGAGAATAAGTCTCAGACAGAAGTTTTTTCTGGGGAAAATAATAATTTCAAGGGTAGAACAGCATCAGTTTCCCAGATATTTGCATCAGATTTGTAAATCTTGTCACTTTAATCTCCTAGCGGTAAGAGGCTAGATTTTGGCAGAAATCTCTGGGTCGTACCAAAGGGCTCACACCCCCGACCCCCATGTAGAGTGTTTAGGATCTTGTGAAGAGGATTTTGCCAGAATTTCCTTCTTCTGGGGATTTACCTTCGGAATGACTTCGTACACGCCGTAGTTGGTGTATCTGGATCCAATCCACACTTTCACGTTCCCTTTCACGTAGTCTGTCACGGCTTCCCGCACTTTTTCGTAGTCCAGGATCTGAACGCACGTGGATCCTGGGCAGTTGGTGTTCAGGTAGGTACGGATATCGTCGCTGATCCGGCTGACGTTCAGGAACAATCTGCAGGACGCAGGAAAAACAGCATTTACAGAGTGACCTCAGCTTTCCGTCAGATGCCGGGATTTAGAGGGATTGTCCAATTTTTGATACATTGAGATAACGACTGTACTATGGAAAGTTCTTGCCATTTTTAACACCTCTGCTTGCTGTCAGTGAATGTATACTGCCGAAGAATTTCAACTCATCCTCACCAATCACCGCTCGCATACAGTTTAACGAGACCTGTGCTGGTGCGGGAAGCGTTAGGAGACAACATGTTTCCAACTAATTTGTGACTGTTTCCTTTCACTGGGAGCAGGCAGAGATCTTATAATAGCTGAGACAAAGTGTATTAGAGAGTTACATTATGCATCGATTTATAACCAGAGACCTTTTAAACTGTGGCTCCACAGGTAGGAGGGAAGTCATTTTTGCAAATGTGTGCGCTTGGCCTCTGAAGGCATCTGTGTTGGTCCCATGGTCATATGTGCCCGCATTGCTGAGAAAACTGAGCCTCTAGGAGCAATGGGGGCGTTACCATTACACCTAGAGGTTCTGCTCTCTCTTCAACTGCCTCCCCCTCTGCACTTTGATTGACAGGGCCAGGTGTGAGGAAGTTTTTACTGCCTGATTTGTATATAAAAGTGCAGAGGGGGTGGCAGTTGCAGAGAGAGCTGAGCCTCTAGGTGTAATGGTAACGCCCCCACTGCTCCTAGAGGCTCATTTGCATATAGTAAAACATCATTTTTCTCAGCAATGCGCCCACATATGAACATGGGACCAACACAGACGCCTTCAGCTGCCGAGCGCACAGGTCAGCCGGTGTCATAGGGACAGATATGCCCTGCAGGATCCCTCTGATAATGGACCTTATAATAATGGTGCAGTGTATCTCCCACTTATAACAATGTATCATCAGTGACATCATGTGATCGGTGACATCACTACCTAATGGAGTCCGTGGTCAGCAGGGAGTATGAGTAGAAGAAAGGGTTGTTGGGAATATCCGATCCACGGAGATTGAAAAGCCCTGCAAGCAACAGAAGGAAACATGTTATGTAATGCATACAGATGTAGCAGGGCTGAGTTTGTCATGTATATATGTAACGCCCCGGAGTGGCATTACCACTACTGCACCCTGCTACTGTCTCCTATGGTTAACCATGTCTTTCCATGTAACTGTTATGTTCACGTGTAATGTGCCTGGTTCACCAGCAGATGGCAGAATAAATGGCAGAGCTACAGGTACATAGAATGGAGCTTTCCCTTCCGTTCTAACACTCACCTCTGTGGTGTGGTGGGCGTGTCCCACTTGCTGCAGGGAGGGAGGAGTTCTAGTTAGAGGTCAGTGGAAGCTACCCCCGCTAGGGGAAGTAAGCAGGAGCATGCCCCTGTTGGATGAGCCCTGTCTAGACTATTGTTGAGCGCGAATATTCGAATATTGATTTTTTTTTATATCGGCACTTCACTAATTCAAATATGACGAGTATGAATCTAGCGCTAAATTCTCTATATTCGCCAATTCTAGCAAGCCAATAGGAAAGTTGCCTATAGGCAGCTCTAGGTTGGATGCGCAATGCGAAAATATCACTTTACCTATTTTTTGCAATAAGTAGAATACTGAGTCATTATTCTATTTATTGCCAAAAATAGGCAAAGTAATATTTTCGCATTGCGGATCCAACTTAAAGCTGGATACAGTCAACTTTCCTATTGGTTGGCTCGCTAGAATTAACCAATATAGAGAATATAGCGCAATATTCGTTATCTTTGTTAATTCTAGGTAGCCAGCCAAAAGAAAAGTTGCCTTTATATCCCGTTCAAAGTTCTATTCGCAATACGCGAATAATTAAGTCGCATATTAGTCGCGATAAATAGAATAATGATGCCATCCAATCACATCGGAGAGTGTCACAGCCAGGGAGAAGGAGACACCCACGGAGAAAGACTCCGTCTCCTCCTTATAGTTCCGATGCTCAGTATTTACATACTGAGCGTGGGAACTTCAGACGGGCGCAGCGGGGCGGGGGGTACCCTGCAAGTACAGGTATTTAGCTCCTATAAGTAAAACAGATGAAGTGTCCTCTTTAAAGAGCCCTGGGGGGAGGCGCTCGCTGCAGATATATGATGTGCTCTCTGTAATTTTCTCTAAATGATCTTAAGTGACATCTTATCCAAGCATAGCATAATTCTAGAATATATCGACTTTTATTAGACATTTTACCCCCTACTTTCAATATCTCTGCATACATAACGGTTCATACCGCCTGGTGTTCACAGAGGATTGTCTAGAATAGATACAATTGTAGCAAACCTTTAACTGTGTTTAATATTTTTTAGCCTCTGAATGTAAACAAGGAGGATCCCATTCACTGACAGAAAGCACTGATCTTGAGATGGTGAGAAATGGGAATACCAAGTGTATAAGAAGCATTTAATTATACAGTGATTAATGTGTGCATAATGGAAATCATTATATAGCAAATTCTGCTCTGCTAAATTGTAGCTCTTGTTATTTAGACAACCATAGGTGAAAATGGAGACTTCTTATACGGCCTTAGTTTGTTCCCACTTTGGGTAAAATGTACCTTAAGGTGAAATCGCCTTGTGTTAGACGTTTCTGAAACACTGCCCTCCCGGTGTTTTATATGATGGGACTGATTTAATACCACCCACTCTGGATCCATTAAGAAGTAATACAAAAATTGTAAAATATACAGGGACAGTCCAAGAACAGAGTAGGGTTGTGGTTACAGAACAGATTAAGCAGGGGCGGTCCTAGAACAGAGTAAGCAGGGGCAGGCACAGAACAGAGTAAACAGAACAGTCACAGAACAGAGTAAGCAGGGGCAGGCACAGAACAAAGTAAGCAGGGGCGGTCCAAAAACAGAATAATCATGAACACAGTAAATAGAAGCAACCCGAGAACAAAGTGAGCAACGAAAGTCCCAGAGTGGAGTAAGCCAAAACCAACAGAGCTGGGGCAGTACCAGAAGAGTGTAAACAGGGCCTACCCAAAAAAAGTGTGCAGGGGCAGTCCAGAACAGAGTAAACAGAACAGTCACAGAACAGAGTAAGCAGGGGCAGTCACAGAACAGAGTAAACAGAACAGTTACAGAACAGAGTAAGCAGGGGCAGGCACAAAACAGAGTAAGCAGGGGCAAGTCACAGAACAGAATAAGCAGGGGCAGTCACAGAACAGAGTAAGCAGGGGCAGGCACAGAACAGAGTAAGCAGGGGCAGTCACAGAACAGATTAAGCAGGGGCGGTCCTAGAACAGAGTAAGCAGGGGCAGGCACAGAACAGAGTAAACAGAACAGTCACAGAACAGAGTAAGCAGGGGCAGGCACAGAACACAGTAAGCAGGGGCGGTCCAAAAACAGAATAATCATGAACAGAGTAAATAGAAGCAACCCGAGAACAAAGTGAGCAAGGAAAGTCCCAGAGCAGAGTAAGCCAAAACCATCAGAGCTGGGGCAGTACCAGAAGAGGGTAAACAGGGCCTACCCAAAAAAAGTGTGCAGGGGCAGTCACAGAACAGAGTAAGCAGGGGCAGGCACAAAGCAGAGTAAGCAGGGGCAGGCACAAAACAGAGTAAGCAGGGGCAGGCAAAGAACAGAGTAAACAGAACAGTCACAGAACAGAGTAAGCAGGGACAGGCAAAGAACAGAGTAAACAGAACAGTCACAGAACAGAGTAAGCAGGGGCAGGCACAGAACAGAGTAAGCAGAGGCAGTCACAGAACAGAGTAAGCAAAGCAGTCATAGAACAGAGTAAGCAGCATAGTCACAGAACAGAGTAGGCAGAGGCAGTCCCAGAACAGACTAAGCAGGCGCAGTCACAGAAAAGAGTACGCAGGCGCAGTCACAGAACAGAGTAAGCATAGCAGTCACAGAACAGAGTAAGCAGGGGCAGTCCCTGAATATAGCAAGCAGGATAGCCCAGCAATCAGTAAGCAGTGGCAGTCCAGAACAGAGTAAGCAGGGGCAGTCCAGAACAGAGTAAGCAGAGGCAGTCTAGAACAAAGTAAGCAGGGGCAATCCAGAATAGAGTAAGCAGGGGCAGTCACTGAACAGAGTAAGTGGAGCAGTCACAGAACAGAGTAAGTAGAGCAGTCACAGAACAGAAAAAGCAGGGGCAGTCTAAGAACAGAGCAAGCAGGGGCAGTCTAAGAACAGAGTAAGCAGGGGCAGTCTAAGAACAGAGTAAGCAGGGGCAGTCCCTGAATATAGAAAACAGGGGCCGTACCAGAAAAGTATAAACAGGAGCAGTCCAGAATTGAGTAATCAGGGGCAGTTCTAGAACAGACTATGAAGGGGCAGTCCCAGAACAGAGTAAGCAAGAGCAGTCCAAATCAGAGTAAGCAGGGGAAGTCCTAGAACAGAGTAAGCAGGGGCAGTCCTAGAACAGAGTAAGCAGGGGCAGTCCTAGAACAGAGTAAGCAGGGGCAGTCTAAGAACAGAGCAAGCAGGGGCAGTCTAAGAACAGAGTAAGCAGGGGCAGTCTAAGAACAGAGTAAGCAGGGGCAGTCTAAGAACAGAGTAAGCAGGGGCAGTCCCTGAATATAGAAAACAGGGGCCGTACCAGAAAAGTATAAACAGGAGCAGTCCAGAATTGAGTAATCAGGGGCAGTTCTAGAACAGACTATGAATGGGCAGTCCCAGAACAGAGTAAGCAAGAGCAGTCCAAATCAGAGTAAGCAGGGGAAGTCCTAGAACAGAGTAAGCAGGGGCAGTCCTAGAACAGAGTAAGCAGGGGCAGTCCTAGAACAGAGTAAGCAGGGGTAGTATAGAACAGAGTAAGCAGGGGCAGTCTGGAACAGAGAAGCAGGGGTAGTCCAGAACAGAGTAAGCAGGGGAAGTCCTATAACAGAGTGGACAGGGACAGTATTGAACAGAGTAAGCAGGGGCAGTTCTAGAACAGAGTGGGCAGGGGCAGTATAGAACAGAGTAAGCAGGGGCAGTTCCAGAACAGAGTAAGCAGGGGCAGTTCCAGAACAGAGTAAGCAGAGGCAGTCCAGAACAGAGTAAGCAGAGGCAGTCCAGAACAGAGTAAGCAGGGGCAGTCCAGAACAGAGTAAGCAGGGGCAGTCCAGAACAGAGTAAGCAGGGGCAGTCCAGAACAGAGTAAGCAGAGGCAGTCCAGAACAGAGTAAGCAGAGGCAGTCCAGAACAGAGTAAGCAGGGGCAGTCCTAGAACAGAGTGGGCAGGGGCAGTATAGAACAGAGTAAGCAGGGGCAGTTCCAGAACAGAGTAAGCAGGGGCAGTTCCAGAACAGAGTAAGCAGAGGCAGTCCAGAACAGAGTAAGCAGAGGCAGTCCAGAACAGAGTAAGCAGGGGCAGTCCAAAACAGAGTAAGCAGAGTTGGTCTTAGAAAGCCCCATCCAAAGCTCTAAAAGGTTCCTTCTACTACTGAGTGTAATGCCTTGTACCTTGAGATCAAGGATAAACCTACCTCACACTGCAGTGACCCCACCACATGTATGAAGGGTCAGTACAATTATCTCCTCTTTTGGCAGCAGAACTTACATGCACTTTCCTCCAGAGCTGACAGCAGGACCGCAGATGGCTTCTGGGGATGTTGTTCCATTTGTTTCCGGATATCAGTCACTTTTTCCTGCCAGGTGCTGCCTGGAAAAATGAGGACAATAAAGCAATAAAGACCCAAATCTCATCTCATTATCGAGGAAACCTGCCAAAAGTCAGTGTATATAAATCAAAGGGAGGGGCTGCAGAATACAGAAGAGAGTAAGTGGAGGTGACTGAACCCATCAGGGTGATTAACGGACCCCTCCTCCACACGGACATTCGGGTGGTTCACTATGGGCATATTACAGGCTAGTGACTAATCAGCATATAAGGTGATATATACAGTGATGCCTATTCGATTACATGAAAGAAAATCAGCAGACTCAGCAATTCGACTACCGGAATTCTTCCATTTAAAAAAAAAGTTTTTGTAATAGAATTTATTGTCTATTTTCTTTCCTTCTAATTGTAATTTGACTCAGTAATGCTCCAGTCACATCAAGAGCTGCCTTTACGTGCTTGCTGCTGCCACCTGCTGGTTGGGTGTCATGATGGTCCTGCTGTATTGTAGTAGATAATAATGGACTGTGCATGAAACATTTTTTGTACTGCAGTCCTAGGATTATCTGACTATTTTATACCATTTTTGTCAGGTTTGAGGAATCGGCATCAGGGAGAAGCAAGTAAATGATTAGGGGGGCATGCACCCCCTTTTTACAGGCTGTTCCTTTTTTGAAGGCCATGTCCCTCTGCAGGTCTGATGATGCAGCATCCCCAGCGCCGCACCCATGGGGGTGCAGAGGTAGCAGTCGCTACCGGGCCCAGGAGCCTGAGGGGGCTCAAAGACCCTTGTGCCGCATAAGAAGACACACAAAGCACTGAGGGAAGGGGGGGCCCAAGCTGAACTCTTGCACCAGGGCCCATGAGCTGTTAGCTACGCCCCGGGCCGCACCCTAGAAATGTTCATAAATTGCAGCCTTCTGGGAGGTTTCTGCTCTCCAGGGCAGTCTGGGAATGACTTTTGGACCCTTTAGGCCCAATTCACACGTCCGCAATCTACGTCCGCACCCGTTCATTTTGAATGGGGACGTGATGGATGCGGAGAGCACACACTCTGCTCTCTGCATTCGCATTTGCGGAGCGCGCCACCGATCTTCCCGGACGGCGGCTCCGCAAAAATATAGAGCATGTCCTATTCTTGCCCGCAATTGCGGACAAGTATAGGCATCTCTATAGGGCTGGTGGCAAGGTGTTTTGTGGATCCGCAAACTTGCGGATCCGCAAAACACTATGGACGTGTGAATAAGGCCTTAGATGGTAGAGGGATCTCAACTGTGATTACATGACGAGCCCTCCCGGGTGTTGTGCGCCTGCAGAGTCACTCCGTATCCACGCTGCAGGGTTAGGGCTCGTTCGCACAAGCGTTTTTTGCTTTCCGTATACGAGCCGTTTTTTGGGTTCCGTATAATGTCCGTATACAGAACCATTCATTTCAATGGGTCCGCAAAAAAATGGAATGTACTCCGTATGCATTCTGTTTCTGTATTTCCAATTTTCCGTTCCGCAACATTTTGAGTCAGGTCCTATTATTGTCCGCAAATCATGTTCAGTGGCTCCATTCAAATCAATGGGTCCGAATAAAAAAAAGTAATGTATACGGAACAAATGTCCATATGACATCCATTTTTTGGGGATCCGTGCTGTAGAAATGCTATGCCCAGCACATTTTGCACATGTGTTTGGTGTTTGCAATGATTACAAAGTTCTTGCTTTTGCAGAAAAACGAAATGGAAACGGGAACACAACAGATCCAAAAAACTGAACAACGGATCCGTGAAAAATGGACCGCAACACCATACGGTCGTGTGAACAAGCACTTAAAGGGGTCGTCTTTAGGATATGTCACCGATTTCAGATGGGTTTGGGTCCCACCTTTGAGACCTGCACCTACCTCCAGAACAGTCTTCCGAAAGTAAGAAACAGCGCACCCTGCATGCGTTGCGTGCTCTCTATTCATTTCTATGTGAGTTCCGAAAATGGACGAGCCAGCATGCTCAGCTATTTTCAGCAGTCCCATATAAATGAACAGAGCGGGCCGCACAAGCATGGCTGCTGTCTGCCCACTTTGGGGGTCCTGTTCTCGAGATCGGTGCGGATCTCAGAGGTGGGACCCGTACTTATCTGATATTGGACAACCCCTTTAAGCCTATGTCGTGCCTTCACTAGTGTTTCTATGGGAAATGTATCAGAAGAAGACTTTTTATCCCTTACCTACAAATTCATTGGGGATGAAATAGATTTCTTTGTCTGGGAGAGCAGGGCGCTGCCCCCCCCATACTGCATCCACCAGGTTGTTGGGTATCGAGCGCAGAATTCTCCCCGAATCCTGCAGCAAACTGTCGAAGGACTGCCAGTCATCTAGGAAAGAGATAAGATAAAAAGTAACTATACTTCTTACCTAGGAACCATCTTCATGGCTCAGTGACAACTGTTCTATTACATGTAGCTACAGATGTAGCAGAGCTGTGTTTGAAATGTAACTGTTTCTTGCGTGCACAACCGTCACTGACCAATCAGGGGCTTAAGTTTGCGTCCTCAGTCACAGGTTCCTTTAAAAAGACCAGATGAAAAAGTCCTGCACGAAGGACAATTTCATCCATTGGGAAAACCAGGATTTGAACGGACTCCATTGTAGTCAATAGAGTCTGTTTAGCTCCGTTTGGTTTGGGCACTATTTTCATCCTCTAACTGAGCAGAACAACGGACGAGGTGGTAATGTGAACACGGCCTAAGATGTGACGCAGCGGTACAGTAGAACGCCTCTACACCCTGCACCGGCTTGTCTTCCACCACTGCAGCCGGGGATCAGTTCAGTTTTCACTGCTTCTCACTGCTGCATGACGGACCCTGTGACTGGGAAAAAAATGTAATACGGTCATTATAGTAATAATAATACCGCTATAAAGTGATAACATACCGATAGAGAAGAGGAAAGGGTCAAAGCCGATCTCGTCTCCCTCCTTCAGTTCTTGTAGGATCCAGGACACAATTTCAGAAGCTGAGACTGGAAACATCAGTATATAATATATAGGGTTGCTATAATAATAATTAATAAGACTATAGAATATTAATAATAATAACATTGCTAGCATATAATACATGCAACACATAACTAGGATATTTGTACCATGGTAAGGCTCTGCACGCTCGTGCATTTTTCTGCAAAGCAAAGTGACTAATCCACATGTAACAGAAACCAAATCACTAAATACTTTGATAATAATAATTACATACTAAACAGAAAAACGATAACACTTTCACTATAGTATAACTAGGATCAAGAAACAGCACAGAGCTTCCTGCGCACACGTCTGCTCAGATATGTGTTTTATGTTGTGTTTTTTAGCTTTTTTTTTTTTTTTACAAAATTTGACTGCCATTTTATTCTTTATGGAGGAAGGGATGAAAGAATGCGTAAAATAAACACCATTTCTTTAACAGGCTGAGTAGTTTAAAAAAAATAATAAAAAAAATTAGAGACACAAAGAACAAGACCAAATTGAAAAAACTCTAGTTGGAAAAAAATAAAACTGTGGTCTGTCCCCAGTTCATGTTTTCCTTAGGCTCCTTTCACACAGTTGTCATGTTTGACGCCCGGATAAGAGGCGGGCCCGTTGCGGGAAAATGCGAGATTTGCAAAGCGTTTTAATGCGCGTGTGAAAAATCGGCATGTTTGGTACCCAGACCCGAACCCGGACTTCATCACTGAAGTCCAGTTTCGGGCTCAGTATTCTGTAGATTTTATTATTTTTCCTTATAACATAGTTATAAGGGAAAATATTAGCATTCTCACTACAGAATGCATTGTAAAATGTGGATGGAGGGGTTAAAATTAAAAAAATTAACTCACCTTATCCACTTGATCGCGTAGTTGCCGATCTCTTCTCTCTTCTTCATTCATTAGCTGTCGGCTAAAGTACCTGTGATGACGTCACCGAGCTCATCACATGGTAAAATAACATGGTCCATCACCATGGTGATGGACCATGTGATGGATCATGTGATGAGCTCGGTGACATCATCACAGGTCCTTTAGATGGCAGCTAATGCTTGAAGAAGACAGAAGAGATCGGCAACTATGCGATCAAGTGGATAAGGTGAGTTAATTTTTTTATTTTTAACCCCTTAATCCACATTTTACTAAGCATTCTGTATTGAGAATGCTATTATTTTCCCTTATAACCATGTTAGCAACCTTGCGGGAAAATTGCGCTGCATCCGCACTTGCTTGCGGATGCTTGCGATTTTCTCGCAGCCCCATTAACTTCTATGGGGCCTGCGTTGCATGAAAAACGCACAATATAGAGCATGCTGCAATTTTCACGCAACGCAGAAGTGATGCGTGAAAATCCCAGGTCATGGGCACAGCCCCATAGAAATGAATAGGTCTGGATTCAGTGCGGGTGCAATGCGTCCTCCTCACGCATTGCACCCGCGCGGAAATCACGCCCGTGTAAAAGGGGCCTTATACTTTCAGATAACAGCTGGAGCTAGCCTTTTCTGTACTCCAGTGCAAAAAAATGTGTCGAAAGACACAAAACTGTTTAAAAACGCCACTAAAAAGTGATGAACGAATTCATACTCACAGTCCTTAAACTCTATGTACACCATTGGAGGCCATTTTTGCTTAAAAATCGTATTTTCAATTGGCCCTTAATAATTAAAAATATTGAGCCATTTTGTCGCAAAGGATTAACAGTTTTTCTAGCTGTGTGACTGGTTCTTTCACTGTGTGCAGGTCATCCAATAACCCTGATAAGTAAGACAACAACTGAGCGACAATGAGTCTTTATAAGGGCAGAGAGCAGAGATAAGGAGTCCGTCAGCTCCTGGTCTGATGGAAAAGACAGAAAATCCAGAGCCTGTCAGCTCTGTACAGAAAAAGGGCTCCATATTTTTTAATAAGGATCAATTGAAAAAATGATTTTTAGCTCACAATAAGTACAATGCATTAATAAAAAAAAAATGGCCCCAAAGGTCTACATAGCCTTTATGTCATTCTCATTTTCAGGATTCATGTTCATAATTTTACTCGGTTTCTTCTTATTGATCTTTGATTCTGGAGAAGCAGAGTGACCGCTCATCTGCTTTCAAAGGAAATGTCACACAGCTTTCCCAGACTCCTGAATGGCTCCCCTTCCTGCTGGGGCTACACGGCGTTCTGGGCTACGACACGCGTTTCACTACCCAAGATCACTGTGTAGCATTGCAATATGCAGCCCACAACTCGCTGCGAGCCCAGAATTGCAAATACCCAGCACTCTTGGGTTGCAGTGATTTGAGGGTTGCGAATGCGATGTGGCCCCATTCAGTTCTCTCACTGCCGCGCAGCCATGATTACTGCACATCCCAGCCGCATACAACCATAGGACTTTCCATCCTGTATCCCATGTATCACAGTAGCTGGTAGAGGTGACAATGGATCTACTGACGGATCTTCTGAAGCTCCCAGTTACAGTCCATCTGCCGCTCTGCCTGGGTCCAGTACCGGCTATCAGTGAAGACGGCGGCTCTGGTGAGGGTGACCGCCGCGGTGCCTGAAATGACACAACACACAAACTATGGAGACACAGCTGTATTGTTTTGTTTCCTAGCATTAGAGTGTCACCCCTGTGCCCGGAGGCTCGGTGCTGCAACGGTTACATTTTGCACTGACCTCTTTGGCACATTTTAAGCCACACTAATTTTTTTAAGCCTCAGCCCTTTTTGAAAAACTTCTCAAGACGTTCTACTAGGGTGCGAATGTGTCTACGACACATACTAAGGGCTCATGCACACGAAGGCATTTTCTTTCCGTGTCCGTTCCATTATTTTTGCGACCATTCATTTCAATGGGTCCGCAATAAACAGAAGTTACTCCATGTGCATTCCATTTTCATATGTCCGTATGTCCTTCTGCAAAAAAAATTAGAACATGTCCTAATATTTTCCGCATTACGGACAAGGATAGGACTGTTCTATTAGAGGCCAGCTGTTCCGTTCCGCAAAATACGGAATGCACACGGACGTCATCCGTATTTTTTATGGATCCGTGTTTTGTGGACTGCAAAATACATATGGTCGTGTGCTTGAGCCCTAAATCTGTTGCAAGGCTTAGGGCTCATGCACATGAACTTATTTTTGTTCAGTTTTCGATCCGAAAAAAATAGAACATGTCTTATACTTGTCTGATTTGCGGACAAGAACAGGCATTGTTACAATGGATCCACAAAAGAAAACGGATGCAACACGGATGTCACACAGATGTCATCTTTTTTTTGGCGGATCTGTGTTTTGCGGGCCACATATTACATACGGTCCTGTGCATGAGCCCTTAAGTGGCTGGATTTGGGTGGAAATTGAATGTTTTGCTTAGTAAATCTCGGCACAGAGCAGAGGCTTTCTATAATGTATCCAGGCTAAGCAATCGCCCAGAAGCTAAACAGCTCCGATTTTCAGTTTTTGCATTTTCGTTTTTTACTCCCTGTCTTCCTAGAGCCATACCTTTTTAATTTTTCCATTTACATAGCTGTATGAGGGCTTGTTTTTTTGCGGGACAAGTTGCATAGGACGTAGTGGGAAGCGGTAAAAAATTTCCAAATGGTGTGGAATTAGAAAAAAAATAACACAGTTTCACAATTTATTTTTATGGCGTTCATTATGCGGTCAAAATGACTGAGCTCTTCATTCTCCATGTCAGTATGAATCTCGCAATGCCACATGTGTATAGTTTTCCTTGCATTTAGAAATTGAAATAAAATAAAAAAAACTTGAAAAAAATATATTTTTTTTCCATCGTCATTTTCTGACCCCTGTAACTTTTTTGTAGTTATGTGTGCGGAGATGTGTGAGGCCTCAGGAGATCTGTACTTTTCACTGATACCATTCTGGGGTGTGTAACACTTTTTGATCGATCACTTTTTGCTTAACTTTTTGAGGGAGGAGAAGCGACAAAAGATTGCGAAATAGCCATTTTGACACTTTTTTTTCATTTCGCCTTTTCACATATAGGATAACTCTTTTTATATTTTGATAGTACAAACGTTTTCCCACGTGGCAAAACCCATGATGTGTATTTTTTTTTATTTTCATTTTATTTTTAAAAGCTTTTTTTTACACTATGGGAAGTCTAACAAGCAATCATTAGATTGCTTCTCTCATAGACTCCAGGTTTTCACGCACTTAGATGCCATGGTGAAGGTTGACCATGGCATCTGACATGTTAAATGTCCACGATCAACATTACCGCCGGTTGTGGACATTAGCTGCGGGTGCCTGCGGTATGAAGAAAAGACCTGACATGTGACGTGTCAGGAAGGGGTTAAAGTAACAGGTGTGCTTGTCTTTTTCTGCTGCTGGTTTGAGGAAGGCCCTGAGCGGCCTAAACGTTCATTTCACTTGCATTTTTTTTTTAGGATGAGATGAATAAACATTGATGCTTCTATTGGACCCCGATGCCTTGGATCACTCTGAAACTAGAAGCACCAAGGTAAGTAGAGAACGCACTAGAGGAGCAGGTATAGGGGCTCTTTCACACATTTTGTTCCAGAAATTTCTGCAGTTCCATTCATCTGAAGGGGATTGGTTTGGCAGCAAGCACACGGATTTCTGCAAGCCTCATTCGGATTAATGGAACTGATTTTGTACCATAGAAATTTGAGTGATGGCACCCTAAGGCTACATGCACACGACAGTTGTTTTTTGCTGTCCTCAAATTGCGGATCCGTCTTCCTTTTTTTTCCGCATCCATTCTGTGTGTCCGCAAATTTTGTAGGTTGTGTTTCCATGTGTCTTTTTTTTTTGCGGATCCACAAGAAAAATGGAAGGCTTGAAACAGTTTGTTAAAGTACCTGTACAAGTGCCCTGGTTTCCAAGCAACCATCCGCAAAATAAACGGATGCGGATGACAAACGGATGGCTTCCATTGGTCATCCGCATTTTTTGCGGACCCATTGACTTCTATGGGTCCGCAAACCGTTTTATGCGGACAATAATAGGACATGCCATATTTTTTTGGCGGACGTTAAATGCGGACAGCGGACAGGCAACGGAAGAGACATACGCATTTTAAACGGATCCATAGAAATGAATGGGAAACCATCAGATCCGCAAAAAAAAAAACAGAACGGAGGCCGCAAAAAACCACTGCCGTGTACATGTAGGCTAATGCTGCTCATATCCAGGTTTCAGCTTTTGAGGGCAATCAAAACAGTTTCTATTCACTAACAGCAAGCAGTGATCGTAAAAATTAGGCTATTTTCACACTAGCGTTTTTTTGCGGATCCGTCGTGGATCTGAAAAAACGCTTCCGTTACAATAATACAACCGCATGCATCTGTCTTGAAAACCATTGAAAGTCAATGGGGGACGGATCCGTCTTCTATTGTGCCAGATTGTCCCCATTGACTTACACTGTGGGCCAGGACGGATCCATTTGGCTCCGCTTCGTCAGGCGGACAGCAAAACGCTGCAGGCAGCCTCCAGAGCGGAATGGTGACTGAACGGAGGCAAACTGACGCATTCTGAGCGGATCCTTTTCCATTCAGAATGCATTAGGGCAAAACTGATCCGTTTTGGACCTCTTCTGAGAGCCCTGAACGGATCTCACAAACGAAAAGCCAAAACGCGAGTGTGCCTTAGGCTACATGCACAGGACAGTTGTTTTTTGTGTCCTCAAATTGTGCGTCTGCAAAAAAAAAACGGGTGTCACATTTTTTTCCACAGATCTCTTGTAATAAATGCCTATCGTTGTCCGCAAATGTGGTCGAGAAGCCGATCCATGCAATTTAAAGACAGTTATTGTAAACTTTCTAGGTGTAATTAAAGGGGTTCTCCGGGAATTAAGAAAATGAAAATACTTAAATATTACTTAATTATAAATATATTCCCAAATACCTTACATTAGTTATAATGGCTCGTTTTGTCTGGGGAGCAATCATCAGGAGCAATAAAATGGCTGCCGTCCTATCAGTACACACAGAACCTGTCCTAATCACACAGCAGGACAAGTTACACTGAGCGGCCTCATCCTCCTCTCTGTCAGGGATGATCATCCTGAATACAGTTTAATATGGTCATCAGCTGAATCTCTGTAGAAATGGAGTTCATGAGCAGATGTGGCTGATGTGCAGTCTCCATTACCACCGTCTGTCCGCTCTGTACTTCATGTCTCCTCATGAACTCAATTCCCACAAAGATTCAGCTAAATATCAGATAAGGCTACTTTCACACTAGCGTTTTAGTTTTCCGGTATTGAGATCCATCATAGGGGCTCAATACCAGGAAAAAACGCTTTAGTTTTGTCCCCATTCATTGTCAATGGGGAGAAAACTGAACTGAACTGAACCGAATGCTCCAAAACGCATTTCATTCTGTTTAGTTGCGTTCCCATATCGGAGAGCAAACCGCAACATGTTGAATTTTGCTTTCTGTCCTGGGAAGCGTAGCAAGACGGTCATGACCCCAATGCAAGTCAATGGGAACAGATCCGTTTTCTCTGACACAATAGGGCACAATAGCAAATGAATCCGTCCTACATTGACTTCTCAATGGAGTTCATGACGGATCCGTCTTAGCAATGTTAAAGATAATACAATCTGATCCGTTCATAATGGATGCAGGCGGTTGTATTATCAGTAACGGAAGCGTTTTTGCTAAACCCTGCCGGATCCAGGAAAACGCTAGTGTGAAAGTAGCCTTAAACTGTAGTCAGGATCATTATCCCTGACAGTCAGAGCAAAGAGGAGGACGAGGCAGCTCTTTCTCTCAGTGTTGTGAAGTAACTTGTTCCGTGTGATTTGGACAGGTTTTGTGTGCACTTATAGGACGGCGCCCATTTTGCTTCTCTTAATCATTGGTCCCTGGACAGAATGAGCCATTATAACTAATGAAAGGTATTTGGGAACATATTTATAATAAAGTAATATTTACGTATTTTCATTTTCTTATTTCCTGGAGAACCCCTTTAAGTCACTGATCTTCTTGTCTGCTGTAACATCACATCCTGAATCAAGTGACCTTTCCTCAATCATAATGATACATGGTGATAAAGCAGATCCTTCACAGACACATTGTGATCCCTTGACTTTGACTTTGTTTATTTCCACGTATCACAGATAAAGTGCAGATTTATTATCTGTCTGTGAATCATTCACGTCCCGGGGTCACACAGGGGAACCTCCGCCCCATGAGTCTTGCAGGCTGAGGGATCAGAGCAGCTTCTCTGTTACTGTAACCACTCGAGACTTAAAGGGGTTGTCCATTATTGGTCTAATTATTGGTCTAATCTATTACTATAGATCAGGGATGCCCAACCTGCGACTATCCAGCTGTTGCAAAACTACAACTCCCGGCATGCCTACAGCTATCAGGGCATGTTGGGAGTTGTAGTTTTTCAACAGCTGGAGGGCCACAGGCTTGGGCATTCCTGCTATAGACTATGTTAGGCAGTATGTCCACGTATTATGATGGATGATGATTTCAGTGGGCGCAGTGAATACTCTGCAGTGAATAACATGGTCAAGTATTGGTGAAAAATATGAGGACAGTCACATGCAGGATTTTCATCAATTTGCCACAATTCTCACCATTTTTCTAGCTTGTAAATGTCAGCGTCTTACTACATTGCAAAGAAATCCCTCCCATTGTAAAGTACAAGAGTGAAGATTTTGTACCTGAAGATCCAGTAAAGCCAGTCAACCATTGTCGCCGTTTTTCGCGGTTTGCGGTATATTCACCCTGATCATATGACGTAAAATGAGAATTTTAACATATGTTTGCAAAATATATCAGATGGATCTCAGCTTCCCACTTTGTGTTTTTTTCCTGAAATACTCAGTGCTGCTGGGGACCCTGCCTCTATCACTATGCAACTCTCAGTCTGTGGCCTCCCACAAGGTCAGCAACATGTCCCCAAGAAATACTCTGTGCTGCTGGGGGCACTGCTCCTTCTGCTATGTAGTTCTCAGTATTTCACCTCCCTAAAGATCAGTTCACTGCTCACCTGAAATACTCTGTGCTGCTGGGGGTTCTGCTATTTTCACTAAACCTATTGTCACTGTGTCACCCCACATGAGATCCTCACACTTCTTCCCAAATGTCTTCATCTACAAATACTACAGGCAGAATAACAAGCTCTTCTCACCAGGTGGGGGTCGGTGGCTGGAATAATGTAGGCTGTGATGTTGTGCTCTATCATCTGCTGGCGAAGATTGTTCAGGTCTTCAGTAGAGATTTTTGCAGTTGGTGGAATATACTGGATAAAAATAAAAAAATATATATAAAGAGTTAGAGAAGGAAGAGATTATGATGGAGAATAGTGGGAAAGAAAAGAAGACCAAGGGCCAGAAGGACAACAAAGAGGAGGTGTTGGAGACTGGTGGAAAGGGAAAGAAAACCGAAGAACAGAAGGAGACGAGAGAGGAGATGATGATAAATGGTGGGAAGGAAAAGAAGACCGAAGGACAGAAGGAAAAGGAGATGATGGAGAATGGTGGGAAAGAAAACAAGACTGAAGATAAATGAAAAGGAGAAGATCAAAAATGGTTGGAAGGACATGAAGACCAAAGAAGAAAGAAAAGGTGATGGAGAATGGTGGGAAAGAAAAGAAGACTGAAGGACAGAAGGACAAGGAAGAGGAGATGATGGAGAATGGTGGGAATGAAAAGAAGACTGAAGATAAATGAAAAGGAGAAGATCGAGAATGGTGGGAAGGACATAAAGACCAAAGAAGAAGGAAGAAAAGGTGATGGAGAATGGTGGGAAAGAAAATAAGACCAAGGGCCAGAAGGACAACGAAGAGGAGGTGTTGGAGACTGGTGGAAAGGGAAAGAAAACCGAAGAACAGAAGGAGACGAGAGAGGAGATGATGATAAATGGTGGGAAGTAAAGGAAGACCAAAGAACAGAAGGACAAGGAGATGATGGAGAATGGTGGGAAAGAAAACAAGACTGAAGATGAAGGAAGAGGAGAAGATTGAGAATGGTGGGAAGGACATGAAGACCAAGAAAGAAGGAAGAAAAGGTGATGGAGAATGGTGGGAAAGAAAAGAAGACTGAAGAACAGAAGGACAAGGAAGAGGAGGTGATGGAGAATGGTGGGAATGAAAAGAAGACTGAAGATGAATGAAAAGGAGAAGATCGAGAATGGTGGGTAGGACATGAAGACCAAAGAAGAAGGAAGAAAAGGTGATGGAGAATGGTGGGAAAGAAAAGAGGAACGAAGGCAAAGGAAGAAGAGGCGATGGAGAATGGTGGGAAAGAAAAGAGGAACGAAGGCAAAGGAAGAAGAGGTGATGGAGAATAGTAGGAAGGAAAAGTAGACCAAAGGTGAAGGAAGAGAAGATGATTGAGAGTGGTGGGAAGGTTGTGAAGACTAAGGAAGAGGAGGTAATGGAGAATGGTGGAGAAAAAAGAAGACTGAATGAGAAGAAAGAGAAGATGATGGAAAATGGTGGGAAGTAACTGAAGACTGAAGAATGGAAGGAGAAGGAGGAGGAGATGATGGAGAATGGTGGTAAGGAAAAGGAGAGTGAAGAACAGAAGGATAAAAGGCAAAGATGGATAATGGCAAAAAGGGAAAGGAGAAGAAGAACAGAAGGAAAAGAGCAGATGATGGAGCATTCAAAAAAAAGGAAAAGGACAGTAAAGAAGAGAAGGAATAGAGGATGATGGAGAAGGATGAGTAGGAGGAGCAGAGAGAAAGACAGAAGGAGAAGAAAGAGGAAATGATGAGAATGGTATAAAGAAGAGTGAAGAACAGATGAAAAGAGAAGAAAGAGGAAAAAAAGAGAAGATAATGAAGTATGAAAACAAACAAAAAGAAAACCAAAGAGGCGAAGAAGGAGATACAGAATAAAGGTGATTGAGAAGGATTAAAAGATGATGGGAGCTGAAGAGACGGAAAGGGAGAATGAAGACAAGAAGACAAGATGAACGTGAAACAAGGAGGGCAAACAAAGAAAAAATAATTTGGAAGAACAAGTTAAACAAAAGGAAGAAAGAAAAATAATGAAAGGAGACGAGAAGACAGTGAGGAAACAGAATAAGAACAAGAACAAGACGTGCGGAGAAAAACGACAGTGAGGAGGAGAATAAGGAAGAGGAAAAAGAGAAGACTGGGATGAAAGTAAGAGAAAAGTAGAAAAAGGAGACGATGAAACAAGCAGAAGAATAAAGAGATGGTGATCAACAAAAGAACAGAAAGAGAAGAAAAGGGATAAAAGAAGAAGAAAAAGAAAATGAAGGAGAAGATGATGGATAAGAAGAAGGAGAATCAACAGATGGAAGTAAGAAAAAGAGAAGAGTGTAAGAAAAGAGGAAGAAATAAAGAGAGATCATAAAGAAACAGAAGGAGAATGGAAAGAACTAGAAGCAGATGAACAAACTGAGAGAGAAAGAAGAGAAAAGGGAAAAGAAGAAGACTAAGATGGAGGAGAATGCAGAGATTAAGTAAAATAGGATAAGAGAAAGAAAAGCAAACGAGAAGGAAGGATGTCACTAAAGTTGTCACGGAAGAAAGGGATAAAAATGAGCTGTTAACAAGCTCTGCCTCTGATGCCACCAGATGTATGGCAGCTCTCCTATAAGTCAATGTTCAACCCTTTAAACAGGTCTTGAGACATGACTCGGATATTAAATAAGCCAGCATCTCATCTGCAGACAGCTGTTTCGGGTTGATTACCTTTAATCAGTGCAGAGCAGAGAGAACTGGCTTAGGCTACTGTCACATTCGCATTGTCTGCGGATCCATCGTGGATCTGCAAAAACGGACCTGTTATAATGATACAACCTCATGCATCCATCATGAAGGATCCGTTTGTATTATCTGTAACATAGCCCAGACGGATCCGTCATGAAAGTCAATGGGAGACGGATCCGTTTTCTATTGTGCCAGATTGTGTCAGAGAAAACGGATCCGTCCCCACTGACTTACATTGTGTGCCAGGACGGATCCTTTTCGCTCAGTTTCGTCAAGCGGACAGCAAAACGCTGCAGACAGCCTCCAGAGCGGATTGGAGACTGATCGGAGGGAAACTGACGCATTCTGAGCGGATCCTTTTCCATTCAGAATGCATTAGGGCAAAACTGATCCGTTTTGGACCGCTCCTGAGATCCCTGAACGGATCTCACAAACGGAAAACCAAAACGCCAGTGTGAAAGTAGCCGTAACTGGGTCCGGCCTGTCAGGGTTTGAGGGGTACTTTCTCTACTTGGGGATTAAGGCGCTCTCTCTCCCCAAGAGAGATAGTACCCCAAAAAGTTGTCACCACCTGAACATATCATTAAAGCTGCCAAGGGATCTGCAGAGAACAGGACGTATCAGCCCATTGTGTCCGCTCTAGAGGCCGGAATGAGAACTGCAGTGTTATACATTCTATATGGATAATAACAATACGTGTTTAGAATAAAAACCTGAGTTCAACAATGTATCAGTTTCTGACAATACATTCCCTTTAACTGACAGCAGTCGTTTCCTGCAGACAGGACAATGTATAGAGGCACGGGGCTAAGGTCTTACTGGGGGGCTGACAGAGCAGTTCCTTATGGTCGTGTCTCGGGGCTGCGGAACACCTTCAACAAATCCTGAAAGAAAGAAAACGATATTGTGTAGCAGCATAAATCTCCGGCCTCCTCTACTGTCACTGTCTGATTGGATTTCTCAGAGATTTCAAAGTTTGTGCTTGCTGTCAGTGAATGAGAACATTCTTGTTTACACCTGGAGGCTGAAAAGCAGAACAGACCTAAGACTCCTCACACCTGAGGGTTTGTTACAATGTCTCTCTCTCTCGTCTGGTTTTCAGTTTGTGCATAGAAACAAGAATTATTCATGTGTCATATATGTGCACGAGATGGGGTGAACAGTTGGAGGAGGATGTGGTGTAATTACAGGATGATTAACTTGATGCTGCAATTCTTCCCTAATTCCAATACTCTGCTGGCTGTCAGTGAATGAAAATTCTTGACTACATTCAGAGTCGCTGGTCCTAAACCCAGCTGAGAAGTGGATACAATCGCATCCAGTGTAGACAACGCATCAGCAGCAGCTACTCAAACCTCTCTGCTAGTTTGTTACAATGTATCAGTCCAGGATTATTAGAATAATAGAATTGCAGGATACTTTTCTATTTGAAGAAGAAATATCTGCACTGGGTGAACTCTCTGAGAACAGATAATACAGTAAATGTTACCTGCAGTCCCATGTAACATTGTTTTACTAGTAATGTGTTAACGATAAGGATTTCTGTTAAATGACAAAGTTGTAAATACGGTAATTATTAAGGGGATGGATTTTTTTCCCCTGTAAATTAAATCCTGAGATTTATCATCTTCCCTAATATCCTATTGAGCTTTCACAACTAACTGTGCCAAATGACAGACTTAACTCTGCTGCACTGGGAGTGTTGCAGTTGACATTTAATAGCCATATGAGAGAAATCTCATCAGCAGCCCTATGTAAAATCACATCCTTATATTAACATGGCTTGTTCTAAATGACAAATTCAGCCACACTACACCGGTACCGACTTGAACTATTGGCTGTGCAGACCTACGTACCATACTGGATGAAGAGGATGAGTGTGAGGGTCCAGACGAAGCCTTTCATTACTTTCCCCATTCTCAGGTGGGATCTGGAGCATGGAGAATGAGAGAACACGCTGTAGATGAGTCGTAGATTATAAAGTCACCAGCTGTAGATTATAGTCACTCATTCACAATCTCTCTCCTCGTTGACTATTCCATTGGCCATTCACCACCACCCAGCAGAACCGCAGCCGCCCCTCCCTGCAGCTTCCACAACTGTTTCCTGCCCTCTTTGACCCCTAATATTAACTAATTTCCATAGTAAAATTGTGACTTTATCTTGTCAGATAAAAATATACTGTACATCCGCTGCCCCTGCATAGAAGAGCTGAGTGTGTCACATGTAACAAAAGTGTAACACTGTTCTGTCATTCACCATGTGATATCTATGGTGTTACATAGGACTGCAGGTGACATCTACTACATTATCTGTACTCAGAGAGTTATCACTGTGTTATCTGTGGTGTTACATAGGACTGCAGGTGACATCTACTACATTATCTGTACTCAGAGAGTTATCACTGTGTTATCTCTGGTGTTACATAGGACTGCAGGTGACATCTACTACATTATCTGTACTCAGAGAGTTATCACTGTGTTATCTGTGGTGTTACATAGGACTGCAGGTGACATCTACTACATTATCTGTACTCAGAGAGTTATCACTGTGTTATCTGTGGTGTTACATAGGACTGCAGGTGACATCCACTACATTATCTGTGCTCAGAGGTATCACTGTGTTATCTGTAGTGTTACATAGGACTGCAGGTCACATCTACTGCATTATCTGTACTCAGAGAGTTATCACTGTGTTATCTGTGGTGTTACATAGGACTGCAGGTGACATCTACTACATTATCTGTACTCAGAGAGTTATCACTGTGTTATCTGTGGTGTTACATAGGACTGCAGGTGACATCTACTACATTATCTGTGCTCAGAGGTATCACTGTGTTACCTGTGGTGTTACATAGGACTGCAGGTGACATCTACTACATTATCTGTGCTCAGAGGTATCACTGTGTTACCTGTGGTGTTACATAGGACTGCAGGTGACATCTACTACATTATCTGTACTCAGAGAGTTATCACTGTGTTACCTGTGGTGTTACATAGGACTGCAGGTGACATCTACTGCATTATCTGTACTCAGAGAGTTATCACTGTGTTATCTGTGGTGTTACATAGGACTGCAGGTGACATCTACTACATTATCTGTACTCAGAGAGTTATCACTGTGTTATCTGTGGTGTTACATAGGACTGCAGGTGACATCTACTACATTATCTGATCTTAGAGAGTTATCACTGTGTTATCTGTGGTGTTACATAGGACTGCAGGTGACATCTACTACATTATCTGTGCTCAGAGGTATCACTGTGTTATCTGTGGTGTTACATAGGACTGCTGTATCTTTGCACAACTTAGCACAATGCACAAAGTCACCTCACAGTAAGTACACACATTCCACTCTGCTACATTGTCATGTTCCATTTGGTATTTATTTACTGTCTATAAAAGAAGAATTTAACTTGTTACAAAGTTCAAAGATAGAAGACACTTAGCAGCCAGTGACTGATTAACCGCTGATCACTTCTCTGCTGATGTTATAGATAAGAAAGATCCAATGTGAGATGATGAGAATAGCGGTTATAACGCCCTAGTGCTGTGCCAGGATGCAGTGTAGCCATTAATAGGATCAGCTGACAGTTGGGAGATAGCGGGCACTGATACTCTCATTTATGAGGGCAATTCAAATATGATTTTGGTTAAAGCATTACTCCTCTCATGCATTTCATGTTAGAAAACTTGTGCTTTGCTTCTCTTTCACCCCTGACATCTACTGCTCCAGTAACATCTAGAGCTGAATTCAGAATTCTGCTTTAGAATCATCTTATATTCCCATCACCACCATACCTGAAGTCAAAACTTTTTGACCCACATGCCCTCTACTTCAGCCACATCCAGAGCTGATGGGTTAATGGTCCTTACAGTTTTACTTGTTGGGCTGCTCAATAATGGTGCTGCTTATTAATGTGCTTTTAGAGATTATCTTTTTTAGATTTACTTGAAGTAAACCATACAAAAATATTATTTTAATTATCGATGTTTATTATTGTCACCAAAATAATGTAAATTATAGTAGTAAATAGTAGTAAATTATTTAATTTGTTTTTTTGTTTTGTTTGTAGTAAATTATTCAAATTGTTGCTCATTTTGATACCTAATAATACAGTCCAGGTTGAACGGGGCAACTATGATGATGGTTTCAGTTGCCGTGGGATATTTTTTAATGTTGTTTTCTCCTTTTTTTCTATTTTATTTTCAGTTTTTTTCTATTTATCTGTGTGTATAATTTTGGTACATAATTTATCTATCATAAGATTATAAAAGACCTCTTTGGGGCATCTACACTAAGTAGAGAAGATATCATGATTAGTTTGTTACGAAATACACACTATACAGAAAAGAAGAGATCCTGTTCCTCTATCTCAATTTATCATAAACTCAGAAGTAACACATACACAGTAATACAGAAAGAACAGCACGAAAGATATTATATGGAAACGCTGAAGTGTACAGCTGTGAATCCAGCATTGGACTGAGACAGTAATAGAAACACAAGAGCATGGAGGACAGTATATAGGAGTACTGAGCAGTGCAGCTGTAAATCTAGCACTAGATGGGGACAATAAAATAAAAACAACAGCATGGAGGACAGTATATAGTAGTACTGAGCAGTGCAGCTGTAAATCCAGCACTGGATGGAGAAAAAAAAATAGAAACAACAGCATGGAGGACAGTATATAGTAGTACTGAGCAGTCCAGCTGTTAATTGAGCACTGGACTGAGACAGTAGAATAGACACAACAACAGGGAGGACATTATATAGGAGGACTAAGCAGTGCAGCTCTGAATCCAGTACTGGATGGAGACATGAAAATAGAAACAACAGCTTGGAGGACAGTATATAGAAGTACTGAGCAGTGTAGCTCTAAATCCAGCACTAGACGGAGACAATAAAATGGAAACACCAGCACGGAGGACATTATATAGGAGGACTAAGCAGTGTAGCTGTAAATCCAGCACAGGGTTCAGTAATACAGAAACAACAACATGGAGGATATTATACAATATATACAAATATACAACAGTGCTGTGAATACAGGACTTGGTGTGGACTGTATCATACAGCCAGCAGTTGCTTAGTCTGTGTGTATATGTTTCACTCTCCTGCAGTTGCTCCTCATTCTTCTTCTCCTCCGCTCCATCGAACTCTATGGGCTGTAGCTGTAACATGATCTCTCAGTGTTCAGACATTGTGTGACCAGCACAATCTCTGCAACACCACGGCTGAAGTCTTGTTACTTTAGTCCCAATATTTTCAAAGGTGAAATCCGACTGCTGAGTGACCAATGTGGCTGTGCTATTGGGGGTCAGATCAGATTAGTGTGCAGAAGCTATGTCATGCAGATAGGTGCGTGGGTCGGACTCAGCCTGGACCAATGAATCCCCATCATCATCAGAAATGTCAGGGACCAAGCATGTAATACCTGAGCGAGTGTCCAGTGTCATCCATGTTCAGGTGTGATGGGGGCTTCAGCTGATCTCTCAGACTCCACGCACAAGCGGTTTTATTTTTATTGGCCGAGGTAGAGATTCTCTCTGCCAGATGGAAACATCCTCAATAACAAGGAGACAGTGTTGGTACAGCTCAGCTCAGTCTGTGAGGAGAACGGCCACGGCTGAGTTGAGCTAAGGCCACCCACCACAGAGAGACATTTAATGCCACCAAGGGTTAATCCTCACAATAACCCCTTTAGTAACTATAGCATAAATTAAACTCAGACGGCCTCAAAACGTCCAAAAATTGGCTTCAGAATTCTGTAAATGATAAGGAGCTGCTCGATGTGGTAAATTCCTATACTCTGGCATCCAATAATCCAGAAATTCATCCAATCCAACATAGCGTAGGTGAAGCATAAGAGACTAGCAGGGAGGTGCTGACGGTACAGAGAACTGCTGCAGAACATCTTTCAGAGAACATGACTGAAGCACTGGAAGCTACTGCCCCTAATGCTCTGCAGCAGATACAGCCTTTTCTGACTGAGGGTTGTGGAAGGTGACAAATTTAGAGTGACATAATGCTAGGAGAGGAGCCACCAGCAGCACAGAGTATTTCAGGAGTGGAGTGTGCTGATCCTAAGGTCACAGACTGAGAGTTACATAGTGGAAAGAGCAGGATCCCCAGCAGCAGATGGTATTTCAGGAATGATGATACTGGAGGTGGGGTGGGGGGTGTTAGGGACCTATTTTAACCTGATGCGTGAAAATCTGCTTTTTTACTAGGAAGTACAATATGAATTTATAGGGTTAATGATGATGAGAGGAGAGTACAGGGAGACTGCATGGACAGTGCAGGGAGACTACAGGGAAAGTGCAGGGAGAGTGCAGGGAGACTGAATGGAGAGTACAGGGAGACTGCATGGAGACTGAAGGGAGTGTGCAGGGAGACAGTAAGGAGAGTGCAGGGAGACTGCCGGGAGATGCAGGAAGACTTATACTGCATCAGTTTTATTTACTTATTCCTACATCAGCAGTAAACTAAGATATGTAATTCAATACCAATAAAATGGAATGCTTAATTATTCCACTGCCAGCGCGCCAACCAATACCATCCAGTCTGCACCCCTCAGGTCTTAATGATGACCATCCTCATCTTTTGCTGGCTTTACTTCTTCCAAATCATCCTTCTTGGTCTCTATGAAAAGTCAGCAAGATGCAGAGAGAGGAGGAGCTGGACGTTCCTGATGACATATTCCCATCTATATTAGATGATGTGGAAAAAGAGGAAAAGCAGATGGCAGAAGAGGGGCCCGACCTGTAGGGCAGGAGAGCGCTGGGGTATGAGAAGTGGGTATGCCAGAGCTGATTAATATTCTGTGTTTACTGTCAAATAACCTGCAGGAGATTGCAGGAAAGAGCAGCAATAATCTGCATATTGTGCCCCCACCTAACCAGCCAAACCCCAGAACAGTAACAGCCCCTGTTTAAAGGAGCATTAAAGGTGCCGTGCGGCCATTAACATTGAAGAAGGACTATACAGTGCGGTCTTCATTATTACATGGAAGGCAGCCGAGGGCTAATTGGCCACATGGTTCTTCACTGCAGTATGACCACAACCCGCCCCCAGCAGCACGGCCGCTCAAGTTATAACAGCCCAGGTATACCTGAATTCTAGAAATTTGTGACAAATTAATTCATAACTAATCAAATTTCTTGGTGAACATCGGTGAAGTTGCTGAATTGATTTTTTCTACTCCACGCCTGCTGATCAGTTATTTGAGAAGGCACCAATGCTCACCAAGCAGAATGTTGTACATTGTATAGCGGCCGTGCTTGGTATCACTTCTGAGCCTCATTCACTTCTATGGGGCTGAGCTGCACCTAGACCATGTGACCAATGATCACATGACCTCTGGAAAGCTGCGGAAGGCTGCTGTAAACGCCACCGCCTTCTCGAACAGCGGATCGGTGGGGATCCTGGGTATCAGACCTCCACCGATCAGATACTGATGGTCATCAGTATTTAAGTCTTGGGAAACCCCTTTAATGCTGGAGGTGGATGGCGTGTGCTAGACGCTACTTGCAGCATGCTTGAGAAAGCTGCAGAGTTCTCTCAAAACGTTGGAACATAGTATATCAGAGGTCCAGAATGTTGTTCCTCCTCGTCATTCACGTCACATTTTACTGAAAATCCGGCAAAGCAGAGGCGACAGAAACCCGATGAAAATCTCCTGATATTACCATAATCAACTTGGATATCGAGTTTCCGTCAGACATCAGACGTCGCCTCCGCTTCAGCAGTTGGAGGTAAATGTGATAAGACTGAAATCACTGCACCAAATTCCCTGACAGAGTCCTGATAACGCTGTAATCCTTCCCTGGTTACATACAGAGCGGGTTCACGTACGGCCAAACGCTTTCATCATTGGCCGGCTTTCCAATGATGCCCTTTTTCCTTGAGGTGGATGAGCTCATTTATTTCACACACTTACATATCTCTACTATATTCCGCAGCGCTTTACAGACATTAGCATCACTTGCTGTCTCCAGAAGAGCTCACAATCTAAGCTCCCTATCAGTCTGACTTTGGAGTGTGGGAGGAAACTGGAGAACCCGGAGGAAACCCACCCAAACACGGGGAGAACATACAAACGCCATGCAGATGTTGTCCTTGGTCGGATTAAACTCAGGAACCAGTGCTGACCACTGAGCCACCGTGCAGCTAAGAGCTCATGCACACGACCATATGTATTTTGCAGTCTGCAAAAACTGATCTGCAAAAAATGCGGATGACGTCTGTGTGCATTCCGTATTTTGCAGAACGGAACAGCCGGCCCTTAATAGAACAGTCCTATCCATGTCCGTAATGCAGACAATAATAGGACATGTTCTATTGTTTTTTGGAACAGAAATTGGGACATGGAGTAACTTCCGTTTTTTTGTGGACCCATTGAAATGAATGGTTCCACAAAAAAAAAAAAAAAAGGACACGGAAAGAAAATACATTAGTGTGTATGCGAAGAGCCTGCCGCAGCCATCTTGATTGAAGATATCACACGAGATTTTGCCCGGCGGCTGAACGAGGCATCTGAGGGGTTCAATGACAGAGGGGCAACGCGATCACCGTTCTCCGTCACTGCTACATACAAAGAAATGCATTAAAGCAAATTCTTTGTGAAATTTGGCAAAGCAGACTAATCGAACTTACCATAACTTCACTCATCTCTAGTAATGACGTCATGTGTCTCTCATTTCTGATACTTTGTGGGAAATTACATAAAGGACAATTCCATAATCTGTTATCAGAAGTATTCCCTTTCAGACACTTTTACCTGTTCAGTATTCGGTCAGTATTTGGAAGTCAGGAACGGGTGCAGGACACAGAAGAGACGGACATCTTTGCATCGTACTTTATCTCTGTTAAGAATCATTCACAAGTCTGTGTTCTAATCCGTGAGCAGGTGGTCAGTGATGTCCGTGACGGATCCGTGTGTCTGTTTTTTGCTGTCCGTGTTGCATCCGTGTTTCACTGAACTAATCAGCTGAAAAATAATTTTCAAAGCATTTCTTCTTCATGATCCGTGAAACACTGCTGCAACACGGATGGCATCTGCTTTGCATTTGTGGTTTTCACGGACCCATAGACTATAATAGGCGTGAGGGTTCCGGGAACACAGACCAAGATAGGAAATGCATCCGTGCTTAAAACACAGACCCGCGGACCCTGCTAAAACACTGATGTGTGAATACACACATTCAAATGAATAGGGACGTGTGCTGTCCACGGAGAACACATACAGCACACGCCCGGGAAACACTGATGTGGGAATGAGGCTTTAGATTCTGCTCCTTATTAGATTCCAAATACTGACCAATCCTGCAAGTGTGAACACGGCTTTCCACAAAGAAACACTGAAAGGGCAGATGTCAAAACCCACTGCAGATCCCTCAGCACCCTTTGGTTTCTGCCACAGTTTTTGGGTGCAGCAGAGCCGCTCATGAAATGCACATAAACTGTGAGTGGACACCCAATGTGGTTTATAAACTGTGTGCAGACACCCGACATGGTTTATAAACTGGGAGCAGACACCCAACGTGGTTTATAAACTGTGAGCGGACACCCAACGTGGTTTATACACTGTGAGCGGACACCCAACGTGGTTTATACACTGTGAGCGGACACCCGACGTGGTTTATACACTGTGAGCAGACACCAACGTGGTTTATACACTGTGAGCAGACACCAACGTGGTTTATAAACTGTGAGCGGACACCCGACGTGGCTTTATAAACTGTGAGCGGACACCCAACGTGGTTTATACACAGTGAGCGGACACCCGACGTGGTTTATACACTGTGAGCGGACACCCGACGTGGTTTATACACAGTGAGCGGACACCCAACATGGTTTATACACAGTGAGCGGACACCCAACGTGGTTTATACACTGTGAGCGGACACCCAACGTGGTTTATACACTGTGAGCGGACACCAACGTGGTTTATACACAGTGGTGGACACCCAATGGTTTATACTGGAGCAGACACCAACGTGGTTTATACACTGTGAGCGGACACCAACGTGGTTTATACACTGTGAGCGGACACCCAACGTGGTTTATACACTGTGAGCTGACACCCAACGTGGTTTATACACAGTGAGCGGACACCCAACATGGTTTATACACTGTGAGCGGACACCCGACATGGTTTATACACAGTGAGCGGACACCCGACGTGGTTTATACACAGTGAGCGGACACCCAACATGGTTTATACACAGTGAGCGGACACCCGACGTGGTTTATACACAGTGAGCGGACACCCAACGTGGTTTCAAGCAGTGTACGTGCCAAGAAAGGACATGGAAATAAATTGCAGCTGCACAAACAGCAGCCTGGACTCCCCCCGAAAACAACAGGAGGGGGTTTCCCTGCCAAATTTTAAGAACAAAAACCTCCATGTGGACGAGCCCAACGGTACATGGACCTGGTGTATCAGCACTTTGTAGTGACTGCCACCTTGTGGTTATCGTTGGTAATGTCAACTAAGAATCCAGGGACTTAGAAACTTGGGGGCAATTAAGACAATTCCTCAAACATGATGAGTAATAATAACTGTCAGAATATATCAGCAACTTAGTAAACCATCAAAGCAACCCTTCACATCAGTGCCCTGCACAGTGCGCCCGTAACAGTGGCCGCCTCATCTCCTCCCGTGTGGCCTGTAAAACTGACCTGTAATCTTCAGTACGATTACAGCGATACCGCACCGCTAGTTTTTCTTGTGTTTTAATACTGAAAAACCAAATGCAAACCTTGAAAAAAAAACAGCACCAAATTCCGACCCCTATAACTTATTTGTAGTTATGTGTACGGGGCGGTGTGGGGGCTCATTTCTTGCCAGGTGATCTTTACTTTTCAGTGATACCATTTTGAAAAGTGAGCGACTTTTTGTTCACTCTTTATTGAAAAAAATTTGGGGGAGTTGAAGTGACAAAAAATGACAAATTGGCCTTTTTTTTTTTTTGCCATTAGTAGGGCATTTTCACATGTGGTGATGTCCATGATGTGTATTTTTTATTGGTTATGTATTTTATTTTTATTTTGGGGAAAGTAGAGTTATTTTAACTTTTATATTTTTTACTATATATTTTTTTTTTTTTGCTTTTTTAAACTTGTTTAAGTCACCCTGGGTGACTATAACTGGCAATCATCAGATCGCCCATTGTGTTCTGTGATGAACAACTCCCATCATGCCCTGCTGTAGGCTGATAGCTGTAGGTACATTGAATGGGATATAAAGGCTGTCTGTATGATATGAAAGTTTTCTACACCTTTTTATATTTTTTATCATGCTTTGAATTTTAGTGGTTTTAAAAAAATTTTTGTAACAGTGACGTGATTTCTAGCTCACATCCGCAATAGGAGGGATTTTAGCATGTTTGCTATGGATTAGCGTCAGCCCCTGACGAAGCTCACGCGAAACCTAGGTCGGGTTGAAACTGTGTATTTTACGTGCAATTGTGACAAGATACGAATCTTGTAAGTATAATAAAGAGCGCTTGTTTCTTTGTATCAAGTGGTGCTGCACTATGCTTTGTTCCATTTCCCTGAAGGTGGCCGATTAGTGTGAAGATCCTGTTCAGTTGTTGCGGCAAGGTGGCCGTAGCATTCCAGGAATACATACATACCACAACATCGAATGAGTAATACCGTTGCCTCGGGATACTGCATGAGTGATTGCAAATAACTGCGGTACCTCTGACAGCCGAGGGGAAAACATTGCTTAAGATTTTTTTCTGAAGTTAACACCAGCGTGGTTTTCCGGATTCAATTTGTTTTGTTGGTTTTGTTGGGAGTGTGGACCTACTCTCTTGAAGGAAACTGCAGCTTGATCCTAAAAGGTGTGTCACATTCACAACATTTGACTTTAGTACTTTGTAATAGGTCCATGATACATCTTTGAAAGTATGGATATCTTTGACTTCAGAGCTAATATGCATTTAAATGTACACAAAGTATTTGACTCTAGCAATGAAGTTGTTACTAACAAAGATATAGACATTGTGTTTAGCTCGCTAGAGAATTTAATGATAAAAGAAATTAAGACCATCTGGGATGTTATATCACTAGAGAGATATCTGGTGGAAGAAAAAATACCGGAAGGTCTCAGATGGCAATTACCTCTCAATACAGACAGTATTGAGGATAAGTGCGACTGGGAAATTTTTCTGAATTCATGCGGGTTAAATGCAATCAGGTTTATTATAGAGAGACGTAAGAAAAAACTGACGTCGCTATGTAGCCAAATTGATGAAATCAAGGAGAAGTTAGCACCATTTAAGGAGATGGTAGAATATAGTGAGCTATCGCAAAAATGCCAAGCAGCGGTGGTGAAAGCTGAACAAGAAGTAAAAAAGAAAAAGCAGAGAAAATATTTGAAAATTGTTGAGGAATATAAATGCAATCGAATATACAGGTGGAATAGCTCCAGGAATGAAAGCGACACACCCATAGTAACCAACAGCAACTCACCTTTAGGCTGGGAACACACTTCGCGTGTTCCCAGGGCGCGCCTATGACGCGCATATGACGCGCGCTTCAGCCGCCAAGTGGCTGTTTTATGGGAGCGCGCGTCATATGCGCGCTCCCATAATAGCCTATGGGTTGGATCGCGCGTGCTGCCGCGCGATAGTCACGGCAGCCGACACGACCGGGCAGGGCGTTTTACAGCGCGTTCGTCCGCGCTGTAAAACGCCGACATGTGAACCATGCACATAGGGATGCATGGCTTTTCACATGTTGAGCGTTTTTCAGCGCGTATGAACGCGCTGAAAAACGCTCAGGTGTGTTCCCAGGGTTAAAAAGGAAAACTGAACATAGTGGCTATAGCGATGAGCGGCCTAGAGAGTATGTGAACACCCATGATAGGGATTACCCTAATAACACTATTAATAAGTGGGGATCTGAAGAAAAACCGCAGCAACATCATGGGTGGAGGCACGGAGGTAATGGTAGACATATGGGATATCCGCAGTATAGGGATGAATGCCCCTATTACAGGAACAACCATACGTACCGTTACCGTAAGGGGCCCCATTTCTCTAATGGCTACCGTACATATAATAGCCCATATCGGCCCGGGCACATGAAGCATTATTATAGAGGGACCAGAAATTATAATCGTAATTATGGAGAAAAAACTTATGAGAATAATCGGCAAGGGAATCAAACGGTGAAGGAGTTGAAATCACAGGAGGAGAAAGAAAAACCAGGGAGGGTTATGAAAGCTCAGTCTAGTATAATGGAGAATAAAGAACCAGTACAAGGGGAGGTAGAGTGGGGGAGATAAATGAAATGAAAGAAAATTTTCCTCACAAACTTACAAAAGGCCAAAATCAGGAGGAACAGCCGGCACTGGGGGAAACACCCAGGAAAAAGAAAAAAGAAGTATAGAGGGAAGCGAAGCGGTAAACGACATACAAAGTCCAAATGCGAAGAAAGGGAGAGCGAACCTGGAGGTATCTATAATTTAAGTACTCACATATTATCCCTTCAGGAGAAGGCAATTTTGAGTAAAGGTCTAAAATATGCCCCCACGTTTAGAGGTAACAGCTTTGAGACATATCTAGATGTACACAGATATATACGTAAACTAAACATTTCAAAGTATTTAGTAAAAAATCCTATATTAACAAATGAGTGGGGTACACACCCACTTGCAAAATAAATCTACATTTTATCCGGTCCATGCGGACAATGAATGTATTGAAGCCTTTAAGAAAGGAGTTTTACGTGATTTGAAAAATATAAAGTATTCACACAAGAACAACAATCTAACGAAAAAAGAAAGAGAAGCTCTAAAGGTGTAGCATCCCCAAGTCAGAGCAATGTGTGGGACCAACCTGGGGAATGCCAGTGATGGAGAGGCCGGCACGCTGTTCCTCTGGGGCACTCTCTGGGTTCTGAAGGGACACAGCCAGGTGCAATGTGAGGTGCCCTTGGTGTTGTAGATTAACGTGCCTATGGCTAAGTCCCTGATGTTTCGTGACGCCAGTGCCAGTAAACGGTGGCACACCGTATTTATAGTAGGAATAATAGAGGTGCAGACTGGTATCTTGAAACAGAATTCCAACTTTACTGAAACAGTGGTAATACAGAAGGCACTCTCTTAAAACAGTTCTTGTTGCAGACAATAGGCTTTGGTACAGTCTCAGTTACAGCAGGCTTATATCCAGCAAGGTGAAACAGAGGGTTAAATAACAGGACTTTGAATTGCAGGTGAACCTTACTTTCTTCCTGGCTTGTCCTGACTGGCAATTATTCTTCAAGGCCCCAATGCCCTACTTCTGGCTTATATCCTTGAATCTCCAGTTTGCAGTGTACCTCCTCTGACATTACAGTACCTCTTGCTCTAGGGATTGCCTCAGCTTGGCTCCTGCTGACTTGCCTAGGCCTGTGACATGTGGCCTTCACAGACTCCAGGGTCTGCACTAACTCTAGCCTGCCCTGGCCTAGCTATATATATATCCCTGCTCAACAGTTCCCCTAGTGGTCTAACACCTACATCACAATCCTCACATTACTGCAGGCAATTACATGTAAACCACTTAAAGGGACATAACATATTGGTAGTAAACGGGTATTAAAGTGCCCGTATACTGCATACCCCACGACTTTAAACTGAGTACGACCTCGTACTCCCACAGGGGCCCACCCAGCTGGATTCTTCTCCTGAAAGACACAAAACACATGCAGGCATATACAAACACAAATGAATGACATCTGCATAAATAATCATATCAGGTCCAGCTGGAAAGGTGGAGCGCGGTGACAAGGGCGACGTCCTCTGCTTGCAGGCTGTTAATGCAGAGCTGTGATGCTGACCTGGTACAGCAAATCAATGGTTAACACCAGGATAGTCCATATGAAAATGCATAAGTCCATAATAAGAACATATCACAGAGGCTCGCACACAGGGAGTCCATCTCTGGGCACAAACTTAAAAAGGATGATGCTCACACAGAGGTTTCCTGTCGGAAACACTTCCAGTACAGTCATAGTTTTCAAAACGTACTGGTAAGCGCCCCCTTGTAGACCGGGTAGACCTCCTTAGAGCCAAGGTCTCCTCTTGTCCGGGTACAGGGGGACAAGAAGGATCCACGTCAGTGGGACCCCTTTCAGTAGCACCCTGAGCGGGGCCTGCTACGATTGCAGGTTCAGCAGGTGCCGGGCAGGCACCCCAAAGTTTAACCAGGGTGTAAGGAACCAGTGGAGCGGCTCAGGATCATTCAGCAAGTCCGCTATGGCCTGCATAGGTTCAGCAGGCCGAGCAATGGAATCTGACTCAGAAGACTCGGATCCGGAATCTCCAACGACAGTCTCCTTGTCAATACAGAGTTTTAGGCGGTTTCTGTGAACAATTTGGGGACTCTTACCCTCTCTGGTGACCTCATAGGTATGAGTTTCAGCATTAGGGATGGCAGACACAAGATAGGGAGTCCTCTCCCATTTACTGTCCAGTTTACTGGTGCGGTGATTGTTCTTTAACCACACGGTGTCCCCCACAGCCAAGGGCTCTGCATGGGCCGCCAAATCATAGTCTTTTTGTTGTCGCTCCCGGGCACCTTCCATGCGCTCCTGGACAATCTCTTTGGCATTAAGCAGGCGCCTTTGATGTTCCGTTACCCAGTCAGTTTTAGGCAGGGGATTAATGTCGTCCAGCACTTGTACGTCCAGGGAATGGTCTGCAGGCAATTTACCCTGACGCCCAAACAACAGGTAGAAAGGAGTGTATCCAGTGGAACAATGGATAGTATTATTGTACGTATACATGAGCTGTGGTAACAGGTTAGGCCAATCTCCTCTGGTCTCAGGAGGCACGGCTCTCAACATTTCAATCAGGGTCTGATTCATCTTTTCACAGAGTCCATTACCTTGTGGATGATAGGCCGTGGTCCGGACCTTTTGGCAATTGTGTAGTCGGCACAGCTCCTGGAACAGATGAGACTCAAACGCAGACCCCTGGTCGGTGAGGATCTTTTCTGGGCAGCCGTAAGGCAGGAGGAAGTGTTTCCAGAACAATTCAGCGGTCGTCTTGGCTGTCAGGTCCTTCACAGGCACTGCTACGGCAAACTTAGTGAAATGGTCAATAATAGTCATAGCATAGGCATACCCTGAGTGACTGGGCTCTAACTTTACGTGATCAATAGCAACCAGTTCAAGAGGGGCGGTACTTATAATAGGGTGCAGCGGTGCTCTCTGATCATGATGTTCACCTCTCTTCAGGGCACAGGCTGTACATTCCCGACACCACCTCTCAATGTCCTCTCTGATTCCGACCCAATAGAACCGCCTACGGATAGTGGCCTCAGTCTTTTGAACCCCAAAATGTCCAGACCTGTCATGATACATTTCTAAAACCATACCTGCATCTCGACGCGGGATGAGGATCTGGTGCACTCTGTCATTTGACACTGGATCCAGGCTTCGTCGCAGCAACAGGCCTTTTCGAAGGAACAGTTGTTGACGTTGCCTCCACAATTTGATGAGTTCTGGGTCTGCGGTCTTTCGCCGAATTCTTTCAGGGGTTCTGCCACTGATGAAGAAGTCCAGCAGTTCACCGAGAACTCTACTCTCTGATTGCAACTTAATCCACTTTTCCTCTCTGGATGCAGGCTTATCAAAGGATGGAGGGTCAGAGGTTCCACTGTTGGCAGCTTGAGCTTGGTCCTGTTGAGCAAACCTGTTATAAAATGCTGGCATCTCTACATCTTCCCAGGCATCCCGTATGTCATCTGGTGCTATTTCAGTGGGGAGCCTTGACAGGGCATCAGCATTATCGTTTGAACGGCCAGCCCGGTATTTTACAGTGAAGTCGTAATTAGCAAGGCGGGAGGCCCATCTCTGTTCTAAGGCCCCCAGTTTAGCGGTATTCAGGTGAGCCAGAGGATTGTTATCAGTGAATGCAATAAATGGAGTGGCAGCCAAATAGTCTTTGAATTTTTCTGTTACCGCCCACACTAAGGCCAGAAACTCTAATTTGAAAGAGCTATAATTCTGATCATTCTTTTCAGCTCCCTTTAAGGACCGGCTGGCGTAAGCTATCACTCTCTCTTTCCCCTCTTGCACTTGAGCCAGCACTGCTCCCAGGCCTTTCTTACTGGCATCTGTGTAAAGGTGAAATGGCTTACTGTAGTCTGGGTACCCCAGCACGGGAGGTTCAGTCAACTTTTTCTTTAACAACTGAAATGCAACCTCCCTCTCTTCATTCCATTCAATGGGGACAGGAGTCTTTGGGCTCTTTTTTGGTTGCCCCCTCAGGAGTTCCTGGATTGGATCCGCTATTTGTGCGAAGTGGGGGATAAAGCTCCGGTAATAGCCAGCGAAGCTAAGGAAACTCCTCACTTCCTTCACTGTAGTGGGGACCGGCCAATTTCGGACAGCAGCCAGCTTATCAGGATCAGGCTGGACCCCCTCTGCGCTTACAACATGTCCCAGGTATTTTACAGCCGGTTTAAGCAGGTGACATTTGGACACTTGAGGCCGTATTTAATAAGGATTTCAAACACCTCAGCTAAGTGCTTTAAATGGTCCTCATACGTTTTAGAATAGATGATAACGTCATCCAGGTATAGCAGCACTGTCTCAAAGTTCTTATGGCCTAAACACCGCTCCATTAATCTCTGAAAGGTCCCGGGGGCATTACACAGTCCAAATGGCATGCAATTAAATTCAAACAGGCCCATAGGGGTGGTGAAAGCAGTCTTTTCCCTATCCTCAGGGGCCATGGGCACTTGCCAATATCCGCTGGTTAAATCTAAGGTGGAGAAATAGGCGGAGGAGCCTAGAGCAGTTAGAGACTCCTCAATACGTGGCAATGGATAAGCATCTTTGTGAGTGATCTGATTTATCTTTCTATAGTCTACACAAAACCGGATGCCACCATCTTTCTTTTTAACTAAAACCAGTGGTGCAGCCCAGGGACTACGACTGTCCCGGATTACGTTTGAGTCTTTCATTTCTTGGATCATCTCTTTAACAGTTTGGTATGAAGTTGGTGGTATGGGTCTATACCTCTCTTTGATGGGAGGATGAGAGCCAGTGGGTATGGTGTGTTGGATGACACTGACCTCTCCATAGTCCGTTGCATGCTTACTGAAGGCTTGATGGTGTTGCTTTACTAGGTTCAGGAGTCCCTCTAGTTGATGTTGCGGGGTAGCTTCGTCCCCGACATGGAGTTCCTTCCACCAGGGCACTGGAGAGTCGTCCGCAGGAAGAGGTCCTCGAGTGGCAGCTGGTGGCTTCTCGGTGACAGGCAGGCGGATGACATCCTGGAAGGATACCTGGGAAAGCTGGGCAACAGGACAGTGCTTAGTAAGCACAGCAGGATGATCGCTGAGGTTAATCAGACGGACAGGTACTTTACCTTGGGAGACGGTCGCCAGGCACTTGGCAGCTCTCACATATGGGTAGTTTTCCATCTGGACAGGTTCCACCAGGGCCGGATAGTCTTGGCCCTGGACTCCCAGGACAGCACGGCACCACAGGAGGGTTTGGGAGTTTGGAGGTAGAGTCACTGGCCTATTATCACGGATCCTGGCGGTGCAGATCTCTCCTTTTTCATTTGCAAACCTCTGCTGAGCACACAATACGCTGATAGTCTTTTGGAGGACCTTCTTGGAGGCAGAGGAAGCTGCAGGCAGGGACTGATGGAGAGCTTCAAGGACCTCGGGGTAGCAATTTTTGAAAACATTAGTCCCAACAATCACAGGGTGACCCCTTTATCCCCGGTTTGTACCACGATCACTCCTTGCTGTGGTAAAGTGGCTTCTCCCACCTGGAGAGTGGGTTCCCAGTATCCATGGACTTTTATGGGCTTACCATTGCTTGCAATTATCTCCAGCCAGGACTCAGGTGGCTGGGTAAGCAGGCTGGAACTCCAGAACTGATTAAAGGTGGACTGCTGAATAGTGGTGACTTGAGATCCAGTGTCCAACAACGCTTCAAAAGGCACTCCATTGATCCGGACGTTTATTTTGGGACGGGACCCCACATAACGGGGCATCCAGTTTGGATCCCTTGGACCTGTTGTTCTACCTCCCGAGGGGCGGTCCTCAGCCTCGAGGGTGACCCGTTTAACTGCCAGCAAGTAGATTCAGTATGACCCAACTTCTTGCAGTAGTTACAGGCAGGCCGCTTGCGGTTCCTAAACCGGTCACTTGAACGTCGTCCAGGATCTCTGGGATAAACTTCTTGATACGCAGGGGGGACCAGGCTTTTAAGGTAGAAGGAGTTCATCTTCCAGCATTAAGGGTTTCTCCCACTCTTCCAGTTTCCTGCAGACTTTTTCCAGGCTCTTAGTGAGGTAATTGACCTGTTCCATCAAAGCAGCTACTGTATCAGGCACTGGAGTCTGGGCGGCTTGGCTGGCCCCTGGCAGGCTGGCATCCGTCAGCTTAGGATTACGGACAGAAGGCTCGGGATGGGCCACTGGTTCCGTTGGCAGATGTTGTCCCAGAATACTAATGGCCAGTTCTTTAAAGTCCAGGAAAATACTGCTAGGGTGCTGAGCCGACAACATTTTCAATTGAGTTTTTAAAGATTCGCTATTCACACCCGCAATAAATTGTTCTCTCAGAGTTTGATCCTGGGTGTCAACCTCTCTAGGGTCTATATGAATGACGGCCCTCCAGGCCTCTTGGAGGGATAAAGCAAAATCACGGAGTGACTCACCAGGCTTTTGTTTCTTACTGAAGAAGCGCATCTTTATTTCAGACACAGTCCTGACTTCAAAGGTAGTGCTGAGGCGGTCAAAGATCTGCTCTATGGTACTCCTCTCTGAATCGGGCCAGGACATGACTTC
This sequence comes from Bufotes viridis, assembly GCA_033119425.1. NCBI lineage: Eukaryota > Metazoa > Chordata > Amphibia > Anura > Bufonidae > Bufotes > Bufotes viridis. The sequence continues at coordinate 9,488,751 of CM065597.1, forward strand.
TCGGCGGGCCGCTCCTTCCAACTGGGCTAACAGAATCTCCATTTGCTGCTCCGGGTTGATAGGATAGAGCCGGAACAGAGCCAGGAGTTTGTCTTGGAAGTCTTTTAAATTATGAGCCTCCCGGCGTAGCGGGAAACCATGGGGCCCCAAAGTAGTATGGCATCGTCAGCGGCATCATGTTGGCAGGCGCAATACTGTTGGTGGCCACTGGCTCCCTGGGGGCAGGCTGCTCTGCTACTTCTGAGTCCGACATGGTGCAGATTAATTGGGTGTGCGGTCCCTTTAAGAGGTAGCGACAGGTCCGATGTCGCGCTGGCGGGGTTACTGGCCAGTGAGTGCAATCGGTGGAAAGAGTCCGGTGTCCCCTTTTCGGGCCTTACTAACCAGGTGACCCCCTCCGGTGTAGAATTATTTCACCCAGGAGTTTGTACTTACTCCGGTGCAGCGCAGTCCAAGTCTCGCGAGATCCGGAAGGACGTCTTCGGGAATCCCTTGCGCAGCGTCCCTTTCCGCGAGGACGTCGGGCCGGAGGGGCGGAGCTTCGGACTTACTCCGAAGGGGAACAGCGTCTGCGTTCTTCCAGGCCCAAGGTAGGTGGAGTCCAGCTTGGAAAATTTGAATAAGGCGGTGACGCTGCAGAGTTTGGCGCTAAGTTTTCCCGCCAGCAATGAGTAGTGATGGCGCAGTAGATAAGTCCACAGTTCAGGCGGCCATCTTGGGCGCCATGATGCAGCTATTCAATGACAGCAAGCAGGATGATAAAAAGTCCACAAAAACACACTTAGAAGTGGCGATTTTCTTCCTCTTGATAGCGCAACACTGCACAGCGCTTTCTGGAGGTTTTAGGGACACTTTTTGTATGCTTTTCAGTCCACAAAGTTCACTTCAAATAAACAGGCGTTTTGTCACTTGGCAAACTGGTTAAGGCACAAAGTTCACGTTTTGCTCACAGTCCGTAAAACGTGCGTATCCTGTTCGTGACGCCAAAATGTAGCATCCCCAAGTCAGAGCAATGTGTGGGACTAACCTGGGGAATGCCAGTGATGGAGAGGCCGGCACGCTGTTCCTCTGGGGCACTCTCTGGGTTCTGAAGGGACACAGCCAGGTGCAATGTGAGGTGCCCTTGGTGTTGTAGTTTAACGTGCCTATGGCTAAGTCCCTGATGTTTCGTGACGCCAGTGCCAGTAAACGGTGGCACACCGTATTTATAGTAGGAATAATAGAGGTGCAGACTTGTATCTTGAAACAGAATTCCAACTTTACTGAAACAGTGGTAATACAGAAGGCACTCTCTTAAAACAGTTCTTGTTGCAGACAATAGGCTTTGGTACAGTCTAGTTACAGCAGGCTTATATCCAGCAAGGTGAAACAGAGGGTTAAATAACAGGACTTTGAATTGCAGGTGAACCTTACTTTCTTCCTGGCTTGTCCTGACTGGCAATTATTCTTCAAGGCCCCAATGCCCTACTTCTGGCTTATATCCTTGAATCTCCAGTTTGCAGTGTACCTCCTCTGACATTACAGTACCTCTTGCTCTAGGGATTGCCTCAGCTTGGCTCCTGCTGACTTGCCTAGGCCTGTGACATGTGGCCTTCACAGACTCCAGGGTCTGCACTAACTCTAGCCTGCCCTGGCCTAGCTATATATATATCCCTGCTCAACAGTTCCCCTAGTGGTCTAACACCTACATCACAATCCTCACATTACTGCAGGCAATTACATGTAAACCACTTAAAGGGACATAACATATTGGTAGTAAACGGGTATTAAAGTGCCCGTATACTGCATAGGGTCTGGAAAAAAATACAGAAATTATTATAAAACCGGCTGATAAGGGGGGTGGGATAGTGGTACTGAATAAGGATGACTACCATAGAGAAATGAAACGAATTCTGAGCGATCAGACTACGTACAAATTGTTAAGATCCAATCCAGTACATCAATATAAAAATGGTCTTAAAAAATTGCTGGATAAGGGTTTGTTACAGGGGATCTTGAACAAAAAAGAGTTTCAATATTTAAATAATATGTACCCTAAGACCCCAATTATATATTATTTACCCAAGGTACACAAGAATCCCACATGCCCCCCTGGGAGGCCTATTGTTTCTGGACTGGATTCAATAACCAGCAGAATTTCGGAATATGTAGATTTATTTTTGCAGAAATATGTCCCGACGGTACCATCATATCTTAAGGATACCGGGCATGTTCTTAGTATTTTGAATAATTTAGAACATCTACCAGCTGATACCATTTTATTTACGCTCGATGTAACATCTCTATATACTATTATACCCAATCAAATAGGAAGAGAGGCTGTTGAATATTTCCTGAATCAAGATAGTACACTAAGTGATGAACATAAGACCTTTATTGTTGAATGTATTGAATATTGCCTCCATCACAATTATTTTTGGTACAACAATGATTACTACCTCCAAGTCTCCGGAGTTTCCATGGGTGCGAAATTCGCACCAAGTTTTGCCAATCTTTTCATGGCATATTGGGAAAAGACTAATATTACACCACTTCTGGGCAAAGAGAGCACGCATGGCTCCCTGAGACTTTGGAGGCGTTTCATAGATGATTGTGTAGGAATATGGAGGGGAACGGAAGAGGATTTGAACAAATTTATAGGTGTGCTCAATAAGAATGTGTGGAATATAAAACTGACTGGAGAAATAAGTAAAACTAGTATTCACTTCCTAGATCTTGCAATTGAGGTGCATGAGGGGAAGATAGTCACAAAGACTTTCTTCAAGCCCACAGATAGAAATGGATATATTGATAGGTCCAGCTGCCACTATGATCCATGGCTGTGCAATATTCCAGCAGGCCAGCTACAGCGCATTAGAAGAAATTGCACCAAGGATAGCGACTATGAAGAACAAAGTAGTATTATAGTAAAGAGATTTGTAGAAAAAGGCTATGAAGAGGAGATCCTTTTGGAACAAAAAATACTATAAAACATAAAAAGCAAGAAACATTAATAGAACAAAAGATGAACAGAAAGAGAAAGGAGTGACAGAAAACAAAAAAGCAGATAGTAATAAGTACAGATTTGCCTTTAATACCACGTTTTCAATTCAGTGCCCTGCGATTAAACAAATCATAAAAAGAATTGGAATACTTTGAAGGGCGATAACGCCATTGGGGTAGTTTTACCAGACAAACCGTCTTTTATTTTCAAGCGTGCACCCACGTTGCGGGATCATATAGTCCATGGATGTAACAACCTTCACCCCTGTAAAGTGGAAACCAATGTCTTCTCATGGTGTGGCTTCTGTCCGGGTTGTAAAAATAGAACCCGGGACGAGAAGAAAATCCACAAATTAAATGAGGTTCAATCCCAAATATCAAAAATTCATATAAAATAAAAGGGAATTTATCTTGCGAAACAGAGGGGTGATTTATTTATTAGAGTGCCCCTGCAAGATTCAATATATTGGAAGAACCTTGCGAAAGCTTAAAACACGCATAGGAGAACATATACGTAATATCAGAAAGGGGTTGGAAACTCATGGAGTCTCGGCACATTTTAAAAAATTTCATCAGAAAGACCCTAAGGGGTTAAAATTTTGTGCTGTGGAAAAAGTGATTAAACACTGGCGAGGCGGGGATCCCGTCAAACAGATAAATAAAAGAGAAGCCGAGTGGATTCATAAGATTGATACTTTATATCCACAAGGTATGAACATTGAATGGGATATAAAGGCTGTCTGTATGATATGAAAGTTTTCTACACCTTTTTATATTTTTTATCATGCTTTGAATTTTAGTGGTTTTAAAAAAAATTTTGTAACAGTGATGTAACAGTGACGTGATTTCTAGCTCACATCCACAATAGGAGGGATTTTAGCATGTTTGCTATGGATTAGCGTCAGCCCCTGACGAAGCTCACGCGAAACCTAGGTCGGGTTGAAACTGTGTATTTTACGTGCAATTGTGACAAGATACGAATCTTGTAAGTATAATAAAGAGCGCTTGTTTCTTTGTATCAAGTGGTGCTGCACTATGCTTTGTTCCATTTCCCTGAAGGTGGCCGATTAGTGTGAAGATCCTGTTCAGTTGTTGCGGCAAGGTGGACGTAGCATTCCAGGAATACATACATACTACAACATCGAATGAGTAATACCGTTGCCTCGGGATACTGCATGAGTGATTGCAAATAACTGCGGTACCTCTGACAGCCGAGGGGAAAACATTGCTTAAGATTTTTTTCTGAAGTTAACTCCAGCGCGGTTTTCCGGATTCAATTTGTTTTGTTGGTTTTGTTGGGAGTGTGGACCTACTCTCTTGAAGGAAACTGCAGCTTGATCCTAAAAGGTGTGTCACATTCACAACATTTGACTTTGATAGCTGTAGGTAGTCTGGGCATGCTGGGAGTTGTAATTTTGCAACAGCTGGAGAGCCTCAGGTTGGCCGTCCCTGCTATATAGCCATCATTGAACAGTTCATTTACAATACACCAACACAGTGCTGCCACCTGCTGGTGTCTATTGGTATATTTTAGTAATCGCTACCGATGCCTGCTTGAGCCTTCCTGCTACTTATGTAACAGGTTCCCCGATCTTAGCCAGGGGAACGCTGTTGTCTTATCAGAAGCGCGTGGCTCCATGCGCTATCTAGTGGCCGTGTCTGGTTATTGCAGTGCTGCTCCCATTGACAAGAATCTTATTTACCCCGCCCTTGAGAAAATCCTGCATGTACAGCGGATAGGTCTGTGTTCAGATACAAAGCTATAAAAGATGCACAATCAAGATCGCCTGTAAAGACGCTTGGATTGTATTTTAAATGCATTAGAATAAAAAAATGTGCAAGTGAATGAGGAATCCCTTCAAGCCCTGTAGCAGGGATGCCCAACCTGCGACTCTCCAGCTGCTGTGAAACTACAACTCCCACCATGCTCTGCTGTAGGCTGATAGCTGTAGACAGTCTGGGAAAGCTGGGAGTTGTAGTTTTGTAAAAGCTTGAGAGGTTGGTCATCCCTGCCCTGGCGCTGCACCCTATTAATAATAAATCCCCCCTATCCTCTATGTTTTAACAGTAAATAGTACATTAATATCATTGATTTCCAGATTTTTTCTGGTTTTTAGATCTCATTCTGTGCTTGTTTCAGGTTCAATCACCATCGTCCAGTCAGGAATAAAATATTTCTATCATCAGACACTGAAAATCCATTCAGACTTTGTGTTACCAACATAATCGCCATTTGTAACAATGTATCAGTGTCTCTACACATCGGCATGCTATACATCAGGGATGGCCAACCTGAGGCTCTCCAGCTGTTGCAAAACTACAACTCCCAGCATGCCTAGACTATCTACAGCTGTCAGTCTACAGCAGGGCATAGTGGGAGTTGTAGTTTTACAACAGCTGGAGAGCCACAGGTTGGCCATGCCTGCTACACATTGTTACAAGTTCACTAGCTGTGAAAGCAGAACTAGACTAGGATAGGTCTGAATGAATGAACTGCCGGAGGTCGACCCAGGGGTTACCAGTTGGGGGCGTGTCCCGGCACAGCCTGACACAATCCAATCAGTGCTGCCAGTGTCAGTCAGTGCAAAGGCACATCCCCAACTGGTAACACTCAGATGAACCTTTATTCATAAACTTCTAGCAGGTATAATAGAGGAATGGCACAACATATAGTCATCAGTATAGAAGCTCCTGAATTGTTATTACATGAGGAATGCAGGTAGTTACTAAAACAGACCTGTAAGGCCTAGGAGCCGTTTTACCGATTCCTCGGGTCATGTCCCCAAATACCCTCACCTCTCCACAGTCCTGCCAGTGATGCCCCCTTCCCTGTTGGTCTGGGTCCCCTTTTGACCGGTAATTGGGTCTATAACCGCTGCAGCAAGTCACTCTCCTCACCTCGCTGCTGGCGCTACTTGCTGTAATTGCTGAGGCCAGTGATTGGCTTCTGTGGTCACGGGAACAAACCACTTCTGGTCCGGCAGGTACACAAAGTGGATGACAATCGACCAACGGTGCTAAAATGGCGCAACTATGGACAGGTGAGTGTCGACTATGGACAGGTGAGTGTCGACTATGGACAGGTGAGTGTCGACTATGGACAGGTGAGTGTCGACTATGGACAGGTGAGTGTCGACTACGGACAGGTGAGTGTCGACTATGGACAGGTAAGTGTGGACTATGGACAGGTGAGTGTGGACTATGGACAGGTGAGTGTGGACTATGGACAGGTGAGTGTGGACTATGGACAGGTGAGTGTCGACTATGGACAGGTGAGTGTCGACCATGGACAGGTGAGTGTCGACTATGGACAGGTGAGTGTCGACTATGGACAGGTGAGTGTTGACTACGGACAGGTGAGTGTCGACTACGGACAGGTGAGTGTCGACTATGGACAGGTGAGTGTCGACTATGGACAGGTGAGTGTCGACTATGGACAGGTGAGTGTCGACTACGGACAGGTGAGTGTTGACTACGGACAGGTGAGTGTCGACTATGGACAGGTGAGTGTGGACTATGGACAGGTGAGTGTGGACTATGGACAGGTGAGTGTGGACTATGGACAGGTGAGTGTGGACTATGGACAGGTGAGTGTGGACCATGGACAGGTGAGTGTGGACCATGGACAGGTGAGTGTCGACTATGGACAGGTGAGTGTCGACTACGGACAGGTGAGTGTTGACTACGGACAGGTGAGTGTCGACTATGGACAGGTGAGTGTCGACTATGGACAGGTGAGTGTCGACTATGGACTGGTGAGTGTATTTATTTTTTAGCCACATGGTCTGAGGCCCTAGATGCTTATTTAATAGTAAAGGGCATGGAGGGTAATGATCAATTTAACTATTAATACAATAAAAGCTGAACTTGATTAGTGTTGAGTGCGAATATTCAAAAAGCAAATTTTTAGCGCGAATATCGGTACTTCGCGAATATTTTGAATATTGCACTATATATGAGTAATCACAAATATTCGTTTTTTTTTTTATGTTTTACACAGTACACATCACAATGCACATTACAGTGAAGTGCCGTTAATCGCATTGCAATGAAAAATCGTGTTACGAATATTCGCGCTCTACTTAGTGACAGTTGTTCACACCTGGAAGCCCCTGCTGATCAGCTGTTCGTTGAGGCTACGATGCTCCAAGAGTGCGGTGGCCTCTTCATAGGCCACGTGACATCCCTCCCTGTACATCGCTCACGTGGCTTAGGTGCAGCTCCATAGAAGTGAATGGCGCTGAGCTGACACCAAGCGCAGCCGCTGTTAAATGTGTGGTGCTGTGCCAGGAGGCGGCAGCACTCATCATATCTGCGGTGAGCGCCATGGCTTCCTCTTACAACTGATTGGTGGGGAACTCGAATGTTGATGGCCTATCCCCGTGATGGCTAACCTCCGACACTCCAGCTGTGGTAAAACTACAACTCCCAAGATGCACACTTGCTTGGCTGTTCTCAGAACTCCACAGAAATAAATGGAGCATGCGGTGAGTCGTAGCTTCACCACAGCTGGAGTGCCGGAGGTTAGCCATCACTGGCCTAATCGGAAAATCCCAGATAACTCCATTTAAACAAAAGGAGGCATGCTATGCACAGCGAATCCAGCAGGGGCAGTATAAGTCCAGTCACTACGATACAATGTGACATATTTTCAGATTGAATAATCCCTGGGCTTTCTGCCCGCAGGAATCTGTAAACTTTCAGTAATGCCGGAGTAAAGCTGCAGTTTATCTCAGATCATTTTTCTGCACGTACGGTATCCATAGCTCCATACATTGACTGCAGGAGAGGTGGCGGACTCTGGAGCGTGCACATCCCAGAATGATACAGAATACACACAATGCAGTATAGCAAAGAAATACGTCAAACTACAGCCCGGGAGCTGGAAACCAGCACTGTGGTGTATGCAGCTTTGGATGTGACTGGAGTAGAAGTAATACTCCATATCTTGTCCAGTAATGGATTCTTTTCGGGGTGGACCGCCATCGTTCTGTGTATTTTCAAGCTTCCTGCAGACCCCTCGTGTAACAGGTCAGTAATCTGAGGGTGGCCGCCTTGTTCGATCGGATCCGCTGCTCCTCTTCTTGGACCTGATTATACAATCAGGAGACTTGTCCTACAACTGGAATATTTCAAGGTTCACTTTCATAATCCTGTCTGCATTGTAGGATGTTTAACCCCTTCACAGCCAGCATACAGTTTTTCAGAGCCGATCCCTAAGAGTAAGACAATAAAGAGAGAAAGAATTTAGAACATTTACATATAGAATGTATTTAGCACTAAAACAATGGCAATCTCCATACAAAGGAAATTTGGAGCAAAAACAAAAACAAAAATCACCCTGTTATTGTTGGACCCCCAGTTAGATATATCTCAGCCAGGATGAGCATTCGTCGGCAAACAAAACTATAAGCGTGGCAGAATATCCCATATTTACTGTATTGTTGTCTAAGATCAAATATTATTAACAAATTAATATTTTTAAATAACTGTATAACAGTTGGGGGGGGGTTACTTTTCTGATACAAAGCTCCAAATTCCTTGCAAACAGGTACATAATACAATTCTGTCTGCAGCCACCACTAGAGAGAGCTCAGGAGATTACTACATACAGATATATACAGCCACCACTAGAGGGAGCTCAGGAGATTACTGCATTCAGATATATACAGCCACCACTGGAGGGAGCTCAGGAGATTACTACATACAGATATATACAGCCACCACTAGAGGGAGCTCAGGAGATTACTACATACAGATATATACAGCCACCACCAGAGGGAGCTCAGGAGATTACTGCATTCAGATATATACAGCCACCACTGGAGGGAGCTCAAGAGATTACTACATACAGATATATACAGCCACAACTAGAGGGAGCTCAGGAGATTACTGCATACAGATATATACAGTCACCACTAGAGGGAGCTCAGGAGATTACTACATAGAGATAAATATTGCCACCACTAGAGGGAGCTCAGGAGATTACTACATACAGATATATACAGCCACCACTAGAGGGAGCTCAGGAGATTACTGCATACAGATATATACAGCCACCACTGGAGGGAGCTCAGGAGATTACTACATACAGATATATACAGCCACCACTAGAGGGAGCTCAGGAGATTACTACATACAGATATATACAGACACCACAAGAGGGAGCTCAGGAGATTAATACATACAGATATATACAGCCACCACTAGAGGGAGCTCAGGAGATTACTACATACAGATATATACAGCCAACACTAGAACTAGCTCAGGAGATTACTACATACAGATATATACAGCCACAACTAGAGGGAGCTCAGGAGATTACTACATACAGATATATACAGCCACCACTAGAGGGAGCTCAGGAGATTACTACATACAGATATATACAGCCACCACTAGAGGGAGCTCAGGAGATTACTACATAGAGATAAATATTGCCACCACTAGAGGGAGCTCAGGAGATTACTACATACAGATATATACAGCCACCACTAGAGGGAGCTCAGGAGATTATTGTATACAGATATATACAGACACCACAAGAGGGAGCTCAGGAGATTAATACATACAGATATATACAGACACCACAAGAGGGAGATCAGGAGATTACTACATATAGATATATACTGCCACCACTAGAGGGAGCTCAGGAGATTACTGCATACAGAGATATACAGCCACCACTAGAGGGAGCTCAGGAGATTACTGCATACAGAGATATACAGCCACCACTAGAGGGAGCTCAGGAGATTACTGCATACAGATATATACATCCACCACTAGAGGGAGATCAGGAGATTACTACATACAGATATATACAGCCACCAGTAGAGGGAGCTCAGGAAATTACTACATACAGATATATACAGTCACCACTGGAGGGAGCTCAGGAGATTACTGCATACATATATATACATCCACCACTAGAGGGAGATCAGGAGATTACAACATACAGATATATACAGCCACCAGTAGAGGGAGCTCAGGAAATTACTACATACAGATATATACAGCCACTACTGGAGGGAGCTCAGGAGATTACTGTATACAGATATATACAGCCACCACTGGAGGGAGCTCAGGAGATTACTACATACAGATATATACAGTCACCACTAGAGGGAGCTCAGGAGATTACTACATACAGATATATACAGCCACCATTAGAGGGAGCTCAGGAGATTACTACATACAGATATATACAGCCACCACTGGAGGGAGCTCAGGAGATTACTGCATACAGATATATACAGCCACCAGTAGAGGGAGCTCAAGAGATTACTACATACAGATATATACAGACACCACTAGAGGGAGCTCAGGAGATTACTACATACAGATATATACAGCCAACACTAGAGGGAGCTCAGGAGATAACTACATACAGATATATACAGCCTCCACTAGAGGGAGCTCAGGGGATTACTACATGCAGATATATACAGCCACCACTAGAGGGAGCTCAAGAGAAAACTACATACAGATATATACAGCCTCCACTAGGGGGAGCTCAGGAGATTACTACATACAGACATATACAGCCACCACTAGAGGGAGCTCAGGAGATTACTGCATACAGATATGTACAGCCTCCACTAGAGGGAGCTCAGGAGATTACTGCATACAGATATATACAGCCACCACTAGAGGGAGCTCAGGAGATAACTACATACAGAAATATACAGCCACCAATAGAGGGAGCTCAGGAGATTACTGCATACAGATATGTACAGCCTCCACTAGAGGGAGCTCAAGAGATAACTACATACAGATATATACAGCCTCCAGTAGAGGGAGCTCAGGAGATAACTACATACAGATATATACAGCCACCACTAGAGGGAGCTCAGGAGATTACTACATACAGACATATACAGCCATCACTAGAGGGAGCTCAGGAGATTACTACATTCAGATATATACAGCCTCCACTAGAGGGAGCTCAAGAGATAACTACATACAGATATATACAGCCTCAACTAGAGGGAGCTCAGGAGATAACTACATACAGATATATACAGCCACCACTAGAGGGAGCTCAGGAGATTACTGCATACAGATATGTACAGCCTCCACTAGAGGGAGCTCAAGAGATTACTACATACAGAAATATACAGCCTCCACTAGAGGGAGTTTAGGAGATTACTACATACAGATATATACAGCCTCCACTAGAGGGAGCTCAGGAGATAACTACATACTGATTTATACAGCCACCACTAGAGGGAGCTCAGAAGATTTCTGCATACAGATATATACAGCCACCACTAGAGGGAGCTCAGGAGATTACTACATACAGATATATACAGCCACCACTAGAGGAAGCTCAGGAGATTTCTGCATACAGATATATACAGCCACCACTAGAGTGATCTCAGGAGATTACTGCATACAGATATATACAGCCACCACTAGAGGGGGCTCAGGAGATTACTGCATACAGATATATACAGCCACCACTAGAGGGAGCTCAGGAGACTACTACATACAGATATATACAGCCACCACTAGAGGAAGCTCAGGAGCTTACTACATACAGATATATACATCCACCACCAGAGCTCATAACAGATATATCAAGCCACGACTAGGGAAGAACTCAGGAGATTACTACATACAGATATATATAGCCACCACTAGAGGGAGCTCATGAGATTACTACATGCAGATACATACAGCCACCACTCGAAGGAGCTCAGGAGATTACTACATACAGATATATACAGCCACCACTAGAGGGAGCTCAGGAGATTACTACATACAGATGTATACAGCCACCACTAGAGGGAGCTCAGGAGATTACTGCATACAGATATATACAGCAACCACTAGAGGAAGCTCAGGAGATTACTTAATACAGATATATACAGCCACCACTAGAGGAAGCTCAGGAATTACTATATACAGATATATACAGCCATCCCTAGAGGAAGCTCAGGAGCTTAATACATACTAACTATACAGCCACCACTAGAGGGAGCTCAGGAGATTACTACATACAGATGTATACAGCCACCACTAGAGGGAGCTCAGGGGATTAATACATACAGATATATACAGCCACCACTAGAGGGAGCTCAGGAGATTACTCATTACAGATATATAGAAGGAGCTCCGGAGATTACTACATACAGATATATACAGCCACCACTAGAGGGAGCTCAGGAGATTACTACATACAGATATATACAGCCACCACTAGAGGGAGCTCAGGAGATTACTACATAGAGATAAATATTGCCACCACTAGAGGGAGCTCAGGAGATTACTACATACAGATATATACAGCCACCACTAGAGGGAGCTCAGGAGATTACTGTATACAGATATATACAGACACCAAATGAGGGAGCTCAGGAGATTAATACATACAGATATATACAGACACCACAAGAGGGAGATCAGGAGATTACTACATATAGATATATACTGCCACCACTAGAGGGAGCTCAGGAGATTAGTGCATACAGAGATATACAGCCACCACTAGAGGGAGCTCAGGAGATTACTGCATACAGAGATATACAGCCACCACTAGAGGGAGCTCAGGAGATTACTGTATACAGATATATACATCCACCACTAGAGGGAGATCAGGAGATTACTACATACAGATATATACAGCCACCAGTAGAGGGAGCTCAGGAAATTACTACATACAGATTTATACAGTCACCACTGGAGGGAGCTCAGGAGATTACTGCATACATATATATACATCCACCACTAGAGGGAGATCAGGAGATTACTACATACAGATATATACAGCCACCAGCAGAGGGAGCTCAGGAAATTACTACATACAGATATATACAGCCACCACTGGAGGGAGCTCAGGAGATTACTACATACAGATATATACAGCCACCACTGGAGGGAGCTCAGGAGATTACTACATACAGATATATACAGTCACCACTAGAGGGAGCTCAGGAGATTACTACATACAGATATATACAGCCACCATTAGAGGGAGCTCAGGAGATTACTACATACAGATATATACAGCCACCACTGGAGGGAGCTCAGGAGATTACTGCATACAGATATATACAGCCACCAGTAGAGGGAGCTCAAGAGATTACTACATACAGATATATACAGACACCACTAGAGGGAGCTCAGGAGATTACTACATACAGATATACACAGCCAACACTAGAGGGAGCTCAGGAGATAACTACATACAGAAATATACAGCCTCCACTAGAGGGAGCTCAGGGGATTATTACATGCAGATATATACAGCCACCACTAGAGGGAGTTCAAGAGAAAACTACATACAGATATATACAGCCTCCACTAGGGGGAGCTCAGGAGATTACTACATACAGGCATATACAGCCACCACTAGAGGGAGCTCAGGAGATTACTACATGCAGATATATACAGCCTCCACTAGAGGGAGCTCAAGAGATAACTACATACAGATATAAACAGCCTCCACTAGAGGGAGCTCAGGAGATAACTACATACAGAAATATACAGCCACCAATAGAGGGAGCTCAGGAGATTACTGCATACAGATATGTACAGCCTCCACTAGAGGGAGCTCAAGAGATAACTACATACAGATATATACAGCCTCCAGTAGAGGGAGCTCAGGAGATAACTACATACAGATATATACAGCCACCACTAGAGGGAGCTCAGGAGATTACTACATACAGACATATACAGCCACCACTAGAGGGAGCTCAGGAGATTACTACATTCAGATATATACAGCCTCCACTAGAGGGAGCTCAAGAGATAACTACATACAGATATATACAGCCTCAACTAGAGGGAGCTCAGGAGATAACTACATACAGATATATACAGCCACCACTAGAGGGAGCTCAGGAGATTACTGCATACAGATATGTACAGCCTCCACTAGAGGGAGCTCAAGAGATTACTACATACAGAAATATACAGCCTCCACTAGAGGGAGTTTAGGAGATTACTACATACAGATATATACAGCCTCCACTAGAGGGAGCTCAGGAGATAACTACATACTGATTTATACAGCCACCACTAGAGGGAGCTCAGGAGATTACTGCATACAGATATATACATCCACCACTAGAGGGAGATCAGGAGATTACTACATTCAGATATATACAGCCACCAGTAGAGGGAGCTCAGGAAATTACTACATACAGATATATACAGCCACCACTGGAGGGAGCTCAGGAGATTACTGCATACAGATATATACAGCCACCACTAGAGGGAGCTCAGGAGATTACTACATACAGATATATACAGCCACCAGCTAGAGGGAGCTCAGGAGATTACTACATACAGATATATACAGCCACCACTGGAGGGAGCTCAGGAGATTACTACATACAGATATATACAGTCACCACTAGAGGGAGCTCAGGAGATTACTACATACAGATATATACAGCCACCATTAGAGGGAGCTCAGGAGATTACTACATACAGATATATACAGCCACCACTGGAGGGAGCTCAGGAGATTACTGCATACAGATATATACAGCCACCAGTAGAGGGAGCTCAAGAGATTACTACATACAGATATATACAGACACCACTAGAGGGAGCTCAGGAGATTACTACATACAGATATATACAGCCACCACTAGAGGGAGCTCAGGAGATAACTACATACAGATATATACAGCCTCCACTAGAGGGAGCTCAGGAGATTACTACATGCAGATATATACAGCCACCACTAGAGACAGCTCAAGAGATAACTACATACAGATATATACAGCCTCCACTAGGGGGAGCTCAGGAGATTACTACATACAGACATATACAGCCACCACTAGAGGGAGCTCAGGAGATTACTACATGCAGATATATACAGCCTCCACTAGAGGGAGCTCAAGAGATAACTACATACAGATATATACAACCTCCACTAGAGGGAGCTCAGGAGATAACTACATACAGATATATACAGCCATCAATAGAGGGAGCTCAGGAGATTACTGCATACAGATATGTACAGCCTCCACTAGAAGGAGCTCAAGAGATAACTACATACAGATATATACAGCCTCCACTAGAGGGAGCTCAGGAGATAATTACATACAGATATATACAGCCACCACTAGAGGGAGCTCAGGAGATTTGTACATACAGACATATACAGCCACCACTAGAGGGAGCTCAGGAGATTACTACATTCAGATATATACAGCCTCCACTAGAGGGAGCTCAAGAGATAACTACATGCAGATATATACAACCTCCACTAGAGGGAGCTCAGGAGATAACTACATACAGATATATACAGCCACCACTAGAGGGAGCTCAGGAGATTACTGCATACAGATATGTACAGCCTCCACTAGAGGGAGCTCAAGAGATTACTACATACAGATATATACAGCCTCCACTAGAGGGAGCTTAGGAGATTACTACATACAGATATATACAGCCTCCTCTAGAGGGAGCTCAGGAGATAACTACATACTGATTTATACAGCCACCACTAGAGGGAGCTCAGGTGATTTCTGCATACAGATATATACAGCCACCACTAGAGGGAGCTCAGGAGATTACTACATACAGATATATACAGCCACCACTAGAGGAAGCTCAGGAGATTTCTGCATACAGATATATACAGCCACCACTAGAGTGATCTCAGGAGATTACTGCATACAGATATATACAGCCACCACTAGAGGGGGCTCAGGAGATTACTGCATACAGATATATACAGCCACCACTAGAGGGAGCTCAGGAGACTACTACATACAGATATATACAGCCACCACTAGAGGAAGCTCAGGAGCTTACTACATACAGATATATACATCCACCACCAGAGCTCATAACAGATATATCAAGCCACGACTAGGGAAGAACTCAGGAGATTACTACATACAGATATATATAGCCACCACTAGAGGGAGCTCATGAGATTACTACATGCAGATACATACAGCCACCACTCGAAGGAGCTCAGGAGATTACTACATACAGATATATACAGCCACCACTAGAGGGAGCTCAGGAGATTTCTACATACAGATGTATACAGCCACCACTAGAGGGAGCTCAGGAGATTACTGCATACAGATATATACAGCAACCACTAGAGGAAGCTCAGGAGATTACTTAATACAGATATATACAGCCACCACTAGAGGAAGCTCAGGAATTACTATATACAGATATATACAGCCATCCCTAGAGGAAGCTCAGGAGCTTAATACATACTAACTATACAGCCACCACTAGAGGGAGCTCAGGAGATTACTACATACAGATGTATACAGCCACCACTAGAGGGAGCTCAGGGGATTAATACATACAGATATATACAGCCACCACTAGAGGGAGCTCAGGAGATTACTCCTTACAGATATATAGAAGGAGCTCCGGAGATTACTACATACAGATATATACAGCCACCACTAGAGGGAGCTCAGGAGATTACTTAATACAGATATATACAGCCACCACCAGAGGGAGCTCAGGAGATTACTACATACAGATGTATACAGCCACCACTAGAGGGAGCTCAGGAGATTACTGCATACAGATATATACAGCAACCACTAGAGGAAGCTCAGGAGATTACTTAATACAGATATATACAGCCACCACTAGAGGAAGCTCAGGAATTACTATATACAGATATATACAGCCACCCCTAGAGGAAGCTCAGGAGCTTAATACATACTAACTATACAGCCACCACTAGAGGGAGCTCAGGAGATTACTACATACAGATAAATACAGCCACCACTAGAGGGAGCTCAGGAGATTACTACATACAGATGTATACAGCCACCACTAGAGGGAGCTCAGGAGATTACTGCATACAGATATATACAGCAACCACTAGAGGAAGCTCAGGAGATTACTTAATACAGATATATACAGCCACCACTAGAGGAAGCTCAGGAATTACTATATACAGATATATACAGCCTCCCTAGAGGAAGCTCAGGAGCTTAATACATACTAACTATACAGCCACCACTAGAGGGAGCTCAGGAGATTACTACATACAGATGTATACAGCCACCACTAGAGGGAGCTCAGGGGATTAATACATACAGATATATACAGCCACCACTAGAGGGAGCTCAGGAGATTACTCCTCACAGATATATACAGCGACCTCTAGAAGGAGCTCCGGAGATTACTACATACAGATATATACAGCCACCACTAGAGGGAGCTCAGGAGATTACTTAATAAAGATATATACAGCCACCACCAGAGGGAGCTCAGGAGATTACTACATACAGATGTATACAGCCACCACTAGAGGGAGCTCAGGAGATTACTGCATACAGATATATACAGCAAACACTAGAGGAAGCTCAGGAGATTACTTAATACAGATATATACAGCCACCACTAGAGGAAGCTCAGGAATTACTATATACAGATATATACAGCCACCCCTAGAGGAAGCTCAGGAGCTTAATACATACTAACTATACAGCCACCACTAGAGGGAGCTCAGGAGATTACTACATACAGATATATACAGCCACCACTAGAGGGAGCTCAGGAGATTACTACATACAGATGTATACAGCCACCACTAGAGGGAGCTCTGGAGATTACTGCATACAGATATATACAGCAACCACTAGAGGAAGCTCAGGAGATTACTTAATACAGATATATACAGCCACCACTAGAGGAAGCTCAGGAATTACTATATACAGATATATACAGCCACCCCTAGAGGAAGCTCAGGAGCTTAATACATACTAACTATACAGCCACCACCAGAGGGAGCTCAGGAGATTACTACATACAGATATATACAGCCACCACTAGAGGGAGCTCAGGAGATTACTACATACAGATATATACAGCCACCACTAGAGGGAGCTCAGGAGATTACTTAATACAGATATATACAGCCACCACCAGAGGGAGCTCAGGAGATTACTACATACAGATGTATACAGCCACCACTAGAGGGAGCTCAGGAGATTACTGCATACAGATATATACAGCAACCACTAGAGGAAGCTCAGGAGATTACTTAATACAGATATATACAGCCACCACTAGAGGAAGCTCAGGAATTACTATATTCAGATATATACAGCCACCCCTAGAGGAAGCTCAGGAGCTTAATACATACTAACTATACAGCCACCACTAGAGGAAGCTCAGGAGATTACTTAATACAGATATATACAGCCACCACTAGAGGGAGCTCAGGAGATTACAACATACAGATATATACAGCTACCACTCGAGGGAGCTCAGGAGATTACTACATCCAGACATATACAGCCACCACTAGAGGGAGCATAGGAGATTACTGCATACAGATATATACAGCCACCACTAGAGGGAGCTCAAGAGATCACTACATACAGATATTTACAGCCACCACTAGAGGGAGCTCAGGAAATTACTAAATACAGATATATACAGCCACCACTAGAGGGAGCTCAGGAGATTACTTAATACAGATATATACAGCCACCACCAGTGGAAGCTGTGGAGATTACTACATACAGATGTATACAGCCACCACTAGAGTGAGCTCAGGAGATTATTACATACAGATATATACAGCCACCACTAGAGGAAGCTCAGGGGATTACTTTATACAGATATATACAGCCACCACTAGAGGGAGCTCAGGAATTACTATATACAGATATATACAGCCACCACTAGAGGAAGCTCAGGAGATTACTTAATACAGATATATACAGCCACCACTAGAGGAAGCTCAGGAGATTACTTAATACAGATATATACAGCCACCACTAGAGGGAGCTCAGGAGATTACTACATACAGGTATATACAGCCACCACCCGAGGGAGCTCAGGAAATTACTACATACAGATGTATACAGCCACCACTAGAGGGAGCTCAGGAATTACTATATACAGATATATACAGCCACCACTAGAGGAAGCTCAGGAGATTACTTAATACAGATATATACAGCCACCACTAGAGGGAGCTCAGGAATTACTACATACAGGTATATACAGCCACCACCCGAGGGAGCTCAGGAGATTACTACATACAGATGTATACAGCCACCACTAGAGGGAGCTCAGGAGATTACTGCATACAGATATATACAACCATTACTAGAGGGAGCTCAGGAGATTACTACATACAGATATATACAGCCACCACTAGAGGGAGCTCAGGAGATTACTGCATACAGATATATACAGCCACCACTAGAGGGAGCTCAGGAGATTACTACATACAGGTATATACAGCCACCACCCGAGGGAGCTTAGGAAATTACTACATACAGATGTATACAGCCACCACTAGAGGGAGCTCAGGAGATTACTGCATACAGATATATACAGCCACCACTAGAGGAAGCTCAGGAGATTACTTAATACAGATATATACAGCCACCACTAGAGTGAGCTCAGGAGATTACTACATACAGGTATATACAGCCACCACCCGAGGGAGCTCAGGAAATTACTACATACAGATGTATACAGCCACCACTAGAGGGAGCTCAGGAGATTACTGCATACAGATATATACAACCATTACTAGAGGGAGCTCAGGAGATTACTACATTCAGATATATACAGCCACCACTAGAGGGAGCTCAGGAGATTACTGCATACAGATATATACAGCCACCACTAGAGGGAGCTCAGGAGATTACTACATACAGGTATATACAGCCACCACCCGAGGGAGCTTAGGAGATTACTGCATACAGATATATACAGCCACCACTAGAGGGAGCTCAGGAGATTACTACATTCAGATATATACAGCCACCACTAGAGGGAGCTTAGGAGATTACTGCATACAGATATATACAGCCACCACTAGAGGGAGCTCACTACATATGGAATGTACTGTACATTTAATAGCACAATATCTAGTAAGCTCCCTCTAGTGGTTGCTGAGGGCAGCAGAATTTTTAATATTGACAGGGGATTTAGGGCTCCGTGTTAATGCAGACCCATTTAGATATTTAAAAAAAATATGGATAAAATACAAATGATATGTAAGGGAGAACTCTAAGGCTCCTCTCCTCTTCCAGCCATTGTTTGGGGCTTTGAGGCTGCAGACTGTTCAGTATGTACTAAGCAAGAGTTTAGCCCCTAATCTACCCATTCTCCTCTATTCATGCCAATTCCTTCACTGACGCCCAGTCACCCAGACACTGCTGCTTCAGTTCTACTTAGATACACCCCTCCCCGCTCCTCGGCCGTATATCAGTCCATTTCTATTAAGCTTCCAGCACGCTGACTATCATGTCTCTGCCCATGTATTTACTGTATACAGAAGACATGGTCCAATGCAGACTCCTATGTATAAACCCCCAAGAATAAAGAGTCTGGAGCCTAAATACCAGGTCTCATCTTAGACAATAAGAAAGCTTCACAG
Source organism: Bufotes viridis (assembly GCA_033119425.1). Taxonomy (NCBI): domain Eukaryota; kingdom Metazoa; phylum Chordata; class Amphibia; order Anura; family Bufonidae; genus Bufotes; species Bufotes viridis. The sequence goes on from CM065597.1 coordinate 9,509,089, forward strand.
TCTACATAATACAGAAGGACAGTGTTATGGATGGGTGGTCGCAGGTCGCTGAGGGGTAGTCACCAAGACGGACGAGGAGAGGCTGGAGCCATTAAATAACACAGTATTTACTGGTGTCATCAGAGATCATTCCTGGTCCAGGATTCCTTATCAAAAGTGAAGGGCTCAAGCACATGAACATTGGATGTTTTACGGTCCGTAAATTGCAAATCCGCAAAACACTGATACCAGCCGCGTGCATTCTATATTTTGCGGAACGGAACAGCTGGCTCCTAATAGAACAGTCCTATCCTTGTCCGTAATGTAAAATGAATATACGGAATTAACGAAATAGACGTAAGAAATGTAATGCACACTGAGTAATTTACGTTTTTTTGCGGCCCCATTGAAATTAATGGTTTCGCATACGGGCAAAAAAAAAATACATTTGTGTGCATGAGCCGAAGTGTGAGCAGAATGAGCCGTAGATCAAGGCAACTCCGAGGAATTTGATTGCTAAAATGTATCAAGTGCAGTAAATGTATCAGTCTGGAGGTAAAAATGTACCTCTGGATTCCTTTAATTGTATACAATTGTAGCAAACCTAACGCTGTAAAAAGTATTATCTTTGTACAGGTTCCCAACGAAAATTTTCTCTTTCACTGACAGCAAGCAGAGATCTTGAAAATGGCGTAGGAATTGAGATACAGTCTATTAGAAAGTTAAAGAATAAAGAACTGCTTATGTAATGCTTTATTTACAAAAAATTTATTTGCAAAAATCCTGCAACCAATATAATATCTATAAAATAGATAAAAGATCTATAAAATAGGCATCCCTTTCCCAAACCCGCCCGGTTATATAGCAGAACATAAGCGGGGGATGTACAGTATGGCGGTATCGTGGACTTCAGGAGAAAGCTTATTAACAGCTGGGAGCTTGTGTGACGGCCATGTTGGTCGATATCCACCTTTCCCAAGGATTTTTACACAGTGACATCCCATTATTCTGACCACGTCCTACGTTTGACGTTGTCAGCGTGCAACCCATGAAGGAAGTCACATGTGCTGAGCTGGCTCGGTGGATATATAAGGTGTGTCGTACTCTGTTTACACACTTATCCCACCACTGTGAATAAGCGGAAACTGTGGAGCGACACGTGCCATTGATGTGAAAGGTGATTGTAGGCTACGGAGGTTCACGAGGACGGACTGACAAAATGGACCAGAGTCACCAGACGAGGTTCTAACACAGCAGTACTGGGAACCCTACTGTGTACGGGTCTCTGGAGCAGATGGATGGTCACTGCTCCTCTGATAATGAAGTTGCATCAGCAGAAAAGTCTTCTAGTTTCAGGACAGTATCGGAATTGGACCTCTACTGATTGGTAACGGGTTGTCTTCTCCAATGACTCAAGTTTTCTGCTTCATGGAACGGATGGACGTCGGCGTGTCCGGAGAAAAACATCAGAAAGGGAACACCCTGCAGCCATTACTGGAAGAACACAAGCTGGTGGGGGCAGCGCTATGGTCTGGGAGAGGTTTCATGGCCTTCTCTGGGCCACTCATCCATGTGGATGGCACTCTCAATCGATGTGGGTATGAATCAATTCTTGCAGATACACCCTTACATGCTGGTTGTCTCCTCTGGGGATCTTCTAGCAAGACAATGCGACATGTCACATGACTATAAATGTCCTACATTGGTTGGGAGAGCATGACCAAGACTTCCAACTACTACCCTGGCCACTAATTCCCCAGACCTGAACCCAGTGGAGCATTTGTGGAACCACCTCGATGGTCATGTTCATTCTATGGATCCTCCCCACATCCCGTCCAGCAGCTCTGGGATGCAGTCAGCATGGCTCCACTTACCTGTGACAACCTACCAGGACCTCGTAGAGTCACTCTGGGCCCCTCTCGCTGCTGTCCGTGCTACACATGGCGGTTACTCTGGATATTAGATAGCGCTCATAATAATGAGACTGGACTGTGTATCAACAACCTATACCGGGTGGTCGTCATCATTCCATGGGGTTCAGCATTATAGACCGCTGTGATATAGGCCGGATCTGTATTACACACCCGCTCAGCATCCTGTATGTTTCCTCTTGTATCAAACCACAAATCCATTAAAATGCGGAGCCATCTGGAAACGTACGTATGTGTAATGTGCTGCTGCCAGAAGATCTGCGGAGCCGATTGCACAAGCCTCATGCTTCACTAACATGTCTAAGAATGCGCCGGCTATAGGATCCTGTATCGCTGCTGCCCGACCCCTTAATACTGTGAAAATGATTATAGATGACTGTTGGAGTGGAATGGGTCTGCCCAATGCCAGGTCAGTTGTACCAAGCCTCATTCATAGCTTCAGTCCCAAGTCTTGCTGCTGTTCTATGTACATGAATGTGCGCACCACATGGTAATGTCACGTCCGGTCTTGTTTGCCAGTTGGAATAGAAGACATTGTCTGCTTTATTTCTGTACTTTCTTGGCCTGACAAGTTATGGAAATGGCCATGAGTGCGCTGGCAATCTGAGAGGTGTTACCTTGGAGTCTTGGACCCCTCACATCTACTATTAGGAATAAGATTGGAATTGTTTGCAGGGTTCTGTAACCTCACAGATCACTACTGCCCCCTGCTGGCAGAGAGGCACAGTCAAATTAGATATATAACCTGCTGTTGAAAATGACTATGGGGAGATGCATTGATAATGTTGCACAGTGTGAGCTCTGACCAGTACCGCTTCCTTGCATAATGTGTGCTAGATTTATCTGCACTAAACATGCCCTCAGCACCGAGCATGCCCTCAGCATTGGATGAGCCCTCAGCACCGAACATGCCCTCAGCATTCAGCGTGTCCTCAGCACAAGGCATGCCCTCAGCATTGAGCTTATCCTCAGCACTAAGCATGCCCTCAGCATTGAGCACGTCCTCAGCACTAAGCATGCCCTCAGCATTGAATGAGCCCTCAGCACCGAGCATGCCCTCAGCTTTCAGCATGTCCTCAGCAATAAGCATGCCCTCAGCATTGAGTAAGTCCTCAGCAATAAGCATGCCCTCAGCATTAATTAAGTCCTCAGTACTATGCATGTCCTCAGCATTGACCGCATCCTCAGCACTAAGCATGTCTTAAGCATTGACCGCGTCCTCAGCACTAAAAATACCATCAGCATTGAACGCATCCTCAGCACTAAGCATGTCCTCAGCATTGAGTGCGTCCTCAACACTAAGCATGTCCTCAGCATTGAGTGCGTCCTCAACACTAAGCATGTCCTAAGCATCACCCTGCTCTGGAATCAGCTATACTATATCACTATCTAACCTACACTGACTATCTCCCACTAACTATCTGTATTATATATATAAGATAACTAACTATCTGTATTATATATATAAGATAACTAACTATCTGTATTATATATATAAGATAACTAACTATCTGTATTATATATTGTGGTAAGGTGCAAGGTGTCATATGTGATGGCAGGTACGTGTCACCGAGGTTGCTGGCCTCGGTGAGGTGAGAGCCGGGTTTTTGTCTGCAGCAGCTAGTGCTGTTTGACTTTGTTAAATAGCATGGCTGCAAAGCCGATCCGGGCCGGCTCTTACTGGGAGCAGCTAAAGAGTAGGGTGGGTGGCTGCTCCCCACGGTCCAGTCCATGTTTTGGGCTGGATATAAAACGCAGCCAGCAGCTGTGTCTGGGGAGTGTGATTATCCTGGAGCTGCTAACAGGGCTGGGAGTTCTCTGTCCAGGAGGAAAGAGCTCAGCAAGGAGGTATTTTGTTCCTGGCTACCTGAAGCTGGATTCTCCTGCGGCTGGGCCGACAGCGTGGTGCGAACCTGCACCTACACCTCCCAGGTGACTGAACCTGTGTTGGACTGTTTTTGTTTGGCTACGTTATTTCCGTTGTGTGTGAACTGTCACCAAGAGACTGTTTTTCATTTTGTGTGCAAGTGTGAATAAAACACTGTTTGTTGCACAATCTGGACTCCTTGTTTTGCCTCTAAACTGCACCCGCACCGCTGTCTACCAGAGCGACTCCCACATTTGGTGGAGGATGCGGGCATGCGCAGTGAGGCTGGCGTGAACGCCCGAAGTTTTGTTTTTCTAAAGTGTATGGAATATATTAAGCCAGCAAAGCTGCAAGCAGGAGTTTCTGGCAACATGGAGGCTGCTGTGAAGGCTCTCATAGAGGCTAACGTGCAGCAGCGGGAGACCAACCAACTACTGCTACAACATGTGATGGCGTTACAGGCGGCAGGAGCGTCCCACCACGTCCAAGATGCCCGGAAGCGGTCCGTGCGGCGATCCCAAAAATGACCCCCGCAGACGGCGTTGAGACGTACCTGGCGGTTTTGAGAAGGTCGCCGTGAGGAAAAAGTTACCCCGTGACCAGTGGGCTGAGGTGGTCGCTCCGTTCCTGGCTTCCGGACCCCAGCAGGTGTTTTTCGACTTGTCGGATGACCAAGCGGCAGATTATGACACTGTGAAAGGAGAGGTCCTAGCCAGACTGGGCGTGAAGCGTGCTGGTCCGCGCCCAAAGAGTCCACCAGTGGGACTTTAAAGCGACTGAACCCGCTAGGCCGCAGTTCTACGATCTGCTGCACAGGCTGCAAAAGTGGCTGCAGCCCGATCTACTAAGTCCCACTGCCATGCTGGATCGACTGTTGGCGGACATCTTTTGGAGGGCCCTGCCTTATCCCCTCCAGCACTGGATCGGCCAGGTATCGCCCACCAATGCCCTGGAGATGGTCGACCTGGTGGAGCGCTACGAGGCCACCAGAAACCTGCAGGGGACTCTTGCGGGGAAGGGGTCAGTCAAACCCGGAGGCCTCTGCCCCAGTTCCGGCGTCCGGCGACAGAGCGGCCTGCCCGGAATATACCCCCTGCGAGTCCGCCTCCCGTGGTATGCTGGAGGTGTCAGGAGCCAGGCCACATCAGGGCCGACTGTCCGCATCGGGATGAGCCGATGGATATGAACTACGGGGTCGTCACTCCCTGTATGCACGGAAGCTGTGCGCAACTGGCACCCGTGAGGTGCAGGACCATAACCACCTGTGTCAGGTAGAGGTGGGAGACTCTCTGGCGGTGGCTCTGCTGGACTCCGGGAGTTTAGTCTCCCTGGTAAGGGCTGCACTTGTACGGCCTGCGGAGTATACTGGCCGTAAAGTCGGGGTCCTGTGCATCCACGGAGACCTGAAAGACTATCCCACTGCACTAGTGACTTTGTCCACAGCGGCTGGTAGGTGGACCCACGAGGTGGCTGTCGCTACTAAACTCCCACACGAACTAATACTTGGGAGGGACTTCCCGGTTTTCCGGCGCTGTGGCCGGCAATAAAGGTATCTGAGGGACCCGAGACAGGGGTGACCCTAGTAGAGTGGCCTGATACCGCTGGAAGGCCAGAACCCTGGGAGCCCGAGTCTGAAGGGCCGGCGGTAGGGGTGACCACTGCTCCAGCGGTAGAGGGAGACAACCCCACTGAGTGTAATGGTGGGAGACACGGAGGACTTGCCACCGGGACCTGAGTTGGCAGACCTCAATGTCTCCGGGGAAAATTTTGGGACCGCACAACACCGGGACCAAACCCTAACCAGGGCCTGGGAGAATGTGCTGGAAATTGATGGGAAACCCCAGAAACCAGGGGCTGAATTAATGTTCCCACGGTTTATTGTTCTGCAGGATATGTTGTATCGGGTGAACCAAATCCGAGCGAACCTGTTGAACAGTTGGTGGTGCCCACAGCGTATCGCAAGCTTGTCATGGAGCTTGCCCACCAACATGTTCTTGGGGGACACCTGGGGTGGCAGAAAACCCAGGACCGCATACTGCAGCGATTTTATTGGCCCAGTGTGTTCAAGGAGGTAGAGAATTATTGTAAGTCCTGTCCGACCTGTCAGATAACTAGCCCCCAGCCACATTTCCGTAGTCCCCTGGTACCTCTGCCAATTATTGAAGTACCGTTTGAGCGAATCGCGATGGATTTAGTGGGCCTGTACCAAAGTCTGCCAGGGGCCACCAACACATTCTGGTAGTTCTCGACTATGCCACTCGGTATCCGGAGGCGGTGCCTCTGCGACATACCTCAGCTAAGCTCATTGCCAAAGAGTTAATGGAGATGTTTTCCCGTGTGGGCCTGCCAAAGAGGTTCTGACAGACCAAGGGACCCCTTTTATGTCCAAAGTAATGAGGGAACTGTGTAAATTGTTGCGTATAAAGCAGTTACGGACGTCCGTTTACCATCCGCAAACAGACGGTCTTGTGGAGAGGTTTAACCAAACTCTAAAAAATATGTTAAAGAGGGTGGTGTCTAGAGATGGGAAGGACTGGGATCTGCTTCTGCCCTATCTCATGTTCGCAGTGCGAGAGGTGCCCCAGGCCTCTACTGGGTTCTCGCCCTTCGAACTGCTTTATGGCAGACACCCTCGGGGCCTGTTGGATATCGCCAAGGAAGCGTGGGAACAACAGCCTGTCCCCCACAAAAGTGTCATTGAGTATGTCGCCCAAATGCAGGACCGGATGGAAAGGGTGTTGCCCTTGGTCCGGGAGCATATGGAGGCAGCGCAACAAGCCCAGAGTAGGGTGTACAATCGTCAGGCTCGGGTGCGGGACTTCAATCCGGGAGATCGGGTTTTGGTTCTGGTACCCACCCTTGACAGCAAATTCCTAGCTAGGTGGCAGGGCCCCTATGAGGTGATCGAGAAGGTAGGGAAGTAAATTACAAAGTACACCAGCCAGGGCGGCGCAAGCCGAGCAGGTGTACCACGTGAATTTACTTAAGCCGTGGAAAGATAGGGACACAGCCGACGACCACAGCCCCGGCCAGGGCTTCTAGGTGAAAAGGGTCCAGCCCCACAGTTCGAGGCCTGTGAAGCAGTAACCACGGTAAAATTGCAGACAGCCTGTCTTCCAAACAAGTTCAGGAAGTCAGGGAGTTCATCAGTCGGAACACGGATGTGTTCTCGGACCTCCCTGGCCGCACGTCTCTCATCCAACATGACATCGTCACTGAGCCTCAGGCCAAGATCCGGTTAAAACCATACCGGGTACCCGAGGCTCGGCGACGGGCCATCGCGGAGGAAGTACAGTTAATGTTGAAGCTCGAGGTCATTGAGGAGTCGAAAAGTGAGTGGGCCAGTCCCATAGTCCTAATACCCAAGCCGGATGGGACGTTGCGGTTCTGCAACGACTTTCGCAAGTTAAATGAAGTATCCAAGTTTGGCGCGTATCCCATGCCCCGAGTAGACGAGCTGGTTGAAAGTTTAGGACAAGCCCGTTATTTTTCTGTGCTGGACCTCACTAAAGGGTACTGGCAGGTACCCTTAGCGAGTCGGCTAAGGAAAAACCGCATTTGTTACCCGCAGGGCCTGTATCACTACAAGGTGTTACCCTTTGGCCTGCATGGCGCCCCGCCACTTTCCAAAGGTTAATGGACATAGTGCTGCGACCACATCGTCGGTGCGCCTCGGCCTACTTGGATGATGTAGTCATCCACAGCACCGACTGGGAAAGCCATTTACCCAAGGTGCAGGCGGTAGTGGATGCCCTGAGGAAAGCCGGACTGACCGCTAACCCAAAGAAGTGCTCCATAGGGTTAGAGGAGACAAAATATCTGGGATATGTAATTGGGCGGGAGTCATCAAACCTCAGGTAACTAAGGTAGAGGCCATTCGTAACTGGCCCCGACCGGTCACCACCAGGCAGGTAAAGTCGTTCCTGGGGATTGTAGGTTACTACATGAGGTTTGTGCCCCACTTTGCCACAATAGCAGCGCCATTGACAGACCTGTTGAAGGGGCGAAAGTCTGGGAGGGTTAGCTGGAGTGAGAAGGCGGAGGAGGCTTTCTCCGCGTTGAAGTCGGCCCTGTGTGGGTCCCCGGTTTTGGTGACACCCGACTTCAACAAGGAGTTTGTCGTACAGACCGACGCCTCGGAGGTAGGCCTCGGTGCGGTACTGTCGCAGGAGGTCAACGAGGAAGAACATCCCGTTGTCTTCCTGAGCCGTAAGCTCAGTCCCGCCGAGTCCAGGTATAGTATAGTGGAGAGGGAGTGCCTGGCTATCAAGTGGGCACTCGAATCTCTCCGCTACTACCTGTTAGGGAGGAGGTTCCGTCTGGTGACCGACCATTCCCCCTCAAATGGATGAGTCAGGCCAAGGAGAGGAATGCTCGGGTCACCAGGTGGTTCCTATCTCTTCAAAATTTCAAGTTTTCCGTGGAACACAGGGCAGGCCGCTTGCAGGGCAACGCAGATGCCCTGTCCCGCGTCCACTGCCTCACGTGTGTTCACCCCTCAGGGTTGAACAAAGGGGGTATGTGGTAGGTGCAAGGTGTCATATGTGATGGCAGGTACGTGTCACCGAGGTTGCTGGCCTCGGTGAGGTGAGAGCCGGGTTTTTGTCTGCAGCAGCTAGTGCTGTTTGACTTTGTTAAATAGCATGGCTGCAAAGCCGATCCGGGCCGGCTCTTACTGGGAGCAGCTAAAGAGTAGGGTTGGTGGCTGCTCCCCACGGTCCAGTCCATGTTTTGGGCTGGATATAAACGCAGCCAGCAGCTGTGTCTGGGGAGTGTGATTATCCTGGAGCTGCTAACAGGGCTGGGAGTTCTCTGTCCAGGAGGAAAGAGCTCAGCAAGGAGGTATTTTGTTCCTGGCTACCTGAAGCTGGATTCTCCTGCGGCTGGGCCGACAGCGTGGTGCGAACCTGCACCTACACCTCCCAGGTGACTGAACCTGTGTTGGACTGTTTTTGTTTGGCTACGTTATTTCCGTTGTGTGTGAACTGTCACCAAGAGACTGTTTTTCATTTTGTGTGCAAGTGTGAATAAAACACTGTTTGTTGCACAATCTGGACTCCTTGTTTTGCCTCTAAACTGCACCCGCACCGCTGTCTACCAGAGCGACTCCCCACAATATATAAGATAACTAACTAACTAACTAACTAACACTAACTAACTATCTAATGTAATGTGACAGCAAAGCACAGAGCACAGCAATGACACTGCCGTCTCTCTCAGAACTGTAAAAAAACAGCAGAAAATGGCTGCTGGGGAGGTTCTTATATAGTAAGGGGTCGGCAACTTTCCTTCCTTCTCATTGGGCCACAAGCAAGAAGCAGGGAGGGATCATGGGTTCAAAGGGAAAAAAAAATCTAGAATATTCACGAATACGAATATATAGCACTATATTCTAAATATTCGCAAATTCTCAAAGTAGCAATATTCGCGATTAAAATTCGTGATTCGAATATTCACATCCAACACTGGTGATTATGGGAGCTTAGTGAAAATTTTGTAATATGGTAACAGATTTAAGTTACGTCCACAACACTTACAATACTTCTTTGCTTCATAGTTACAAACATGTTTTTAAAATGTTACAAATTTGGCTTTGTATCATTTAACCTTCAAAATAATGTCTATCCAACATTTTCAGGAATGTCGGAGCTATGCAACTATTCTGTCTACCTGTAGTTGCCATTAGAAGGAGCTCAAGAGCAAACTGCTACAGATATATACAGTCACCACTAGCGGGAGATCAGGAGATTACTACATACAGATATATACAGCAACCACTAGAGGGAGCTCAGGAGATTACTGCATACAGGTATATACTGCCACCACTAGAGGGAGCTCAGGAGATTACTACATACAGATATATACAGCCACCACTGGAGGGAGCTCAGGAGATTACTACATACAGATATATACAGCCACCACTAGAGGGAGTTCAGGAGATTACTACATACAGATATATACAGCCACCACTAGAGGAGCTCAGGAGATTACTGCTACAGATATATACAGTCACCACTAGCGGGAGATCAGGAGATTACTACATACAGATATATACAACCACCACTAGGAGGAGCTCAGGAGATTACTACATACAGATATATACAGCCACCACTAGAGGGAGCTCAGGAGATTACTGCATACAGATATATACAGCCACCACTAGAGGGAGCTCAGGAGATTACTGCATACAGATATATAGAGCCACCACTAGAGGGAGCTCAGGAGATTACTACATACAGCTATATACAGCCACCACTAGAGGGAGCTCAGGAGATTACTGCATACAGCTATATACAGCCACCTTTATACACTTGCTGCACTGACTGCGGATCCAAATTGCCATTATACAGCTCTGTAATTCCAGGAAAACGTTCTTGTTATTGGGGTGCAAGTTCTGTGTGATACGGCTATTAACAGGGATAATTACAAGGAAATATTTCTATGTCTTATTTGCCCTTGTGCGGTGCAGTTATATGTTCTAAAGCATTTTTTGGCGTGTATTAAAAAAGGGTTTATTAGCTGTTGTGTGATGAAGTTAGAAAATTACAGCCCTTTTTGGCATGTATTAGTGGCACAAAAAATATATATATTTGCCGTTCAGTGGTGCAGTTATATATTCTAAAGTCTTCTTTGGAGTGTATTAGTGGGAAAAAAAGGGCTTACTAGCCGTTGTGTGGTGAAATGAGAAAATTACAGACTTTTTGGGGGTGTATTAAATTCCTTTTTTTTATTTTATTTATTTGATCTAACAGTATGTCAAACAGAGAAGTGCCAGGCCCTGCTCAGTGGAGGGGCAGAGGCCTAAATGTTTCTGGCGCAGGCAGAGGTCGCAGCAGAGTAACGGGGCATGGCAGCAGGAGTCGCAGCGAGAGTCCTGAGCTCCCAGTGTCATCTAGTGGTCGTGTTTTGACCAGCAACCCAGCTGTTCTTGAATGGTTGACTCGGTCATCCACCTCGTCCCAAGTGACATCAGACACCCCCATGCCATAAGTCGGTGGGTTCGTCAGACACAACCCTTAGTTGGCATGGCCCGGGAGCAGGCCCTGTGCACTCACCTGTCCTCAACATGCCTTAGTCCTTTTCTGTTCCCTCAGCTACAGAAGTATTATATGCAGTGGGCTCAGCTCTACTATACAGCGAGGATGAGCGACTAAAAGACAGTCAGCAGCTACTGCCCAGCCAAGATATGGAGGAGACATACGCCGCTTCCTCCGGTCGACGGGCAAGTAGTGATGAGGAGAGTGGCGTGGGAGCTGGTGTTGAAAGCAGTCAGGTTCCTGACCCAGAGACGGTTGAGGAGGACATCAGTGACGTGCAGACAGTACTCAATGATGATGTAGCTGATCGCACTTGGGAGCCGGGTCAATTTGGGGCTTTATCATCATCAAGAGAAGAGGGTGGCAGCTTGCCTGTGAGGCAGCCAAACGTTCCCAGGGTAGACCACCCGCTTCGCAGGAGCCTACCTGCCTCGAAAGTAGTGGTGCAGGGGTTCACGGAAGCAGCAGCGATAGCAGTCAGTCAGTGCGGAGTGTTGAGGGTAAAATCACCTACTCGGCGGTGTGGCAGTTTCTTTGTTAAGCTGCCGGAGGAGGTGAACATGGCCATTTGTATAATCTGTGGGCAGAAGGTGAAGCGTGGCCAGGGTGCCAATGTTGGAACCAAGGCCCTGCATCAACATATGCAGCATCACCATAAAGTGGCCTGGGAGAAGCGTGGCTCCGATGTGGTGGTCCAGCCTGCTGAAGCAACCGCTGCATCACCCAGTGGCACGCACCTGATTTCAGGCAGTCAAGGCTCCACCACCTCAGCTGAAGCGAGCTGTACTTCCCATCTTCTGCTGGTCCTGATGCTCCTGCTCCTCCTCATACTCCTTGTCAGTCATTCCGTCAGCAATTGATCACCGAAGCAATTGTCAAGAGACAACAGTATGCGTGCACTCATCCAACGGCCCAGAAGCTGAACATGCTCCTGGCCTATTTGCTGGTGCTGCAGTCCCTCCCTTTCCAAGTGGTGGACTCTGCACCTTTCAGAGAACTGATGTCTTGTGCCGAGCCGAGGTGGAGAGTCCCAAGCCATCATTTCTTTGCCAAAAAGGCAGTGCCAGCCTTGCTCACACTTAGAACAGAAGGTGGGCCAGTCCTTGAGCCTCTCAGTGTCTGCCAAAGTAAATGTTAGCACCGACATGTGGAGCTGTAACTACGGTCAGGGACAATACATGTCCCACTGGGTGAATGTGGTTACTGCACAGTCACACCAGCAACTTGGCCAGGTGACACCGCTTCCGCCTCCACGTTCTCACGCCCTTGGTCCTGTGGCAATGTCCGTATCTGCCTCATCATCCTCCACCATGTCCTTAGCCTCCACTGCAGGGACAATTCACAGTGCCCATCCAGCATACCACATTGAGGGCAAGGCAGTGTCACACTGTTCTACACCTCAGTTGCCTGGGCGAACGGAGTCACACAGGGGAGGAACTGCTCCATGTCCTTTATCAAGAAATTGAATCCTGGCTTTCTCTGCGACAACTCAAAATCTGAACCATGGTGACCGACAACAGGACAACATGGCGTTGGCGCTGATTGAAGGAGGGCTGTTAAGCGGATACTGAAGTCTTCCACCCATCTGCAAGACATCCTAAAAATGGCCAGGAAACTTTGCATGCACTTCAGCCACTTGTACACCACAAAGCACACCCTTCAGGAGCTGCAGCAGCAGAATGGCATCCCCAACATAGGCTGATATGCGACGTTTCCACCCTTTGGAATTCCACCCTCCATATGTTGGACTGACTATACGAACAGAGAAAGGCCATAAATGATTTCTTGATGATCCAAGCGGACAGGAGTACTCCCCTGTGTAACTTTGATGTCAGCCAGTGGCAGCTCATGCGTGACACCTGCCATTTGCTCAGGCTCTTTGAGAAGGGCACGTTATTTGTCAGTCACCAGGACTACGGGATGAATAACGTCATTCCATTGCTTTTTGTCCTGGAACAGATGCTAGTAAATCTGGCTGGAAAGGGGACTGGAGACGTGGCGCCTAGATCTCACAGCCACATGAGCCCTGTGGGGGCTGAACTGGAGGAGGAGGACATTAGAGCACAATAAATGTGTAGTGAAATGGGTGGTTTTTCTACACAGGTGACAGAAGAGGAGGAGCAGGAGCAGCCAGAGGAGCTACAGGGCGATGAGGAAGAGGACCCAGACACACCATGGCAGTATACAGTGGAGATGGATGCACAAATGGCCCGATGCATGCTCACTTGCTTGCGAAATGACAGCCGAATTGTCAGCATTTAACAGAGGGATGACTTCTGGCTCTCCACCTTGTTGGACCCCTACTACCGGTCCAGAATGGATGCTATAGAGACATCCTATGTAGTGAGTTGACCACTGCCTATCTGTGCCATTGTCCATCCTCTCGCAGGTCTCAAAGGGGGGGGGTGGGATGGTCCTCTGCGCTCACCTTCCTCTGCCATGGCTGCTGTGGTAGAGTGTGTGTGTGTGTGTGGGGGGGGGGGGGACGGTAGGAGCAGTTCCAGCTTCATCAGCAGCAACTTGAGTCTAGAGTCGAATTTGAGCAGCATTCTTAACCCGCCTATTGAAGAAACTACTCACCAGCAGCATCAGCAGCTAGACCTGGAGCAGGACCTGAACCAGCAGGTGGTGTCACACTTGGACAACACCCTGCCACCCCAAATTGAAGATCTGCTGGACTACTGGGCAGCCAAGTTAAATTTGTGGCCGCAAATGGCAGAGTTTGCCCTGGAAAAGCTGTCCTGGGTGGCCAGTAGTGTGGCATCAGAGCAAGTGTTTAGTGCAGTGGGGGCCATAGTTACCCCAAGAAGAACTCGCCTGTCCACCCAACATGTGGAGAGACTGACCTTTGTCAAGATGAATGTATAAGCTTTCCACCCACCAATGCCTGATGCATCAGATTAGATCATCCATGCTGCCACACTAACACTTTGACAAAAGTAACTGGTTTCTTCTGGCTACCTGCCTCAGCTACTATTCTGATGCTGCCACCCGCCTGATGCAACAAATCTGATGCCAAGTTCTCCTTCTTTTACCCACCATCTTCAGCTGGTGCTGGTATTGCCACCGACCTCCCCACTCTTGCACCGGGTCACTTTGTGGTCTCCTGATGCTGCTGCCACCTCCACACTATGTCACCTTGCCACTCTGTGGCCTCTGATGCTGCTGCTACCTCAACACTGTCACCTTGTCACTCTGTGACCTCAGATGCTGGCGAATCAATGGATGTCGTATATCTGGACTTCTTCAAAGCATTTGACACTGTACCTCATAAAACTCATAAAAGGTTAGTATATAAAATAAGAATGCTCGGACTAAGAGAAAATGTCTGTAAGTGGGTAAGTAACTGGCTCAGTGATAGAAAACACAGGGTGGTTATTAACGGTAAACACTCAGATAGGGTCACTGTCACTAGTGGGGTACCTCAGGGGTCAGTATTAGGCCCTATTCTTTTCAATAGTTTTATTAATGATCTTGTAGAAGGCTTGCATAGTAAAATTTCAATTTTTGCAGAAAACACTAAACTATGTAAAGCAATTAACATGGAAGAGGACAGTATACTGTGTATATACTACAGAGGACAGTATACTGTATATATATATACTACAGAGGACGTATACTGCTACAAATGGATCTGGGGAGATTGGAGGCTTGGGCAGAGAAGTGGCAGATGAGGTTTAACGCTGACAAATGTAAGGTTATGCACATGGGGGGAATAATGCAAGTCACCCGTACATACTAAATGGTAAAACACTGGGTAACACTGACATGGAAAACGACCTAGGATTGTTGGTGAACCACAAACTAAGCTGTAGAAACCAGTTTCAGGCAGCCGCTGCCAAGGCCAATAAGATAATGGGTTGCATCAAAAGGGGCATATACAACCCATGATGAGAACATAGTCCTACCACTTTACAAATCACTAGTCAGACCACATATGGAGGACTGTGTACAGTTCTGGGCGCCTGTGAACAAGGCAGACATAGCTGAGCTGGAGAGGGTTCAGAGGAGTGCAACTAAAGTATAACTGGAATGAGGGATCTACAGTACCCTGAAAGGTTATCAAAATTAGGGTTATTCACTTTAGAAAAAAGACGACTGAGGGGAGATCTAATAACTATGTATAAATATATCAGGGGTCAGTACAGAGATCTCTCCCATCATCTATTTATCCCCAGGACTGTGACAAGGGGACATCCTCTGCGTCTGGAGGAAAGAAGGTTTGTCCACAAACATAGAAGAGGATTCTTTATAGTAATAGCAGTGATACTATGGAGCTCTCTGTCTGAGGAGGTGGTGATGGTGAGTACAATAATACACTCTGGATCAACTTGCAGGATAACAGGCAGAACAGGATGGACAAATGTCTTATTTTAGCCTTATAAACTATGTTACTATGTTACCACTAGAGGGAGCTCAGGAGATTACTACATACAGATATAGACTAGCACATTCATAGTCATGGGTGCATATCTATAAAGCAAGCATACAGAGAACTAATGAAAGCATGGCTGCACAACATTTCACATGCAAACAATAGAACTTAAAAATGGGGGTCATTCTAAATTAAAGTGGTATTATACCTGCTATAAATGAAAAAATAGAAGCTCTTTGCGCACATTTGATCAAAAATGTGCGCAAAGAGCTTCTATTTTTTCATCTATAGTAGGTATAATACCAATTTCATTTAAAATGACCCCCATTTCTAAGTTCTATTGTTTGCATGTGAAATGTTTTGCGACCATGCTTTTTTTTAGTTTTCTGCATAGAAATATATGCAGCAATTACTTGGTGTAGCTCAGAAGATTGCTGCATTCAGATATATACAGCCACCACTAGAGGGAGCTTAAGAGATTACTACATACAGATATATACAGCCACCACTAGAGGGAGCCCAGGAGCTTACTACATACAGATATATACAGCCACCACTAGAGGGAGCTCAGGAGATTACTACATGCAGATATATACAGCCACCACTAGCGGGAGCTAAGGGGATTACTACATACAGATATTTACAGCCACCACTAGAGGGAGCTCAGGAGCTTACTACATACAGATATATGCAGCCACCACTAGAAGGAGCTCAGGAGATTACTGCATTCAGATATATACAGCCACCACTAGAGGGAGCTCAGGAGCTTACTGCATACAGATATATACAGCCACCACTAGAGGGAGCCCAGGACCTTACTATATACAGACATATACAACCACCACTAGAGGGAGCTCAGGAGATTACTGCATACAGATATATACAGCCACCACTAGTGGGAGTTCAGGAGATTATTGCATACAGATATATACAGCCACCACTAGTGGGAGCTCAGGAGCTTACTACATACAGATATATGCAGCCACCACTAGAGGGAGCTCAGGAGCTTACTGCATACAGATATATACAGCCACCACTAGAGGGAGCTCAGGAGCCTACTGCACAGATATATTCAGCCACCACTAGAGGGAGCTCAGGAGCTTACTACATACAGATATATATATACAGCCACCACTAGAGGGAGCTCAGGAGCTAGTTGCATACAGATATATACAGCCACCACTAGAGAGAGCTCAGGAGCTTACTGCATACAGATATATACAGCCACCACTAGAGGGAGCTCAGGAGCTTACTACATACAGATATATACAACCACCACTAGAATGGGCTCAGGAGATTACTGCATACAGATATAAACAGCCACCACTAGGGGGAGCTCAGGAGATTACTGCATACAGATATTTACAGCCACCACTAGTGGGAGCTCAGGAGCTTACTACATACAGATATATGCAGCCACCACTAGAAGGAGCTCAGGAGATTACTGCATTCAGATATATACAGCCACCACTAGAGGGAGCTCAGGAGCTTACTGCATACAGATATATACAGCCACCACTAGAGGGAGCCCAGGACCTTACTATATACAGACATATACAACCACCACTAGAGGGAGCTCAGGAGCTTACTACATACAGATATATACAGCCACCACTAGGGGAGCTCAGGAGATTACTGCATACAGATATATACAGCCACCACTAGTGGGAGCTCAGGAGATTATTGCATACAGATATATACAGCCACCACTAGTGGGAGCTCAGGAGCTTACTACATACAGATATATGCAGCCACCACTAGAGGGATCTCAGGAGATTACTGCATACAGATATATACAGCCACCACTAGAGGGAGCTCAGGAGCTTACTACATACAGATATATACAACCACCACTAGAGGGAGCTCAGGAGATTACTGCATACAGATATATACAGCAACCAGTAGAGTGAGCTCAAGAGATTACTGCATACAGATATATACAGCCACCACTAGAGGGAGCTCAGGAGCTTACTACATACAGATATATGCAGCCACCACTAGAGGGAGCTCAGGAGATTACTGCATACAGATATATACAGCAACCAGTAGAGTGAGCTCAGGAGATTACTACATACAGATATATACAGCCACCACTAGAGGGAGCTCAGGAGATTACTACATACATATATATGCAGCCACCACTAGACGGAGCTCAGGAGATTACTGCATACAGATATATACAGCCACCACTAGAGGGAGCTCAGGAGTTTACTACATACAGATATATACAGCCACCACTAGAGGGAGCACAAGAGCTTACTACATACAGATATATACAACCACCACTAGAGGGAGCTCAGGAGATTACTGCATACAGATATATATAGCCACCATTAAAGAGAGCTCAGGAGATTACTGCATACAGATATATACAGCCACCACTAGAGGGAGCTCAGGAGATTACTGCATACAGATATATACAGCCACCACTAGAGGGAGCTCAAGAGCTTACTACATACGGATATATACAACCACCACTAGAGGGAGCTCAGGAGATTACTGCTTCCAGATATATACAGCCACCACTAGAGGGAGCTCAGGAGATTACTACATATATATATATATACAACCACCACTAGAGGGAGCTCAGGAGATTACTACATACATATATATACAGCCACTACTAGAGGGAGCTCAAGAGCTTACTACATACAGATATATACAGCCACCACTAGAGGGAGCTCAGAAGATTACTACATACAGATATATACAGCCACCACTAGAGGGATCTCAGGAGATTACTGCATACAGATATATACAGCCACCATTAAAGAGATCTCAGGAGATTACTACATACAGATATATTCAGCCACCACTAGAGGGAGCTCAGGAGCTTACTGCATACAGATATATACAACCACCACTAGAGTGAGCTCAGGAGATTACTACATACAGATATATACAGCCACCACTAGAGGGAGCTCAGGAGATTACTACATACAGATATATACAGCCACCACTAGAGGGAGCTCAGGACATTACTACATACAGATATATACAGCCACCACTAGAGGGAGCTCAGGACATTACTACATACAGATATATACAGCCACCACTAGAGGGAGCTCAGGAGATTACTACATACAGATATATACAGC
This sequence comes from Bufotes viridis, assembly GCA_033119425.1. Taxonomy (NCBI): domain Eukaryota; kingdom Metazoa; phylum Chordata; class Amphibia; order Anura; family Bufonidae; genus Bufotes; species Bufotes viridis. Next base: position 9,527,376 of record CM065597.1, read on the forward strand.
CACCACTAGAGGGAGCTCAGGAGATTACTACATACAGATATGTACAGCCACTACTAGAGGGAGCTCAGGAGATTACTACATACAGATATATACATCCATCTCTAGAGGGAGCCCAGGAGCTTACTGTTTATACATTGAACTCTATAAATAACCCACAGGGAAGCACTAATGTAACAAGATGATATCTTATGATCATGACATTAACAGGTTGTATTTATTCATTTTTCTATAAGCCCTGCCTCTAAACTGTTACCTTCTAGTAGTACCCTGATTCTCTGCAGCATGCATAATTGCCAACAGTCCGACTGTCCTTGGTTTTCAGACATCGTCCTGGAAAATTTGGACTGTCCCAGGCTGAAAATGGATAGGGCTAACGTTTATCCTCCACGCCCCCCCCCCCCCGCCCCAGCCAGAGTTGGGGGCTCCCAGGGGCGGAGTTTTCTGTGTCCCAATATTTACCGACCTAAATGTTGGTAAGTATGCAGCATGGCAGGCGGCGGTCACTAGGCGGACAGCTCAGTGTATACACCCATCACTGTATCCTGGTCCCAGCGTTCTGTATGATCCCCGAGTATTTACATCAGAACATATGGAGGCTGCTGAAGAAAAGCTGTGTTTATCCTCCACTGTAGAAACCGACGCTCGGCAAACAGTTCAATCAGGAGAGTTTGTTGTGGTTGTATACAATACATGATTAACTGTTTCTGCAAGGACACAATTACATACAGATGTAGCAGAGCTGAGTTTGTTCTACTATTATTCATAACAACTCACGGTGATATTTTGGTGTCATCGTATTTGACATAGGACTGCAGATTCATCTTCCGTGCTGTCTAGGACAAACCCATGTTGTATTATGTGGGTTTATGAGATGGGCGGTATAGCGGGGGATTACTCCATGACTCCCTTCATCCAGCTCAACTCCCCAATGACTCCAGGAGTCGTCAGCTTATGACGTAAATACACGACTTTTTATCCTGAACAAAACCGTTTTTTGAATAATAGGAGTATGAAGAATAAGAACACGCAAACAGCTATAGGTCAAGAATACCAGGTGAGGAGAACCATGTGCAGCACATGATGTGCCACCGTGCAGCCTTCTGGCGCATTGCCATGTGCATGATGCCTAAGGCTAGGGCTACACGGCAGCTTGGGTTACAAGACATCAAATCTCAGATAAGTCATGCAAAACGTGAGTGATATAACTGCAAAAAAACAACCAAAATGCAGAGAGGTCACAGTCACATGCAACTTATATGGCGGTAGGATGGCAAAGTCCCAGCGAGCAACCAAAAATTCCAGCAGGTTTAGATTTTTTGTTGCGTTATGTCACATTTACCATCATTGGATGACATTGAAATGAGCCATTGAGATCTTCCCATCGTTCAGCAAATAGTCCTAGCCTAAAAGTTAAAGGGGTATTCCAATCTTGGGCGTTGGGGGCATATCACTAGGAATGTGATGGCTAACCTCCGGCACTCCAGCTGTTCTCAGAACTCCATAGAAATGAATGGAGCATGCTGGGAGTCGTAGTTTCACCACAGCTGGAGCCGTCACTGCACTAGGATATACCCCTAATGTCTGATAGGTGCGGGTACCACCTCTGAGACCCGCACCTATACTTAGAATGGAGCCTGCAAAGTGCTGGAGAGTGCATCGCTCATGCACAGCCGCCCTCCATTCATTTCTATGGGAGCACCGAAAATAGCTGAGCAGCCCCCACGGCTATTTTCAGAAGTCGCATTGAACTGAATGGGAAGCACTCCGCTGCATTCACATTTATGGGACTTACGGAAATAGACGCCTATTTTCAACAGTCCCGTAGAAATTAATAGAGGGTCGGCAGTGCATGCGCAGTGCACCCTTCGGCACTTTGTAGGCTGCATTCTAAGTGTAGGTGTGGGTACCACCCCTATCAGACATTGGGGGGCATATCCTAGTGATATGCCCCCAATGTCCAAAGTGGGGATACCTAATGTGCTGTAAAACCTTCCCTCTGTGCCCCTGACAGTATGGCTGAAGACCACCGCTTGTGAGGCCAACAGCCGGGACTCCAGACTGATACATTGTATCAAACTATCAGGACAGTTGGCATTGATACTGTTGTGAGGATTGTCTAGACTGGATACAATTGTAACAAACCCTCAGCCATGAGGAGTAAATCTGCTGTCAGGCTCTGAATGTCGTCCACTATGTCCACATTCAATGACATTAAGAAGAAATCTTGAAATTAGCGAAGAACTGACATGTAGAGCCCATTAGTAGGCTGCCTTGTACCGTGATGAGCTTTATTTAACCCTTTAGACATAATTTGGGCTCATGTCCACCACACATTGCCAGTAAAGGGTAGTTTTCCGTATGAGAGCGGGGCGCTGGCCGCGGTCCAGCTGGCACCTTGTTTGTTGGTTTATAGAGTGACGGGGTCTGTATTGTGCGGAGGACACTGTAGTCGAGGTTCATAGGAAGCGCCATTATTTTCCTATTCAGGACGCGGTGACTTATAGACAAGGACATGGGGGGGGGCTGACGTGAGCCGCAGATCTCCTTGGATTCTGTCATTATGGATGCAGCGGGGGCGGCAGGTACCACATCAATGGACGGGTATTGATTGTCGGACCACGGACGTGCACAGATGCTGAATGAATCGCCTCCTTTGTCCTGCGCAGAGACTCGGCAGAGCTGAGCTTGGGTCAAGGATAATGAAGCAGGACTGTGAATTGACTCTTGGAGAATGGCTGACAGCACAGGGTGAAAAACAGGACCCCAAATCTGGCAGAAGACACATAGGTAAAGGGTTGGCACCACAGGATCAATTAACCCTTTGCTTGACGCAGAATCCCTCGCTCCCTCATACTGCATAATGAGCCCCTTACCTGCACATTACAAGTGCTCTCTCTGCAGTCCCTCGTACAGTATGGTTTCTACACTGACTTTGGTTTTCCCGCACCAGCAAATTGGTGTTAGACTCCTCCCCCTTCTGATTTAATTTTCACATTTAGGCGTCTGTTGGCAAAAGGATATATAAGATAGGGATTGGAAATGATGCATCATGGGACATTTCTACATCATTATTCCACAGCGTTCAAGCCTGATCATACCATAGACTACAATGAGGAAGAGGGAAGGACGCGGTACCTCTTAGGCTTTCACACGGCCGTTCCGGGTGCATTACGGAAAACCCGCGCGAGTGCGCACACAATTTCAGTCAGTTTTGACTGCGATTGTGTTGCGTCTTCAGTTTTTTCCACACGAGTGCAATTCATTTTGCACGCGCGTGATAAAAAGCTGAATGTGGTACCGAGGCCCAGAACATGGTTATAGAATAATAGCATTGTTAATACAGAATGTTTACTAAAATTTTAATTGAGGGGTCAAAAAAATAAATAAATAATAACTCACCTCATCCACTTGATCGCGCAGCCGGCCTCGTCTTCTTTCTTCTTCTTTCAGGACCTGCCAAAGGGCCTTTGATGACGTCATCGCGCTCACCACGTGGTCAGCGCAGGTCCTGCTAAATGAAGATAGAAGAATAGAAAGATGACGTCAAAGGTCCTTTCAGGTCCTGAAAGAAGAAGAAAGAAGACAAGGCCAGCTGCGAAATCAAGTGGATGAGGTGAGTTAATTATTTTTTATTCTTTAACCCCTCCATTACTATTTTACTTAGCATTCTGTATTAAGAATGCTATCATTTTCCTTTATAACCATGTTATAAGGGAAAATAATACAGTGAATAGGGGTTGCTCATCCCTATCATCTCCTAGCAACCATGCGTGAAAATCGCACCGCATCCGCACTTGCTTGCGGATGCTTGTGATTTTTACGCAGCCCAATTATTTTCTATGGGGCCTGCGTTGTGTGAAAAATGCAGAATATAGAGCATGCAGCGATTTTAGCACAACTCACAAGTGATGTGTGAAAATCACCGCTCATCTGCACAGCCCCATTCACGTCACGCATTGCACCCGCGTGGAATTCTCGCCCGTGGCCTTAGAGTGTAAGCTCTGCTGTGCAGGGCATAGTATGTTACAGGATAATGTAAGCTATTTGCATATAATTTGCATATTGTGATTCTGATACTCTGTGGGATATGTCGAAGTCAGCGGCATAAGTACCATGTGTGCAACATGTGAAATTGCATAGGGGTCCAGCAGTGGAAGTTGGTAATATGGCAATATGGGCAGTTCGGGCAGCTGCCTGGGGCCCAGGGCTCCTGGGAAGGTGATGGCTGCCCAGAAAGATTATGCATATTGCATTTTTATTGCATTATTTTATGTACATTGTAGCAAAAGCTGCAACAAAACTGCTTTGTGCAATAAGCTCCGGCATCGATGTGCGCATGACCCGCACAAGGACCTGAACTGATAAGTCACATGACCATATGTGTGCAGGTCCTGTTACTGTTCAGGGACCTGCAGAGATAAGGTCATATGGCCATATCTGTGCAGGTTATGAAAGCAGAGGGGAGAAGAGCAAGGCTCCACAGTGGAGGAGAGTATGAGCCTGGTCAGAGATCTTTATTTAGACTTCTGGTCTGGGGTCTGTTTTGAGAGAGAGAGAGAGAGAGAGAGAGAGAGAGAGAAAGAGAGAGATCCAAAACCACTATCGCTTCTGGTGGAATCGATTCATACTCAAATCAGATTTTTTGGCCGATCAGACCTGAAACAAATGATAGGAAATTCCTTTATCTCTAGTCTGTAGTATTTGTATTCTGGGTCTGGTTTAGGGTCTGTATTTATTTGTGTAGCTGGTAATGGCTGCAGAAATTAGAGGCCAAAGATTTATTAGCAGCAAATTCTGAAGTCATCAGAGGTCATCATGGCGGTCTGGGCTGGATAGAGAAGAAAAGGAAAGAGGATGATTATAATCAGAGGAGATGTCACCTATGAAACACTGGGCTTATAGAGGAGCTGCCATCCGTCCTGAGGTGTCTGTTGTAGTAAATATGTGTGTGAGTCTGTGTGAGCCTCTGACCGAAACCTGAAAAACATTTAGAACTGAAAAATACATATTAAAGAGGTGACCTCATGGAGAAAACCCCTTCTCTGAATGCTGTCTTCCCAGCGAGCACCATGGCTCGAATCCTGGAACTCCAGAAATGGGGATCAGGTGTCTTCACCGACAGACGTTTTCTTCGGCAGTAGATTTACCTCGCAATGACCGTGGTGACTGAATCTGTAATACAAGGACAAAAAGCGTATGACTTATTAAACCACACTCCATTATGGCTCTATCCTAATAGATGAAAGGACTGTGGTTAGCTTGGTAAGAAACCCCCATGAGACCCCGCACTGGCTCCGATGTATCTGATTTGATGAAATGCAGGACAAAAAAATATTGCAAAAAATGATTTTTATCCAGTTGCTTATATTGAAGGGATGTGTTCCCCTTTAAATAGTGCCATTCATAGTGCATGTGTGCTGAAGATAAGATTCAGTTTGCTTAGTGCATGAGATAAGGATGTTAGATGCCAGAGAAGAGCGAGCCCAGCACGTTCCAATTATTTACACGTATTTACCTTTGGTTTTGGGGTCTAAATCAAGAACAAAGGGTAACAGCTTGAAGGCAACACCGCGCCCAGAGGAACAACATCCCCAACATCCCCACACATTCTGTATTTATGTACTCACCTATTTGTTAATCAGATCAGGTTCTCCCTCAGCCAATGGGAAGGTTTTCACTTTCTGCGTGTGGTTAAAGTTCACCAGAGAAGGTCTGACCTCGCTTCTCAAAATATAATTCAATTAGAGCCCTCCCAGACTTACAGCATTCCGGAGATTACCCAAGTGTTACCAGAGAACATTACCCAAACACAACACAAAAAAATCGACCAGGATCACAAAACGGGCGCAGCTTCTCATTCCAACCACTACAAAAACAAAATTCAAAGATCTCAAAAACAAAACTAAAAACATCTCAAAAACAAAGTCAACAAGAAAATTCAAAAAAGCAAAAGTCGTGTTGGCTGTAAAGACGCAGATTACTATAGTCTTCCCTTTTGTTGTTTGGTGAATGATTCGTTTTTACTCCTCAATGCACCTGATTGAAATCAGGCGACCAGGTTAGATTTTTTTAGGAGACGTATTCATCTTGGAACAAGAATGGCCAACGTTTGTGAGGATCTGCGGCCATCGTTGGCCTCATGTCTGATGTCCTTAGAGGAAAACACTTTTCTGAATTTTCCCACATGCTGTTCGTAGAGTTCTACCTGAAGTTAGGCTAGTTTTACACCTCTGAAGGGAAACTCCCCCATGGCTGTTCCGGCAGACAAGCGGAGAATCGGCTGGACACAAACCGCAGCTTGCCGCTTCTCCGCTTGTCTGCATGGATGTCTACCGGTCCCTATTGCACTTATACCTCATCCAGCAGAGCCAGATTCAGTGAACTCCGGCAGGCTGTTCTCTGCCGGAATAGCCTGCTGGTATTCACACCAGAGGTACCCATTGCTCACCACATCTTCCTGGAAGCAGCCGAGATCTTGTCTTCACCTCAGCAGCAGCAGTGCATTTCCAAGCCACCAGCGACATGAGGCCCGGGGGTCTATTTAAAGGATTAGCAGCCTCCAATTCCTCCTTGCCAGCTGATTGAGGTTCTCAACTTTTATGTCTCTTGCTTCTTGTGCTTTTGACTCCGATTTTGACTTCAGCCTTATTCTAGGACAGGGATCAGCAACCTCCGACACTCTAGATATTCTAAAACTACAACTCCCAGAATGCTCCATTCACTTCTATGGGAGTAGTGAGAACAGCCGAGCATGTTTGCATGCTGGGAGTTGTGGTTTCACAACAGCTGGAGCGCCAAAGGTTGCTGATCCCTGTTCTAGGATATTACTCCTGCCTCACCAATTGGATTGCTTGTCTGGTACTTGTACTTTCTTAGTTCTTACCCTTTCCTCAATGCAGAGGGCACATTGCCATGAAGCTCCGAACTTCAGGAGCAGAACTTGGCAGAATAAGGCTTCATATTCCTACTACTCCTGATGATGAAAGCTCCACAAAAGGTGTTTCTTGTCCTGCTGCAAGGTCAAAACTGTTGACAGACTCCCTTAAACCTGACTGGTTCTATGTCTTCCTGAGAGACACCGCAGGGGTGCACCTAGCGTTTCTGCTGCCTGAGGCGAAATCTGAAACAATGCCCCCCCCCCATGCCAATTTCGTAACCTAACCTCTTCCCTTCAGCCCATGGCCCTTTGGCTGTCTCCTCTCTTGCCCCTACCTGGTGCTGCTGAGGCGATCACCTCACCTGCCTCATTGGTGGTGCACCCCTGCTTCACCCCTTGTGAGATATGCACAATCTACTGTGATAAACCTGTATATTTATGGAGGAGTGAAATGATGGGCAATTTAAATTTTTCGGAAGATTTCCACTTGGATATTCTTAATATGAGGACAATGAGTGGGATTTTGTAGAGCCACGATGACTCCGAGATGACAGGACTGGAACAGCTCTGCTGCATGTGACTTGGTTTGAATATTTTCCCCCTCTGATATATCAACCTCTGTGCAGAAGATTTCTATTCTGGATCTGGTGCTGTGACTGGTCGGGCGGCCATGCACTGCGGACCTCCTGACATCGGTGACAACCTCGCCAGGAGACTCACTGAGCGATGGGTCATGGCGAAGTGAGTGCATTACTCAGGGTAGCACGGACAGAGTCTGCAATCAGGCCAAGCAGCTCAGAAAGCCCAAATCCATTGGCAAATGTGAGGAAGTAGGAGAGAAAATGCTGCACATGGGCAGAAAACTACACGTAAAAGTGCAACATCATTTATATTTTTTCTAAATGGGCCCAAAATCCAGAGCCGATTAGTTTCTATAATATACTGTATGTTTATAGGGTTTGGCTCTTTAGTTTCTGACACAGAGCTCCAAATCCAACGCATAGACCTAAAAAGCATAGAAGGCATCTGTATACTAATATATGATGGCTGGGAGCTCCCCCTAGTGGTGACTGCAAGCAGCCAGAACTTTATAATGCTAACTCTATGGCTGTGTGACCGGCAGGAGATTCAGAGCTCTGTATCAGAAAAGAAGAAATTTTGGTCCCATTTAGATGGAAAAGCACAAAAACTGATATCTAGGATCAAATTGGACAGTGTCAAGCTCCACTATTGGATTTGCTGTAATGAAGTGTGGGCCCAAATTATGCAGCCTGATGATTACAAAAGTCTTCACCCTCCCCAGTCCTGGAATTTCATCAAGCACTCTAATTTCTCATTAAGCAAATTCAATACAATATTGTGACATGCTAGCAAAATCCATGATGACTGCAATTCACAGCAGCACCACTAGGTGGCCACACATAGTCACGTATAGGATAGGTCTCTTGTGACACAAGATCACAAAATCAGTATTTTTTTTTTGTCAAAGCTGGTCATCTTGTGCTGCAGATCTCAGGATATCGCGAACCAAGACAAAATTTGTTTTCCCCTTTTGAAAGTCGTGGGAAATGTTGAAATTTTGCAGCAGTTTCTAATTTCCGTATGTGGCAGGCTGCGTTACCTCACACTCAGTATTGTACGAAATTTCAAATAACCAGCTCATTGCTTCTTAATTTAAGTCCAATTTTCTGTCACTTTAATACCCAAGTAATAATTGAGCGATTTCTGCAGAAGATTATGGATGAGAAGTCAGAACTTGGTGCTCTAGACCCCTGAATTACAGAAGATTCGATCAGTAAGGAGCGTGTCCCCTAATAGCAGGCTCATCATCTGCACAGGGAGCGTCACTCTCGGTAGCAGCACAGTGAATTGATTCAGCTGAGCTCTGTAGACACCATGTAACCACCAGCCGACAAACCTCCAAACGCAGGGTGTGAAGAGTCAGTATTTGCCAGGGTGAATCCAGACCACACGACTGCCACGGAACCCGTAGTGAGAGGGGACTCCTTATTTTGTTTCAAACATTAATCTGCTGCATTTTCCTGCAAAGGGGAGCTTAATGCAAAGAGATTTTTACAGCTTCCATTGACTTCAATGGTGACTGTATACATTCCTATGCAGTGAGCTCCCCCTAGTGGTGGCTGCAGGCAGACAGTTTTATCATGTTCTACAGTTTACTTTTTTATCATGTGTGCATTTAAAGGGGTTCTGCAGTAATTTTAAACTGTTGATCTATCCTCTGGATAGATCATCAGCATCTGATCGGCAGGACTCCCGCCGATCAGCTGTTTGAGAAGGCAGCGGCACTCCTGGAGCACCGCGGCCTTCTCACTGTTTACCGCCGGCCCAGTGACTTCACGACTAGTATCACTAGCCTGGGCGGGGCTAAGCTCCGTTCACGCGAAATAAAGCTTAGCCCCGCCCAGGCCAGTGATACTAGTCGTGACATCACTGGGCCTGCGGTAAACAGCGAGAAGGCATCGGCACTACTGCCAGTGCCGCTGCCTTCACAAACAGCTGATCGGCGGGAGTCCTGCCGATCAGATGCTGATGATCTATCCAGAGGATAGATCATCAGTTTAAAATTACTGTAGAACCCCTTTAAGTTAGTTGACTGGTGTGAATATACTGAGAAAATGGTGTTCAGAATCAGTGCCGTATTTATAAAGCACATAAAAGTCAAGAGAAGTCGGTGAGGTGGAGCGCAATGTTGAAAATGTCCTCCATGAGGAAAAAATCATATTTAGCAGAAACCTTACTGGAAGCAAAAAAAATGCATTTATCATGCCAGGAATAAAATGCTGCAAACAAATCTGCACCAATTTAATTACGTACAGGACAGATTTATCAACTGGGAGTTTTTAAAAGTTGCAAAAAAATCCACAGTCTTACTCCAGTAGGGGCAGATAATGTAAAAAAAAAAAGCAGAGTAACATCTCTAGACAAAAGTGTTAGGTTTAAAGATGACGATGGATCAACGTGAGTTGCGATAAGCGGGAGGTGCCATATTTGATTTTGCGATATTTCGCAAATAATTGATTGAATATTCGTCATTATTCGTCGAAATCGAATATTCGTCATTATTCTATTTCTGTATTCTATATTACGAAATATTTGCATATTGCGAATGAATCTTTGAACGGGGTATAACTTTCTTATTGGTTGGCTTCCTAGAATTAACAAATATAGAGAATATAGCGCTATATTCGTATTCATTATCGTTGTTAATTCTAGCAATACAAGTAAACTTGCCTATACACGGCTCTAAGTTGGATGCGCAATGCGAGAATTTTACTTTACCTATTTCTTGCAATAAATACTGACTCATTATTCTATTTATTGCAAAAAATAGGCAAAGTAATATTCTCGCATTGCACATCCAACTTAGAGCTGGGTACAGTCAAGTTTACTTGTATTGCTAGAATTAACATATAACATAGAGCGCTATGTTCTTTATCTTTTTTAATTCTAGCAAACCATCCAATAGGAAAGTTATAGCCCGTTCAAAGTTTCATTCGCAGTACACGAATATTACGTAATGTAATATTTGTGTACTACGAATTACACTTTGAACGGGCTATGACTTTCCTATTGGATGGTTTGCTAGAATTAAAAAAGATAAAGAACATAGCGCTCTATTCTCTATCTTCGTTAACGGTATCTTGGGTTCAGTTTAAAAAAAAAAAGAAAAAGAATATTAGTTTTTTACGAATATATAGCACTATATTCTAAATATTCGCGAATTAGCGTAGTGACGATATTTGTAAAAATTGCTATTCGAATATTCGCGCTCAACACTAAACGTGAGATGATTGATAAATTGCAGCACAGACTGAAGAATCACTGACTTCACTGTATTAAATCTGATTTTTTTTAGGTTTTGGATCCTTGTCTAGTCATTTTTAGTGCAGGTTTGGGTTTTGCATTTCCTGTACTTGTGCTACTTCTTCTGCTTAGGACGGGAAATTGGCCGGATCATTGGACATCCTGACCTGATAATACTGCCCCTCTCCCTCAGTTTTTTTATTCTAAGCGATGGTCCTTCTAGGGCTACATGTGGAAGAGGAACTTTGACTCCAGCGGAGAAGTTGTAACTGAAGATCTTATGTACACAGCACCGAGTCATCGGCTTCTACTGTACAGGTTCCTCCAGTGTCAGGACCTGGTAGTAAGATCTCTGCTCCGGTCCCTGGACCTGCTGCTCCGCGCTGCCCATGGACAAACACTCAGATGTTTGCATGTGGTCTTCTATGTCCATGTGCTGTGACCCACATTCCTTGAGTGCAGATGTAGAGTTTTTCAGTGGTGGTCTTACCAGCAGGGGGCGCATTGCATGGAACATTCCTTGCTTCCTTTCTGATGACTTACCGTACATCTTGGACTTACTGCATCCTTCGTGTTATAATTGGTCCACACTGGGCCGTGTAACATGTTATCTTATTCCGTGAGCAATGTTACGCCTGTTTATTGGAGTAATACATGGTGGTATTATTTATACCCAATATGTCACTATGATGTGAGCACTGTATGACACTACTATGTAAGCACTCTATAGCACAATTGTGTGAGCCCTTTATGGCACTACTATACAAGCACTGTATGGCGCTATTATGTGAGAACTGCATGGTGCTAATATATAAACACTGTTTGACACTATTAGGTGAGCACTATATAGCACTATTATGTGAGCACTGTATGACACTATTATGTGAGCACTGTATGGCACTATTATGTAAGCAATGTATGACACTGTTATGTCAGGACTGTATGACACTATTATGTGAGCACTGTATAACACTATTATGTGAGCACTGTATGGCACTATTATGTGAGCACTGTATGGCACTATTATGTGAGCACTGTATGGCACTATTATGTGAGCACTGTATGACACTATTACGTGAGCACTGTATGACACTATTACGTGACACTATTATGCACTATTATGTAAGCTCTGTTTGGCCTTATGTGGATACTACATGATGATCTTATTTAGGCAAAATGAGGCATTAATCTGTGAGAAATGTTATTATATAATTTCTTATCAATGTTTGGCTTCACAGACATAAACGAACAGTCTCCCTGAGCTGTGACCGGGTCATGGACAAGTGGAAAACAATCCAATGGTCCAACCAAATGTGTCCCACAGACCTAGTGAAAATATCACTTCCTTATTTCAAATTAATTTGCTAAAATGTTTGCATTTCTTATTAGAATATTTTCAAAACATGGATGCCATCAGGAACCATGCGTAGACATAGTAGCGGTTCTTCATTCCCCCCAGGACCATGATGTCCACCTTCTACATCACTGCTGAGATGCTACAAACCTCCAAACATTTCACTTGGGGATGGAGGGAGACTCTCAGGGTGGAGCTGTAGAATCTGCAGATTGTTCCATGTCACTTTACGTTGGGGGCAATGCGTCTCTAGAACCCGTCTAAATATTGTTTTTGTCATTTTTCGAAGCAAAACATTAAAACAAAGAAATGTTTAAATTTAGTTAAGATCGCAAACGTGGCATGCAAGGTGCTAATCTACAGCTATACGTCTAACAGTAAACCCAAGCACGCGTGACCTGAGCTCCCATAAACTCCATAACCATCTAGAGAAACCCAGAATCCGCGCAGCTTCGGCTCCAGCTCGTCAGATGTTTTTGAACCTGACCATGGTATCACCTCATCTTCACATTCCTCATTGAGAAAAACAACTGCAAACAAAAAAAAAACAAGGGCAAACAGATCGGAAAAAACTTCTGCTCGGGACGGTAGACCTTCTGCAAATTGTTATTTTCCGAGTTCAATTTGGTATTTCCTTATTGTGAAGCCGATTTCCTCGAAGACTGCGAAGGATTTTTCTTTCCTTTTTTTTTCCATCTCCAACGTAGATTGAAGAAGAGGAAGCGACATCCTTCTTTTGTGCGTCCGCTGATAGACTTCCGTCACCTGGGAAAGAGATCTAATTATATAGACTCGAGGAAAAAATGTAATAAACAAACAGGATGCCGCATACGTGAAAATATCTGGGATAGAGGTGGAAATATTTTATTTTGCTGAATTCCTCAGGCATGTGCAATATGAGAGATATTGCAAATCTAAAAACAATGTAACTGCACCTGTTGTGGCCAATGCAAGAACCAAATACACGCTCGACCCCTGTCCCGAAAATTGAAGTAATATAAGTCATCAAAACAGCAGGTGGGGAAAAAAAAACACACAGATACTTGTGGAGCTTCAACCTAATGAAGTGTATTAGATAAATCTAATTGAATCAATTATTCTCTAATTTCTTCAAATTAAGACAATTGTTGGGCTTTGCAGCAGCTGATTGACATTGAGCGATGCTCGCTCTACGCCACAGTTTCAGATCATGATCGTTTTAGCTTTGCCAGTGAACCGGAGAGTAGATGTCATGGTTTTTTTCTAAGGCCGGCTATGATATGATGCGATATGATGTGGGAGAACTTTTTGGAGGCTTTGACAGTCCCGGGTGTCCTATTGATTTCACAATAACACTGCACAGATGTGAAAAGCGTTACTGATACTTGATGCACGTGTGGGCAGAAGGAACCAAAATATACGGTAAAGCGTTTTATTATTTTTGTTTTTGTGATATTCTATAATTATTAATGTGTATATAGGAAGCGGGCAGCGCGGGGTCAGGTGGCGTTCGTCAGCTCGGGTATTCTTCGCGTACGACGTTTCTTAAATCTGTTTATTTTCACTTCATTTCCTCGGTCGGACCTTTTTGGCTTTGAATTACTGTTCATAAATATGTCAGGAAAAGTTTACACATTTGGAATTTCTTATTTAGATTTGAAAATTGTCATTTCCTATTTATTGTATAAAAAAAATGCAACATTTATAAAGGGACAGTCAGACTTTTATTTAATCTCCTGCCTTCATGGAGACATCATAATGTTAAAATATCAGTTTGAGGTCAAGAAAATAAGCCCCCCCCCCCCTCATCATTTCGCTGGAGTCATGACATTCCTTCATGCAGCCAACCCCTAATTTTTTTTCCTTTAAATCTCAGGCTCCATTGATTTCAATCCCATTGTATTGAATGTGTATAAAAAGTTACCAGAGAGATCAGTGGTTATTCAGAGGAAATATCCTCTTAATTAAATGCATTTTCTCAACAGAACAACCTTTTTCCTATTTGGGCCCATAGACATCATGTTGATAGCATCAATGGTGGAGGGGGTCACCTGATCGATGGCGGAGGGGTGGAGGGTGTCAACTAATCGATGGCGGAGGGGTGGAGGGTGTCACCTGATCGATGGCGGAGGGACGGAGGGTGTCAACTGATCGATGGCGGAGGGGCAGAGGGTGTCACCTGATCAGGACCCTCCCCTATTAGGGCTCATGCACATATTTTTGGTCTCATCTGATCCGCAGTTTTTGTGGGTCAGATGCGGACCCATTCACTTTAGTGGGGGCGTAAAAGATGTGGACAGCGCACCGTGTGCTGTCTTCATTCGTATGTCCATTACGTTGCATCCGCCCAAAATATAGAACATGTACTATTCTTGTCTGCATTAAGGATGGTTCTATCATGGGCCGGACGATCCGTTCTGAAAAGTACATAATGCACACGGCCGGTATCCGTGTTTAGCAGATCTGCAATTTTTAGCCCGTAAAACAGGCAATGGCCTAGAGAAAGCCTCTCCAGGTGAGCATACATTTTAGATAGCTATTGACCAAATGCTTGTTTGGCTGACCCCTCCATACACATGCACACTTGGCTGGGCATGCATGTGTTCTTAATAGGGAAAGGAGAGTAAGATTCCTGTGGTGGTAAAATTATCCACCTTAAGAACAAAGGATCAAGCATTTTAAAAACCAACAAACTTGACTTTTTCTTTGGGGCGGTGTGATGTGGCCCCCCAAGTGAAGCAGTGCTGGAGATCAAGAGCAGGGTCCGTCACCAGAGTTCAGGGGCGGTGTGATGTGGCCCCCAAGTGAAGCAGTGCTGGAGATCCAGAGCAGGGTCCGTTACCAGAGTTCAGGGGCGGTGTGATGTGGCCCCCAAGTGAAGGAGTGCTGGAGATGCAGAGCAGGGTCCGTTACCAGAGTTCAGGGGCGGTGTGATGTGGCCCCCCAAGTGAAGCAGTGCTGGAGATCCAGAGCAGGGTCCGTCACCAGAGCTTAGGGGTGGTGTGATGTGGCCCCCAAGTGAAGCAGTGCTGGAGATCCAGAGCAGGGTCCATTACCAGAGCTCAGGGGTGGTGTGATGTGGCCCCCCCAAGTGAAGCAGTGCTGGAGATCCAGAGCAGGGTCCTTTACCAGAGTTCAGGGGCGGTGTGATGTGGCCCCCCAAGTGAAGCAGTGCTGGAGATCCAGAGCAGGGTCCGTTACCAGAGCTCAGGGGTGGTGTGATGTGGCCCCCCAAGTGAAGCAGTGCTGGAGATCCAGAGCAGGGTCCGTCACCAGAGCTCGGGGTGTTGTGATGTGGTCCCCCAAGTGAAGCAGTGCTGGATATACAGAGCAGGGTCCGTTACCAGAGCTCAGGGGTCATGTGATGTGGCCCCCCAAGTAAAGCAGTGCTGGAGATCCAGAGCAGGGTCCGTCACCAGAGCTCAGGGATGGTGTGATGTGGTCCCCAAGTGAAGCAGTGCTGGAGATCCAGAGCAGGGTCCGTTACCAGAGTTCAGGGGCGGTGTGATGTGGCCCCACAAGTGAAGCAGTGCTGGAGATCCAAAGCAAGGTCCGTCACCAGAGCTCAGGGGCGGTGTGATGTGGCCCCCCAAGTGAAGCAGTGCTGGAGATCCAGAGCAGGGTCCGTCACCAGAGCTCAGGGGTGGTGTGATGTGGTCCCCCCAAGTGAAGCAGTGCAGCCCAGACAGGTACAGAGAGGCTCATCACCAGTAAAGCTCCTTCAGTGTTCCCCAGTTGTCCCCAGTAAGTTTGTCGCCATCCACCTGCGCACCTTACACACCTGCAGGGGCAATTTTTTTTTTATTGCATTTCACTCATTATGGGCTAAAAATGATTTTTTCAATTGGTTTATTAAAAATATTTAGCCATTATGTCACAGAGAAGGATTGAGCTATAATGAGTGTTTAGGAGGTCAGAGAGCAGAGATAGGGGGCCATCAGCTGAGCTGCTTGACGGGACAGACTGAAAACAGACAGCTTCGGAGCTCCTTGCTGTCTTACATTTAGACCTACGCCGAAAACAGGTACAGAAAATGATGAATGAGACAGGAATGGCAGCACATCCCCTTTCGCGTCCGCGCCCCCTATTTTAGACCTGGCGTGAGCAGAGAAAAGTCACCGATTCTGCATCAGCATGGCGTGCAACAGAACCCGCGACAGACAAAAGAGGCGCATATCTGGTGATAAATGACCCTCTTAGTGCTCATCATGCACAGTTTTTTTCAGATCCAAGACTTATTTTGTAATACATTAAAAATGACAAACGGAGGACCAGTAAATCCTGCCCGCGTTAGGCTGTAAATTCACCGGCTGGAACAAGGCTATTTGTTTGCCAAGTACAATTCCAGATGCACGACTGCTTCGTAGCGTTCACAACATGGCGCCAGAAATTCTTATTGCATCTGGCTTTGTTGTTTGCAAATACAGTAGAGATCTGATAATGGCAAAACGTTTAAAAAATAAATACAGTAAATTAATAAAATACCAAGAATAATCACAATATAGTAAAACAACTAAAGCACCTGCTGTAATGTAGGGGGCATCTCATACTGGTCATATTCTATCTCCACCACCAATACATCTATCTGTCTGTCTATCTATCTATCTATCTATCTATCTATCTATCTATCTATCTCATATCTATCTATCTATCTATCTATCTATCTATCTGTCTGTCTATCTATCTATCTATCTATCTATCTATCTATCTCATATCTATCTATCTATCTATCTCATATCTATCTATCTATCTATCTCATATCTATCTATCTATCTATCTATCTATCTATCTATCTATCTATCTATCTCATATCTATCTATCTATCTCATATCTATCTATCTATCTATCTATCTATCTATCTATCTCCTATCTATCTATCTATCTATCTATCTCATATCTATCTATCTATCTATCTATCTATCTATCTATCTCATATCTATCTATCTATCTATCTATCTCATATCTATCTATCTATCTATCTATCTATCTATCTATCTAAATCAAATCAAATCAAATCAGCTTTATTGGCAGGACTAAATACATTTTAGCATTGCCAAAGCAAGTGAGAAATAATCGGGTAGGGTTGGGGGATGGGGACACTTCCAGGGTGGGGATATAGGAGTCCATGGTATATCAGGCTCCTCTCAGTCTATGGCAGGCAGTAACATATTGTGCCGCTATGGTCGCCGTGTTCTCCTCTTCCCCAGCAGTATGGAGAGTCTCTCTTCCTCCTCCATGGAGGTGAAGTCTGGGCAGAGATCAGACAGTCTCCTGAAGTGAGAGTCCCTCACTGCTGAGTATTTGGGGCACCGCAGCAGGAAATGAGCCTCATCCTCCACGGCCTCCTGGTCGCACTGTTGGCACAGTCTGCTCTCCCTGGGCGTGTACCTCTGTCAGTGACGCCCGGATTCAATGAGCAGGCTGTGGGCGCTCAGTCTGTAGCGGCTCAGGATCTGTCGGTCTCCTGGATTGGGGAGTTTCTCCAGATATGGGGCAGTTTGTACTCCCTCTGCAGGCTCTGGTATACCGTCAGCTTCTGTGATGTTCGTATGTCGTTCCTCCAGACGCTGATATTCTCCTCTCTCCCCTTGTGTATCATCTTGTTGATTCCCCCCTTTGCCCGGCTGTACTGGTCGGTGGCTTGGGCGGGCTGGGTATCTATCTATCTCATATCTATCTATCCATCTATCCATCTCATATCTATCTAAGTATCTATCTATCTATCTATCTATCTATCTATCTATCTATCTATCTCATATTATCTATCTCATATCTTTCTATCTATCTATCTATCTATCTATCTATCTATCTATCATATCTATCTCATATCTATCTATCTCTCTCTCTCATATCTATCTATCTATCTATCTATCTATCTATCTATCTCATATCTCCTATCTATCTATCTATCTATCTATCTATCTATCTATTATCTATCTATCTATCTATCTATCTATCTATCTCATATCTATCTATCTCATATCTATCTATCTATCTATCTATCTCATATCTATCTATCTCATATCTATCTATCTCATATCTATCTATCTATCTATCTATCTATCTATCTATCTATCTATCTATCTCCTATCTATCTCATATCTATCTATCTATCTATCTATCTATCTATCTATCTATCTATCTATCTATCTATCTCTCTCAGCTACTTGCATTTTGTCATCAGTAAACAATGTAACAAAACTGAATGACATTATATTGCTATTATTATATTACTCAGATATGAACTATCCCCCCCTATGGCTCCACATAGATGACCCCAGGGGGTTTCGGGGGTTTAGTAATTATCCTCATTATGCTGTAACGAGCTACATTACGAAGGGGACACATCAGGACAGTCAGTGGCCCAGAACCAGCCATTTCCTTCAGCTCTACAACTGTTTCCATGACCCAAAACTACTGAGGTCAGCCCAGCGGTATCAGTATCACCGGCCGATATTACCCAGAGATCAGCGCAGGAGCCGTGTAAGCGAAGAAGAGGCGGGAAAATCAGAGAAATGCCAGGGACACAGATTCCCGGAGATTACTTTAGCTAAACCTTCTGCCACCTCCAGAAAAAGTGCAGCCATGGCGAATACACTGGGGGCAGATCACAGCGAAACACATCAGGGCTGATTGGAAACATGAGGCAAATCTCAGAGAACAGAGAGGAGCCGATCACATGACATTTAGTACCAAACATGGCCGATATACCGCATCGCCATCCACAGATCTGGTCTACCGTATGACGTATCTGCAAGAAACAACAACTATAATCATGATTATAGATGTTACTTAAAACAAGGCAAGAGGAGGTCTGCAAAGTGAAAGAAAGAAAAATATGCTATATAAAGGTTACCTTACAAAGTACCTGAAGGAAGCAATATAGCAGTTATATTCTTGTACATAGGAGGCAGTATTATAGTAGTGATATACTTGTACATAGGAGGCAGTATTATAGTAGTTATATTCTTGTACATAGGAGCAGTATTATAGCAGTTATATTCTTATACATAGGAGGCAGTATTATAGTAGTTATATTCTTGTACATAGGGGGCAGTATTATAGTAGTTATATTCTTGTACATAGGAGCAGTATTATAGTAGTTATATTCTTATACATAGGAGGCAGTATTATATTAGTTATATTCTTTTACATAGGAGCAGTATTATAGTAGTGATATTCTTTTACATAGGAGCAGTATTATAGAAGTTATATTCTTGTACATAGTAGCAGTTTTATAGTAGTTATATTCTTGTACATAGGAGCAGTATTATAGTAGTTATTTTCTTGTACATAGGAGGCAGTATAATAGTAGTTATATTCTTGTACATAGAAGCAGTATTATAGTAGTTATATTCTTGTACATAGGAGCAGTATTATAGTAGTTATATTCTTGTATATAGGATCAGTATTATAGTAGTTATATTCTTATACCTAGGAACAGTATTATAGTAGTTATATTATTGCAGATGGGAGCAGGATTATAGTAGTTATATTCTTGTACATAGGAGCAGTATTATAGTAGTTATATTCTTGTACATAGGAGCAGTATTATAGTAGTTATATTGTTGTGCATAGGAGGCAGTATCATAGTAGTTATATTCTTGTACATAGGAGCAGTATTATAGTAGTTATATTCCTGTACATAGGAGGCAGTATTATAGTAGTTATATTCTTGTACAAAGGATGCAGTATTATAGTAGTTATATTCTTGTATATAGGAGCAGTATTATAGTAGTTATATTCTTGTACAGAGGAGGCAGTACTATAGTAGTTATATTCTTGTACATAGGAGCAGTAATATAGTAGTTATATTCTTGAACATAGGAGGCAGTATTATAGTAGTTATATTCCTGTACATAGGAGCTGTATTATAGTAGTTATATTCTTGTACATAGGAGCAGTATTATAGTAGTTATATTCCTGTACATAGGAAGCAGTATTATAGTAGTTATATTCTTGTACATAGGGGCAGTATTATAGTAGTTATATTCTTGTACATATGAGCAGTATTATAGTAGTTATATTCTTGTACATAGGAGCAGTATTATAGTAGTTATATTCCTGTACATAGGAGCTGTATTATAGTAGTTATATTCTTGTACATAGGAGCAGTATTATAGTAGTTATATTCCTGTACATAGGAAGCAGTATTATAGTAGTTATATTCTTTTACATAGGAGCAGTATTATAGAAGTTATATTCTTGTACATAGTAGCAGTTTTATAGTAGTTATATTCTTGTACATAGGAGCAGTATTATAGTAGTTATTTTCTTGTACATAGGAGCAGTATTATAGTAGTGATATTCTTGTACATAGGAGCAGTATTATAGTAGTTATATTCTTGTATATAGGATCAGTATTATAGTAGTTATATTCTTATACCTAGGAGCAGTATTATAGTAGTTATATTCTTGTACATAGGAGCAGGATTATAGTAGTTATATTCTTGTACATAGGAGCAGTATTATAGTAGTTATATTCTTGTACATAGGAGCAGTATTATAATAGTTATATTGTTGTACATAGGAGGCAGTATCATAGTAGTTATATTCTTGTACATAGGAGCAGTATTATAGTAGTTATATTCCTGTACATAGGAGGCAGTAGTATAGTAGTTATATTCTTGTACATAGGATGCAGTATTATAGTAGTTATATTCTTGTATATAGGAGCAGTATTATAGTAGTTATATTCTTGTACATAGGAGAAGTATTATAGTAGTTATATTCTTGTACATAGGAGCAGTAATATAGTAGTTATATTCTTGAACATAGGAGGCAGTATTATAGTAGTTATATTCCTGTACATAGGAGCTGTATTATAGTAGTTATATTCTTGTACATAGGAGCAGTATTATAGTAGTTATATTCCTGTACATAGGAAGCAGTATTATAGTAGTTATATTCTTGTACATAGGGGCAGTATTATAGTAGTTATATTCTTGTACATAGGAGCAGTATTATAGTAGTTATATTATTGTACATAGAGGGCAGTATTATAGTAGTTATATTCTTGTACATAGGATCAGTATTATAGTAGTTATATTCTTGTATATAGGAGGAGTATTATAGTAGTTATATTCTTGTACATAGGAGGCAGAATTATAGTATTTATATTCTTGTACATAGGAGCAGTATTATAGTAGTTATATTCCTGTACATAGGAGGCAGTATTATAGTAGTTATATTCTTGTACATAGGAGGCAGTATTATAGTAGTTATATTCTTGTATATAGGAGCAGTATTATAGTAGTTATATTCTTGTACATAGGAGAAGTATTATAATAGTTATATTCTTGTACATAGGAGCAGTATTATAGTAGTTATATTCCTGTACATAGGAGGCAGTATTATAGTAGTTATATTCTTGTACATAGGAGCAGTATTATAGTAGTTATATTCCTGTATGTATAGTAGGAGCAGCATTATAGTAGTTACAGTTTGTTCTATATATATTTGGAAACTCACACAAATTTTGTCTGTTTTACCTGTTTACTAAAACATATTTAAGTTATAGTTATATAATGGACATAAAGTCCAGACTTTTAGTTTTCATTTGAGGGCATCCACATTAAAATTGGATAAAGGGTTTTAGCGTTTCAGCTCCTTTACATGTGACACCCTGTTTTTAAAGGGACCAAAAGCAATTGAATAATGAAATTAAAGTCAGTTTCATGGGCAGGTGTGTCAATTAAGCACAGAAAAGACCTGGAGTTAATTGGATGTGTGCTCCTTGCATTTTGAAGACTTTGCTGAGAAGTAAAACAAGCGGTCAAAGGATCTCTCTCAATGCAGGTGAAACAAGCTATCCTTCATCTGCGAAAACAGAAAAAAAAAATTGCAACCCTCTCCAGGATATCGACGGAGAAGACTGCATGAAAGGAAATCCAGAGGGTTCACTGCACGGTGCGAGCCACTCATCAGCCTCAAGAATATGAAGGCTAGATTGGACTTTGCTAAAAAAAAAACATCTTAAAAAACCAGCACATTTCTCGAAGAGCATTCTTTGGACAGATGCCACCAAGATCAACTTCTACCAGAATGATGTAAAGAAAAAATTATGGTGAAGGCGCGGTACAGCTCACAATTCAAAGCATACTGCATCATGTGTAGGACACGGCGGGGGCAGGGTGATGCTTGGACATGCATGGCTGCCGGTGGCCCTGGGTCCCTAGTGTTTATTGACGATTGAACACAGGACAGAAGCAGCCGGATGAGTTCTGGGGTTGTCAGAGACATACTGTGCGCTCAAATCCAGCCAAACTGATTGGTCGGCGTTTCTAATACAGATGGACAACGACCCAAAACATAAAGCCAAAGCAACTGGGGGGGTTATTAAAGCAAAGAAGTAGAATATTCTAGAATGGCCGAGTCACCGGATCTGAACCCGATAGAGCATTTCACTTGTTAAAGACTAAACTACAGACAGAAAGGCCACAAACAAACAACAACTGAAAACCGCGGCAGTAAAGACCGGGCCAAGCATTGAACCGCGGCAGTAAAGGCCGAGCATTAAAGGAGGAAACAGTGTCCGGTGATGTCCATGAGGTCAAGACTTCAGGCAGCTATTGCCAACAAAGGGTTGTCAACCAAGTATCAGAAATTAACATTTTATTCACAAGTTTTTTATTTGGTCCAATTACTTTTGAGCCCCTGAAATGAAGGGATTTAGTTTAAAAAATGCTTTAATTCCTCACATTTTTAAGCAATAATTTTCTTCAACACAATGAATTATAGCTGAAAGTCCGAACTTCACCTGCATCTGAATCCATTGTGGTAATGTACAGAACAAAAATTAGAAAAATGCTGTCTCTGTCCAAATATATATATGGACCTAACTGTATATTCTTGTGTATAGGCGTATTATTATAATAGTTATAATCTTATACATAGGAGCTCATCACCTGCCCAATATCATTCCTACAGTGAAGCATGGTGGTGGCAGCGTCATGTTTGGAGGAGACCAGATGCCGCTTATCACCTGCTCAATACCATCCCTACAGTGAAACATGGTGGTGGCAGCGTCATGTCTGGAGGAGACCAGGCGCCGCTCATCACCTGCTGAATACCATCCCTACAGTGAAGCATGGTGGGGGCAGCATCATGTCTGGGGGAGACCAGGCGCCGCTCATCACCTGACCAATACCATCCCTACAGTGAAGCATGGTGGTGGCAGCATCATGTGTGGAGGAGACCAGGCGCCGCTCATCACCTGACCAATACCATCCCTACAGTGAAGCATGGTGGGGGCAGCATCATTTCTGCAGGAGACCAGGCGCCGCTCATCACCTGCCCAATACCATCCCTACAGTGAAGCATGGTGGTGGCAGCATCATGTCTGGAGGAGACCAGGCGCCGCTCATCTCCTGCCCAATACCATCCCCACAGTGAAGCATGGTGGAGGCAGCATCATGTCTGGGGGAGACCAGGCGCCGCTCATCTCCTGTCTGATACCATCCCTACAGTGAAGCATGGTGGGGGCAGCATCATGTCTGGGGGAGACCAGGCGCCGCTCATCACCTGCCCAATACCATCCCTACAGTGAAGCATAGTGGAGGCAGCATCATGTCTGGGGGAGACCAGGCACCACTCATCACCTGCCCAATACCATCCCTACAGTGAAGCATGGTGGGGGCAGCGTCATGTCTGGAGGAGACCAGGCGCCGCTCATCACCTGCCCAATACCATCCCTACAGTGAAGCATGGTGGTGGCAGCGTCATGTCTGGAGGAGACCAGGCGCCGCTCATCACCTGCCCAATACCATCCCTACAGTGAAGCATGGTGGAGGCAGCATCATGTCTGGAGGAGACCAGGCGCGGTTCATCTCCTGCCCAATACCATCCCTACAGTGAAGCATGGTGGAGGCAGCATCATGTCTGGGGGAGACCAGGCGCCGCTCATCACCTGCCCAATACCATCCCTACAGTGAAGCATGGTGGGGGCAGCATCATGTCTGGAGGAGACCAGGCGCCGCTCATCACCTGCCCAATACCATCCCTACAGTGAAGCATGGTGGGGACATCATGTCTGGAGAAGATCAGGCGCCGCTCATCTCCTGCCCAATACCATTCCTACAGTGAAGCATGGTGGTGGCAGCATCATGTCTGGAGGAGATCAGGCGCCGCTCATCACCTGCCCAATACCATTCCTACAGTGAAGCATGGTGGTGGCAGCATCATGTCTGGAGGAGATGAGGTGCCGCTAATCACCTGTCTAATTTCATCCCTACAGTGAAGCATGGTGGTGGCAGCATCATGTCTGGAGGAGACCAGGCGCCGTTCATCTCCTGCCCAATACCATCCCTACAGTGAAGCATGGTGGTGGCAGCATCATGTCTGGAGGAGATCAGGCGCCGCTAATCACCTGCCCAATACCATCCCTACAGTGAAGCATGGTGGTGGCAGCATCATGTCTGGAGGATACCAGGCGCCGCTCATCACCTGCCCAATACCATCCCTACAGTGAAGCATGGTGGTGGCAGCATCATGTCTGGAGGAGACCAGGCGCCGCTCATCACCTGCCCAATACCATCCCTACAGTGAAGCATGGTGGTGGCAGCATCATGTCTGGAGGAGATCAGGCGCCGCTAATCACCTGCCCAATACCATCCCTACAGTGAAGCATGGCGGTGGCAGCATCATGTCTGGAGGATACCAGGCGCCGCTCATCACCTGACCAATACCATCCCTACAGTGAAGCATGGTGGTGGCAGTGTCATGTCTGGGGGAGATCAGGCGCCGTTCATCACCTGCCCAATACCATCCCTACAGTGAAGCATGGTGGAGGCAGCATCATGTCTGGAGGAGATCAGGCGCCGCTAATCACCTGTCCAATTTAATCCCTACAGTGAAGCATGGTGGGGGCAGCATCATGTCTGGAGGAGACCAGGCGCCGCTTATTACCTGCCCAATACCATCTCTACAGTGAAGCATGGTGGGGGCAGCATCATGTCTGGAGGAGACCAGGCGCCGCTTATTACCTGCCCAATACCATCCCTACAGTGAAGCATGGTGGAGGCAGCATCATGTCTGGGGGAGACCAGGCGCCGCTCATCACCTGCCCAATACCATCCCTACAGTGAAGCATGGTGGTGGCAGCATCATGTCTGGGGGAAACCAGGAGCCGCTCATCACCTGCCCAATACTATCCCTACAGTGAAGCATGGTGGTAACAGCATCATGTCTGGAGGAGACCAGGCGCCGCTCATCACCTGCCCAATACTATCCCTACAGTGAAGCATGGTGGTGGCAGTGTTATGTCTGGATGAGACCAGGCGCCGCTCATCACCTGCCCAATACCATCCCTACAGTGAAGCATGTTGGGGGCAGCATCATGTCTGGGGGAGACCAGGCGCCGCTCATCACCTGCCCAATACCATCCCTACAGTGAAGCATGGTGGTGGCAGCATCATGTCTGGAGGAGACCAGGCGCCGTTCATCTCCTGCCCAATACCATCCCTACAGTGAAGCATGGTGGAGGGCGGCAGCATCATGTCTGGAGGAGACCAGGCGCCGCTCATCACCTGCCCAATACCATCCCTACAGTGAAGCATGGTGGTGGCAGCGTCATGTCTGGGGGAGACCAGGCGCCGCTCATCACCTGCCCAATACCATCCCTACAGTGAAGCATGGTGGTGGCAGTATCATGTCTGGAGGAGACCAGGCGCCGCTCATCACCTGCCCAATACCATCCCTACAGTGAAGCATGGTGGTGGCAGCGTCATGTCTGGGGGAGACCAGGCGCCGCTCATCACCTGCCCAATACCATCCCTACAGTGAAGCATGGTGGTGGCAGCATCATGTCTGGAGGAGACCAGGAGCCGCTCATCTCCTGCCCAATACCATCCCTATAGTGAAGCATGGTGGGGGCAGCATCATGTGTGGGGGAAACCAGGCGCCGCTCATCACCTGCCCAATACCATCCCTACAGTGAAGCATAGTGGGGGCAGGATCATGTCTGGGGGACACCGGGCACCGCTCATCTCCTGCCCAATACCATCCCTACTGTGAAGCATGCTGGTGCAGAGTCATGTCGGAGGAGACCAGGCGCCGCTTATCTCCTGCCCAATACCATCCCTACAGTGAAGCATGGTGGAGGCAGCATCATGTCTGGGGGAGACCAGGCGCCGCTCATCTCCTGCCCAATACCATCCCTACAGTGACGCATGGTGGGGGCAGCATCATGTCTGGAGGAGACCAGGCGCCGCTCATCTCCTGCCCAATACCATCCCTACAGTGAAGCATGGTGGTGGCAGCATCATGTCTGGAGGAGATCAGGCGCCGCTCATCTCCTGCCCAATACCATCCCTACAGTGAAGCATGGTGGGGGCAGCATCATGTCTGGAGGAGACCGGGCGCCGCTCATCACCGGCCCAATACCATCCCTACAGTGAAGCATGGTGGGGGCAGCATCATGTCTGTGGGGGACCAGGCGCCGCTCATCTCCTGCCCAATACCATCCCTACAGTGAAGCATGGTGGAGGCAGCATCATGTCTGGAGGAGACCAGGTGCCGCTCATCTCCTGCCCAATACCATCTCTACAGTGAAGCATGGTGGAGGCAGCACCATGTCTGGAGGAAACCAGGCGCCGCTCATCTCCTGCCCAATACCATCCCCACAGTGAAGCATGGTGGTGGGAGCGTCATGTCTGGGGGAGAGCAGGAGCCGCTCATCACCTGCCCAATACCATCCCTACAGTGAAGCATGGTGGAGGCAGCATCATGTCTGGTGGAGACCAGGCGCCGCTCATCACCTGCCCAATACCATCCCTACAGTGAAGCATGGTGGAGGCAGCATCATGTCTGGAGGAGACCAGGCACCGCTCATCACGTGCCCAATACCATCCCTACAGTGAAGCATGGTGGGGGCAGCATCATGTCTGTGGGGGACCAGGCACCGCTCATCACCTGCCCAATACCATCCCTACAGTGAAGCATGGTGGAGGCAGCACCATGTCTGGAGGAAACCAGGCGCCGCTCATCTCCTGCCCAATACCATCCCCACTGTGAAGCATGGTGGTGGGAGCGTCATGTCTGGGGGAGAGCAGGCGCCGCTCATCACCTGCACAATACCATCCCTACAGTGAAGCATGGTGGAGGCAGCATCATGTCTGGTGGAGACCAGGCGCCGCTCATCACCTGCCCAATACCATCCCTACAGTGAAGCATGGTGGAGGCAGCATCATGTCTGGAGGAGACCAGGCGCCGCTTTTCTCCTTCCCAATACCATCCCTACAGTGAAGCATGGTGGAGGCAGCATCATGTCTGGGGGAGACCATGCGCCGCTCATCTCCTGCCCAATACCATCCCTACAGTGACGCATGGTGGGGGCAGCATCATGTCTGGAGGAGACCAGGCGCCGCTCATCTCCTGCCCAATACCATCCCTACAGTGAAGCATGGTGGTGGCAGCATCATGTCTGGAGGAGACCAGGCGCCGCTCATCTCCTGCCCAATACCATCCCTACAGTGAAGCATGGTGGGGGCAGCATCATGTCTGGAGGAGACCAGGCACCGCTCATCACGTGCCCAATACCATCCCTACAGTGAAGCATGGTGGGGGCAGCATCATGTCTGTGGGGGACCAGGCGCCGCTCATCTCCTGCCCAATACCATCCCTACAGTGAAGCATGGTGGAGGCAGCATCATGTCTGGAGGAGACCAGGTGCCGCTCATCTCCTGCCCAATACCATCTCTACAGTGAAGCATGGTGGAGGCAGCACCATGTCTGGAGGAAACCAGGCGCCGCTCATCTCCTGCCCAATACCATCCCCACAGTGAAGCATGGTGGTGGGAGCGTCATGTCTGGGGGAGAGCAGGCGCCGCTCATCACCTGCCCAATACCATCCCTACAGTGAAGCATGGTGGAGGCAGCATCATGTCTGGAGGAGACCAGGCACCGCTCATCACGTGCCCAATACCATCCCTACAGTGAAGCATGGTGGAGGCAGCATCATGTCTGGTGGAGACCAGGCGCCGCTCATCACCTGCCCAATACCATCCCTACAGTGAAGCATGGTGGTGGCAGCGTCATGTCTGGAGGAGACCAGGCGCCGCTCATCACCTGCCCAATACCATCCCTACAGTGAAGCATGGTGGGGGCAGCATCATGTCTGGAGGAGACCAGGCGCCGCTCATCACCTGCCCAATACCATCCCTACAGTGAAGCATGGTGGGGGCAGCATCATGTCTGGAGGAGACCAGGCGCCGCTTATCACCTGCCCAATACCATCCCTACAGTGAAGCATGGTGGAGGCAGCATCATGTCTGGAGGAGACCAGGCACCGCTCATCACGTGCCCAATACCATCCCTACAGTGAAGCATGGTGGGGGCAGCGTCATGTCTGGGGGAGACCAGGCGCCGCTCATCTCCTGCCCAATACCATCCCTACAGTGAAGCATGGTGGAGGCAGCATCATGTCTGGAGGAGACCAGGTGCCGCTCATCTCCTGCCCAATACCATCCCTACAGTGAAGCATGGTGGAGGCAGCATCATGTCTGGTGGAGACCAGGCGCCGCTCATCACCTGCCCAATACCATCCCTACAGTGAAGCATGGTGGTGGCAGCGTCATGTCTGGGGGAGACCAGGCGCCGCTCATCTCCTGCCCAATACCATCCCTACAGTGAAGCATGGTGGGGGCAGCATCATGTCTGGGGGAGACCAGGCGCCGCTCATCTCCTGCCCAATACCATCCCTACAGTGAAGCATGGTGGGGGCAGCATCATGTCTGGAGGAGACCAGGCGCCGCTCATCACCTGCCCAATACCATCCCTACAGTGAAGCATGGTGGGGGCAGCATCATGTCTGGAGGAGACCAGGCGCCGCTCATCACCTGCCCAATACCATCCCTACAGTGAAGCATGGTGGAGGCAGCATCATGTCTGGAGGAGACCAGGCGCCGCTCATCACCTGCCCAATACCATCCCTACAGTGAAGCATGGTGGGGGCCGCATCATGTCTGGGGGAGACCAGGCGCCGCTCATCTCCTGTCTGATACCATCCCTACAGTGAAGCATGGTGGTGGCAACATCATGTCTGGAGGAAACCAGGCGCCGCTCATCTCCTGCCCAATACCATCCCTACAGTGAAGCATGGTGGAGGCAGCATCATGTCTGGGGGAGACCAGGCGCCGCTCATCACCTGCCCAATACCATCCCTACAGTGAAGCATGGTGGGGGCAGCATCATGTCTGGGGGAGACCAGGCGCCGCTCATCACCTGCCCAATACCATCCCTACAGTGAAGCATGGTGGGGGCAGCAAAGTCCAGAGAGATTCCTAATGAAAACCTCAGACTGGGCCAAAGCTTCACCTTCCAACAAGACAGTGACCCTAAGCACACGGCCGAGACAACTCAGGAGAGGCTAGAGGGATTTACATGTACCAATAATCTGCTAGATTATGGGGAACAACCTTTCCTGCGAATACTTGTTCCCGATAAACTAGTCATCTGAATTACCGCTGATCACCAGATGAACGAGCGAAACGTTCATTCATCGGGTGATTCTGTCATTCAAGCAGGCGCTCCAATCATCATCCCTGGGCAGCAGATTGTGCGCTCTGCTGCTCAGAAACAATGACTCAGTATGGGGGCGAGGTAGCGATCCCTCGTCCTCGTACTGTGAAGGAGATTGTTGCAGCTGTCTCCTTCACTGAGCGAGCAATCGGCTGTTCCATCGGCCCGTGTAAACCCGCCATTAGGGACAACCCTGTGAATGTCCTTGAGGGGCCCAGCCATGGAACATCTCTGGAGAGAGTTGAAAAAGGCCGTCCACCTACGCCCCCCGTCCAACCTGACAGAGCTGGAGAGGACCTGGTGAAAATCCCCAAATCCAGGAGTACAAACCTTGTGACATCATCCTCGAGAAGACTGGAGGCTGGCATCACTGCCGAAGAGGCTTCACCTAAGTCCTAAGTAAAGGGGTTGAATACTTCAAGTATGTGGTGTGTCGTTTTTATTTTTAATGAATTAGCAAAGATTTTGAAGGTTCTGGTTTTACTTTCTCATAATGGAGTATTAAGTGCAGAACGATGGGGAAAGCTGGAATTTTTTTTTGTTTTATCGCAAAAATGTGAGAAAGAGTAAAAAGGTCTGAAGACTTTCTAGATTCACTGTATTGAGTTCCTCAGATCTTGTAAAGTCCGGTAAAGGCCTATCTATGACTTTAGTAATGGACAGGCTCTGAAGGGTTAACCTTACACTTTAGAATATGCAGATGTCTGGTGAGGAGCTTTCATCCGGAATTGCTTCAAGGTGTGTCCAAGCATCAGGAGAAATCAAATTGTATCTAGATATTTTCTTAGTTTGTGGTATTTCCCTTCCATGTTTCAACGCAGCGGAGAAGGAAACATCTTCCAAGTGATTTTTTAAATACATAATTTTGTAAATCTGAGGAGTTTTGAGGTCACTCATTGTTTTATTATATCATAAAATCTCTGCAGGATGAAGACAAAGTCGTCTTGGCAGAAGATCTGGCGTTTAACAATGCCAAGCCCTGACTCATTATCACCTTGATAGTTGTGATCCGACCCAAAGAGGAACACGTTTCTTATCTTGGAATTTGGGATGGAAGCTTTGGCACGGATGGAGCGGGGAAGCCTCGGCAGCAGGTGCTCATCTTGGAAGGGTTGAATACTTTCCTCATGGATGTTTAAGACGCCTCGCAATACAGGAAGAACTGAGGAAGAGGGCGAGCGCGTCACATCTGCAGGCTCTCTTATGTTCATCCTGTGTAAATTCCTCCTGAATTAACAGCCTGGAATGCGGAAATTATCCATCAGAGACACTTGGCCGAGAGGACAACACATGGAGCGGCTGGCCAGGGACCAGTGCGGCATGAGCTATTGCTATGGAACCACAAGTCTCAGCTGTGCTAAAGAATTTCTTAGGTTCATTGAACCCCCTCAGATGCTGCGTTCAGCGCTGATCGCGAAATCTGACATGACCATGGAGGGCCATCAGGGGCTAATATGTTAAAAAAATACTCACCTCATCCATTTGCTCGTGAAGAGTCCTCCGTGGCCATCTTGATTGAAGATCCAGAGCAAAATCTTGCATGGTGCATGATGACGTCATCAAGCTGGCCGGCATGGTGACCTCATACATCACCGCGCACAAGATGTCGCGCGGGATTCTAAATTAAGATGGCTGCGGTGGACCCTTCACATGCAGATAGATGAGGTCTGAATTTTTTTTTTTTACTAGCATTTTAGGGAAAATTGATTTGTTACCTCGAAGTACAAGGAAATTGGACCTTGCGGCAAATTGAATTCTCCCTGAAATTGAAAACGAAGTCCAGTTTGTGAACTTCAATTCACTCAACGCTAATCACATCCATTGGTGGATGAAGTAGACCATAGGCCCTGGTCTGTTCACAAAACTTGGGCTTCTCTTCCCACTTCTCCACTCAAGCCCCCTATTCAAGGAAAGACCCCAGGCCACTAAACTATGACATTTTCCAGACCCCCTAAATAAATACAGACCCCTCTAATCCCATCACCTAAACAATTTTTGACCCAAAATCCCATAAATAAATTAATTCCAAGACCTCCTAAAAACAGACCACAGCAGGACCCCATAAACTGACTCCTTGCTGTAACTTGCTGCTTTCCCCTGTGACTTAAGGACCAGCAGAGATTATGTGACCATGTGAAGGTCCTTCTGCGAGTCCTTTGAATCATTGCACCGAGCAGCTTTCTTGCACTTGTTGACGTGTTCCACCACAAAAACTGTGAAAAAAGGCTAGGGGCGCTGCATAAAGCACCAGAAAAACTGCAATCAGACTGCAACTAGTGATGAGCGGCAGGTGCCATATTCGATTTCGACGAAATTCGCGAAATCAAATATTCGTCATTTTTTCTAGTTATCGCGATTAACATGCGATTTAAATAATCGCATATTGCGATTTGTACTTAAGGCTACTTTCCTATTGGTTTCATATCTAGAATTAGCGAGGATGACGAATATGACGAATGTATTCGTCTATTCCTCAAAACGAAGATAACGAAGTATTCTACATCTTCGTTTTAGCTACCTATTCGTCAACTTCGCTAAGTCTAGCAATCAAATAGGAAGGTTGACTATAGAGACAGCTGTGTTAAATTCGCTATGCGATTTTTTTTTTTTTTTTTTTTTAATAAATAGAATACTTATAATAATTTTATCAAGTAATATAATTATTGTATTAAAAAAAAAAAAATTGCATAGCGAATTTAACACAGCTGTCTGGTAAGTCAACCTTCCTATTTGATTGCTAGAATTAGCGAATAGCTAAGTTGACGATGACGAGACTAATAGGTTGCTAAAACGAAGATGTAGAATACTCGTTATCTTCGCTTTGAGGAATATGACGAATACATTCGTCATATTCGCTATTCGCTAATTCTACCAAGCCAACCATAACTTCTGTGCTCATGGAGCGTCCCCATCACCATGGGAACGTCTCCATATACTAAAATGTACTGTCGGATTTGAGGAATTACGTTGAAATCGCAATGCGATTAATTCAAGTTATATTAATCGCATTGCGATTTCAACTTAGAGCTGGGTTTATTATGGTTCAGCTTGCTAGAATTAACGAAGTTAACGAATATGGAATATAGCAGCAGTGCTAAGTTGAAATCGCAATGCGATTAATTTAACTTGAAGTATTCGCATTGCGATTTCAACTTAGCACTGCTAGTGCATAGCTATATATTCCATATTCGTTAATTCTAGCCTATGTAAGATAGCAGTGCTAAGTTGTAATCGCAATGCGATTAATATAACTTGAATTAATCGCATTGCGATTTCAATGTAATTCCTCAAATCCGACAGTACATTTTAGTATATGGAGATTCTCCCATGGATGGGGACGCTCCACATGAGCACGGAAGTCGGCAGAAGCGGCAACGGGCATTGACTAGAGCAGCCAGGAAGCCAGGAATCCTCAGGACAGGTAAGAACTACTTTTGGGAAGTAGGAAAGAAAAAAATATAACTAAAAAAAAAAAAAAAAAAACGAATATTCGAAATAGCGAATTTATAGCGCTATATTCGAAATATTCGCGAATTAGCGAAGTGCCGATATTCGCTAAAAAAATTCGCTATTCGAATATTCGCGCTCAACACTAACTGCAACGTACATTATGGGGGAGATTTATTAACACCAGCATTTTGTACACCAGTCTTACTCACTGCACCACAATTAATTATAGGTTGATGCCGTTGTGGTGCCTCTTAGGTCACCAGTGCACCAGAACCAGGAGCTGGAGTAGATATCAGGTGCTTTATGCCTCATCTACCTCTTAGAAAGTGGCAAGAGTGTGGGAAGGGGGGTAAAAATTTTGGAGCAGCCTCGGAATTGCACCAAAATTTGAGACTTATATTATAAATGCTAAAAATGTGTGGAGAGAAGATGTCTGGAGATCAGAAGAGCGAGGCGTCATCACTCCCGGCACCACACTGATGCTTTATGTCTCATGATATCCTGCAGCCAAGCGTCTTCGAGGATCCTGGGAAATATTTTTACAATATTATTGTACGGATCTTGGATCTGTCAGTGGATTACAGGGATTTGGTAATCAGGATTAAACGTTATAGGATATTTTATCCCATGACCACGTGAGGAATTCCTGGAGGACTTCTCCTTTCCTAGGGAATGTTATGGTATAAAGTGAGACTGAAGTTTAGAAACATTTTATGTCTTTATATATAGAGACATCAACCATCATTTCTGCCCAATCCTCCATATGTCTGATTATTATATGACTGGAAATCCTATTAGATGATACTCCTGGGATGTCACTGGTACCGAGGACCATAGTGGTTGGCAAAGGGCGTGCAGACAAGCCCCTCTGCCTTGGTCAGGGTACAGGAGCATACCTTCAAAAGCCTCTCAAGGCATGTGCTCCAGGTGAAGCTAGGACTGAAGGGAACAGGGCCCGGAGACTTCCATGTGGCACATGCCACCCCTGCCCCCAGGCACCTCTATCCTCATTCCAGAGGTGCGTGATTACGTCATCAAAGGTCCTTTTTCAGGTCCTCAAAGAAGAAGAAAGAAGACGATGCCGGCTGCGCGATCAATTGGATGAGGTGAGTTAATTTCTTTCAATTTTTTTAACCCCTTAAGCCACATTCAAGTAAGCATTCTGTATTGAGAAATGCTACTATTTTCCTTTATAACCATGTTATAAGGGAAAATAATAAAATTTGCACAACAACAAACCCAAACCCAAACTTTATTGAAGAAGTCCGGGTCTGGGTACCACATTCAGTTTTTTCTCACGCGCGTGCAAAACGCATTGCACTCGAGCGGAAAAAACTGAACAACGGAACGCAATCGTAGTCAAAATTGACTGAAATTGCGTCCCTACTCGTGCTGGTTTCCCGCATGGCGCCCGCATCGCATCCGGCCCTTACCCGAGACGCCCGTCTGAAAGAGGCCTTAGAGGGCCAATAGAACTGCTTGGTGGTGGGACTGCCGGCCACCACTTTGCCGGCTTCATTTTCGGCTGTGCTTACGATATAGGTGGGGGTCCCAGAAGTGGGATCCGCACCTATCAGACAATTGGGGCATTGTCTGAGATGAGAATATCCCTTTAAGTGTTCATTTGCATCTAGATTAAAAGCACTTTTTCTCCAGAATGAAGCAACCATGAAAGGCATCATTACATTCAGCTCAGGGGGGTGCAGAGGTAAAAGTCGCTACCGGGCCAAGGAGCCTGAAGGGGCCCAAAGACACTTGTGGCACGTAAGAAAACACACAAAGCACTGACGGAAGGGGGGCCCAAGATGAACTCTTGCACCAGGGCCCATGAGCCTTTGGCTACGCCCCTGGGCCTGGTGTAACACTCCCTTTAAAGGGCTTCTGTCACCCCCCAAAAGCCTTTTTTTTTTTTTGCCTCACTAAAAAGCTTATAGGGCGATTATTCTAACCGTTTTTGTAGGTTAATTTTGCTATAAAACGTTATTATATAGTATGCAAATTACCTTGCTTCCAGCAAGTAGGGCGTTTACTTGCTGGTAGCCGCTGCATCCCGCTTGTAAAAAAACGCCCCTCCTCTCGCGCCTGCGCCATACCGTTCTTCAGTCGGCGCAGGCGCACTGAGAGGAGTACTCTCGCTCGGCCGCTCCTTCCTCAGTGCGCCTGCGTCTTCTCTTCCGGGTGCAGCTGTGACGTCATTGGCGCACTGAGGAAGGAGCGGCCGAGCGAGAGTACTCCTCTCAGTGCGCCTGCGCCGACTGAAGAACGGTATGGCGCAGGCGCGAGATTTTAAACGGAGACAGGGCCAGCTGGAGGAGGAGAGCGCTCGCTGGCCCTGTCAATCAACCACAGGAGGGGCGTTTTTTTAAAAGCGTGATGCAGCGGCTACCAGCAAGTAAACGCCCTACTTGCTGGTAGCAAGGTAATTTACATATTATAAAATAACGTTTCATAGCAAAATTAACCTACAAAAACGGTTAACAAGAATATGTTTAGAATAATCGCCCTATAAGCTTTTTAGTGAGGCAAAAAAAAAAATGGCTTTTGGGGGGTGACAGAAGCCCTTTAAGTGAGTCTGTTATTTGCTTAGAACCAGTAACCCCTTTAATCTCTCTCCATATATTAGTAACATTTCTTCTCTTTTTCCAGGATTCGGGAGGTTCCAGGGTTAGGACTGACCAGGGACTCCGGCTGCAGGTTGCGCACACGTCCCCGGTGCAGCTGCTGCTTCTATGGATCCGTTACGGCCTCGTTTATCCAGTAATTTATAGATTTACATCCTGTGATGAAGATGAATCGTCTCCTTCCAGTCCTCAGCCCTCCGGGGGAATCATTGATTTTTCTGCTCAGCAGGACGCGGATACGAGAGACTTTCCTCGCTGTTTGACCGCAGCGATCTATACGTCACCTCTGCTTCCATCATCGCGTCACTGCCTGGTGTCAGTATGCTGGGGATAAAGGGGCAGAAGGAATAGTAGATGAACGATCATAGACATGGACTCTAAAGGAAAAGTGTATAGACCGTCTGATAATTACCAGCATATAGTAGAAGTATCGCCTCACACATATGTAGGAGTGTTTAGCTTTATGGACACCTTTTGGCGCAATACACCTAGCCCAGATGGTAGTGTGAAGAGTAAATTTTATTTGACAACGCGTTTCGGGGTCTCGGCGACCCCTTTATCAAGTCTATAAAAAGATAGTGTTGATACATGGTCATACATAATACGTATATACAAAAATGTATTAAGCATAGATCTAAATATATATAAATACATTAAAATTGTAGGTTTATAAATATTGGTATCAAGGTATCCTAATGAAAATCCAATAAAATACAATAAAATTCTAGGAATATATTAAAATCACTTATTCGTGAGGTATTTCTGTTGAAAATACATCATGGGTATTTCTAATTACATCACATAATGGAATGAGTGTAGGGACTGGAATGGATGTAATCGGTTCTATTATTAGTAACTATCAATGATCATAACGACCAGATCCGTAAAATGATATGTATAATGACTGGTGGTATATATGTGTATGTATAGTGACTTTTTTTATATATATTGTTTTTTATATTTGATTTTGTGATGATTTTAGTCACTATACATACACATATATACCACCAGTCATTATACATATCATTTTACGGATCTGGTCGTTATGATCATTGATAGTTACTAATAATAGAACCGATTACATCCATTCCAGTCCCTACACTCATTCCATTATGTGATGTAATTAGAAATACCCATGATGTATTTTCAACAGAAATACCTCACGAATAAGTGATTTTAATATATTCCTAGAATTTTATTGTATTTTATTGGATTTTCATTAGGATACCTTGATACCAATATTTATAAACCTACAATTTTAATGTATTTATATATATTTAGATCTATGCTTAATACATTTTTGTATATACGTATTATGTATGACCATGTATCAACACTATCTTTTATAGACTTGATAAAGGGGTCGCCGAGACCCCGAAACGCGTTGTCAAATAAAATTTACTCTTCACACTACCATCTGGGCTAGGTGTATTGCGCCAAAAGGTGTCCATAAAGCTAAACACTCCTACATATGTGTGAGGCGATACTTCTACTATAGACGAGATTCCGAACGGCGGCCCAGCCAGCCACCAACGGGAATTTTGGACGTACCTGGCAGCATCCACCGATTACCCCCTAAAGCGCAACATATAAAGAACGGGTAAAAAAGTAAAAAAGAAATAAACAAGGTGAGCACACAACTAATATTTTAATAGCACAATAACACAGTTCCTAGACGTATTACCCTATGAGCGCCTTCTCGTTTAACGGCTTCATTCCACAATTACCAGCATATGGCAGTTTTATACAGCAACAAAACAACACAATAAATGCTACAAAATCCCAGCTTAGCTTTAATTACCCCGTGGCCCATTTCCTAAGGGGCTCCTCGAGGTTGGGGAACCCAAAAGCAAATTAACCCCAAACAGTATTATGTGGAAAATACAGTATATGGCAGCACTATGTGGTCTCCTTCCTGACATGTTCTCACTTGGCAGATTTGTTGCAGGAAATGAAAAATCGCTCTGTGTATAGGCCCTGGGGATTTAGCAGGGGCCTAGATTATTACAAACCCTATTGAGATGTATGGAATATTATATTTGAGCTAACTAGAGTAGCATTCTTTAGGCACTGTATGGTTTAGGTGGGCTGTATATAACAGTATTATCATATTGACATTATGTGACGGTAAATGACAACTAGAGGTGGGGGGTAGAGGCTACGTTCCTTGCTTTTATAGTGACAGTATAGATCTATCTGAAATTCCTTATTATTTCTAGAAAAAATTAAATAAATAAATAAATACGATTGTTACAATTATTCAAATAGTCTTTTGCACAAAGCTGTAGAACAAAGAAGTGACACATGACTACCTGTTCCCGACTAGTAAGGCCTCATGCACACGACAGTATTTTTATGCGGTCCGAAAAACGGGGTTCTGTTGTTCCATGATCCGTTTTTGCTTCCGTTGTGTTTCCGTGTGTCTTCCGTTTTTTTTAGCGGACATGACCCAAAAGATATTACCAAAAGACAGGCTGACAATTTGCCAAATGCCTGCCAAGGGATCCGCAAAAAAATGCGGACGCGGAACGGGGATGACACACGGATGGCCACCCGCATTTTTTCACTGTCCCATTGACTTGAATGGGTCTGCAAACCGTTTTTCGCGGACAAGAATAGGACAGGTTATATTTTTTTGACGGACTGGAATCACGGACCACGGACGCGGAGGACAAACGGTGCATTTGCCGAGTTTTCCACGGACCCATTGAAAACCAGTCGGTCCGCAGAAAATCACGAAAAACGGAGCAACGGACACAGAATCAAACAACGGTCGTGTGCATGAGGCCTAATACTGACAACCTGTCTTGACCTGGTCCTGCTCACATAGCTAAAGATTTGTCAGATACTTCTTTGTCTCATAGATCATAAGCTCTTGCGAGCAGGGCCCTCACGCCTAGTGTTTCCGTTGTATATTAGCCGGTAACTTTGTGATGTCTTTTGTTTTGTACATGAACCCTCTGAATTGCGCTGCGGAATATGGTGGCGCTATAGAAATAAAGATTATTATTACATTATTATTATGTGAGTTACAGTAAACACTGAAAAAATGTTTCTTCTGTCCTTAAAGAGCATCCGTCAGCAGGATCAACCCCATTAAACCAGTTACATTGTCTAATTGGGTTGATCATACTGACGAAAATACCTGTCTTTTGTCTCTAGCGTGAACGGCTGCAGAGACATCTTTGACTTTGAGCACCAGGGGGCTGGCCGTAGCACTTGGAGCACTGCTCTTTGAATGTTAAGCTGAATATTCACACATCGATACATTTTAACAAACCCTTCAGCTGTGTTCCCCCGACACTGTCAGCCGCAGAATATAAACAAAAATGTTTCATTTCACAGAGAACAAGCAGAAATCAAGAACAAGAAGATTTTAACTACAGAGGTAACAAGAACATTGCAGAAGCTTTAACTATGCAGTGATTAAGCTTTGTTTAAATAAAACTGGAAGAGCCCTTGA
The DNA here is from genome assembly GCA_033119425.1 of Bufotes viridis. Classification (NCBI taxonomy): domain Eukaryota; kingdom Metazoa; phylum Chordata; class Amphibia; order Anura; family Bufonidae; genus Bufotes; species Bufotes viridis. The sequence goes on from CM065597.1 coordinate 9,566,462, forward strand.
AGAAAATGAACCTGCCCTGAAAATACTTGAGGATTGTGGCAGTGTTAGCGGATGAGGCGGTAATCACACACCTGAAGTGGTCGTCCTAGAACAAAGCAGATCATCGGCTCACATTACCGCAGATTACAGTCATTTCCCCAGTGACAGGTTTGGCCTTTCTTACACACGACTCCTAAATCCCTGATTCCAGCAATGATCACTGTTATCTCAAGAAAACGATCCAGACAAATCCTGGAAATGTTCCTGAGAATACACACACTTCTAAGATAAGAGGAGCCGCCCTGCAAACAATGGACCGGAGGAAAGTTCTATCACTCAGCAAATAGAAGAGGCAACTTTATAGGGGGAGAGTCAATAAATGGCCATTAGTGGGAACCAAAGTAAAGACACGATGTTTGCAGGTTACTGAGTGTAATATACCCTGTGTAAATTCCAGGATGACGCCCCCCGGAGGACATGAAGGCAGTATTACAGTAATTACATTGTAAAAAATAGGGGGCGGTATTATAGTAGGAAACAAAAATACAATGCAACAGCACTCAAATAAAGTAAAAAAACTATTCTGGTGCTAATGCTACGCTTATTAAGTAAATTTGAGATTCTTGGCAAATACATTTTGTACAAAATTATTTGGGCCCGTCTGCCACACGTCAAGGCGATCTCTGTAAGACGGGAAGCTAACACTAAATGTTACCTGGTATGTGCGATAGCGGCCACCATAAAATTCAGGGAGTGCAGGTTCCAAATGCATGCTGGGACCACTCGAATTTTTATGATTTTTGGTGCCAAAATGACCTCCATTAAAATCAGGGAATGCAGGTACCAACATGCATGCCGAGCCCACTCCATACCATAACCTTTTCTGTGCGGTATTATAGTAGTTATATTCTTGTACATAGGAGCAGTATTATAGTAGTTATATTTCTGTGCATAGGTGCAGTATTATCTTAGATATATTCTTGTACATAGAAGGGAGTATTATAGTAGTTATATTCTTGTACATCGGGGGCAGTATAATAGTAGATATATTCCTGTACATAGGAAAAGTATTATAGTAGTTATATTCTTGTACATAGGAGCAGTATTATAGTAGTTATATTCTTGTGCATAAGAACAGTTTTATAGTAGTTATATTGTTGTACATAGGAGCAGTATTATAGTAGATATATTCTTGTACATAGGAGTAGTATTATAGTAAATATATTATTGTACATAGGAGGCAGTATTATAGTAGTTATATTCTTGTACATAGGAGGCAGTATTATAGTAGTTATATTCTTGTACATAGGAGCGGTATTATAGTAGTTATATTCTTGTACATAGGAGGCAGCATTATAGTAGTTATATTCTTTTACATAGGAACAGTATTATAGTAGTTATATTCTTGTACATAGGAGGCAGTATTATAGCAGTTATATTGTCGTACATAGGAGCAGTATTATAGAATTTATATTCTTGTACATAGGAGCAGTATTATCGTAGTTATATTCTTGTACATAGGATCAGTATTATAGTAGTTATATTCTTGTACATAGGAGCAGTATTATAGTAGTTATAATCTTGTACATAGGAGTCAGTATTATAGTAGTTATATTCCTGTACATAGGAGCAGTATTATAGTAGTTATATTCCTGTACATAGGAGCAGTATTATAGTAGTTATATTCTTTTACATAGGAACAGTATTATAGTAGTTATATTCTTGTACATAGGAGGCAGTATTATAGCAGTTATATTGTCGTACATAGGAGCAGTATTATAGAATTTATATTCTTGTGCATAGGAGCAGTATTATAGTAGTTATATTATTGTATATAGGAGCAGTATTATAGTAGTTATATTCTTGTATATAGGAGCAGTATTATAGTAGTTATATTCTAGTACATAGGATGTGTTTGGCTTGGTAACAGAGCAGCATCCAAGCATTTCCAGGTCCATGTCTAATTTGTTCGTTAAGAGGTCTATTCCATTTTATGACTGGACGACACATTGTGGGGGGAAATTCCTAGATGGAACAAGGAAGAAACAATTCTCTTCCTCCTCCAATCACAGGGAATACATGGCTTTCTATGGGTAACCTGAGCTGGGTTATAAAGTTCCATACTGCTCCCTATAAAATAAGAATGTCCAACAATCCGTTTAACAACACAAGCTTCTCCTCTGACCGTCTGTGAGTTTACTAGTTTATTCCCTTAGACCAGTGGCTCAAACGAGTTACATTATAGTGAAACCAGTAAATGGGGATTTTCTTACAAAGCTTTTATGTTGTGTTAAAAATGTGGAAGCCAGTAATGTGCAGAAATGAACCAAAACCCAATTATTTGAAGATTCTGTCTCTCTATTATATAAAATTTCTTCTGTGTACGACAGCTGTTCAGTATTCTGCAGCTGGTCTATCAGCAGAATAGTGAGTGTAGCTCTGGAGTATAATACAGGATGTAACTCAGGATCAGTACAGATTAAATAATGTATGTGCACAGTGACTGCACCAGCAGAATAGTGAGTACAGCTCTGGAGTATAATACAGGATGTAACTCAGGATCAGTACAGATTAAATAATGCATGTACACAGTGACTGCACCAGCAGAATAGTGAGTGCAGCTCTGGAGTATAATACAGGATGTAACTCAGGATCAGTACAGGATAAGTAATGCATGTACACAGTGACTGCACCAGCAGAATAGTGAGTGCAGCTCTGGAGCATAATACCGGATGTAACTCAGGATCAGTACAGGATAAGTAATGTATATACACAGTGACTGCACCAGCAGAATAGTGAGTGCAGCTCTGGAGTATAATACAGGATGTAACTCAGGATCAGTACAGGATAAGTAATATATGTACACAGTGACTGCACCAGCAGAATAGTGAGTGCAGCTCTGGAGTATAATACAGGATGTAACTCAGGATCAGTACAGGATGAGTAATGTATGAACACAGTGACTGCACCAGCAGAATAGTGAGTGCAGCTCTGGAGTATAATACAGGATGTAACTCAGGGTCAGTACAGGATAAGTAATGTATGTACACAGTGACTGCACCAGCAGAATAGTGAGTGCAGCTCTGGAGTATAATACAGGATGTAACTCAGGATCAGTACAGGATAAGTAATGTATGTACACAGTGACTGCACCAGCAGAAAAGTGAGTGCAGCTCTGGAGTATAATACTGGATGTAACTCAGGATTAGTACAGGATAAGTAATGTATGTACACAGTGACTGCACCAGCAGAATAGTGAGTGCAGCTCTGGAGTTTAATACCGTATATAACTCAGGATCAGTACATGATAAGTAATGTAATGTATGTACACAGTGACTCCACCAGCAGAATAGTGAGTGCAGCTCTGGAGTATAAGATAGGACAGTGTTGGCTAACCTTCATCACTCTAACTGTCGTGAAACCACGACTCCCAGCATGCTCAATTCATTTCTATGGTGATCTGAGAACAGCCAAGCAATTGTGCATTTTGGGAGTTGTAGTTTTACCACAGTTAGAGTGCTGGAGGTTAGTTATCACAGATATAGGATATAACTGAGGACCAGTACAGGATAAGTAATGAAATGTATGTACACAGTGATTCCGCCAGCAGAACAGTGAGTGCAGCTCTGGAGTCTAAAAGATTTTCTTTTGATTTTGTAAGACTATAAGGGTACAACCACATGTCACGGCTGTGATGCCATTAGGAACAATAGCGTCTCATTTCTCATTAGAAGTCACTCAGAGGAGCCACAAAAATACCCAACAGTTCAAACAACAGTCCATAGACTATCGTGGTCAAAAAAATTCACAAGCATGTATGTGGTCGGCCTTATGTGTTCCGTAACTGCACTATGACCGCATCACAACCGCGCCGTGTGGCCGTACTCTAACGCCCCTATGTAATCATAGTGAGTGTGGGAGCGGCTGTAATGTATCCTCTGCCGACTGATGAGACTTCTCTGCCAGGATTTTAATGACTGAGTGACTAAACACGTCTATAGTTAAAGTCTCTTCAGTCGGTGTGACCCTCATTTTTTTTCACGAAGAGTCGCCCCCCCCCCCCCCCCCGTGAATCTTAATTACAGACATTTCTCCAGACCCGAATAAATATGTCACAGTAGTAATAATGTTTGATGTGCCGCTGATTTATACAACTCGCTAATTACACGAGCTAAAAATAATGAGTATTATGGACTTTGTATCGGGATGTATATTTCAACTGGACAGATGTTTATAGAGAAAGATACACAAAGAATCCGAGTGTTGTGCTGGGGGCGTCTGTGTTATTGCGGTTCGATGATGTCATATGTTGTGCTGGGGTTTTGTTACAAAAATCACGTCGTGATGAGAAAATCATTTCCCCTAAAATCAATAAATGAAGGTGGAAACGTAAATCTCTTGTGTGAAGACCCTCCACCTTTTTCTGGGTGACAATCACTAACGGCCGCCATTACAGAACCCACGCAGATTCCCACTCGACTTTTATATTGACACACATTGAAATCTCACGGATTTGCATGAAGCGGGGCTGAAAAAAGTGTCCAGATCCTGTTAGGTCCCATTATAGTCAATGGTGACCCGGCAGTGCCTGGCGGTATGCTGGATGTGGTAAACTCCAGTAGTTTGTTCCTCTGCCGGAATAGACTAGCAGAGTTTGTGAACATAGCCTCATCTTCTTGTTCAGCTGTTAAAGTATCCTCATTTCAAAATCACCAGCTCCAGACATTTTTATTGTGGCATAGACCGATCATAAATAGCATTAAAACCCCTTCATGACGCAAAAACAGTTCTGACCTGTCGAGGCGTGGGCTTCATGGGCTTTACAAGACCTCCGATGTGTCCGAACTGCCTTTTCCATATAGTTCACCTAGTGCCATCTCTTCTCCAGGTAAGGGATGCACACACTCAGCCGTCCACATGAAGTAACCTGATTCATCAGACCAAACTGCCATCTTCCCATAGTGCACCTGGTGCCATCTCTTCCCCGGGTAAGTGACACACACACACACACTCAGCCGTCCACATGATGTAACCTGATTCATCAGACCAAACTGCCTTTTTCCCATAGCGTACCTGGTGCCATCTCTTCCCCAGGTAAGTGACACACACATACACAGCCATCCACATGATGTAACCTGATTCATCAGACCAAACTGCTTCTTCTCCAGGTAAGTGATACATATTCCCCCGGCCATCTACATGATGTACCATGATTCATCAGACCAGGCGGTCCTCTTCCCATTGTGCACCTGGTGCCATATCTTCACCAGGTAAGTGATGCACACACACTCAGCCATCCACACGATGTAACGTGATTCATCAGACCAAACTGCCTTCCTCCCATGGTGCGCTTGGTGCCATGTCTTCGCCAAGTACAGTGGATATAAAAAGTGTACACACCCCTGTTAAAATGTCAGGTCATTAATGTCAGGTCATTAATGTGCAACCACATTATTTTAGTTTTTTTTGTTTTCTTCCCTCCACCTAAAAGATTTCAGTTTGTTTCTCAATTGAGTTGTACAGTTTATAGGTCACATTAAAGGTGGAAAAAGTTCTGAAATTATTTATCTTTGTCTCATTTTTTTTACAGCACAGAAACCTGAAATTTTAACAGGAGTGTGTAGACTTTTTATATCCACTGTAAGTGGCATACACGCACACTCAGCTGTCCACAAGATGTAATATTATTCATCGGACCAAACTGCCTTCTTCTTATAGTGCGCCTGGTGCCATATCTTCGCCAGGTAAGTGAAGCACATGCACCTGCTGTCCACATGATATAACATGATTCATCAGACCAAAGCACCTTTTTCAGATAGTGCTCCCCTATAACTATGTCAGAGTCTTTGCCCCTTGACTTTCTGGTGGGCCAGACTGACATTGAGCACTGTGGTGGACCAGTCTGACATTGGGCACTTTGGTGGGCCAGTCTGACATTGAGTACTTTGGTGGGCCAGTCTGACATTCAGCACTTTGGTGGGCCAGTCTGACATTGGGCACTTTGGTGGGCCAGTCTGACATTGAGTACTTTGGTGGGCCAGTCTGACATTGGGCACTTTGGTGGGCCAGTCTGACATTGAGCACTATGGTGGGCCAGTCTGACATTGAGCACTTTGGTGGGCCAGTCTGACATTGGGCACTTTGGTGGGCCAGTCTGACATTGAGCACTTTGGTGGGCCAGTCTGACATTCAGCACTTTGGTGGGCCAGTCTGACATTGAGCACTTTGGTGGGCCAGTCTGACATTCAGCACTTTGGTGGGCCAGTCTGACATTGGGCACTTTGGTGGGCCAGTCTGACATTGAGCACTATGGTGGGCCAGTCTGACATTGAGCACTTTGGTGGGCCAGTCTGACATTGAGCACTTTGGTGGGCCAGTCTGACATTGGGCACTTTGGTGGGCCAGTCTGACATTGGGCACTTTGGTGGGCCAGTCTGACATTCAGCACTGTGGTGGGCCAGTCTGACATTGAGCACTTTGGTGGGCCAGACTGACATTGGGCACTTTGGTGGGCCAGTCTGACATTGGACACTTTGGTGGGCCAGTCTGACATTGGACACTTTGGTGGGCCAGTCTGACATTGGGCACTTTGGTGGGCCAGTCTGACATTGAGCACTTTGGTGGGCCAGTCTGACATTGAGCACTTTGGTGGGCCAGTCTGACATTGGGCACTTTGGTGGGCCAGTCTGACATTGAGCACTTTGGTGGACCAGTCTGACATTGGGCACTTTGGTGAGCCAGTCTGACATTGAGCACTTTGGTGGGCCAGTCTGACATTGAGCACTTTGGTGGGCCAGTCTGACATTCAGCACTGTGGTGGGCCAGTCTGACATTGAGCACTTTGGTGGGCCAGTCTGACATTCAGCACTGTGGTGGGCCAGTCTGACATTGGGCACTTTGGTGGGCCAGTCTGACATTGGGCACTTTGGTGGGCCAGTCTGACATTGAGCACTTTGGTGGGCGAGTCTGACATTGAGCACTTTGGTGGGCCAATCTGACATTGAGCACTTTGGTGGGCCAGTCTGACATTGGGCACTTTGGTGGGCCAGTCTGACATTGAGCACTTTGGTGGGCCAGTCTGACATTGAGCACTTTGGTGGGCCAGTTGGGACCATTGGGCACTTGTCTCAGGAACTAACAATTTTGCCAGATACTGTAGTAGACTTTTCCAAATAGTTATGGCCACCCAACCACTCCAAATGTCTTGAGAGCCACCAAAACGTAAACCATGTTATGTACCCTCGCCCAACTCCAATATCAGCTCAAGCTCTGCATGGGTTCCAGGACAATAATGTGACTCCCCCTCCCCCAATAGTTGGATCTCTTGGAATTGTTTGCTACAACTGACTTTCCTGTAATGTCTATAGGCAGTCTACAGTATGCCTGGTCTAAAGCCACTTTGTAACATGGGTCTCCAGCTGCAGCAGTACAGCTGTGGCTTCATATCAAGGAACCCCCCCCCCCCCCCCCCCAGGTACGGAACGGATGAATTAGCAGGCGTGAAACCAATGTGGGTATCACTTTACCCAAGACCCTGCTAATTGCACAGATAACAATATAAGTGTGGGGTAATGAATCACATCTGTATACTCACATGGCTTACATATGACTATCAAAGAGAGCGCACACATGTGGCTGGGTGCGCTCTCGACAAGCAAGATGTTACATGTCTCAGCATGACATCTGCTTGTGGTGAGTTTGGAGAAATCCTAGGAGCGCGGCGCTGTTACTTCATGCTATGTTTATGGCGAGCACTTATCCTGGAGAAAGATGTTGTGTTAATCAGGACGCCGTTCACATGGGCCTCCATAATCCCTTCCCAAACAGTCACACATGGAGAAGAGGCAGGAGACAGTCTAGAAATGACAATGGAGCTCATGAATCAAGCCGGACACGAGGAAAATGGCGCAACTTTGTCAGAAAACATGGTCCTAAAATTAGCAAAAAAATTGTTTCAAATAAATTATTGAAATAACAAAATGAAAAAACGTAAAATTAAAAATGAAACTATATTTATACATATTAATAGCTTTATAGCAACTTATATCCATCTCGTCATCCTGTCCAGATGGAAACTATGGGCTTCAGATTTTATTTATGGCAAGAGAAGCTTCTCTGGAGCTCAGTTTCTCCTCTTCTTGAGTAATGAGCTTGGATTCAGTGGTCACATAGCGTGGGGGTAGGGAAGTGACAACCGCTATGAGCCCAAAAGTTGTTCCAAGCCCAGGTCCTAGCAGGCTGCTCTGTGCTGATGTTCAGGGCTGTATTTGTAACTGGTGCTGCCCTAGGCGCCATGTCTGAATGCTTCCTATCAGGGCAAGGGTGAGGGGAGTGGTAGATGGAGTAGCGGTAGTCTGGGGCACCAATGAAAACAGGGGCAGGCAAAGAGGCAAACTCGAGAGGCCTCATGTTGTAGGTGCGCCAAAATTGACAGAAGGTTGGTCCAACATAAGTAGTCGGGTTCAACTCAAGTAGGTGGGGCTAACACAGGCAGATGGGGCCAGCAACACCATAGAGGGGCAGTATATTGTGATACACTTTGGTATTTATGTCTGAAGAAAAACCGAATACCACAGTTCTGGATAAAATACTGCCCCAGCAGCTCAAAATACCTCCCCAGAAGCTTCCCCTCTGTGGTGGCCAGTGCAAGCTGCCAAGTTCTGTCCTTCTCCTCCAGATATGAGGTGAGGAGGTGAGACGGGGGTCACAGGAGTGAGCCAGCTCTACCAACAGCATACTGTCTGCCAGCACTACCAAACATACAAGAGAATACAACACTACATACCTTTTATATCCTGTGACATTTCCTATGAAGTAGACATTCTCATTCCTCATCTTCTCCATTCAGCCCAGACTGCCATGATGACTTCTTTCAGCCACGTCCCACACATTTACCACACATCTTAGGTTCCTCACTTTCCCATCATCCGTTATGCTGCCCATAGACTTCTGTTATGACGGAATGTAAAACGGAAGCCTTTAAAAGGCATTTCGTCATAATAGAAGTCTATGGGCAAGCATAACGGATCCGTCTCGTTTCCGTTATGCAGGCCGGAAAAAAAGTCCTGTCGACAGGACTTTGTTTTCCGTCTTGCATAATGGAAATCAGACGGATCAGTTATCGCTTAAAGGCTTCCGTTTTGAGTTCCGTTTTATGGATTCTGTTATTTTTCATTATAACCATGTTATAACGGAAAGCCATAACGGAATGCATAACGGTGATGCGAACAAGCCCTAATAGATGTGCCGCTCCAGCAATAATAACATCCCCTATTGTGTCCATCTTAATAATAATGCCTCAATACAAAAAATACCTTCATAGTACGAATATCAAAATGACTCCAGCGCCTCCAGTAATGCCCCTATAGTGCCCACAGTATTAAAAATGCTGCCAGTGATGCCCCCTATAATGCTGCCTCCAGTACTGCCCTTTATACTGTCACCAGTATTAAAAGTTCCCCCAGTAATGCCCCTATAGTGAACCCCGCGGTAAAAATGTTCCCCACAGTGCCCCTGTGAAGTAATGTTCCCCACAGTGCCCCTGTGAAGTAATGTTCCCCACAGTGCTCCCCCAGTACTAATGTTCACTGCAGAGTCCCCAAGTTCTTATATCCCCCAAAGTGCTACACCTTTAGTAATGTCCCCCAAAGTGCCGGCCTAGAAGTAATGTCCCCCACAGTGCCTTCCCCCAGTAGTAATGTCACCCACAGTGCTTCCCCCCAGTAGTAATGTCCCCCACAGTGCTATCCCCCAGTAAGGATGTACCCCACAATGTTTCACCCCCAGTAGTAATATCCTTCACAGTGCTATCCCCAGTAGTAATCTTCTACACTGTGTCCCCCCAGTAGTAATGTCCCATACAGTGCCCCCCCAGTAGTAATGTCCCATACAGTGCCCCCCCGTAGTAATGTCCCATACTGTGCCCCCCCCAGTAGTAATGTCCCATACAGTGCCCCACCCCCAGCAGTAATAAATACTTGGTGCTCCTAGCATTATTTGAATCTTTGAGCATTAGCCTGATATATACTCAACCTCCAACCTGTTGGATTTGGATCACTGTTAGTGACAACCTATGACTCTGTTGCTACTACTGTCAATCGGGAACTTTCCCGTAGCAAAGTCCATTCCTTCTTGTGGGGGTTATAGGTGAAGACCAAATGATCCCTTATATTCTGCATCCCAGTCTAGACAGCGCCAAATGGATTATAACTTAGATAATCTGCATCTGTGGGACGAGACCACAACAAGTTGCTATTTCCTATCAAGCAGATAAAATGCGAAAGAAAAAATTATTAAAAAAAATAACACATTACTTTTTAAATATTTTGTTTCCTTTTGAATCTTCCATACATATGGAGAAGAGCCCTCATTCATAGAGTACTAAAGACTGCACATTAGATAATATCACAATCATCATTTCTCCCGAACACATTCATCTTCTACAAAGTTGGCAAATATTTTTGCTTTTAAGTAGAAACATGCAAAAAAAAAAAAGTAGAAGAAACATCTTAAATAGGTACAGGTGCAGTCTTCAAGGAAAAAAAAAAGATTAAAAAGGACGAAAAAGTACCTTGAACAGATGGTTATAGAAATCTCCCGTGACTAGTGTCAGCGAGACATAAAGAGCAAAAAATGAAGATAAAAAGTACAAGAAATAAAAAAAAAAGAATTGAATAAAAAAACTAAAAGCAATTGCCGTCAAATCAGGGCTGGTGGAAAACAAATACTTCCCCCCTATCGAAATGCCCCCATTACTGGACTCTTGTCACACAGAAGGGTTTCTGATCATTATAGGATGAAGTGAGTTGGAACAGAAATCCTTAGTCTCGGACGCTCGAGTCGCACGCCCACAACATTCCTAGCGCTCTAAAGCCGCTCCATATTCGCTGATCTGAGGCTGTGGTCTAGCCCTGACCTAATGAGGAGATTAAATGTTTGAGAAAATATTTTACATAATTTGTAAGATCGTTTTCCGTATTAGTAAAGTCTAACAGAGTAACGAGGCTCAGTCATTCAGGATGGACTCGCTTCACCAGCCGCTTACTACATAAACCTCCAGTTCAATCAGCGCAAGGATATTTAAGAAATGTAATAAGACTCAATCACTACATGTAATCAGGAGGCGTCTGCGCTGTGACCTGGTCCCATCCTGCGGCTTCTGCAGATGAAGATGGGAGTTTACCGAATTTGGCCGCTGCACCCTCTTTATAATCATGGTAATTGCTGTATCTTTTTACTGGTAACTGGATATTATACCTGTCTGATTGGAAGACCCGGCCCTGTATACAGGAGCCTAATGGAACAGACATGTAACAATCAGAAATTCACTCTCATCAGTTTTCCATTGATCGTTACAATTTATAGAGAATTTCCATTTATCACGTCCCGTTACATCGATGACGTTCTTGTGGGAGACCATGAAAAACCATAGAATAGAAGAAAGAAGAATATTGATATATATATTTTTTTTAGAACCTGTAAGGCCAAGTCCATTTTATGAACCCTTAAAGCCTTGGGTGCAGTTGTCCCATGACTGTAGCCACTTACCAACTGTAGACAGAGTAGGAAAAAGATATAACAGAAGGCTTAGAATCTAAGAAAATAGTTGTCAGGGAGATAACAGGCTTAGACTGCTACAGTGTAGAAACCCGACTGCAACATTGTATCTTCAAGACACAATGAGCTTTCTCCATTGAAGTCCATGGGAACTAGGCAAACAGCGGAGCAAGCTGCACTCTCCTCTTTCTGTAGTTTTCAGTTTTCCTGATAGATGGGAATACCAAATATAGCACCCACAATTTCCTGGCATATCCTGTGCATATAGCATACATACGCTAATGGGTTTTCTGGGATTTATATATGGATGACCTATCTTCAGAATAGGTCATCTCTATCTGATTGGTGCGTGTCTAGATCCCAGCATCCCTGCTGATCAGCTGTTGAAGGGGCTATTTGGGTAAGTACTAGGGTGTTTCTCGGCCATTGGTCACGTGACCTATATTGTCGTGACTTATAAAGAGCAAAGTGCTTTATATAAAAAGAAACAAGGGATCAAAGAAAAATATCGAAAGTTATTGATTCTGCTGAGGAGAGGTGGACATAAATGAACACCTCTGAGCTCGTTTATCGAGAATCTTAAATATTGTGTGCAATTATATAAATCAGTCTCATTCAAGTGAATGGGATTAAGCTGCAATACCAAGTCCAGACACTGTGCAATGTATGGTGCTGTGCTAGGTATACTGAGAGGAGGCCGCAGCACACATCCAAATGCCGCAGCCCTATAAAACAGCTGACCTGTTCTGGGAGGATCTGATATTGATGACCTATGCTGGGGAATATTTAAAGAGGTTATAGGTCAATAATATATGATTGGTGGGGGTCCAACTCCCAGCACTGCTACTGATCAGCCATTTGAAGAGGCCGCCGTGCTCCAGTGAGTGCTGCGGCCTTCTCATGTCGTGCCAAGCTCAGCACCATACTTTTTATAGCGGCCCAGTCTTACTCATTTGAATAGGACTGAGCTGCACCTAGGCCACGGAACCAACAAATGTGACAAAACCCCTCTTCAAACAGTTGATCAGCGGGGGTGCCGGGATTTAGACCTCTACCAATCAGATATTGATGACTGATTCTGATAAATCACATAAAACCCCTTTAATTCCTGGAATGCCCCTTTAAGACCTCATTCACACGTCCGCAAATGGGTCCGCATCTGTTCCACAATTCTGCGGAACCGGTGCGGACCCATTTATTCTCAATGGGGCCGGACGTGAAGCGGAGAGCACACTATGTGCTCTCCGCTTTTGCATCTGCGGAGCGCGGCCCCGAACTTCCAGGTTTCGGCCCCGAACTTCCGGTCCACGGCTCCGCAAAAGATAGTACATGTCCTATTCTTGTCTGCAGCTTGCGGACAAGAATAGGCATTTCAATGGGGGGTGCCGGCCGGGTGTGTTGCGGATCTGCAATTTGTGGATCCACAACACACCACGGACGTGTGAATGGGGCCTAAGATGAAAATACCCCTTCAACTTTTAGAAGAAACAAGTGACATTCCATCAGAATTTTTTTCACTAAAGACAAATCAAGGTTTAACAAAAACAAAAGGTTTTATATAAATTAAATAAACACCTCTATAAATAAAACAAAAATGTAACAATTAATATTTTTAACGTTCTTCTTAATTTCATAGATTTTTGTCTCCCTTCAGAATTAACCATTTCAATCCACTAATGAGCTGTGCAACAGATATTAACAATAATTTGTAAAACAAATAATAATATGGATTGATTAATGTCAAGCAACAGATACGTTTTATTTTCATTTATTTTTTCTTGTTCAGCGTACAAGGTGGATACAGTTTTAGGACTGACAATCCCTCTATTCGTGCGTGTATAGGAGGAGGATGCATCACTTCATGCAGTTTTAGGATGGATCATCCCTCAGGACAGCACAATGGCAGTAAACACGTCCAGTGTGAATTATGACTGTATTGTTCAGGGCTCTTCCCTGTATATGAGCCTCTCTGTAATTAATCTGTGCAATCACTGCCCCCTTGTTTGACCCCAGATTTGCGTCAACTACTGATATTTGTAATGTTGACATTATCCGGCTACCGAAAATAGCAGAAGTGACCTCCTGTTATCAGAGCAAACTCCTGCCTTCACCAGGGCCCCAGCATGAGATGAAGCTTTACAGTGATCAGAGGAGGGGGCTCTAGAGATAAAAGTTCACTTGCAGATATTGTGCTGTCAGCAGGAGGACCAGTGACTGGTGACGTGTTCATTGCTACTTAAAAAGTCCTGGAGTCATCTTCTTCAGTCAAGTTATTAGAAGTTATCTTCAGGGAGAACTTTCTGTGCTTCCGCATCTGTCTATGCTGCTATTCAAGCATCCTCCAGGACACTGCCTAGAAGGAATGCAGGGGGGTGAGGAACCTAAGGGCCACCCCCAGACTCCCAAGACTCCCAAGAGGAACACAGCACCATGACAAGACCTGTGAAAAACTTGCAAAGTGAACACACGGTAAAAATGCTAAATAAATATTTATAAGGCCCAGATCTCGACAGGCCCGCCTGCTTTCGTGTAGTATACAAATTCCTCATATTAAGGCCAAGAGGTTGATCATCCTTAAGTGAACCTTGGAGACTCATTAGGTCACCACACTGGAGGTCTAGCAGTTCACCACATTGGAGGACTACAGTTTCACTACATTGGAGGCCCACTAGGTCACCACATTGGAGGCCTACTTGGTCACCAAATTGGAAGTCTACAGTGTCACCACATTGGAGGTCTACAGTGTCACCATATTGGAGGTCTACAGTGTCACCACATTGGAAGTCTACAGTGTCACCACATTGAGGCCTACTTTGTCACCATATTGGAGGTCTACAGTGTCACCACATTGGAAGTCTACAGTGTCACCACATTGGAGGCCTACTTTGTCACCCCATTGGAAGTCTACAGTGTCACCACATTGGAGGCCTACTTTGTCACCACATTGGAAGTCTACAGTGTCACTACATTGGAGGCCTACTTTGTCACCACATTGGAGGCCTACTTTGTCACCACATTGGAGGTCTACTGCGTTACCACATAGGAGGAGACCTACCAGGTCACAACATTGGAGGCCTACTTGGTCACCACATTGGAGGTCTACTGCATTTCCACATTGGAGGCCTACCAGGTCACCACATTGGAGGCCTATTGGGTCACCACGTCGGGCTTTCAAACTACTTCACCAGACCAGGTTTACCTAAGCCACCTACATGCAGAAAATAAACCAGCCCATGTACACTCAGATCTGAACCACCATGTGCACTACGTACCTGTCTATTATCAATGGTCTCAATAATAACCACTGAAGAGAACAGATGCATAGAGACTGCAAAGCGGTGTGTTGCATCTTTGGATGTGCAATAGTCTGTGGAATTGTGCATGGTGTAGTCTCAAAGCCAACTAGAATGAATTAGGCTGGCCATACACATCAATGGGGTAGTAGCCCACAAACAGACTCTTCTGGTGGTGGGTTACTTCCTAGATA
The DNA here is from genome assembly GCA_033119425.1 of Bufotes viridis. Classification (NCBI taxonomy): domain Eukaryota; kingdom Metazoa; phylum Chordata; class Amphibia; order Anura; family Bufonidae; genus Bufotes; species Bufotes viridis. Next base: position 9,581,484 of record CM065597.1, read on the forward strand.
ACAATGGGATTGATCATGCTAAAGTCCAACATAATTGGTCCTTTTCTGCCATCCCGGGAAAGTTAGGAGGTCCCCATATACATTAGATAGTCTTGCCAGAAACGGATGGGTTTTGCTGAAATACATCTAATGTGTATGGTCACTTGGACATCTTCTGTCAACCTTGAGGTACGATCTTACTGCTTTTAAGACAAGACTATAGCAGAGAATGAGGTGGTGATGGATTCCATGTGATACAAGAGGAACACCACAAAACAATGGAGAATCGTCCCTCACTCTGACGAAGAAAACATGTCGACGACAGATACAACAACCATACCACTGATGACCACCCATCATCAGAATCCCCTCCACCCATCACTTTTCTTTATTCATCACTTAAGATGTTCCTTAAAAGTTTTGAAAAATTCTAGAAAATTTCCTAATAACCAGCAAATTACAAACGTAACATTTTATTTTTTCTAATAGTTTACATCAGAATATTCAGCTCTGCTGGTTTCTAAGGAATAGTTATGACGTCCATTGTCCTCCATCCCTGCTGGGTTTTCTGTTCCATCTGGTTGTTTTTGGTGGGTCATGGGTCAAACTTTGACTCTAGGCTGCAGCCAGTGGCTGTGATTTAAGGGGGGGGTCACTGACCTCAAGAAAACACTGAAAGAGATACTCAGCCCCCTCTTGAGCTATGTGTGGAGTGCACCCAGGCAGCTTCACACAACATGGTCAACGCATGGAGATCCTGAGCCTTCTTAGGTCAATATCTCAGGGAACCAGATGCCGGTTACTCGTTATAGAAGATCTCCTTGGTGATTGATGGCTTCATCCTTATAACTCAAACCTAGAATGGTATTTTCTGGACTGATTTGTGGAAAATTCTGTTACTTCAGACCTTTTAGGATCTGGTTGATAACATTTGGTAGTCCTCTCCACCACCGCACCCCTGCTTGGTCCTCTGTGTTTACCCACTCGAAGTGAGCAAATCTTTTGCACCATTTATTCCCTATAAAGGCTGCATCAGGAACAATTAAAGACTAATTTAGTGTAACAGTATAGCAACCTGTATGAATGCATCCACCACTGTGGTCCGGGCTGCAGAGCCGCTGTAATTCAATGGTGGTAAGCCCTCCCATTGACCAAGGATGACTTAAGATCTTCCAGGGATTAGGAAGGACTATGCCTCTCTACTTGTTTAACTTAAACTTTTAATCATGGAAAAGCCTCGTTAAGGTGGAAACAATGTGAATTTAAGGTGGAATAGGTGTGGATTTAAGGTGGAATTGCTCCTTAGCTCTGGAGAATCCATTCTTTCATCTTCATCCTCGACGTCTTTGTTCTTGGACTTCTCTGCCTCCCTGCACAATGTGAGCTCTGTGTACACATCACCTGCGTTTCTGACCATTGTTTTGGATTGCGGTTAATTGCAAGTTTAAGTAAAATAACCCACATAATACATCTAATTCTGTGAAACCCGAGCCTCTCACCTGAGGAAGATACACACAAACCGTCCACCCACCAGACCTTTCAAATGCAAATCAGTATAAAGGACCCAACAAACTGCAAATAAAAAGCAGGAGAGAAGAAGGACGATCATGGAGGCAGGAAAAGACGGAGAATGAGGGGGGAGCGTGTGGGGATCATCTTCTAGTCATTCTTCCTTCTGCCTCCTCCTTTCCTCTTATACTGCCCATAGATATATTTTTTTTTTCAAAAAGTTTCCATATTCCCCATTATATAGGAGTCTAATGGAGAAGAAAAGTTCAACCCTAATAAAAAAAAAATATTTCTCAAGCTTTCGACTGATGAAATAATGATTGGTTTGTTGGAACAGATAAATTTAGTACCAGGAAAAGGGATCACGCACACGACCGTTGGATGTTTTGCTTTCCGTAAATGGCATATCCGCAAAACCTGGATACCTGTCATGTGTGTTCCACATTTTGTGGAAAGGAATGTCCCGCCCTCTATAGAACAGTCCTATCCTTCTTCGTAATGTGGACAATATTGCGGACATACAGAAACGGATTGCACACTGAATCGTTTCCACTTTTTTTGCAGCCCCCATTAAATTAAATGGTTCCGCACACGAGCTGCAAAAAAAACAGAACGGGCACGGAAAAAATACATTCATATTCATGAGCCCATAAAGTGATAGCCATTATCTGTTGTGGTTTAAGGTTGGATCCTCAAAGAAGTTGCCCAGGATCGACCCTACTAAAAGCAGACATATTAACTGGTAGGGTTGATCCTGCTGATGAAATTGATACTGGTCTTGTGAAAATGTGCTGCAAATCTTTATGCAAACGAGGGATTTGGAGCACCCTAGGAGAAGGGTCTAGCCCTTTGGTGCATCTCAGCTCCTCAACTTTCAGTACTGGCCACACACCCTTTTTTTCTCAGGAATGCCACAACTGATTTTTCCAAGACAGGTATCATTTTAGTCAGCGGGATCAACCCTTGATGGTGGTGATCCGGCTGACAGGTACTCCTTAATCTTGATGAGTAGTTTTGGGCGGCCACTTACAGATACATATCAACACGTCAAAAATAAATTCACATGTATATTGCCCCAGTATATGTCTTCCCTTAAAGGGAGGAATCCCTTCATTAATCTAAAATATATCATATGCCTGTAATACGTCTCTTTCTAATAAAGCTAAAGCTCGATCCAGCGATCGCCACATTCATTCTTGTGCTAGATTTATATCAAGCTGGCAGCTCAGGTGGAGTGTCCTTTCTGCTGCAGCCCAGAAGGCGTGTCCTTTCTGCTGCAGCTCCCTGCCTATCACAGCTCAGGAGGGAGTTGAAGGATAAAACTGAGCATGTGAGCCGGACAAAGAGATGAGAAAAAGAACAAACAGCAGGTGGCGCTATACAGATACTTTTTATTGAACATCTATGTGGCTAGGCTAAATTTTTTATTAGATGCAATTACAAAAGTATTCAGGTCCAGGCGCTGGTTTTAAAACTGTAAAATATTTTCTCAATTATTGGGATCAAAAAAGCGAGATATGGGGAGTCATTTGATCAGGTCCTCCTCACTACCCAGAAGTATTCTCCAATCAATTACGCTTCAGCTGTCAGGCAACTACAACTCCCAGCCTGTCCTGACAGCTCGTCACAACCTTCAGGGAGTTGTCACTTCCTAGATGCTGTCGAGCCTTGGGTTGGAATCCACAGCTGGAGAGCGTCTTGCCCTGTGCCTGCCTGTACACGGAGGGGTCACTGTGGTCATCGGTGATTTTCATGGTCAACATATCAATTTCTGCGGAACCTTCAGAGCCAGGAATGAGGACCCCCGGTCTCCGCCGTGTCCCCTCCATGTCACGGGCAGCACAGTGACAGCAAACAGATCCCCATACCTCAGCCTCCTGAGTGGAAAATTGGGGTTCACAAACATAACCCCTGATTTTTTTAGGATGTGAGCAAACTAATAAAACCCATACAAAATAACAGATTGAGTTTTTGCTGAAAATGAATGAATCTCCCTTGTTTTGAAAATCTCTCATTTCTGATGTAGTAAATCTGTAAATATTTATCTCCACATTACACAATTCTGTTACATTTTCCAAATGTCTCTTTCTGCAATCAACATTTATTCCCATATGTCTCCTACGGATGGTATATATTATTTTTAGGAATATTCCATTTCCCCTGCTCGCCCTCCCCCCCAGACTCCAACCCTCAGGATAATCATATTCCTATTATTGTGTGGTGTGTATTACTGTAAACTATCCTATGCAAATGTTACAGAGCTGAGTTTGTCATGCGGGGCGCTCATATGCATTATCTGTAGCCTTACATAACATTGAGGGTAAAACCTTAAAGGCTATTACAATGCCCGAATAATGCAGTTCCAGACACACTGAGCTCTGCTGCATCTGAATACTACATAGCTGGAGGCCTGCCAAGGACTACGCATATTTATACGTTTGGCCGCCTCCTGGACGTGTGCATGTATACGTTCGGCAGCAATAAAGTTAATGCTTTCCTGTTTAAAATAATCATAATTGTTCCTATAAAATGCTGGAATTTTAGGTAGATAGTCATGCGCTGTGCACGCTCCCACTTCCAGGAGAGCTGAGCGCGGACGCCCCCAGGAGTCATGAATTTATAATGCAGCCTGATATAAATAGAAATCTTCAGGCTCTGCTTTAAGATGAAACTTGGGCAATTTAGGAAATATTTCTCCGTCTTTCTTCATCCAAGCAAAGTTCTAAAGTATGGAGAATAAAAAATCTAAGCGAAAATCCACCTAACGTTTAACTGTTTCAGTCTTTGTAGGATTTTGAGTTGTACTGTGCTTCCATCGGAGTTATGAGCTAGTCCTATTCCAGGCTGCGTTCACTCTAGTCCTATTCCAGGCTGCGTTCACTCTAGTCCTATTCCAGGCTGCGTTCACTCTAGTCCTATTCCAGGCTGCGTTCACTCTAGTCCTATTCCAGGCTGCGTTCACTCTAGTCCTATTCCAGGCTGCGTTCACTCTAGTCCTATTCCAGGCTGCATTCACTCTAGTCCTTTTCCAGGCTGTGTTCACTCTAGTCCTATTCCAGGCTGCGTTCACTCTAGTCCTATTCCAGGCTGCGTTCACTCTAGTCATATCCCAGGCTGCGTTCACTCTAGTCCTATTCCAGGCTGCGTTCACTCTAGTCTTATTCCAGGCTGCGTTCACTCTAGTCCTATTCCAGGCTGCGTTCACTCTAGTCCTATTCCAGGCTGCGTTTACTCTAGTCCTATTCCAGGCTGCGTTCACTCTAGTCCTTTTCCAGGCTGCGTTCACTCTAGTCCTATTCCAGGCTGCGTTCACTCTAGTCCTATTCCAGGATGCATTGACTCTAGTCATTTTCCAGGTTGCGTTCACTCTAGTCCTTTTCCAGGCTGCGTTCACTCTAGTCTTTTTCCAGGCTGCTTTCACTCTAGTCCTATTCCAGGCTGCGTTCACTCTAGTCCTATTCCAGGCTGCGTTTACTCTAGTCCTATTCCAGGCTGCGTTCACTCTAGTCCTATTCCAGGCTGCGTTTACTCTAGTCCTATTCCAGGCTGCGTTCACTCTAGTTCTATTCCAGGCTGCGTTCACTCTAGTTCTATTCCTGGCTGCGTTCACTCTAGTCCTATTCCAGGCTGCGTTCACTCTAGTCCTATTCCAGGCTGCGTTCACTCTAGTCCTATTCCAGGCTGCTTTTACTCTAGTCCAATTCCTGGCTGCATTCACTCTAGTCCTATTCCAGGCTGCGTTCACTCTAGTCCTATTCCAGGCTGCGTTCACTCTAGTTCTATTCCAGGCTGCGTTCACTCTAGTCCTATTCCAGGCTGCCTTCAGCCTACTCCTAATGCAGGGTGTAGTGGGAGCCTGTATCTCTCAGATTGGGCCAAGCTCTCCTACAGATGCAACCAAATTCAAGAATAACGTAGAGAATATCATGTAATAAGGTTCTTAGGGGGTCATTTATTAAGACTGGTGTTTTAGACCCTGCTCTTAATAAAGCCCCATAGCTGGCGGTGGATCGGCAGAGTTATGAAGTGGCGCTGGCCTCTCCACAACTTTGGCGCATCCCAGCGCCGGTCTAAATGTAAGACCGCTTCCGAGCTTCCTTGCTCTCGTACATTTAGACCATTTTCTAAAACAAGCATAGAAAATGATGAATGAGATGGGCGTGCCGGCCCGTCCCCTTACCCTGGCTATGCCATGATCGCTTTTTTAGACCTGGCGTGAGCGGGGAAAAGTCGCAGTCACCTCAGCCATCTGCGCCTGAACTATGCCTAATAGAGGTGTATTTTTGAATAGTAAATGACCCCCTTTATGTTTTATATAGATATAGAATGTTGCAAAATGTTTTTTTAATACTCCCATCGCTCAGTGATTTAAAGGGTTACTGTCACGTTTTCATAAAAAAATTTTTTTTTAGCGTATGTTATTGCTGCAGCAGCATTATGCATAAAGCGATCTTTAGTTTCTTCACATACCACTGTTTTCCCTTAGTTACGGATGTTTAAACATTTACAATATGAGGACCTTCTCAAGATGGCTCCTCTGCCAGTTCTCTGAGGCCAAAACTGCTTTCCCTCACTTCAGATACACACTTGCTGTAGCCAGCAGCTCCCTGCCAGCCAATCAGATTGGATTACTGAGAGACACGCCTCCTCACTCTGAAGCCTAATGCAGCCATGCCGTGTGAAGGACCGCCCCTCTGTCTTCTGTTTATACTAAAGGGAAGACAGACAAGCCCCAGCAACGGTCAGTGGAAAGGGACAGAGGACAATAATGAAAGCGATTATTATAAGGTAATTACAGATCTTTTGACAATCATTGACAGACTTACTCAGGTATACATGCCGAGCGCTAATAAACTACCCTTTAACACAGGCATCCTCAAACTGCGGCCCTCCAGCTGTTGCAAAACTACAACTCCCGGCATGCCCGAACAGCCTACAGGTATCAGCCTACAGCAGGGCATTCTGGGAGTTGTAGTTTTACAACATCTGGAGGGCCGCAGTTTTAGGATGCCTGCTTTAACATATTACTTCGATGCTCTGAGCCTGAAGCCAATGCTATAAGCACTCGGAGATAATAAGTCAGTTCAGTAAGCAAAGTCAATGTTCGGAGATGATAAATCAGCGCTCTGAGATAATAAGACAATGCTATAAGAAAATGAATGAGCGCTCTGAGATAAGCCAGTTCTCTATGAGAAGTTAATGTTCAGAGGTAATAAGTAGATATAAGATAATAAGCCAGCACTCTGAGATAATGAGGCATTAGGTGAGTGTTTTAAGGCTTTATTAGACAGCAGGCGATTATCGAGAGGGAAGCGTTCCTTACCGGCAATTACCTGCTGGCTAGCGGAGGAGACCGCAGCTATTACATGCAGTGATCTCCTCCTCAGTATGGGGAGGAGTGATCGTTATCCCATCGCTTGTCTCCATTCTGTCCAGTTGTTTGCCGGCAGCGGAACGTGATTAAACAGCACAGAAAACGATAATGGTTAAAGCTTAAAAACCTGGATTGCCCGATGAACGAGCGTTTGATCGTTCATCGGGTAATCGGCAGCAGTATTAGATGGTCAGATTACGGTAACGAACGTTCCTGCGTACTGGCCGACAATTGGCTAGTCTAATACAAGCTTAATACTGATGACCTATCCGCAGGATGAGACTTCAGTATAGGATCGGTGGGGATCCTGGCACCCCCGTCGATCAGCGGTTTGAAGAGGCTGCGGTGCTCCGGTGAGTGCCGCGGCCTCCTCGCAGATTACCATGCAGAGCGCCATACATTTTATAGTGGCTGTGCTTGGTATTGCAGCTGAACCCTGTTCATTTGAATGGGACTGAGCTGCTCCTAGGCCATTTGAGCCATGAACTTGACATCATTGGTCTAGGAAGAGGCCGCATTGCTCACCGGAGCACTCTGGCCTCTTCATACAGCTGATCCCCCGGGTCCCTGACCTCCACCAATCAGATATGGACAACCTATCAGGAGGTCAAAAGTATAACTCACTCTGAACCCCTATAATAAAATGAGTACAATAATAAGTCAGAGCTAGGAGGTAATAAGGTAGTGCCCAGAGATGGCAGACAGGGGATGGAGACGCTTCCCGGCTTGCCCCCGCAGCTCCTCTGTAGCACTTCTATGTTCTTCACGATGGTTACAATGTTACAGTTTGTGCAGATTTGTTTCTGGTCATTTCTTAGGATTTTGACCATTTTCGAGGAGTCGTGAGCTCTGCTACATTCGTCGGATAGAAGTCAATTATTAGTTTAACATCTTCATGACTATAAGGTCTCTACCGTCCAGTATGTTCCTGCAGATACGTCCAGGTTGGAACGCTCTTCTCCATCACTGCTGGGCCTGACATGGCGCAGGGGCCTTAAAAACGAGCTGTTACTTTGAATACAATGTATCGTCCCATAACGTGGGGTCCAGATTATAAACTGTGAAGCAATTGTTGTGTCTGCGCTCCACTGATTTGGCCTCTAGTTGCGCCATACCCATCCATCACCACCCACCACGCACACATACCGGTCACAGTCTGGCGTCCGGGCTCTGGTATAGTTTCTTGCTGATGTTTTATGTCTTTTTTGTATCAGAAATGGTTTCTTGTATCTGCAGTGTCAGGTTTATTTGTCTGAGGATATACAGACTCCGAATCAGCAGGTCCACCATTGTCCCCCTCTATTGTCCCCCTATAGCTCTATGTCCAGCATTGCCATCCAGTTCTTGTCAGAAGCGCTGGGCACAAGCTACCCCTTCCTACTTTTTTAATGGATTCCAGAAAAGTGAACCATAGAAAAATAGGTGGCGGCAGGGGCGGACTGGCCATAGACCCTACAGGGAAATTTCCCGGAGGGCTGATACCCAGGGGGATGCCCGAGGTACATAACAATCTGAGTCTCTCAGCATTATATAAGGCTATGAGCATCGGGTACTTGTGCCCCTGGCCGGCATCCACAGGTGTCCTCCTGAACTCAACTATATCACTATCCTCAGGACGGGGATACAGTTGAATACTGCAATGCAGGCGGCAGTATTTTGTGCTGCACTGTGGTATGTGGTTCTGCTGGGGCAGTATATTGTGCTGCACTGTGGTATTGGGTTCTGCTGGGGCGGTATATTGTGCTGCTCTGTGGTATCTGATTCTGTTGGGGCAGTATATTGTGCTGCACTGAGGTATCTGATTCTGTTGGGGCGGTATATTGTGCTGCACTGTGGTACCTGGTTCTGATGGGGCCGTATATTGTGCTGCACTGTGGTATGTGGTTCTGCTGGGGCGGTATATTGTGCTGCTCTGTGGTATCTGATTCTGTTGGGGCGGTATATTGTGCTGCACTGTGATATTTGGTTCTGCTGGGGCAGTATATTGTGCTGCACTGTGGTATTCGGTTCTGCTGGGGCAGTATATTGTGCTGCACTATGGTATTTGGTTCTGCTGGGGCAGTATAATGTGCTGCACGGTGGTATTTGGTTCTGTTGGGGCAGTATATTGTGCTGCACTGTGGTATGTGGTTCTGCTGGGGCGGTATATTGTGCTGCTCTGTGGTATCTGATTCTGTTGGGGCGGTATATTGTGCTGCACTGTGATATTTGGTTCTGCTGGGGCAGTATATTGTGCTGCACTGTGGTATTCGGTTCTGCTGGGGCAGTATATTGTGCTGCACTATGGTATTTGGTTCTGCTGGGGCAGTATAATGTGCTGCACGGTGGTATTTGGTTCTGTTGGGGCAGTATATTGTGCTGCTCTGTGGTATCTGATTCTGTTGGGGCAGTATATTGTGCTGCACTGTGGTATTTGGTTCTGCTGGGGCGGTATTTTATACTGCACTGTGGTATTTGGTTCTGCTGGGGCAGTTTATTGTGCTGCACTGTGGTATTGGGTTCTGCTGGGGCAGTATATTGTGCTGCATCGTGGTATTTAGTACTATTGGGGCGGTATTTTGTGCTGCACTGTGGTATTGTTGGTCCCTTCTACTTGGGCTCTCCTTGCCTGCTTGTGTTGCTCCACCTTTGGCCAATTTGGACCCGCCTACAGCATGGGGTGCCTTTTAGGTTTTTTCCAGGGCCACTTTAAGTTCCCAGTCCTCCCCTGTGTGGCGGCCTATAGTGCATGAATAATACCACCATATAGTGCCAAATCAACAACACTATTACATGCCAACAAAATAATACCAAACAGTGAAAAGATAATAGTGCCATACCGTGCTAAAATAATGCTACCATATTATAATAAGCAACAGAATCATTATGTGCCCATAACATTTTTGCAATGAACATACAGTATAATAGTGTCATATCATGCTAAAATAATACCACCATACACTGTTAAAACTTATAACAATAACATCATGTTCCCATACAATATTACAATTCAGCAAATAAATAACAGCGTCACACAGTGCTAGAAATACTACTGTAGTGTACTGAGCAACAGTCCATAAAATATTGTGATGAGAGCATGTAATAGCGCCATACCATGCTAATGTAATACCGACATATGGTGTTTAAACATTGTGTTCCATTACAATATTGCAATCCAGCAAACACATACTAGTGCCATACAGTGCTAAAATAATACAGTGTTAGGGTCCATTCACACAAGCGTATATTTCTGTGTGCATCCGTTCTGCATTTTTTGCCGATCAGATTTGGACCCATTGATTTCAATGGGGTCGCAAAAGATGCATACAGCCCTCCGTGTACTGTCCGCATCCGTGCATCCATTCCGCAAAAACGATAGAACATGTCCTACTCTTATCCATATTTGCGTACAAGAATAGGCATTTCTATCATGGAGAAGGATGTTCCGATGCGCAAAATGTGGAATGTACGCGGCCTGTACCCGCGTACGATGTGTATCCGGATACTGTCGTGTGAATGAGCCCTTAAGAAAGCAGTACTATGAAGCAGACACATAAAAGTATTGCACAATATCTAAATAATAAGGTCATATAGCGTCAGTGCCCACAGTATATAGCAATGCACAAGACATAATACCGCCATACAGTACTCAATAACAGCAGAGGAGAATGTCTATGATATGTGTTATATTTAGCTTGTTCTACACTTTTTCGTACATCTCGCCCTCTGATATCAGCGGACGCCTCTGCATGGCACAGAATCCGGCGGTCATCTCAGTCTCGGATCAGACAGAGAGAATAGTTTCCTGAGACCCCCCTCTATTAACTCCATGTGTGACCATAGGCTCATGTGGAGAGAGTTTGTCCAGAGAGGGTCATCCGTTTAATTATACGGTTGAGTATATGTAGCAGAGCTCAGATAAAATGAGTTTGTCATTTGATACAACTAATGGTGATATCATGACAATCCTACATTATCTCGGTGAAGGGTACGGCTACGCAGCGACCGCACGTCACAGAAAAGCCACATGAACGACATGAAAACACAGCCAAGTAGCAGGCGAGTCGAGCGTCCTGTGCATCGTACATTGAAGTCAATGGAGGAAAAGTTGCGCGCAACTTGCAGCGTGCGACGCAAAATCTGACATGCTTGGATTTTCTGCAACTGTCACGTTGCAGTCACAGCATTCCATTACATGAAATGTCCCATGACACATGGCGCCGTGTTGCCGGACCCTAAATGGACAAATTCACCTCTGCTACATCTGCAGCGAAGATTAACTCTTGATTGTCCAATGCCTATCAATCTGAATGGGTAGAAATCTCACACATGAATGAACGACTTTTGGATGTGTTCACTTGGTTCGGATGAGACGTTACCCTATTTGCAAACTTGAAAAAAAAGCATTAAAGATTTTTTTATTTCGTTTCACGCTAACGGGAAAAAAAAGTCACTTCTAAATGGGGGTTAATTAGGGGTTAATGAAAATGACAATATTCAGAATATTTCCCCATTGAATCTGAGTGGCGGTGAAGCGTCTGGCAGACATCGAAGCGGAATATGTTTGCCAAAGCCAAGTCCTTTGTTTCTTGCTGTGAGTTCAATTCAATATGGGTGCTAAAAAAAAAAAAAAGGAAAAAGAAGAAGGGGCGTGGCCTTTCAGCAATGCTGCTGACCACATGACCATCCTGGCTTCCATCCAAGGCAGGCTTACCAATACAAAACGCAGCCCTCTCCTAGAGGGGAGAACATTGACTGCAAGGAGTTCTTGGCAGAAAGCAGAGCCCCCACTGCAAGGAGCCTCCCTCCCTCCCCTGACTCCAGGAATCAGGGATCTGCTGCTCTCAGTCCTCGCTGCTCAGGCGCTGGAAACATGAATCTCAGGCTCTGGATCCTGGCACTTGTTCTGCTGGTTTTAACCTTCACTTCAGCCTTTGGAGGTGAGTGTTTTGTCCTCTTGTCCTGCGCCAGGAGACACAATTGACTCAATGTTGCAATTATTTTTCTTCTATTTTGCTCTTTTATTGATTTGTTTCAATCAAGTTTTGCAAATTACATTGTATCCAACCTTACTGAGCCGAGGAGCTTGCAATCCAGATCATCCCAATGGCCAATCGCTTGGTCAACTGACTCAATGATGGCAATATATCAACTTTCTGTATCGATAAAAGCAATTTTGGCAAATTGGATTGCATGCACCGCTGCGAGTCCGGACGATCAATCGGGTCAATGCAATGAATCCTATGAATGGATTGTATTATATATTATAGATCTTTTGGGTAGAATTAATCACTTATTTATTGACCGCGTTGGGGTTCGGTAAAGGGAATTTACTTTGCCCCAAACTAACATAGTCCAAGAAGTGAGAATTTATATGTTTCTATGGAGATGGCATCTGGAGAAAGAGCTTGGACAGAAGAGCTTGCAATCGAGATCTGTAGGTTGTTCTATAGGAAAAGTCGTTGTAGGATGTGTTAATCATCAACCGATGTGGTTCAGTGCCCGGCGAGGGGGCGCAGCATGTAATCGACACTTACTTTTTACGCCTCTTCTATAAATTGAATGACAATGTATCACATTGTATTGATAATAATGATATTGGTGATTGACTGGTCCAATTGTATCTACTTTTATCCAATTTTTTCAAAAAATTTTTGCACATTCTAATTTTCCTTCTACAAGGTGCAAGAATGCTGCTTCCTGCCGTGTGCGATCTGAAGCACTTTGTATAGAGTACATACATTATTCATGCATGAATATGCCCAATGATTAAACCATCAGAGTTCTACAATGGGCTCCATCTATTTCTAAAGCAGTCCAATTACGTGTCATGGTAACATATGCATTAAGCTTCTCCTGTGCCATAAACCAAAGGGATTTGACGGAATTACATCCCAGTTTGTTGTGACAGTCCGTGCGTCCATCTGCTGCAGAATCCCAACTGCACCAGTGGACAAAAGCGTGAGACTTATCAAAGGGAGGTAATAATGGGAGGCTCCAGAAACCATTTCTCCCAGTTTGGGCACAATGTGCAGTCTATGGAAAGGGTCAAACATGATAGGAATGCATGTGAATGACTAGCGCCCGTTACGTGCCTATCTGCGCCGAAATGGCTTATGCAAATATTGAAGTAATTGACAGTAATTGTCTAAATGATGACAAATGCATTTCATTAAATTTGGCTTACGTGTCTGGACAGAATAATCTAAATGTCAGCTAGACTACAGCTACCATGCTTTATCATTTTACCATTCTTGATAACTTTCTGAGTCATCGCTGCCCCTAGTGGCCAATATTGACATAACACATTATGGTCGGTATCCATTTAAATTAAACTTTTGCAGTGCTGAATTTATCCTAAGTAATAAAAGCATAGTCGTGATGCAAGAAAATTGTTCTACTGAATTAATATTAAAAAGTTTTTTGTACTGTCCCTTTAAATTGCCTGAGCATGCTCAGTTTGCGTTTGCAGATAACGTGCACTTGTTTTTACCTCCTCCTGCAAACTTTGAGGTTTCTTGGAAAGATCAGATAGCGGTTGTGTCAATATTAGGAGTTAATAAATCACAGGATCTCACCTGTTTACCTGGACTGGTGGGAAGGGTCTGATAGAGTGGACATCTGGTGACCACGAGCCATACCCATGTCCGATAGGATGACATCGTTATTTTATTTATTGACAGCATTGATTAGCACCCTTGGAGATCTGGGGTCGTCATGGGTTTACATGTCACCATGGCATGAGTTGTCTCTGTCCATTCTCACTTGGGTGGGTTTCCTATGGGTCCACTAGAAGCCTTCAGAGATGTGCTTAGGTCAGTGTTTCCCAACCAGCGTGCCTCCAGCTTTTGCAAAACTACAACTCCCAGCATGCCCGGACAGCCTTTCGCTGTGCGGGCTTGCTGGGACTGGGAGTTGCAGTTTTGCAACAGCTGGAGGCACGCTGGTTGGGAAACACTGGCTTAGGTTATATGACTTCCTATGTCCAAGATAGTGTGGCCCCTTCCTCTCTTCCCAATGGGTGGTGTGAACCTGTATGGGGCCCTCAGTCTTTATAGGTACCACAAGTATGGCAAATAAGAAAAAGGGGCCTGAAAGAAGAGGAATGGGGACAAAGAACTCAACACAGGCTGGAAAAGGATATTGTCCATGGGGCATTCTTACAAGGGCATATATGTCTTGTTGTGGTGACCCCTTTCTCCATATATATTCACGCCTGTCTCTAACATTTTTGGGGAATTATATATTAGATCAGGATCGCTTTCTGATTACAGCTCTGAGGCATAAATGCCTAATAATGTCCTCCATACTGCTTCCCATCCAGCCACCTGCTGCTAATGGGACATAATCCATAGCTCTGGGTGGCAAGTCGTAACAATTCATTACAATGAGACCAGATCTGATTAAGCTCCTGATAAGAGAGATTGTCCTGTCAGTGCCTGGAAGGAGCTGAAAACTGATCTGCCTAATATAGAAGAGGCCTCATCACCCATCCATCAACCCGAACGGCCTGAAATAAGATGTTCCTGGCAGCCTAGACGCTTGATGGAAAATCACCATCTAGAAGGCTCTTCTGGTTGTAAGACTTTGGTTTCTTCTTCCATTGAATGTTGTTCTGTAAGGAGAAGCTGTGATCCTAAGTCTGTGATAAAGTAGTAGATGCTATCAAGTGAGAAGGAAACCTTAAAGGGCATGTTCACACTGGAACATAGCATGACCAAGCAATGACCATTGTGCCCACTGAAGTCAATAGACTTCATTGTCCACATAGGGTCTAATAGATGAATGTCAGCATGGCACGCCTATCTCTATTGCCACCATATGCAATCATATTCTTTAGACATCCCCTTTAAGGAGTTGAGATGCCTTCAGTGGAGGAACTTTGCAAACATTTACCATAGACTGAGAACTGCTAATCCCCCGTTCTCAGGATTTGTTATTACATGGGGTATAAACTGCATCTTAGATTTTCTGATCTGTTTAACCCCTTGCAATAAACATAACGGCAAAACGGCACGCTCCGTGCGATCACCTCCCCACGAGTCCTTGGCTCTAGGCGTTTGTACTGCGTAAAGTTGATATAACATGATTCTGGGTGACTGCCAAGTAGAGTACGAGACACATTGTGTGGATGAGGATATCTAAAGCATGCCGGCCTGAGTATGGGGCGACTGTAGATATAAGATGAGACCTGTCATAACACACCACTGCTCCAAAGTAGAGGCAGCACCATAGTAATTCAAACCAAAAGCGCGTGGTTCATTCCAGATGTTTCAGCTTTGGAGCCTTCTTCAAGCATGCCTGAATGACCGGCTAACATATACCCATTGACTAGTGACATCATCATAGTCAGACCTAATGATGTCACTAATCTATGGGTATATAGTAGGTTTCATTCATGTTGGATGTATGCTTGAAGAAGGCTCTTCAGCTCCGGAATAAACCGTACACTCTTGGCTTGAATTACCATGGAGTGCTGCCTCTAGTTTTTGCTTGGAGCAGTGTAATTGGGGTGACGCGGACCAAACCCCATAGGGATTTTTGTCTGTTTTTTGTTTGCCCATTGGGGCACTGTTCTCTCCATTTTTGCTGTATACATTTGTACGGGTGAGGATTTAAGACTGGGGACCTCCAACCACATCCATAAGAAAGCGGTTACCAGAGGCATCTACCCAAGCCCGTTGTCCTTGAGAATCATTGGTATCTCCAATCAAGAGTGAGATCAGAGGTGCAATATGGTAGCAAATCCCAAATCATTCCATAGATGGATACGGGAGGAAAGTGTCAAGAACGGGGACCCATATCTATTCATACCCCAGGCTCTGACATTGTGGACCAGTGGAGAGATTTTCCATAGATGGTAAATCCCTCTTTTATTGTCCTTTCCCTCTTCATCCCACTTGTTACATGTCGCTTCTTCCTCCCACAGGAATCCCCTTTCAGGTTTTGGCAAACATCTTGGAAATTCAGTCCAAAGGGAAGTAACCAACTACTGTAAGATTATATTAGGTCCAGGTGACAGAAGTATCCAGAGATAATCCCATGACTGGGAAACAAATGAAAGAATAACCCAATCCTCTTCCTTTCCAGCTGGGTGTAGTCAGAGACTATTATATCCAGTCCAGGTCATCATCAGCAACTCAGATCTCCCTACTGTCCGGGCAGTTTGTTACAATGTATTCAGGCACGTGAAATGTATCAGTCTGAAGTGCAAGCTGTTTCTAGGCTGGATACACCGTCAATAAACCCTCATCGTTGAGAAGTCTTAGGGTACTTTCACACTTGCGTAAGTGTGATCCGGCGGGCAGTTCTGTCGTTGGAGCTGCCTGCCGGATCCGCCGATCAGTGTGACAACTGACAGCATTTGTAGACAGTTCCGGGCACTAATGCAAGTCAATGGGAATAAATGCCAAATCCGGCATTCCGGCAACTGATCAGGCATTTTGGATGGACATAATACCGCAGTATGCTGCGGTATTATGTCCGCCCAAAACGCCTGACAGTGACTGAACGGACGGCATACTGATGCAAACTGAACAGATTTCTATCCATTCAGAATGCTTTGGGACATGCCTGATCAGTTCTTTTCCGTCGTAGAGCCCTTCTGACGGAACTCTATGCCGGAAAAGAATAACGCAAGTGTGAAAGTACCTTAGGTCAAGAGAAATTGGAAGCCTCTCTGAGTAAGGCTACATGCACACGACCGTTGCCTGCCTCCGCGTCCGCTCCGTCCGCAAATTTTGCGTCCGTCAAAAAAAACGGATGATGGACCGTTTTTTTTGACGGATCCGTTTTTTGGGAAGATCCATTGTAATATTGCCTATCCTTGTCCGCAAACGTGAAAAAAATAGGACATGCTCTATTTTTTTGACGGAAGGTAAACACGGACCACGGATGCGGAACAAAAACGGTTAACCATCTGCATTTTTTGACAGACCCATTGAAATGAATGGGGAAGCATCCTATTCGTGAAAAAAAACGGAACGGACGCGGAAACAAACAACGGTCGTGTGCATGAGGCCTAAACCAAAGTATCTTGATTCATTGATAGAAAACAGTGATCTTGAAAATGATGAGCAATTCAATAAAAAAATTGGAAAGTTGCTCAACATTTCATAATGGCATTATGATAAAGCAACAGTCATGTAAGTAGAAGAAGACGTCAAGATGCCAGTTGACTCATCCATGACATCTTCATTTGAGTTTTACATATGATACCTTCAGTGTCTTGTCTAAAACCTTGTTTACCACCAGAAAAAACTTAAAATTCCCTCTTATAAGTAGATCTCTACAAATCCCATTAGCGAAGACACACAGCAAGATCTGCGTCAGGCAACATGCCCGGAGGCTTTGTAGGAGATGCCCCCCCGACACTGTGCCTGACCTCTACTTTATCTCCTTCATGGGATGTTTACCCAACTGAAGCTCCCTATGTAGACACAGACCCAACTCTCACACACCAGGAAGAATTAGGTGGCAGATAATATCACTTGTGCGTGCTACAGCACTAATGAAGAGGAGCTCCAGCCGCATATCATGAGTGTGAATCAAGCACATTCTGGATGCTTATCACACATAACCTAAATACAACAAGACACTTTAATGTTGGAGAATGGTTTACGCACGCTATAAAGATTCTTTAAATTAATAGGAAGCTTAGATGAAAAAAATATTGAGATTCCTCAGTGGTAGATACCTTTTAATGGCTAACTGAAAAGATGACAAAATCATCGCAAGCTTTCAAGGCCAATTGGGTCACTTCATCGTGGCTAAGACGGTATATATATATATATATAGTAATACTGCCCTTATCTAAATAAATGAAATTGCTATAATACTGCCTTCTACGTACAAGAATATAACTATGATAATAATGCTCCTATATAAAAGAATATATCTCTATAATATCGCCTCCTATGTACAAGAATATAACTACTATAATACTGCTCCTATGTACAAGAATATATCTACTATAATACTGTTCCTCCTATGTACAAGAATATAACTACTATGATACTGCTCCTATGTATAAGAATATAACTACTATAATACTGCTCCTATGTACAAGAATATAACTGCTATAATACTTCTCTTATGTACAAGAATGTAACTACTATAATACTGCTCTTATGTACAAGAATATAACTACTATAATACTGCTACTATGTACAAGAATATAACTGCTATAATACTTCTCTTATGTACAAGAATATAACTACTATAATACTGCTCTTATGTACAAGAATATAACTACTATAATACTGCTCCTATGTACAAGAATATAACTACTATAATACTGCCTCCTATGTACAAGAATATAACTACTATAATACTGCCTCCTATGTACAGGCATATAATTACTATAATACTGCTCCTATGTACAAAAATATAACTACTATAATACTGCCTCCTATGTACAGGCATATAATTACTATAATACTGCTCCTATGTACAAGAATATAACTACTATAATACTGCTCCTATGTCCAAGAATATAACTACTATAATACTGCCCCTATGTACAAGAATATAACTACTATAATACTGCCTCCTATGTACAAGAATATAACTACTATAATACTGCGCCTATGTACAAGAATATAACTACTATAATACTGCTCCTATGTACAGGAATATAACTACTATAAACCTGACCTTCAGGATGAAATACCCCTCGCCCTTTGTACCTGCTGTGTGAACGTGCGAATGCACACACTTACTGTACACTGACGGCAGGAACTCCTGTGTTTGTATAAGTAATGTAATCACTGCTCTTAAGCAGAACGTTTATAGAAGCGATGAAGCTGAGATATACTGAGCTATAAACCGTCATTAATACTCTAAACTGCAGAAACTAGAGGGTATAGAGCACAAGACGATTTAAAGGGGACGTTCCCTCTAAAATGTTACATTCAGATGAAAAACCTATCAAAATATTGGGAGAAACCATTGTCAATGTGGCAAGGGTCTGAGCCTCAATGTCAGTAGGCAGCCTGTTTAAAAAAATGTTTCCCATTGAAATCAGTGGATAGTTATGGCTTTCAGTGTACACTATGAGCATCAGTTTTTCTTGCAGAAATCTGAATAGTGGATATATTAAGTGCACACTAAGATACCGTGAAATGTTACAAATTATCGCTATGGGAATTCCTAAGAAAAATTCTCAACCCCCTCCTATTCCTCTAGGGATATGATCTTTTTACTGTATGTATCTCATCTTTTTTTCTGAGGACACTCCAGGGAAGTAGGGTTAAAGAAAAGATGGACAATTCAGGACAGAAACTTGATGCATCGGTTTTCCTGTGTCCCACTTGGGAGACAATGGCTCTTTCACTCCACCAACAAAACTCATTTTGTCTGGTTATTCCAGTACAGAGCAAAGAGCAGAACGGTGATGATACCCAGCCGGCCGCTAGCTTCATTTCGAAAGGCAGCACAGACATCCCAGTGTTACTTCCAGCACCTCGTCCTTTAATTAGAAGCAAAATTAGATGACAACTCAAAAACTTCTATCTATACAACATCTCAGGGATGTCTCCTATTGACTGTGAGGTTAGATCTAGTTTAGATGGCAAAAGAAGCACACATGTAAATATTTATGTACATTGGATACTTATTGTTACAATGTAGCTATGTAAAGGTGGCCACTGGTAAGAGATGCTTTGATGAGTGTTGGCCCTGGTCTCATTGACTGTGGTGACAAACCAATGGTCATGTGTCCCTTCAGAGGAAATTTCCAATATTGAAGGCCTCTGGAAAGTTCCAACCAGTGGAGGACCTGTAGAGAACAGGTGTTCCAGGTGAGGTGGGGTCCTATTCCCCCACTTCATGGAAAATTAGGACTTTTCTCCAGGTGTCAGAAGAGGAAGCATCCTCTTTGAGGAAATCACTGAGAAGCTCAGTATGGGGGGGCTTCATCTTGGTTTCCATGTCCAGTTTTGCCTAATGATCTTCTAAGACCTGTCACCACCATCAAACAACCTCCTTGTCTCCGCGGTCAGTGCGTGGCTTTGTCAGGGCTTTGAAGTGAGTTATCAATCAGCAAACTTCATATAAAAGTGCACACAAAACATGCATTAGAGGTCAGTGGTCACTGAAAGGACTGTGTTACTGAACAGAGCTTCGTAGATGTCTTATCCTGTCTAGTAATTGTATAGTCATACAGAATTTAAGACACAAAGTCAATGTAGGTAAAATTGGAAGCAAATGTCGGGGCTTCTTGATCCTATAGAATTGGAATATGACCAAAGATCTTACTTGGGGTGGAAGTGAGGGAGGTGTAGTTCAGCTCAATTGGCAAATCTGACCTCTGAGTTATATTAATGTTTTAAGATTATTACCACCCTAAGTACTTGGATTATTCCTTCTAGCTTAGTAGAGCCACCAATGGCTTTAGGGTAAGGGACAGACGATCTTAAGGTGGTCAAGCACACTGCATGAATTGTAGCCTAACCTGCAATTTCAATGGATGACCAGGAACTGGATTACCATGAACATGCATGACCAGCCTTTGGGTGGCATTCTGGACATCTTTGGAGTTTTAAGGTGGTCATATGGTTTAGTTAGCAGTTGGCTAAGAGTTCATTCAGGTGACAACTATTCCTCCCGACCCTTCTATACACATACACGCTTGGCTAGGCCAAGTATGTACATGTTTTTAATAGGGAGAGAGGAATACGAAGCTGGCGGATACCACATTGTCAGATTGGGGATTGTGAAATATAATACCCAACTCTTTTTTAGCTGACATGAGCTGTTTGAGGAGAGTCGTTACACCCCCATACACATTAGATGGTCAGTCCATCCTGCCGGCCACCTTTGGACCTTTAGACTGGCTTGATACATTGATAATCTTTGTATGGTGAAGGATCTGCTATAACTACCATGATCCTTACATGTTAAAGATACCATAATCCAAACTGTACCATGCACTGGAGATGATTCAGATAGCATTCCAAAAACCCAGCACAGATAATCATGTTGATCTCTCCGGTAAGCACAAAGGTACCTGCTCCGTAAGCAAAGGCGACAGCTGCCTGTCTAGGAATTCCAACATCTGTCACCTGCCCCAGCATGAATCCAGTATCAAGACACCAGTATGCGGGCTGCCAAGTCAGTAGCTAAGAATCACAGATCTCATCCTACATGCGAACAGCTACTCAAGGAGCACAATCTGAGCCACCTGTAAATGAAAGAACATCACAAGCAACCAAGATCAAGCAGGATATTTATGTTATCAGAACAAATGTTACCAAAGCCGGAAAGTTCTTTTCTTTCTTTGTTTTGCTGAATTCATATCAGGTCCAACAGTGAACAGAGAAGGATTAAATGTTAGATCTTGGAGAAAGGTTACCAGTGCTGGGGTTCTCTTTGAAGTTCTTTAGCTAAGAAGTCCTGCTGTGATGTCCTATCATAATTTACATGGGGACGAGATGATGAATTACTGTACATACAAACCCTGCAAATCATCAATGTGCAAAATAGGTATCACGCTTGGAAAGAGGCGGTTTATGGGTCTTCTAAGCCACTGGAGACATCTACGTGCTTTTAGAAATGAGTAACAAATTGCACTCCATGTATTTTATCTTTTTATTATCTACTCTACACCCTTGGTGTAAACTGTACACATTTTTCTTAAATATTTTGGGGTCAATCGGTAAGATGAAAGTCATCTGTCTTCCAAAGAGAGAAAAAAACTTGGCACAATTCTGTACTAGTCATCATACAGACATGGGCGTCTGACAGAGGCAGCAATCGCTACCGGGCCCAGGAGCCTGAGGGGGCCCAAAGCCCCTTGTGCCGCATAAGAAGACACACAAAGCACTGAGGGAAGGGGGGCCCAAGCTGAACTCTTGGCACCAGGGCCCATGAGCCGTTAGCTACGCCCCTGCATACAGACATTGTGAAGACCAAGAATATTGTTCAACCAACACAAAAATTGCCACAATGCTCAATAATTGTTACCCAAAAGTAGGATTCCCTGGTGTTTACCCTTTAACCCCTGTACAGGAATCTGCACTTTGCTGCAGTGAATTCCCTAATTGCAATTCCTGAAGTAGTCCTAAATCAGTGACTGTGACAATGGAGACATAATAATGAGGTTAGTGAATCAGGGTTTGTCAAAAGGAAGGCAGATGTCAGGCCAAAAGATGATCAAGAATTGAGGACATGACCTAGCCAAAGTTTGGGACATGACAATGCCAGGAGGGGTATCCAAGGTGGGAAGCTGAAGCAAGGGCAAGGTTGGAGCAGAATCCAGGTAAAACAACAAGGACCAACAGACTAAACAGTAGGTTCTGGAGTCAATATCAATGTTGTATTGAGAATATTAATGAATGGACAGGAGACAGGATTAAGCAGAGGTTCAGTTCAAATATCTAGCCAGGTCCAACCTGGTGTGGTGGCTGTGGGAGACAGGAGCATTGTGGGGTGGAACTGGAGATCTTCTGTCCAGGAGGATGAGGAGGAATGATAATTTTGTTGCAAAGCCACCAGATGTGGCATCTGACTAGATCCGCAACCACTGCCAGGGACCTGCCACTGGGAGACACGAGGGTCTATCGTGGGTCATTGACTCTCTCCTCACTTCACATTGATCCATATTAGACACTCTTCTGAGCAGCCTCCTAGTACCTCTTTTCACCCTGACTCTACACCCTACCACTGTTGGCCCCCTTTCTTAGTTTACTTTCTTTGGGGGGCTCGCTTGATCCCTTATAGGATTGGATTGACTTCCTCTTCTTTTTTCTTTCTGCTCCTACTGTCAATTTTGTTGCAAAGCCACCAGATGTGGCATCTGACCAGGACCGCAACCACTGCCAGGGACCTGCCACTGGGAGACAGGAGTAACAACAATGACCAAGATGAAGCCATTGGTTTGTGAATGTGCACAGATAGCCTCATCCTGTGCCTCACGAACAAGAGTAAAAACAAGTATAGGAATTTTTTGAAATGTAAAGATACCTTGGAATCAGGTCTATAGCTTGGAGATCATGGTGACTTTTTGTACCATGTCTTTGGGGTCAGATTTAATATATGTTATTTCTTTTTATTTTCCACTAAATACAATAAACACAACTCCTTTTGGTCCAAAATAGAAGTTGGACATTGATTTTCACGTGTCACGAAAGCATAGAAAGACATAATATATGGCTACAGGAAATTAGGATTTGACCTTTGTCCTACATGAAGGTATTCATACAATGAACAAAGTGAACACGACTTAGAATCTGGGTTTCTGAGCGAACTGTCAATTAACTTGAAAAAGTGAATAGCAAGTATAGAGTCATTAGTGTTTAGTTGATGTTAAAACCTTGCTAAGAACCATTGTAAAATACAAAGCCCACGACACAACACACAACTCTACATTAGGCTCCTGCCTGTGCAATGATAATTATGTTGCCTGCTCCAACACAAACACTTGATGCCAAGCGGGCACAGTGCCAGGGCCCATCCACAGCAAATTCCTGGTAATTCAGAAAGTTTTCTTCCAGAAATCATACAAAAGTGCAAGCGATCCTTCCTCTTGGCTGAGAAATGAAATGGAAAATCCTCATTTTGCAGGGAAAGCGGCCTGAGAATTATTAGCACTATTACTGGAGTAATTCAGGAAAATGAGCAATATTCTGGGCCGCTTTCCATCTAAGTTCCTTATTTGAATGCTATAGAAATAACTCTCTGGACTGAACTCTCGTGTCACTCCGGCTGAATTCTAGGAATGCATAAAAACAGAACAAGATTGCAGTATTCAGTGTCAGTTCTAGATTAAAAGAAGACTCCATACTGGAAACAAATGAGCTTGTAACATTGCACTGAGCAAATGTACACACCTCGATGAATAATCTTCTGAATGATTTGTTTTTTTTCTCTTGTCCTGCTCCTGAGTTATATTATGTCATACAATCCAGTCACAGCTGAATCTCCATATACTGTACGTTTGATGGTTTCCTCTTGTCCGTTGTGGTCACTCAGGAAACAGATATAAGCTACTAGGTAACATGTCGTACCTATAAATAAACAACCGTCTATTTCCAAGAGCAACCGGAAGAATTGTCAGTTCAGCTTTGGTCTTGACCAGAGAATAACAAAGAAAGACTTTATCTCAAAATCAGTGACAAACTAGGAAATGACTCAATATTTTACATACATTTAAAACATTGATTTTTTAATTACCTCATAGTCACCTGTCAATATCCTGTAGGGCGGAGATGAGGTGCCCATGTACTTTTCAACTCACAGCTAATATACCAAATTATTTAATTTATCAATAAGAACCACTTATGGTCTACTAAAAATGTAAAATTTAAGATAAGCATAAATTGTTTAGGGTACCGCCATGGGGTCCTTTTTAACTCCCAAAGAGTGTACAATGGAATTTATAGTATTTCTTGGATTATTTTTGTATTGGGTAATATTTCTTGACACTGGGGTCAATTACCAATAAAGAGCTAAAGTGGAAGCAGCAATATTCTTTGGTTATAAAATCCATGGCAGCATAAACAATGGAAATTTACAGAAAACAATGCTGAGCACAATAGAGTTGATGTTTCAGCTTTTACTTCATTCAGGAATTGATAATATTTATAACTTGTATTGGTCGGTATGTCCTAGGATGACCCCTAAACACAAGTCCTATAGCCTTAGTGAGATCATATGTACAGCACCATGGAATGAATGGCACTTTAATAATAATAATAATAATAATAATAATAATAATAATAATGTGAGATGGCAGCATCTAGATTGCATGCCTTAAATCCACATACTCTAACAGAAAAGCACTTTAGAACAATGTTCTGAGATATTCCACCCTGGCTTGAAGCACAAGTGCCCTTTTAAAAAAGAATAATTAATGAAAATCTCCATGGAAAAGAACTCCATAGGCCAACATATGTGGAGGGATTATGCGTGCCATTGTGTACAATAACTCAGTTTACATATATAGGCTGCATGCCATAAGGTTGTGATCCCAATCATTCGAAGCAAGTCCTGCTGTGCTGACAACTGACTTCAATTGCTGCCATTGTGTAATCCCTATACAATGCAAGAAAGGGGGGGGGGAGTCTAAATATCTTACATGGCTAAGTCCTTTAAGATGATAAGAAGCATTCACATTATTAGTGCATGTTTTTTACACTGTTCTTTGGTTAGTTATAGTGTGATCTGTAGATTAAAAAGTGTTTTGATTGCCACTTAGGATTAGCAGCCATGTTTTTACTTTTTTTTTTTTTATATTTTTTATAAATTTAACCCAGAATTTTTGACACATTTCTTAAATAGGGAATTGTGAACCATCAAAAATTTGAAGTAAACAGGTCTGGAGGACCATTGAGCCACCATAAGGATGTGATAGGGGGCCCAGGATGTACTTAGCTAAGGGTAACAATACAGCCAACTTATGATGAGCTTTTGACATTAATTAAGTGAGGTTAGAAATGTCTCCATGTTTTATCTACTATTTATTGTACCAATAGGTGACATATTGGAAAGCCTTGTGCTTAGAGCAAGGTGTCCCGCAAAACGCGGTTAACGGCTTCATTAACCAATGTAGCATTAGTGCAATTGGAGACAACAGTATGTACACAGGGGTGCACCACCAATGAGGCTAGGTGAGGCGATTGCCTCAGGCGGTAAGACCTAGAGACAAGTGGGGGCAGTGGCAGGGCTGTGGGAATATCTCAACTGTATCACAGTATGCCCTTAAGAAGTAGGGCTAGAGGGGTTGGGCGCCATTTAAATTTTTGCCTCAGGCAGCAGAAAGCCTGGGTGCACCCCTGTATGTACAGATTACAGAACTGTACTGCTTCATCACTGAGTTCCACACAAGAGACAAAAATTCACATCATCAAGTTGAGCCTGCAACCTTCCCAGTAGGTACACAGTTCTATGGTGAATTATGTGACTGGGCTTGCTTTTTATACTTGCTATAATGCAAATTAATATTGCACTGCAACAATCTACATTATGTGTGGACTTTTTTATTTATTTTCTTTTATTTCCATGTTAAAGCTTTAAGCACAAAATCCTCAAACATGAAGTAGAATAAGGCATCTGAAATTTTGTGATCAGCACAAGAACAATAGATGTAGACAGGCTACAGTTGTAATAGGAAGGCGCAGGACGGGTCGCCTCATCCAGATGACTGAAGAATTATTTATGAGAAAATCTGAATGAATGAGATAGGAGTAACATGCAGCCCCCCAACCCCCGCCCCAATAACCCAGCTCCAGACCTTTTTATTTAGCCACAGGGCGGAAGAAACAATGTGTGTGATATATAGAGGCTGCATCTGTTTACAATATGTTACAATGTAACACAAAGTATCTGCTCCGCTCTCTTTGTTACTACATGAAGTTTTATAAACTGCAGCTCTTGAAGCCAATTTAGCTCAAGAAAATGAACGTCATTAACGTAATTGCCCCGTCTGAAGTTCTAATAATATGTGGGAGTGTTCCTGCCTCTGAAAGTAAAGGTTTTATAGAGCTACAAGTGGATTAAAATACTCAAAAGTATTAGACCTGCTCCATTTACTTGGGGGTGGAGGGCAGTTCAAGTTAACCCCTTTTAAACTACAATCTTTAAAACACGTATAGAAAACCTCCTGCAGGGACACATCAGGATAGGGCAGTTGTTGCAGGATACACATTGCAACACAATGCATTTTAAGGGTCTGCAATGGCAGCCATTGACTTACTTCCACCATAGTTAAGTTCTACAAGTTGCATTAATAAGCAAAATGTGTAATAGGACCCCAGCTATAGCATTTTATAATGCTAGAGACAGTGTACCATCATGCAACTTGTACCTTATGTCCAATGACAATGTGGTCAGATGACGTTTGTCAATTCATCCCAATGGTTCTTATTACATCTGTCACTGGTGCTGGGTAACCATTTCCTCTACATATTTAAATGTATTCTCACGTATACGACAGTCCTATTCTCTTGAATGTCTAGGAGTCTCATCTTTATTCTTTCTTTCTTTTCTCAGCTCCATTAGTTGAAGGATCAGACAGAAAGGATGAAGAACAGAATATAAGGACCTTGGTCAATTCCAAAAACAATCGTCACGGAATGCCCCAGCGCCAAGGACTCTACAGGAAAGTGAGGCGTCCAAGACCACGACTGTCCCACAAGGGCCCAATGCCCTTCTAGGTAAGGCAAGAGCGAAATGCATTATGTGGATGTCTGTCTACCATCTCTCTATTTGGAGGATAGCTTGATGTAATGAATTACAACTGATTATGCATGAAATAAAATTGGGGACACCCATGGATTATTCCCATTGAGTAGGAATCAATCCACATTTGAATCAATGTCATGTAGAACGTCAAACCAGCAGCACAAATGTGAGGGTCAGCTTTGAATTTCTGCTATGGTGGTAAAAGCTGACATGTGAACATACCCTTATTATTGCCACCAATAGAAGGCAGGGATGTAGGCTATACTTTACAGTTGGTCTTACAGAATATTTCCATTTAAAATAAAATAAAAGAACAACAAACCAATAAATATTAGACTTTAAATGTTTTCCGAGTTACCTTGGTCACCTACTAAGGAAAAAGGAGCTGGGTATCAACCATTAATGACCATTACACTGCATGTAGGGGTTGCTACCAAGCTTTCCAAACATTTGGCCAACCCATTCTTTATCCGAGGACCATTATAGTTCCAGCAGCTCTTAACCAGGGGCCCTTGTATATCATCCATCCATATAAAGCCTGACAACAACCACTTTTTATAACCCTTTGCCATATGACCTATGAGGCACTATCACATTGTGGATTTAGATCCCATTCATGGTATCTAGGAAGCTTCCTGAGAACCCTCATGGCTACCATTAGTGGTCATCACCCTAGAAAGAATAAGAAGCTTTAGAGAATTATAATATTAGCCTCCACACAGGAGGACATCTCAGAGACTTTCCTGGTTTTGTGAGGGAAATGTTCTTTAAGGTTACTCTATGTAGCATCGAGATATGCACCTTTAGAAGCTAATGTTACATGCGTCCTGTCATGTCCCGTAGAGGTCAAGACGATAACATAATTTCTATATATAAACCCTTGAAGGCCAATGTTAAGTTGAATGTAAAGCATCCTTTCTGTAACCTGATACTGACTAAACCATTTTGTTGTGGATTTTCTTCCAGTTGGCTTGGAATGAACTTTGTCCCTTTCCACTGCGATATCTGGTTTGACTTAGGACCTTGAGGTGAAATGAAAATCATTAAGGAAAAGACAATGTCTTCTTTACCCATCTGTGTCTCGTTTTTCTCTGGACAAGCCAATGGATTTTGGGACACTGCTTCAGAAAATGATGGTTTGACCCTTCTAGGATCCAGGGCAGTTACCTGCTTCTCATCTATTAAGTTGGTCTTCATAGTTTCCTCAGGAAAGATTGCTTAATTACCACTGGATCAAGACTACTTCAGATGCTATTGCACTAAGGGCTTCTCTAGGCCACTGTGTTTGCCTTATTCTTTCCAGCTCACTGTCTCTACAGTTGTGCCTATTTGAAAAGACCTTGAAGGCACCATCTGTTCCAATAATGGCTGGCCATTCAAGAAAGGAAACATGGAGGTCCATAAATTTCCTCCACGTCATATGAGGCAATTATATCTACCACCGTCTTCTCGATAAGACTGTATTTTCCTTATTTTTCTCAGCTTGATGTCCTAACAGCCATTCCTGTTGCTAAAGACCTGTAAGACACCTTACCTACCATTCCCAACAAGATCCCATGGGACAAAAACATCTAGAAAGCAAAAATGAACGCCCCACCCAAGGCAAACCCATCAATACCTATAAAAATAGTTTTGCCTTATTCTTCCTAGCCCAATGTCTCTACAGCCACAGCCGCGAAGATATTGAAGACTTTTAGCATATAATTTTCAACTAAGACCAATATGCATTGGAGGTGCTTCAGCTGCCAACGGATCCTAAAGGACAAAAAAAAATAACCACCTCAACCATGGTCAACCTATCAATACAAAATGCTGGAGGTCTATCAGTTTCCACTAAATGATAAAGGACAAAAACATTTACCAAGCAGGTCAAACCATCAATGTGAAAATCTTGGAGGTTAATCTGCTTTCACCAAATAAAAAATTAGAAAAATAGCCACTAAGCAAAAAATGACTATCCCAACGAAGGTCAGTCCATCAGGGCAAAAATGTTAGAGGTCCATCGGCGTTTACCAGCTTTACTATATTGGACATAAAGTTTTCTGTGTTTGCCCTATTCTTCCCGGTCTTCAAACATGGCCATTGGAGAAGATCTGGTTGGCATCTAGTCAATTATTACCAACCAAAGCCAAAAAACATCAGAGGTCAAAATGTTGGCAGTCCATCAGCTTCCATTAGATTTTATCCGAAACAAGGTCTTCTTTATAAAACTGCTTTTGCCTTGTTCTTCCTTGCCTGAAATCCTTACATCCAAGGCTATTAGTGAAAATCTCGAAGGCATCCGGCCTATTGTTTCCCACCAAATCCCCCAAAAATTGGAAATTTTTGAGCTTCCATGAGATTTAACAGGACAAAAACATCTACTAAGCAAGAATTTCTCATCCAACTGTCTATCAAACCAGATCTAGGGACCCTCCTGGGGGGTACATTTCATGGACTTATCATAGCTGTGCGTACATGTTCTTTATTAACTGTTCAATGCCCTCAAGAGCACAATGGCCCCACCCGGTCCTTCCTTTATGTTACAAATATGTATTAATGAACGGACCTTTCATAATAGCACTTTCTATAACAAAAGCGTATACCTTTACAGAGTCATATAGTACAAAGGAAACAGTATTGTTTATTTCTAAGAAAAAAATTATTCCTTCTTTCCCTTCCTTTAAACAAATGGATTTATATGTGTATATGTATATATATGTGTATGTAATGTATCTCTGCAAAAGAAAAAAAGTCTTATTTTTTTTAAATTGCTGTATTCTATTTATTTTGTGATATTTTAATTTAAAGCGATTGTTAAGGAATTGTGGTTCTTGGGCTTTTTGCATTGTTTTAGAAAAAATATAAGGAAAAAATATTGGACAAAAATTATAATAATTTTATTTTATTTTTTTGGGGGGAGGGGGGAAATGACCAAAACATCTCTCACGCATTACTAAAGCTAGGATCATCAGTGTTACAATGTAAAATCTCATTCATGTTTAAGAGCAGTTATGTGGGTGTCAACCACTTCCACTGCAATGGAGAAGATTGTATGTTGCTTTTATAATCAATAAAATATTAATCCAGAATTTTCTTCACCGCTGGATTATTATTTTTTCCTTGACTAGGAAGAGTGCACCTTCAATGCCAATTGTGTCCAATTGAATCAGTAATATTAAATGGGTTGTGAAAGAATTGGGGGGGTTTGGCAAGCCCCTCGCTCCCCCCCCACTCCTTGGCCGGACCTCTAAAGGGACCCTTACATACCTGCTTCCAGGCGCCAGCTCCCCGTTTCTTCTCCTCCGGGTCTGTGATGACCCGCTGGGCCCCCTTACTGGAAACATCCAGTTTGACACCATTGGGCATGTTTATAGCGAAGACAGTTGGTCTGACAGATCATGGTCGCTGGTCAGCTTTAGTCTGGCAATGGAATGGTTTCCAAAAATATGCAAATGAGGAATTAAAAGCATTAAGGGGCGCTCTAGCATCTCTGTGCACCCCGGCTCCTCCTAGCTCTGCATCTCTGGATGCCTAGTAGAGGGGGCAGTGTTCAGGTAAGCGGGGTGAAGGAGCTAGGGTGCACAGAGTTGCTAGGGTCCGCCCTTGGTGCACTGAAGCCTTAATCTAAATACTTTTAAAAACACTTATTTTTCTTAATTACAGCAATGAATCGGAGGAAGAAGCATCTGTTTTTAATCAGCAGGGTCAGCCCTACAAGGCATTGTTGCTGGTTTAATAGGGATGATCCTGCTGACAGATGCCCGTTACGATACATGTACCCCATAAATACCACCTTTTGAGAATATTGTCTTTGTGTGGGATTTACTGGTAATCTAACGAGTATAACTGGTCAATATTGTTCCTGGCCAATAGCAGATATGGAGTCACAGTCCACCAGCTGCGCATCCTCCTACCGCCACTGACACAATGGTGAACATTTGGTCAAGGCATTTATCTAGCCTTGCAGAAATATATTTCATTTAACACTTCTAAATCATTGAGTTACTTTTGCAAATTAAGCATTACATCACTAACAGGCTGTATGATGCTCCAGAGCTGCACTCTTAATTCTGCTGTTCATAATTGAAAACAATTCAAATGTTCCCTTAACCATTTTGATGGATTCCTTTAATGCTTAAGGACAGTTTGTTTCTTGTACTGTATATCAGATTATAGTGTCAAGACTTCAGGTCCAAGAATAAAACAGAGAATGCTGAGAGAGTTCAGCTCTGAAGGCCGTGGAATAGTGAATGCAGCTTATATAGGCTGTAACTGAGGATCAGTAGAATTATCTGTAGAGCAGTGCCAGACTGTATGTGCCGCCTGTATGAGCTTACTACTGAATAGATTGGGGGACTTTATGAGGACAGTGGTCCCTAATGCAGTGATCCTAAGGTTTCTCTACTGTTTATTCTACAAATCAAACAAATACGAGAAAAATCATTCACAAATAATCTAAGGTTTACATGACACAGACGTGAACAGAGAGTCTCCTGCCCATCACAAAGGCTTTGTGCCCCCTGAGGTCACTGTTACAGTATGGTTTCTACATTGTAGCAACTTGTGGTTGTTAGCTCCATGACCTATGCTGCAAATACGTGTCGAAATCTCCCTCTCAATGTGTCCACCGCCAGATCCGCAAAGCACCAGAGGCTGCTAGGGGTGAGAAGTGGAGATATAATCTCATCACGTGTCCATGGAGTCACTGGTATAGCGTTATATAATGACTGGTCCTTCATGACACTATTATTGGTATTTTAGTAGAAAATGTTGACATTGTAATCTCTGAATTATCACTGATACAGGAGTCTCCAGATGATGAAATGACTTAAGACGCCAAGCAGAGTCACAGACATCATGTCCAGATCGGGTTACCCTCATCAAGTGCAATCAAATACATTACTACCAGGAAGCCACCAGTAACATCAGCACATGTGGAAAGAGACACAGTATAGACATGCGGGTATTATATACAATGTATCCGATGCTTTATGTTACATATGATTATATATATCTATTAGTGTGATTGATCCTGGTGCATAATGGAGATAATAGTGGTGGACTGGGCTGTAGCCTACAATGAGATCCCACAGCCCTCGGAGGTGCCGTGAAGCACGTCCCATGTATTTTATATGGAGAACTCCATTAGACAACACAGGAGCTTCATTACGTTCAATGCCTTGGGTGCTTGTAAAATGTTGTAATATTATATCAAGAAGCTCTTATGAAGAGTTACGGTAATAGTCAACCCATCAAGCCAGGAAAAAGTGCTTTGCTTAATCCTAAAGCTTTAAAGGGTTTGCACAGAATTAAAAAAAAAACTAAAAAAAACATGGCGGCTTTCTCTTAGAATCAGCAGCGCACCCTTCCACAGGTTATATGTGGTTTAGCAGATCAGCCCAAAAGCTAGACACAAGCCATGGACAGGTAGCTGGGTCTTTATCTGATATTTTTTGTGTACATCCCCTTTAATTAATGATGACATGTTTCTGGCCGTCCAA
The DNA here is from genome assembly GCA_033119425.1 of Bufotes viridis. NCBI lineage: Eukaryota > Metazoa > Chordata > Amphibia > Anura > Bufonidae > Bufotes > Bufotes viridis. Next base: position 9,613,989 of record CM065597.1, read on the forward strand.
GGATACAAATACCCTAAAGGCCACCCATGTAGCTGCTTTATGGCCCTTGATGAGAAAGGTCTCATTTCTGGTCTATATTTCATCTCCATTTTAGTTGATGTTGAGAAACTTCACAGAACTATGATCGACGAGGAAGTGGAAAAGATACCGGAGTTATAAAAAGAGAAAGGGCCACCAGAACCTCTAGTCTGGGTGGATTAATCGTGTGGTGGTGTCAAGCAGCTCCTGAAAGGGGCCTTCATTTTTATCTTTGCTATGAGGTGCCCTCTTCTCTCCTTCAGTCTACAGATTGGTTTCCAAGTAGCAATTTTTGTTTAGGTCTAACGAGAATATTGTAACGTTGTAGCAATGTTCTCCATGGTCTTAGGATTCATCCACGTGACCTCCACAAATCCTTTCCAGATCCAATCACCATCAATAGGACACACATTGTAGGAGGTAACTTTTACTTTGCTACAATATGATGTTTTTTTTTTTCCCAGTCTTTTAAAACTTCCAGTCTTAGAGCATTGATCTCCTGCGTCATCAAAAGCCTCAGTTCCTATTGAATCGTTTATTAGAATTCATCTACTTAATCTTACACTAGTTTCAGTGATTCAATAAAAATTGAAGTTGACGAAACCAGTTTGATCGTAAATTGAAATTGGAGAATGATTCTGTGTAACCACAATATCCCCTCGCTGTAACTAATGCCTGATATTAAGAGATGCTACAATAAATGACTCCTGACGTACACACAGCAATGCTCAGTGTTATGATTTTTCATATTCTTTCTATTGAAAAAAGAATCTTCAGATGAAGAAATATTTCTATTGCATTATATTCCCCACCCCTGAATAAACAAATGGCAAAAACCCCACCCATGCTTAACCAGAGTAATTGGAACTCGGCTCCCACAAAAGCTTCATATAAATGGGTAATTATAGAGGTTGTCTCCTGAACTCTAAAGACAGCTGCTCCAGCGATCTGATAATTGCCGCAGGTTCGGCTCCTTTAATCGCTGGCGATCAGCTGCCATGGACAGTAAAAAGTTCTGTTTGGCCACATGTTTCTTCTGCAGTGATCAGGCTGGGTCCTTCAGAGCATGGACCCATCTGACTTAGTGGCTTCCTACTCTGGCTCATAAAAGGGGAGCACATTAGGGGGACGTCCCCTTCTTTGAACTTCAGAAGCCCTAATAGGTCAGCTGAACATGAGTAGCTTTTATGAGACAGAAGAGGTGGACAATATAGAGGCAGGGGTAGATTTAGCATTTTAGGGGCCCCAAGTAAAGTTATGCCCCTGCTGCACTACTAAGAACCTCCCGTATTGAACACCTAAGCTCCGCCCCATCACCCTGCTAAACTCACGTCTGTCAATCCACTAAGCCCCACCCATCACCCCGCTAAACTCCGCCCCGTTGGCTCATTAAACCCCACTCTCAATTTATCAGTGAAGCCAGGAAACTTCAGCTACTGCTTTACAGCTAGGAAGGGGCCCCCTTACACCCTGAACTAGCTGAACACTTTTTTTTGAGCCAACCACTTATGACCAGCAGGGGGCCCCTGATGTCTGGGGCCCCAAGCATTGTCTTGGTTTGTGTGGTGGTAAGGTCCACTCTTGTATAAATATATTGAAGGCTGGTAATGAAATAGGAAGGTCGGGGAGCTCCTGATAATTGGGGCTGTGTAATGCTTCATCTACCCAGTAAAAGCAAGAAGCCGCCTGATGCCTTCACCAAAGTAATGCAAAAGTGCAGAAAAAAATGTGACTGACGCCGGTAACCTTTACTTTCAGCACATAAAGGCTGTCAGCAGCTAAGCTGACAATGCTTCTTATGTAATCTGGGAACCTGAACCCGATACATGTAGAGAGGAGCCTCCAGTAATAATGCAGGCAGGAGAGGCTGCCTAGGCTCCAGTTTCTCCATAGCATCCATGGCATGACATAACCCAGCTCGCAGGAATGTATTTTAGAACATATGCCACACGTCCCATAAAGAAACTTGGCCAGGACTGCAGCAAATGACAGTCGTAATGTTGGCAAGAGAGGAGCCGATGGCGGGGAGTGCACGGACAGTTCAAATGTGGGTAGCCAGTTAATATTGTAGACTTCATGTATAAAGACACCAAAATCTGATGATACAAAAGAATAAAACAAGATGAAGTGAAATCAGGGGCGTGAAATGAAATATTTATCTCCCTGGTACACTGAATGGTCAGGTCGTTAGGAAGTGCCAAGAGAGGACATAACTAGTCTAGCAGCACGGGCAAGAACGTGGAAGGTGGGTTGTAATGTCGAGATAAGTAAAGTAATGATCCATAGCTGCAGTATGGCTGCATACACATTACATGGAATACAACTGGGGACAACCTGTAGGTCTTTTGGTTACATGTAAGCTAAGCAGAAATACTCAAAGCCAGGCAGCAGCTGAAAAAGCTCCCATCAGTGTGGTCTCGTGAGCTGATGGCGGTCATGGCAGCACGCTCAGATTGACATGATAGTATATCAACTACCATAAAAGCCCTTGTATTGCTGCATTAAGGTGCAGGAGGGGGTTAATAATGGGTTTAGACATTTGCCTAATAGTGCTTGAGCCCAGTTTTATGGGTAGACACCTGTCGAGATCAGGAGATGACCCTTTACATATACTGTGGGTAAAAGCTCCTGAGTTATCCTTGAATGATGTGTTCCTCCGTGACAATAACTCCAGCTTAGAAAACCCATTTTCATACACTATGGTAGGAAGTTCTGACTTTGTATTAGGGGTCCTCTGTGAAAGATACTCCTCTCTTGGTCAGAGCAATTATAAAGCGTATCACCGTATCACTGTCCTGTATTACTCACATAACTACTGATGTGACTGGACACGATGTAATACTTCATTTCCCCAGTGGTGGCGCTGCAGGGAAATTGAGCACTTGATACCAGATTTGATCACAAGTTAGAGCTTATCGCTGGAGGTCCCACTAAGGGGACAATTTTTGATCTGCTTATTGTCACTTCTGACAGGAAGGAATTGTAAAAAATTTGAGAAACCCAACCTTGACATTAAGCAAAGAGGGGAATGTTTATCAAAAAAAGAGTTAGACTCTTCCTTTGTCACCATCTTCTGGGACCTTCCTAGTCCTTTGTACCACAAGGCTGATTAAAGGCAAAAAAATAATTGAAGGTAGCTTCTACAAGGCAAACATCTAGGGGCAAATTATACTGTAATTATGCACAAATGTCAATTACCTCCTTGTGTAGGATCTCCAGGAACTGTCAGAGAACCATCTCACAGCGCCATCTATTGGTCATAGCACCCTATGAGTCAAGAATAGATCCAACTTTCCAACAAGCCTTCTGATTTGACAAGGGAATACAGCCAGGCCAGATGTCCGCCTGTAGACCGCTGTTTCGGAGTGCTTGCCCCTCATCAGTATGGAGTAAGATTCTGTCTATCTCAGTGCCTTCGAAACGTCTTAGGCGGGGTGCTCTTTCTCCTTAAAGAGACCAGTCCTGTAGGTACACTTACTGGAAGTACTCCATGGTACGCATACTTATTGGCCTTGCTCCATGGGAAATGAATATGCAAAGAGATATCTCAGGGAAAGAAAACCATCTAAGCAGTGCCACCCTTTGGAAGTGGCTCCCTATGAGTCAAGATCCGACTTTCCAAGAAGCCTTGGGATTTAACAAGGGAATATATATATATTTATAGTATCTCACAAAAGTGAGTACACCCCCACATTTTTGTAAATATTTTATTATATCTTTTCATGGGACTGAAAGTGAAGATTTGACACTTTGATACAATGTAAAGTAGTCAGTGTACGGCTTGTATAACAGTATATATTTGGTGTGCACTCAAAGTAACTCAACACAGCCATTCATGTCCAAACCGCTGGCAAAAAAAGTGAGCACACCCCAAAGTGAAAATGGCCAAATTGTGCACAAAGTGTCAATATTTTGTGTGGCCGCCATTATTTTCCAGCACTGCTTTAACTCTCTTTAGCATGGAGTTCACTAGAGCTTCACAGGTTGCCACTGGACGACATCACTGAGATGGTGGATGTTAGAGACCTTGTTGTCCTCCACCTTCCGTTTGAGGATGTCCTACAGATGCTCAATAGGGTTTAGGACTAGAGACATCTGTGGCCAGTCCAGCACTTTTACCCTCAGTTTGTTTAGCAAGGCAGTGGTCGTCTTGGAGGAGTTTGGGGTCGTTATCATGTTGGAATACCGCCCTGCGGCCCAGTTTCTGAAGGGAGGGGATCCTGCTCTGCTTCAGTATGTCACAGTACATGTTGGCATCATGGTTCCCTCAATGACCTGTAGCTCCCCACAGCTGGGAGGACTCATGCAGGCCAAAGCTTTACATTCCCACCACCATGCTCGACTGTAGGCAAGACACACTTGTCTTTGTACTCCTCACCTGGTTGCCGTCACACACACTTGACACCATCTCAACCAAATACGTTTATCTTGGTCTCATCAGACCACAGGACATGATTCCAGTAATCATATCCTTAGTCTGCTTGTCTTCAGCAAACTGTTTGTGGGCTTCCTTCTGGGATGGCGGCCATGCAGACCAATTTGATGCAGTGTGCGGCGTATGGTTTGAGCACAGACAGGCTGACCCCCCACGCCTTTAACCTCTGCAGCAATGCTGGCAGCACTCATATTTCTATTTTGAAAAGACAACGTCTGGATATGACGCTGAGCTCGTACATTCAACTTCTTTGGTCGACCATGGCGAGGCCTTTTCTGAGTGGAACCTGTCTTGTTAAACCGCTGTATGGTCTTGGCCACCCTGCTGCAGCTCAGTTTCTGGGTGTTGGCAATCTTCTTATAGCTTCCGCCATCTTTATGTAGAGCAAGAATTCTTTTTTTCAGATCCTCAGAGCGTTCTTTGCCATGTGGAGCCATGCTCAACTTCCAGTGACTAGTATGAGTGAGTGTGAGAGCGAGAACACCAAATGTAACATACCTGCTCCCTATTCACACCTGAGACCTTGTAACACTATCGAGTCGCATGACACCGGGAAGGGAAAATGGCTAATTGGCCATTTTTACTTAGGGGTGCACTCACTTTTGGTGCCATCGGTTTTGACATGAATGGCTGTGTGCTTTTATTTTGAGGTCACACCAAATTTACACTGTTATACAAGCTGTCCACTGACTGCTTTACATTGTATCAAAGTGTCAGATCTTTAGTGTTGTGCCATGAAAAGATAAAAACAAAATATTTACAAAAATGTGAGGGGTGGACTCGCTTTTGTGAAATACTGTATAAGTAGCTTCCAAAGGCATTGCACTGAGCCAACCAGAATCCTACTCTGTACTAATGAGGGGCAAGCACCCCAAAACTGCTGTCTACAGATGGATGTTTGGCTTGCCTATTTTCCCTGGTTTAATACCAAGGCTCATTGGAAAGTTGGATCTTGACTTGAAAGGGATCACTTTCAATAGGTGACACTGGCAAGATGGTTCCCTTTCTTGGGAGATACCTCTTTTCATACTCATTTCCCTTGGAACATTGCCAATAAGTCTCCATACCATGAAGTACTTCTTGTAAGTCTCCATATAGGACTTGTTTCTTTAAGGAGATTCCTCTCCCGGCCTAAGCCTTTATCACAGTCAGAAAATTGTCAGTGCATGGTAATCTTCCAGTTTGGTGGTCACCAAGTGGTTATCACAGGCCCTGATCCTTCTCCAGACCCAGGGTCTTATTATAATGTTTAGAAAGCTTGTAGCCACTTCCATTCATCTTGTTTCGACAGACTGTTACATTTCCCATTGTATCATTATCCATTAGAAGAAGAGACACAGATCTTGAGTTCCCCACTAAGGAGCAGCATGAGACTTCAGAGGAGCAAACGAAGACTTCTGTAATCACAGCATCTGCCGACCATTACTGGCTGACCACGATGGCCGACCCTCCATGAGGTCCTAACCACAGATGGGGTGGTTTTGATTAACCTAAATTAGAGAGAGAAAATATAAATGCGGAGAGAGTAAATCATTCTGCAAATTATACATAAAGACCGAATAACAGCTGACATCTTGGAGAATGTGGACCACAAATGACAGCTTGTGGGCGATGCAATAATCGACTGCAGGTCACTAATGACCATATTAGCAGTAGGTTGTGTAGTGCCTGCAAAATACTCTAGAAATGAAAAGTGAATGAAAGTAATTGTGTACTTAGCAGAGGCGAAGGCTAGAGATGACATGAATGTCATGGCGGTATAGGGATATACAGTCAGCTCTTCTGTATAAACGCCTCATTTCTGGAGAACCATGTCTCCCCCCGGTACACAGATGGCCCACAACTTGTTCTTATAACATTTTTTTCATGTCTTGATTGTTTTTACCCAAATGCCCCATGGTGTCCTGGGCAAGGGGTAGATAGAGCAGGCACCTGACTATGGTCAAGGCCAACCTTAGCGTAAGCTACCAGTGCAGTTCCATAGGTCACATCTCCTGTCACTAGACCTGAAGATCTGGGCACCCGATGCCGGCAGCCCTGATTGCAGATTTGTTGCCAAACTCATATAAAATCAGCACAATGCTCCAGTCAGGGGCGAAGCTAAAGGCTCATGGGCCCTGGTGCAAGAGTTCATCTTGGGCCCCCCTTCCCTCAGTGCTTTGAGGCCAGGGGCAGGGAAGCACATTGCCCCCAATGCCAAATCCTTGACCTAACTCCTTCCCTCCAGCCATACAGTATGTCTAACTTGGCCATCAAGCACTTTCTATAATACCAGTGTCTTCTTATGTGGCACAGGGGTCTTTGGGCCCCCTCAGGCTCCTGGCCCCGGTAGCGACTGCTACCTCTGCACCAACTCTAGCTACGCCCCTTACATGAGGTCTGAACAGATGATCTATCTGTATGTGGTACACCAACACCGAGGGGGATCATCAATGGAAGGCACCAAGCAGAGAAATATCACAATTAAGGCTGAGACAACTTAGGGCCCCCAAGGGCCCTGTTGCACAGCATACCTGCAACTTACATCTTGTCATGCTGAAAATAATAAATGCCTGCTTTAATAAATTGTTGGGATCTTTATTTCAGCGATGGATAACATCCCTGGAAGTCTAGGGTAGTAAAGGGGTAAGTGATTACATCTGAGTTGGTCTAGGGAAGTAAAGGGATTACTGGTAGCGTTCCTGGTGGACCAGGGCAGTGAGGCATTAATAGTCCCATCCATTTGTTAAAGGGCTTATCCAGGTAAAGATAATGACTTATTCTCAGGGTGGGTCATCATTATTACATCGGCGAGGAGTCCTGGCACTCATGCCAATCAGCTGTTTCCGGGAGCCGCTTTGCTCCAATGCCCAGAAGCCCCGCCGATCGGATATTGATGACCTATCTAGAGATAACCCCTTTTACGTTTTCATCTGGTGTGGTGGATCCTGTAAGCCACTTGCCTGATTGCACTGGTGCAATAAAATAGAGAGAGATGTAGCAGAGTTAGAGAGCTGAAGCATAGCAGAGTTTAATTAGCAGAATGGAGCAGCAGATCTATGAGAGCAGCGTTGATGTAGTGGGGTCGATTCAGTGGCATGGATCAGCAGGGCTGAGGATGCAATAGTGCAGTAGAGCTGAGGAGGCAAGGATGCAATGGTGCAGTGGGGCTGTGATAGTAAGAGAGCCCTTGGTGGTTAGAACTTGAAGCACTGATGGACAAGACACTTTGTGCTTCTTGAATCAACAGGCAGCATCCAAATAGTCAGCTGGATGACATCATCTCTACGTGTTGGATTGTCACAGCAATGAGAAGGAGGAGAGTCAGGCAAATAGGAGGTACATAAATCCAGGACAGATGAGAATCGCTATTATGGACTAGGGAAGTGAAGGGGTTAATGATAATATTCCTGATAGAGTAAGGCAGTAGGAGAATCAAAAATAACATTCCCGGTGGTCTAGGGCAGTGTAGGGGTTAATAATAGCATCTCTGGCGGTCTAGGGCAGTGTAGGGGTTAATAATAGCATCCCTGGCGGTCTAGGGCAGTGAAGGGATTAATAATTGCATCCCTGGTGGTCTAGGGCAATGAAGGGGTTAATGATAACATTCCTGTTGTCTATAGAGACAAACAGAAACGGTAAATTCTCTGGAAATGTTCTGCACACATATATGACCTACTGATTTCATCAATGCCCCCCTCTCCCCCAAATCACAACTCATGTTACATCATTGCTCATAAAAAACAGTCAGGTTTCGATTTTTCCAGTTTTGGACCTGGACGATGATCACTGGTGGAAGGAGGCTTGTTCTGAGACATTTTGCCCGCTCTCGTGTCTGTAGACGTGTCTCTCTAAGTTGAGCCTCAGGACTATTAATAGAACTTTTTCCCAGCGTTCAGGCCACAGAAATAACCAGCCCCATTAAACACCTTTGATATGACACCTGTTACTCGAAGCAATAAGGGTATTAATAGCTGAGACCACCGAATGCTCCTCTGGCCGTGACCTCCCAAAATAGAGGGGGGGCTGGGGGACGACGACTCTATAATACATTACCATGAGTGTATGACTTAACCTCCATGGTCCTGGATCAATGACAGGAGGCTTTGTAAAGTGTAAGGGGCGTGTATACTTTTGCAATCAGTATGTGTATTTATTAGCCTGATGCAAAGAAAAAGAGAACGCCTGTAACCAAACCAATTTCCCAGTTGTTGCCCACAAAGGTCAGATGTGTCCGGAGAAGAGTCTAACTTGTCTCCCAGTTGCCTTGACCCATAAACTGGGCGTATGTGAGCGCTGATGAGACGCAGTCTTACAGGAAGTGATTCAGGTCTTAAAGGAACCCGTGCACGCAGCGATCATCAGGAAACCAGATCCTCAGCAATGCAGCTAACCTCAGGCCGAAGGAAATGAGCCCCCGAGGACGCAAGTGTCAATGGCAATGGTGTGGATGATAAATATAGACTCACCAGACAGAGAGTATTACAGGAAGAATGAGCCCCCTGAGATCTCCCCAAATTAGCCGCTGCCTTCAAATAGAGTGGAATAAAGGATTTATAATACGATGGATATAAATGGGAGCACGGCTTCCCGTGCAGACGTTGAAGGAAATCCGCAAGAATTTTATTATTCAAGATGTCTCAGCTGCAAGGAGAGCTATGAAGGAACTTCTAGGCTTCTACCCCCTCCTACTCCATTAGTAAAATGTGCCCCATGGCTGCCATTTTGAATTGTGAATCTCAGCTCCATGCTCTAGGTGCTGCCAATTCTCATTGTATCTACGAATGACACCCCCTAACTATAATGGTTGGTGATGGTGTTCTCCCCAGATACCAAGGCTTCTCTTCACCTTACAAGATGAAGATAGGCGGACAGTATGTAATGCAGCAGGTGTGGACCCACCGTGCCCCTCTGGAGTGGATCGGCAATAGACCCTACAGGGAGATTTCCTGGTACGTCAATGACCAGGGGACCCCTGAGCCCCCCTCATGGACACCAGCTCGGTACATCATGAACTGACGCCTTCAACATTGATTGACTCTGGGATTATGAAGGAATTATGTACCTGGCCGGCGGCAGCAGGTCCCCCTCATCCCCCTCAGGACCGCGATACAACCGAAGACTGCGGTGAGGCACAGGAGCCCATGACTCCCTGCCCTGCTGAGCACCCTCACAGACCACAAACCCCTATATGAGGCAGTATACAAATCTCACAGCCTTAGATATGTATTTTCCTCAGTCACTTCAGGTGCCTACCACTGGGGGCACTATAGAGGTGATTACTAGGGGCAGAATCAGACATTTGTAATTCTGGGGGCACCACAGTGTATTTTACAGGGGCATTATTATTGCTTGAGGCACTACAGGAAGCATTATTACAACTAGGATCACTGTAGTGGGACATTATTACTATTGGGATACTATAGGGGGAGCATTATTATTACAAAGGGCACTATGGGGGCATTATTTTTGCTAAAGGCACTATAGGGGGCATTGTTTTTTTTCAAAGACAAGACATGGCTTAAGGATGTCATCATGGTGGTCTGGTCTAAATGGAGAATATAAAGAGATAAGGAAATAGTTTCTACATCAGAGGAGACATCACTGGATGTAAGAGGTATGTAGTGCTGTATTCTCCTGTATGTTTGGTAGAGCTGGCAGGCAGTATGCTGTGGGTTGAGCTGGCTTGTGGCATCACGGGGATAGGCAGAAGCATGGTCAGAGGGCCAAGGTCAGGACAGGCAGAGTGCAATATGGTAAACAGGCAAATATGCAGGGTGAGTGTTACAGGGTCATTATAGGCATCGGAGGATGAGTACACCATTGCTGGACTATATAAGCTGGGCACCCTTGGTGCAGTCTGCTGGTGACTGTCAGTATGGCACTTCAGGAAGAGATGATGGAGGCAGCATGTCCGGTTGAAAAATCCCTTTATTTGGGAACTGCTCACATGAAATACGTGAATATAAAAAGTTGCTACGTTTCGGCTATCACATGCTTGACAAAGGCTATGTGATAGCTGAAACGTAGCAACTTTTTATATTCACGTATTTCATGTGAGCAGTTCCCAAATAAAGGGATTTTTCAACCGGACATGCTGCCTCCATCATCTCTTCCTGAATCGTCTGCATAGGAGCCTGTATGGATCTGGGGCTCCAGGTTGGCTGTTGCATTCCGGTGGACCGTATGATCTGGCGAGTGCGGTTCCATATCGATTGATTGTACGTGTCAGTATGGCACTGACAGTGTAATATTCTGTACTGCATAAGCAGTACAGTGTATTATAGAAGTGATTAAAAGAATTGCCGAAGTTGCTGTTTTTTGCCTAATTCTCACAAAAAATAGAAAATAAAAAATAAAAAACAATTAATTCATCCACTGAAATTAACCCTCACACAGCTCTGTAGAATGAAAAATAAAAAAGTTATGAATCTTGAGACGTGGCAATGCAAAAACAATAAAGGAATTTTTAATTGTGCAAAAGTAGTAAAACATTTTTTTTTAAATATTCTTTTTGGGCATTGATGTAATCATACTGACCCAGAGAGTAGACAACGCGTTATTTATGCCGAAAAATGAATGCCGCAAAATTGATAATATAAAAACTCTGTGGCAATATTGCTGTTTTTTCCAATCCCCCCTCCAAAAATAGTTAAAGTGGATCAGTAAGTTTTGTGTAGCAGCCAGAAATGGTGCTATTAAAAAATAAAACTTGCCCCCAAAAAAAAAAAAAAAAAAAAAAAAAACAGACCCTCATACGCCGGCATCGATTGGAAAAAAATTTAAATATATTAAAAATTTCAGCTCTCGGAATGCAGTGAGAAAAAAACCAAAAAGGTTGCTTGGTCACTAAGGGGTTAATGTTCAGCTACATTTTTTTCAAAGTGTTAGAAATCCCCTCTTCCATCCTGCATAACGGAAACCATATGGATCTGGTATGCTTGCCTATAGACTTCAATTATGACGGACCAAAACGGAATGCCTCTGAAGGTTGCTGTTTTGAGTTCCGTCTTACGAATTCCGTTATTTTCCATTATAACCATGTTATAACGGAAAACAATAACAGGATTAATAACGGTCATATAAACCCGCCCTAATGTGTGGCCAGCTTTAGGAATATAAACAGTCTGGATGCAACTGGAGCGATTTTTCATAGGTGAGTTTGTTACAATTGTATTCAGTTTCTCTCTATATTTATAGATGTAAATAAAATGTTTCAATGCCCTGACAGCAAGCAGATATACTTTAAATGGTGAAGAATAGAAACACAAAGTATGTTACAAAGTTGAAGAACTTTTAATCATGAAATAATTCAGAAACCCCATAAAAGTTATCAGTTCCCAGTATTCTTTATAGTTAGTCATCCAACTATATGACGCATCAGGGAATGTACGGTATCTTTAAACTGCAAAATCATAATCTTGTAGGTAATTAGAATTTGCTGGAATTTCTGGCTTGGATTTTCATGATCCTTCTTATGCCTCCAAACTATCGAAGCATACAGAAAGTGTCTGTGAGAGGCAGACCGGCATTTTTCCTGGAAGTCGTGCCTGGAGTGGCCAGAAGGTACACAGTGATGGGTGCACCATGTAATACCCTGCAGTGGAATGAGCGCCTATAGGAGGAGCGACCTGGTGGTGGCATCACTCAGAGCAGGCATGGCCAACCTGCGGCTCTCCAGCTGTTGCAAAACTGCAACTCCCACCATGCCCTTCTGTAGGCTGATAGCTGTAGACTGTCTGGGCATGATGGGAGTTGTAGTTTTGCAACAGCTGGAGAGCCTCAGGTTGGCCATCCCTCAAGGTCTACAAGTCAATTGCAGACCCTGGGGAAGGGTTCAGGACTCAGAATGAATATATTTCTTTCAAATGAGGCTCGGATCCACTTGTAGACGTTCTGAAGGAATTGGCTACTGATGAGCGGCAGGGGCAATATTCGAATTTGCGATATTTCGCGAATATTTGGGTGAATATTCGCCGTATATTCGCAAATTCCTGATCTTCAGGCATTATTTTCTTGATTGCAAAAACTTGCATTAAAAAATTTGCATAAAAATTCACATAGACTGGTTTATTTAAAAAAAAAAAAAAAACAATAGTCACGATTACGAATATATTTTGAGATATTCTAAATATTCGCGAATTCTCGAAATCCTGATATTTGCGGTTAAAATTCGAATATTCGTGATCAACACTAGAATTGGCAGGTAGATGGGAAAGATTGTGGCTCCATGGAGAGATGGCGTAGGATTTTACTTCCGATTTTTTTATAATACAAGAGTCATAAACTTTTAAGCACCATTTTGGGACACATTACATATAGCATGTAGATTCCACTAGGCGGTATTATTACAATTGTAAGAATATATGCATTAAGAATGATCCAACATTCCGTATGCTGTCCTTTTTTGCTTTCTTAGATGATTTTTTTCCACAGCACTGAAAAAAATCTGTGAGGATTTGGTTCTGCAGTGTGTGAATGGGGTATAAACTTGCTCATTTGCTTGCAACGGATGCAGAATGTTCGCACGTTATACTGAGGAGTAAAGGGGTCCTTCCGGAATTTAGAGGAGAAGCTTTTTTACATGGGACATACATTCCCTCGCTCACATGCTGCGGGCTCTGCCGCCCAGGTCACTTCTTTTCCTGTGGAGCTGCATTATAGTCCCGAGTAGGAGAGCTTCCCTCCACAGGTTTGCATCAGCCACTATTTAGACTAACTGCTTGGAGAACCCCTTTAAGGTGCAAAATCTGTGCCCAAATCCTCATCCAATCCTGAAGACATGAAAACATTCAGCCAACATGTTGGGTGGGAGACATAGCCATCAAAGTGCTTAAACAGCCAGGATGGGAGTTCTCTCTGATCACAGCCCTTTTCATAATGGGTGAGGCACCTGTCATCAAAGCTGCTGCGCTCTAGCCATGATGGTCCACAGACGCACAGCCTTGTTTGTTGAAGCTCGGCATCTATTTACAACACAACGCAGCAAATATTATATGAAACCTAAGACCAACATGTAAAACTGAATAAAAAGGAAATACAATATCATATAAAATATATCTAAAAATTCTGCACACATTGAAAAAGAAATACAAGATAATTATTGGGATCTAGTAGTCTCCAGAAAATCTCCAGAGCTTCAGAAGAACAGAAAAAAATAAAAATAAAAAGTAACATAAATGTATTTCTTGAATCACAATGGCGTCTTCGGCCTCTGGTCTTGTGAGGTTGCTCAGGATCTTGTAAATTTTCTTGGCTCTTTGACTTTCTCCTTCAATCTCCTATTAGACTGTGTTGCCTTGCTCAAAGGTGACTAATGTGTCCGGCCAACAAAGCCAGTCCACCATGCGTGGCGCATTTGTCACATCCGGTGCCCCAGAAATCTCCACTTACAAGCCTCATTTCTCAACAAAAGACCTGACCTCCATATCAAATCCCATCAGACACCTAAAATCCACTTTGTTCCTCCTGTTCCCAAGTGGCGAGGGTCAGCAATGAATGGAGAGACGCGTCTTTGTAAGAATCACCTTCTTCGGGGGGTCGCGGAGAGGTCACTCACTAGTTTTGTCTTCGGCTTCCATTGTCATAAAAAGTTTTTATTGGAATAAATTCTCTAACCTTGTCGAGAAGCTTTGTGTGGAGGCAGAAAAGGGAAAACAAAAACCCGTGGATATGTTACTAGCTGACACTTTTGACCTGATTCTGAGAGTCCATTCATGTAGGAAAGGATGGGCACTTGACATCTACAATGCTGGACACATGAGATTCTTACACCTTTCAGAATGTCCAAAATAAGCAATCTATAGACTCTGAATCCTTCTCATCACCAAGATGACATTACATCACAAAAATATAAATACTAAAAGTTTAGATTTTCTGAAAATGAATTGGAAATTATTTCACAGACGAACATTTTCTGTCAGTTAAAGTGGTTGATTCCATCGGGACATGTATAGAATATTGATATACCTCTGAGACCCGCTCCTATGTCCAGAATGGAGTCCCAAGCCGAATGAAGGGACCGCACTTGGCAATTTCTGGACCTTCCATAGCAGTGAATGGAGAGCAGGCTTCACGAGTGTGTCCACCAGGGGCGGTGCTCGGGTCTCAAAAAATCTGGGGCCCGAGCCCCAATGAATATGGTCCAGTTCTCTAAGTCTTCCCACCCTCCCCCCACACACTGCATATTGCTGTACTTGCTATACAGCAGCACATACCACTCACATCCAGGGACTCCAGGTGACGTCTCCTCCGATGGAGATCTTCTCTGTCATCATCTTCTCCATTCGGTCCGGACAAGTTCTCCCAGCCTTCTCGTCCCCACAGTGTGTGACACACGGACATCTTAGCTTCCTCACATTTCTATCATCATCCCCCAACCTGGAGCCCCCACAGTGTTATCCTGCTGCTCGCTGTACCCCCCCAATACCCCCAAATACTATCCTGAAGAAATGATAGTGTCCCCATAGTGCTCCTCATAGTCCCACCAATTGTAATTCCCTTCTAGAATGCCCTCATTAGTAATACTGCCCCTACACTGCCCCACATTAAGTAATATGCCCCGCACACTTCCCCCAACTGTGATAACGCTCCCCAAGAGTGCCCCCATTAGTAGAAGAGCCCTCCAGTATCACAGAGCCCCATGTAGAAATAAGGCCCCCTATTGTTCCCCCAGTGGTAATAAAGCTCTCTACAGACCCCTCAGTAGTAATAACGCCCCCCATAGTGCTCTTAGTAGAAATAAGGCGGATCTATAAGTCCCTCCTATAGAGCCCCCAGTAGTAATAAGAACGACTAATGTCCCCTGGATTTATAATACCCCTACAGTGCCCCCAGTATTTATACTGCCCCCTACTGTTATAATGCTCACCCTGAAGTGCTCCCAATATTTATAATGCCCCCTGCTGTGCCCCACATAGTTATGTTCCTCCCTCCACCATACAGTCCCATGTAAATAACATCACACCATCTCTCCTGCCCGCTCCAAAATACAGTCCCGTGTAAATAACATCACTCCCCTCCCTTCAGCCCCTCCAATATATAGTCCCATAAAAATAACACTCTTTTCCTCCATCCACCATAGAGTCCCATGAAAATAACATCACCTCCTCCCCAGCCGCCGTCAACATACAGTCCCAAGTAAATAATATCACCCCCACCCCAGCCGCCTCCAACATGTAAACATCACCCCCTCAACATTCAGTCCCATGTAAATAATGACATTCCCCCACCATCCAACTTCAACATACAGTCCCATGTAAATAACATCACTCCCTCTCGCAGACCCCTGTAACATTCAGTCCCATGTAAATAACTTCACTCCCCCCCAGCCACCTCCAACACACAGTTCCATGTAAATAACATCACTCCCTTCAGCCCTAACATATAGTCCCAGTAAAATAACCACAACTCCCAGCATTGCTCTGCCTCTCTCTTCACCTACCTCTCCTCATGTAGCAGACATCACCACAGCTTCTTCCCCAGGACTTCTCCTCTTCACTGCCGTCCTCTTCTGCACTGGTGAAATAATGGTGACATCATCGCAGGTCCTTCTCAACCACTGCCTGTTTTACTGGTCACATGACCTGTGATGTCACCACAGGTCCTTAAGCTCTTCCAGTGCATTAGATTTAATTGTATTGCCGTCCTGAGGACTTGCAGTTGTATCTAGCTGGCAGGCAGGACATTTGGGGCCTGGGACAAAACATCAGGGGCCCAGGCCCCAAATGTTTTAACCTAGCAACGCCCCTGGTGTCCAAACATCCATTCACCACTATGGGACTTCCCTAAATAATCAAGAAAGTTTTCTCTCCTTCACATCATGGTCTCATTATGGAGACAGGAGCAGGTCCCAGAAGTAGGACCTGTGCCAATCTGATATTTATGGATTATCCTAGCGATACCCCTTTAACCCTTTGAGGACTTGGTGATTTTCCGTTTTTTACTCCCGGTCTCCCCAGAGCCATAACTTTGATACATTTTTATGTTCACCTAACCTAAGGAGCTTGTTTTTTTGGGACAAGTTGTACTTTCTAATGGCACTACTTTACTGTTGCATACAATGTAGTGGGAAAATGGGAAAAAAAATCCAAATGGGGTGGAATCGGAATATAAAAACACAATTTTTTTACTATTTTTTTTTTTTATGGCGTTTCCTTTGTGATAAAACTGACCCATACCTTTCATTCTCCAGTTCAGTACAATAATAACAATACTACATTTCTGTAGTTTTCCTTTTGTTTTGGCTTAGAAATGTAAAAAAATAAAAAGTTTTTTCTTCTTCATCGCTATGTACTTCATATCCATATGCGTATAATGATAAAAGAGGAGGTTTTCCTGCTTGGGACAACCCTTTCTCTAAACACAGCTGCCCTGATGATCTGTGGATCGCCTCGGGTCTTGTTTATCACCGATTTTGCCCTATATGTGGCGGCCACTGCTGGTGAAATATAGTATTACAAAATGGCCACTTGTAACACAGGGGCCACAGCAAGAGCAGAGGCAGCTGATACTTGGTGGCAGGCGCCCTATGTAGGAGTCTGTATGCCCTGAAAGAGTATATGGACATGAGCCGTCAAGATGAGACAATCCTCCAAAGCTTCTTTTGGAGCATAAAACAATTAGCTAATTCCTTAAAAATAATCTGACTATTCTCACGTTGATGTCTAGTTTTTGCAGTATAATGTTTCATGACGGAGAACTTTCTACCTTCACATACGTCCACCCTCCATTTATCATTTGCTCTGGGGTCAAAAATGTTAAAAGCCTTTATTTTAGGTGTATCTCCTCAAATGCCTCCAAAGTTGAAGATTAGAAGAAGTCGTCTGCCGCCAGAACCGCCGAAGGCTTCAATTCTGTGACAAGCAAGAAAAGTCTCTGGAAGGGTTGAAGAAGCTGGAAAGATGAGCAGGCGACGGTCTATACGGAAACAAAAGGCGGTGGAAACCTGCTGATCTCAAGGACCTCATCTTTTGGTGGTTTGTAACAGATCCGTTCTCCATTGTCTTCTATTATTCACTCGATATCGGCAATTTATGGGAAGAAGCAGCAGGCGATGTTTGACTTTCTATGATTGACACTTCGGGGCGAAATCTTTTTTATTTCTTCACTGTAAGAGTCCAATATTTTGTTTTTTCAAGGAGAATTTTAGTAAGTGAAAGCTGTTTGATGGCCACCACAGGACGACCTGACTCCATGATGCAAACGAGGTTCAATATCAAGAGTGCGATAGAAGAAAGCAACGTGGATCTGTAATTTATGTGAGTGTGCATTAACAAGCAATAGTGCAAAAAAATATATAAATCAACATAAAAAAACTAGGTCAAGTAAAGTGAGCAAAGAGTCCTATAAGAAATGAATAATATGCATTAAAGGAAACCTGTCACCTCAAAAACGCATATAAAACCGCCAGCCTTACCTCATAGTAGCCTCCAGTCTGGTAATGATCATATGATTGATCCGGTAGTCTGATGCTCCAAAGATTCAAAAAACAATGTTTTAAACGCCATCGGCGCTATCTTGCTGGTCAGCAAGGTAAGCACGCCCCCTAACCGTCCCCTCTGTTGTTAGATTGACAGACAGCGGTGCGGCTGGGATCGCATAATTCTCACGCATGCACGGTGCGCTCCTTGGTAAGGCGCGGTCCTGTCTCCAGCTGTCGCTGTTAGCCGGGTTTCAGCGGCGCACAGCGCATGCGCGGGACTTATGTGATCGTTTTTTTAATCTGTGGAGCCTCAGACTACCGGATCAAACTTATGATTATTAACAGACTGGGGGCTACTATGAGGTAATGCTGGCGGTTTTATATGCGTTTTTAATGTGACAGTTTTCCTTTAACTAATATACTGGTTGCAGAAATATATACATATGTACAGTATAGGAGATCCTTTAATTAAAGAACCAAACAGGATTTGTGAGATACCTGCAGAGTACTTGCCCCTGGGTCTTTGGGGATTTGCAGCGCCCGCTCTCACCATGGTCTATTATTATTGCGCCTGCTAAGTGTTGGAACCCAATAAACCTTACGGATCAGTCATTAGGCAATGGGGGTGCTCTTTAAAACAGTTTTCCTACTAACAACACAAGTGTTTGATCACTGGGCCCCCCAACAACCATGAAAATGGAGGTCCTCTATGAGAATGCAGCAATGGTACACATTGGGGCTGAGCATTGCACTTGGTATTCCCATAGCAGTGAATGGAGCGGTGGCCACACATCATCATTCCATTCTCATAGAGAACTATGGGATGGACCTCCATTTTTGTGATCACTGAGGGTTCCAGTCGTTGTCAGGAAATGCACATTAGAAAGCCTATAATAACTGGACATTGGCTGGAAAGAGATTGTGAGGGTGCGTACAGGCCCTTTAAGAAGCAAGGAGTCATTTTATGTGTGTGAGGCGAGTACAGCAGGAGCATGAGAGCAGTGGTGGTGAGTGGAAGGGGTGAGAGTGCCCAAAATGTAATAGGGAACTAGAGGTGGAGTACAATGACCTGGAAGGGAATGCTGAGCAGGTACACAACGGTCTACAAGGGAAACAGTGAGCCGAGGGGGATGATGGCCTGGAAAGGAGCACTGAGCTGGAACTGGAGCATGATGGCCCAGAAGGGTACACAGAGCTGGAGAAGGAGTATGATGGCCCAGAAGGGTACACAGAGCTGGAGAAGGAGTATGATGGCCCGGAAGGGTACACAGAGCTGGAGAAGGAGTATGATGGCCCAGAAGGGTACACAGAGCTGGAGAAGGAGTATAATGGCCCAGAAGGGTACACAGAGCTGGAGAAGGAGTATGATGGCCTAGAAGGGTACACAGAGCTGGAGAAGGATTATGATGGCCCAGAAGGGAGCGCTGTACTGGAGCACGAGGGTGATGGTATGGAATAGAGAGTTGAGCTGGAACAGGAGTATGATTGTCTGGATGGGAACACTGAAGTGGAGAAGGAGAGTGGTGGTCCAAATGGGAGCGCTGAGTAGGAGCAGGAGGGTGGTGGTCCAAAAGGGAGCACTGAGTAGGAGCAGGAGAGTGGTGGTCCAAAAGGGAGCGCTGAGTAGGAGCAGGAGGGTGGTGGTCCAAAAGGGAGCTCTGAGTAGGAGCAGGACGCCATGGAGGACATCCGTACATCTCTCTGACCTACATGTATCAATAACGTTCAGATGAGTATCCTCTTGCTTGAGCGGTCTTCTGCCATCATTGAAGTGCTGTTCTTAACTGTGCTAATATCATCCACGTATATATCGCTGGTGACTTGGCTAATATAAAATGTGGAAGGTATGTTTGCTTTTGTGAGCATCTTTATGCAATTTTGCACTTGCCTCATTATCCTGGGTTTAGAATACGTTCATTAACCTGACCCAGGAGTGTGTATTACTGTCATAAGAATATCTTGGCATTAATTGGCCACTAATGATACCAGTCCCCTGATGAATTGGCAGATGCCGATGAAACGCGTTGGGACGTTGATTTGAGCATCAACATGTGCTCAATACATCCCTTTATTCACATGTCAGCTGTGTGAATTCTTTTTGAAACTGGAACACCAGGTTAGACATGTCCTGAATGCTACAGTGCACAATTACCAGTCATTTGTGCACGGTCAAGTGTTTTTCTTGTACTCTTAACTGACAGCAGCATTTGTGTAAGTGCCTTCATGAGAAAACCAAGTGAGACACTGTAAACATAGGCTGTTCTCAGGAAGGGTGCAATTTGTGACTACTAGCGCCATTGTAGGTGTTTGAGGACCCTCTTTTTCATCCTTTTAGACGAAGCTGGGCAGTCCAAATTGATCTAAGGGACTATTCCGGGATATATAGTGAGACTTCACAGAGTTAGCAGCAGGGTCCAACAGGGCAAGAGACCCAGTAGTGTGTCCTTCTGCCCTTTGTTTTCTCTCTATCCCACACTTTTGGCTATCCCTAGAGGGGTCCTCAATTTATCCTCTGCGGTTTTGCAACATAAACTTCGGCAGAGAGTAATGTTTCTTTTTAGCATCATTTACATTGTAATGGGCTTATTTATATAGACTAGAATAAAAGTTAAGTTTTATGAGCTACCTGGTTTGGTAAATTTGTTCAGGAGGGTGGTGGTCCAAAAGGGAGCGCTGGGCAGAAGCAGGAGGGTGGTGGTCCAAAAGGGAGCGGTGAGTAGGAGAAGGAGGGTGGTGGTCCAAAAAGGAGCGCCGAGTAAGAGCAGGAGAGTGATGGTCCAAAAGGGAGTGCTGAGTAGGAGCAGGGGGGGGGGGGTGGTCCAAAAGTGAGCACTGAGTAGGAGCGGGAGGGTGGTGGTCCAAAAGGGAGCACTGAGTAGGAGCGGGAGGGTGGTGGTCCAAAAAGGAGCGGTGAGTATGAGCAGGAGGGTGGTAGTCCAAAAGGGAGCACTGAGTAGGAGCAGGAGGGTGGTGGTCCAAAAGGGAGCGCTGAGTAGGAGCAGGAGGGTGGTGGTCCAAATGGGAGCGCTGAGTAGGAGCAGGAGGGTGGTGGTCCAAATGGGAGCGCTGAGTAGGAGCAGGAGGGTGGTGGTCCAAAAGGGAGCACTGAGTAGGAGCAGGAGGGTGGTGGTCCAAAAGGGAGCGCTGAGTAGGAGCAGGAGGGTGGTGGTCCAAAAGGGAGCGCTGAGTAGGAGCAGGAGGGTGGTGGTCCAAATGGGAGCGCTGAGTAGGAGCAGGAGGGTGGTGGTCCAAAAGGGAGCACTGAGTAGGAGCAGGAGGGTGGTGGTCCAAAAGGGAGCGGTGAGTAAGAGCAGGAGGGTGGTGGTCCAAAAGGGAGCGCCGAGTAGGAGCAGGAGAGTGGTGGTCCAAAATGGAGCACTGAGTAGGAGCAGGAGGGTGGTGGTCCAAAAGGGAGCGCTGAGTAGGAGCAGGAGGGTGGTGGTCCAAAATGGAGCACTGAGTAGGAGCAGGAGGGTGGTGGTACAAAACGGAGCGCTGAAAAGGAGCAGGAGCATGAAAGGACTGCTACCGTATCATCTACTAGATTATAGAAGGTGAAACTCAAAACTCGTCAGCAATTTTTAAACTTTACATAGCACTATATGAAACTTTTTTTAGTAACTTATGGATCTGTTTTTGGTCACTATATGTTGCTATGATTTCTTCCCTGTTACCAAAACACTTAGGCAGTGCCCCTAGCCATATGTTTATTCAGGGACACTTACCTTGACCTAGCTCTGAATACATCGGCATGGGTTTAGGCACAATGTAAAAGTACAAAAAGAATGGTCAATAGTAGTGTTGAGTGAACTTGTTTTTTAAGTTCTGCATCCAAAGTTCAGGTTCGGGTTATCAAAGAATCCCCTTATGGATTCCGCTACCACGGACCATAACGGAATTTGCAAACCATAACGGGATTCTTCGATAATCCGAACCCGAACTTTGGATGCCGAACTTAAAAATTTAGTTAGCTCAACACTAGTCAACAGAAATGTGCAAAAGAATGTAAAAAGATACAAAGCAAAAATACTCCAGCTCGATCTCGGGCCAACCTGTGCATCTGTCGGCAAGTTCTAAAAAAATAATAGTGAATTCATAAATGAATAAAGCGATCAAATATATAACGTTACAAAATTACAAAAAGTATCACCTTGTTTAGGTAAATAATTTCACCAAATACCAGCATTGACATCAGTTAAACAGAATAAATCCTTCATTTTCCTTTAATTTGTCTCTTTGTTCCAGTGCAGATTTCTCTGATCATGATAAATAGCGGACGCCAATCTCCTTTGGACGCTGACATTATAAGATGCGTTCTATTACTGTATGATATATAATACCGCTCTGTCCTATAAACACCGGACTGTCCGTCAGTCTAAAGACTTAACTTCAAAGCCGCCGTGGATGAAACGCTTCTATTTTACAAGATGTACTACTGTTTGTCTCTTGTAGGGTTTGCACAGATGGTTCCAATAACCCTGTGTATCGATTGTGTCAGTCTTAAGTTTACAAATGGCTCAAGCCGAGCTCCTGACAAAGCTTTCCAGGCCTCAGAGATAAGTGGTTGGATGGGGGGGGGCAGAAAGTTATGGGGAACATTAACATTTCTCATCTCTGTTTTAAGGTTGATGCCAGAAGATTAATACGAGAGCTTCAACGGCCAAGAAGATGAATTAGAAAGAAATTTCCGCAAGAGCCGAGCGAGATCGTGTGACACAGAGATGAAAGTTTCCTCCTTTCATAATTGAAAACAAAATGATTTTTCAAAACGTATTCCCAAAAATGTCCCTTGGGGAGTATTGATCATTCAGGGGAGGATTGTAATAGGAAATAATTAGCTCAGGGCTGCAGAATGTCACTTATCAGGCAGAGAATCTTAAAGCTTAATCAGTGGTCTCCTAGGATTCTGGAGAAACAGTATACGGTTCGCCATGATACTGACCAGGCGGCGGGCGTGCAGCCATAGGGGGTGCTGAGGTGGCAGTCATACTTGGACCCTGGGGCTTCTTGGTTCCCATTGAGAAGGTGACGCACTTCCAAAATACCACTTTTTAAATAAGTCCTTAAAAGTGTCCAAGTCTGTTGGGCCTAGAATCTTCTTGCCACCGGTTTGGCTTCTTCTACAGCTAGAATTAAAGGTATGGCTACAGAGGGTGAAGAAGGAGAGGTCGCACCCAGTCACTGGTTATTAAGAAAATTACCCTCTTCAAGAAACACCTTTAGAATGAATGTTTGGGACAGTGACAGGATGCTGGACTTGGCTCCTTCTTGACACCATGGAGGTGGTTTGGCTGCCTCTACAGCTAATCCATGGAGGTATGGTTATAGGGGTGTAGAAGTAGAGGTTGCACTCAGATGCTGGTGATTGAGGGGCCCATTAAGTAAATTACCCTTTTAAGGAACCCCTTTAAAATGAGTGTTTGGGAATGTCACAGGGTGTTGGACGTGGCACCTACTTGACACTACGGTGGAGGTGGCTTGGCTGCCTCTACAGCTAATAAAGAGATATGGCTATAGGTGGTACAGAAGGAGAGGGTGCACCCAGACACTGGTGATTGAGGAGGCCTATTTAAGAAATTACCAATTTTCAGAAACCTCCTTTGGAATGAGTGTTTTAGAGGGTCAGATGGTGTTGGACTTGGCACTTTCTTGACACTACAGTGGTGGTAGTGGTGGCTTTGCTGGTCCTTGAGATGTAGCTATAGAGGGTGCAGATGTAGCAGTCATATCTGGGCCCCGTTGCTTGAAGGTGCATTGAGGAAATTACCCTTTACTGAAAAGCCCTTCTGGAATGAGTGCTTGGGAGAGTCACACATCACGATGGTGGTGGTTGTAACTTGGTTGCATCTGCAGCTAATAACTATAGGTGTAGTGCATAGTGGTCACAATGTCTCCGCTCAGAAGCAGAGACGATCAGCTTTCTTCAGGTGGAGGTTGACATTATCGGCGCATGCGCAGTAGCCATCTGCACTGCTGGTAAAGCCGATGCACTGCGCATGCACTGATTGTGTAGCCAACTGATGCAAGATTAGAGGATCAAGTGAAATGTTGGCTCCTGTCAATAAAGTGGATGTGGCTTTAAGTGCATATCAGAGGAGCTCTGGAGTCTGAGGTTCTCCGGCCTTCACCTCGGTCTACTGAAGACCTAATTCCCAAATACCATGAGTTTTACTTTTGTAACATTTTAATCTTTGAAACTAATTTTTCATTTATATCAAGTTATAACCTTGTAACATCATGACTTGTAGTCACACCAAGAGCTACATTCAGAATTCTGCTGGTTCCCAGCTGTCCCTTGCTGGCTCACAGCATTATCTGCTGATTCACAAAGGGTTTTTCCAAGAAAAGATATTTGTGACATCCTCAGTATCAGATCTTCAGGGGTGCGACACCCGGGACCCCCACCGATCAGCTGCAGCCTCTTCTTAGGCCAGTGACATCACTGTTCATCGGTCACATGGCCTAGGTCCAGCTCACCCTCATTCAAGTGGGGCTGAGCTGCAATTCCCAGCACTGCCACTATACCATGTACAGTGCCGTCCTTGGAAAACCGCTAGGAGCCTGCATCGCTCACCAGAGCTTCAGCGGCTTTCTGAAACAGCTGTTCGGCGGGGATGCTAAGACTTGGACCCCCGCTGATGTGATTATGATGCCCTATCCTCAGGATAATTCATCATTATCTTTTCCAGGATAACCCCTTTAAAAAACATCTATTACACAGCAGCCTAAACAAGGACCCATTTAATACAGGGGTACTTTCTGATGCTTTAAAATTATAGGGCCCTCTCCCCGCTTTGTTCTCGTTGTAGGTGCGGTCCCAGCGGTGGGACCCACACCTATCAGACAATGGGGGCATATGCTAGCGATATGCCCCCATTGTCTGAGATGGTAAGACCCCTTTAAGTCACTCTTGGTTTATTATGTTAGGTAAAAGGGTTTACAATTGAAGGGTTCCCCCCAATAATAAGCAGAAAATGGTTTACTGGGACCCCTGCTGATCAGCTGGGGCCCACAACAGGAAGTGTTCATTTGCCACACAGCACCACCACAGGGGAAATGCGGTATTGGAAGATGCCCATTGAAGTGAATGTGCCATGTTTGTCAGGTATGGACATGCTGGGTCCTCCACAGGGAAATGCATGTAGATTCTCATGGCTCTGGCAAAAAGGCTATGGGCTTCCAAGGTAGGGGACCTCTTTAACACAGCGTACATTTTCTTGCTTTGCTGCTAATCCAAAGTAATCTGCATTAAGATGATATGAATTCTTTTATTTAGTATTAAAATAATACACTTTGATATTTTTGCCTTCATTTATTTTCCCGATTTGTCGGCATTCACCTTTACGATCCTACGATGTAAGAATGAATGAGCCTCGTGACTTGCCCATAGGAGCTATCATAATTGATTGACTGGTTTCACGTCTCCTGGGTGCGCCCCGACCAGTAGAAGGAAACGTCACTCACTTTACTACAATAAACGGGACCCGGATTTCGCCCTTTGATGAAACGTTTAACCATTATTCTAAAATTCCCAAATCGCACTCAAGATTTTTAAGAATGACAGCTACAAGGGGCGGGGTGGACCCGGTGCGATATCTCATGCCAGTATCAAAGAAACTCTTTGTCATTGAGGAGCTCACATAATGTGCCTCATAAAAATGGCTTTTTAGAGGTTAAGGGGTTAAGTCTCAAATCCCTTTTATGCAGAGCAAGATGGATTCCGGACACAGCGGCAGCTGGTCTTTGTCAAGCCCCGGCTGGCCAGTGAAGAATGCGCACAGCTTGCTGCTGGTTTATGGCACAGTCCAGTGCAGGCGCTGCGGAATCAGGATCATAACTGTATAGTAATGAAAAGATGAACATTCATAATAGAAATATTCCCAAAAATGCTCAATATAGAAAGAGTACATCTAGCGCATTTTAAATCTAAATTGGTCCCAATTGATGTTCTGATTCATTTTGGAATATACATTTATTGCAGATGGAATTCTGATACAAAGATCTTTACAGATATATAGAGCCACCACTAGAGGGAGCTCAGGAGCTTACTACATACAGATATATACAGCCACCACTAGAGGGAGCTCAGGAGATTACTACATACAGATATATACAGCCACCACTAGAGGGAGCTCAGGAGATTACTGTATACAGATGTATACAGCCACCACTAGAGGGAGCTCAGGAGATTACTACATACAGATATATACAGCCACCACTAGAGGGAGCTCAGGAGATTACTACATATAGACATATACAGCCACCACTAGAGGGAGCTCAGGAGATTACTACATACAGATATATACAGCCACCACTAGAGGGAGCTCAGGAGATTACTACATACAGATATATACAGCCACCACTAGGGGGAGCTCAGGAGATTACTACATACAGATATATACAGCCACCAGTAGAGGGAGCTCAGGAGATTACTACATACAAATATATACAGCCACCACTAGAAGGAGCTCAGGAGATTTCTGATTACCCTCTAGTGGTGTCTGTATTTATCTGTATGCAGTAATCTCCTGAGCTCCCCTGAGTGGTGTCTGTATATATCTGTATGTAGTAATCTCCTGAGCTCCCCCTAGTGGTTACTGTATATTTCAGTAGGCAGTAATCTCCTGGGTTCCCTCTAGTGGTGGCTGTATATATTTGTATGCAGTAATCTCCTGATCTCCCCCTAGTGGTGGCTGTATATATCTGTATGTAGTAGTCTCCTGAGCTCCTTCTAGTGGTGGCTGTATATATCTGTATGTAGTAATCTCCTGAGCTCCCTCTAGTGTTGGCTGTATATATCTTTATGTAGTAATCTCCTGAGCTCCTTCTAGTGGTGGCTGCATAAATCTATATGCAGTAATCTCCTGAGCTCCCTTTAGTGGTGTCTGTATATATCTGTATGCAGTAATCTCCTTATCTCCCTCTAGTGGTGGCTGTATATATCTGTATGCAGTAATCTCCAGAGCTCCCTCTAGTGGTGGTTGTATATATCTGTATCTAGTAATCTCCTGTGCTCCCTCTAGTGGTGGCTGTATATATCTGTATGTAGTAATCTCCTGAGCTCCTCCTAGTGGTGGCTGTATATACCTGTATGCAGTAATCTCCTGAGCTCCCTCTAGTTGTGGCTGTATATATATGTATGCAGTAATCTCCTGAGCTCTCTCTAGTGGTGGCTGTATATACCTGTATGTAGTAATCTCCTGAGCTCTCTCTAGTGGTGGCTGTATATCTGTATGTAGTAATCTCCTGAGCTCTCTCTAGTGGTGGCTGTATATATCTGTATGTAGTAATCTCCTGAGCTCCCTCTAGTGGTGGCTGTATATATCTGTATGCAGTAATCTCCTGTCCTCCCTCTAATAGTGGCTGTATATATATGTATGTAGTAATCTACTGAGCTCCCTCTAGTAGTGGCTGTATATATCTGTATGCAGTACTCTCCTGAGCTCCCTCTAGTGGTGGCTTTATATATGTGTATGTAGTAATCTCCTGAGCTCTCTCTAGTAGTGGCTGTATATATCTGTATGCAGTAATCTCCTGAGCTCCCTCTAGTGGTGGCTGTATATATGTGTATGTAGTAATCTCCTGAGCTCTCTCTAGTAGTGGCTGTATATATCTGTATGCAGTAATCTACAGAGCTCCCTCTAGTGGTGGCTGTATATATCTGTATGTAGTAATCTCCTGAGCTCCCTATAGTGGTGGCTGTATATATCTGTATATAGTAATCTCCTGAGCTCCTTCTAGTGGTGGCTGCATATATCTGTATGCAGTAATCTCCTGAGCTCCCTCTAGTGGTGGCTGTATATATCTGTATGTAGTAATTTCCTGAGCTCCCTCTAGTGGTGGCTGTATATCTCTGTATGTAGTAATCTCCTGAGATCCCTCTAGTTGTGGCTGTATATATCTGTATGTAGCAATATCCTGAGCTCCCTCTAGTGGTGGCTGTATATATCTGTATGCAGTAATCTCCTGAGCTCCCTCTAGTGGTGGCTGTATATATCTGTATGCAGTAATCTCCTGAGCTCCCTCTAGTGGTGGCTGTATATATCTGTATGCAGTAATCTCCAGAGCTCCCTCTAGTGGTGGTTGTATATATCTGTATCTAGTAATCTCCTGTGCTCCCTCTAGTGGTGGCTGTATATATCTGTATGTAGTAATCTCCTGAGCTCCTCCTAGTGGTGGCTGTATATACCTGTATGCAGTAATCTCCTGAGCTCCCTCTAGTTGTGGCTGTATATATATGTATGCAGTAATCTCCTGAGCTCTCTCTAGTGGTGGCTGTATATACCTGTATGTAGTAATCTCCTGAGCTCTCTCTAGTGGTGGCTGTATATCTGTATGTAGTAATCTCCTGAGCTCTCTCTAGTGGTGGCTGTATATATCTGTATGTAGTAATCTCCTGAGCTCCCTCTAGTGGTGGCTGTATATATCTGTATGCAGTAATCTCCTGTCCTCCCTCTAATAGTGGCTGTATATATCTGTATGTAGTAATCTACTGAGCTCCCTCTAGTAGTGGCTGTATATACCTGTATGCAGTAATCTCCTGAGCTCCCTCTAGTTGTGGCTGTATATATATGTATGCAGTAATCTCCTGAGCTCTCTCTAGTGGTGGCTGTATATACCTGTATGTAGTAATCTCCTGAGCTCTCTCTAGTGGTGGCTGTATATCTGTATGTAGTAATCTCCTGAGCTCTCTCTAGTGGTGGCTGTATATATCTGTATGTAGTAATCTCCTGAGCTCCCTCTAGTGGTGGCTGTATATATCTGTATGCAGTAATCTCCTGTCCTCCCTCTAATAGTGGCTGTATATATCTGTATGTAGTAATCTACTGAGCTCCCTCTAGTAGTGGCTGTATATATCTGTATGCAGTACTCTCCTGAGCTCCCTCTAGTGGTGGCTGTATATATGTGTATGTAGTAATCTCCTGAGCTCTCTCTAGTAGTGGCTGTATATATCTGTATGCAGTAATCTCCTGAGCTCCCTCTAGTGGTGGCTGTATATATGTGTATGTAGTAATCTCCTGAGCTCTCTCTAGTAGTGGCTGTATATATCTGTATGCAGTAATCTACAGAGCTCCCTCTAGTGGTGGCTGTATATATCTGTATGTAGTAATCTCCTGAGCTCCCTATAGTGGTGGCTGTATATATCTGTATATAGTAATCTCCTGAGCTCCTTCTAGTGGTGGCTGCATATATCTGTATGCAGTAATCTCCTGAGCTCCCTCTAGTGGTGGCTGTATATATCTGTATGTAGTAATTTCCTGAGCTCCCTCTAGTGGTGGCTGTATATCTCTGTATGTAGTAATCTCCTGAGATCCCTCTAGTTGTGGCTGTATATATCTGTATGTAGCAATATCCTGAGCTCCCTCTAGTGGTGGTTGTATATATCTGTATATAGTATTCTCCTGAGCTCCCACTAGTGGTGGTTGTATATATCTGTATGCAGTAATCTCCTGAGCTCCCTCTAGTGGTGGCTGTATATATCTGTATGTAGCAATCTCCTGAGCTCCCTCTAGTGGTGGCTGTGTATACCTGTATGCAGTAATCTCCTGAGCTCCCTCTAGTGGTGGCTGTATATAGCTGTATGTAGTAATCTCCTGAGCTCCCTCTAGTAGTGGCTGTATATATCTGTATGTAGTAATCTCCTGAGTTCCCTCTAGTGGTGGCTGTATATATCTGTATGCAGTAATCTCCTGAGCTCTCTCTAGTGGTGGCTGTATATATCTGTATGTAGTAATCTCCTGAGCTCCCTCTAGTGGTGGCTGTATATATCTGTATGTAGTAATCTCCTGAGCTCCCTCTAGTGGTGGCTGTATATATCTGTATGCAGTAGTCTCCTGAGCTCCCTCTAGTGGTGGCTGTATATGTCTGTATGCAGTAATCTACTGAGCTCTCTCTAGTGATGGCTGTGTATACCTGTATGCAGTAATCTTCTGAGCTCCCATAGTTTTTTCTGCAGGGAGCAAGAATTGTATCATTATAAAATCTGAGCTCTGGCCCATAAAAAGACTGTGTCCAGAAGGAAACTGAGGTTGCAACATTCATTATAAGCAGCTATCGAATAAGCAACTATTACCCCTGCTTCATAGCAATGCACACTCCCTGCCATCTTATTTCTTCTCCGTGAAAACAGCAAGTCGGCCATTTTTCTTTTTTTTTTTTCTTGATTCTTCTGCTGCTTCCTGTAAGGGAAGAATATCCAGTCCGCTTTATTCCACAGTTCAGTACAAATTCTCTGATACCTATGAAGCCTAGGGGTGATTTTACATTTTACAACTCGGGCACAACAGAAAGTCATTTTGTGTCGCCGCATTCAGAGACCCGTATCTTCATTACTGCCTGATGTCTCCTTATTTGTGGGATGAGTTGTAGTTTTCATCGGTGGTATTTCGGGGTTCATGTAATTTATTGAATGGGTGATAAAAGGCACATACAGATTGCAGATCTGAACTGTTTGGTCGCATTTTTGATGGCAGAATGTAAACTGTCTATGTTTAAGAGCATTCTTTGGTTTCTATATGCAGCTCTGGCTGTGACTGGAGTATAAGATCTCATTTTAGTCAAATACTGTACGAAATATCTTCAGATACATATCTGAAAAGAAGTAACGTGTGAAATGTAGTTAAAGGTTGAACAAGAAGTCTCAGTGATACAGGGGGGGGGCCCCCCCCCCCCCCCCTCACCATCTTCTTCGGGGTTTTTAATCAAAAAGTCTCCAGAAATACTCATTGTGGCCCCTGATTCTGACCCTATGGATCCGAATAGACGAGCCCTGATATATACAGCTGCCGCATGATTCCAGCCCCACCAGTCGACTCCTCATAGACACAGGTGAGAAAAAAAAAGTATTTTCTTAAATAAGCTAACTTGGTTAAATGTCTTGAATTACGCAGCTCATTTCCCAGCAGCGGGCGGCGGATCATGTGTCTCTTCTGCGGGTTACGGATGAATAAGATTTGCTCGCTGTCACTTCTCACCCTGCCATATTTGCTTTTTTATTGACTTCACAGATAACTGAGATTGTATAAACTGATCAGATGAAAAGAAGAAAACCCCCAGAAGCCCAAACAGTCCAAAAACCTGCCGCTCACACTTTATCCTGTCCAAGATCCAATTCATTACTCACATTACCACCTCACCCGGGGTCACAGGAATCCCACCTCAACGCAGTGAGAAATGGGAGGATTTCTCCAATTATTTAACCTACAGAGTAACATAGTAACATAGTTTATAAGGCTAAAAAAAGACATCTGTCCATCCAGTTCGGCCTCTTATCCTGCAAGTTGATCCAGAGGAAGGCAAAATAAAAACTGTGAGGCAGAAGCCAATTTTCCCCACTTAAGGGGAATACAAACCTTCTTTCCTCCAGACGCAGAGGATGTCCCCTCGTCACAGTCACAGTCCTGCGGATAAATAGATGATGGGACAGATCTCTGTACTGACCCCTGATATATTTATACATAGTTATTAGATCTCCCCTCAGTCGTATTCCAAAGTGAATAACCCTAATTTTGATAACCTTTCAGGGTACTGTAGTTTCCCCATTCCAGTTATTACTTTAGTTGCCCTCCTCTGAACCCTCTCCAGCTCTGCTATGTCTGCCTTGTTCACATAAGAGTAGGGGCATCATTTTTTTAGTAGGATCTTTAAAGTCTATGAGCACCTTCCAAGGCAACTTTTGTGATTGCATTGTACTCATTTGGAGATAAAAATCCTTTTACTCAGTCTTTATTTTTATTTTTTTATTTTATTTTTTATTTTTTTATTTTTATTTTATCCCCATAATCCCCCATTTCCCACCCCTCCCTACCCTTGCGATGCGTCCCTAGGTCCTCTATGATCCTACCCAAATAGGCAATAATGGAAACATAAATTTGGGGGCAAAAAAAAGATCAAGGCTTCCAAGCTTCCCATATCTTAGTCCACTTCTCCTGACTATTTTTTTGCCTATATAAGACCTTCTCATAGTTTTTAACCTTATTAACCAAATTTTGTCCAAGTATTCAACATCTCGTGAGAACCAAACTCGAGTAATCAGAAGTCTCGCCAAAAACAATATTCTATTCAAAAGGATCTTCCCATACTTATGGCCATTTACCTTAGAGCAGGGATGGACTCTCCAGCTGTTGCAAAACTACAATTCCCACCATACCCTACTGTAGGCTGATAGCCTGTAAGCAGTATTTGCATGTTGGGAGTTGTAGTTTTGCAAAAGCTGGAGAGCCACAGTTTGCCCATCCCTGGATTAGAGAGATCACTCAATACGCAACATTCAACCAAAAATGGAATCTGGAGTCTCAATTTCTGATGAATAAAGTTACTAATGGCAGACCAGTATTCTTTTAATTCTGGACAAGACCAGAGCATGTGTAAGTGATCACCCCCAAAAGAACCACACCGTGGACCCTTAGAACTATCTCTTAACCCACGTTTATGAAGCCACAAAGGCGTGGCAAATAATCTACGTAGAATAGTAAATTGTATCACTACGTGATTACGTGATTACAATTAGGGATATAATTTTTTAGTAGGATCTTTAAAGCCTACGAACACCTTCGAAGGCAATTTTTGTGATTGCATTGTACTCATTTGGGGCTAAACATCCTTTTAATCAGTCTTTATTAAAAAAATATATAATTCTGCACTTTTTGTTCTACAGGGTTACGTCTATCTGCAGACTATCCCCTATTGTTATCCTAAACACTTGTAATGGCTGAATTCTTATCAAACAATATGGATTAAATTACAGTTTATGACTGAGCTGTCAGGAGTTCAGAGATAAGGGCCACAGATCCAGCCATCAGAATATCAACATGACGGGACTCAATTAAAACAGAATGTGACAGTCTGCAGATGGACAAAAACTGCAGAAAATTTTTCAAAAAATGAATTTGAAAGCAAAATGAGTAAAATGCAATGATAAAAAATGCCCCCAAAGATGTTCATAGCCTTTGAATGTTTTATCCAATTGCCAACTCAGTTGTGTAAAATTCGAGTCCCTGAAAGCACCCCCAAAAGCCCTTTTTAGTACTGGTACACTAGTTTGCTTTTATTTATTTTTTCTATATATATATTGCAGTTGCCTGCCCGTGTGTGAGAGGCCGCAGGCCCACAGACTGTACTGTGTCCACACCACTCATATAGGGTGGCACAGTACCTTGCAGATAAAAAAGTCATTTAATTTTTACCCTTTAATATAATTGCAGTTGCCTGCCAGTGTGTGTCAGGCCCACAGACTGTACTGTGCCCACTGCCCACCACTAATATCGGGTGTCACAGTACACTGCACGGCACACGCGCAGTGACCAAAAATTCAAACGAAGCAGACCGAGCATGGGTCTTTTTCCATCTACTGGTTCCAAAAATCTATTCACTACACTGGCCCTGGCCCTGATAAGGGACAAAACAGAGATTAAACTGATAGGAATAGTACTCAGTCAACACTAGTTGCATTGGTGGCAAATTCCATTGCAAGTGGCCAAAATTAGCAGGAAGCGGACAGAGCAAGCTTTTTACTCTATCTCCCCATGCATGATTCAATTCAATACACGTCCCCTGATAGGGGACTTAACAAAGATTAAAATGGTAAGAATAATAGTTCACACTATTTGTATTGTTGGCACAGAACATTGCGCGGCACACGCGCAGTGCCCCAAATTGGAAGTAAGAGGACCGACCAATCATCTTTTTCCATCTCCCGGTTCCTAAAATCTTTTCGATACACGTCCCCTGATAGGGGACGTAAAAGGGATTAAACTGATAGGAATAGTACTACTTAACACACCACTCATATAGGGTGGCATACTATATTGCACGGCGCACGCGCAGTGCCCCAAATTGGAAGGAAGAGGACCGACCAACCATCTTTTTCCATCTCTTGGTTTCTAAAATCTATTCCATACACCGGCCCCTGATAGGGGACAAAACAGAGACTAAACTGGTAAGAATAGATTTTTTTATTTAAAAAAAAAAGAGGACATCCTCTGCGGAGCTGGGTCTTTTTTGGCCGCGTTACTGAACGCTCATGCACAATGGCTGTAGGCTCATGCGTGCTTTTGCGGAGGTGACAAACCTGGAGGAGGAAGGTGGCTTTGAGGAGGTGGAAGACCAACCACAGCAGGTGTCCCAGGGGCTTGTTGTCACCTTTCGGGGACCCTTGGTGTTGTACGTGGCTGGGTGGAGGAAGAGACCTTCAATGACGTCAGTGAGGACAAGAAACGGGACATGGCTAGCTTGGTATTACAACCTTGTGCAAATGGGAAGTTTGCAGTTGTACAAATGGACTGTTTGCGGTTGTTTGCGGTGCGTTAAACTGGGAGTTTGGTCTGTCAGAGTTTGGTCTGTCACTGTGAAGCGGGCGTAACCCTTACACTACCTGATCGATACAACATCATACCTGATCGTATACACACACTGGATGTTTTAAAGCACGTTATTCCAAACAATTTAGGAATGTTAGGTGATTTATGCCCTTTATGCATTAAAACCCGACTCTGCGTCCACTAAGTCATTTTCCATGGGAGTTTAGCCATGGATCCCCCTCCGGCATGCCACAGTCCAGGAGTTAGTCGCCTTGAAACAACTTTTCCATCACTATTGTGGCCAGAAAAAGTTGCTGTGGGTTTTAAAATTCGCCTGTCTATTGAAGTCTATGGCGGATTGCCCGGTTCACGAACATTTGCGGAAGTTCGCGTTTTCCATTCGCGAACGGAAAATTTTCTGTTTGCGACATCTCTAGTGGTGGTGTCATGCACTGTAATACCTCCACGATGCTATGAGACATCCGCAAATAGATGGGCGGCTTCATCCTGTATTCCCTTCCAAATACCAGGATCTATAGAAAGCTTTTTGCACGGTCACCTTGATGACTAAACAGGCAGCTACACATTTTTCCTTAAGGCGGTGCACAAGGCCTTAGTGTAACACCCCAGAGTGGTGTTACCTCTACTGCACCCTTCTACTATCTCTAATAGGCTAATATAATGTCATCTTATGTATGTCTTTCCAGGTCCTCCACAATGTGCATTCATAATCTTATGTAACAGTTTATTATATGTAATGAGCCTGGTTCACCAGCAGGTGGCAGCGTAAATGGCAGAGCTATCCTTAGAGTGAATGGAACTTACCATTCCATTCTCCCCCTTTTGGGCAGATGTGGGCCAGTCCTGCTTGCTACCAGAAGGAGGTGAGGCAGTTCTGGTTTGTTCTGGTTGAGACTCTATGTTGGAGCTGCCAGGATTCTAACCAACTTTTTGGCTGAACATAAGTCCGACTACAAGAGTGAGGTGCAGCATAAAGAGGAAACAAAGACACCAAGTCAGCTTGTCGGTACAGCAGAGTGAGATAAAGATATAGCAGAGTTGAGTTTGCCTTCCAGTTTAATGCTAAAGCCTGCTGGGACCAAGACAAAGCCTGAAACTGTTTGGAGAAAAGTTTATTCAAGTAAAGCTGCCATAGGGGTCCAGCCATATCCAGGTAGGAGCACCGTGACACACATAGAGAGACATTTTAAGCCTCACTATACCACTCGGCATTTTGTTATATAGAGGGCCCTAGGGGTATGCACCCGTTGCATTAGGACATAGACAGACTAGGAGGAGGGGCCGGTTCTCTCCCATATCTCCAGGATGGCTAATCCCTCTAAACACACATTAGCAGCAGGGTTATCCTTGATGGTGTTAGATCTGCTTGTGACATACATTAATGTCCTCAGAGGTAGTCCATATGAGCTAGAAAGTAAGGTGCTAACTATCTGGCTAACTATATAACATCCAAAGTCCATTTAAAGTGCATAAAATCACATTGTTGTACCTCTAAAAGAATACATACAATGGGCAAAATACTTAAACATTGCAGAACCTGTAAAAACATTAGTGAATGCATTTACATGCAATTCAATTCACATTAAAGTATTTTTCTTCAATGCTGGCTGATCAAGTGCACCAATACGGAACCAAATAGTGCAAAAGTCCCTTGTAATCCACATGAGGTAAAAATATTTGTAATCCTCATGGGGTAGTAGATAGCAGCAATAATAATGAGAGCCCTTTTTTTTCCAAAGGGGGCTCCCACTTAACCTGAGAAGGGTGAAAAAAAGGAATTGAGCGCAGAGGTGCGCAACTGGGAGTGTTTCTGCAGATGCGGGGAATCCTAACAAACCATGGCCATCTGGGTGAGGACAAAACGGGGGCAACAAACAAACAAAATAGCCAACACGTCCTTACCCCTCAGGTCCAGTCCATGCTGTGGCTCTCTTTAGTCCATGATGTCTTCTTTTTCCTTTCAGACTTGATTTTTTTGTAGGACAGGAGCTCCCTAGAGGAGGGTACCTAAAATCCTACTCACTGATGCTGTTGCTACTAAAAGACATGAGAGGGCGCCAGGGCCGGGCCGACACAGAGGCTGGGGAGGCTCCAGCCTCAGGGCGCTCCAGCCTCAGGGCGCAGGCAGGGGCCGGCGAGAGGGAGAGGGACTGACAGGGGGGAACCGCTCAGCGCTCCCTCCTGTCATTCCCTGAGCCAGGCCCTGTCAGAGCGCTCCTCTCACCTCCATTATGCTGCTTCAGGCCCCCAACATCAGGCCCCGCTGCCTCTGGCTCTAACTAGAAACAGAGTAAGCAGGTGGGCGGAGCCTAACGGACCTCCGTTAGGCTCCGCCCACCTGCTTAATGTGAGGCAGCGCCGGGGCCTGATCCTGGAAGCCTGGAGAAGTGACCATAATGGAGGTGAGAGGAGCGCTCTGATGGGGCCCGGCATTAAGTACAGTGAAATGCCGGGCCCCCTTTCATTAAGTCTGTGACAACATGGGGGCAGAAAGAGCATGACAACATGGGGGTGAAAAGAGCATGAAAAGATGGGGGAGAATGACGGGGCAGAAAAAGCATGACAAGAGGGGGAGAATGACAAGAGGGGGGCATGACAAATTACATGTGGGGCACTGCTGTGTGGTTGAGGGGGTGTGGGGACATTACTGTGTGGGGGGCAGTGTGGCGGACATTACTGTGTGGGGGGCAGTGTGGCTGACATTACTGTGTGGGGGCAGTGTGGCGGACATTACTGTGTGGGGGCAGTGTGGCGGACATTACTGTGTGGGGGCAGTGTGGCGGACATTACTGTGTGGGGGCAGTGTGGCGGACATTACTGTGTGGGGGGCAGTGTGGCGGACATTACTGTGTGGGGGCAGTGTGGCGGACATTACTGTGTGGGGGCAGTGTGGCGGACATTACTGTGTGGGGGCGTGTGGCGGACATTACTGTGTGGGGGCAGTGTGGCGGACATTACTGTGTGGGGGCAGTGTGGCAGACATTACTGTGCGGGGGCAGTGTGGCGGACATTACTGTGTGGGGGCAGTGTGGCGGACATTACTGTGCGGGGGCAGTGTGGCGGACATTACTGTGTGGGGGCAGTGTGGCGGACATTACTGTGCGGGGGCAGTGTGGCGGACATTACTGTGTGGGGGCAGTGTGGCGGACATTACTGTGCGGAGGGGCAGTGTGGCGGACATTACTGTGCGGGGGCAGTGTGGCGGACATTACTGTGCGGGGGCAGTGTGGCGGACATTGCTGTGTGGGGGCAGTGTGGCGGACATTACTGTGTGGGGGCAGTGTGGCGGACATTACTGTGCGGGGGGCAGTGTGGCGGACATTACTGTGTGGGGGACACTACAGTGTGGGGTGGCATTATACAAAAGCTCTGCAGATGTAACTCCCATGTATTGGGTCACCACAATTTGGGTGGTCAATCACTAAATGAACCCTGTTATGGGGAGAATCTGTGGATGACACATATTTGTCCCACAGACACCCCCCTCCCCCCCAAAACAGGGTTAATTTACTGAATGACCACCAATAAAAGAGGTGGGGGTCACATATGCTATTTCATAATGACAGCAGGGCCCGCGCAGTGACTGTATTCTACTACACCCCCCCTCCCCGACCCCCCCGCTCACTGGATATAATCTTATTAACTATATAACTGTAGCAAATCACTACAGTTATATAGTTAAGATTATATACAGTGTGTGTGGGGGGAGGGGGGTGTAGTAGAATACAGCCACTGCACGGGCCCCGCTGGCGCTGTCATCAAAAAAGCAGATACAACCCCACAGCCTCACCCCTTGTATTGGGGGTCATTCCTACATGGGCCCTGTTATGGGGAGGGGGGATCTGTGGATGACACAAATGTGTCATCCACAGATTCCCCAATAACAGTATCATTCATCACAGATCCCCCATAGCAGTGTCATCCACAAGTCGGAGGGTGGGGGGCGCACTTGGGCAGCTCAGCCTTTGTTGGTGGTGGACCTTGTCCCAGCCCTGGAGGGCGCTCCTGCCTCTTGTGAACTAGGCCGGCCTCTGGTGGATAATTTTGGTAATGACCGGGTGGTCACACTAGCCATAGCAACAGCCACCTTCTTCGGGGACAGATGGACTGAGAATCTCCAGCTGTAGGGGCCGTGGTAAACAATCCTCCAGGGGTGGTGATGAAGCTCGGGAAGCTCTCGTTGCAGCAGACGCCATTTTCCACGGAAGTTGGTAATTCACCACTATCGGACTGTAAGTAAACATTGTGGTAGACACGCATCACAGCTGAACCGTTGGTGGCGGGGGCAGACCCGGGATAAGAAGCTGCGGTTTAGGCTGTGGCTTCTCCTGGAAGCGGAGGACTCCCTCCATGGTCTCCTGAAGGAAACGCATTAAATCCTGTTCATGATGCGACCCAGGTATAGGAATGTTGAGTGGTAAAGTGTGGCCTAAAATGTCTCTCTATGGGTCACGGTGCTCCTACCTGGATGAGGCTGGACTGTATCTAATACATACCCACAGCTGCCTATGGAGAGGTAATGGGTCAAACGGTTCAGGGTATAAAAAAAATTACAGTAACCCAACATAAGTGAAATAAAGTGTTCTGGAATCATTTTCTGGATTATAAGATGGTCATTATCATTTACAATAAAACAAAATAGAATTTGCTTGGAAGGACAGAGCCCAAATAGAGCAGCATCACAGCTGGAAGTGCCCGGCCTTGTTTCGTCTTCTCATCATGATGGGAAGAATTTCTTGAGGGTGTGAGAAACTGCGTAGGGTTTGATTCCTCCACTTTGATCTCGCACGGCTCCTTGTTTCCATAGATGTGCATAACGAGTCCATGAATAGATCTCAGTACAATAAGAACATGGCCATTTATGATATAAGAGAAGTATTCTCATCATCTACAGACTCAGAGGACTGTTCAGAGAGATGCAACCTGTCAATTCTCCAGGAACAGTGGACATCAGAGAGATGTGAGATGTTTCCCATTCAGTAGATTATACATCTGGTGCATCTCAAGAATCTTGATATGTTAAATCACAGTGGTTGACTGATGGACACCACCTATAGATAAAAGCAGGGGCAGACTGGGAACTTAAAGTGGCCCTGGAAAAAATACTAAAAGTGGCCCCGTTTTGTAGTTGGGTCCAAATTGATGGAAGGCAGGGCCAGCAATACAATATTGTAGCACATTATACCTCCCCAAAAGAGCCAAATACAGTACTACAGTCTATCACAAAATACTGAAAATACTTCCCAAAAAACTTCCACTGGCCGCCTGTGAGGAGGGCTCAGGCGGCCCCCTGGGCATCACCCCACCGGGAAATTTCCCTGTAAGGTCTAAGGCCTAAGGCTCTGGATACACAATTTCTATTGTATTCAGTTTGGAATCTTTTGCATTTCCTTGTGGCAGGCGTTGTAATCCCTAGTATTCTAACAGACGCTGTAATTACTAGAGGTCCAGTGGACATTCTAATCCCTGGTGGCCCGGGTAAGATTGTAATCCATAATGGTCCAGTATACATTGCAGTCCCCAGTGTTACCCAGTGGTTCATGTGATATTGTAATCCATGGTGGTCCAGTAGACATTCTAATCCCTGGTGGCCCAGGTAAGATTGTAATCCATAATGGTCCAGTATACATTGCAATCCCCAGTGTTACCCAGTGGTTCATGTGATATTGTAATCCATGGTGGTCCAGTAGACATTCTAATCCCTGGTGGCCCAGGTAAGATTGTAATCCATAATGGTCCAGTAGACATTGCAGTCCCCAGTGTTACCCAGTGGTTCATGTGATATTGTAATCCATGGTGGTCCAGTAGACATTCTAATCCCTGGTGGCCCAGGTAAGATTGTAATCCATAATGGTCCAGTAGACATTGCAGTCCCCAGTGTTCCAGTTGACTTTATAATACCCGGTGGTTCATGTGATATTGTAATCCATGGTGGTCCAGTTGACATTGTAGTCCCTGGTAGTATTGAAGACATTGTAATCTATAGTAGTCTAATGAAGAGTGCATTACATAGTGGTCCAATCGACATTGACCCTGCTGATCCATATGAGAGGTCTAGTGGACATTGTAATCCCTGGTGGCCCCCTGAACATTATAAATAGAGATGGGCAAAGTTATGAAACATTTCATTTGGCTGCTTCACCGAATTTCACAAAGAAATTTGATTTATGATAAATTACTTTGTCACGAAGAACGTTCCTTTGTATGTAGCGGGCACAATGATGGGGCATGGCATTGCGCCGCCCCCGTCATTGAACCCCTCAGATGTCCCGTTCATCACTAATCGCAGCATCTGAGATTAAAATTAAGGCCTTTCAGAGGTTAGTCCAGTTAAAAAAAAACATACTCACCTCATCCATTTGATCGTGGAGGGGCGACACAGCCATCTTGATTGAAGACACCGTGCAAAATCACTTAGTAGTTCTGGTGAGATTGTAATCCCTAGAAGTAGTCTAGAACACATTGTAATGACTATTGGTCCAACGAAGACTTTATTACCTAGTGGTCCAGTGGACACTGTAGTCCTTGATGGTCCAGTGGACATGGTAGTCCCTGGTGGTCTAGTGAACAATGTAATCCTAGTGGTCTAGTAGACATTCTCCCTAGTTGTCTAATGGAGATTGCAATGCAGTCCAGTCGGTTCTGACCAAGGGGGAAATTATGAACAGAACTTCATACTTACCTGCTTCAGTAAATTGGATTTACCTCAGTGTGCTCCAGTAAAATTTAAGCCTGAAGAAGGTCATCTATGCCCTAAACAGGGCTAAGCCTTGCTATTCATTGGAGCCATATATGGAATTAGCATTTACTGAAGGGCTGCTCATATGTTCTGTTTGACTGGATCCTTGGGCAGTGGGGATCAGAACCAGCCCCAGCAGACTCTACAAACACAACTGGAGGGTTTGCCCACCACAGTATGATGTCCCACCGTTAGATACATCGTGTTCTGGAAGAATGAGGAACTATATGGACGTATGTGAAGACTTGTAACTCTCAGATCTGAGGGACCTCACAAAGTTTGTGGGATGAGATGACTTTGCTAAACTAATTTACACCTTCCAGATTGGTTTACATGAAAGGGATCAGTATACGCAGAGGAGCACTGTGACCACACAATGAATCCCAGGTGTTCCTTTGTGTGTCTCATTTCACAGGGCGGATCAGAAAAACAATGATTGCGGAGCTCTGGAGAATCTGAGTCCAGAAGTACGAGGATTTCAGGTGACTCCTGTAAGAGCAAGCATAAAACACTAAATGAAAGAAGCTCTACTGTTCTATGTAACCAAAGGGCCAAATACAGTGTAACAAAGTTCATAGTCTTAGGCCTCTCTCACACTGGCGTTCTGAGGATCCGGCGGGCACTTCTGTACCGCCGGATCCGTCAGAACGCAAGTCGCCTCAAAGCATTTGAAGACTGATCAGGAGCCTGATCAGTCTTCGAAATGCTTTCAGGTTACCATGGCAGCCAGGA
Organism: Bufotes viridis; assembly: GCA_033119425.1. Taxonomy (NCBI): domain Eukaryota; kingdom Metazoa; phylum Chordata; class Amphibia; order Anura; family Bufonidae; genus Bufotes; species Bufotes viridis. The sequence goes on from CM065597.1 coordinate 9,655,634, forward strand.
CGCTAAGTACTCCGCAGCAGTGTACTTACCTGCACTGCGGCCGCCGGGCACTCCTTCATGACGTCACAGGTCCCTGCGGCACATAGATCAATGCGCCTCCCGGACCTGTGACATCAGGAAGGAGCGCCCGGAGGCCGCAGCGCAGGTAAGTACACTGCTGCGGAGTACTTACCATGGCAGCCAGGACTTCAGTAGCGTCCTGGCTGCCATGGTAACCGATCGGAGCCCCAGCTTACACTGGGGCCCTGATCGGAACTGCTGCTGCGCATGCGCAGAGCTAAACGTCTGATCTGGCGGTGCGCCGAAACGACGTTTAGCTTAATTCCGGATCCGGATTAATGCACTTCGATGGGCATTAATTCCGGATCCGGCGTTACGGCATGTCTTCCGGTATTTTGGACGGCGACAAATCCGCAGCATGCTGCGGTTTTGTCAACGTCCAAAAAATGTTCACATACTGAACGGAAGACGTCCTGATGCATCCTGAACGGATTTCTCTGCATTCAGAATGCATTGTGATTATCCTGATCAGTATCTTTCCGTCCTAGAGCCCCGAGGACGGAACTCTAGGACGGAAAGCAAAAACGCCAGTGTGAAAGGGGCCTTAAAGGGGAACTCCACTGTGACTGCTGAAAATAATAATAATAATAAGAAGAATCTCAGATTTCATATTCACTTCTCCAAAAATATGAAATACTGCGGCATTCAACCCCTCATGGAAGAGACCCAACTGGTCTGTAGAGACTACTTATCTACAGGCAATGCTCCATGGGAAAAAATATGCAAATTAGATCCTCTCCATAAGAAAACTACCACAAACCAGGCACGACTCCTCCAAAAGGAAGAGATGCCCGTATGTAGACAGCTGTTACCAGGTTCTTGCCGCTGGAAGAACAATCCATTGTGCCCTGACCTAGTCAGGAATGTGCCATCTTAATGGAATTTCACCTCCGAGCCACCGTACTTGCCCTCTATCACATTGCAATTTGTCGTGGCCCTTTTTTGACAGCTACGGAGGAAATTTAATTACATAATAATTGTATTTCAGTTTATGTCATCCTAATTGACTGCTGATCGGTGGCCTCTATACATCAAGCCCATGAGGGAAGGAAATGCCAAACATTGCAACTGTGAAAGCAGCCACATGGTCGAGGTGTCCTCCAGATCGGGTTACATCCCAATTTCATGCCAATAAAATGAACACACGATATTCCTCAAACCTATAAAGCAGAGGTGGGTCCTGACATCCGAGCTGGGAAGCTGTAAAGTCTACTTAGCAACAATATATATGATATTCAGCAAGAGTCAATGGCCCCTCCGCACTGAATACCTCGGGAAGGTAATGAACATTGATGGGGCTCCAACCCACAGATGACTTTAATTTATTGCCTGGATGTTCACCAAACACAAGTTTCTGGCTGGTCTTCAAGTAAAGCCTTCTTTGATCAGGTCAAGGTCTCCACTGATGAATGATCTTTACGCTCTACGCGGCAATTTCAGTTGTGTGATGCCCACCATCAATGGCTCCCACCATGACTTCCATCTCACCCTTTCTCCTGACTTGAGCCCCTTTGGTAGAGCACAACTAGAACTGTCACGGAGATCATAAAATAAGATAACCCTTTAATAGTCCCACCAGGGGGGAAATCAGAGTGTTACAGTAGCAAAAAGATTACAAAAACTCCAAAAAAAGGCATTACAGTGACAGATAAAAAGTAAAAACATTATGGAAGCGCTCACTAGTATGTATTAGGGGCGGGGAGCAGTCTGCGCGGCGGCTCCTCTTCAGCAGTCGCGCTTCCATCTTCCCGGCTTGCACTGCACTGTCCTGACCCCGTACAGCGTCAGGACGTAGTGCGCGCACTATGACCTGACTCTGCACGCAGTCATGTGACAGTGCAGCGCAGGCCGGGAAGATGGAAGCGCGATTGCTGAAGATGACAGCGTGACTGCTGAAAAGGAGCCGCTGCGCACGACAGGTAAGATGATTTTTTATTTTAGTCTGATCAGAGGTCTGATGGGCTAATCTGAGGTCTGGGGGTACTAATGGGCTAATCTGAGGTCTAAGGGTAATTACTGATGGACTAATCTAAGGTCTAGGGGTACTAATGGGCTAATCTGAAGCCTGATGGGGGTACTAATGGGCTGATCTGAGATCTGATGGGCTAATCTGAGGTCTGATTGGGGTTACTGATGGGCTAATCTGAGGTCTGATTGGGGGTCTGATAGGCTAATCTGATGTCTGATGGGCTAATCTGGGGTCTGATGGGCTAATCTGAGGTCTGATGGGCTAATCTAAGGTTTGATGGGCTAATCTAAGGTTTGATAAGGGTCTGATAGGCTAATCTGAGGTCTGATAAGGGTCTAAGAGGGCTGATATGAGGTCTGATGGGGGTCTGAGAGGGTTGATATGAGGTCAGATGGGGGTCTGAGAGGGCTGATATGAGGTCTGATGGGGGTCTGAGAGGGCTGATATGAGGTCTGAGTGGGCTGATATGAGGTCTGATGGGGGTCTAATAGGCTAATCTGAGGTCTGATAAGGGTCTAAGAGGGCTTATATGAGGTCTGATAAAAAACATTTTTTTCTTATTTTACTACTCTAAAATCTGGGGTGCTTCTTATCATCGGATGCGCCTTATAAAGTGAAAAATGCAGTACATATGAAAGTTCAAAAAATTCAGTCTCTTGATGGAATGAGTGACGCCGGTTGCTGACTGCCGATGATCCCCTATTCCCCGCCGCAGTCCCCGGGTCCGTACACAGGTGACCACTGTCCTTCCTGGCCACCTCCGTCACTGTCCGTGCCTGGCTGCATTGCAGTGATCAGCGTCCCCGCCACGGTCCTGGGCTCTGTCCTTACAGACAAATAGTAAATTTGCACAAACCCCATTCATTTTTATCCCTCTTCACAGGACTGTCCCGCTAAATCCAGGGCTGTTGGCATGTGTGCATTTACCATTGGCTTTGTAGGGTGCTGATGCTGCTTCTGTTACCCATCAGGGCTGAATCCAGGAGGGCTCACGTCTACCCCTTCCTGGCCTTCACAAATGTGGACCGTGGCTACCCACATCCCCAGTGAGCTTAGACATCGGCCCACGTTCTGCCGCCACATTGTAAACATGAAGGTAAGACATTTGTAGCCTCAGACTTTCCAGAACGTTTACCCTTTTCTAATCTTTGTTATAGAAATTTATCCTTGAGTTAAAAGACCATTATTACGTGATTTCTAGTTTAGCGGCAAGAGCCCAACCCATATATTTATGGCGCCTTCCCAGGGAGCTAAAAAGAGCCGCCATACATGTGCGACACTATAATGGCGTGGGCTTAAGAGCTGAGCCTGCACCATCTGCATCAAGATCCGGCTGCGTTACACCTCTGAAAATAACACCCATACCCACCATTTAACCCCTTGGATGCCACAGTCAATACGATATTTTTTTTTCAGTCTAAAAAAGAAAACGGCTTTTTATTTTTATCTTTTTTGCATTGATCCTGCAAGATATGTAACCTGATAATTTTGTAATTTTATCAATTACTTC